>CM072148.1:13836179-15157393 GCA_036850595.1 Rhyacichthys aspro | reverse complement strand
CTGCCGGGGGACTCTACTCAAGCCTGCTGCCCTGGGCCCGGGGCAGTATGGTGACTCTAGCCTGGGCCGGAGAACTGACCGCCGGGAGAGCTCTCTGCCACTGGGGCGGGCCGCGCGCGCAGTCCGAGGGCATGCAGGCGGCGCACGCGCCGCCAGTCTGGTGGGAGGCCGTCTCCCGGCTGTTTGTCAGCTTTTGGCAGCACGGTGTGGGGTCCCACCGCGCCTCTGGGTACCCTGAACCTCCTCTTCGGGAGGCAGGGGGTTCAATGTCTCCTACCCTGTTCTGCCCGGCCGTGAGCCTGCCGGGCTTAACAGGATGGAGCGCCTGTGAGTTCCATCAACTTGAAACCTGTCTCTGAGTTTGTGTCCTGGGCACCGTTTTGCCGGGGAGGGGGCCCGTCTCTAAAATGGAATCTGGGAAAAACAGGAAAGCAAACTTACTAAAAATGCCTTGGTTTTAAAGTCTAAAATTGTAAAGAGAACGCAAGTGTGTTCTTTATAAAAACCAGGTGTACAAAATTAGAAAAACTGAAACATGAACGCAACTGTGTTCATGGTAAAATAAAAGGGTTTACATTAAGGGGGCAGAATGGGTAGCAAGACCCAGACAACCTGTCTTTCCCAGGTGTCACATGACGGAGCCCCTCCGCCTGCCTGCCTGGTCGATGGGCTTACGTGACTCGCCGCAGGGCCTCTGCTTGGTTCCGTCTCTGGTCCAGAGTGGATGGTTCCTGCGCACTGCGAGTTCGCCTCTGCGGTCCGGGGGAGGGCGGCCTCTCCCCGGCCGGACCCGTGGGAAGCGAGACCGAGACGCCCCGTCTGTCCAAGGTGCCATACGATGGAGCCCCTCCACCTGGCTGGCGGCCCCTCGGCGGGGGGCCAAGCCACATAGTGAGGGGGTTGTCCGGAAGACACTTTTGTCAAAGCCTGACTAAGAGCCACCCCTGCCCGGGGGACTCGACTCAAGCCTGCTGCCCTGGGCCCGGGGCAGTATGGTGACTCTAGCCTGGGCCGGGAAACTGACCGCCGGGAGAGCTCTCTGCCACTGGGCGGGCCCGCGCTTAGCTCCGAGGGCATGCACGGGGCGGCGCACGCGCCAGTCTGGTGGGGGGGGCCGTTCCTCCCGGCTGTTTGTCAGCTTTTACGCAGCACGGTGTGGGGGTCCCACCGCGCGCCTCTGGGTACCCAACTCTCCTCTCCCCACCGGGTAGAGGCAGGGGGGTTCAATGTCTCCTACCCTGTTCTGCCCCGGCCGGTGAGCCTGCCGGGCTTAACAGGATGGAGCGCCTGTGAGGTCCTTTATCATACTTGAAACCTGTCTCTGAGTTTGTGTCCTGCGCACTGGGAGTTCGCCTCTGCGGTCCGGGGAGGGCGGCCTCCCCGGCCGGATCCGTGGGAAGCGAGACCCAGACGCCCCGTCTGTCCAAAGTGCCATACGACGGAGCCCCTCCACCTGGCTGGCGACCCTGGGCGGGGGGGCTCGGCCACAGAGTGGATGTAATTGTCCGGAAGAGACACTTTTTCTCAAAGCCTGACTAAGAGCCACCCCTGCCCGGGGACTCGACTCAAGCCTGCTGCCCTGGGCCCGGGGCAGTATGGTGAAACCAGCTGAGCGGTGATGCCCCGCTCAGCCACACGGGCTTCCTGCTTAATCCTGCTATAGTACTGTGTCTCATATGCTTGTCTCACAGGTTAAGTCATGTTGACTGATGAACTTAGCCTGGGCCGGGAAACTGACCGCCGGGAGAGCTCTCTGCCACTGGGCGGGCCCCCGCGCTTAGCTCCGACGGTATACACCGGGCGGCGCACGCGCCAGTCTCGTGGGGAGGCCCGTTCCTCCCGGCTGTTTGTCAGCTTTTACGCAGCACGGTGTGGGGTCCCACCGCGCGCCTCTGGGTACCCAACTCTCCTCTCCTCACCGGGAGAGGCAGGGGGTTTAATGTCTCCTACCCTGTTCTGACCCGGGCTTAACAGGATGGAGCGCCTGTGAGGTCCTTTATCAAACTTGAAACCTGTCTCTGAGTTTGTGTCCACACGAAACAAGCGCATAAGCGCCTGTGAAATTTCCCGAAAGATGGCCTGAATTATGCATGGGCTACCATGTCCCCGTAGAAATAACTCATATCCATGTAGAAAAAGAGAGATGGAGGGGGAAGAAGAAGGGCTCAAAGGGTGGAGTGTTGGGGGCTATACTCCGGGAGTGGCTCCTGCTCTAAGTTCTGTCACGGAGTACCAAGGGCAAGTTTTAAGTGTGTGTGTAGAACCAGGGGCTGAGCCTGGGCCTGGATGTGGAGCACGGGTCTAGGCTTGGCCCTCTGATGTGTTCAGAGTACCAGGAGCACGGGCCGGACCGGGGCTTGGCACATAAACATAATAAGTTTAATGAAGAAGTTGTATTTTTGCAAAATTTTGGCAAATATCTGCTACAACACAAAATGTCTAAACGTTTCTTTCTTGGCCCGACCAAACCCTAGGACTTGTGGAGGATATTTTTCTGTCTATACTGGTTTATAGTGACACCTTGTTAAAATGTGTTGTACAAAGAAAAAGGCTATTTCTCTATGGACACCTTTAATGGTAGCAATTCATTACCTTTATTTACAACAAACAAATCAGCCATTTTGACTTTCAAATTTCAGTCGTCCCTTTTTTCAGTCTCAGTTTGCTTGAATACAACAGACTAATATCAACACCAAACTCTCATCCAGCATTAAAAAGCTCTCACACACATTATATGACATTTGAAAGTAAAAACAAAACATCTTTTGGTGCAAACATTCATTTACAATAGTGTCATTTACCACATGGCAGTGTAAAAATAACATTAATATCAAGAGGTTGTTTATCCAAAACATGCTAACATCATCTGGAAAGTGTTAGGTGCACATTTGAAATGACAGATCAGTGAAGGGGGTTCTTTTGTTTTGTGTTTTTGGGAGTCACTTTCCTTTAGTACAGTCTCACGCTCTTTGTGAATTGTTAGTTCTCATGAGTCTCAGACCAGAGATGTGCTACTCTCAGGGTTGATCCTGACCGGTCTGGTACTCTTCCTCAGGTCCAGCCGGTTTGCCTACGCTCTCCTCAAACCTGAGCTCTAACCACAGGCAGCACCATGAAACTCTTCTTCACCGGGTCTTGCTCACAGCGGAGACTGTAGTCCTCATGCTGCACAGCGACCAGGATCATCTCCAGCAGAACCACGTGCAGCTCAGGGAAGTACAGCTTCAGGCCCTCTTCCAAGAAGCTCATCATCTGCTTTGTGAAGGACACAATGGTGTAGCTCAGGTTCACCCAGCAGTCTTCTCCTGTGTACTGCTCCAAGCTGGTGATGCCACAGCTACGCATCTCATCCTGAAAACACAACCACAGGTGATTAACTCCAACTCTCATTTCTGCTGTTGTATCTGAAATGTACATTAAAAATGCTCATAGTCAGCATCTAGCATTATCAGGTTTTCAGTCTACCTTAAGTTTGGCCAGAGCCTCAGGCGTCATGAGGTTCATCCTCCTCCACATTTCCTCTGAGTTTCTGTGCTTCGTGGCTTCCATGATGATGTCCTTATAACTCTGCAGAGCTGCCTTAATGTCTCTGACCAGCAGAGACTGCAGCGTGAAGGTCAGGTCCAGGCCGATCTCAGTCAGCTCCTCCTTGTCCTTTTTAACACACTCTGCTGCAGTGGACAGGCTCTCTTTACTCTTTACACCTGTGAAACACAACAGCTCATCTTAGTGGACTGTCCAGATTTCTTTTTAGTCTTACTGACTTTACCCCAGCGTCCTCTTCCTACCTGTTTGCTGAAGGTATCCACAAACATCCTCATGGCTGATCCGGACCAGACCACAAAGGCCGAGTAGCAGCCTGTGTTTCCTGCAAAGTCCATTTCAAATTCTTTGTCTGTCTCTAACAGAGGGGTCCGCGGGAGGGGTGGCTCCGCTGTTGGCACGAGTTGCAGTAAAACACGTCGCACTGCTCACACATCGCGGTCGCGTCCACTGGGTTGCAGTCGCACAGCTGGCACTTTAC
Source organism: Rhyacichthys aspro (assembly GCA_036850595.1). Classification (NCBI taxonomy): domain Eukaryota; kingdom Metazoa; phylum Chordata; class Actinopteri; order Gobiiformes; family Rhyacichthyidae; genus Rhyacichthys; species Rhyacichthys aspro. Next base: position 15,153,369 of record CM072148.1, on the reverse strand, counting down.
GGCCGTGGATGAGGCGGAACCGGCGCCACCTCGGTTCTGCTAGCACCGCGCTACTGTTGCCTCCAGCTGCCGGTTCCTCGAGAAGCCCCTCAGCCCCCGCTCTTCCAGACTCACGCTCCGGTGACACAGCCGACCCTCACGCCGTTGGGAGACCTGAGCTGGCAGGACGTGTAGGGACCGTAGCCGCTGTCCGTCTCGCTGCACAGACTCGTCTTGTCCATGTCCACGTAGTCGTAGTGCGAGCTGCCCGAGGCTCTGCTCTAAACCGTGATGCTCCAGACACACGTTGTGTGAACACGGCAGCAAAATGGGCTCCTTGAACAGAGAACCGCACACCGGACATTTTAACTCTTCCTCAAAGGCTCCTGTTTTGTGTGAGGGTAGGAGGCAGGAGCTGCTTCAGTGAAAACACTGAGCAGCTCCCAGGGCTCAGCTGCGCATGCGCGGAGAGGAGGGGCCAGTGTTTTGAATTAACCCTTTAGACGCCGAGGTTTATTGCTGGTCGCTAGCTCCCCCGTGTTACTGCCCCCGTCTAAAATAAAGTTGAAGCCAGGACCAAGCTCCGTGAGCCTGGCATAGAACCACGGCCTCACAAGGGGTCTGGATCCACTCAAAACTGGCTAAAAAGAGCGAGACTGGACGCCCCCAGGCCCGCAGTAAACGTGAGGGGAGCCGGCCAGAACGCGGCTGCATCAGCCTGGGTCACAGCCACAGCCTCACACGGGGTCTGGGAATACTCAAACCTGGACTGTGGCTTCAGCTGGTTTGAGGCTAAAACCTGGTGAGCATATCTGTTCCCCTCCGTCTCTCTCTTTCTACGGCAGTGTGTTTGATTCTACCTGGTAATTTCTATGGGGACATGGTACCCCGCAGCTCCGGGAAGGACACCCAGTTCTGCTTAGTGCGGACACAAGCTCAGAGACAGGTCCGTGTTTTCAGGATGATAAAAGACCTCACAGGCGCCCCATCCAGTTAAGCCCCCCATTTTTTGCCAAAGTTACCGCTACCTTTCTGACTGAAAAAAAACCTTTTATTTTGCGAAATAAAAGACGTGTAAGGGGTGAGTTTCTTAGCAAAACAAGCTAGCGGTTATTAGCAACAGCTGTTTCCGGTTTAAGACGGCGCCAGCAGACAGCTCCTGCTTCATCAGTCACAGCATTGATAGAAATATTACATTAATCACGAGTCAGTTTAGTGAAAGTATAAAGCCTTTTGTTGTAATGTAGTTAAGAGGCTTAACGTTGCAGCAAAATGAACAGAAAACGGACTAAACGGGAGACAGGAAGTGTACTGTTGACGTTAGCTTTGTCTCCAGGCTACATACGAGGATTTACTATCGTCTTTTTGACTAAATATTGATATATTGGCCACATGTTTTAACTGTCTGTTTCACATATATTATATCTTATATAAATATTACATTATCGCAGAAGATAGCACATTATTTATTTATTTTTTTTAGCTTAATCAGATTATGCTTTTATCATGTAAACAGGTGCAAATGGAATACTCTAATTCCAGCTGCACATGTAAACACCTTAATCGGAATATGAGCTTAATCTAATTATGAACCTTAATCGGAGTATGATGTGCCATGTAAACGCATTGACAGACGTTCCCATTCAACACTAGTGGGTAGTATAATGCCAATATTTAACAAACTAAAAATTGCACGTGTTTATTCAAGTCAAAATAAAGAAACATTTTATAATAAATGTTTAGTTAGGGCATATTCATATCGTAAAAGAAGTAAGAATGCTAGAAAAGGTCGCTATAGGCACAAAACGTGAAATACCTACAATTTCCAAACATTTGGAAAGCCCGTGAACGATCGCAAATGTTTCCTCCATAAACTAAAGAAATCCGTAAAAATGTTCCAAACAATAAAATCACATTTACACATAATGTTTTGTTTAGTTGTCTCTTGTATTGTACAATATGTTTTTATGGACAATAAAATAAGTAGCTAGCAAGACTAAAAACGTAAAATGTCTACATTTTCATGCATTAAATTTATGTAACTCATAAATGTAAAAGGTTGAAGCCCATAATCACAAATAAAGGCAACAATAAATGTCATTTTCTCACCACTGCTCTTGTTAACTAAATTATTTTAATTAATGTATGCAAAATAATAAAGGTATGTATGAAACTAGTTCCTAAAGAGTCCACGTAAGCACAGCTCGCATCTTTGTACTAATCAAGTTTATAAAAAGAAACTTATTTCAGCACCTGGATGTATTTTTATTATTTTATTATTAAAATAAATTAATAATAACACGAGATAATTCCTAGATTTTACGCTGAAAAACATAGAGATAACCAGTGAAACAAAACGTGACAGTAGCTATAACAATTTTAACAATGTCGAGACAAGATCTTCGTTTAAACTCATAAATAAAAGTGTATATGAAATAAATAGTTGAAGATTATAAGATTAAAGACCACACTTCTCGCTAGAAATTTAACCAAATTGATTTTAGTGCTCAAAATAGGCAATAAAATTGCATTTTATCTCCAAAGTCGGCCATGTTTTCCCCTAGCGCCTGCAGCAGCTCTGACATCACGTGACATCAATAGAAAAGAATGGAACAAAAAAACGTGACAGTGTCACAAATTTCGGGCCCGTTTTGTGAAATGTATACGTTTTACCATGTGGACCAACATGACTATTTTACATTTTGTGCTGAGACTGGGTTGGGTTCCCACATCACAGCCATGAGCTCCATTGCAATCATTAAGAGAAGCTCATTTCTTCCACGCACTCCATGATCATTAGCATCAAAGTGGAAAACACAGTTTCAGAATAGTTTAGCAACAAAATAAAATTGTCATTCAAGACCTTTATTATCAAGGTTTGCTCGTACATACATTGCATACGTTCAAATCTCCTTCTGCATTCGAATAAGGCTGCTTTTGTGAGTGAGAGGTAGCTTCTGAGATATAGTGTGAGTGGTCCTCTAAGAAAGGAACCACCAAGGCAGTGTAGTATAAAAATGTGTATAAAAATCAATTATTAACAAGGTGCAAGGAGGAACAGTCTCTGCTCCTAGAAGGTCAGAGAAACTGGGAGGGATCAGCAATTCTAGGCCCATTGTCAGGACAAGGGCAGAGTATAACGTAGCTACCTCAAGGGTGGACAAAGTCGTAAATTTTGAATTGAATTGAATTTAAAAATTAACTCAAAAGCAAAACTCTACTGACAAAAAGAGTGAGCAGTATGTAGTAAAAATTGGTGCTGAATAAGAGAAACGAGGAGCTCCTCCAGTAGCCACTTAGCACTTTGTAATAGACACAAGATTAGAGAGGAGCAATGAGTTGAAATGTCAGGTTTGAAAAGTATGTGCTCAGATTGAGATTCAGTGCCGTCCTTTTAATCACAGATTCGTGCGATCCAGCGTGGAAAGATGCCAAGGTGTGTTCGTACAAGTGTCATCTTGTACTTGTGTGCACACACCATGGAAAGAGAGTCGTAGCTTTAATGGAGCCCCACATCCATCTCATTGCTGCTCCAAATTTAAATGAGACATTTTCATTTCTTGCCTTTTAGCAATGTGGCATATTAATGAGATGGAAAAGGTTATGCTTTTTTACAAGAGAGTTTTGGGTGTGAGTCTGTGTGTATTGTTTAAAATGCCGGAAGCTTCAGGTGGGCTGTGAAGAGCTGCGGTTCTAAGAGCATCTGAGATTATACCGAGTTGTGTGGATCAGGAAGAGAAAAGTTGATCAAATACTAGAGTTAAAGGTCCGTACCGCTGTGATGGTTTCCACAGTCAGTTTACCTACTACGCATTTTTACATGGTTGAAAACAATACAATTTCTTGATGTCTGATCTAGTCGCCTTCTTCCTTTTCCTGCTCCTGTCCACGTCCTCCCTCTCTGTCTCCATCTGCTTCCCTTTATCATGAGGCACGGAAATGGTTTTTCAGAGTGACTCAAAGTGACTTTGTTTCAGAGTACTCTCTTTTCCTTCATTTTCTGGTAAAAGCAGTAGTGTTGGAAAGTGGCAGCATCCTGATGCAGTTGATATTTGTAGAGCAAAACTTTTTTATTTTTTATTTTACAGACAAAATGCAAGCTTATTGTGAACATTATGCTAGTGAAATTAGCTGTGTATGGTATGTGTTAAATGTTCTATTCAAAAAGAAAATTTTCTGATTGCATGATACCATTGTACACATAAATTACAATTGTGGGTTTTTTTAAGATTTTTTTTTTTTTACCTTTTTCCTTTGTTAGATAGATACACTGTAGACAGGAACCAAGGTACTAGAGAGGTGAATGACACTGAGCACATTTCCGGAGCCAGAATCAAACCCAGGTCGCTCAAGTAGGTGGTATGTACTCTGCCAGATGAGCCATAGAGACCCCCAATTATGTTTAATTCCTGATAAAATTTCTGATTCCTAATAAAGCTGCAAGAACATTGTCTTCTCCCAAACTTCTGCAAAAGAATACACTGACAATTGTCTGAAAGAAAACAACAACCAACACATTGAGGCTGCAGTTCATCAAAGCTATATTTATGCAAAAGTATAAAATGCGCAATGTGAGGAAAGTGAAAAAAAAACTATGTAATATGTGGCTGGCCTTATAATCAGTGATGTGGGTGCATGTGTGGAGGAGGCAAGATCAATGGCAAAAGCTTAATACATTTATAGCACACAGAGGGCAGACACAAACTCGCACTATAATAGAAATAATAAATAATGATGGCTTTACTTTACTCTGTTACAAGCAGTCCTTTGGTCACGTTTTTGTTCATTCTCTTGCTCCTACTGTTATTAAATATCCAGGTATTATTCCGTGCATACATAACCATATGATATGTTTATGTAGAACACGCCAAGTAAATTTACACATTAACAAACACAATCTTTTCTAATTAACAATTTATTTTTAGCCACTACACAAACCATCTCTCAAATGTCATCACAACAAGATGTGGATTACTGTACACCTAGAAATCCTATATAGTATTGTGCACGCTCTTGGAATAGCAGTCATTAGGGCTTTTGTTAGTGCTTGCACTGAAGGTGTGAAAGCAAGGTGATTTTTTTTTTTTTTAATTATGCATCTTTCACTGGAGAGCAATGTGGTAATACAATAAAAAAGTAAATGACAAGCTGTGAAAAGTAGTATGAACACCCAACTATCTAAGATTTTTATATAATTTACAATGTATGCCTTTATGAATAATTGTGACTTTCCATGGGATGTAACTGAATAAAAGTTAAAAAAAATTAATACAGGTGGTAGAATTGACTATAAATGCTGATTTTCAAAGTTTTGTGGGGGTTTTTTATGCAGCGGATCCATAAAGACATAACTGTCTAATCTCCACAGTAGGCCTTAGATCTATCCCCTTTTGACTTGGAAATAGACACACACAAAATCACAGTAGGTAGGTGCTTGACTTAACTTAGTACTCGCACAGGGGTTTGGGCCCGATTTGGTGAGGCACTACCGTACAATAAAGCTTTGATGTGGGAAAGTGAGTGATCTGCAGTGGCGACGTCAGCGACAGCAAAAACCCACAGCTAGAAATAAGTGTCAGTGGGCTCTCAGTCCCCAGAGCTCGCTCGAGTCAAAGTGGCAATCATCAGTGTATAAGCCAACTTCAAATAAGCACATTTTCACAAAGAACAGTCCTAACTATCAAAATTTCAGATAGTGAAACCAGGGTTATTTGAGGACTACAAAATCATCTACAACCATATATTTTGTGTAGCTGAACCATTTCTGCGGTCGTTGAATGGCACACAGATCTGTATCTTACATACACACAAGGTTAGATTGTAAGAAACAACCCACTATAAAAAAAAAAACTCTGTAGGTTTTTTTCAGAGTCCAACTCAACTTGTAAACTACTGTTTTTCTGGGAGCTCAGACTTGGACCTGCACTGGAAGCACACTACTCTACTTTACTCGAGGAATTAAACTAAGAATTTATAAGTACAAACCAAAACCAAAGTCTTTTAAAATGAATAATGTGAAAGCATTTGGAATAAAATAAGATTTGCCCAGAGGTAAGAGAGAAACTGAGACTGTAAGATTTTATATAGTAAGAGTCCCAGAGGTTAACCAATAACATTACAATCATGTGTCTTATTCCTTTCCCACTTGGCAGTCCCTTCACAGCATTTGCATAAATGGAAAACTAATGTTGTAGTTCAGTCTTTGTTAGTTAGAATGGAAAGACATGAGTTTCCTGACCTAGCCAATGCCTCACAGACCCTGAGGCTGCACTGTAAGTACCATGGTATAACCTTACAATACTTTCCTACCTATTTCCAATGACGGCAGCAGAGGAACTGGATAAATCACTTATACAGGTACATATACAGGTCAAATGGGAACTAACTAGAAGGGAATTGGAAAAAATAAAAATAAAAAAATTGTTGACAGCACTAAATCAAATAGTACACTGCAGAAAACCAGCACTCTTACATACTGTATACGGAGCAGCCAAAACATTATAACTACAGGTTTTATTTGTGTAGCATTACCTTCTGTCTGGCCTATCTTTTTGATGCACTGGTCACCTTCATCGAGTCATATGATTGTCATTGATAATTGCCCTGATATGGGGATGTATAAACTACTAAAGCTATGTCCACACCTGTTGTAAAACCATATATTGTCCAAAGAGCATTAAACAAAATCTGGCAAAACTGCAAATGCTCTCGAAAATTTATACCGGAACTAGAGAACAACATTCAGATTTGTTTTGAGTATTGTCTATGAGTTGTAAATATATAATTTGATCTAAAGCTTGGTCGAGTGGCTGCTATTATTTTTTTTATGTTGTTGTTTATGTTGTGTGGATGCAACGAGCAATGAGATGCCACTGCCTGAAAAAAAAAACTTAATTTTACCACACATAAAGATGGTAAATAGAGTTGCTGAAAGTCTGGACATGGCAAGTTATTTTTGATACAGTGCTCCTGACTGAAATTAATTTATTTTTGGTTGCCCTTGGGTTACCGATTTAATAAAAAAAACAAGATTACTCATGACAAAAATAACATTCCTATTTAGCACTGTCATTGTGTGTTGTGAGTTCCAAAATATTTCTAAGAAGTGAATATGAACAATAGTTAAGTATCAAAAGAAAGGTTACTTAATGCCCAGGTAAACCTAAAGCAAGTACTGAGCCATAATAGTTTAGCTATCTACAATTGTTTGTATTATATTTTTATTGTATATAAAGGGGAAACATGCATACACTTCCATGTATTTTCACAGCAGAGCCACAGGCGGTATCCAATACATAGTTAATATAGACTAAATACACTATTTACATTGGTCTCTTTAATAAAATGTATCTTATTTCTCTTGTTCCCTGCAGTGTACTATATAAAGCAAGTACAAAGTATCTCTGCTATAAATGTAAGAGCATTAATCATTTTCATCTTGTTCACAACAGGCAAATAATATTCAGCAAGAGATTAATCATAATATTACTGACGAGACTGGGGAACCTATTTAATTTAATTTAAATGGAGTAACTTTTGTGAATATTGCTTAACACTATATTAAGCTTGTGTTGTGCAATTCCCTTTAGCATTAAAAATCATATAACAATTAGGGACAGTCTGTACTGCAGCTTGTGTTAGGATTCCCTTTGTGTTCCTCTTCCAGGGCTTGTGTGTGGCAAGGGGCTACAAAACCTGGCCTCCTCACCACTTCTCGGCCAGATAATTCTGTCTTTTTCAGTAGTGCTCTCTGGAAAACTGAAAGAATATGTTACTTACCTTTTGGGGGGGATTTTTGTACTTACCCGTGTTCTCCTGTGTCCAGATCTCTCCTGTGTCTCGCTGCTGTGCCTCGGACATCTTCAGCCACCTGGGAAGTCAGCCAGCTCCCTGCCTCCAAAGCCACCAAGGTCTTGTCAAAGAAAATGCTTAAACTTTACCTGTCTTCTGTCTCTGCTTTGGGGTCCCTTGAGCCACATCCTAACAGCTTCCACAGTTGCTGCCACTGCTCTGACCTGTCTGCAATTTCCGATATCACCAACTTTACACATTAGAGTTAACACTTTTACGTGACAGTGTTTCCATTATTTCTGTGATGGTGTGATTTACGTCCTTTGTGTGTTCTATATATATATAAAAAAACTGCTTTAACTTTAAAACTGGAAATTGTGTATGTGTTCTCTATACTATTGAAAGCCACATGGTTTTCTATTAAAGCGAAGGTTTGAAATTCACAGCACTGAACACAGCAATAGCGCTGTGAAAGACAAGGTGATGTCTGTGCATCTATCCACAAACCCAGAGAATATGTCGGATAAGTAGCTGTTACTTTAATATTAGCTCTTCACTGCTTCACATCAGCCACAGCACTGAATCCAAACAAACTTCACTATATTACATTTCTATATTACCCTTGGCAGACTTTTTTATTATATTTATCTTGTGATAGGTTATGAAATATATGTTATAACATCCTGTATCAAAATTATTCACTGTCTGAATTATTTACATGTACAGAACTAAAGCTAGGCACAGATACATGGAATATTCATGTTTCTTGGATGAAATCATGTACAATATTGAACCTGCTCACCCTGTTTCTATAGGCCCAGGGCTTATGGTGGTGGATTGAAATGACTGGGACTTTGACCCCTGAGAATAGAGTTAACATGTTCCACAGTAAGATCTGAGTAAAGGTCTGTAAGGATGTATTTAGGTCAAAGCCACAAAGCATCATTTATTTATAATCACTCACAATGCAGCTTTTTTTCAAGATAATGTCTAAAGATAAAGTCATGATAAAATCTAATTAAAATACACCCTTAAGTGTTAAATCTCTATCAGTATGGATATGTTACAAATTCTGTAAAAATATATTTGAATACATATTATACAACTTGACATCCCAAAAGTTATGGAATTACAGAAAAAAAGCATTAAATGTGGGTGTGATGTGTGTCACTTATTGTTGACAGTTGGAGCCTCTTGCTAGTGACATTGACTAAGGAGCTGTGGTTGGCCTTGGTGAACTCTTCCATGTCCTTTTCCATAAGGACATCAAGTGATGTTAAGTGTTCCATCTGTCTGACATGACTACTGCCATCCCATCATCAAATCCCCATAATTCCCTTGGCCTTGCCCTGAGCTTCCTACAGTTATGGACACTAGTGTCAAAGTACAAGATACAGGTCTGGCCTTTTTCTAACATCAACACTTACTCAACATTACTTTAACATACTGCTGTCTGATGGCTATTCACTGTCGGCTAGTATTTGACAACACAAATATCCATATAGTATCTTTGATTATGTGTTTTATGTTGTTTTTCAGCAACACATTTTATAATTTTTTGCCATGGGTAAAATACTGAAATACTGCTGCTGCATAAAGGGCTTTTGTTCACAGTAGTCTATTGTGTAAATGTTGGAATAAAGTCTTGATTCCTCCAATTGAGTACTAATATGCATTCGGAATGTTTGGGGTAAAACAATCCCTTTAGCAGTGAGCCAACACATTGGCATAGTGAATTATCTCTTTCAACAAGGGAGAGTTTATATAATATTCCCAGCGCTTGGTACAGTTGAATTTATGGACCGTAAGAGAAGCTGTGTTCCTCTGTGCTCCTCTTTTCTTCTATCCTCTTCTACTAGCAGCCGAGTCCGTTCGTCTGGAGGAAGATGAAAGGATGACTTTTGCTCATTGATATAAATAAATGGAGAGAGAGAAGCAGTGTGGGAGGGGACATATCCTTGGGGCAAAAGAAGAAGTAGAAGAGAGGGATGAGACGGCCACAGGGAGGGAGGAGGGTGAACAGAGAGAGAAAAGAGAGGGAATCAAAAGGAGAGAATCAAATGGAGAAGAAACACAATACGAGCGGAGCGACTGTGAATGTGTGCACGGTGCACGATAAGCCATGGCTTTTCTACTTTGTAGCAAGAGAATTTCAGAATTTTCACCAATGCAGTCTCTAAATTTCAATAATACTTTTTTTTATTTATGTTATTATTTTACTTTCACAGCACAAAATGTTTTGGAATATCAGCCGTTACACTGAACAAATTTACAAAAACATTAGGCTAAAGATGAGAATAATGGCTTTAAATAACAGCTGCATTATTGCAAAATTATACTATGGGAATTCTCAAAAGATTTGGTCACGTATCTCTCAATTACATTTTACTTGTTAAATAACTTCAGATGAATTTGGCCATGACAGCTCAATTTGCATTTATTATATGTAGGCAAGAACAGCACCAGTTTAGTGAATATTGAAATTGAAACTACATTTCTTAGAGACTGGGTGTGCTCTGAAACTGTTTCTTTCATTTGCATGCAGGCACCAGCTTCCCTTCTGCTGTGTCTTTATGAGCTCATCTCATGATAGTACATTTCCGAATGCTGCGATGGCTGTATACAATGTGTGTGTAAGTCCTAATTTCTCCACCTGTGCTTGTTGCAGTGCATTTATATGAAGCACCAGTTAACCTTTCCTTCCTGTCTTAAGCTATGGTGTAGTGGTATTTTATTAACCGTGGCAGGTGATATATTACCACACTTTCCACTGTAGATTACATTACCACCTTATTCCTCTTGCCTTATCACTCTTCTCCTCCTTCCTGCTCTACCTCCTTGTCCTTCTCCACCTCTTTCCATTCTGTAATTGTTACTTTCCCTCCTACCTGGATGTATCCAGCACAAAATTACAGGACAAACAGGGAAGAGCAAAAAATGGATCTAAATTGCGGGTCACGATGAAGGAGAAACTTGGTGAACGAGAAGAGATGTCTAAGGGGAAACCGAGGACAGGGTCTGAGTGTGAATGACAGTGAGAAAGAGCAGGGGAATTGCAGGGGAAAACACAAAATGGTCAGGCAGTATTTAAAAGCTCTTTAGCTTGCCTTGGAGTGCTCCGTTTTACCAATCCTTTACAGCTGTTTCTGTAGCCGGTGTCACCTGGGCCCCGACAACTTTAATAATAGAAGCTTCAATCTTAGAAGCAGAGTCCAGTAGTTATTAGATATCACTGAAATAACAGAAAAAAATAGTGTTTTAATTGAACTTTAATCTCTACCTTTTGGTAATTATTGTGAGAATGCTGTTAATTCTAAAATGCTTATGTTTATAAATGGAAAACATATATATTTTTGTAGCTCACCTTTTACATGTGTGTGTGGCTGTGTTTCCAGGTGTGAACACACAACAAAAGATGAAGACCTACCCCCCGAAATCACTTTTAAGTTGTCATTTTATTTATCATTTTATTTATCATTTGCTCATTATTGACTACTTATGTATCACAGTACAATACTAATATGACTGAATAGTCTTAAAAAAATTGTCAACTAGATATAGACTGAAGATGAACATATATTTACAGCAGTTCAGAAGTAGCAAAGGCCATTAGAAGTATAACATAAATAATAGATGTTGAGTTGTTTTCACAGTCAAAGTATTGCGTTGGGCGACCTATCACACTAATTTGATCGGCAGCTTTTGGATGAGATTTGGTCCACTGAGAGTCGGCTGCTCCCCTCTGCAGTCAGTCACCTTCATAGAGTCTGACACCAGACTGCTTCCTCTAATTCAAACTTCACATCCAATCACTATTCATTTTCTCATAAATCCTGTTAGATCCCGCCTCTCTCCCTGTACTCCTATTAGGTGATTGTGTTTTAATTTGGAGCACCGAATGAGCTATTAGGTGTCGCTGACACGTTACCCATGTAATGCTGAAAATGAGCACAGCAGCTGTGACGGTTTATCCTCATTCGCTCACTCACTCATTCACCCATTGAGCCACACACAAGCTTGTTTTAACAAAATTAAATCCAGCTAGTTTTGAAAATGAGATTAGCAGAGAAACAGCCGTGTGGCCAAGCTGCCCGTGTCTGGCTCGGCACAGTCAGAAGCAGCTGACAACTCCTGCTCCTGAGCTGTTTAAAAGTTCAATGCATGCTGACATACGTGCCTGAATTCACACAGCACTAAGAGAAAGGACAGAGAAGAGAGAGAGTTAGGAAATCAGAACTAAAAATGACGTTTCGTATTTCTAAACATAAGAGACATGTGAGCTTTAGTTAATTGCAGTTGCCAGTGTGTTATCAGTGTCTGCTTGGCATCACAGTTGACTGGCAGCTTGATAGAACCTTATCAGTGAGATAAAAAGTGGGCGCCGAAGTGGGAATAAGGAATGAGAGAGCAAGGGAGATGAACTGAAAAAGCAATGGCAAAACAAAGAGGAAGGATATGGACACAATTATAGACCATGAAGAGGGAAGATATTCGTACTTGCTTTTATCAGAAAAAGTGGAGAAGTTTAATTGTCGTCAGTGCACAGCCTCTGATCATGAGAGCAGTGTGGCTGCTGGCAAATATCAACAATGACACCAAAATTAAAAGCTCAGAATCTGTTTTTAGTTGCCTTTGTAAATCTTCCCCTTGTTCTCACATTCCCATTGGCCCAAGTTTGACTTATACCATTCATTTGTGTTACTTTCATGCATTCTGTATTCCTTTCCTTTCTCTTCTGTTCAAGTGTTTGAGACTATCCCCTTTCAAACCCCCAACTTTATATTATTCTGTACCACCTCTTTGTATATCCTCACTCCTTTCCTTTCGCTGCACTTTTCTTGTACTGCAGCAATCAAATTCTGATCACATCTTTATATCAAAGATGCAAACCCTCCAGGAGGCACTACTTTCATGTGATGAAACTTGCTTATAATCCTTTCAAAGCTGTAAAGCCAAGGCAGAATATTAACACTTCACATTATTGACCTTCTCCTCACACAAGGCTTCTTTGTCAGTTTTCAACTCTGAAAGCAACTTACTGTGCTCCGTGAGGCAACTTGAATCATGGAAATTAACATTTCCACATAAGGTCAACTGTAGACTGTTGCAATGTCAACTTAATAAAGATGCTGCAGGTTATTATATTGTACTGTCTTTACCATTGCTTTATATCCTTCTTCAGTGACCCAGTTTATATTACATTTCACAGTCAATAGCCTTGTCTTACAAAAGGAAAGGCTGTTTCATCAAGGAGCAAGATTTTTTTATCAATTTTGTGTGTTCTAAAACACTCACTTTACGGAGCCATTTCAATTCATGTTCTGTGTGCATCAATGTCACATGTGGGTAGAAGTTACGCAAGTAGGTTTTTGAAGAAGTTCTTTTTACCACAGTAAATAAAAAGTAAGTCGTCTTACAAAAGCCTGATTTTTGTTGAAGGGTAAGTCATAAGTCCTTGACAAAAGGTTACCGTGAATGCATTTACCACTTGGCATTTGGTTCCATCATTGTGGTCCACTTTTGAAAAGGTGGAACTAAAAACAAAAACAGAGTGTTTATAAGCACCAGCGCTGTTGGGGTTTTCAGGCTCTTGCTTTGTTAAATAAAACAATGCATTTATTGTCTGCATTGCATCAATCACAGGTAAAACATGTGACTTTAAATAGCAAGTCTTTAAAAATGTAGGAAATTGGTACAGCTGTCTAAATGAAACATTCAGAAAGTTGGTTTTCAGGGTGCACCCTCGGTCTTTCTGTGAGGAGTCTGCATGTCCTTCCTGTTTATCACGAGTTCTCTCTGGCTTCCTCCCACCGCTCAAAGACATGCATGTATAGGTTAATTGGTGACACTAAAGTGCCCCTAGTGAATGAATGTGAAAGTGAGTCTGTCAATGTCTGTGTCTAAATGTCAGCCCTTCGACTAACTGGCCATTGTTCAGGGTGTTCCCCAGGCCCAAAGCTGCTGGAATAGGCTCCAGCCACCAGCGCCCCCTAACGGAGAAGATGAATGAATGAAGCTGGTTTTCTTCTACTATTGTTTATGCAGCAGTATACAGCCACACCTCTGCTCTGCTATACACAAGCGTTTACTTTTTTTTTTTTTTAATTTCAATAAATGGCAACACAACTAGTTTTGACAGTTCACTGTTTACAGACGCCTCTTCACGGGTTATCCGTACTAATGTGTGCTGCAATAACATGACCCATACCATACCACTGAATGGAAACAAGACTTCATTGTTTTGTTGCTCCTACTAATAATGTAGATGACAACTACTTTTTTTATTTTGAAGTAACATTTCTTTTGCTGGTGTACAGATTTCTCTACTTACCTCTGTGTATTTGATATGTCATGCCAGAGAAAGACTTAAGTGTCCGTTTGTACATTTACTATTAGGATTTACGAGTGTTATAAGCTGTATGTGAATGACCATCATTATCATTGTGAGAATAAGGCTTACGCATACTTTTCACAGAAACACTGCAAAGCTGGCAAAGTCTACCACTATCTTTAAATTTCTGTTCAATGCTAATTGGTCATCAGTAAGGCAGTGTAGTTGTGGTGAGGTTAATGATTTCCCTCCAAATAAGAAGCAATTAAGGTTGAGGTTGTCTGCAAGAAATGGACTGATTGCATTGAATGGTTTGCTGAAGTGGTGAAGAATAGAATAAATTGGGTCAGTGAAGATTAATGGCTGCGTTGTGATCATTCAGTGACTTTCAAACCATTGATTTGCCCCTTATCTTGGCTGTTAATAAGATGTCGCTTGTCGGCAAGGATCATGGCAGTGGTTATTCAGATCCTTATGAACCATTTAGCTTGTGAGTTTTTGAAAGTTTGGCTTAACTTACTGGACTTTTGAGCCCAAACTTTCTCAAATTAATCAAAAATACAGAAAAAGGTGCAAAGGTGATGTCACATAGAGATGGTGCTCATCTAATCACCAAACTAATCCTGGATACAACGATAGATTGACTGACAGATAAGAGTAAGCCTTATTATTATCATGTAGTATGATTTATACACTATCATTATATGCAAATGATATCATTATGTAAATCTCCAGAGAGTAAAACGTTTTGAAAATTTGTGGTTACAACAATGTACATAATGTCCATCCCAATACATTTAATGACAGAGTGCATCTCTTTAGGATGCATTCGTTTTGGAAGGGCACATGAAATGCTTTAGAAGATATGTCATCCTTTTATCTGTTTCTAATGTGGTTCAGGGCAGCCATGACACCTAACCCAGATAAATACTGTAATTATCAGCTCTGCCTCTTCCAGCATACCTGTCTGCGGATTGTCTGCCGTATCCATCATGGCACTCACACACACACAAAGGCTGCGGTTCTGATGTGTCATATGGGTATCTATCATAGTCAGTCTGATCAAGTCAAAGTGAGATTTAGTGCAGTGCCCTGGCGAGGTAAGCGCACTGTGGGGGAGTCCATATTAAATTGTCTACTGAAGTGGGCCAGATTGTGTTAGGCCGTTCTATCCATTCATCTAAGCTAATGCTCTTTCTGCCTCCATCCATTTCATGAAGGCGCTGGAAGGCAGAGGAGGACAGGACAAACGGAAAGAAAAGGAATGAGGATGATGAGCTGTGTGGATACTATTTAGGTGTCTTTCTTAACAAAAACTTTCTTTGACTGATGGTTCTTTATTTTTTTTATAACTGTAGCATGATTAACATTGAAGTTTTAATAGCACCATAACACCGTGTCACCTGGAAGAAATTCAAGTATTTAATGAAAATGAAGAACACACATGGAGCTAAATTTAAATCATGTCAAATTTAACTTGAGGTAATATGTTATTATTATGCTATTTCAAGGAACTGCCAAGTTTCACATCAAAATAATATAATTTAATCTAAAGTAACGGTAGACGTCCAGTGGAAGTTCTGATATTTCAATTTCCTGTTCTTACAACTGCCCCTAATGGACAAACTGAGCACTGCTGGGGAAGAAGCACAATCAGGTGTTAAAATGTGACCCAATAAATGATAAGTAAATCAACACAATCAGAAGCACACATTTTGGTACTATAGTGAGTGCAACAACATGATGAAAGTAAAGCTCTTAGCTAAATTTATATGAATTTAATTTCACACAGGGAGGACATGTAAGCTTCACACAGAATGGTGCAGTCAAGGATCAAATCCAGAGCCCTCCTATTGTGAGACTGGAGTGATAGTTATCTTGTCACCAAACCTCTGTGGAATCTCTATTTCGAGCCACTTTTTGTTTTATCGTGCCAGGGTTAAGGGCTCAGATTAGTTAGATGTCTGCCCAACTATTCTATTGTGTCTATTCTGTTTCTATACTTAGTCTTTGTACAGTAAATGCAATAATAGTAAAAACTGGCAAGCCAGTGGTTAAAATGTTTAGAATATTGGAGGAATATAAGTTAAGGACTAACATAGCATTAAGATAGCAAAATGTGGAGAAAAGAAAATCTGTGCCATGGCCTCTAATGGTGTAATTACATTTTGTCCACCATTTGATATTATTTGCTGTTCTTCTCGGTTTTAAATGAATGTAAACGCTGCTATGAGAGCAGGAATATGGATAAAACAAGACCTAATGGAATGAAACAGCATGCCATGTACAGTACAGAGCAGCAGCTTTACTAACAAGGCGCCCAGTAATGAGCTTGAGGAGGTGAAAACACACATGCATGAGTGAGCACATACATCTGCACACACAAACCCGCAGTAAGTAACACAATCACCACGCTCTCATTTCGCCATTACCACTTTTAAGTGTCCGTTACCATGGCAACCACATGATTTATTTTCCAATTAAGAGTTAGTGAACTTGCTCACTTACAAGCAGTAATATCAGGCTGCACATAAATTACCTCAGAACGTAATGTCGGTCTGTTTGCTATTGAAAAGAATATCACTATGTTTTATCCCTCAAACACAAGCAAACTTCCCAAATTGCTTTTTTTTTTTCTTGTGAGTTTTATCGCACACAGGTAAATATTCTCTAATAATTGCGTGCTTGTTCTAATTGGCAATTAATGTGCTCACTGAAAAAGATGAAATTCAACAGGCTTCAGGTTCAATAACAAGCTTTTCTCATCTATCTAGCTTCAAATGAAGATAAACAATACACGGATGGATGAGAGAGTCGGCAGGCAGGTGGGACTGTAATGGAATCAATTAGAAAAACACTCATGATTTATATTCTGTGGCGATAACAAAGCAAGCTTAATTTACTTTCTTTTCCCCTCTTACTGATATCATTTGTTTCTAATGCTTATGCATGAGTCACATTCCTTTTGAGAACAAATAGTGTTTCTTTTTCTGTGTTTATCCAGATGAGCGTGGACAATGCGTTGTGTAAATGAGCAAATAGTGTTTATTATTAACTCATGCTATATTTATGTGCATATAAGTAGTCTTCTGATGAATAATTTGTCTCCATGGCCATGTGAAAAATGTATGTATGTTAATCTTTCAATGTGTGAAATCGAAATCGACTTTTTGAAATTTTCCAAATGCGTATGTGCGTAATGAAAAGCGGTTTCAGATAGATCAGATTTCGCAAATATATGTTAATTATTAGATTTGTTCATGTTAGTGTGAACATGACAAACAGCATGGAGTCTTATCTTTTCAGGCTGAGGCCACTTCTGTGTCTCATATGGCGACTCTGTTATTTTAGACCAACTTCTTTCTTCACAAATAGAGTAATTTAAAACATAACACATAAACATATACATAATTCTTTATTCTTTCAAAAGCTCATAATACAATCTAATAAAATGCAAGGTAGACATCACATAAATGGGCTTCATTTTTCTCTGCGCTATCAGTGTTTTGTGTTCACTTCAAGACTGGCTCACATTAGAATTTTGGTGCAATTAATCTAAAAGGTGACACAAAATATCAAATCTGGGCCACTTTTCTCTGCTGTGTGAATAGTTTGCCATCCTTTTTCACATTCCCCTCATTGTCTCCATTTCACTGCAGTGTTATTGAGAACAAGAACTAGTCTGGCCCTCATTAATGTTCCCTGTTTTCACTTTGGTTCTATCTCTTTCTCAGACTCTTACAACTTCATCCCACATTCATCCCCACAGCCTCTTCTCGCACGTAACATTGCTGGCTTCAACTGCAATTAGTACCTGTGTCATGACGTCTGCACGTACGCTCTGTGCAGAAGCATTCAGGCACAGATGTTTTTGCGCCTCGAGCCTTAACCCCTGCAGTTCTCCTGATAATGATAGACTTGTCCGACAGTAATTAGGCGAAATTAATCAGCAATCACTTGGGGAACATTGGAGTGCTGTGCCTCTTTACTTACCTCAGCAGTAGACAGACACAATAGCTTATTGTCACATTTTATGACTGTTTTAACCTTGTAAAAAGTACACTGAGGATAAGATCGCTAAACAGTTTGGGCCTAAATAGCACTTGTGTGTGATAAAGTCCCACATGAACACTGATCAAAGTTTGCCTTTGTTTGTGCAATAGTTTATATCGGAAGTTGGACGTAGCTGGACTGTGTTCTGCACCATGATGATAAGTTCTATCGTGTTGCACCATCTGAGTGTTTTTTTTTTTTTTTTCTGCAAGGCTACAAATGCCCCCAGCATCTTATTAGCTTCAGTATGAATCTTTCATTTGGGCCCCTATCACAGAATCCTAAAACTAGGCAAAGTCATTACCTTTTCTGCTTTTTCAATCTCTGACTCTTTTCATGTTCTGAGATCCCTCCTTTATCCCAGCCGTTCTATTTTTCATCACAACTCTCATCCTCGTTCATACCCTCAAACACTCTTTAAACTTAAAGAAATCAGGCCCATGTCTTAGAAAAAAAAAGAGGAACTAGGTCTGGGTGATCACCAGAAAGTTTCTGACACACCGAATCACCCTTAAGCCGCTGTTGAATGTTTTAGAGCGCGCTGGTCTCCTTTCAGAGGGGGGTAAGACAGGCCCTTGTGTCTGCGTGTCTGCTGAGGTTTTGGAGGCAGATACCTGTACTGCTCTCTCTTCTCATCTCTTCACACTAATTAGAGCGAGCTGGGTTTAAAACTCAGTCAGGACACACACCACATGACTGTGCACAGGTGGGAGAGCATAGTCATGAATACATTTTTATTTGTTTTTGACCGGCAGTGCAATTTCTAATTCATCTTGTTAATCTTTTTTAGGTCAAGATTTAATATGTAAAAGACAATTAATGCTGTGAGAGTTTGTGTGTACAGGGTGCATTGCGGTGGCAATAAGGCACTGCAGGTGATATTCAGGACAGTGCTTAAGCAGCGGCTCTCTAGGCCTACTCACTGCGTGCATTTCAAAGGCGAGAATGCCAATTAAAACTGATAGGGCTCAATATGGGCTTTTGGGCTGCCACAGTGAAGGGATACACATCCAACATGAAAATCAATCACTTCTTCCTCCTTCTTCTGGTCAGGAGAAGCAGTTTGTCAGCAAGTGATCTAAGTGCAGCAGATAAATACGCGGGGTCTACAGGAGCAGCAGCAGGGGCAAGAGAGAGTAACACAGAAAGAGCCTTTGAGGAAGATAGAGATTTGAGAAAGTTGTCACAAGTGTAAGCAGCAGATCAGAGGTTCTGGTGATCTGAACTTCTCAAAGTGACTTGTTCTGGTTGTACGCTACACTATAAGAATAGGGTTCATAAAATATTTTTTCAAATTCAAGCATATTTAAAAAACATAAAAGCTTTCATTTTCATTTGTTTTTTCTTAAGACCAATGAAAATGTGTCATTAAAAATATAAAAAGCTTAAGAAAAAGTAGTTGTGTTTGAAATCTTGTAAGCTCAGAATAATAAAGACATTTCAAGCATAAGTGGTGATTGTATGAAATGAAGCAAAATATACACAGATTAAACATTCATTTTAATTCATTTGGGAATAATATCATATCTATTTGGCAAAAATACCTGTATATCAATTATTCATTAATGATGAATAAGTAACAGGTAGTAAAGATAAATGAACAAAGACTGGAATGATAAAAGAAGGATTACAAAGGAGTCATTTACAGCACATTATAAAAAAAGGCTCAGCAAAACTGATCTTTCACCTTACTGGAGAGTATGATTGTGTGTCAGACTTAACAGTCAATGCAACGGACCACATGAGTCCGCAGTATATTGACAAAAATTAAATGTGAACTCTATACAAAAGATGAATATCCACATGGACAGTTCTTTTCACAATTCACAGTATAACAGCTGCAAGTTACACTCTGCCACTGCAATTTAAGGTGATAGCAAATACCTCAGGATCTAGCAGGTGTGTGTTTGTGTGCATGGTTGTATGCCTGAATTGGAAGCCTAATGCACTCTGACAGGCTTATAACATATTAAATGTCAAATTGTTAGACATCATTAACTAACAGAAACTGATTACCCTGTGTTTATTGCCGTCAGGTGTTTGTGCTACCTATTTTCTGATGTGTGTATTTGAGAAACATAACGGGAGATAAGGATAAAGAGGAGTGCTGCTGAGAAGGATTATGGCTTTCCTTTCCATAGCTCAGAGTCTGGCTGGACCCAGTCTTCCCCCATGATGCTCTGAAGTCTGAAATTTTGGAAGTACTGCAGGAGGTGGCTAAAAGACAGACAACACAGATATTGGAATATATAAAGCCTGCTTAAATGTACAGATACATATTTATTTATATATTTACATATGTGTATGTGCGTAATGCGATTGTTTGAATTTGTAAATCATATGGATAAAAAAAATTTTATGATAAAAAAATAAGTTAGAAGCTTTACTTACAAGTTTGGTTTTTGGCCTTCTGTTATTTCCTCCTTAGGAATGGGGTAAAGTGCTTCATATGTGCGTTTCTCTCCTGAGCCATGGATAGCATAAGAGTTCATCTTATTAACATTAGGAGGGAAATAACCCCAGGGAATTAGAGCTTCTCCCATCCATCTATCGCCTGTGATTGTGGCACCAAACACCAGGGGTAGTTGTTGCTGGAGAGAAAAGGGATGATTATTGTAGATGTTGGCATGGACATCTGACAACAACTTGCTTTTAAAACTTAAAAATTCCCTAGTATTCTGCTTACCACAAATGCCTGACCAGGCCCAGATAGCAGCAGTATGAGGTGTTGTCCATGTCTACAGTAAAAAAAAAATCACAATGTATATAGTATGTCTTCTTGTTGTGCAGAGCCTTTTTAAAAAGAATAGGAGTCAGTACTTACGGACAAACTTCAACCTCAAGGTAGTTTTCTGTAGTGCTGTCAAGGAAGAATGATTCTACAACTAAAGAAAAAAAAAACAACTTGTGTACACAAAGGAACCTAGCAGCACATTCATATCTACCTAGATCATAATGAGGTGGCGCTCCTGTCTAATATGTTACGCTAATGAGGGCAAATATATGGAGCTCATTAACTAGAAATCCAACTTACTTTAAGTCAATTAGATAGAATTGTTATTACTCAGCCTCATTATGGGGTTTAATTGCTATGTCATTTTAATAATGTTAATGCATCTGCTATTAAGATTAAAGTGTCACAAAAAGACTTTTGTCTCTCATGTCATACTGACTAAACTAGTCAGTTATGGATAAATCTACACCAATGCACACACTTTTCCTTTAACTGACATTAATGGTAAAATGAAAACAGTGTGTGAATGATACATGAATTTCAGTGGCTCATATGGAGCAAAATCCAAAATACTCCAACCTTCATAATCCCAGAGTCCAGGAAAAGCATGTCCAGAGGGTCCAGGTGGGGCTGCTGGGTCATTAAAAAAGGGGCCAAACACTTGCATCTTCAACCCCCCTTCCCAAGGTGAGAAAGTAATCCTAATAGGCTCATGATCCACCGGATTACTATCCCAGGTATGCTGGATAGCAAACTGCATTTGATTTTGATGGCTATTAAACAGATAAACACAATTAATAAAACTTAGTGTCCAAGTATGGTTACAATGCAGTCAGGAAATATTAACTTACAGACATTCACAATGAAAAAGAATATACACGAGTGTCAAAAACTGTAGTGCTCGAATTAAACCCATGTTGTCAGAGGCTGCAAAATCTGTTAAAGCTTCTGCAGGCTTGTCATGTCGATTATATTATCCGCTCGTTATCAAATTAGGGCAATGGCAAATGTTGTTCTACTACTCAGTAACCCAGTAATATCATAAAAATCAACCAATTACTGTGAGAGCTTGGAACAGATAACGCGTGGTGTTTGTAAGTGCTTCCCATTATATACCGTCAGTGGTCCTTCCTCCAAGTTTAGACTGGGAGATGTTTCGAGTTACTTTAAATACTTGAATTTCCTGATCACCTGACTTTTTGTGAACTAGCGTCTAAAGACTGCTACGCTAGCAGATGTATAACAACATGTGTTAATAACCTGAGCCTATGTTAAGAGGATACCTCAACCAAACGTCGTGCATGAATAAACCATTTGTAGAAATGTATACAGAACAGGCTACCTCATTTCTTGAGAACCCCTCTTTCGAAAGTGGGATCTTTTCTTTTTCACGGTTGTACCCGGAACAGGTTCAGTGTCGTACCTCTTCGCTGATTGGTTGTGTTTTGTTCCCCTTCAAAACAGACGGCGGCGGGATTAGGGATTGAAAGTACCGTTTTGCAGATAATCAAATGGTACAATAATTAATTTGCTCATTTATTAAATGTCAATGATGTTGAATAATCGTACCATTGTACCTTTTTATATGACATAGGTACAAGTGTTGTACGGTAGATTCATGTGGGTCGAGATTGATTAGCAGCTAAAGCTAGCTAGTTAGTGAGCTAATGCCTGGTAACCATGGTTTTGACCAGCACACTGCCAGCTGACGCCTAAAGCAAAACTGATGTCAGTCATATGCAAATGTAAACATACAGCGCCCTTTCTGCCCGGCAAGAGTCATTCTGTGTTGTTGTTTTTTTGTATGTGTCTGTGAATACTTTTTATAACCTAGGTGTGAAACATCTATATAACCACGCTATGGAAGCAGAAGTCGTTTTTTTGCGTGACCAAGGTATGAATCTTAAAGCTCCCGTCCAAAGTAATATAAAATTTAATCATAATATCAGGTTTTTTTAGTGTGTTGTCTACGTATTTGGCGAGTCTTTGTGAAGATCCGAGGCAATACTATTCCAAATCTGTGTGGGGACACTATAGCTAGCCATACTACGCAAACAAATCTTTGGTTAATGGCCACTACTTGCACTTTCAAATGAAACACTTTACCACCACGATTTTGCTTACATTCTCTGTTTGTTATTAGTCCATAGGCTAAATTCTGCCCTTAGCCAATATCAACATGGACACCACCCTCAGCCTGCATCATCTCAGGTTTGTTGCACCTTTCTGAATTATTTGGGAGCTCAAAGTTGCCTCGTGTAGCAATGCTTGTTGCAGTGAAATAGAATAATTAGAATCTGTACATTTTTATTAAAATGTAAGCAAACTACAGCATTTATCATTAGCCTTGTATATCTTATGTTTTATAGGTTGAGGAGGCACAGGCTGAAACCTCTACACCCTGGATAAGTGATAGAAGGTTTGGGCTTAGCCATGATGTTAAATTATCTTACCGCTTCTAGACGCTGTTCTATGGTTAATTTAAAAACATTAAAGAAGTCTCAAACTGACACAATATATCATACCTTACAGTATAATGGCTCCCCTGATCGCTGAATATGATCGGCACATAGATGACATGACAGAGCAGCTGCAGAAATATCAGGTAAAATGAGGGTGTTTAACTAAAATGACACACATATATATTTTAATTGAAAGTCCTACAAAAACCCAAACCATGACTGATTTACAATGAGCCAATCAAAAATAACTAATGCAGTCTTGGCCATTGATTATGTTACTATACAACTTTTACTTATGAAAGTGAACAGTAATTGTTGATTAACTTCTTTGTATTAACAGGTGCAAATGGCAGATGTAAAAGTGAAGCTGGACAGGGTTGTTCAGGAGAATGAGAGGTACACCTGGTGACTTCTGCCTAATTTATTCTCATTACTTCTCATTCTCAACTTTTGGTGTTAAGTGGAGTGGGTGTATACATTTTAATGATGCTGGTAATATCTTGCAAGGTTGGTTTTCTGCAGTTGAAAATGTTGACCGTACATTTTTGACCAATTTTATGAATTATTTTACAATCTTTTTATATTTTCTTTTTTTTTTGGTTTTGGTAGCCTGTTATCAAAGTGGTGAAGTCAATTAATGGCCTTAGATAATGTATACATAAAATAACATGTAAGCTGTGTTTTATTAATGACCTGTCATTTGGAAATTAAAGTTTTCTGTGACAAAGGTCTGAGTGACCTTCCACTTGACTACGTGTTAATTAAAATGTCCGGCCAAAAACAACATTACTGTGATTATTATGTTTCTGGGTCTTATTACCTTGCTTGCTAAGAATAGATGACTAAATTTGATTTTATTTCCAGTCAGTATATTGTAAAGCTATATTTTAAAAAATGACCTTTCACACCCTCACCTTTCTCAGGTTGCACGCCGAGCTCAGGGAGTCAGTGGAGAGGCAACTTCATGCCATCCCAGTGTCTTCAGGAGTTGAGGGCAGTACGTTGGATGAGGAAACAGTCATCAAAAACCTTCAGGAGCAGATCCAGATGTCTGAACAGGTCTTCATTCACGTGAAACATAATTTCTTTTAAAATAAATAATTAACAAATGCTGTTCTGAGATCTTATGGTTATTAACATAGCACCCATTAAGGGTTTTTTTTAAACATAGTCTAACAAATCTTAAAGCTTTAATTGACCTATCAAAATTTTTTAGACTATTCATATAGCATGTAAGACTATCAATTAGTATGACATCCTTCATAAACTGCTTTTTATGTTTAGGAGCGAGTACAGGCCATGGAGTTGTGGCAGACAACCTCTCAGGAGCTAGAACGACTTCAACAGATCTACCAGAAGACCATTTCTGGTGCACAAATGCATGATGCACAGAAAAAGCAGCTCACAGTTCAGTATTCACTGTACACAACCAAAAGTGTAACACATCAGAAATAAACCACTAGATGGAGCCATTACCATAGAAAATGCCATTAATTAGGTCAGCTTGGCCTTCAATGATGCCTCATAGAAGCCTGGGGTAATTACAAGCAGTTAACTTTTATGTAATAGCTCTTTTACCTTTACAGGATCAGGTTGTTCAGTTCCAGCAACACGCACACAAACTTCAATTGGCCAATCAGAAACTAGAAACGGTAAGTGACAGTTAATTAAAAGCTTGTTAAATTATTGTCTCCTAATTAGGTGCGAGATCTAAATGTTGTGTGCCTCTTTAAAATTACCCTTGTTCCAGTAATTAGTCCTGTAACTTAGTGAAACTGTTTCTAATTCACTTTGCAAGTCTGTTAGATCTGTACTGGCTGTGTAGTAGTTTGTGTGCTCCAGGTAATTCTTCCTTAGGTTTTCCAGGGCACACATACACAGCGTGATATATAAGCCTGGTCATGCACTCTGGACACTATGGGATGCGTGACAGAGTAACACTATATCTCTCTGTTGCATTTTTAATGAGAGGGCGAGCCATGGGCTTTCCCCTCGGACATTTTGGTTCTTGTATTTGAGAGCTGTTGTATTTGTTGTGTATGACAGACACAACAGATTCTTTGTAACTTGGACTTAAAGAACCTAGGAACTTTTATAAATAAAGTTTTGGTGCAACATTTGTTTAAGCAAGTTGAGGTTTTTGGTGAGAGATGCCCCATAAATGGAACTCGTGTCTTTCTTGCCACACACAGACCAACCAGCAGTTCCTGAAGACACTAACAGAGCAAACTACAGAGATGGAGGAGCTACAAAGCCAACACAGGTAATCTACATTTTGCTCTTTAATGTTTTGCCACTGCTTTGTTTATCACTATTATCATTATGATTTTATTAACTGCTCTTGAAATTCCACTGAAAAAAAACAAGCATAAACATACTCACAATGCATTTGTCTGAAATAAGCTCTTACAAATATGTTGCTTCACTTTGCAGGCAGTCTAAGACTGAACTGAGAACAGCCACATCCAAAGTAAATGAGATGACCAAATTATTGCAGAATCTCCAGGAACAGATGCAGAGACGAGTAAGGCGATAAATTGTGGAAAGTGGGTTGATTAAATGAAGTGATTGACCAGAGGACTCTGTGCATGTGTTCAGGAAGAAGATGTAGCAGAGGCTCAGGGGCGAGAGACTGCAGCTGACAGAAGGCTCCAGCAGCTTCAGTCGGCCTTGAGCCAGCTAGAGTCCAGGTAAGCACATGGTGAACTGCTGCTTCCGGCAGTCATTATTACTACCATGTTGATGAAAACTCTGCATTCTACAGATTCCTTGTTAATCAAATCCATAATAAAGCTGTGTCTCCAAAAATTTACATAAGATTAGTTACATTTATGGGACCATTTGTAATATAAAATCATGGCATATTTTGTCAAGAATTATAATCAATATTCTTTTGTACTTCCCTCTATATTTTGCTAGATTAAACACCGCAACACAGGAAGCAGAAACAGTTCGCCGAGAGCAAACTGTTTATGAAAGAAAGGTTGGAGAACTCCTGGCCCGTTGCACCACCCTAGAGGAAGAGAAGTACACAGCCCTATCCAAAGTCAGAGAGAGCATTCAGACTGCTGAGGAGGCTACACTGCAAAAAGAACAGGTCTAAAGCATTCTACATCTGAGATCTAACATTGAGATTTGACTTATGAAGTACTTTTTGTTAGTGTTTGTCTATTTCTTTGCTGTCTCTTTAGTCTTCTAATTTGGATGAGACTGACTAAACTCTTTGCAAACCTCTAAAGTCATTCAATTTGTGCTCTGTGCTTTGTCTTTACCATTTAATTTCAGGCCCTGTTGAGGGAGAAACAGAAAACGGAAGAGCTGGAGAAGACAAAGGAGGCTATAAAACAGTTGATTCAGGACGCTGCAGTCCGTACAAGAAAGGAGGTATGAAGTTTGGAATAACTCTGGAAACAAGAAAATGTATACACTTGCAATATATATGATTGACTATAAGTTTTATTTTCATTCATCTTTCCACTCCCACGTCTTAATTACTCCCACTTCACCTTTCCTTTCTTTAATGAGTATGCCCTATCAGCTTTTTAACTTTTTCTTACATGTTTCCCCTTTTTGTCTGTGGTTGACAACAACCTCATATTTAGCTAAGCAAAATTTAAAAATCAATTAGGAAATGTGTGACTTTAAACTATGTGTTTTAAATTAACAGGTGGAGAATGTCCGTAAACAGTGCAACATTCAAATTCTCAGAATGACTGAGGAGCTCTCTGCATTACAGCTTGTAAGAACCTCTAACCTTAAGGACATTTATTGTGTCAACCTGAACTGTGTATAAAGAAGGGTTTGTTTTTTTTTTACAAATTTTTACTTTCCCTGCTGTTGCTGTCTCACTCCAGGAATCTGCAGACAAACAGTCGCAGATTGAAAGATCCTTACGAGAGAGAAAAGCTGTAGAGGAGGAACTAGAGAAGGTATCTTCGGAACAAGGGCAACTGTGTATTGTTTTGTATGTGGCCATATTTCCCAATTGTGTTTTAAATATAACTGTTTTCTGCGATGGTTTATTTTAATGTAGGTGTACAAGGAGGGCAGGGCAGAGCCAGAGTACAAAAAGATTGAAGCTCTTCACCAAAGGTGTCTGGAAGCAGAGAGAAGGAGAGAAGACATTAGTATTACCCTGCAAAGCACCCTTAACAAACTAAAAAAGATGGAAATGGAGTAAGTGGACCACACTTATGTTCTTTCACACATTGTGTAACAGTAAGGTGACAGCAGACTGGTGCCAACATGGCTCCATCTGCTGCTGGTAATGATGTTAGTATGGAAACATCATGTTATCCCCTTCTCCATCTGCCAGACTCACCCTTCTCTTTTGATGTGTTCATCCATTTGCAGCTACACTGAGGAGTTGTCCCGCTGCCAGGACGAAGTACGGCGGCTACAGAATTCTTTGGCTGCAGCCAGGGAAGACTCTGTCAGCATCAGTGAGGAGCGTCTTAAACTGCAACAGGAAAACACACAACTTTGTAAAGAGATGGATGATCTGAGAAAGTCCAACTTGCTTGTTCAAAAGAAAGCCAAGCAACAGGTAATGGTTGTTACACTAAAATGGATAACAAGACAGATCATAGAGAATGTGTGTGGTAAAAATGTGGTCTTAAGGATGGAAAAATATCTCTGCCCCTATCCCTCAGAAGTCACAACTGGAGCAGGAGTATAGCTTGAAAGAGCAGGAACTAGATGCCAGGGTGCGTGAGCTGGAAGAAAGCAGCAGAAGTTCTAGTGCTGATCTGACCCGCCTTCTCACAGCACAGCAAAAAAGTACTCAGCGGTGGAAAGAGGAGGCCACAAAACTGGTCCAAGAATTTGAGACCAAAGCCACAAGCCTTAAGTAAGGGCACATGAAGTTAGATTTTAACATTAACAAAGGGAGGATGAGTTAAGTACAAGATGGGATGTCTGTAGTGTGAAGGTTGGACATTAAATGTGACTTGTGTAAAATCGGTACGATCATAATAACAGTTCTTGAAATTAAAAATGTTGATATTATTGATATACATAATTCAGTATTATCTGTTAGTTACTTTTTCATAAGAAGTGTATTGGCACCAAGTTCTTTTGTTTTTTGTATTTGTTTCAGGGCAGAGCTGAATCGACAGAAGCAGCGGTCACATGAGCTACAATTACAGCTTGAAACTGATCGTACCACTATTGCAGAGGTCTTTTTAACACTAGCATAAAACCTTTACATTTTTAAAAAGACGTTTACAAACATACAAGGTTGTTTAATCAAATTTTTTATGTTCTAAAGTATGAGCGGCAGCTCACAGAATATCAAGAGAAGTCCAGCCGTCTTCAAATACGACTGACACAGGCTGAACAGAAAGCAACTACAGCTACACAACAGGTAAATAAGTTATTTTTCTTAATAATAATAAACATTATTAACAACACTGACACTCATGTCATTATTCAGTTTGACAAATTTCCTTATTTGTATATATATATATATATATTTTTTTTTCTTAAAGTTGAATATGATGGCTTCACGACGAAGGAAAATACACATGGCTGATCCAGAGACTGTGTGATGTTGACTCCAGAAATAGAATGTTGCTGGATTTTGTTGATAAAATGTAAACATAAGCGCTGAAGGCATTTATTTACAACCTTTTACTTGAAAATTATGCCATTAATTAAGTACCAAAGGTTACAAAATGTTCATATAATCATTGATAAAATGTATAGGATTATTTAAGATTCATTTAATTTTTTTTTTTTTTCAAAATAAACACTAAATATGGC
This sequence comes from Rhyacichthys aspro, assembly GCA_036850595.1. Taxonomy (NCBI): domain Eukaryota; kingdom Metazoa; phylum Chordata; class Actinopteri; order Gobiiformes; family Rhyacichthyidae; genus Rhyacichthys; species Rhyacichthys aspro. Next base: position 15,124,256 of record CM072148.1, on the reverse strand, counting down.
GTTTTTTTGTTGGTTTTGTCTGTTTTTTTCTGTTTTATCTACATATGAAAACATTAAATGTAGCCTTTGTGTAAAAAGACAGCCGTAAACAGCAACGTGCCTTTGTTTGGTTGCGTTGCATGCCGGGAGACAAGTTTGTTGCTAGGAAACCATCAACTTTATCTGACCGGAGTTTACGGAAATTAGACCTAGCCATCACACATTCAAATGCTGTTATTTTAGTACGGTAAGGTTGTTCCTTTTCTGTTATATTATGACAGGTCTTGTGTGAGTTTGAAAAAAAAGTTGAAAAGTCATTACTAGCAGAATAGCTAAGTGGTACTACACACCCGCGCATGTGTGGGCTATGGCGTAACGGTAAATGTCCCTCCGCAAATGAAAAGAAATGGCAATTAAAAGAGTCAGTGGTTTGATGTAACTAGATATTATTTGGCAGGAGGTTAAGTAATAAATAACGACTATGACATTATGATATTTTGCTTAATCGCAACTTCTTTACAACAGCTGGAAAGATTACACCATGGATTCACGGCTTGACCAACCTGGATCGAGCACTGAGTCCAGAAGTAAGTGGAGTATGGCATGGCTTCTTATAAATAAATAAAAAAAACTAAACTATACTATTTGTGGCATCGGCATACGTACAGTAAACTATCCAAATTCAAACTTTTGACATAGGTCGAATGCACTTCCCTGACCAACAAAGACCCACCTTTTCTCCAAAACCTCCAGACTCTGTTAACAACACTCAGGTAGGATAAGAACTGGCAAATTATTATGAACTCTAATAAAGATATGAAGGAGTGTTTTTAGACTACATAGTGAAATTTTTTTTTCATTTTTTAGGACATGTTATAATTAACACAAATCTATATTCTGTACTGTGCTTATCAAGGCTGTGCTGAAGAGACGCATATCCAGGACACAGCCTGGTATCAGCCATGAAGAAATCTGCAAGAGAATGTATTTTCCAGGATGGGACTATGAATCACCTTTGTTTCAACAAACACTCTCCAAGCCACGTGAACGCCAAGTGCCTGTCAGCTCTCACACTCTCCCACCCCAACAGTCAGCTAAAAGAAAACACACCATGGCATCAGTCTCTCAGGCTTCTTCCCCTAATCGTCCCGGTTCAAGTACCAAGTCCAAAGGTATCTGGCCAAATCATCTTGTTTTTTGCTCTATTACTAAAAGGGGATTTAACTGGGCAATAAAAAAAGACAAGTAAGTATTCATAAAATGCTGTTTTTGTAAAATCAGAGCCAACCACCAAGCAACACAGAAACCAAGTTTCTTTTCGGCCTCCTGTGCGACTGCCTCCATTGCAGTCACCTTCTAAGGTCAGTGATACATTGGAGTAAAATTGATGAGTAAAATGTCAGTATTTTCATTATATGTTTGTTTTTTGTCACATAAATCAAGAAGGAATAACAAAATACTAAGTCTGTGACATACCCTATTTGTTTGTAATCACACACCTATTGATCAAAGAAAATTCCTGATTCTTTTTCCATGGTTTCCAGGATAAGTCAAACAAGAGGGCATCAACTCCTGATTTTCCAAAATGGCCATTTCCCATTGAAAAAATGGAGGCTACCGCAGAACCTAAAATATATGTCTACAGCAAGGATGAGTATTTGATGATAAGCCATTTGGGCGTGTTGTCTGTATCTAACAACAAAAGGGACTTTACATCCCTTGAGCGCTGGGAAGAGGAATATAACATTCACTGCAAGCTGATGCGTATTCCCTTCTTCGCCCACTTCAGGATGTTAAAACCTTTCTACATCTGGCGCAAAAAAATTTCTGACAAGAAGATTCATTTGGCCAAGGAATCTCTTAGAAACAATTTATTCTTTGCCAATCAGGTATGTGATAATGAAATGTTTGTACATTTTCATGATGCTTTTAAAACTTTTGCTCTGCCAATTACAGCATTATTGTTGTTCTTTTTTTTAATGTATATATAGTGTCTAGGTCCAGCCCTGAATGACATCAGGAAACTGTGCATTCAAATTGGTGACACAGGATTGTTTCGCACAGAAAAAAAACACACTTACTCACTGCAGGAGTTTCAGGATTTTCAGTCCAAACAACAAGAGGTACAAAAAGCATACTGCATCACAGTGAACTGGGATGGCTCTAAAAACCAGAGACAGGGCTCTCACTGTAGCAGCTCCCAGACTTTGGAACAGTCTGTCTTTTAACATTAGAATGACCCAGTCCCTCAGTATTTTTAGATTCTCACTAAAAACCCATTTGTTTTCACTGGCTTTTAATACAAGTTGAGCTGGACTACTGTTTTTATTAATTTTATTTGCTGATCTAATTTATTGGTTTGCATTTTTAGTGTCTTTATCTGAGGCATAGCAGCAAAGATTGTTTTTAAGTGTGCTATATAGTAAATATGCTTCACATTGACCCTGTTTGTTTTTAGGTATGTACTGACCTGGAAAATTTTCATGGGTTGGTGAAAGAGTTGACCATTTGCGCTTGTCGGAACTATTTTATGCAGCTTAAGTCGCATGGTGACTTTGGTATGTAAACACTGAACAACTGATTTTGTGGAAATTTGTCACATACACCAGTTCCAAATTCAATTAGTATTTTTTCTTATTTTTACAGATGAGGAAAGTGACACAAACAATAAAGTTTTACTTGCAAGTCGCCTAACATGGTACGTACCTATTTCCCTTAAGAAATTAGTTCTCCTATCTTCCTTTTCTTTTTCTGACTATATGATCTTTTCAAGCAGACTTTTTTACATGTCACCTTGGAAAAGGATTTTATTCTGGTTGATAAATTGAGCTTTATTTACGAACTTATTAGGATAGTGATTAATTGAATGATGATACAGTGACTCTAACTTCATTGCCCCTGTTAAACCCTTCTTTATTTACCAGCTTTATCCATTTAATTGACCACTTGGTCACCAACACCTTGCACATGCTGGTGGTGAATGGAGTGGACAAAGTACTATCCATATTCCAAGAGCAAGTGGGTAGAACACCAAGTCCTACAGAAATACAAAACTGGAGCTCCCAGGCGGAGGTTTCTCCTGAGCCTGCAGCTGAGGAAGATAAGAATAAGAGGGTACGGCATTGTTTTTAAACTGTTCACTTATTGTTATTCTAATGTATTATTTATTTATTTATTTATTTACACACACCATTGTCTGTGTGCTTTTTCTTGGTGTCAGGCTAATCAGGTTGGACAAGCTGTCCAAGATCAACCTATTTTTCTCACTGAGCTCAAGATTTCTGTAAATAATCTACTTTATACACCTTCAGAAGAGAACTTTCAGGTGTGTTTCAAAATGTATCTTATTTTAACCCAGTGTCAACATGTAAAATACAGTACACCAAATTATTCCTTCAATAGGAGGCTGTTGCAGAGCTGATTGAACAATTTAAGGAGACTGTATCATCCATCAATACACTTGCATCAGATTCTGACTTTAATGAGTTCACAAACCCTGCTAACTCTGATAAGGTAATGCATTTCAATGTTGCATCGTGTTACATATGCATATATATGTGTGAGAACATTGGATTTTCTGTTTGTTCAGAAAAATAAGTTTAGCTTGAAAATCTGATTCTTAGGAGTGTGTTCCACAATAATTGGTGTCTTTGTTTGCAGGATGACAAGGAAGAACCTTGTATTGAAGCCATTTTAGACAATGATCCCCACCTTCAGAATGCCATCTCAAACATCAAGGTCTGTTTTACCCTCCCCTTCGCATCTTTGGATGTTGAGCTGTATGTATTTTATACTGTAATCATACTGATTACTGGTGTTATTCTCTTTTATTCTAGGAAGCAATTTGTTTTGCTTTTCGTGCTGCAAAAATGTACTCTCACACCTTAGAGCATTTTCGTCTGTCCTATAAGGAAAACAAGAATCTAGATGTAGAGTGGTTACGGCAGCAAGAACATGGTGATTAATACCATAAATTCTTATTAAAATGTATTTTTGTTGTAGTAATGTCATCAATATAGTCATAAACGTTTTACATTTTAAAATGTATTACTTAACCACTCTCTGTCTGCTTCTAACAGGTTTGTCATTTTTTGAAAAAGCGTTAGCATTATATCACGGTCAACATAAAGAGGCCTTAACGATTCCACAGAGAAGGAATCTCGGCTTACTTCTTGTTGACAAAACAGAGCTAAAAGAGAAACTTGTGCAATCCCCCCTTCAATGTCTAGAGGTCAGAAATAGGAGATATATTACAGCTTGTTGTTCACAAATGTTTTAAAGCAAAATATTTTACCGCTATTTTCTTTAACTTTGAAACTCTGTTCCAGGTCATCAATGAAATGCTCACTCAGCTAGCTAAGCGCAGGGTGGATGCTACCCTTGCAGAGACTATTGAAGCCCAGGTTAAACTGGAATTTAATCCATCGACAACTCCTGAGTTAGCCAACTACCTCATTTTCTTGGAAAAAATACAGGAGAGAGTGTGTGACTAATTTTCTCACCAGTTGTGTTATTAATAGTCCATTTCTGTCATATCTTATCCTACGCATGTTTTAAAGTGTTACATTTTCATACCTTGTTCAGGTTAAAGTGCTGGCAGAGGAGGAAGAAGCAATCTGTCTGCTTTACAAGCTGATTGACAGATACTCAATTCCAACACCACCTGAAGACCCTTTTGTGTTTGCCTCTTTGAAACCTGCCATTAGCACATTGGAAGGTCACATTTTTGATGCTGCTTGGGCCGAAAAGGACATAATGGAAAAATTCAGTACTTCTTTGAAGAAGGACATAAAAGATCTGAACCAAGAAATTATGAAAGTCGATCATAAGTCACAGGTAGTTGTGTTCAGTATCATTGTCGTGGTTCTTCAACATGTTTTTGAACTCATGATCCCTTTTTTGAGTACAGGACAAATGTATCCTAGACATCAATGCAGACCCTGCCAAAGTGCATCTGCTGTTGGATGAAATAAAAATTTCTGTCGGTGAGCTCTGTGCACAAGCAGCCACTTATATGTCCTACCAGAAGAAATTCAAGGTACTGCAATACTTTCAGGCTTATTTATTTTGTTGTACTTTAAGCCAATTTATTAACCTATTTTTTTCTTGTTATCCCATTTTTAATGCTGAAAGGTGGAGGTGAAGTTTGACTCTTTAGACATGTTAACTGCAGAGGTTCATCTAAAGCAACTACTGTGGGACTCTTTGGAGGAATGGGAGACTTTACAGGAAAGATGGCGACAGGTAAGTTGTATTTAGGCTTTATATCTGTAGATTTCTGAAGAGGTTCATACTTACTCTGTCCATTGATGTTTCTCCATCTTCAGAGCTCACTTAAGGAGCTGGATCTTGAACAATTGGGCACACAAGTCAACAAATATTCCAAGTATGTGAACCAACTCGAAAAGGGTCTGCCTCGTAACAATTTAGTCCCAAGTTTTAAGGAAAAAGTGGAAGTGATGAAGTCCAGGGTAAAGGGTTTTGTATTTTTTTTTAGTTTATTAAATACCATGACATCTTAACTAAGCTTGTAATTAATCTACTTCTCAGATACCTGTGATAACTGATCTCCGCAATCCATGTATGAAACCAGACCACTGGAAATCACTTGAGTATATTGTGGAGAAACCACTAAATGTGGAGAAGCTTACTGTTGCAGAACTGGAGGAGCTCAACCTGTTCAGCTATGGTCCAGAGATACAGGAGGTAGTGCATACAGAGCAAATAAATTTCAGTTTATTTTGCAATTTCAAGGTAATTCTTAAGGTAATTTCATTGGTACAGCGAAAAGGGGCTAACACAATCCTTCCTCTTAATTTTTAGATTTCAGGACAAGCTTCAGGAGAATCATCAGTAGAGACCTTTATTACAAAGGTGGGTGGAAAAGAAAATACTTAAATTTGAGCAGGTAGTAATCATTGCAAAAATACATTTGTTAAGGCTAAAATCTACTGCCTGTAATCAGAGATATGTCCACAATATATAATTTGGTTTTAAAAGTAGCATGTGTTTGTTGGCAAATGGCTATAGTCCACTTTTCTTTGGAGGAAGCCAGTAGCATTATATATTTATGTGTTATTAATAAAAATATTCACACTGAAGACACTCGGTACAAAAAAAAAAATCTAATTTATGAATGAATTACAGATAGAGGATGTTTGGAAGACTACAGAATTTACCGTCCTGTCTCATGGTGACTCCAAGGAAGTCTTCATCTTGGGAGGGACAGATGATATACAGGTCTGAACATTCTTAATTCATTATGATGTTGTGATTGAGTACATAGAACAGATGTCTTGTATAGTCCTATGTGTTGTAACATTGTATTTGTATTGTAAAGGTGCTTTTGGATGACAGCATTATCAATGTAGGGACTATTGCATCATCTCGCTATGCCACTCGCATCAAATCAAGGGTGGATGACTTGCTGAGACAGTTGCATCTCTTCAATCAAACACTGGTAAATGATTTTTATTCAACTGTCTTTTTATTGACATACAAGACTCACTTTAGCTACTTAAATGCTATGCTGAAAGTTGGGCAGGCCATATTTAGAATATTTAAAGAAAGTCTAGTAAAACAGAGAATGATGAGCCTTCAGGGCATACACTAGATTATTATGATCAAAATCATATTCATTTTCTGCACTTCTTACTTTGTCCGTATTACTACATATTGTGTGTTTTCTAACTTTCTTTACTTCTCAGGATGAGTGGCTTACATGCCAAAGAAATTGGCTGTACTTAGAGAGTATCTTTTTGGACCAAGACATTAAGAGGCAGCTGCCCTCAGAATCAAAAATGTTTCTTAAAGTGGACAAATCCTGGAAAGAGATCATGGCAAGAGTAAGCAAGATGCCAAATGCCCTTAGAGCAGCTACACAGCCTCGTAAGTAATTTTTTGGCTCAAAAGAAGTTGTGATAAAAAGGCTTAAGCCAGCATTAGGACCTCCTTCTTTTTCTTCAAAGATCTGTTGGAGACTTTTAGGAGCAACAATGCCTTTTTGGATGAGATACAAAAGTGTCTGGAGGCCTATCTTGAGTCTAAGAGAGTTGTTTTCCCAAGGTACTCTACCAAGTCATCGCTGAGTGATATTTGTTTTTTCTTTACTGTACTCTGCCCTAATCTCTTTTGCTCATTACAGGTTTTATTTCTTATCTAATGATGAGCTACTCAAGATCTTGGCCCAGACCAGAAATCCCCAGGCAGTGCAGCCCCACCTAAGGAAGTGTTTTGATGCTATTACACGCCTAGAGTTTGCTTTGTTGCCTCAAAAAACTCCAGATGCCACAGGTGCCAACTTGGATTATGAACAAGACACAATTTATAGCAAAGACATCCTCAAAATGGTCTCTCCTGAGGGAGAAAAGGTTAGCTTCAACAAACCTCAACATATGATAAACCTTGAATGTTTATTATGTAGCTATTATCTGCAAACTGTTAATGTTAACTAATGTTTGCTTTTGTGTCTCATTTCAGGTGTCTTTGACTAAAGGTCTAAAGGCACAAGGGAATGTGGAAGATTGGCTTTGTAAGGTAGAGGAGGCCATGTTCTCATCACTGCGACGTCTTAGTAAAGCAGCTATAGCAGACTACCAGGTGAAGTCCAGGGAGGAATGGGTGGTGGCTGGACATCCATCACAGGTAAAGCCACTCAAAGCACACAGATTTGACATGGTGGGGTAGTTCTTCTGGTTTGGGATAACACCAAAACAAAAAATAAAAGACACCTTTAGTTTAGAAAATGTGTTTGCTTATCTTATATTGTTTGCTTATACACTACTTAGAGCTAAATTAAACAAATGCCCTACTGTTTTTTCCCTTTTATTAGTAAAATAAATATTAACATCTTTTAAGTTGTATTTTCTCTTTATATTTATTTTTGGATTAAATATCACTTTGTGTATTTGTCCAATAGGTGGTGCTCACTATCTCTCAGTTGATGTGGTGCAGAGACATGGATGCCTGTCTTGAGGGGAACCATGACCACATTGCTGCTTTGCAGAAATTTGAGCGCACAAACTTTTCTGTAAATGCTTTTGTTTTTGTAACCTGTTATTTTCATTATTTCACATAAAAATATTATACAATATAAAACCTCTTATTTTTATAGAGGCTGAATGCTTTGGCAGCGTTAGTGAGAGGACACCTTCCTACTTTACACCGTAATATAATCACTGCTCTCATCACCATTGATGTTCACGCCAGAGACATTGTCACAGATCTCGTCCGACAGAAGGTCGATAACTGAGACTCAGATGTAATATAAAAAAAGTAACTTTGTCTTGAATGTTATTATGTTTATACCTTTTTTTAATACAGGTGGACTCCAGGTCTAACTTTGAATGGCAAAGGCAGTTGCGTTACTACTGGGACATGGATCTGGATAACTGTGTAGCCACTATGGCTTTGTCCACTTATATTTATGGCTATGAATACCTAGGAGCCTGTCCAAGGCTGGTTATCACCCCACTGACGGTACAATAAAAATTCATAATTGAAATTGAACATTTAAGTTTATTATATTTTGTAAATAAATGTATCATTTTCTTAATCTTTCAAATGTGGTTTGTTTTGTAGGATCGGTGCTACTTGTGTCTTATGGGAGCTCTGCAGTTAGACCTTGGAGGGGCTCCAGCAGGACCAGCTGGGACAGGAAAAACAGAAACCACCAAGGACCTGGCCAAGGCCTTGGCCATACAGTGTGTGGTATTCAACTGTTCAGATGGACTGGACTACAAGGTCAGACAGGACCAGGCTGTAACACCTGTGTTTCTTTCTTCCTTATTTTTCCATTTCCGTTTTTTATTTGAATCCACATAATCTGCATTTAATACACATTTTCTGTATCTACCCATTCTAACCTCTAGGTGGCACTATTGCAAAAGCATAAAAAACAAATCAGAGTACATTAAAGTAAAATAAGTAAAACATGGTTTTACCTTTTATTGTTCTAGTTCTAAAAAAATTATCCTGATAAAAATGGACCAGTGGATTGGAATTGTGGACAGCAAAAATACTTATTGGTGAAATACCAATATATTTAACACTGTTGTAACATATTGCTTATGTATCCACTTTTGTCTTTCAGATGATGGGGCGCTTCTTTAGTGGACTTGCCCAGTCTGGCGCTTGGTGTTGCTTTGATGAGTTTAATCGAATTGACATTGAAGTATTATCTGTTATTGCTCAGCAACTTATCACTATACGAAATGCTAAAGCTGCTAAGGTATGTTCCTCTATACACAAAAACACTCTGAAAACCTTGTTAGTTGTGTTGTCTTTTTATTGTTTTAGGATTATTTGAGTTTTATAATTTGTACTAACAGAGATCATACCTTTAAATCATCATGTAGATATGGTATCAGCGCATTCTCCTATTTTTTATTTTTTAAATTAAGATTAATATGCTTTTTATATTTTGTGTGATTAAAATCTTTCCAGCTATCAAGGTTTCAGTTTGAGGGCAGAGAGATCAAACTAGTGATGACCTGTGCTGCGTTCATTACCATGAATCCAGGCTATGCTGGAAGAACCGAGCTGCCTGACAATCTAAAAGCTCTCTTCAGACCTATAGCCATGATGGTCCCAAACTATGCACTTATTGCTGAGGTAATGCTTCTACAACATGACTAAGCATATCTAATAATGCCTGTTTTCTGCTCACATATAACTCTTTATTTATACTCTTTATAGCTCTTTGTTTTTGTTTCTGCATTGTTTCCCGCTTCAGGTGATTTTGTACTCTGAGGGATTTGAATCTAGTAAGACACTAGCAAGGAAGATGACCCAGATGTATAAGCTATGCTCCGAGCAGCTGTCACAGCAGGACCACTATGATTTTGGCATGAGAGCGGTCAAGTCTGTGCTCGTGATGGCTGGGTCAGAAAAAGAAATACTCACACAAACACCCACTGCACTTATACAGATACATACTGTAGTTCTAGTTAGATAACAACAAAAACATCTCTTCAAAACACTCAGGAATGTGGTTTTGACTCAAACACAGACTTAAACATTTTATATCACGCCATAGAAAATTATGTTTTACTTGTGTAAAGTAAACAAGTACTGACTTCAGTCACATACATAAGTTTAATACTTGGACCTGTACATTTGAAGCACTTAAATGAGGTAAAATAAGTAGACAAAACAGGGTAAGCAATTTCAGTGATAACAGAGCCCAACTTCTTTGTGTGGGTGTATAAATAGATTTAAATTGACCGAATGTAGAGCGCATCATGCTTTCAAGTGTTGGTTATTAGCTACAGCTCTGGGAGCTGTAATTGACTTGTGATTCATTGTCTGTCTTTGCACAATATTGCCCCTTTGAGTCTGCTCATTCCATGCCAAGCTCATATTTATTATGTCTCACTTTAATGATACTTTCTGTTTCAGCTAAATGGAGTCTTACAGAAGCTGACTATTATTTGTAACATTTGTACTTTTTATATATTATATGCCAATAAATTATTTATTATTATATTAAATATTATATATTTATATATATAGAGAGAGTTTTTTCACTCAATCTCACTGTTTTTTTTTCATTGCGGTAAACCAACATGATAGTACATATTAACCTAATTTGTGCTTAGGTCACTGAAGAGGAGTAACCCCCAGCTCAGTGAAGATGTGGTACTTATCCGAGCTTTAAGGGATTCCAACCTACCAAAGTTCCTCACAGATGATGCAGTTTTGTTTGGGTAGGTCTTTTGCTGCATTGATGTGGTGATAGGAAGTCATTTTTCTGACATTGTTGTGTTCATGTGCTTTAATTTCAAAAAGTCAGAATATTAATGTCAGGGGATCCCATATTGCTTCAATTATTGGTTACTAATGTTTTTTTTGTTAGCATTTAACACAGCTTACAAATCAGATTAAACATATTAACATATTAATTAACACAGGATGGAAACGTGAATATTGTACTCAATGTCGGTACAATGTAATTTTGATTATATCTTTTGAAAATATAACCCTGATGACTGTGTACTATCATATGGCATTATATCCATTTAGTGGGATCCTGTCAGACCTGTTTCCTGGAGTATGTATACCTGAACATGACTATGGTGTGCTGCATACCACTATTCAAGAGACTCTTGTTAAACGAAACCTGCAGCCTCTGCCTACCATGACAAAAAAGGTATAAATGTCATTTAAGTTCTTAAATAATTTGTTCATAGTTCTAATTTACATTTTGTTGTTATGACTACAGGTAATTCAGCTATATGAGACCATGTTAGTGCGTCATGGTGTTATGTTGGTTGGGCCTACTGGAGGGGGTAAAACCACTGTCTACACCATTCTGGCAGATGCTCTGGAGACACTTTATCAGTCAGAGCATAAAAGTAGCAATCACTTCTACCAGCCAGTCAAGACATTTGTTCTTAACCCAAAGTCAGTCACAATGGGAGAACTTTATGGAGAGGTACTGCACACTGTAACCAGTAATACACTGGGTATTTTGATATATACTTTATTTGAATCCCCAGGTTTTCTATTTGCCTCCAGGTGAACAAGTTAACTCTAGAGTGGATTGATGGACTGATGGCACTGAGTGTTCGTGATGCAGTCAGTGACACAAGTGATGATCATAAATGGGTAATATGTGATGGTCCAGTGGATGCCCTGTGGATTGAGAACATGAACACTGTGCTCGATGACAACAAGATGCTCTGCCTTGCTAACAGTGAACGTATAAAGCTTACTCCATCAATTCATATGATGTTTGAGGTTTGCATAGACATTCAGAATTTTAATGTTCATGTTAATAAGCAATATTTTCAATCTATACTATTTTCTAAAGCTGTACCACTTATTTTTATGTTTCTGTGGACCTGCAGGTCCAGGACTTGGCTGTGGCATCTCCTGCAACAGTCAGTCGATGTGGAATGGTGTATATTGATCCAGATGAACTCAAATGGATGCCCTATGTCCAGACATGGATCAGTGGTCTAGGAGACAAGGTGGCATTCATTGTATCATTGTTTTTTTGTTAATATATTAGAAAGTAGAGTATTAGTCAAGCTAGGTACAGAGCATATATCAGACAAAGATTATAAACTGTGGACCTTATATGAACATATTTTTCAAATTTTCCCCCTTTGTGCTTGAATATAGGTCATCATATGTGAATGGTTATAAGCTATGTTACAAACACTACTAACTACTAAACTTTAGCACCAGCATAAATTCAACAGAACATTACATTAAAGTGTATTGCTTGCATTAATTACTTAGAGGTTTTAGAGTGATAGTTGCAAGATTCTTTTCAACTTTCCATTACACTCTTCTCTGCATGCATCTGTATTTATTTATTTATTTGTATTTTGTTCTCTTCAGTTGCCAGATCCAGTTAGGAAATATCTCCTGGGTTTGTTTGAAAACTATGTGGAGAAGGGTCTTCAATTTGTGTCAAAGAATTGTGTACAGGCAATCCGCCAGGTGGACATCAGTAAAGTCACCACTCTTTGTTCTTTGCTAGAAGCACTGCTGCTTGGCACAGAGGGACCTGAACTAAATATGGTACTCCAAACTTAGATGACTATCATTTAATGTAGATGAAGCTCAGTGTTTTCTATTATTATTTAAGTTTTCAATTTCTCCTTTTATTTTCAAATTTTAATCTTTTTTTTTTTTCAGGAGTCCCGTGACCTCAACAAGGTTATTTGTCAGACCTTTATCTTTAGCTATGTATGGGCTGTTGGGGGTAATCTGACCAGTTCTTACTGGGAAATGTTTGACACTTTTGTAAAAGCACAGTTTGAAGGCAACAGTGACGCAGAGGTATAAAGTTCTACTGTATATACTTAACATAAAAGTCTAACAGGGACACTTCTGTGTCAGCATTTATGTGACTTTGATGTGTGTGTGAGGTGTGTATTTGCTCATGGGAATATGGTTTGACATGATTTGCAGATTCCCAATCATATGATCCTCTGGAATGTGCACATGAACTTTAAGAACAAACATCTGCAGCCATGGGACAAGATTATCCCTTCATTTAAATACAATAGCGAACAGCCATTTTTTGAGATGCTGGTCCCAACCACAGACACTGTCCGCTATGGCTACGTGATGGAGAAGCTGCTCTCTGTGCAACGCTCTGTGCTATTCACTGGTGACACTGGAGTGGGAAAGGTAAGAATTCAAAGCTATGGTGCAAAAGTAAAATGATCGAATTGAAGTGAATGTACACTTGTAGCTGATCTTTGTTTGTGGACATGCCTCATGTACTTTTCATGTACTTTTAGTCAGTGGTAGCTCGAGATCTACTTAACAGAATTCAGGAAAAGGAAGGATATCTTCCAGTCTTCATCAACTTCTCTGCTCAGACCTCCTCTGCACGCACGCAAGAAATCATTGAGTCTAAACTGGAAAAGAAGAGAAAAAATATTCTTGGTAAACACAATATCAACTGCTGGCTAAACTAACAGACTGAAATGTTAATTATGTGTATTTATGTTTGTATATGTAGCCTGTATGTAATAGAGAAATTGCATTCTTGACACATTGGCGTTTCTAATTTTTTTCCACAGGGGCTCCTGGTAATAAGAAATTAGTGGTCTTTGTTGATGACCTGAACATGCCCAAACTGGATAGCTATGGCTCCCAGCCCCCTATTGAGCTCCTCCGTCAGTTTCAGGACTTTTCTGGTTTCTATGACAGAGGCAAGTTCTTCTGGAAGGAGATCCAGGTATGAACTTGTAAGCCTAACTTGGGCTAAAGAACTTTTTCTTTAATTGTTCAAAATGCTCAAAATATTCTCTTGGACAACTTTTTCCTCTGCTGCTGAGATTGGTAATTCTTGCCTCTGAGGTCTAAAACTAACCTGCTAATTATTAAACATACTTTTGCTTTTTGAGAAACACTGTTTGGTAGGATTTTTCGGCTAGGAATCAGACATATCTATTGAGTATTTAAAATTTGATACACATCACTATCTCTGTCACATGAATATGAAATTTAGTGTGTGACATGTCTTTTATTTTTGAGAGACCCATTTTGGCTGCATATTTTCTAAACTGTTCTTTTTGTTTTAAAAGGATATGACTATTGCAGCAGCATGTGCACCTCCAGGAGGGGGCCGCAACCCAATAACTCCCAGATTCATCCGCCACTTCAGTATGCTGTGCTTGCCTACACCATCAGAGCAATGTCTCAAACAAATCTTCAAGGTCAGAAGAAAACACAAACTATTCATCCACTATACACAAGTACAAGAGAAATACCCATATAACTGAGCTGTCACACCTTTTTAGGTTTTAATATTTCAGGTTTCATATTTTAGTGAGGCTATACCACATGTATGTTTTACCTTTTTTTATGCTTCTTTCACCTCCAAACCTTGCTCCAGGCCATCCTAAACGGTTTCCTCACTGAGTTTTCTCAGGAAGTAAAGGGCTGTTCCTCTAAAATTGTGGATGCAGCTGTGGAGATTTACAATCGTTTGAGTGTGGATTTGCTCCCCACTCCTGCAAAGTCCCACTATGTCTTCAATCTCAGGGACCTCTCAAAGTGTGTTCAAGGTGAGATGCAAAATAAAGCTTCTGCCTCTTTATATGTCCAGTGTTTGTTTTTTTTAAAATGATAAATGATTAAAATGATTAATAATGATAAAACAATAAACAATTGTTTCATAACCAAAAAACAAACAAAACATTTGGCTTATAGACTTATAAAGACTTCATTTATCACATCCAGAAGTGTATAAAGCATTTTTTTGTCTTTTTTCAGTCAGTTGAACAGTATTTAATACTTTGTTAATACACATTTTTTGATAAACAGGTATACTACAATGTAATCCGGGCCAAGTCATAACCAAGACCCAGATATTTCGCCTTTTCTGCCATGAATGCCAGCGAGTGTTTCATGACCGTCTTATCAACAATCAAGATAAGACTTACTTCAACACCATTATCTGTGATATGGCAAGTAAGTGCTGAGTTAAACAAATGCATTAGTTATATGGATTACATGTACTCCACTTAAATCCGACTCAAACTTTCCTTCAATTAGGCAAATATTTTGACATTAGTCTGGAACCTGCACAGTTTGTGACACATCCAATTATATTTGGGGACTTTATGAAGGTAAGAATTTAATCACATTTTATGAACATTTTACATACAGCTTTTATGTTTTATTTATCATAGTGTGTCTCTTGCCTCAAACCTGTAGGTGGGTGTGGAGAAAGAGGATCGCTTGTATGAGGATCTAAAAGACATGAATAAGATCCAGGCTGTTCTGCAGGACTACCTTGATAATTATAACCTGACCTTCTCCAAGGAGACCAAGTTGGTTTTCTTCCAGGATGCTGTTGAGCATGTTTCCAGGTGTCTGGGCTATTCATTTTTTCCAATGATTTTCTAGTTTTGTGAGATAATGTCTTAGTTGGTTCATTAGGGTTTGCAGTGAGTGGTGTAAACTTTTAGAACAAATTTATGAACATTGAAGTGAAGACATTCGGTTTGTATTTTTTGCCATTAATAAGTCACAAAGCAAATGTGTTTATCGGCAGCGAATTATAACCTATCTTGCTTGCTTTCTTTTACAGAATCGCCCGTGTCATTCGTCAAGAGCGAGGAAATGCCCTGCTCGTGGGTGTGGGAGGCACAGGAAAACAGTCTCTCACCCGGCTAGCAGCCCATATGTGTGGGTATCGTTGCTTTGAGATTGAGCTGAGCCGAGGCTACAGCTACGAGAGCTTCCATGAAGACCTGAGGAGGCTCTATAAAATGGCTGGTGTGGAAGGCAAAGATATGGTGTTCCTCTTTACGGATACTCAGGTACAAATGCACTACTTGTTAAGGGCAATAGGAGAAGTACTATATGCCTGCTCTCATTATGACTCTTCCTACAATTGAAGATTGTGGTGGAGGAGTTTTTAGAAGATATCAACAACATGTTAAATTCTGGTGAAGTGCCAAATCTTTTTGAGAAGGATGAGCTGGAACAAGTCCTAGCAGCCACACGCCCGAAAGCAAAAAAGGCTGGAATAAGTGAAGAGAAAAGAGATGAGGTACAGTCACAAAGTCACACAGCAAAAGCAGAAAATAAAACATTCATATTATATAAATAATGCAGCTGATAACATTTTTAACATATCAAAGCAAGATGCTCGGTCAATCAGCACTGACTTGAAATTACTCATTTGTTTTAATATTAGTAATGTTGTAATTTAATCTGCTTGTTCAGACCAGAAATGTGTATCTACATTTTTGTCTGGTTGTGGCTCTAGGTCTTTCAATATTTTATCTCACGCGTTCGGGAGAAGTTGCATATTGTGCTGTGCATGAGCCCTGTAGGTGATGCCTTCAGGTCCCGATGCCGCATGTTTCCTTCACTGGTGAACTGCTGCACCATTGACTGGTTTGTACAGGTATAAAAATTTATATTGTGTATACATATAAATTGAATGTGGACATTGTAACTGCTGTATATTAAGTAGACTGTTATCAAAAGTGAACAATTTAAGAAGTAGTGATCTTGGTTAAGATTGAGCTCAAATCACAATTACATATTGTAGATATTTAGATTTTTTTTTCCTCCTAGTGGCCACGAGAAGCACTGCACTCTGTCTCCCAGGCTTTCTTCCAGAACGTAGACTTTGGCAGTGCTCGGCTGAAACAAAGCTTTTCAACCATGTGTGTAGAGATACACGTCAGTGTTACTGACATGGCTGAGCGCTACTTTTCTGAGCTCAGACGCAGATATTACACCACACCCACCTCCTACCTTGAGCTGATCAACCTCTACTTGTCAATGCTCGGCACAAAAAAACAACAGTTAGTCTTTGTAAGTAGGTTCTTAATAATAAGTTCTTTAGTGAGTAATTGCTTTTAATTATGATCAAGCCAATGGGGAAAGAAATGGTTTATAATTATCATGTAATTGATTACTGAAATGAGTTCACACACATAATATTGTATATGTCCATTGCTGGATAGGCAAGAGACCGTGTGAAGAATGGACTGACCAAGCTGCTAGAGACCAATGAGCTGGTGGACAAAATGAAAGTTGATTTGTCTGGTCTGGAGCCAGTCCTAAAACAGAAGTCTACTGATGTTGATGCCCTGATGAAGAAATTGTTTGTTGATCAAGAGAAAGCTGATGAGGTAGGCATTAATTTAAATCACAAAAATATACAACTTTTGCTTGTATACAGAGCATGTGTTTGTTTGTCTGTCTTGGTATACATGTAGTATACTGTATGTTCATAAATATATTTATTTTCACAGGTGCGTAAAGTAGTGAAAGAAGATGAGGCTCTAGCACAGTCCCAGGCTGAAGAAACTCAAGCCATAGCAGATGATGCCCAAAGGGACCTTGATGAGGCTCTGCCTGCTCTGGAAGGTGCCAACCAGGCCCTTAATTCACTGGACAAGGCTGACATCTCTGAGATCAAGGTGTTCACCAAGCCCCCTGACCTGGTCATGACAGTGATGGAGGCTATCTGTATCCTACTGAACTGCAAGTGCGTGAGCTTCTTACTTCCTTTATATGCTGCATCAAGATGTCAAAGTGTTACTTTAAATAGTATTTCAGTAATTGTGCTCTAGTTTTACACAAGCCCTTCTTGAATTTATGAGATGCTGTTTTTGCTGAGTGACTTTTCTTTTTTAATCCTGCATATTATCGTATAGTCAGCATCCTGAGAATTACCGTACCAACTCATGGCTTGGCACCCATTCCTCTCTCACCTAATTTAATCAGTCAGTCCCTACTGCAATGCTGTAGATCCAGCCTGGTCCAAAATACAGTTTTGGTGGAGATGTAGTGAAGCTTTCACTGCTTGCTCTTGTTGATTGTTGTTTGAAAAAGGGCTGCTTTGGTGCTTTGCATCAACATATTGCATAATTCCTGTATATATGTTTTACGAGCCCATTCAATTAGATTCTTCTGGAGCATTTAAGATATAAACCACAAAACATTAATTAAACATCAGTTGTAACCCTAGCCGTCATCTTTACCAGTTACTTTACTGTAAAAGTTAAAGTATTGTACTTAGACATGTGTCCCCTCTTTTTCTACTTATTTTGCTAGTCTTCTTGTGATTTTGTTTTTCTGCAGACCAGATTGGCCAAGTGCTAAGCAATTACTAGGAGATGCAAATTTCCTCAAGCGTCTGACAGACTATGACAAAGACAATATCAAGCCACAGATCCTACAAAAACTGCAGAAATACATCAACAATCCAGACTTCGTGCCTGAAAAGGTCTGTTTTAAGATGCAAAAAAAAAAAAAAAAAAGTCAAAAAATATGTACTGTAAACTTGGTCTACGTAATTTCTTTTTTACTAGGTAGAGAAAGTATCCAAAGCCTGCAAATCTATGTGTATGTGGGTCAGGGCAATGGATCTTTACTCAAAAGTCCTCAAAGAAGTTGGCCCTAAAAGAGAAAAACTGGCCAAAGCGCAGGTAAGTTCAACTACTCAACTCACACTCTTTAAGTTCAATGTGTTTTTAAACTCCCAATCCCATAGTTCTGCATGAAGACATTAATAGACTGTGGGGCTAACAAACTATAGAGACATGTATTATTATTATTATTTTAAATAATGTTAGTTCCCTGAAATGTATTTCATTTAGGAAGAACTGGATGTGACAATGGCAACCCTGAGGCAGAAGCAGCAAAAGCTGCAGGAAGTGGAGAATCAGATCCGTGTCCTTCAAGGGCAGTTTGAGAGCAGTGAGAAAGAGAAGGAGGATTTGTGTAAGAACAGAACCTTAATCTTTTTAGTTACCTGGTTATTTCTGTACAAGTAAGAATTGTTGGTGTTTTGTCCACACTGGCTTAACCTATGTGTTCTCTTCTTACCTATTTTGGCACACAGTGAACTCCATGGCTCTGACACAGGCTCGGTTAACCAGAGCAGGGAAGCTAACATCTGCTCTAGGTGATGAGCAGGTACGCTGGGAGCAGAGTGTTGGCCAGTTTGAGCAAGAGATCATAAACATTGTAGGGAATGTCTTCATTGCAGCTGCCTGTGTGGCTTACTATGGAGCATTTACATCCCAATATAGAGAACTGGTGAGTCATATGAGCAGTGCTGTGCTGGCAACTTATTGCATTTGTATTGTGGCCTTTATTAAATAATTGGGTCCAGAAGTATATTTAATTTGACTTGTACTGATGCTGAAGTTGTAATATAAAGGCCAGAAGATAAACTGAACTGATTAAAATGCAACATCAAAAAACAGCAACAGGAATAGGTAAGAAACTGCATGTGTTTTTTTTTTCATAGCTAATTGAACAGTGGATAAAACGGTGCCAAGAACTGAACATTCCCATCAGTTCCAGCTTCAGTCTGATTAAAATTTTGGGGGACCCATATGTCATCCGTCAGTGGAACACAGAGGGTCTGCCTCGTGACACTGTCTCTACAGAAAACGCCATCCTGGTGACACAGGGCCGTCGCTGGCCTCTCATGATAGATCCACAGGACCAGGTAAATTCCTTACACTTAATATGTACCTGAGACAACGATCAAAGTAGCAACATACAGTATCTATTTTAATTATTTTTAGACTTAATTAGTGCTTTTTTTTTCTCTTTAAGGCTAACAGGTGGATTCGATCCAAAGAAGGCAAAAATGGTTTAAAAATTATCAAATTAACAGACCCAACTTTCCTGCGTACCCTAGAGAATGCCATCCGTCTAGGCTTGCCTGTACTGTTGGAGGAGGTGAGAACTCACTATGTTCATTCCCAAGGCATGACTCTAGTACATTGTTCAAGTAAGATAAATGATTTGACAGTCAATGTCATTGTTTTATAATCTTTGAATTTTTTGTTTGCATGCTCAGCTGAAGGAAAGCCTGGATCCAGCTCTGGAGCCTGTACTGCTAAAGCAGACTTTTGTAGCAGGTGGACGAACACTAATCCGACTTGGAGACTCAAATATTGATTATGACAAAAACTTTAGATTTTATATGACAACTAAGATGGCAAACCCACATTACTTGCCTGAGGTAAGAAACACAACAAACTGTCTTCTGAAAATTGAAGACATGTAAAAAGTAGAACAAGTTAGCTCCTTAAGTTGGAAGTGAATGCCTTTAGAGCAGTGTTTCTGTAAAATAAATCCATAAATTACGTTCTTCCATGGTAAGGCATTCTGAAATAAAATGTTATTTTATCCCTCTGTGGTACCTACTGTTCAGTGCCTTTTACTCATAATGGCTCCTTTCTAGTTCTTTTACACCAATGAACGACATCATGTTTGTCATGGAACTTATCTCATAATGTACTGCCTGATAAAAAGTTAATAGCAAGAAAAATGTGTATGTAACAAATTGTTGTAGTTTGTGTGGTCTGTAGGATAGATTTTGATTTTAATTGTTCTTGGTTCCTTTCAGGTATGCATCAAAGTTACTATCATTAATTTTACAGTGACCAAGACGGGATTGGAAGATCAGCTGCTAAGGTTTGTACAAAAACGCACTATGACTGTAACATCAAGACATATTTTAACTCTTGAATATCTTCAGTGATGTTGTACGTCTGGAAAGTCCCCATCTTGAGGAACAGAGAAATGAATTGATTGTGCGCATCAACAAAGACCGTAACCAGTTAAAAGACATCGAAGATCGTATTCTAAAGCTCCTCTTTACCTCTGAAGGAAATATACTTGATAAAGAGGAGCTTGTTCAGACACTGCAGGAGTCAAAGGTAAATGCAGTTGGCCTTTGTTAAAACAGAAGAATGCCTAGATCTGAATGTACCTTCATCTGTCATCCTCTGCAAATAATCATTTTGCCATGTTGACTGCCGCTGACCTTCTTTTTGTCAGGTGACATCAGAGGCTATAAAACATCGCCTGGAGGAAGCTGAGGCCACAGAGCTCATGATCAATTCAGCAAGAGAGCGCTACCGACCTGTGGCCACCCGGGGCTCTGTTTTATACTTTGTCATAGCCAGTCTCTCTGAAATCGATCCTATGTACCAGTTCTCACTCAAGTATTTTAAGCAGGTGAGGTAGAAAAACCACGGTATTTCTAAAACCACAGAACACTCCTAAAAGATCTTTGTAATATTCAGTTTTCTTCCTTACCTTTTCTTTTTTTTTTGTTGTTGTTGTTTTTTCACAACCTATAGCTGTTCGTCACCACAATAGAGACATCAGAAAAGAGCAGTGTTTTAGAGGAGCGTCTCCAGATCCTGCTTGACCAGACTCTACTTAATTCTTACATCAATGTGTCCCGTGGCCTCTTTGAGAAGCACAAGCTCATCTACAGCTTCATGTTGTGTGTTGAGATCATGAGGCAGCGAAAAGAGATCTCCGAGGCTGAGTGGCAGTACTTCCTGAGAGGAGCAGCGTCGCTGGAAAAGGTGGGCTTGTGAGAAATCAAAAGTACAATACAGGTGTTCATACTGGTGGAAAAGCTGACAATTTCAAGTCATAGACATGTTGTCAAGTGTTGTAAATGTGTGTTTATGTGTCAGCTCCCACCTACTATTATTTGTAATTTCATAAGCCCATAAATCTGTGTGTGTGTGTTCTCCTCACTTTAGATTAAAAAGCCGCTCATTACTTACCAAACATCCCCAGGGCAAATCTTTATTCACTCTCTCCCAGTGTCAGTATAGCATACACAAAAGCTCTATTTTTTAATACTGCTCTAGGAAAAGTGAAAACATTTAAGAGACAAATATTTGGGTCAACAGAAGAAATGAAATATCTTACTTTCCCAGTCTACATTGCAGACCATGTTTTGCATACTAATACCCATGATATCAGATGATTCTGTGTCCTTGAAGCCTGATTTAACCCAGAGGACAGATTCAGTATTCCTTTGAATACGTACTTTGAATTCCCTATTCTCACTTTGTCTATTAATTCTGAGTCCCAATGGGGAAGAGGTGTGCGATGCTAAGCACCAGTGTTTCAAGTAAAAAGGTAGTACTGAGCAAAGATTTAAGGGTCTTTTGAGATAACACACCCGTTTTATTGATGTGTTGAGAAGGCTTGAGACTTCAGTGCAGCCCACTCCTGCCCCACAGGAGGTATACCCCTGGGTTCACCTACCATTTGGCTC
This sequence comes from Rhyacichthys aspro, assembly GCA_036850595.1. Taxonomy (NCBI): domain Eukaryota; kingdom Metazoa; phylum Chordata; class Actinopteri; order Gobiiformes; family Rhyacichthyidae; genus Rhyacichthys; species Rhyacichthys aspro. Next base: position 15,102,232 of record CM072148.1, on the reverse strand, counting down.
TCATTTATATAGCATTAGTTCGACTGGAGGTTCTGCCTGACAGCCAACATGAGTCTCATGCTAATGCTGTCTTTTTCTTCATCACCCTTGTTTTTTTTATCTTATGTCATTTGCTTGGCATGGTCTGTACATCAATCATCTATGTCAGAAGCAGACCCTCTAATGATTTTTAAATGTGTCATACATCACTACTTGTGTCTGTCTACAGAAGAAGTACCTTCTTAAACTATTTTGAATTACTCTTTAAGTTTAATGCAGTTTACTCTATACTTTTTAATATATTTTTTCTTCTATGTCCATTGTTGCAATGATCACCTCTTCATTTTGACTCAGGAATATCCACAACGTCCAGATGTGCCATGGCTAAGTGATTTCTACTGGCAGACTTGTTTTCAGCTTGAGGACACACTGCGATGTTTCAAGGGCATTTCCAAAGAAATCATCAAGACACATATCAGTATCAAGCTAGGTAACCATTCCAGTCTTAGTATTCTGACCAACCTAGTAACGTTAAGCATATTCAGCACATTATGTTTCTGCTATTTTTAAACCAATGTGTGAGCCACATATAAAGACTCACTCTCTCTCTCATTGTCACTTTTTAAACCTATATTCATACCACAGCAATCTTTTATTCTTTTTTCCTCCTTAGGCCGTTTTGAAGCATCCATTAATCCCGAGACCTGGGAAGGCTACGAGTCACATTTACCTCCTCTTGAGGAAACTAGAAAGAACAACAAAGGTGGGATCAGAGGTTACTGGAATGAAAGGCTGGGCTCCTTCCAGAAGCTAATCCTGATCAAGAGCTTCATGGAGGAAAAGGTGGACAAATAATGTATTTCATTTAGTTAGTTTAGTAAACATTTTTTCTTTGTATCATGCTAGATGAAAGCAAATAAAAAACCCATGTGTGACCACTTACAAATTCATGTGTATGAGATATATTCAGTTTCTAAATATGTAGGATTTCTGAATGGAATCACAGAAGCACAGCAGTGAAGAAAAACTGTAATCTGTAACTGTAATTAGTCTTGTAGTTTTTGAGTGTAATTGTATGCATTTCTTATGTATATTTTATTTTTTAGTTATTGTTTTATTGTGTAATTGCTATTATTGCATTTAAATATGCATACATTATATGCAACTTTCTGTTTTTTAAAACTTTAATTGCTCTCTTGCTCACCTCTCTCCAGGTTGTATTTGCTGCAACTGAGTTTGTGATTGTCAGCCTTGGGAAACAGTTTGTGGAAAACCCCCTTGTCGACCTGGCCAACCTTTATAACGACATGTCTCCTTGCACTCCATTAGTGTTCATTCTGAGCACAGGTTCGGATCCCATGGGTGCCTTCCAGCGCTTTGCCAAAGAAAGAGGGTATCTTGACAGGTAGGACAGTAGATCACCAACATGTTGGGATGTTCAAATGGAAAAATGTTTTGGAAATTTCAGTTGACCGCTAACAACCTGCAAAAGTTCCCGATAGAGAAAAAAAATTGTGTGCTCTTATACGCAGGGTTGAGACTATCTCACTGGGCCAAGGACAAGGGCCTATAGCAGAGAAGATGATCCATGGAGCAATGGAAAGTGGAAACTGGGTCTTCCTTCAGAACTGTCACCTGGCTGTTTCCTGGTTGCTGGCGATGGAGGAGCTCATCAAGACTTTCTCTGAGCCTGGTACACCAATCAATAAAAACACCATTATGCAGAGCTACCTAACTATTTTATGTTTCTCTTACTAATAAAATATTCTTCTCTTTTTACTTTACAGACACACACATCCATGAGAACTTCCGCTTATTTCTCAGCTCTATGCCAACCAGAGTATTTCCTGTTACGGTGCTGCAGAATTCTGTTAAGGTCTGCAACATACAAAGTAAATTTAGTGTAATGTCAAGCAATACACAATTTTATATTTTACCTATGTCCTTTTATAACTAACCATTATACAGAGGAATACTTTCTAAAAGCAATTTTAAACGTAAAAGGAAACTTTAGTTTTCTCTCCACTTACTTAATGGCCTTATAGTTGTGTCTGATGGGATTTGAGAGTCAAATGATGCAGTTTCACAGTAAATTCATCTGAGTGGCATTTCTCTTTGTGGATATCATTATATACTTCTCAAAGTATATCTGATACTTTAGTTATAAAAGGATGTAGTTTGGCAGATCAGATAATATGACCTGCTGCTGCACTACCAAGGAAATATGTGAATGCAAACCATTTGAATTAAATTATATTTTAACACTTTCAACTTTATCATTTGCAATAGAAAGAAAACAGCCCACTTCTTGCTTTGGGCATTTTTTTTACTTTCTTTAATGTTTCAAAGGAAACGCTAAGATATGAATGTACTCTATATCTGACTTTCTACTGCTTTGAAAAGTACACTGAAAAGAATGCCTCAGGTCTTAAATGAAAACACTCAACGTTATTAGGAGACATAGAATATTAGATTATTACTTGAACACTCATAAAAGAACTGCACTGACACTGAAGTCACTTTGTCCTTCCTAATATTCATCTTGCACCCATTTTGCATCATTTATGTGATTGCCAGGTGACTAATGAGCCTCCCAAAGGACTGCGTGCAAATATGCGACGAGCTTTCACTGAAATCTCCAATAATTTCTTTGAGGGCCATGTTCTGCGAAACCAGTGGAGGAAGATTGTCTTTGGTGTTTGTTTTTTCCATGCAATAATCCAGGTAACAAATTACAAATACTTAATAGTATATTATTGTTCATTCTTGTCTTGGTGTGTGCATCTGTATTGTGTGTGTCTTTTCTTATTTCTGTTTATTTTATTTGACTAGGAACGGAAGAAATTCGGCCCTCTAGGCTGGAATATCCGCTACGAGTTCAATGATAGTGACAGAGAGTGTGCACTGCTTAACCTCAACTTGTACTGTAAAAATGGCACCATCCCGTGGGACGCTCTTATTTACATCACTGGTAAGAACACCCTGATAAAAATGTGTAAAAATATGTAAGTACCCTGGTTTGTTGTTTCATGGTAGAATGAATGATAAAAATGGTGTTTATGTGTAGGGGAAAATAATGGTTATTTTTGTCTCTAGCGGTAAAAGATGAATGAAAATAATGTACACATATAATTATAATGAATTTTCAGCAGCACCATATCAAAATAAAAACATAAAATCTCTTTAATGTCATTGCAGTTTGAAATGTTTTACATAAATACACAGCAACCAAACTTTAATGCTTTTTCACACCCTCTCTGTGTGTGCTGCTTTTTGTCAACAGCCCACACATTTTGAGCATCTTGTGAAATTGTGCTGCCTTAACAAAGATGGCCTGGTCTATACTCAGTTCCACTCTGTTGTGCAGCTGTGGTCCTGTGTTTGTTTGGTGCTCACTCTGCTGTGAACCACGCTCTTCCTCTTGACTGCATGTGTATAGAAATAAACCCCACAGATGCCCTTATGCACAGCCGAGCACTTTCTCTTTATGAAACATGACAGATGAAGATGTTTTAGCACCTCACTAGCTTTTTTCATTTCTTTGACAAATTTGTATTGTAGCTGGCTTGAGAGTAATATGAGCATCAAATAAATGCAGTTTGTTGTTGTGACGCTCCACTTTCTATTGGACACAAAGCAAGGATAAACATTAATTGGACCCAGATTCCGAAAGAACAAGATGTCCAAGGCACTATTATAAGCAAATATTTGTTTTTGGATTGTGTTTTGACTTTAGCGTGTCTCCTTCAGGATACAACTATCAATTCATTTGTTTGTGTGTGCGTGTTTTTTTGTCTGTTTTTAATAGTGGGTCAAGTGACCTCAAAAGGATAAAGAAAAAAATGAAAACATAAAAGACACACTATGATAGATGATTGAGATATAGTGATAATAATAACAAAACATACACTACATTAAAGGATATTGGTCTTTAAATTAATTATGTTCCTTACCACATTGGCTCTTTGTACACATCACATTTGTCTTGGAGTTAAACAGCAGACATTTCAAGGTAAAAATGAGGAGGGTACAATTTCATTAACAATACTTGTATCTAAAGTTCATTTGTTTGCCTAATCTGGTTTTCAATTACACTTTAAATGATTATGTGCTGCGTTCAGTCTCAGTGGAGCGTGCCACTCCATTATCATATTGATGTCTCTCATTGCTGTTATCACACTACTGTGTTATTAGTTTAATCCTAATGCTCACAGTCATTTTCTCCTGGAGCCGCACAGTCTTTGCAGTAAAGAATTTGTGCTCAAACCAAGCATGATATTGCCTTTCCTCTTTTAGAAGGAGCTGCTTCTCTTTTCTGGTACAAAAAAGGCTCTGTCGGCTTTAAACAGCCTTTAGCCTACTTCAGGCTTCAGCAGAGATTTGTCTGATTATTCACTGATTTTCTCCTTCAGCTTAAGTAGCTCCTTGACTTTTTTGTGTCAAATGTTTCACTTTTTAAAGAAATTATATTATTGCATTTGTTGTTGCATATATATATATATATACTACACACTACAGATTATGATTGTTTTATAGGTTCTTTGATCATTTGTCTTTTGGTACTTTTCAGCGTGACCTGGAAAGATGCCTGTCTGAAAGAAAAAACAACAAATAATCCATATTGAGATCTGACAGTAGTGATCCCATGTGCCAGTGCAGTTCTCCACTGCCTAAGGCGACTGTAAATGATAAAAAGAGTCTTTAATGTCTTTGGGAAAATGATGGTTACTTTCGCCCTCGAGGATCCTAGACAAGTGGCATCAAGGGGCAGTGCTGGAACGAACAAAGCAAACAATAAAATTGACAGTCTCAAGGGAAAAGCTTTTTAACTCTGAGTACTCTTCACAATAATGAATAATCGTCTCTAAATGTGAACTGAATATTATCATAGCCTCATTTATTTTCTGTTTTGATTTTAATTGTCACTTTAAAAAAAATGACTGGCAAATTATAGTGCCATACGGATATGACCCAAATTGGGGAATGGCTGACACACAGTTACAAAGCAGTGCAGATAATGATTACAATGTGTTTCCTCCTCAGGTGAGATCACATATGGAGGCCGAGTAACTGATGCTTGGGACCAGCGATGCCTCAGAACAATCCTGAAAGGCTTCTTCTCACCTGAAACGCTGACACCTGGCTACACTTATTCCTCCTCTGGTGGGGTTAATTCTTGGTTTTTTTTCGGACAAATTACTCTACAGCATATTCTATTGTGCTCACATTTTCTTTTTGGTTTTCATCCCTGTCTTTGCAAAAGGAATATACTATGCCCCAGAGTCTGGTACGCTCAAAGACTACAGGAATTATATTGAGGGTCTTCCCATTATCGATGATCCAGAGGTGTTTGGCATGCACGAGAATGCCAACTTGGCATTTCAGGTAAGGAATGGACTGACCTTAAGGATTTTTTTAATCTATTTATCAGTTTGCTTATTGGTGCATTATACCACTAAACTAAAAATATATCGTTTTAATTTAAACATTTATTAAAGTATTTCATGACTGTTTAGATATACTAGAGCTATTACACTCTTTTTTTCTTTTTACAGCGACAAGAAACCATGGCTCTAATCAGCACCATACTGAGTGTTAATCCTCGCTCTTCAGCCAGTGATGGGGCAAAAAGTAATGATGAAATCGTCTGTGAGTTGGCGAAGTCCATCTTAGCTAAGCTCCCCGGTTGGTATCTACATTCTCTCACTCAATACATCTCTTTTCATTAATGTTTAATGTGCATAATCATCTTCATAAGCCCAAACATCTGTGCGTTTTCTACATACGTCTTCTTCCTTTCTCTGTATACGTACTGTATGTCCATCTGTGCAGAGCGTCTGGACATGGATGAAGCTATGGAGTCTCTGTTTGTCCGAGATGAACATGGACGCCTTAACTCTCTAACGACTGTGTTGGGGCAAGAAGCAGATCGATTCAACAATTTGCTGAGAGTGCTCAGGGTGAGGCTTATGGCCACATATATGCTTTATGCTGTGTGCTGTGATGAATTTAGATTTCTGACTTCTGCAGAGTATAAAGAAAAGGCAAAAATATTTATTTATTTTTGTTTTGTTTTTTATTTAAAAAAAAAAAAAAAAGAACTGTAAAATAAAATGGGAAACTAAGCTTTATCAGTAGGAATAACTACTCCATGTGTCATGTTCACATACAGTCTGTGATTACTGTGAGCTATTTAAGGCCTAACCTTACATAATAAAAATTTTCCTGTGCCAATACTATGGCAATGTATTTCCCTACTTCCATTGCAAATCAATCAACTACATGTAAATCAATTTAGAGTCGCTTCAACTTCTGTTACTGTATGTTTTAGCCATAATTTTCAAAACTATCATTTGCTTATCCTCAATAACTTTAATTATTATTTAATTATTAACTAAAATTATTGAAGTGGCTGCTAACTACATAAAGTACATATGAAATTGAACTCTTTTGTCTGTTGTCTCCTAGGTTTCTCTTTCAACTCTTCAGAAGGCCATTGCAGGTCTAGTGGTGATGTCTGAGGAGATGGACCGTATTTACACAAGCTTCCTCAACAACCAGGTTCCAAGACACTGGGCAAACTCTGCATACCCCTCTTTAAAAAGCCTGGCCTCATGGGTTAAAGATCTGGTCCTCAGGACGTTCTTTATTCAGGTGAGGATGAGATAACACACGGCAAAATGACCCTCTCTCAAAACACAAAATAGTAGGATGATTTTGTCTCTCATACACTCTGACATATGGCTGAAAAAATTGCCTGCATGTTTTTCTGTGCGTGAATATGTGTTTGTGTTGTTTCTTATTAAGCTGGGAAACATTAATAGCACATTAACATTTCTGGCTTATTCCCCTGGGGCTCAGCCCATCACTTCTCTCTCTTTATCACGGTACACACTTCAGAGTTTGGTTCATCTCCCCTCGTTTGAGCTGTTCTTCCGTAAGACTGGTCTAAACATGAGTAGCACAAATTCTGAGAACACTCACATACACAACACACAAACAGGAGACACTGGCCTTGGCTCAAATCATAATGTCTAGCCGCTGAGTCATACTGCTCATGTTCAGTGCATCACGAGAGAGAATCCACCTCTGTGTGCCAATGCAAGTTGAGTCACTGAGTCACTTTCAGGTCCCATAAGAAAGACTAGGCCTATAATGCACCATGGTTTGTTAAGCACAGAATGCAAAAAGTTATTTTAAGATACATGCAGTTAATTGCTGCTCTCTGTTGTGTCCTCCTTTGCTAGACTTGGATAACACGTGGTCAGCCCAAATCTTTCTGGATCTCAGGATTCTTCTTCCCTCAAGGCTTTCTTACTGGTAAAACATTATCAGGCTTTTAATGTACCATAGCATTGATTATACAACAGTAACAATAACTGGGTGTTGAATACAGAATAATCATGATCTTTTCTTCTCCAATTGTGTTTTGTGTGTGTTCTGCTCTATAGGAGTGCTGCAGAATCATGCCAGATATTACAATTTGCCCATTGATGAGCTCAGCTTTCGCTTCAACATGGTGCCATCTTATAGGGACCAGGCAGCAGTGAGTGAGGTGTTGCGCACTCTACCGGAAAATGCAAAACTCGGAATGGATGATGAGGTACTAGAGCTGACAACATGGGATTGTTTATTGAGGCTTCTATAAAAACACAATACAATTCCCACTGCCCAACTCCAATGCATATTATTGCTAAAGACTTCATACTTCATTTATAGTCCCAAATGTGAACATGTTTTGTGTGGTTACAACAGTTACCTGAGCCAAAGGACGGTGTGCTTGTGCATGGCATGTTCATGGACTCCAGTCGCTGGGACGATGAGAACATGGTGATTGAGGACGCTTTACCTCGAGTTATGAACTCCATGCTGCCAGTGGTGCATTTTGAGCCTCAACAGAACTATGTCCCTGTTCCTGCATTGTACCAGGCTCCATTGTACAAGACCTCAGCTCGGGCTGGGACCCTCTCCACCACTGGTATGTACTTTGAAGAAAATATTATATTGGATGTATGCTTCTTGTAAATATGCACAGACTTTAAGAGTTTATTTCTCTTTATTTCTTTTACTACCACTTGATAAGCTGTTGTTCTTATAACATAAACACTGCTAAAGTTGGCTTGTTTCAGATTTTTCTCACACTTTTTTTTGTCTCCATCCAGGTCACTCCACTAATTTTGTGGTGACAGTTCTGCTTCCATCCAGTCGACCAAGCGATTACTGGATTTCCAAAGCTTCAGCTCTCCTGTGCCAGTTGGATGACTAAGTCTCATGTAAAAATAAGATCATAAAGTATCTGTAACATACACAGTAAGTTTTATTAATAATTATTAAAGACTTAAATAATGCAGAACATCCATCCACTCATGAGCTGCTCCATAGTCTTCTGGCTCTTGATGTGAGTTGTGCAGAGTACTGATGTCTGAGAAGATGACTCATTGCAACAGTGTCAACTCCTCGGCCACATACTGGAGCGCTCCATGCACACGCACGCTAAGTCATCAGATGAATGTGCTCACTGAAATTTACAGTACGCCACTTGCCTCAGGGAGGAAAATAGGCAGCAACAGACAGCTGAAAGGAAAGAATAGATGGATGAGCGAAGACGCCTGGGCAGATGCAGAGATGTTAATGGTTCGAAAATAAAGAAACATAGCATTGCTAAGAGGGATGAGTTGAGGCTGGAGAAAAGAAGCGGTGATCGTCAAATGAACAAATGTTTCCATCACAGCCCCACACACATCAGCAGCCTGTTTGTGTCAGTGAGGGCAGACAGTGCAAACACATAAAATATTGTACTTCAAACACATTAAGTCTACTTGCAGCAATGGTAGGGCAGGACACAGGCACACTCAGTCTCTGTCAAACAGCCTCACTGCCAGCGGAAATGTTATACTTTAAGATTAGCTCTCAGTATAAACAACTGCACTGGAGTGCTTCCTGTTCATGAATAAAACAGCCTTTATAAAAAAGACTAGTGTTTGCTCATGAGTAGTCTTTAAAAAAGCAATTAAAAGCAGAAATAGGAACAGTCATTATTGTACATACATATAGACATACAATAAAAATAAAATGGGAGAAGTAGAACAGTAAGTTACAGTTACACTTGCCTGGTTATCTCGTGACAAAAGTATGTGAGAATATATGTATTGGTAATAAAATAAGTGGCTTTAAAAGACAATGATACCACAGTAAAATAGGACCTTAAAGATCAGCGTGGAGAACAAAAGTTCATTAATCCAACGTTATGTCTGAGAACAAAATAAGAAGGTGCATAGACAGTACAACTACACTACAGAGTAGTTGCTTTATTGTTCTTTAAAATTGTGTATGAGAGCTTTTTACATTTCGGCTTGGTTTTATTTTTCGGCACATTTTGGTGTTTTTGTTACTGACGCAGAGGCAGATGTGCTTCAGGTCATCCTTTCCTAAAGCTGTAAATGGTGATGAATTTATGGCTTTGCAGGGGCTTTTGAGTCCACTCTATTAATATGTGTCCTGATAGAGGGAAACAACTGTGTAACCTTGTACCAGTGTAATTGAGGTTCACATAAAAATTCCATTTTCATCTTCCTGCTGTGTTTAAAATTACTTTTTGCAGCCTTGAAAGACATATAGATTTTTGTCCAACAATTTGACTGGTATTTTTTCCTCAGCTCCCGCACCCTGTAACCTCCCAGCCCAGTTTATTAACCTCCTTTTCTCCAACCAATCCCTTTATGAGCTAAGATTATGACTCTGAATTACTGGGGATGTACTGAGGTGTTATTAGAACAAGAGTTGTAATATAGAGGGGAAAGGAAAGGGATTGAGGAAGAAAATGGGATTATATGCACCACTCATTCTGAAACCAGATTAACAATATTTTATCATCCCACACACGCATTTTCATCCCAGTGGATTAAGTCAAAAGAAAGAGGAACATGGTTGATGCTCGACACAGATGGGCCCAGGAATGATGGGTTATTTTTGTCCAAGGAGTGACAAAGGGCTGGAGATTAACATATGATAAAGAATACAACACAAACAAATAGCAGTTGGACAATGCATGGTTTGTAAAATGAATATTTGGCAATGACAGTGTGCTCTTGAGATGCATCAATCTGAGTCTTGGAGTGATTGTTTTTTGGTTTTAAATTGTAGACAATGGTTATGGAGATTGATTTTCTAATGTTAATGTCTATTGTCATGGTCACATTGGTTAATCAGCTTCTATTGACTGGAAGTGATGTTGTAAATTATAGACACACTCCACTGTTGACCTCAAATGAATAGAAAAATATACACTCGGTGATAATGGAAACATGGGAATATAACTTCTTTAACTAACCAGAACTAAGCAAAACATTACAGCTTGTATTTAACATAGATCATTCTGAGGGATGGCATTTTTGACCTATATAAAGGACCCCATCTGAACGCCAGAAGGGTACATATGCGTGCAATCAATCGCTCTCAAAGCAACGTGTCATATGGATCTGTTGGAGTGTGCAGGTGTGTGCTCTTTACATTACAGTAAGTGCACTAAATCCATGGAGACGATGGCACTGACAGAGCCACCAAACAGAACAGATATTATTCACCCGGACTGCATTACTGGTCACGAAGCAACCATTGACGTGACCTCTCCTCCATGACCCGGACCTGACCGGCTGTGCTGGGTCAGTCTTTGGGTAGATCTGTCTCTACAGCTTTGATTATTTGAAGGTTTTGAGATAGACAATACTGCATGCTGTCCTTTTGTGCGTAGTGAAGGTTGAGATTAGATTTGTCCATTTGGAATATTTCTGTGTGTGTTCTATAGGTTTCCCTCCAAATGTATGAAGGAGCAGGGACAGCCTCAAACTCAGCTTTTCGTTCTCCTGCTGGAAAATGAAAAAAGGCCAGTGAGCTTTTGAGGCCAAAGTCACCTTTAACACATTCACATATCAAGCTAGTGGTAATCTATCGGGGCTGGGTGCAGAAAAGCTTGGTCAAACTTTGTGCAGAAGTCTGGAACTGGCCCTGAGAGATGTAAGCAATATCTGGGTTACATGTTTTAATATCTGTCGGGGAAACATAAATAAAAGTGTGTTTAAAATGAAAAGTTATGGCATATATTGGTTTTCTGGACTGGTTTTCTAAATTTAAAGCCCTAAAAATTTGAATTCACAGACATGATTGACATTACTATGGTATGTGAACAATACTGTCACAATTACACGCCGTAACTAACCACAAAAGTGCTAACAAGCTGAAATTAGTCTCTTTTCTTATTTGATTGACAAAGGCAGCAATATAATGACGCTTGCTCTCAAATACAAATCTGAATGGCCCCACATTGTGTCCCATGGAGAGCACTGTGGCGTGTCAAACACTCAAATCAACTGCCAGCAAATAACACATTTCTCCTTTATTTTGTCTCAAAATTGTCACCGACAGTCAGCATTTACTGTATGTACATCCTTCATGGGAGAACAAATGATACCGAGAGGCACAAAAAGACCACAAAGAAAGACACTGAGAAAGCTGATAAAATACAATAACTGTGGTTTAAAGAAAAAAAGCTTGTGACAGCAGCGTACACAAAAGTCAGAAAAGAGAGGTTTCCATGGTCACCTGTTTCACTTGGAGTGCTACACGTGCTTCACATATGAAAAGAGACATGTGCAACAGAGGTGGGTCACGGTATATGTACAGACACATTGTCCATTTGTTGTATACGTTTCTCATCCCGAGCCTTATGTCTCCATATTCTCACATGAGTCACTGATGGAGGATTTGCATTTGCTTATTATGCAACATACTGTCATTTTCTGAAGCCAGGACCCCTCCCCCAACCACTGTCCATATGAACTTTGACAAAGGAACAAAAGCAGATTAGATGCAAAGAGAAGGGGAAAAAATAGACGAAGGAAGTAGCTTTTTTTTTTTTTTCTCATCGAACAGCACAATGCACTCTGTATTCAAAATATTCACATTCATGGTGAGAAAAAGGTGTCATAAAAACACGAGTATAAATATCCAGTTTGGGCTTCAGTTTATATGATATTTTGAGTGGTTTACCTGAAAAGTGTACAGCAGGAGGCAGCTATTTTTCTGCACTTGTCCTATTGATTATCTGGAACAGCATGAGTTCCATTTAACACACTATTTCTGCAGAGCCTTCCCACAGTGCACTGCAGTTGCCCCTCCTACACTTTGCTTCAAAATCCCATTTAGAGTAGTTTGCTGCTAAGCTGAAGATGTCTGTGAGTTCACTTGTACGCTTAGCAGTGGGAATTTACATGCCTCGCTACCATCGAGGGTCAAACAGACGCTTTGGGCGACAACGAGAGACAAGGTTTTAGTCAAATCTGTTACATAAGGTCACCCAGTAATCCTGCTTGCATGTTGTTTGCAAGAGATTAGAGGGGAAAAAAGTGTTGGCCTTTCACTGAGTATTAGAGAGCAAAAACACAAAGCTCTCAGGGCTACAAAAGATATGAAGCAACAGAATCGGTCCACAAATCCCACTTGACAAATATTGTCTTTCAATCATCTTCTTTCCAACAGTTTTTCTAAGAATCTTGTGCAACTAATGCACAAGTCAGACATTAAAATACTCCAAAAAACAAAGGGGGATGAGTGAGACCATCAACACAGTGTTTCATAGACTAATCTCACTAAATATTACAAGGGTTTGAGAGATAATAGGCTTCACAGTTTACGAGAGTGACTTTACTTTAAATGGAGGACTCAATGGCACATTTAGTAACATTTACCAAAAATGGCATCCTTATTTTACATGTGGACTCAGAGAAATAATGTGAAACAATGTCTTTTTCTGAAAAGTGAGTGGCAGAATTGATTTGTAATATAAACTTGGTCTAATATTATATGGACTTAAATTGAGTGTCCATCTTATAAAAATATGGTTTGTTTCATCTAATCTCATTTCAACAGAATATGAGATTCATGAGAATAAGTTTGTATGTGACCATTACGTTCAAATGCATCTATGCTGTTTTTAACTGAAAACCTTTTTCTGAAGTGACCACAAGCTTTTGAAAGATGATTTAAATGAATATAGATAAAACAGCTGTATTAGTGTATGTGGTGGTGAAGCAGTAGCAGGTAACAGTGCAGTGCAGCAGGGATACAGTTAAAAAGTGCATTAGTGTGAGTTCTACATCATTAACTCCTGATGTAGGACCAAACCTCTACATGGAAAACTGTACAGTGTGATATATTTGTGAGGAGCCTCTGGAAAGGAATATCCAAGTCACACACCTCTACACACCACATTTCACTGACAAGTAAGTGAAAATAGAAGGAGAGTTTGTATGTTTTGAAATGAGCTGATCTCATGTGGCTTTTTAAACAGAGGCTTGTGTGGCACAGTATATATGGTCATTGAGCAAACTGGCCTTATGTGAAGTCTTTGGAAACTGCCTCAATGAAGTTAGGGGCCGACATAAGGATGGTGAAGGTGCAAATAATGGAGAAGAGCGAAAACGCCACCAGGCACAACCGGTCCACCACAGCCGCCGCGAACTTCCACTCGCTGCTGATGGCCTCCCCTTCGTCCTGCTCACGGAAACGCCTGGCGATGTACTGCACTTCCTCCAGGATTCGTGAGATCTCCGGTATCTGCTCCAGAAGCAAAGTCCGTGTCTGCTCCACGTGGACGTCGTGTGGAGACGGAGCCGTGGGATGGTTTCCGCCTGCGCTGCCGCACACGCTCGAATCGGTGCTGGGTGGGAACGCCGGGTTGTCTGTGCCCATGGAGTGGTATCCAAAATACAGGTTCATGTTCCCGTTGGTGGTGGCCGAACCTGCCGAGGCCTGACCCTGGATGGTGCTCATCTGGATACTGCTGGCGCTCGTGTGGTGAGGTGGAGGGTGGGCGTACTTATAAACCGGAGCGTTGCCGGTGCTCACGGCCGTTTTACTGTCCTCTCCAGGCTTCTTCATGCGGAGGAACCAAGCGCACCAGTTTAGAAGAATGACTCGGATCTGGGAGAGAAGATACAGAATTAGATTAACTGTCAGGGCGACTCCAGGTAATACTTTTTACTTCAAATGGCCATCCATAAACTTAATGAAAATGCATTTAATCCATTGACTTACCCATTTAGGCATCTTTCCTCCGTGTGGGTCATGATGGTGGAACTGTAGCACCAGTACGGTCACTACCACAGACAAGCCCACTATCATCATTGTGCTGGCAAAGTACTGAGCTGGAAAAAAAATGTCATTTTTAAACAGATTTTAACGTAGAAGAGACCCCAAGACATATTTGTAATTCATTATTAACTGACAGAAGCCATTCTGGGTGGAGCTCTTAAGGCTGTCTGGCATATGGTGGTAGAGAAATGCAGTGGTATAGTGAAGCAAAAACAATGACAAACAGGCTTACACTTAACTGGATTAACCTTTGTGTGTGTAGACCATAATTCTGTCTATATAGGACTACTGAATTACACAGAAGTTCTAGATATAGGCCACAACCTATAGCTAGGAAAGTAACCAATCAAATATCAGTGATAATTGGACAGTTATGAAAACAATCAGAGGCGAAAAGCAAGGCATGTCTTAATTTCTATTGAGAGTATCAGTTCTGCTTCAGGGGCTCTGTGCTAATAAGTCTGAGCAGTTTGTTAATGGCTTGGTTTTCCCTGACTGCGCTGCCAAATGATGCTGAGCCCCATCTCTGTCTCCAGCCCTCTTTCTCTCTGCCCCTCCCCCGATGGCCACACCATATTGGTCAGTCAGGTCAGCCAGTGAACACTCAGCTTTCTTCACTTCATACTGCCCTGAGGTGTAAATATGCTATGTGTGACTAACTCAGAGTTGACATAGAGGTGTTGGTGACACTGCTGCCCATCACAGACAAGTGCCTGCTGGGTAAATAACCCTCTGTATCTGTCAGGTCTTACAGGTCACCTATCTGTCACAACACCAACAGGTAAAGCAGCAACATGCCAACTGAGCAACCAACAGAGATTCGAACGTGTGAAGTACATAAATATTAGCTCAAAACAAAAGTAGGTTGGAGTCCCAAGTTTCAGATCTTCGTTATTGTGATTGTAGAGTTGCACTGTATCTAACACTCATTGAAATATATGTATATTGTTTACAGTTTTTACTTATTTGAGGAAGTGCAGCAGCTTATTATCACTGGGATTAGTCTGAATTGTTTCTCGAAACTCTCAGATTGGGATGTGCCAGGTCTAAGGAGGTCCAAAACATGAGCTATATTCTTACAACTAACTATAGATCACAATAAAGTTCAAAAACTTGCTGTGGTATATGTTTTACCTCACCATATGCACACCTATTTCTGGCACCTCTATTTTAAATTTAGATTATTGTTTCTACTCTCCCTTGAGAATTTGTAAAACTTCCAATTACTGCTTTTCTTTTCTGTTGTTTTTACTATTTGTCATATTCAAGGTCAAATAAACACCAGAGCGCTCAGTAATTAGAGAAACAAAGTGTCGTACCAATCAGGGGAACAGAGTCTGAAGTGGCAGGCATGATCTCTGCCACCAGCAACATGAAGACTGTCAGCGACAGCAGCACTGTGATCCCTGCAGACACATGAAAAAGACGTAAGCAAAAAAAGATTTACGCTGACTTCAACTGAATTTACAGGTCTCCTCGCAATTTGTGTTTTTTTTACACGAGTGAAGAGAGTTTTATATTAACTCTGACCCTTTTCCTACTGAGTGGCATTTTGAAACATGTTGGCATATTCAGGCCCAGGGATTATCGTTTTGTGTTTATGAACCGTTTTATTCATTTGCTAATGAACAGATTCTAGACAAATGTTGATTAGATTAGCTTTGTTGCTGGGAAACCATGTTATTCCATATTTGAATGGGGTAAAAATGACTTCTTTTTATCTAAAGCCATTTCCCCAGAAGGTAGTGGACATATTAGGGCCTTAACAAAGTTCTAATGACCTCCTAGTGTGTCTACTGTTAAAATGACACAATCACTGTCTCCTGTTACCCCCAGTGTGTATTTGTGATGGAGTGCGTACCCAGTGAGATCTTCTCTCCAGAGTCGGCCGGGAGCAGGAAGACCAGCAGAGCCAGTCCGGAGATGAGCACACAGGGGATCAGCAGGTTGAGGCCATAGTAAAGAGTCCTGCGCCGCATGGTGACAGTGAACGTCACATCAGGGTAAGGCTCTTTACAGCACTCGTAATACAGCTCATTGCGTTTGGACGGCACACCTAAGGAAAAAAATGTCAGGGAATGATCGGGGAGTCAGGGAGAGAGAGGACATTAACCTCTGACCTCACGGCAGATATTTGACTTAAGTGTCTTGCTTCATTAAATTAAGAAGACAGCTTCTACTGTCCAGACTTGAACCAACCTGAAATTGTTTATTTTGTTACTAAATTGATTTACTATATTATAGTATTTTTCAGTCATTTTAGATAAAAAATAATAATAATAATTAGATGTTTATACAAAAATTGATTTCTAGTCCCAAAAAATAAAAATAAAAAATAAATAAAATAAATATTTATTTCAGGACAATTCCAACTCAGGTGGAAAAAGACATGTTTGCAGCAAATTTCGTGTGGCTTTTAAGAACAAGTCATTTCATCTTTACAGACCTGTTTCAGGAATGTTTCTCAAAATAAACGTCATCCTGACAGAATCTGTTTTCAGTGCTGTTCATTGAAACCAGTGGGCGAGCGGTGTGTGGAGGTCAGGGTCATGAACAGAATGTCAGAGGAATTCACAGAAATAAAAGAGCATTCTTTTTTAAGATAAATGCAATTAATAGAAATAAATACACAGCAAACAGTTCTGAAAGGAAAGGTCTGTAGCTCTTTCAGCTACTGTTAATGAAAGTATTTCATAAATAACAGAATCATTTTTACCCAATGTCTGTGGAGATTCTCAGTTTAAACATAATAACTTTGGCTGACTAATAATATTTCACCCTTGTCAGTCTCTCTCAAAAATAACTTCTTCACGCGAAAAGCTCATTATACTGAATTTATCTGTTTGTTTGTCACTTTTTATCACATTGACCAAATCAAAGGCAGGTAAAGACAAAGAACACTTTTCTTGTCTACATGTTTAATCTGCAAGTGTGTCAGAGGCTGATTAGGAAAGCACGCCTTTGATAGATGTCACACATGCAATCATCTCTGGCAGAATACAAGAGCTTTGATTAAAATCAACAGATTGAAAACTCTTTGTGTGTCTTTGTCTCTTCCTAAAATCAAACTGAAATGCCCTTGATCCTCTTGCAGCTCAAGCACTATTGTGTGTGCGTATCCTCCACTCCCTCTAAGAGACGTGCAATCATGGACATATTCAGAATCTGAAACAAATTTTGGGCACACCTATTCCAACCTACCAAAGTGTGGGTGTCTGTGCATGCAATATTCAATTGAACGAATTCAATTTCATTTCATTTAAACGCTGTCACCTGAACTCTCGGGAGAAATAGCCTTTGTTAGTCGTGCAATAATTTGATGGATTGCAGACCTGCAGATGCATTGGCCACATCCTGAGCCTGTGTGAGACACCAGGGCAGTGTGTGTCCGTCGATTGCCGCCTGGCTGTGTCTGAATTAAGTGAACCATTGCTGAGCCAGCTGTCACCCCCGCCCCACCCCCACCCCCCACAGCCAGCTGGGTACCCTCCATGAGCGAGTGAGGGTGAATTCATCTTCTGCCCTCTCTGATTAGCAGCCATTCAGACGTTCATACACATTTTGTCCACCTCATGGGGCTGAGCTCAGTTTGCATTTTAATTAATATTTTTGTCTTCTATAGTTGCAATTTGTATACTTGTGTTTTTTTCAACTACGGCATGTAAATACCATAAAGAAAATGCAGTGCCAAACACCGAGCAAACATTTAATTTCATAGAGAGCCACCACTTTATGAAGACCGACACAGAGAAATATTATTTTATTGATTGATATTATTTATATTATTTTACAGCTTGGGAAAGTCTAATTTAAATAAATATTTTGATTAATGAAGCTTTGTCTGCATTCATTTGGATTTGTCCAAATTTGAAAGGATCTAAATGTAACAGCACAAAAAACTAAATGAATTATTAGAACATTTTCTTGTTAAATAGATGTACCAGGAATTGGAGAAGTTTTGAGAAAACTGTGCTGAGTTGAAAACTAGCCCCAAGCTACATCTCGAGCTGTTTAACCAGGACCCAGACAGAGACATATCATTGTGATTGACGTCTTACAGGAAGTCTTCAACTGCCATCTGAGCATGACACCGACTCAAAAAAGCTCACTCTATAGCTTCTGTTAAAGGCCTGTCTCCCTGAGTCTTTCACATTCCCTGTGAAAAATGTCAGTATGATGCTTAAATATATGTCTCCCTTTCTTACCTACAAGATCCCACTCTCCGTTGGGTATGTACGTAGAGATATCCACATCCATCATCTGAAGATCCAAAAGCCAGCCGTTGTGGGTCCACGATCCAAACTTCAGATCACACTTCTGAATGTCAAACGGGAACCACCGCACATCAATGTAACAGGTGCTTTTAAGAATGCCTAAAGAAAAAAAGGTTAGGTTATTCATTTCTTGTAATTTCTTGTGCTAAGATGTTAGAAATCAGACAAAACGGGGAGTAAAAAATGTATGGCCTTACCCGGAGGGATGTACTGACAGGATCCTGATGCATTGACCAGCACATTTGTATGGAACGTAGCGTCAAACCTCTCATCAGCACTGCAGGGAGATGCGAGAGTGGTTAGAATAAAAGACGACCTGTCAAAGAAGGCGCCGAGGAGGGAATGCAGCGGTAGGGGTCACCAGGTTAAATCACAGTTAAGTACAAAGTAGGAATTCAGACGATACACAGCAGGTGATGTGAAGGTGATGGAGATGAGGCACATGGAGGATTAGGGCCGAGGCAAACAGAGTGAGCTTTATTTCACTGATCATCTTAAGCAAAAAAGTCTGTCATAGAGACGTCCTTTACACAGAGAGGGAATTAGTCCTATCATCGTTAAATAACACCGTAAATGACACATTTCATCACTGGAACGGAGCGCACACTTTCTCGTTTACTTTTACATCTTCAAAGCTTCCTTAAAGTTGTTGTGCTTGTCTTTTGCAGCAGAAGAGAAATCATAACAAATCATTATTCAGATGCTATTAAAATATGCCAAGATGTGAACAAATGCAAAGTAGTCTGTATATTGTCTGCTCCTTTAGTTAAATACCAAACTGCAGACAACATTAAAGATCATATTTTAGGCAGACATCTTGTAGTAGTGACTCTCCCTAAAGCTAAACTAGTGTTTGCTCATTTATTTATAACTAGTACAATATTTATTACGTGGTGCATGTGTTGACCTCCGCAGAGTAAATAAGGTGCACTGAAAACAACTCATTCAGAACAACAAATGGCTGTCTATGCAAAGTCAGACAAGCAATCCCTGCTCACACTATCGGAGCCCATTACCACGACCATTCCTAGCACTTACAGCGTTAGGAGACAGAGGAGACAGGTACACCATAAATTTCAACAAAGTGCACTGGGATTGTGCCCAGGAGACATAAAACAGGGCAGAGTTTTACCCACAGATTTACCGGCACATCAATAATCTAAATCTAATCACTGTTTTCACTTAACAGATGCTAGAAAACATGGAGGCTGGAAGAATAAATTGGAGCAGCTGGAAGCTTTCTTATCAATTAGAATAAATTAGCAATTAACATTTAGCCTTGTAATGGTATTTGGAATAGATCTACCTAACTTATAGTGTGCATAAATTAGTTAACATTTACATTTAAAACACAAAAGGTTGAGTCTTAACTCCCCAAACAATCTCAGTTATTTACATAATACAACAACACAGCCAGAAAGAATCATCCTTTGCATTAAAGACCAATACACAGTAGCTCTGATAAGAACTACTTCTCCTTCCTGTTTAGAGAAGCCTGTAAAGTGATTCGTAATTAGCATTTAGTCTGTAGCACTTAGCCTTTCAATTTATTTTAAATACATAAATAACTCTATATTAGCATTTAAAACCAGAAAGCAGCCTCAGCCCTAATTTGTAATACAGCTATTTAAAGAGTCATTCTTTTGTACAGGCTAGGTGGGTGTAGTGTGAATGTTTTATTATTCTGTTTAGTAAAGGCAGTAAAGATTTATGGAGTGGTTTTACAGCACTGCGCCCTGGCTCCTTGATGCATAATCCTAATCACATTTTAATCACATCACTAAATAAGTAGAACATGTTTCCAAAAGGTCATGTCATGTACAAAAGATAAGGGCAGGATGCCAGCGCAGAATCCCAAAGGACTCCTCTTGGCTCAAATAGATTTTAATGGTATGCTGTTTGCTGGCACAGAAAAAAATGGCGACTATGTTTACTTGTTCAAAAGAATTGATGTAAACAAGTATGTACAGATAAAGATAGTGTAGTGGAAAGAAGGCTTACATTATTGAGTTAAAAAAAAAAAAAAAGAGTGAGCAGAAAATGGAGAGCTGAGGAGACTAAGCTTCCTGTTTAGTGAATCACACTGTGAAATATTCAAAGTCACACAGGACAAATGCTTCTTATATTATTCATTTGGAAAAGGGCTTGGGTTTGGTGTTGTGTGGACGAAGAACATGCACAACATGCAGCTGTGAAACCTCGGAGACTGTTTATGGTATAGTAGGTTTTAAGAAGTACATATACTCTTTGCATAGTGTAATCCTGACCATGGAGCAGGTGTCCTTTGTGGCCAAGCGGCATTTATTTCACCAACACAAACATAAAGCAAGCTCACCTTTCTAGTAAAGAGGTAAAGATCATTTTCATTATTTATTTTTTTCTGGTTCATCTACTAATGTTTTATAAAGCGCACACAAAGAAATCTCTCTCCTCAGTCTTCAACTCCAGTATATTATCATCATCATTAGTGGTTGCTGATCCTCACCGCAAGCTGCCTAATGGTCTGTATCTTCCCTGTTATTCAGCCAAGCCCCTCTCTTTATCTTCCTCACTCACCCAAAACCATGTTCAATCACCTTGAAGGTAAAGTACAGGAGCTCGTGCTTTCAATCCACAACACATCTGCCTCCGTTCACTCCCAACAGAGTGATTGCCCGGGTGTGCGCGAGAAGGAGAGTGCTCCCATTCGAAAGAGTTCAAAAAGTGTGAGTGCTTAGTTTTGATAAATAAAGTTTTGTTAATGGTCAGCGCTGACACTTGACCCACTTCTTTACACCGTCAGCAGGTAAACACACAGCGCGGACTCATCTGCCTAAGCATTTTATTTGAATTTATAAATGCAAACAGACACCATGACAGGCTCAATTTGTGTCACTACATCATTTTGCATTATTTACCGTCTTTTCCAGGCTTCCTCTCCTCCGTCACTTTGTACGTTTTTAGACTAAATGAATTGCCGAGGGACTTCATATATATATTTTTATGCCACTGTGGATTTGTTTAACAGGAAGACAAATCGGGTACACATTTGCATGTTAAAAGCTACTTGTATACATAGATTCGTTTCATTTACACAAAGCACGCTGAGAACTGGCAGCTCTTTCAATTAATTTAACAAATCTCACAGGAAACACTGTGAATATTAAACAATCACATGGAAATAGATTCTGTCTTTGCAATGAGGCAGGAGAATCAAGATCTGGGGTTCGTCTGCAATAGTATGAAAAAAAGACAATAGTGACATGCAGACACTCATTTCACAAAATAGTATGAAAAACACAATATTTGAATGTAAAAGTAGCTATAATAAATGTGACTTTTACTGTGACAAATCTCTCTGTTTGGATAATCAGTCTATTACCACTGTAGCTGGTTGTATAATATAGAAAATAGAAGGTGAAACAGATGGCTGGCGTTTTTGTTTTTTTTGTTTGTTTTTTTTTGCCTTGGCTTCACAGAAAGCTTATGAAACTACTTTATTACATTTACTAGTTTCACTATAAAAATAATATCTTCTCTCAAAACAAAAGTAGTGTTGACCACATGGCGCAGGGATTAAATATGGATGTGTTATTTCATTTTGAGTCAGTGAGCAACAGTATTAAATTGCCCAAAACCCAAGCACCTATGATTATTTTGCTTGGCACTGGGCTTCAAGGTGGGAGCAACAGTTTTCTATCTTGATTCCCTTGTGACAAAAATCTATAATTCAGGAGGATATCCACAAACCTTTAATCTCTCATGTGGTATTTGGAAATCTATAAAATGCAGGAGTAGAGGGCAAGACACACATGCGAGGATCAATAGCATATGTGACGGTGAGCGATGAGTTAGAAAGAAGAAGATGCCAGAGATTAGACATGTGTATAGGCTGTACCTGTTGTAGAGGAGGATATCTGGGACCCAGACCAGGTTGGATGGGAAGCGCAGGTTTTGGACGCCAGGGTAGCTTTCTGGGTTCCATGTCAGATAAATGTCAGTCCAGTACTGAAAGACAAAAAAATCTCATTAAGATACATTATCGGTAGAAAACACAAACGTCTCTGATCTACAAGTGGGAAACCTTTCATGCACTTTGTTGTTGTTGCAGATCCAATTACTGATGCTTTGGTAAGAAATGGAATTATTACCCCTTTTTAAAACTATAATAAATCACATATTATGTCACTTAATATAAAATAATACACACCTAACAATGTAGAATTTGGCTGAGCATTTATTTTTCTCTTTATCTGGCTATATTTGCATCACTATGTTATCAGTTCGTCCTTATTTTCAAAGCTTCCTCTACTCTTTTTCTCTTGTACCTTTGCTTGTTTTTCTCTTGTGTAGAGGCATGTTAATATATTCAACACCAATTTCCATGCTTTCGCAGCACCCTACAGGTAACAGTGTCCCAACAATGGTCTTAGTTGTTCTAAGATAACAGACATAGCAGTGATAATTTGAGCTACTATTTGAATTTCCCCTTTGGGACAATAAAATGTTTTTAATAAGAAATAATGAGATGTTAATGTCATGCTTTGGGGTTGGTGCTAACAGACCACAGTGCAGACAGAAAGGATGGTCCGAGAGCATAATACTATCTAGACATGACGGTCAGTGATTGTCTTAAAAGTGGGAAATTATTAATAAAAGTCTAGAGCAATCAAAAACAGAATAGTTAAAAATACAAACGCTGTCTAAACCTGCAAAGTTCAATTAAACCTTAACAGTTTTTACCCTGCAGCTATTGGCTTGCAATGTAGACTGATTCTGCAGTGTCCTATCTGAAGTCATTATGAACAGATCATTTTAAATCATAGCTTTTTCCTTAATGCAGGGTAATATCCTGTTGCTGGCTCTTGTGTGTGTGATAATGAAGGCTGGCACTGAAACCTTGCCAAGCCAACAGTTGCTGGCACTGACCCCTGCGCTCCTGTCTGAGCTCAGGCCCGTCATGACAAAAGACTAACAGTGCTGACCATCAAAGTGACAGTGTTTTGTCTCTGTGCCTCTTTCCATGACTCATAATTAGTAGTAAATTGACAGTCAGCATGTGAAATATTATATGCTAGTCACCTGAAGTATCATTTGTATTTGCATCAGCTTTATATTTGTAGTTTGTGTGCATCATTCTAGTTTCCCTTTATTGTCTTTCCTTCATTTTTAGAATTCATTTTAGGATTATTGTTTGAAATTCATTCAAATATACAGTCTCAAAGTTTATCAAGATCCTTTTTGTGATTTCAAATACAAGATAGACTTTCCAGTGAATGCTCCTAAAACAGTGGACCACCTCATCTTCAAATGCTCCTATCCATCAAAAAATTTAAACTCTTATTTTTACTTATTCCACTTAAGCTTTTAATTCTGCAGTCCCTGGTGTGACCATTAATGCAGCTTTTACTGTTTGTTGATAAATACTTGTTACTTATATATTTTATAGTTTCCTTTTTTACCATTCTGAGCAGCTCTCTGGAAACCTTTTATCTTTGTAAAATTTTCCACTTAAATAAAGTAGGTTAGACTGAATGTGTAGGATGCTCAAAGAGAAGATCCGAGAACTCAGATGTGTCCATAGGGCGCCCTCCCAATGGAGTAAAAACACATATTCATAGCTGACATGTTCCAGTACACTGGCCACATCTGTTTAGATGTTTATGTGTGGGCTGGATGTAAGTATAGAGGTAATTGGATATGTTAGGTTTGTAAAATGCATAATTCTATCCAAAACTATTTCTCTTTAAAGAGATGCCATTCATCCAAAGTGTGCCCAATGACATGTGTCTGCGCTCATGCGGCTAATGACTTAATTGCTACACTTGTCATCTGTGAGACTTTCTCGGTCCACTGCGATAGACTTATCTTTTCATGTTTGTTGGCTGTGAAAGCACGACTTACAGCCAACTGAACAGATCACAGCTCAGTAACTTTGTAGTCTGTCAGGAACAAATGAGGGGTGCACTGGGCTACGTAAGGTAACAGCTGCCTAAGAATAGGGTTGCAGTTACATAACACAAATTTAAGAAAGCATCACTAATTTGAGAAAAGTAGGTTCTTATTGAAGAGAGTGTGAAATTCATTCAGTGAACACTAGACCGGGGGCGAGCAGTTTTAGAAAGCCGGCGCCTTGAACACAACACGTGTAATAAACGTGACACCCAAAATATTACGGATATAAAATCACAATGAAGCCTGGACAATCACTGTGCTCAACTAAAATCTGGGACGGGAAACATCTAAATTAGAAGAGGAACATGTATAACTGAGTGGTTTTGTATTCAGAATTTAGCAAAAAATAGAAAGCATGCAACAAATGGGTTATACACTCACAGCAGCAAAAGTGGGCAAACCTAGCCATGAAGATTTCTTTTTTCTTTCCTCTATGAGTTATAAAAGCTTTTTATACACATTTTACGTTGAGGGTGATAAATAGACAATAGTGTTTTTTAACAAACACAAGATCAATACATGTTCAATGTTAAAAGCTGCACAAAGCCAAGGCTTTCAGATGTAGGACACATGTAATCCTTAAATCCTCCACCATTTAGAGGCGCAACCCCTTGGCCTTTCTCTGATTCTCTCCTCTCTATCTGTCTTTCTGTCTGTCATGTTGTTAATATACTTTGCTGATCTCCTTCAAAAAGTGCTGTATCTGCACAGTCTACTCCACTATTAAGAAGGTGGCTTCCTGAATAATTGATCTATTCATAACCTGTAAGCTAGTCGGCAGCCGAGTCAAGTTGACGGAGTATGGGCCGTGACATTCGTAATGGGTGATTCTGACTGGAGCTGCAGAGATAATAAGCTGCCACTTCCACAGTTGACCTGGTGGCATATTTTCATCTATCTATTCTGTCTGTGTTATAATGCATATTTCTTGTACCTTACGTTTTCTTCAGGGGATTTTGTGCTGCACAGAAGCTGGGCTAAGCAGCTCAGTTTCAATAAGCACAAGAAAAGCAGTGAGGCACAACATTAGACACGGCTAGTAACGTGGTCTTTTACAGTTCAGTAAACCCTGCATCTCAAAAACGACTGTCTAATCAGAGCCCAGTCAACAAAACACAGCAGACCTTTAAGCTTTCTAAATTTGCAGAAGGGAACCAAGTCACCAACAAAGTCACTATAAGTGTCTGCAAACTATTCACGATAAACTAGCAATGTGCGTATCACGTGGACAGATGTCTATCTAGTCTTACAACGCTTTATCAAACAGCACTATAACTAAAAAACATAGGTTTAAAATCATTCAAATAAATTTGTCATTTTGATTGATCCCTGATACAAAACAGAGAGAATACATGGTGAGGTGTGTTACCACAATTTCCCTCCATGATCTTCTGACATTAACTGATATTGTTTGATTAGCTCAAGCTAGAAACAAAAGGAATACTTAAAAATGTCAACAGCAGCAATTGCAATATGTGTAATGCAAAGAACTGAAAACCAATAATCTTATGGTCTATATTCACACTTTGCATCAAACTGTGATGCAACTAAACAAAGAGATGCAGCAGTCTGACCAGTCTGGACATTGTGTGTGTTTTGATTTTATTTTTGCAGAACTTTGGCTGTGTTGATGCAAATGGAATAAAAGTTGGCCATTTGCCATATGCCTTTTAAACTAAACAGTACCACCTGTGTCCCTTAGACATTGTTTGTGCCGTTGACTTGCATTCAAAATTCATTTTTTCAATACACTACCATTGCAATGTGATTTCTGTTTTTATTTTTTCACTGGTGTTAAAATCCCTTAATGTTTCCATGGCAACCCCAAAGAATTTCTTTCCGAGGGACCCAGGTGGAGCAATTTATTTACAAGCGACTTCGCAAAAAAATAAAAAATGATCAGAATTAGTGTTGCTGCCAATGTTGTCCCCAAAATCCACTTTTTGAGATTTTTTCTAAAAGTCTCTAAATGCTAAAATTGGCATTTAAGGGGTTAAAAGAAATCACAAATATTTGTTATGTATGGTGAGGACTGAAGTTAATAATGGCATTTAATGAAAAAAATGGAAAAAACATAATATATTTCTATGACAATCTTTAAAAGAGCCCTTTTTTTGTGTCCAACAGACTCAGGTGGCTCACAAAATGAAGGGACCCCAGTGGGACAGAGTAGTCTAGAACCTTGCATTTCTTAAGATGTTACAATTCAACTCAACTTGTTTACATCCGACACTCAAGGCAGCATTATTACTTTACTCCATTTGACGTCATTTGGTGGAATTAAAAAGTCTTGGAAATGTAAAAAGTCTTTGAACTTGTTCATTAAAAAGAGAAAGATTTCACTCATACGACAAAAATGAATATATTTACCAGCTGGAGCCAGGCGTTCGTGATCAACACTTGGTTCTTTTCATCCTACACAGGGACCGAAGCAGAGAGAGGGGGGAGACAGGGATTAATCAGCAGAAAGTGATTTTAAACAGATAGTGACTGAAATTCTGCAAACAGTGCATGTCTAGTAAACATGAGGCGAGATTATGAAACAGAGGCACTCAAGTCAAACTGCAGCAGAGGTGACGCAGAGCCAGCACGTCCCCTGAATCATAATGTGCTGTTCCCGCTCTCTGTGATGTATGTAGTAAGCATTACAAAGCGCGTACTGTAACGGGACTCTTGTTTGTCATCATGGAACAATGCTGAAGTCGTAACTTGTCCAGCCCAGAGCAGAGCAGAGCTAAACAGCATTTGTGCAGAAGTGACAGAGATGATGCAGCTCCACAGCAAATGTATGAGTGCACAGCAAAACCTATCAATGTCACAGAGCAGGGATACACAGGCTGTACGTGGAAATATTTCACATTTACAGAGTGAGTTTGTGGTCAAATAGGCCAGACGGAAAAAAGGAGGATTAGATGAGAATGAAAAGAATGTAGGTTATTGTGGATAACCCGAGCGAAAGAGAGAGTTATGTAATGTTACATTCATCTGAGCTCTTATAAAACTTGGTGGTGTTATCTTCTGCCCACGTTTACAGATAATGTACCTCCTTAAACTTTTCAGAACTTTCCTTTTATTGTAACTGTAAAAAAAAATCTCATCATGAAATCAATTTTCTCAGCCTTTCTTCTTTCTACTCCCTCAAAACCACCCAACCTTATCAAGGATTCCATCATATTCTTTCATCTAGATCTCAATGGTTTCATTATAATGCATTCTTCATTCTTTTTATTCTTTCTGAAACAGCAATACATACAACAAATATCACATTTATTTATGCCTTGAACAGGGTTAGGAAAGACACAAAGGAATGGAATACAATTGTTCGTTTCATTTTTGTTTGGTTTAAGATCTCTATCAATACTCCGACCTGCGCCTGCAGCTATGTAAACCAGCTGCTCTCACACTGTCGCTGCTGAAAATCGATTTCTCGTGCGCGTTTCCACACCTCCTCTCTGACTCGCTCCAACCTTATCTCCGCCCGTCCTTTCTCATCTGCCCTTCTTTTACGCAGCCCCTTTCTCCACCTCTCAGATAGAGCTAAATTTGTTGCTGCACAAAGCAACATTTTCCCCATTCTTTTCCTCTGAGCAGCAAATGTAAGATTAGGATTTAGGTTTATGTGTCTTTTCACTTTGTTCTTGACCTCTCTTTTCTTTTCCTTTCTCGCAACAATGGGCTGTATCTGCCATGTAGCGCAGCCTGTAAACACTATAATCGCAACATAAATCTGCTCGCATTGATTTGACGGCGACCAGCAGGAGATTGACGGACACCTGTTTCGAATCAAAGAGCCTTATCTGTGTTTTACTGCAAGTGACTGAACATCATAAACTCATAGCCCAGACATGTTTTCATACTTTTGAACAAGAGGCTTACCGTAAATCTTCATGTATATTGCTCACGAAAAGGCAGTTAATCTGTGACTTTCATTCGGTTTTATCTCCTGTCGGCCACACTGGGATTTGCTTTCAGCCTGTTTTCCTTTGAATCCAGATCAGAGTAAGAGTAATTCAAAGATAATTCATTCAAAAATACTTACAAACTGGCTTAACATGTCTGGTCAGATGGATGATTCAAATCCTGGATATATTTGATAATAGAGCAAATAAGAGACGTCTCAATGCCACTTTTTTCCATAATGAGTACTTAAAAGTGAGCACATGCGGCTAACCTACCTTTATATTAATGAACACTGCACTGATTTCAATGCCGTGCCATTGAAAGAACTAGTTTTTGAGCTTCTTACTTACACAGAGCATTATTTACATTTTGTTCACATAATGATATGTCCAAACAGAAGTCTACACATAAAGGGGAAACAAAATCTCAAACTGAGTAAAAGAGGAGAAGAATCAAAAATCATAATTATCCTGCATATTCTTGTCCACTACTGAGATGTACACTCTTTTATTTAAAAAAATTGAGCATATTTACATTACAAACATGGAGTTGCTCATTTATTGTAATCAAGGATCTATGTCAGCTTTATTATGATTTTGATTTGAGGTCATACGTCCTTTGGCTTAAAAGCAGCCCTTTCCTTACGTTTATTTATGTCTTCTGTGTCATTATTCCTTTGATAAAACAAAACAGGTAAAAAAAAAAAAAATCAAACATGATAATATGGAATCATTTTTCAGCTAAAAAATACTGTTAGAGCAGTTGGTAGATCATAAGACATGGTTTTCAGTGGCAAAAGGAAACAAAAATGCTGCTTGTCGCCCGGTGTTATGTAAAACACTCTTGTTGCTGTCAAGCTCCTCTATGTACAGTACCTGCCATTATTTTTAATGATGAGCCCTGAGTGCCGGCACAAACCTGCCCCGGTTTCCTTGTTACTGACTTACTCCGAGGCAGATGGAGGAATCAAAGGCCACATCACACACACACAGTACATGCATATACGCTAAAAACAGCCTGCATTATTTACAAGTGCCCAGTAAGCAGTCATTTATATGGTACTGCCAGCTTATCCATAATGTATCCTGTCAGCGAACAATGTGGTTGCAATACATGACTAGTAAGCACAGAAAAGCCTTTTGTTGTTCTGTTGTCTCTGGCAAATCATTTCATGTGGCTGAAGGTCATGTCACACTGAATGGTAAGCTTTATCAATAAATTAACAATACATCTTTATCAATAAACCTACCCTTAGACTTCAAGCAAAACTCCATGTTGAAATATCCAGATTTGCCTTAAACTACTTTGTATTTGTAGCATTTTTTGGTCTAAAATAGGTCTTTGCCATATCTCTCAATCTTATCTAAAATTTGAATACAAAGACAGCATAAATAAGTAAAATGGAGACTAAAACAGACATGAAACAATCTGTCATACTGTGAGTGCCATGTGTTCTCTCCAGAGTCCCCCATGTTTGTACTCAATGTCCTTTTCAGGCTCTGAGAATACATTAAAAAGTTGCCTTCTATATGTGCTGAATTGACCGTATTAATAATGAAATGGGCATCCTGTTCCATCTTATACCAACATGTTGTTATCATAGAGAGATTCCCGTCTTGTGGCAGGGCAGACTCAGGGAAGTGACGGCGTGTCAGCTTGAGTGTTTTTGGATGAGTGCGTTCGCTGTGTGGTCAGGCTAATGTGCTGGCAGTGGTGTGCTGGTTTGGGAAAAGATAGGTGAATGTCATGGGCCACACACAATGAGGCATAAGGCACCAACTAAAGAAACGACAGCGAATGAAATCTGACAGGGAAAACAGCACAAAGTGATTCAAGAAATGAAGGTTTGACAGAGTGAAAAAGTGAAGACAGCTGGGGTTGCATAGAGATAAATGTTTTCACAGTGTGTGCTTGCGGATTTATGCAGGAAATATATACTGTATGTCAATAAGCCTTTGCATGGTCCATCATTGATTATTGTGTTTGCAGTTGACCGAGCTACAAGAGACATTTACATAAATATTGTTACTGAATAGGGGTATTACACTATGATTTCATTCTTAATTGAAACATAATACTTTCCTTGTTGGCAGCTGTGTCACTTTATTTCAAACAAACAGCAACCAACACAGAAGGTGTAGTTAGAGTCTGCTACAATAACTTTAGCTGCTTCTATTACATGATGAGAGGATGAAGACCAGCAGGTGAGGATGAATCAAAAACAGCATTATTTCAATTGAATCAACAACATTTGTTCAGTGGTTTTCTTATGATTGCATTCATGACATCATTTTGACAAATAACCAATTTACAATGCAGGTTTTGACATCTCCACTTTCATAGTAATTACTAAAGTATTTTTGAAATTAAATTTGTAAGTATGTGAGTAAAAGCTGAGGAAGGTATACACTTAGAAACATATTTAGGGTGGACCTCAATACTGAAATTGAATTTCCCTGTGCAGAAAAAGGACTATGGGCCTGCAGGGTGCATGAAATGAGAAAGGCTCTTGGAAAAAATGAGTAGTTTCACCAAATATTCTGACTTGGTTGGGGGCTGCATCAGTTGAATAACAATGTAAAGAGTAGAGGAAGATTAAGTGGCGGGAACCTCAAGAATACAGTACAGTATATGCATTAGTATGCACTGCATCACTGCCTATAAGGTAAACAAAATGTTCCATCAGGAGTGTTCAAGTTAACTTTTCTGAGAGTTGTTTGCAAAGAGAAGCTACACACATCAGGGTTCTTCTGCTGTCTTCTAACTATCTTTTAACAAAAGTATGAAACACAAAAAAGACTCACCACATCAATGATTTGGAGCAGGGTGAGGCCCAGTTCCACCACAATGGGGGCAGAATCATTCTGGACAGGTCTCTCCAGTCGGTTGTAGTTGACCATAAGGTCACGGTACAGCTTTCTTTGGTACACACCACAATGGCAGCCTGGAGGCAGGAAAAAAACAGGAAACTGTGAGGCACAAAGAAGATTGGACTAGAAGTAGGAAACTGCACAAATAAAAACTTGCAGAAAATAGCAAAACAGTAAAAAGTGTGTCTATTTCTGGCAAAAATGTGACGTGAATTGAAGGTGACAGTGGGAGGTAAAAGAGACACAGTACGTGGGAGGAACTTAACTTTAGCAAAGCGCCTCAGTCTCGTACTTTATTAAAATGTGTTCTCCACTCATTAGAATGTGGAAATTCAATTACAGCCATTAGTGCAATTATTTTCAACACTGAACATGTGACACCAAATCCCTTTTGAAATCCTGATTAAGTTGCAATATGCTGCGCATAATGAGTGTGTTATTGACTCAGTGAACTTTAATTGTGTTCAATAAGCTCACATTGTGTCTCTCTTAAAGTCATTAAGGACCATCAACAGTTGACACACAACAACAAGGCATATAACAAGAATAAATGTTTTCCTAACAGAGAGAGAGGTGAGGCCAGACAGATGTTTCACAGTCTTTGTTTATATGTACATTTATTTTATACACAAGCACAATTTCATCACCTAATGGTGAAATAATGTAGTTTAAATGCTGGAGCAAACATCTGAACAGAGATGCATTGGTTTGGGTGAGACTTTGTTTACAATTTTCCTGATTCTCAAGTCAGTTCATACTTCCTTCCCAGTTTTTCAGCAGTTATAATGAATGAAAGAATAATAATTCCACATACAATATAGCCATTCTTCAAAATCTTGACCTTACACTTAATAAAAATGCAAACAAATTCTTTGAGCTGTAAAAAAAAAAGCCAATTTAATGATGACTACATTCGCAGTATTGGGGCAGAAGCATGTTGCTATATGTTGGTAAAGCTGAGAGAGTCACACATGTTAACTATCTCTGTGTATCTAAAATTTGACAAAAGCTATTTCTTCCCTTCAAGGTTGCACTGTCACAACATTGGCAAAATCTCCAGACTCTTCATCCATCAGTGTCTCATTTCAGGCTGAACCGAAAAGGTCTCAGTCTGCATTTCCCCGCTGACCCTTATCCAATTTAGGCGTTGTCTCAACATATTCCAGCAATTATCCAGTGACAGCCGAGACGTGAACGCAGCCTCAGTGACAAAATGGATGACTAATTAGTTAATGAAGCAAAAATAAACAAAGACGGATCCCACTGTGTTTATGTGCGGGACTATTGAAGAGTGTCAGATCGGGCGTCCCCTGAATCTTGGCATGACACCGGATATGCATAATGGTTGACAATGGCAGCCAGAAATGTGTTGGGACTCAGTCAAGTGAAGTGAGCTGAACTGAACAGAACAGAGGAAGGCTTAGGAGTACCGACCTCGGTTACACAACAACTGAAAGGCTAAAGTCTAATTTAAAATGTCTGTGCTTTGTCGGCAGGTAATGTCTCTTTTGGGAGATGATAATTGAACTTTTAATTCAGCTCTAATGCCCAAGGCTAATTGAAGATTCAAGTCCAGCAATGCAAGGAGCTGCTGGAAATCTCCTTGGACAATACTGACATGAGATTAATTAACACAAGCCTATATTGTTAGTTAACAGTGAAGACTGATCCCAACGCGTCCTGAGTGTCACTGGACGTGTGTGTTACATTATAAACTATAGGCTTCAGACTAAAGTAATTACCATTAGGGCAGCTTCCCCTGAGCTTCATGGTCATCTACAAAACAACTCATATGTTATACTTTCTGTCAGTGCTTTATTTATGTATGGCATCTTTCTTCATAAATTTAGTACATCTGCATCCATTGACATGCATATTTTACAACCCACATGTATTAATCACTATATTATAACAACATAACTGAAAGAATCTGTGAATGAGTGCCATAATACCTTTGTGGCCCCAAGAAATCCATTATTTCTCTTCACAGGCAGAATAAAATGAGTATCGTTAGCATCCTAAACATGTACTCTATCTTTCCTGCTGGGGCCCTTGAAACCTCTTAAGGCCTCTTTAGCTGCTGTGTACTTCACCTTGTTTACCAAGTAGTATCTACATTTTAATTGAGTAGACAGTACTTTAATTGACCATTGCTGTAGAAGGGACATGTTTGGGATATAAATAAGTCAAACATAACGCAATTCTCTATAGAAATGAAAGTAAATTGGAAAAAAAGATGCATTTATCTCAAACAACAGACCTTTAGTATTACCAAGCATTAGTTTAGCTGAAGAAAATCAACTGCTCCCGCTTAAGGAAACATATTTTGCACAATTACCTTAATATGTGGGAATAAATGAACGGAAAAAAAAAACAAGTCAAGGTTCAGAGGCCAAAAAAAGTACTTGTACTAATAAGTTGATCAATAAACTAAATTTTCCACTTTTACTTGACCTGCGTTTATGGATTTATTCATTACCATAATCCCTTTTTCCATTATGTTAAAGTAGCAGCAGTGTAGCCCAATGCTTTTACAAGTCAGTCTTCATTAGTTTCCACATTATTCTTCATTAGCCCCAAGCACAGAGCGCAGAGACACCCCAGCAGGTTCTTTATTTCTTGTTTTTCACTTTTCACCCAATTTGTCGCAGTATAGCATAAAACGGGGTACATCTCCACAATAACATAGGCAGGCACACCTTTAGGAAGACATCATGACTTTGCAAATCTTTGATGAGACAGAAAATCAAATGCAGTGTTTGTTGGACCTTAAGGCATTGGAAACAAAGAATATCCTGAGAGCTTTGTTTGTTTGTTGCTAAAAACGCACCAGAGGGCACCGCTAAGCTTTTATGTAGGTTTTCATTGTTTATTTATTTTTTTAGTTGTTTTTTATGAGGTTGCCTTAAGTCAATGGACAGCTTTGAAACAGGAGTCGACAGGTTTGCCTCGCTCCGATATCTCTTCTGACTTTAAACACAAACGTTTGACCTGAAAATCACCTCGAACTTCACATCTGTTTCTAACAAAGAACACTACACTGTTTCAGGCAGTCATTCGATTTTTTTTTTTTTTTGTCTCTACATTCAGCGCTTTGACTTAACGCAGCTGAGCTTTACATTGTGAGGCTGCTTGTTACTTTGGAATTTCAATGCGATGTCAGCGAAGGCAGATACAGACATGTATACAGCAGAGCACCAGCTGCAAATGTCTCCTCTTATCAAAAGTGTGATTAGGAGAAAATGTGATGTTCAATGCTGTCAAAAAGCTTAATGATTTCATCTGGTGTCAATTTTCTACCATTGTTTTCCAGCCAATGACGGAATTCTTTACTTGTATTAATAATCGGGCCTCTCGACAAACCTCTGCCAAACCACGTTTCCTTTTTCTATTCTCCACTCTTATCCTTCATCAGTGTTTTTAGCAGTAAGCCCACACAGATGATTACATGATCCATGTTCCCCACAGATATTCAACATGCCAATAGAGCCCTAATCGCCTAAAGGCACCTATCAATTTCAAATAGGCCCCATATCTTTCTCAGTGCATTAGTGGCCACACATATTTCCATCTGAGAGTCCATTCGGGGCCTCATTCTATCCTCAATCATTAAAGCTCAGCTGTATTGTAAAGAAATAAACTGCTTTATTTTATTGCAGAGATGCAGCAGTATAGAGCCTTCACTTTATGATCCGTTCACCCTTGAAGGAACTCACTACCTTCAAAGTCTGTTTTACAGACTTGGTGTCCTCTCGTTTTTCCTGTCACTGAGTGTAACAAATCATTGAGGCATAACTTGTCACAGGTCAAACACGAACAATGTCCAGTTTAGGCCAGAAACTTTGTACAGAAAACAAATCTCCAAATGCATATAAACCTCAGTGGAGTAAATGTGTTGAAGTGTAAGAAGAAATGCAGAGATTTGAAAGTTCTCAAATCAGTAACTTTTACACGGTTCTATTTGGATGTGTGCATTCAAAGCTCTAAAAATGACTGCATATGAAGGAATAAAAACGCACATTTGAAAATTCAGACAGATTTCTGCTTATTATTTTGCTACAATATAGGCTCCATAAATATATGCTCAACATTAAATTGTTTTGTTTTCACAATCAAAAAACAATTCTACCACCCTTAATGGACAATGTCACTTTACATTATGTTTAATTTAATACACTGCATGTACCAAAAGTGATGTCTGTCTCCTCACTATGAGCATTGTAACTTAATTGAAATATAATGATGTGCATACTGCTACAAACTTACGTGCAACAAATATTAGAACAAAGAAAACACATTTTACTTTGAGCTTTTGGTATACTATTTACATATATGTAAGAAGTGTAGCTTTGAAATATGTCATTTAAACAAGGTATTCTTCCTAACAGATATAATAAAAGTTCAGCTGTAAAATGACAGAAAAACCTCCACCGGGCCAAATCCTAATCTGGGCTTTCCCGCCTTAGTTTCCCTTGTATTTGGGCCAAAAGCCACCCTCCGACAGCTTGCTGTATATTAACTTGATGCTAAGAGGGAC
This sequence comes from Rhyacichthys aspro, assembly GCA_036850595.1. Classification (NCBI taxonomy): domain Eukaryota; kingdom Metazoa; phylum Chordata; class Actinopteri; order Gobiiformes; family Rhyacichthyidae; genus Rhyacichthys; species Rhyacichthys aspro. The sequence continues at coordinate 15,066,590 of CM072148.1, read as the reverse complement.
GTACAGTAGGCCAGTGCCAGAGTCAAGTCAATTTTTAATGTCCCCAGGAGGCAGCTTGCTTTACAGATCCGATGCACAAGGAAGAGCACTAAACACACAATAAATAAAGAAAATCTGTTGCACACTGCACCTCCCGTGGCCATTTGACAGAAAGCAATGAAAAGAGGGAAACAGCAAGCAGTCAATATTTATGAGTCAACGGTTAAACTGAAGCTGAATTGTCTTGTAGAGGCTTGTTAGAGGGAGAAAAACTCTTCACGTGGATGTAACGGCTCTCTTTTGCTTCTCAAGTCACGTCAGGCCAAACAATCGGTCCTTATAATGACGCTTCTCAGACATTTATCCCAACAATGAGTGTGACGTTTTTATTCATTTCTTCTTAAACTACCCAAAGGAATGCAATATTTCTTAACTGTACTTTATGACAGTGAGAACTATAGCTCCACAGAGGCACACTGAATGTTAACTTTGACACTCTGTAAGAGACTTCACCAAGATTTCAATCGAACCACATTAATGCAGCTGGATTGGAAATATTTGTACAAGATTGATGGATAGCCAGAGTCTGCGAGGCAAAACTAAATCCTGTCGGAGTACCCTTGTTAAAATATCAAGCAAGGTCTCAACAGCCGCACAAATTCAGTTTCAGTGAACTCAGATAGCTTTGGAAAGCACAAAGTTATTCTTGTGAATCAAAGTTTTAGTGCAGTGTGAGTTAAGTGTATTCCTGCTTTCCTCTTTCACCAACTGAGGGATTAACATATTTATACTGGGTGCCTGATACCGGAGTTAGAATTTTATGCACACCAGATGTTTTCATTAGTGACCTTGTACCTGACTTAATATCTATGAAATCCCTAACTCAGGAAGAGATTATGCCATATTCTAGGTCATGTTTTTTTAACATACAGTAAACAAATCACACTTTCTGAAATGTAAACATCTTTTTCCTGATCGTGGAGGCTGACAATGGAACCTTTTTTTTTTTTTACAGATGCTTGGATTTCATCTTAATTTAATGTCTTGCCTTGCTTTGTTTTCTCTTTGTGAATGGCATTGTGGCCATACAACACACTTTCATCATGCTTTCACTCTGAGCTGGTCTGCAAAGGGTTAAGTGTTTTAATGAATGGGTTTCCTGGTCCTGGCCTGTGAGCTATAGTAGAGATTAACCATCAGAAGAGAGGGACAGAGGAGGTGTGACAAGGCTGCAGTTTTACAGGTCTCAGTAGAAGCCTTGAAAGGTTACAAATAGTGTTTCCTAACAGTCTATTGTTGTATAATAGTGTTAGTTCATTATATTCAATTATCACCTAAGCTATTATCTGCATCAAATCCCATTTCAGATTTTTGGCAGCAGCAAAATGGATGTTGTGATTAACCTTAGAGGCTATCTATTAACATTCAGTGGCAACAGTGACATGCTTATGGCAACTCTCCAAATCAAAGTGGTCCAGAGGGGATCGACGGACTAACAATTGTATTGGTGGGTTTGCATACTGCATAAAAAATATCATTCAGAGTGAAGTGGTCTCACACAATTGACCAAATGGTTCAACAAGTGTAAGCAATAACAAACCTGATTGCAAACTGTCTTACACTGTACTGTTTCATGCTGTAGCAATTTAAAATCATAGACTATATTTTTTTTCTGTCAGAATTCAATTTCTCAGGCTCAATCAGAATAAGTGTTTTAATAGAAAATGTCTGTCTATGGCTCATAAAGCAAGGGATTCAAACATATTACAGAGACTTAACCTCCTTTGAGGTTTCTCTCGGCTTCACGAGTCACGCATTTAACAATCCTTTAGCAGCAGATTACACTGCAACCCAATGGGCTTCGTGCCTCGTGGCCGGGACGCCCTCCTTATTCTGGGCCAGATGTTGTCTGACTGTTAAACTAGACACACACACACACACACACACACACACACACACTGCACAATAGCTTTAATGCAGCAAGAAAAAACTATGAATATGCAGCATATTTCAGACACAACTGCAGCTAACAACAATTCTTGTCGTGTTTGTGCATCGAGACCAGACGCAAACGAAACTTAAGGAGACAAAAAGTTAAACAAGTGACAGAAACTGTTCCATGTATGCCCTTCTCTCACCACTTCACACTGCAGCTGTTCTTCTAACGCGTTCCAAATTTGGGTAGTTCACGTTCCCACACACAGAGAGAGAAATACTGGTCTACAACAGAAGTGACTCACCTCGAGAGCACAATGTCGCCAACAGGTAAACTCCAACCAACACACATCCAGCCGACTTCTGAGATTCCATGGCAGCGACTCCTTTCGTGCGTATCCCGCTGGAAAGATGTCAAACTTGGAGCCGGAGCGCTCTCGCACACAGACTTCCTACCTCTCCCGGGCTGGCAGACACACGCTGCACGTCTGCCTCCTCGTTTGAGCCGTCTGTCACTTTCACTATTCCCTCAGCCGCGCACCTTTTCTGTGTAGTGTCTAGTCCTCCAGCTCGTCCCCTGTGCGCGCTGGCTTTGGGAACACAGAGCGCAGAGAGATGAAAGCCACCTGTCTGTCGCGCATGCCGTCAACTTCGTCAATGTAGGGTCCCTGCTGTCATTTGGCGCCCGTCTGCTTTACGGCAGCTGAATGAGGGGGAGATTAGTAGGCTATGGCAAAATCTCACTAGAGAGCACTACGAGAGCCCGCTCCCTCCCTCCATTTTTATCCCTTTTTAGCTTCATTCATCAGATTGTATTTAGGGATTTGTTCGAAGTACTGTCATTATCATACACTTTTTGTACTTTTTGTTTAACTCAGGGGTGTTAAATGACAGGTGAGTGATCAGATGCCCTCATTCTAAAAATAGCCTGAAATATTAACGTATATAGGCCTATTGATAACTTTTTTAAGTTTTTTAAGCAAGCTAAGGTAGGGTATACTCCATCCATCCATTTTCCTCCACTTATAAGGGGCCAGGTCGCAGGGGCAACAGTGTAAGCAGAGATGCCCAGACTTCTCCCTCTCCCCAGACACTTCCTCCAGCTCCTCCAGGGGAATACCGAGGCAGTCTCAGGCCAGCGTTAAGGGTATTCTTATGTGTTCCCATATGTGTGCACAAGTAGTTTTAGAAGGACATCTTCTACCTTTAATCCTATATCCAAAAACCTTCTTGATATTGTAGCACACACTACAGCAGCAGCCACTTTGTTCTGGGAGAGATTGCTGCAGAAATATAAAACAAAATTAGGCACATTCTCTTTTCACAAAACAATTCCTTGTCCATTTTATGAGCCTCATCCTGAATATATTTCTGCTACTGCTCCTTACAGTCTGCTTTACCAGCTCAGCAGTTTCATTTTCTTAATTTTACCTCCTATACGTACCACTGTAACCTGAAGTGACTCCATGTAGCCACAAAAGGTTTGGTGACCATGGAGACACATGGTCAAATAAAGTTCTTTAAACATAAATATAAGGATTTCAATGCTTTTTACTAGTGGAACATTCAATATTTTTTTTACTACAGGCAATTTTATCAATTCATGAAGGCTTTGGGGCGATAAGAGCACACCCCACACACACCCGGGAATAAACCCACAACCTTCTTGTCACAACCAGTCTGACTAAAATACATAGCCATTAAAATATGTTGCCTTAATGCCAATTTGATGTTTTTGTTTTTTGTTTATTTGTCTTTTTTGGAAGAGTAAACCCTCTTTCATAGAAGCAGAACTCCCAAATGCGTTGTCATTGTAAGTGATGGGGCATATTAGATATCTCAAGAGAACACATTCTGTCTCTGGACAGGTAAAGTTCGAGTTCAGGTCCAAGTCACCCAAAAAAAATTCAGGTCGAGTTCGAGTCGAGTCATCATCAAAATCATCTAAAATAGTCCAAATCCCAGTCAACAAAAAAAAAAATCAAGTCCGCGTTGAGTCATCATCATTTGAAATGCAAGTCCCAGTCATCAAAACAAAGTCCACGTCAAGTCCGAGTTGAGTCATTATTACTAGAAGTCCAAGTCACGAGACCAGTCCATCCAGGTTGGTTCTGAGAAAAGTTTCAGCATTAAATGTGCCAGAATAGTATCCTGGATAATCAAATAAAACTCAATTATTAACACAATTCGACCACTTAAATTTCAACTTTAGCTGTGTGGGGAGTGTGTCACACAGGTGGTGAGCCCAGTGAGTCCAAGTCCAGGGCAAGTCGGAGTTATGAGTACACAAGTCTAAGTCTGAGTCATCAGCGCTTTAGTCGAGTCGAGTCCCAGGTCATTGTCCCTGAGAATTTACCAAGTCCCAGTTCAAGTCCGAGTGATCAGTTGGCTTTCCCAAGTCCCAAAATTTAGACTAATTATTTGAGTTTGAGTCCATAACTTGAGTACTCCATCTCTGACTGTAACACTGTCAAGGAAGAAAAACTACACTGATATATTATATCCTATGAAGTTATCAAAGCATTCTTATTGTTCAGGAAATCAGTACTTTACACTTTTCCCCATGCTTTATCTTTGTTTGTTTATCTTTTGTTATGATCTAGGTCATCATGCATCCAAGCTAAATATGTCACCTATGTTACTTGTATATGTACAGTTTAAATTAACCATTTTAAAAACCAGACAATTGATAAATTAAAACCAGACACTTAATTATATACAATCTGCACAAGGCTGTTTTGTCTTTTGCAGTACTGTAAACAAAGTGTTAGTCCCAGATTTTTACCCCTCAGCCTTGAAAACATCGGCAGGTGAACCTACTATGTCATACCAACAAGACTCTACACAGGCTGCATACGTATCACTATTTTTGAGTTATGAGCATTTCTCTACAGCTAGGCCACAGATGATGAATTACTGTAAGTCAGATGAACACAATTTCACGTTAGCATGCACCACTGCTTTGAGCGTCCGGACGGAGAGGTAAATTTTGGCGCATGTGGCCAGTTGTTAAAGCATATTGCATGGCATAATTAGCTCTAATGAGACAGTCGGAGCGCAGTTCTGTCAGGTAGGAAAAGGGAGAGGACTTCAGGGCTCTCGAACACGCCGTGGCATGAGATAGAGTGTGCCTTTGTACAAGGCGCTCCACTGCAGCCTCATTAGATGATTGTTTGCAGCCTGTAGTGCCTTCAAGTGTAGCTCCTAATCTGTTAGACGTCACAGCTGTAGTCATGGGTTTCACGCTGAAGGAAACAAAGTAAAGCAGATTTCTGGTGGATATGTTTATCATGTAACTCATGTTGTCTGATTTAGTTCTTGTTCACGCCATGCAATAGTCTCGAGCAGGCAATGAAGTTGATTCTGATTCTGACAAAATCTTGGTTTTAATGCTGGTTATGGTTTTCTCTCAGTTCTTGTTGGGCCCGAGCCCCTCACCGAGGTGAGATATTGGAATCGGTGGCATCCTGTGGTGGGATTACAGATTTCAATTCATGGATTATTTTTATTCATGGAGTATTTTTGTACCAAATTTCTCTCTGGTTGCTCCATTGTAGGACAGGTGGTATAGGTGGGATATGAGGGTAGATGAGTGGTGTCAAACTCAATTTAGTGAGGGGCCATTGTGACATTTGTGTGTCTTTTATTACTTTCATCTTCACCTTTGTCTTTATCAGACTCTAATCTCACTTCAATTTGTGCCAGTTTGCCCTTATTTTAAGCCCCATTTAGGCCTCTTCAAATAGGCTATCATTTGTAGTGTGGCATTCTTCCCTATAACGTATCTTTAGAATAGTTTACTGCCTCTTGTCTTTATGGATATACTGTGCAAAGTCCGGCAAAAATCACCTACCAAATGTATGAGAGGGCCAAATAAAACTTTGCAAAGGGCTGCAATTGGCCCCTGAGCCTTGAGTTTGACATTTATGGGCTAGCTTGTGGGTGGGTGGTCTTGGTGAGATGGGATTCTGGGTTACGTGTCGCAGACTTGTGTGATGACTCTTTAATACTGTATTATTCAAAAAAATTTAATTTCCACTGAGTTTTGAGAGCTGTAATTGTCTGTTTTGATTTTAGGCAGTGTAGTTTATTACAAAATGTTACACAGTGCACCTTTAAACACTTTTTCCTCACTCCTACTGTCTATTATGAGTAAGCGTTTATGGTACCTGTGTCATTTACTGAACTCAAATATATTTATTTTTTCTCCCTTAATCACCCCTCCCTCCCTTGTTTCTCTCCATCTGTAATTTTTCCTCTCTTTTCCCATTCTCTACTCCTCTGTTCTGGTCTTGTAGCTCCTCCTGCGAGCGCTAGATGCAGTAATGTCCTCAGACCATTATGAGAGAGCCCGAAGCGCTTCTCTGGCTCTCACTATCTATCACTCTCTTTTTCCCATTCGCGTCAGCCTCAGTGTGTGTAACCCCCCCAACCCCCGTCTGCCTCCAGCTCCGGTCTGGACACAGTCATACATGGATCTTGGCTGCCATCATCTCACATTAAATAATCGCCCCTTCGGCTGAGCCTGCAGGGATTCCAGACGCTAGTGTGTACGTGTGCCAGACATTCCTGTGTGCTCCTGTTTATTTACAGTAGGGCCTGTATATTGTGTGTGTGTGTGTGTGTGTGTGCTTTCTTCAACACGTCAACATAAAAACACAGTGGCCCCAAGGCTGTTCCATACACTGCATCTCAAGCATAATCATCAAGCATATGGGTGGACAGCTGAGTCACGTGGTTTTTCCTGATGCATTTCATTTACAACTGTATTCACAAGCTTCATTTCCTTCTATATTATATTTATCTTTACAATTCTCCTGCTTGGATATGATTTGAAGGGGTTCCTTAGCATTCAATCTTTTTAATTTGAACTTTCTTTTTTTGAAGTTTCTCAAAATAATGACTCCTAACTTATATTTTGACATGCATTCACTTTTTTTTCAGTTTCTTTCTTTTGTATTACAGCAGTTTTCGTAACAGTCAAGAGGTAAAGTTAAACAAGGCAGTATTTTCTTTAAAAAGACAGGATCACGCTTTAAGTGCAGCGGCTTTGCTTTGACAGCACCTTCAGTGACCTTTTCACAGTGTTGTAGCGCCACTGGCCTCTGTGTCACGTCATCTCGAGGTGACGAGGTCTGCGCACACATACACACACACTCTCACACACACATACTGACAGCATCTGTGTGCAGGGATGTAACACTGAGATGACCCACTCAGGTGAGATACACTCATGTCATGTGCTCGTTTCTCTGGCAGCTCAATCAGTAATTGGATCATTGTATGTTGTTTAGCTCCCACTGGCTGCTCCTAACACATGCACACACACATCTAGGATATAGGCGCTTTACCCTTATGATGTATAACCTGGAGCAGCCACATTAACAATGTATGTGACAGCGACCTTGTGGGGAATGTGTGTTTCAGCCTTTCCATCCAGATGAGCCTCAGTTCACATGTGAAGCAGAAAATTGAGCCCTTCTATATATACTGAGAGGTCCCTGGAGTGTTTCAATGATCACCTTCTCAATCTTTTCTTCTTCAGAGTAACTGAAGGCAGTCATTTTAAACACACACAGTATGTACTCCATACAACTGTTGCATACTGAGAAGTTAAAGTTTTCCCTGAACACTTTGATCTGGCATCTTTCTCAGGTGGTACAGAGATTTTAAACTGAAAAATCTCAGATAGTTTGCTCAGATAGTATTATTGTAGATAATATTATTGTCACAGGTTTCACAAGCAGGGTCCTGTGGCATTATTAGCAGGGTCAGAGTATCTCTCAGGATCATATACAATAAGCATGTACAACTTGCAGATTTTTTTTTTTTAAGTAGCTGTTATTTTTTGTGTGCCATATTTTTCCCCGAGCCCAAAGTGCTCCCCTGACTTGTTTGTTTAAAGCAATCCTGAGGGATTCACACCCTCCTCTGTCACAGTCTGTCTTTGTCACACACAGGCTGTGTCTCTCTTGTGCTCTTTGACTCTGCCGTGCACAAACATTCACACACTTACACACACCTGTCTGCTTGAGTTAGATCTGTAGCAGTGAATAATAGAAGAACGGGTGCTGAGGTCAGACTGTTCAAGTCCAGGGGAAACAGGGGAGAGACTGTTACTGAAGTAAGCCAGCCACTTTTAATAAGTCAGAGAACAAGCTAATGTCTCACTAAAACTAGGACAAAATAACACAACGATGACACGTGGGAGTACCTCTTTTAACAGTATTTGGTTTGTGACAAAAGCTTGAGGGCTCAGATAAGTGAGGTAAATGTGCTAATAACCGGAAGGTGAGTTGTTCAGATCCAAGCAGGCAGCCGGCTGGAGGATATGTGCTGTCTCCTCTCATAATTACTGTGGGCAACATACCCCTGAGCCTGGCAGGCAATTCAGAGAATTGAGGAGAGCTGACATATTATAGTGGGCACTAAGTATTAATGCAACATACTGTGTCTCAGTGGTGCTAATGTACACTGTTTTTCACTCTACAGCTATATGTAATATTAATAAATATGTGTAAGTTAAGAAATATCTTTAAAAGCGGCTGTCTCTTTGTCCCCTTTGATGTGTGTGATGACACTTTTTTCCCAAGTCTGTTTGTTTGTATAGTAACCTGTTTGTCTAAAGATTAGTCAGTAAAGGATGTGTGTGATTGTTTGTTTTGTCTTTATGTTCTAATAATTAGTTTTTAAGTCAAGTGACATCACTGCTGCACAAAAATCATTCTCTTTGAAAAATTAAGAATGGACACGTTATATTAGACCAACCCAATAAACAAGAGGGGCTACGAGCCTGATCAAGTCTTCCTTTATGATTGTTGGGTATATAGAAGTGTAAAAGAGTCAGGAGATCATACTCACACTGAAAGATGTCTGCTGCCACAGAGTGGTGCAAATGTGTCATTACAGCCATAAACCACACTTCTCTATAGCATAAGGTCTGTAAACAATTTTTATTGACATAGCATTTTTACAGAACATAGCTTATAGGTTTTGAACTAGACAAAATGGTGTGCTTTATACACAAAACTAACTGTTGTTCATGGATCAATGTTGTGCATGTTCTTGCATGTACAGTATAATTATGATGATGCTCTAATCAAACCCGCTACCTTATTGCTTTGTCTCATTTGCACTCCTGTGTTTGCTCAGAGAATAACAAGTTGCATTATAGTCCAGCAGTCATTCCAGGCTGCAAACCAAACTGTAGGGAAGTAAAAGTTTGTACAATAGAAATCTACAGTATGAATGTTTTATTGAGCTTCATTAATAAATAATAGTAAAGAGGAAAACAGTTTGAGTGGATGTTGTTCATCACGGTGTGCTGAGGTACATTTGCAGAGCAGGGGTGAAGATTAGGATAGTTCCCAATATTGACACTGTAAGGAAGGCCCACAGGAAAATCCTGTCCAACACCTGAGCCACAAACTTCCAGTCCTGTACGACCTGCGTGAGAACAGAAAAAAACAAAACAAAACAAAGAAAGAAGTGAAGGCAAAAACAAAAGCAATAACACACAGGTGTGAAAAGTGTGCCAGCCTCAAGTATCTTTTGTTTTGTGTAAGAGATTGAGAAAAATTGATCTAAAAGTGAATTCAAAGAGAATGTAGAACATACAAATGTTGTACCTCTCGAATGAAATGCTCCTTTTTAATGTGACGGCTGATGTAACGGACTGAATTAGTGGCTTTCTCCAGCATGGACAGCCAATCATGGTTCTCGTCCTCCTTTCCTCCAAGAGGGCATCTCTGCTGCCCACTGCTGTGGCCTGGAACCCCCCTCTTGACACCTCTGCGGGGCTTCAGCTCAGGGCTGCGCAGCTCAATGTCAGGGTAGTGGTATCTGCGTGGACAGTAGCCAAATGAATGTCCTTCATGAATATATATGCCTTACACTGCAGTTAGACGTGTGTTACCTGTCTGTGTGACCTCTCATGCACAGCAGCCTGGGCAGTCTCTGCAGAAACAGGCTCTTTACCCAGGGGGCCATGGGGTGATAAGTGGCAGAGGACCGGTGGTGCACATTGATGACAAAGACAGTAACAATTATAGAAAAGGTGACAAAGATCATGATGAAGAGCAGGTACTCTCCGATCAGTGGGATCACCTGAGGGTCAAAGAGAAAAGTGTACAACATTTTAATGAAATGTTACAATGGCTATTTGAGTTATTTGTGAACCACAGTCATGCATTGCTTTCTCAACTGTCTGAAACAGCCTGAGAGATTTCTATAGGTTTTTTTAATTTGAAATACTGAGCTCACTTTAACTAAGTTTTGTTAATTAACAGAAATCTTAAAATAAGTCTCTGTCTCTTATAGGTTCTATAAATACATTTAAATACAACAATGAATGATTCTAGCTCCTGAATAAACAAAACCTTCTGGGTCCACACTGCAGTTTTTTTTTCCTTAAAAGAACATTTGATTGACCTACTGCAGTCAATGCAATTATTCTCATCTCACAAAGTAATTTCACTGGATTCTATTTTTGTTTGTCTTTGAATAAAAACAAAAAAGACTGTATTTCTTCTAGTACTAATATTATATATGTTTATGTAACAGCTACTCTAAATCAAAGGCACAGTTTTAACTTTTTTCGATGATAAGATTGTCATTTGTGTTAAAGTTATTACTCATTAACTGAGTGCCACACAGTTTAAGCTGTAGGTGATTGAAAAGACTGTTGATCTTTGTCAATTACTACATACTCTAATTAAGATTCTAATTAAGATCAAGCAAGGCAGTGAGAAAATGATTAATCATGTGGTCCCTCTCTGTTCACTCACCTTCGAAGATGAAGGTATGATTTCTTCTATGACCAGGAGGAACACAGTGAGCGACACTAACACAGACGTGGACAGTGACAGTTTCTCTCCCTCGTCCGACGGCAGGTAGAAGACGAGGACCGTGAGGAAGGACAGTCCCAGGCATGGAATAATGAGAAACAGTGTGTAGAACAGGGGAAGCCTCTTGAGAATAAAAGAGTAAGTGACAAACGGGTACCAGTACATCTCGTCCCTCCTGCTCCCTTTCACGCCCGTGGCATTTAGTATCTCCCACTCGCCGTTATCAAAGAAGTCTTTACGGTCTACATAGTGATCCACCAAAACCAGGTCCACCATATTTCCATCGTATGTCCAAGAGCCAAACTTCATGGAACAGTTCTGTCGGTCGAAGGGGAAAAAGGTGACATCCATGGTGCAGGAAGACTTGTAGCTGGCCGGCGGGGTCCACGTGATGGTGCCGTCCCAGCGCACTATGGCTTTAGTCATCAGGGAGCCTTCAAAACGACCGTCCGCACTGGCACAGAGGGAGAAGGGAACAGCTTGTGCATTAAAAGTTATCAGGCACCAGTAAAGATCGATACAAGTGAAGTGCTGAGTAACTCACTTTTCATACAGGACGATGTCAGGGAGCCATATTGTCTCTGACGGCACACGGATAGAGGTAATCCCTCCGTACTCATCAGGGTTCCACTTTAGCTTCACATCGACCCACTCCTAAGAAAATACAGGAGGCATACAGACGCTGTTGTGAGGCAAACATGCGGCTTTATCTTTTTTGTCTGCCCTAAATGTTATAATTAATGTATGGGTCCTTTGGCTTGCTACAGACCTCATCTTAAACAAAACAAGACAATTTGGTTATTTTATTATAGTACTGTGGCCTCTTCTGCACTTTAAACTACAGAAGCTGTTGTATTGTGATGAATACATCCTCTTTACACATTTTCAAATAAGTAAGTTACTCAGACAGTCAAAAGGCCACATCCATACACTACTATTTAAAGCAGTGTTAGGTATTTCAGCACCACGGACAGCACCAGACTGAGACTAGACCTGCATTTGGACAAAGACAGTCTCCTTATGTTAACTTTACTGATACATTTCAAACTTTCATTGTGTTTTATAATTAAATTACATATATTTTTTGCTGTCTATGGTATGTCTATGGCTTTGGTTTATATATTTAGTACAGTATGTGTGAAGAAAAACATGTTCCTTTACCTGCCAGAGCCAGACATTAGTAGTCATGAGCTGGTTCTTTTCATCCTGCAGGAAACAAGGCAGACATTTTGTTCAGCATTTAGTCATTTAGAGGTGCTTACTGTGCAAAGGACTGACTAATGAGGAGCTAAGCAGCTGGATATGAAACATTTTAGTAGGATGAAAAGAAAAAACTGGGAAGTCTATCCAAGTTTTTCTCCAAACTGGGTTAATTACTTCTCTGGATGCCAGTAAAGCAGCAAACTGGAAGAGCTCAGGGTTAAGTGCTTTGCTTCAGGCGTACATCCACAACGTTTAATGAGAAAGAAGCACAAGTTATTTCTTACTGACCACTGGCAAGCTAATATTACCCCTTGGTGATGCTTCCAAGGGAACAGAACTGGATTTTTCTGTTTTAGAAGGAGGCTATTTGAGTTATCATATTAGGTACATCCTCTGTTGTCAAGACGATGACCGAAAAGCATTACATTATATGAACTGCCTAAGTGGAACTGGACATTGTGGTATGTCATCCATATTTTAGGACACTATAAGTTTCAGGCTTGTCACATAGGGAGTAAATTGAGTTCAGATCAAACCAACAACACTCATATGTAAAAAGCCATAGTGTGTGGTATTCTGTTTCAACAAAGCCTGCTCTGTCAGCTCCTCTGTGGTCACTGTTCATTCTGTCCACAAGATGGAACTCTACTAAATCTAATCCTTAAAACCAATGCTTTCTTCAAATGCTGAGGTAGTCAAATTGTGGCCCTTAGTGCGATGAGGGGTATTAGCCGTGTGAGTGTGTATGTGTGTTCATGTGTAAATAATAAATGTGATGTGGTGCCTCTTCACTTCCTGTTTTGTTCTGAAAGACAGGTCAGGTCTGTCTTTTAACCTGTCTACCTCTCTGTTCTTTTTTTCAAGCTCTTCTCGACTATGCTCCTGTAAATCCCAGTGCTTTTCACCCTCACTCCTCTTCTTTCCTCACTCTTGTCCTTGGTGTATACGCTTGGATGTACCGCTTTTGTTGACCTCTCCTAATGGCTGCTCTTTCCAGCACACTTTTTTTCTCTCCTTTTGTCCTCTGCCAACAGTATTCCTCTTAGCATTTAAAAGGAGACTAGACTCAATATAATATTGAACAGATTTGTATTTTTGTTTTCTAAACAACATCTGCCATATTTCATTACAGACTGTTTGTTATAGCGTCCTTCACATTGTATCCACACAAAGTAATCACCATCCTCAAGGCCTGGCTCGCCTTCTTTCTTCTTGTTCCAATAAATAACCACCAATCCTCAAAAGACTGGAGCAGGATTTTATTAACTGCCTTGTATAAGGCAAAATTAATTTCAGAAAGCCTTCTTAACATGTACGGCAGACAGAGTCTCGCTCCTAGATGCATTAGAGCTTGGATATCTGGCTCCAGTTTGCTTATGCTACATCTTTGTTTAGACTGTTTTAATTTTTCTATGTATCAATATCAAATGAACACACAACAAATACTATTTGTACTGATAAACTACATGAGGTTATTGTTATTGGAAACAACTGATATGTTTAACTAACTATGAAATATAAGGATCATAAAAGCTTGGCAAATGTTTGTTTTGTTTTGTTTTTTTGTCAGTTTGATAGGTTCACCTCAAAAACCAATGACCATTTAGGGACTGAGACCAACCAAGACAAGAATCAAGACAGTAAGACTAGACAAGACTAAAACCAACTGGCAACTGGGATCCAAAATAACTCATGGCTTGGGCCTCCAGTACATGGTAGGTTTCTGCTGATTTGATTTCAGCTTGTATAGTTTTTCCTCACCACATCAACCAGCTGTGAGATCTTGAGGCCAAAGCGGACGGTGATGGTGTCGTTGGCATGTTGGACGGGACGGACCCACTTCTGGTATCCACGGAAAAGACTCTTCAACAGGGAATCTTCCAACTCAGCCAGAGACACAAAGGACTCATCTGGAGCTGCAAAAGAGAAACAATGTTCATAAAGTGTTAAAAAAAATACATCCAAAAGAGCCACTATAACATGACATGTTGGCTCACTGATTTTTTATTGTCCTGACAATTACAGTAACAGTACTTGTCTGCTGATGATGAATATGTAACTCAGGTCGTTCTACTGCCATGGGACGAGGAAAATTACCTGACAATATAAATTCTGTCACTGTTTTATTGTGTGGTTGTCTAGACACAATATACTTGAGTTTTAGACAATGCAAGATAACTTTTCTATCTCCTACCAAGTACCTACACAGTTGGGACTTACATATAATATTCAGGTATCCTTTGTGTTTTACATGTCTCAGGACATACAAAGGCCCAGTGATGCATGAACATACTGCAGCTTTTCTCAAGAGTCTCTGAAGCAAGTGGAAGGTAAAAATAAAGCCGGTGCCTTCCAGTCAAGCCCACACATATACTCTAAAGCTGTGGAGCCCAAACTGACAGCTGGTCAGGGCCCAGTGAATGCATCTGGGCTCCCACAGGCTGACAGAGTGATCACGCTGACATGATGGCCTCAGACGGAACAATCGCCAAGGGACACGGGGCAAGCTCGAAGCGCTTTGTGCAGTCAGGCACAAGACACAGACCGAGTTAAAGAGTGACACTGAGCACTCCCACTTCTCCATCAACTTGCGCTAAGTTGTATGTTATTCAATCTGGTTGGCACTTTGTATTAAATAATCATTTGATTCTGGTCCAATGATTCAGGTCCAATGACTGCATTAAAATTTGAAAACACCTCTCTGGGTTTGTGAGCGGTGTTGATTTCTACACTAAGCAGACATGACATCATGAACACCACAATCTGACCCAAAACAGCCTTAACCTCAGGAGGCCAGGACTCTGTTAGACCTCTTAATACGCGTTGTAAGCACTTGGGGTTTTAAAGTTGCACCTTTATAAATTCGGTTTGTTTGTTTTGCACCCACTGGTTCACCATTTTCCCTTCTTTGGAACCAGTTTTGCTGTTTACCACCTTTTCAGACGAGGAGCTGGATCAGAGATGCTCTCACCCTGTTGTCATCACATTGTGGCCCTTCACTCAAACAGATTCCGGTTTCCAGCACATTGAGTTCAAGGACAAAATGTTTATGTAGTCCCTAATATACCACACCAACTAACAACAGTCTATTGCAGTGATTTCACTTCATTTCTCTCCACAACAAAGAAATACGTTTTGGGTTTTTTTTTTTGCATGTGTCCTCAGTTTTGGAGTTCACAAGCTGCTCCATCCTGCCTTTGTCTGTCTTTTACCTCTGTCCTGTCCACTTTGTCTCTCCACTGTCCACTTGAGCTTAAGAGGTATTTAACCCCATTATAGAAAGTAATTCCTCCTTTCTTGCCAAGTGCTAGCTCAAGGAAGTATCGCTTGGATTTTCTTCTTGAGTGCCATCAGTTCGGATGTTTAGTCTTAAAGCTCTCTGTCCTTGTGAACTGTCCTAAAGCAACACACTGACTTCCTCACTGTTACTCATTAATAAAACTAAGATGCAGATGAGAGTGGAGTTCGCTTAAGGCGTTCTGTGGCATTTGTATCTGCGCCTCCTACATAACTCTGCACTGAGCTCCGAAGATCCGAATTCATCACAGGGAGATATTTGGCACCGACTATGTGGCTGTGTGAATGGAAGCTGCGGGCCAAACGACTGGGACACACAAGTTCAAATGATTGTCAAGCTCTCCAACGAAGGCGGGTACAGCAGAGGAGTGGAGAGAGCAGATAAGAGGCAGGAGTTAGACAATAGTGACCCGGAGCTATTCCCTCTAGAGTCTGATGGATACAGGACTGAGAACAGGGCAGTGGCTGGTGCAGGAGGAGGAGGGAACTGGGAACAGACAGCTAAACAAATAGCTTAGGAAAGAAAAAGAAAAAGAAAACACTGCATTTTTATGTCGTTTTTTTTAAGCAGCCTTAATCCAGCAAAGCCATTCTCTCATACTACGCAATAATTATTCATTTCACAGTGAGGCAAATTTAAGACATTTAACATTTTGTAGCATGTATACGATAAATAAATGATGAATAGGAAATCAAAAGAGGATGACAACTGCTTTTATGGATCCAAATCAAACAGTAATTGATATTTCCATGTTGCACACTCTGAAGCATGGTTTATTTAGTGCAAACATCAAAAGGAATACATGTTTGGTTTTTTTTTAACTGATGATGGGTAACATCTGGCAGTACTGCAATCAGGAGAGCATTATTACACCAATAGAAATGATCATGGGTGGTAGAAGGTGTAATGTTTGTCAACTGTCCACATTGAGGTGCACTGAGAAGTCCTTTCATTCATTTTTTACTTTCACCACTTTATAGAAAGGTGGGGCCCCATCTGCTCAGGGCATAAAGACAGGCCTATGTGCACTCAAAACATAACCATTCATTCAACCACTCATACAAATTGATTTCTATGGGTAAATTTGTGTCACTATTTTACCTACGGAAGCCAAAAAAGAACATGCAAACTCCATTTATAGACTGTGGACAGAGGAGTGCTAACCTCTCCTGCTCCTCTCACAGCACACCCTTTCTTCTCATTCTATCCTCTCTTTACTCTCCTCTCCCTGGGTTTTGAAATGTTAAGTTGAAAGAACGTGTTAAGGCAGATTTCTCCTCGTTGCATCAGACCATACCGTCAGAAGCTTATTTTGTCAAATTTTGAAACGGCACTGGCGCGTTCACTCGACTCAATCTTATCAAGCATCTCAACAGGAAGCAGCTTTGACTACATGACGCTCATCTATAACCACACGGGGGACAAACTAGTGGCACACCACAGGAACGGATCGCTACACGAAACTCTGCAAGAACGTGTGGCCACTCAAGCGAGAGCCTAAAGACTTTGACATAGACCTTGTGAACGTTTGACGGTTCAGAGTTGGTTTGGATTAGGTTATCGTTAAAGTGAGAATAAAGCTTAAGGTTGAAGTGGAGGGATGCACATATCAGCGTTCCCAAACAAGTGCGTGATTGAGCTGAGGTGAAGGGGAGAATATTGATTTGTCGGTGCAGCCTGATGGTCTGGGGGATGGGGTTGGCTTTCTGCAGGGAAATTATAATGCATTACATTGTGTGTGTGTGTGTGTGTGTGCGTATATTGTATAAGAGCTATAGGATGAGTACAAAGAGTGCTGCTGATTGATACTGACGCAGGGGTGACCCAGCATTCAACCACAACACCCCCTGCCTTCTCTCACAGTCTCCAGCGCCCCACGGACGACACAGTGGTTTTATCATCCTGACGCTGCCACCATCTGTTAGTTATGGAACCATAGCGGGATGTACCACTGTGAAGGGTGAGACCATGAGAAGAGACAACAATTTGAAATAAAGACCGTATCACTAGAAATGTTGGATGTTTAATAGTGTTTTTTAAGCAAGCATCACATGTGTGGGAGATACATGCGTTCTTTATGTGTGGTGCATCTACAGGGGATGGGCATCTGTTACAGTAAAGTTTCATTTGCCCATGTTCATATGTTGAAAGCAGGTAAATGTACTTTTTTTGTAGTGAATGCTGTCAGCCTGGTGCTTCATTTCCCAAAAGCCATGATGTTGCACTTCAGAGGTATTTGTTTTCACGTCATAGCGCAGAATTCACCTCGACTTTATTGATCTCAAAGCCCTTAGGAGGATGCTTAGTGTCCCTTTGTATCTAGTGTAATACAAATGTGTTGTGTCCTTGGGAAAAGTGATTGGCTGGAAAAGGCAGATGTATTTAACAGTGTGATCAGAGTGGTTTTCAGACATGTGCAACACAACCTCACCATGACAACACTTAGAGGATAAAAAACACAACTGAATTTAAAATGCATTCTCATTATTAAAGCAGAAGCAAGATGTTATAGAAAAGTGAAGCCAAAATAGTGAAAGGAAGTTGCCATCATCTCTCTTTTTTATCCAAATTCTGTCAAATGGACATCATAGAAAAACCTTACTCTGGGCCGTCAGTCATTGTTATGTGCTATCATTTAAAATTACAGAGCAGATTAATTTACTACAATACGATTATACATTTTAGAGGCTTATGTAAGAAGTATAAGCTGCTCTGCCTTTTAACTGTGTCTAATATGTGAGAGTTACCAGCCAAATCCTTGCAAGAAATACTATAAAATAATTCTCTTTGCAAAATGTGACTGCGTACAAACTTGAACTGCACTTTTATTAATATTAGTGCGGTACTGGTTCTGTATTTTACCGTCTGTTCGTGTCATTGTAAGTGAGAGCAACATGTCTGTCCCCAAATGTGCCTCTTAAACACCGCATGGCTACACTTCTGATTCACTCTCAAATCTGAGGCTAGTCTTCCCATCAGCCATTGAATAATCTGTGGTACTGTGGATGTCCCATGACCCAGAGTCCTCCACAAACGCCCTGATATATAAGAATTATGTAAGAGGACAACTTTAGCACCAAAACCCACTCAGTTTAACAGAAGACTGGTTTATTTTCTGTTACAAACGTACTTCTCTGTGGCTGGAAGGTCCATCCAGTCTAAAGCTGGTGCACGTCCCCAGGGGGCGCTCTGCTTCTACTCTTGAATAAATCATGAACCTCACACCTGACCCCACTGTTTGTCCTGGTGTCGAGCGAGCTTAAAAAGTATCATCTCGTGCTTCTTACCCAATAACAAATAGGCTACGCGTGTATTTATACAACTGTCTATGTGCGCCTTAAGACCACGCTGCTGATAATTAGACTAATGAGAGTATAACGTGGTCGCAGCTGTTGTATTGTGGTCGCCTAACATCATTTTCCATCAACGCTGTGGTATCTTTTCCCACTTACTCTACTTCTAAGACTTCTATGGATCCAGGAGACTTCTAACAGTTGGTTAATATCAACAGTTTAAAGCTCCAAACGTCTCTGTGCGTCCTTACCTTGTGCAGCAGCTTTCCCGGGCACAAAACACAAGCACAACACCGCGAACGCAAACTTCATGCTTCCTCTTCAGCGTCAACGACAGAGCCTAGATCAAACCGTGTCACTGTAGACACTGTCCTGCGTGGAGCATCCCGGTACAGAGCCAGAGTGATACTAAAGGACAGGCGCTGTGTTTGTTCTACGCAGTCCGCCTTCACACACTGTGCAGCAGCCCGAGCAGAAGCCTATTATGTGTGATTTTTTTTTTCCTCCTCCTTTTTCTGTCGCTTTACCCTGCAGCTTCTGGTGCGCGCGTGTCCCGGCGCGGGGACGGACGGATGGAAGGATAGATGGATGAAGGTTGAGGGCGGGACAGAGGAGGGCTGACCCGTGACTGGTTAAAGCCAGTGTTATATCATTAAAGAGATATTAATATTATATTTTTGTTTGTTTTTTTTATTGGTATTAGCTGGTAGATGGTTAAGTTACGTGGTGATGCCAGTTGGGACAGGAGGAAACACATTTCAATTTTCCATTTCAATTAGTCCAACATGTCTTTCTGAACAGCTCTGTCAGGTCAGTGTGATGCTAATGACAGTGACCAGCTGGATTTGTATGATACTCTGTACAGTTGACTGGATATTGCTTGAGGTCAGCATATTATAGTTTATTTTTTACGACTTTTTTTCCCCTCTGGTCCCATTTACAGCAGCAGAGTCTCTCTCCAGCATTTCTCCAGTCTGTTTCTCCCACGAGAGCTTCACACCAGCAACACAAAAAGAGAGTGCAGGAGCTGGAGAGAAAGAACATTCTTTAAATAAGCAATAAATCCCCTATCAGTATGAAACAGGAACATCTCTAACTAGCATTATTTAAAAGACAGAACCACTGTCAGGACAAAACAAATTCTTGGAAGGCCAGCCTTGGTGTGCACTCACATGAGCACCTGGCTCTGCTGCTCTGAGTGCTGTACAGTCATGGCAGGACACTATATTCACAGCTTTTACAACAACGCAGGGTGCTGGAACAAAACAAACACCGTCCTCTGCCAAATTCAAAAGTGTGGTTTGCAGTATGAGCACGGCATCTTCATGTAAAGAAATACCCAAAATACAACAGAATCTTTTCAAAACAAAACACATTGTTGTAAAGTCATTATAGAGGTTCTAATGGGGTACAATGGAACTGAGCTACTGAACACTTAACTGTGTATAATCAGGTTTATTATTATTATTTTATTATATTGCATTATTGCTAAGTCTGCACATTTGCATTTATTGTGTAATAACTAGGCTTCATTGACCAGACTAACACCAGTTTCTTTTCAGATGTCAGTGTATAATTATTCATCTTTATTAATACTCAGTCATGGTCAAAACATAGTACATTTTATTCAGAGACCAAACATAAAGATAGTATTTATCAGAAGTATCTTGAGTTCCATATCCACAGATGCAGATGGGATTTTAACATCACCACTGGAAGCCTAAACATGTACCACTTGAGGTCAGCACCAGCACAGATTGCTCTTCGTTGTTTTGCAGTCAGAATTGCTTATGATGGAAAACTCACAGTCTTTTCAAACTGCTGTACGTGAACATGACCACCATCAACGCATTGACTGACTCATCAGACGAAGCTTCAAATTTGCTGATATGCAGGCCTTACTACTTTGCCATCAGCAACACTCAGAGATGTCATGAGGCACTTTAGTTCCTGATAAATGGCTCAAGATCATCTTTCAGGAAGCAGTGACCTATGATTTTCCTCTCAGAGGCCCATCACACTGTTTTATATGCATCGAGGCTGTGCATTATCGTAAGTCAACAGAGTGCAATTTGATGCTTGATTCATTCTGCTGCACAAAGACACATTGGCACGCGATGTAATGTCATGTCATGCCATGTGTACTTACACGCAGCGGGATCCTCTCTGTAGAAAGCGTGGGTGTGGCTGTAAGCTCACTGAATTACCAACTCAATCTATGCTAATAACATAAGGATGCCACAGTGAAAATGGACACACTTTGCCACATCACGAAAGCAAATCTATTTAGAGCCTAATGCATCTGGTCATCCTTGGTCCTGGTTAGTGGTACATTTTGTGTATCTCTGTGATGTCAGATTGCTGAAGGCCATAAGTAATAACTCCAGGAGAAAAACACATTTTAGCTATAGTTTTTCAGGTTCTTTAGAAACTTTAAAATTGTGGCTTTGTTCAGTTTTAGCACTTTTTTTTGGTTCATTTTGCCTCAAATTTTCTTCCTTCTTATTATGACCCTTTTATGTTTTTTTTCCAAGTTATATTTATTACCATGTGACAAGTAAACCTACATAGGTGGCATAATTTCTTTTGTACATTGTCACTCCCAATGTATCAGCTTTCACTGATAAGAGGTGAGGAGGTAAAGACGAGCACTTACTGTAGAGCAGTTTATCTAATTACCTGGTGAACACACTGTCGATCTCCTACGGTTTCCTCACACTGTTGGAAAACTGAGAATTGAGCAGTTCATTTTACCTCCAGCTCAGGAGTCAGAATGATATGATAAGGCTTCCCTTAAATATTTTATCCAATGTTTGCTTTGTACCAGCTGGGAACAGACCGAGGTTGGGATGATTTATGGAGATGCTAAGGGCTGACAGCCAGGCCATCTGAGTGCTCGCCGATTCATTTGCTTTGTGTCATTTATTCAGGCAATCAAATAAGCCATCGGTTGACTTGTAAACAAATCACGGGTGAGCTCCAGCAGAAGATGGACTCTCCATGCTCTCCTTCCTAATTAAGTTTGAGCTAACGGCAGCTGAAAGAAGGACTGCTGTGTGAATCACTGTGCACCCACACATATTGGTAGTGACTATGTAGGCCTATGCACCAAACTAACTCTGCTTTAAGCACGCACACAGGTCATGTGTGTGAAAATGTGCCATTTGGCTGCTATCTTTGGCTTTGTCTTCCTCATTAAAGACTGCTTCACTCGCACCTGATCGCCATTGGGCTATCGCCAAGACTTGCTCTGGGGAATCTCTGCCTATCTGCCTCTTCTCACCCCCAAACCCACACAAACATCTAGTGAGCAGCATGCGTGTAACCATCCAGACTATATTTAAATCAATTAACATACTCTGACTCTCCTGGTCTGCTGGTTAGAGGTGTCCTCAGTGACAAAAAACAAACAAACAAACAAAAAAACAACAACGCTTTGTCTCACACACATCTTACTGTATATGTTTAATAACAATGTCAAAAGGAACTGTACTAACACCACTTTTGTGCATGGCTGTTTTACTATACATATATACCACACACCAAAGCCTAATATGGACATAAAGGCTCATGCACTAACTGCACTAGACTCTACTGTTTAGCCAGTGCTCAGTGACCTTTTCAATGCAAACAGTGAGCGAAAGGTGGGTGCCATTGAAAATAGCTTTCCCACGCGGTGTGTGCACATGCATGTCTATTTTCCTTTGAAAACTTCCAAAGGTTGTTTTAAAGTCAGGAGCAGAAATGAAGGTTAAACCACTCACTTATCACCTGGGAGTACGTTACTTTGTAAGTGCTCCAAGGTTGTACATAGGCATTACCATGGAAACACATATGTGGCTAAATCTGACTGACAATTTAACACAGTTCAAACCTTTTTTTCTGTCTTCTGTCATCTTCTTACATCCCAATTTACCATCTGGCCCACCTTGATTCGTTTTTCTTGAGTAACGTGTCTCTTAACATGACAACAGGGTGACAGCTTGTTTTAGAGAAAATGGTGTCAAAATGAACAGATTTTATTTTTTTCATATTGTTGGCTTACAAACACAATGTCTCTTGGTGACTCCTTGTCCAATCAGAAAAGGCTGCCAAAGCCTGATCCAGCAGCACTGCTCCACTGTGACAGACTGACCAAGGAGCAGCTTCCAAATGATCCCCTCTGAACCTTTATCTCAGTGTGTTGTCCGTGGCAGAGATAAAGAAGGAGGAAGAATGTACAGCTCCAGAACCAAGAAAGAAAATGGGAGTTTGGTCTAATTAAAGATGAGATGTGGGTTTCCAGGGGCATCGCTTCAATCCAAAACAAATCCTATTTTAAGTGCCTATGCCTGGGAGCGGATTGTGTATTTTTCAACAAAATTGCCAGAGGGAATTTAACACTGCGAATTAGTGTATTAGAAGGTGTGTATGAAAATATCAGGTTAATTCAGTATTTGGTAAATATGGTTCTAATTTATACATTTGAACAGCTGATTTATTGACTGTAGTCACTCACTTATTGTTTTTATTAGTCTTAGAGGTCTTGTAAGCTGTAAAAGTGTGTTTTCACTGGATTCATTAGCAACCATTCACAAAGTGTCATTGCTCATGTCTGCTTCTCCGAGTTGGGGCTGTGCTGACAATTTTGAAGGGAACAAGTTACCTATCCCTAAGTATGTCATATAAATACAGGACTATCTCTTTAAGGCTGAAAGTCTAGCCCTCACTACAACTAGACTTGAATTTGAGAGGACCTATTATTTGAACTAAAAAACAACAAACATCAGTAAACAGTTGTTTTTTGGAGAGTAAATGTTTGTTTGGTGCTTTAGCCAGAGCTTGTATAAAGCTCTCTAAACACTTAGACCCATTTGAACCAGACGGCATCAGTGATCCAGCCCTATTCCACACAGTCACATATCAGGCTGGCATAAATCATATGAACATAGCTGTGGGGGGTGTCCATGTGTCCTTGGTTTCTCACTGTGTCTCTTAGCATTTAGTGGTTTCTAACATGTCTGGCTCTGTCTCTGTTGCCCCCTGTCCCACTCACACAGGCCGCTGCATGTGCAGGCCAGTGGGCCCGCCAGGAATCTCCCGAGCTTTTCCATATCGTTGATAATTGACCGGCTCGGGGAACAGAGGAGTGGAGGAGCAGAGCGAGTGCTACCCTGTCACTGCAGCTGCTGCTGGCTGCTACGGCAACTGGGGCAGAAAATCAGACTTATCGCTTTGTCACAATAAGCAATAGATCAAGAGTTGTGATCTCCTCATCCCCTTGTGTCTCTGTGTGTTATCCTGTCATCTCCTTGTCTGATTTTTATTTGATGATTTTATCTTTGTGTTTTTATTCAAGCCCTCAAGAGTCATTTGACTCAGCTCATGTTGTTGCATGCTGCTTTTTGCGTAATCTGTGCATGTGCTAGTGCAGAAAGCTGCTCACAATGAGCTTTCAGTGAGTACAGCTTCATTGATGTCTGCAATAAAGGTTTAGTTGGGAGCAGGTTCATGTACAGATTATTGGTGGTTGCATGTCTGAGTGTCACTGGAAGCATCTACTCTGGGTTTATAATTTAAACTGTTGCATGACCAAGAAAAAAGGAGAAACAAAATTACAGTATTTTTGCTACTTAGGTTATTATGGGATTATTATTATTATAAGCACTTAACATGTTGTATCATAAATAAGCTTTTATAATGCATTCAAAAGGCATTACCTGTTATCTTGAGGGTCAGCCTGCATTTTGTCAATTTAAAGTCTCATCAGTTTTTAAGTAGATATGAGGATGTGTAGCTAAATGCAGATGCATGACCAAATGGGATACACAGTATTTATAAATTGATTTATTTAATGGTAGACAATTTTATTTTCCAATACAGCATAGCCCAGTATTGACAGGAAGTAAGTCTAGTGCACTGTTATAGTATTTCTGCGTGTGCATCAATATGGCTTAGCAGCATACTTGGTCAGCACCTGCTTTTAAAATGCTAATGCTTATGGAGACCGCAATGGTGTATATAGTTTATGTCTAACAGTCTGATGAAGCAATTTGCTAAAAAGACAATTCACTTTCAGACAAATAACTAGGTGTGCATATGCAAGGACGCCTAGTAGATGAAAACAGGGCTGCAAGTCAGTCATACGAAGGACACTGTAAATATTTTTAGTAAAAGTCAGCACTTCATTGTGTCCGTTTGTCACATGACACTGAACCGGCTGAGTGCAGATCCATCTGACGCTGAGCTGACACTTTTTTGTTTGTTGCACAGTGTTTGTTGACAGCTAAAGGACTTTCCACTGAGCCACAACCACAAAATAACAAGATGCGGCAAAAGTAAAGTCATGTCTGTCGTTTCCGCTCGGTATCGTGTCGGCTGAAGCTTTCACCCAAGTATTCTGATCGAGACAGAGATCTGACTCATACAAACAAACTCCTGTTGCAATGAAGTCGTCACAAAAATGTTCTGGACTTACAGGGATGACTCAGCCCGCCTCCATATTAGAAACCCTCACACACACCGGCGGACACAGGAAGGTATATGTGCTCATCACGCTGTCACTAAGACATTTTATTGAGGTTTTTTTTTTTGTTTCATGGTCCCTAACCTCTTGCCACTTATCTCAGTCTTTTTGTAGTTCTCACACAAATATAGGCTACACTGTCATCAAGTGCTTTGTAACAGCAGCCAGGAACAGGCCTGTATTTGAAGCCCCTGCAGCCCCTGAGGGCAGAACTGGGGCGGCGATCAAACAAGAGTGATTCACCAAAACTGTGTTAATGTTATATTTATTCAACATACACTTTTTTTTGGACCACTTTGTCAAACTCAAAGTGGTGAAGGGCCAATATACTAAATAAGAATATTTACATGAAGATTGTGACACTTTTTAGCTTTTATTTAATTTAACAGTGAATGAGTGAATGTGAGGCTTAATCGTAAAAAAGTCTTTATCGCATCAACCTGTTCAAATGCAACCAAAACCTATTCAAATCCAACCAAAACCTTTTCAAATCCATCAAAAACCTATTCAAATCTTGTCTAAATCTTGTCCAAATCCTCAATAAACTTGTTGAGAACAAGAATTACAGAAATAAAATAAGTTCAAATCCAACCAAAACCTTTTAAAATCCAGATATAATTTTGTGAATTTACTTTGCCCTTATGTTAAAATGTTTACCTCTGTTTAGTGTCATTTTGTCTCCTTTTACAGTGGCATTGTTCTCTATTACATATGTTCAGAATAGTTTTCTAGTTTTTCTCTGATTGTCTCTGATTACTGTGGAAAGTCCCAGAAATGTCACCTACCAAATGTGTTGGAGGGCCTCATTTAGCCCCTGGGCCTTGAGTTTGAGGTGTTTGACTTAGGGTGACGAATATTTCCAATCCACTTATCTCCTCAATGAAATGTATACATGTCTACTGAAGATATGAGATATTTACATCAATGTACAAAGGTTTATCATAGTGGGCAATTTACATGCATGTTAGAGCATGGGCAGGACGGTTACTAGTGCAGTGATCCATCCCCTGAGACAGTCTGAGACTCTGCTAACCGCTCCATCAGCAAATGCGCCATAATACATTTTCTCCAAAGCACTTCCTTTCATATTCATCTCTAAATCCTGCCGAGACCAGGCAAAATGATACAAACTCTGCTAAATGAGTCTGCTTCAAGTAAAAACTGTGCAACGCTGTGAACAGTGCTTGTGAGTGGTTCACTGGACGAAGAAAACACAGATGTATTTGAGGAATCGGAATTGTTAAGGCAGAAAACATTTCTCCACCTACTGCTGTTCTGTGAAGAGCAGAGTGGTTTTAACAGATTCCTAATGAGCAAGTCATTAGGCATCCATTATATTATTGTCTCTGCTGCTGCTACACACCCATCAGTGGGGAAAAAAATGTAGTCTGACTTCCCAAATTTTTATGGAAGAGTTTATGGAAATAAACTTTGTGCTTTCACAAACTTGTCCTAGCTCCATCATTTTGGCTTTTATATTCCTGTCTTTCTGTTGAAGAAAAAATAATTAATGCAACAGATTATAGCTTAATGTATGTACAGTTTAACCTTTAAACATTTTTTTGTCTGCTGTATTTCTGAATTTGTGTTTTCCCAACAGCTATTATAAAATCTTTTCACCAGTTTTCATCAAAAACAGGTTGAAGTGAAGGACCAGCACTGGGTGGTACCTGGGGATTTGGAGACTTTCCAACCCAGTCAGAGCTGCCGCAGACGCTAGGCCCTAGCGTCTGCGGCAGCTCTGACATCACGTGACATCAATAGAAAAGAATGGAACAAAAAAACGTGACAGTGTCACAAATTTCGGGCCCGTTTTGTGAAATGTATACGTTTTACCATGTGGACCAACGTGACTATTTTACATTTTGTGCTGAGACTGGGTTGGACTTTCATGAAATATTGAGAGACAGGCAGCCACTATCTTGTTAGTTCCAGGTGACTTTGTCTGGCTTGATCGCAATCATATACTCAGCTGCACAAAAAACTACACTCATGGGGTCGTTCACACACAAATGCACACAATAGAAACATCTGACACATGTACTGTAGGTTTTCCAGTGGTGAAGTGCGTGTGATGGGTGAAAACAAAAAGCTAGCTGTAGGATGTAGTTGGACATGTGAATGTGGTTAGTGAATGCCTGTGGGAAACCATAGGACACTGAAAAAGTCTTTCCTGACATCAGTCTTTAGCTGAGGCATCATGAGCCCTGAATATTTGATCATTTAAGTGCTTAGTAGCATACTTCAAAATGCTAATGATCATTGCCTCATATACAGACATATTTCAGTAGTACCCAGCAAATATATTTTTCTACAGATGAACTGATCCTAGCGTTTAGCAGTATTTCAAGTGTTGCACAAATCTGCCCCACTTTTCTGTCAGAAATGCACCTTGGGGAGTAACTCAGTTTTACAGAGCACTTTAAAACTTGTGATTTTCTGCAACCACAGGCCATCCAAGAAATACCTCTGTGCTTCCCAAGCCTTGAGCAGAAGTTATACATCCACTACTTTGCCAGCTACATTTATTGTTTTGTCTGTGATTTGTTCAGAAGTTGTATATTGCAATAATCAAAATACATTCAAACACTTTTTTCATAGCATCATCACTATTCATCATCATTATCATCACTGTGAGAAATCCCTCCAACCTTTTCTTTGCATTTTATTTTTATTATTGAAGCAAATAACAGAATTTCCCACACTGCCATCCCTCTCATTCACTTTATGAAATGTAGCTTCTTATTCAAACTCAATCCTTGGTTTACATCATAAATCCATGGCATCCTTGGCAGCATAGAAAACTAATTATGTGTATAAATATTACACTGGAGCATGAGGTTGCTCTACTTCATCCATTTTTACAAGTTGGCTTTTCATAAAGTCATATGATTTAATATGCCAGCGCGGCACAGAAAGGCAATTTTCCAGAGGGCCTCGGATGTAAATTTGTATTACGTATGATAATTCTTCATATTTGGACCAGGCACCATTTCTTTTTTGCAGATCCAATGAAAAAAATGAAACATGAATTACCTCCTATTCAATGTAATTCCAATTCCAATTGACATCCCACTTTGATTTGACCTCCGTTACAGAGATATGGAGAGCAGCACCATCTTATGATGATTTACTCATGTTTCCTTTCACCTTCTGCCTTCAAGGTTTGAACTCAAAACCTCATTTCAATTTAAATGTAAGCGCACACAAAAATGGTGCAAAAGCTGGGAATACTCACATTTCCTGCTAAGTTGTCTCTCGGTGTGTATGTATTTGTTTTTGTAGAAGATTACCAATCAAACCATCTCAATGTAGTGTTTTATCTGATCTTCCTTTCAAGTGAATCAAGTATTTCAAAGTAAAATCAGTGGCAGTTTCATTCGGTGAAGATATTGACAGTGACACATGCATCAAAGACAAAAGACACCAGTTTTAGCTGGGGTTAGGCCCGGGTGTGTATCACATGAATAGAACTTACTCCAAGGTAAGTCACTGCAATCTCCTGCGAGTGTGCTTTTGTGCATTTGCTGCATGATTATGACTCATTATAATGACACAGGGGTATTATAATATTTATGACAGTGCACTCCAGACCCTAATATTAAAATATGGCTTTGCATAAATTACAACCAACACAAATACTCGACCTATACAGTATAGTGTGCCTTTATTATCTCAAATACAACCATTAATCTCTCTCTGACTCAAGAGACACTATTTCCATTGCATGGTTTTTATGCAAATGTGTACTCTTTACCATTAAATGAAGCATTTTCCTTGAGATTTTAAACAGCCCAACTTTACATGGCAAGTCAACTGCACAAGCCCTGGGCCCCCAATAGATTTGTTATGTTTGGTCTAAATGCAGCTACATTATACATAGACAGTTGCTGCATCTTTAAAAATGAGCATATATTTATATAATTAGAACTGTAGAGGACCCAATCAAACAAACAGGTAATTTCTTATGTCCATTACTTGTATCTGTACTGCACAAGTTTTAAATTAAGGATTTTTCACTCACATATTCACTATAGCAATGCTGATATTGTACCTCTACTATTTATACCTTAATCATTTTCAGATTTTTTATTTTTTCTCGTAGCATGTACAGTGTGTTTTCTCCCGGACCAGCCTCTGTGTTCCTGTGAGTGCTCTCTCTCTGTTGTCGGTCTGCTGTTGTTGTTGCCGCCGCTGCATCCTCCTCTGGGCGACAGCCGTGTGTTTCATGCTCTGATGGCACCATTACAAACATATGAGAGATTATCCAGTGAGTCAAACTGCTCTCTGATCTTAGCCAACAGTGTGAGCGCATTTGTGTCTGAATCACTCTTTAAATAGGTTTTATACGGCAATGTGCTTCTTGAGCAGCTCGGAGTGCTCACAGGTCAGGGTCGGACACGGTGCACTTTGTTCAAAATCTCAGAAACTTTCAGCTTGAAAATGATTGGATTGAAAACCTGTTTGGCCTTGGGAGTACAGTCAGAGTTGCATAATAGATGAATATTTGTAAGAAACTCCTATATGTAAAAAGTTTTTGTTGTCTGTTGTCTAACTGATTGCAACAGGAAAATGCACAAACAAATGTAAATAAACAACTACAGTTGCAATTACTGAGACTGTTATTAGTCCTATCACAGTATCTTTTTTACTTTAATCCAATAACAAACCCAGTAAAAATATAAAAGGCCATGATTTTGAATGCACTGTAGGTGTTGTGATTATGCTGTATTGTCGCGGGCAATGATGCATTTTATCTGAACAGTAAAATGAAGCATGATTAATACAAACATGTCCAGATTTTAATTACCCATTAGCTATAGAGGTTTAATCGTACATCTGTTGTGTTTTCATATTTGTGGAACAGCAGCAACCTAAAATACCACAGTAATCCTCCTGGGGCTCGTTTAGGGAACATGTGTCTAAAGTTTACTGTCCTTCAGAAGCAATGATGAAGCTCGTAAACAACAAATGCAGCACACTATTTGAAGAAATATTGCATTTATTTTAAGTTCAAAGACCGTCAGACAAAAGAAAGGCAAAGTTCATTCATTTGTACAAACATGATCGCTCTCTTAAACATGACTTTGTGCATTTCGGAGATGTCAAATCAGACGACAGTACAACGTGCTCAAAGCAATCAAAAATGTTGTCATGCTTGTTCCTTACATCACATATCTGCTATATAGAGTAAACATAATCAAAACTGTTGCATTAATGAATAATAAAGATCCAACTCATAGCCACTAAATTACATGATGGAATCCTCTCATTCATGAATAAAAGTAGTGTTATTTCAGGAACATCCAATCAAGGAGGTTTTAATCCAATATTTAACGGGGCCAAAACCCATTAATGTGTGAACATTAATCAAGAGACATTTATAAATATGTGGTTTCTAATTACAAAAGATGAACAGCCTGCCCTTTAAGGTATTTAAAAAGCCCTGCCAAGAAATTCTCAAGTCTAATTGGAAATGGCACAAAAAAAGCGTTGAGTGCGATTGGCTGTGACAGTGAGCAGCTTGATGAATTGGAACGAGGACTAAGTATGACAGTCATCAGTCATCTCAGCAGATTGTGTTAGCCCAGAGAGCTTCCTGTCACTGGAAACACTGGAAATCCCCAGTAGACTAACATCTATCAGGTTTCAAGCTTTGTCTGTACTTATGCATTTTCTTTTTAAAACACATAACTTTTGCAGGATTGTAACAAACTGATTTTAAGGTGGGCTCTATTTTAGTTTATGAATGACACAGGCACCTGTCTTTGCTGCCTTTTCCCTGATTTATTGCTGAAAACATGGAAAAATAATACATAATCTTCAATGACCTATTATTTCTAAATCAGGAGACATAACATCATGTTTGTTATTAAGATATAGACTTTTCCTTTTACGTTTTAAGATGATTTTTATTCTCAATGTGTTTTAAAATGAAAACACACTTCTGTGGACATAGCCTTGTATTTACTGGATTTGGAATCTCAGGTTTCTTTGTAAAAGGTTTAGCAACACATCTCTGTTTGAAACCTACAGAGAAAACAAGAAGCAAAGATGCACCAAATTGTGCTTTAGGATTGAAAAGTCAGTCCTCGCTGATTGATTGGACAGAAAGTTATGAGACAAAGCCAAACAGAGGCTGCATGAAGAGGCCCATGGTCCCGAGGACACACACGGTTACAAAGACCCAGAGGAAGATCCTATCAATCACCATGGCAACATACTTCCAGTCATCTTCAACCTGTGAGCAAAAGGGGAGAACAAATTTAAAAAAAGAAAAAAAAAAGATTGAGAAAGCACTAGGTGTTGGTATTAACAAGAGAAAGATGAAAAGGTGTCTCTCTGCAGGTGAACAAGGTGTGCAGTGAGAGGAAGTAAAAGCTGATTCAAAATCTCTGACGGTGGGAAGCTGATGGGGTCAAGTGAGGGTTTAGCAACAGAGAAGAGTTCAAAGGAACTTGGAAACTTGGAGATTTCTCACAAGCCGATAGGAAATTGATACATAATTTACAATGAAGTAAATTACTATGATAATGGCATTCAAAACGCTGCGTCAAAAGCTGCGACGAGCGTTTCTGACAAAGCTGATTGAAGCGTGTGTTTTACATATCAAAGCCGAGTCAAGCCTTTGGGAGATTTCTCACTGTATTTAGGGCCGACACAGAGAGAGACAGGTCCCGACTTAAATCAGGAATAATTCCGTTCAAACTTACACTATTGTTGACTCCTGAAGCAGGTTAGGATCAAGCACAAAGCTGTCTCTCTGGAGCCCAACTGCTATTACTATTGGTTTTTTACATAACTATTACGTCTGAAAGAGGCTGTGTTTGCTTTCTGTGTTATTTAAAGAGTGGCTTAGTTTCTATGATCTACTGTGATTTGTTATACGAACACAAGTTTCTGTGACTGAACCAAGAAACAGAGACTTCAGGAGGGTGTTACATCCAATTCTTAAACACAGTTGTTTTTATTTTTGGTATTTTTGGTCCATTAATGAATCAGTTAGCATAATAAAATCTCTCTTTTTCCGATGTCAATGCAACAAAAGTGCATTTCTGAAAGCTACAAAATGTGGATTATAGTCATATATTATGTATGTATGACTTATTTTTGACTTTCCTGCCTCTTGTGTAGTAACATCAGCTCGCATGGTCCCAATGTTAATAAGCATAACTCACCTCTTTGGCCTTGTTGCGACTCCTCATGTTTTCAGCGATGTACTTGACGCTCTCGATGGCCTGCTTGACCTCAGGTGAAACCACAGAGAAGGCGACCACTGTGTTGATGCTTTGAAGACTCAGCTGTCGGCTCATTTTTCCAGCGTCTGCCGCGTCTGGGGTCTCCTTCCCGTGCTGGCAGGGGCACGTGCACTTCTTTCCCGTACAGGCCTCGCTCACTGAGAATTTATCGCTGAAGTCCAGAGAGTTGAGAGAACCGACTCCCACCTGCTGGAGGACACAACCGAAGAACAGCAATGTGCAGTGAACAGAGGTATACGTTCGATTAAGATTAAGATGGAAGAGTTTTCATGTAGTTAGAACCAAACTTTGTTATGTGGGGTGATATAAGGTTTCCCTCCCACGCAGGGTTTGAGGCTTACATTTCACACAGAGTTACAGTAACACTCCATTCGTTTCCCTTTTGCTGCTGTTGATGTTTTAACTGGCTCTGCTGGTGGTGTTTTCCTCCCTGGAGCTGAAACTCTCTCCCTGCATTGATTAGATTTAGATGCAGTGTTGGGTTGTCTTTAAGGGATCCTGTAATAAAGTCTGCTGTAGAACTATAGGCTGCTTATGTTGATAAGAGGATATTGAATTCATTATACGTCCATTGTAAAGACTGTCTTTTATTGTTTTATCCTTGTTTTGTCTTAGTCATCTTCTTTTCTGAGTTTTATGTGCATCTGGATACAGGGTGTTTATTTATTCACGAACATCAAGCCATTATAATAAAATGAAGTTATGGTAGCATCGAATCTAAGGAAAATGGTCAGTCTTTACCTAATACGCCCACAGTATTTTGAGTGTGCCAAAGTTCTGGCACTGATCCAGCAACATAAAAATCAAAAACGAATGAGTGAATGACATTTAATATGCACTGTATGGTCTCAGCTCAGTAAAAGTGACCATGGTGTCTACAGCTTTTTACCTGAGCATCTGCCTGACTGTGATTGGTGTATATTTGTTTTTGTCCCAGATCCCTGCAGCTGAGCAGGTGCTGCTGTTTAGAGTGGTCCTAATCCCCATTATTTCAGTGATTAATAAATCAAGTCCACATAGAACACCCAGTTCTTACAGCCTTGGGAGCCACTTACCTGCATTAAACTGTTCTTCCTCCTCTTGGCTCCTCTCCCTCCTCCTCCGCCTCCCCCTCCCCCTCCAGCTCCTCCTGCCTCCCCACTGCTGTCCAACCCCCCAGCCTTGGCGTCGTCAGCGGCTGCGTCCGTGGGCCTACGCATCAGCATGATCCTGGGCAGCAGCGTCAGGAAGACGGAGCGTACCCAGGCCGGCATAGTGTGCGTCATGGGCGTGCGGTAGTGAACGTTAAGCACGAACACAGTAATGACAATGCTGAGAGTGACAAAGATCATGGTGAAGAGCAAGTACTCGCCGATGAGCGGGATGACCAGCGACGTGGAGGGGATGGTTTCCGTGATAACAAGAAGGAACACAGTGAGGGAGAGCAGGACAGAGATACAGAGCGTGACCTTCTCTCCACAGTCGGACGGGAGATAGAAAACCAGCACCGTCAGGAAGGAGATGAGGAGGCAGGGGATGATGAGGTTGATGGTGTAGAAGAGCGGCAGGCGGCGAATGTAGAATGAGTAGGTGATGTCTGGGTAGATCTCCTCGCAGCAGTTGTATTTGATATCGTGCTTGTAGCCGGGAGCATCAATAATTTCCCACTCCCCACTTTCCCAGAAGTCTTTTAGGTTCACCTAGGCAACAGATACACAACTTTAGTCTGAGTCCATAATTTAAGCTCCAGTAAAAGGTCAACTTACCAACTTACAATATCAGTGACTATGTACAGTATAAGTGCTCATTGTTTTTGGTTTTAACCAATAAATACCTGAATTATGTAAAACTGATTGTGCCAAACAAAACACATTACTCCCTTCAGCGATAAACATTATCAGTAAACAAGGTCCTCTGATGACGAGCAGAGCTCACACAATCTTCCACAAATTAAACAAAGAAAACAAGCAGGAGCTTCTCTCTAAGCAAGCAAAGAACAAGAAAAGGTTAAACATGCAAAGTTAAACTGGATTAGCACAGCACCAATAAACCATTATATCACTCAGCAAAGCATTTCATCATGGCATCATTACACATGTTAACATTTACAGCGAGGTGGGCAATCTGACAAAACAGGATTATTCCAGTGTTTCCAATTCTTCCCCTTATTTGGGCATTAAATAATACATTAGTTATAATCTGGTCTGAAATATGAAGGTCTGAATGCTAGCCAGTGAGTAGCTGGCAATTTAATACGTTACTAGTTCATTAATATGTATCTAAAGTTTCCATAAGGGAATAATGTTTATGGAGTTGTTAGTTATGATGTACACAATGCTTAGTGCTCGTTCTGCAGAGAAATACAACCGTAAAAGCCCTGAATGAATTGTTTAGGATATTCAGTTTGAGAAATCCTCTGCAGGAGCTGACAGTCAGTCCAAGAGTGTAGTGTATCTGCATTTCATAATATATGACTTCTTCTTTTTAAAATTTTAATTAATTAATTAATTTAAACAGTGGAATCCTAAATGCCTCAAGCTGAAGTAAATGGGACTTTTCAAAACACAAGATCTGCATCTGTAAAGAAATGTAGAAGCTGAAATAAACTGTAAAACCAAAACAATGAGCTGAAATAACTGTATTTTGAAGCCATGCAGAACAATATTCTCATGTACTTTAATGGTAACACATTGGAAGTTTTTGTCAGACAAACCACTTGAAAACTAAAGTAACAAATGTGTCTGTTATTGGCAACATGAAATTTGTTTTGAACTGACCTTGGATCCAATGAGAACAAGGTCGATCTTGGCCTTGTCGTACGTCCAGGAGCCAAACTTCATGGAGCAGTTCTGATAATCAAAAGGGAAGTATGTGATGTCCATGGGGCAGGAAGATTTGAAAATGGCTGGAGGGACCCACGTGATGGTACCATCAAACTTCAGCAGTGCCTTGGTCTTATCTTCCACCAGGAAATCACCTACAGCGCTGTGTTTGAGGTGTATGTGTGTGTTTTAGACGCCATCCATACAAAGAACATATAGAGAGATATGACATTTGTGGGATTTAAACAGAAGCAAATGTTAGGGAAAGAAATGTCAAACAATGACAGGAATAAGTGAGAAGAAAATGAAAGCGAGGAAGACAAG
The DNA here is from genome assembly GCA_036850595.1 of Rhyacichthys aspro. Lineage (NCBI taxonomy): Eukaryota > Metazoa > Chordata > Actinopteri > Gobiiformes > Rhyacichthyidae > Rhyacichthys > Rhyacichthys aspro. The sequence continues at coordinate 15,031,147 of CM072148.1, read as the reverse complement.
AGAGGAGAAAAGATAAATGGTGAGGTTACAGACAAAAGCATTAGGTTTAAATGACAGAGGACAATGGCTTGGATTTTGGCTTGTGATGCCATAAATCCCCTGATTAACATTATAAGTCACTATTGTATGCAACCAAAGCAGCTTCACAATTAGTGGAATTGAACAGAGGCCAGCACAAAGTGAGTCTGAACAATTGCCAATCAGCATATTAATGTGCTTTAATTCTTTAATTTAGAGAAGCCTGTAGAACTTTGTATCATAAATTATATATGTATCATATTTATATGTATATATATATATATATATTATGTTTATGCAAGGTCCTCTGATGTGAGGAAAGGGAGCATTAAGGATTTGAATTAAGACATTTTGAACTGTTAAACATTCACTTAGACATGAATGACATTTTGAAGAACAGCATTAGAAACTCACTTGTTGTAGAGCACAATGTCAGGTCTCCAAATTTTGTTTGATGGCACTCGAATATACTCAATCCCATCAAACTCTGCCGGCATCCATCGCAGCTTATAGTCATTCCAAATCTGAAAAAGAGAATTTACAGTAAACTCTGAAGTCAACTTTGAGTTTAGTCTTGTGTATGGTAAACCGCAGACAGTATTAGTCACTGGAGACAGACACTGGAGACGATGTGGGAATTTTCATAGATAGAAATATTTATACTGTGGGCAAACATCCTTTGATGTTTCACAGTTGGACCAAATATGGATAGCGAAAGTGAAAAACATCCCATGTTTAGAGACAGACAGTGGAGTTTCAGAGGGCTTTGTGAGCATCTTTTTATCAGAATAAGCATCTTCAACATCATTCAGTGGTAAAATTTGTCAGAGTAGAAATGAGATAAAAAAGCAATACAGTATATCACTGAAAGATGAGTGCTTTCACTTGCCATTTTGTCAACATACCTGCGAGTAACATTTCATGAGCCACACATCCATTAGTCTTGGCTATTTGCATGTCATTCAAGATGAATTCATTCATTAGCGAGGAGGATTAATACCCAGTTACGACCTGGGAGCTGTTTAATTAACCACTTCATGCTACACTGGCTTTTCTATTTATCTTTCCAGAGAGGTGACCCTCTGATTGGTTGGTGTGACCATAATTTCTGACAGGACCAGGAATATAAGTTATTGTTTACAAATTACAGATGATTTTAAATGTTTTAAACAAATATTTTTGTTTAAAACTACTCAGCCACCAGCTTTAAAGATTAATTTGTCTAAACACCTAAGTGAGCTTATAATGGTGCCTTGTGGTCTCCCTTTAGCTGTGAATCTACTATGTAAATGTCAGTACATGCTCATTAAAATGCAATATGTACCATACCAGCAGGTAATTAGCTACAGATGTAATTAACCTATAAAAAGAAAGACCCTGCAACAACATGGCGTCATCATAGTTTTCTGTTTCTTCTTTTCAAAAAATGACAGAGAAATATGCAGTGACCTTTCAGCCACTTATACACAGGCCCTGAAATGATTATCATTGTTAGAAAAAAAAAATCTGGTTTCTGTGCACAATTACAGTATGGTAATGTGCACTTATAGCAAACAAAAGTATATTGAAAGGTAAATTGAAGCAGATTTGATAGATGACTTTTTTCACTGTGAAACCATCTGAATGATGTCTCTGTACATCAGAGTACAGTTACAATAGAATATTGTAAATGTACACATTGAGAGACTTGCACAAAGCTCTGTTGTCAAAAAAGACAAGGGACTGTGAACAAGAGAGCTGCTGGAAAGATAATACACCTTTGATTTCAACTGCGTAACGTGAACAAAGGCCCAGTGACTGTACTTCTCCATTCACAGCAGGGATCCCCTGCAGTGCTTTTTGCAGAACAGATGCAATAAAATCATCAATGGACGTGAGGATTGGGGGGGGGGTCTGTAGAAATAATATGGCTACCACTGTAAACCCACTGGCTGTGCTCCAAAGTGTTTATCAGAGTGCTTTGTTGACACAGCTTTTCATTATCGATGCCTTGTTACATATAACAGCAGAGCCACTACAAGTAACAACCAGCACATCAGCTGTCACAGGCATTTCAGTGCTTTTTGAATTGGAGTGCCATGTTGTTGTGTTTCATTACATCTCTTATGAATCTGACATCTTGTAGGACTCAAGGGTTTAGTTGAGACATGGTAACAAGGGTTATAAAAGTAGAGACAGAGTTTTGGAAGAATAGCAAAGGTCATGAGTTCATGGTTAGCTGAGTGGAAAGACAGAGACTAGCTGCAGGACTAGCATTGAACAACATTTGATAAATTGTGTAGTTTTTCTTTCGTATTTCTGCATGTTTGGATTAACTAATTCAGTCCAGCTTTTCAACCTATGGCTGCACGGTGGGAGAGTGATTAATGCTGCTGGGACCAATTCCCACTGGGCACTTGGGTTAAAGCCATGCATGTGAAAGTAAACTGGTAAATTGCCTAGAGCAGCGGTGTCTAATATGCAGCCCGTGAACCAAAAACGGCCCCCCAGAGGGTACAATCCAGCCCATGGAATGAATTTGGAAAGTGAGAAACTTACACAACAAACTGCAGTTTTTAAAGTAAAAGTAGACTGCAGTTCCTAATTTGCCCACTGGGGGTTGCACTGTTTTAGCAAGAGTAGTGGACTTAACACTGAGGAGAATGGGCAGCTCATATGGTTTGTGTTTATGCAGCAAGTTTCAGTGCTCAAGGAATAAAATAATTAGCATCACTATGACTCTCCTCATGGTGAAAAATACAACCGCTTTCAAGGATAAATGAGAAGAGAGAAGATAAATGAATTTATAGCAAGTCTGAGAAAACAACTCTTTTCCTTTCCCATTAGCCGAGAGGTCAGTGTTGCAGCAGTGAAGGTTAGCTACGTTATTGCTAGCAAAATAGCATTAGCATCAAAGCCATATTGTGAGGGTGAGTTCATGAAAACATACAGTACATATGTATATCTGTAATTTTATGAAAACAATGCATATTTTCCCATAGTTTAAACACTTTAACAACATTTTCACCATAACTGAAATATATATAATAACAACTTTTCCGCTTCCACAAAAATCAGCTATTTGTGTATGCCTCAACAGATAAAAACATCAATTTATTTTTACTAATATACATATTTTTACAATGTGCTACAAATTAATATTTAATGTTTATTTCTCTACCAACTAAACTTATGTGTATTTAACTTACATGTTCCTACAAATGTGCAACAAACTGAAAATCCTTAATTTAAAACAATCCAAAATAAACTTTCTTATGTATGATAACCAGGGCATTAGTTTGTCAGTATGAATACCTTATATGTGTTATTTGGTTGTATACTCACATGTCTGAGCCACAGATTTGTTTCCATGATCTGGTTCACCTCATCCTATGGATAAATGGCAAAATAAAATGCAGCCATAAATAAATCAACAATATTAATAAAAAACAATATTTCTGAGGTAATGCCGCTGGAGACGATAGACTGAAAAGGTCAACTGAGATCTAGTTAATAATGGATGGTGAGGCTACAGGTGTCACATCCTTCACCTTTTCTCTTCAACCTTTTTTTTATTTTTAGATTCGATTTACAAAATAGTCATTCTCTGTATTCCACACAAAGTGCAAATGGCTAGACTCACAGAGCAGTACTTGAGGTGCACAGACGAACATCTACTGCACACGCACAGTCACCTTTAGATTAATCTCACCTTGCCAAGCTAGCAGATCTGGACCCGTATCAGCCTGGTCAGAAAAAGGCTCCTGCAGGCAATTTTCTTTTAATCTGAGGATTTCCATCCTGCACTGAAAACCTCTTTTCACAGGGGGGATATGTGCCCCCCCTCACACACACACACACACACACTCCTTCTGCCTCCATCCCCCGACTGCGTTAAACTTAACATTGCCAAAGCGACACAGGAGTGTAAGACAGCATTGTGTAACATTTTGGGAATCCGTGAAATTAAAGGGACTCCATAACGCTCAAGTCACTTCCTTTTTGTCACTTTTTTGCACCATTCCACAGCTAATCTTTAGGTGCTTAAGGTGTTGCCTCACAGTTTAAACAGACTTCCTATTTGACTAAATGATACAGTTTTAAGAAGACATTTGGAAACCCATAACTAATAGAAGAACGTATGTTTTTTGTTGACTGTGTGTGTGGCTTACAACTTTGACCAGCTGCGATATGGAGACTTCAAACTCCACAGTAACAGGGTCGGACACATTCTCCACAGGTCGGATGAACTGGTTGTATCTTCTGAAAAGCTTCCTAAACAACCGGTCCTCTGCTTTGGATGAGAAGCACACTGAGGAGACAAGACAAGAGCAAAGATGTTCCACTATGAATAATGTGAAAAGAAGAGAAACGAACAGAGCTTCACGCTGATTTCATGACTCTTTTAAAGCGATATTAAGTCTTGCTACATTCAAAAGATATTGACTGAGCCTTGTAAAAATTTGATCTGGATTTTCTCCAAACAGGCTCTAACAAAATCTTAGTCTTGTTTCATAACCATACACTATATGCTATTGCAAATTGTGTAAAACACTGACTAAAGGATCATCACTGAAGGATCACAATCAGTTTGTTCAGGTTGCTGCCCTCAATAAGTTGCATAAATGCATTTGAGCGAAAATCTGTCTCTTTCTACTTCCACAGCTTTTACAATTTACATTTCCAGTCTCTTATTTGACATTCATTATTTCCATAGCTCATTGATTTTGTCATTGTCACTGTAAATCCCCAGATACTCATATGCTTCATGCTGAAGTCACCAGCAGTGTTTCCAAGCATAACATGTTATACTTAGAAACAAAATAAAAAAAGGGGGGACTGAAGTCGCAGATGGCAGAACAGCAGTCAATTATGTCACAAGATGATGACATTTGGAGACCTTTGAACAAACTTCTTGTCGAGTATGAACACTGGCATCCGATGGAAAGAGCAATAAGACATTTTAATGAAACCACATCCTTTTAAAGGCCAATGGTAATTGTTTTATTTATTTACCATGGGAAGGAATAATATCATAATGCCAGAGTGAAAACAGAGCTGAGTCACAGTGACAGGCCATTCCTCTGACAGTAAATATACCATGTAGGAGTTGAAAGCTGTGGGATTGTTGATATCTCTCTGGAGGAACTCTGGGTTCCTTTGGGTGCTGTATACATAAACAAAATATAGCTGCACTTGTATACTAATTACCTAACAAAAACCTAGAAGATCGGGAGCAAAAATAACTCAAAGATGCACAGCAAGCGGTTTAAATATAGTGCCATACTGTAGCCTGAGGACACAAGATAAAGCGTTGTTTTTGTAGCACAGGTGAGGATTGCTGCTGCTAAATCATGCCTTCTCCGTTGTGTAAAGCACTGTTAAAGTAGGTCATGAGTCCATCAAATTCAATAATCCCAGTTTTATTTCTAACAATAACATGAGATACACCTTTGTTGCCGTTTGTGTAAATCGGGGAAGTGTTCAAAGAGAGTGACATTAAAGAAGCACATGGAGCTTTGGAAGCTTACTGAGTCACAAAGGTTATCTGTGCTTGAGCTTGTAAACCTCTTTCTGTTGTCAACCCCCGCCTGCATCACATCACTGCAGGGGTCACCCTTTGACCTCCACCTTACATGGAACTAGATCAATGTGGAAAGGAATAAACACAGAAATGCACAAAAACAGGACACTTGATAAAATATTGTTAGAATGATTGCTGAAAAAAGGAGACATCAATACCAAATCTAGGTGTTATTATTATTTTAATAGAAGGGAATAATCGGCCTGTGATGGCAAGCTTTGACCAATCCCATAATCACATAGAAAAAAAAAAAAGACACCCCCTCTGACCGTTGGTGTACGTGACTTGTTGAACATTGCATCAATAGTGGTAGAAAATCCTGTTTGGATAGAGTCTTTTTCAGTGCAGACAGATTCTGCTTACACTGTGAAAATAAGAAGCTAGTGTTGTAGCATGGACAGTTAAGAGCTAAATTAATGTCATATAAACACCAAATAAAAACTAACTTTATTAGAATGTAGAGTAATTATTAATACATCTGAATAGAAATTATGTTCAGGTTTTTTATTCTACAAAGCTCTTTCAAAAATAAAACACACCGCATCACATTAAGGAGCATTGTATCTTTGACAGCCTTGTTATGTTATTCAGGGTAAACAAGTTAAGATATTTAAATTTCTTTGCAGAAGAATTTGAAAGTCCCAAATTGAGCTGACCCTATTACATCAAGATCTCTTTCTCAAAACAGACTCAAAACAAAAACTTGATGCAGATAAGAGAGTGGCACGAGCAGCCCAGCTGGTGCTGAACTGTCGGTGACAGGCCTCTGGAGAGAACACAAAAAGAAACAGAAACACCTAGGCATGGAGGGGGTGAAGGAAGGGGAGGAGACGAGGACAGAGGAGACAGACGAGAGGCAAAGCCTGCTTAAGATGTCATTCTGCAGATTATGTGAATCAGAGCTTTCTCTGTTTAACATGCAGTGATGCTATGCTAAATAAAGTCAGTAGACACAGATTACAGGCACACCAGAAGACATGCAAGGTATCTTTCTTTCTTTGTAGTTTTCTTTATTTTACTTATATATATATTTTTAAAAGTGTTTCAGAATTTAGTGAGGATAAAGGATAATTGGTGACAGGGGGAGAAGTATTCATTAAATCACAAGAATTGTGTGGACAAATACATCAGTTGTGGTCTTGGCTGGTCTTTAAAATCCAGTCTGGAGATCTACAACACTGCCAATGAATTCCTAACACATATTACAAGTAACCTGAAACCACCAACAATAAAAATCTCTCTCTTTTTTGCATATCATATTTATCTAAATTTACACACGGGGCAGATAAATATTTGAAAATGACCAGATTTGGCCCCAGGTCCTTGAATTTGACACATCCGACTGAGATCAATTAAATAAAAATATAGAAAGCTATTCATTTCAACAAAACCAGAAGGGTAGAAATTACTGGTGGTAAAACGGTTGGTCACGGTGCTTCATGTGTTAGTTAACGTAATGACAAAGGCACTCTGCGGAGCTGCTTTCAAAGTGTCCACTGGCTGAACGAGGCTTTGATCAGAGCCAGTCCTACAATCACAGGCTCACACTACGCTGACGCACATTTGACATGGTCAGATGAATTTCACGTTGCGAATCATAAAAGAAGCAATTATGACAGAAAATGAGCCACAGGTTTTGACGACTTTCATCTCGTCTCTTCCTCTGAATATTAGTCGACCAATCAGGCGCACTACTGGCTGCTTTCGTCACACTCGGGTTGATTTAGTCAAAAGGTAAAAGGGTGACGACTCATGCATAGGCTACAGTAGAAATATGACAAATTCCTATTTTGGACCTACCTCCCAGCTGGAAGAAATGTGCAGCAAATTTTAGCTTTAGTTCCAGATGGTTCACCCTGTTTGCACAAAGCACCTGGTACCAGAGGATTCGGACAGATTATGTCACATGGACTGCATAAAGTCAGGTGGAATTCACGTATTGCAGTGGAAGACATAGTATTACATAGTATAAGTAGAAACAGCATTACTCCTCATGGTTGTAACACGAGAACACAATGCTTAATTTAATGTGCTTTTTTTGTAGTATAATGTTAGATAGTATATGTTACAAATCACATAATGATTCCAAAATGATTTAAACTACAGAGGAACAAGCTTTTTTTGTACCATGACCACAAAACAGCAACTATGTCTATTCCACTCAACATACTTTACACTAATTTTTTAAGAGAAGAGGCTTAAAAAAGAGTTTTTTAATCATTGTTTCAATCGTTTACTTTAAAAATCGTAACATGTGTACTTGATGGCTACATAGGGATATGTAAACTGAGTAAAAACATAGTATGGTTGTACAAAAATACTTTGCTGTACACCTGGAAAAAATAAAAAGGTCAGTGTTACAGCACCATCTGCAACATTAATGCATAAGATCAATAATTTAACTCAATGTGCAGAAGATATCAAAACTCACTTAGAAAGCAAGTGGAGGATCCCATGAGATTTCTAATGCTTATGAGGGCTGTGGGTCAGGCCAGGAGATCCTTGAATCATTATGTGGGCCAGTTATGAAGAAGTGATGAGGAGTCAAATGAGGGAAGGCGGTCACGGCTTTGAAGGACAGACAGTAAGTGATGGAGGAGAAGAAGAGTGTTTATGGCCTGTTGGAGAGGATACTAGAAGAGCAGCCATTTAGGCTTCATCCTCCCCTGAGCATGCAAATGCTTTTAAAGGGTAGAGAGAATGGGATGGAGGGAAAAGAGGAAGAGCATTTTCACTTCTACATCTTCATCATGTACGGTGCTTATGTTGTAAATATTGTATAAAGATGGAACCGCAATGTGATGAAGTAAAATCCTTCAAATCCTCTAAGTATTGTTCTTTTGTAGCAATAACGCTGAATTAAAGTGAGCAGTGTTTACCTGGAGAGATTATGGGATGGAACAGAGTACAAGAGATAATGTTGCATGCTCATGACAGAAACACAAGCAAAGGGCTTTGGAAGTGAGAAACTATAGTCAAGGCAGACATAAGTGAGACAGATGCCAAACACCAAAGGGAAAGGGTACAGCAAACACTTGTGTGTGTAGCTGTATGTAGCTGTGTTCAAACTGCATGCCTAAACACTCAAATTGGATTGAAGAGCCAATATTTTTGGACTGAAAGAGATCAACATTTGACTTATGTAATGTCAAAGTCATGAATTCACATGCTACAGAAACAGGTCCCATTGCTCAGCATCACATCTTTATGAGGTTCGGATGGGACAATTAAAATGGTCATAATAAAAACCAAATCTGCGTCAAAATCCAATATGGACCACAATCTGAATGTACACTATAAAAAAAACGTATATATATAAATGTTCAATATAATTGTATTACATGAGTCCTTTGATATATGCTCAAATATAAAAATTGAGTTGTTTCAGTCTAGTGTCATAAGCACTACATAAAAGAGATAGAAAGATATGAAAAAGAGTGTAATTAAGGATTTTTTTTTTTTTTTTTTTGTACATTTGTATTTATTCATTTTATTTTTGAGAGTTGGAAACGTGTGTCATGAGTTGTTTTGACAACGCTCCTCCTCAACACACTATGTCCGGTTTCTTTTTTAGTCTTTTCTTTGATTCTGCCTTCCTCTCTTCAGAAGATGGCACTATTAATGGTCCAAAATAGCTCTATTAAAAGCTGTTTGACATTCACAGAAGACTGCGCCCATTTCTGAGTGCTCATGTATTTTCATGCTGACAGAAAATGAACTTTTTCCACCTCTGAAAATGAGCAGATCAAATAGAATTTGCACATCTTCCCCTCAAGGCCCACTCCCCCAAAAGTGGGTTGCATCAATTTGAATATGCTTTATGTGAACAAGTCATTCAAGCCTTTGTAGTGCCATATTTCAACAAAAGTGATTTAAAAATTGCACAATTTGTCTTCATTGGGTGTATGTGAAAGCCCTTTGTGGCCATACACTGTGTTCCTCTTGAGATTTGAAGAAGTGTTAGATTAACCTTGTCAAGACCCAGGAGTCATGTCAATAATATGTCTTTTATGTAGAAATATTTCAAGGAAGAGTTGGATCTGACGTGAAAAATAAAAAAGATAAGATAAGATTTTTACAAGAATGTTTATGGTATTTAAACTCATTTGAACAACCAATATACAGGCTATTGTGCAATTTTGTCCAATCATGACAAATAAACAATATTAATTTTTATATCACTCTACTTTTATCACACAAGATTGGTTTTATTTTCACATATGCCTGAAAAAAATGTCAATTAAATGAATAAAACGTGTGCACATTGCTCGTTAAACTTCCAAACCAAATGAGCAGTTTTAGTGTTCATAAAAACAGTCAGACGGTGACTGTTGTTAAGTGAGTGCTGCAGTGTGTGGCGTTCACAACACTTTCTGTGTGAGTTTGTGTTTGGCCACACCCCCTCCACTCTGTGTTCTGCTCTATAAATGTTACTGTGACATAACCAGTGACCGGATCATCGGTCATGCATTCAAACACATTAAGAGAGCAGGCTTTATTTAAATACAAAGGACAGCACTGTGGATATACCTACAGGCTGAAGTAACACATTCACACTGGCCCAGTTTTAAGACCCACAGCAGACTATATACTGTCTATATGTCAGAGCATGTTGCAAAGGGGTTTGGATTTCTAGGACACACACAGAACAGCTTTACTTTGAATATGCAATGTGCGAGATGTTCTACAAATTACTAGAGTTGAACAAAATGGAACACATACTATACTTTTAATCATGTCAAAGTCAAGCTTTATGCATTTGTATGTCTTATGAAAAACAGGCTCAAAAGCTCAAGAGAGCCCAGAGAAAGCAGCTATTTTAGTTCTATTTTCTGTTTTTATTTTCTGCACCTGCCCAGGCAAACTGAGCACTCCTGGGGTAGAAGTACATTCATGTTTCTTTTTGGACCCACAATCTTACACTGATTGATACACTGGGGAAATAAACTAATTCTGTTTGACTAGATGTGAGGAAATAAACTAATTCTGTTTATTCATTTAAAAAAAACCCCCACAAAAACCGCATGTCCCTGCAGGATGCCATGGCTGTTCACATGCTATAAAAGGGAGGAGTGTGAAGTATAATTACAGTCTATATTTTTACCCGAAGAAGTCATCAAAAATCTATTTTTTTGACTAATTATCAATAGTAATATATTTCAATTTTTAAACAAACATTTGCTGTTCTTTACGCCATGTCAATATTGGATCTAAAGCTAAGCAGCATGGGTAGACAAAAACAGATTTTGATTACTTTTGGTCTTATTAGAATATAGCGACTCTGAATTTCCAAAACACAGTGGTTAGCACTCCTGCCTCACATCAGGAACGCCATGGGTTTGACCCCCTGTGTGAGGAGTCTGTATGTCCTCCTCCTGTTACTGTGAGTTCTCTCAGGTCCTCAGTCCAAAGACATGCACGTGTTTGATGAATTGGTGGCTCTAAAGTGCCCCTAGTGGAAGGATGTGAGAGTGAATGGTTGTCTAATATCTGTCTCTGTGTCACCCCGGCAACTAACTGGCCATTGTCCATTGGCTCCTATCACCTGAGGCCCCTAACAGGACTAAGAAGAAAATGAATGAATGAATGGATTTCCAAAACACCAGTGTGAGCAGAGATCACATATATTGATTCACTTTAAAATGTGGATGCATCAACATGGACAAAGCTCTTAAAATCTTAACATGTTTGAGTAGTTGTTTTTAATCGCATGAAAGGAATTTAGTTCATAACTATCCATTGTTATTTGCTAAAACTGAGCTCCATCATGTTTCTTTGTGAATTATATTTTCTGAATTTGGATGATCTTACTATAGAGTGGCACCAAATCCTACTACACTTGTAACGAGGAGTGTTTCTAAGTGTTTCTTTGATTTCAATATTTTGGCTACAATTGACCATTTATATCACTAGATCTTCACCGTTTCTACTGGCCTATCATGGCTGTAGTTTGCACGCCTTTAAACATACTTTGCCCACTGCACTTTCAATTTGTCAGCTGCCTGTGGAGTGAGCTTAGCATAGCAACACAGCATCAGCGTGCTACTCACTCCTCTACAAGAACAAGTTCACTTCCAAGGACAGTTCCTCTGGCGTTTTAGATAAGGTCCGTGTCTTATTTAAAAATGTCTTTCCCACAAACCTGCGAAAAATATTGTTGCGGAAACTCACAGACAGAGAAACTGTGAGACACCTCGGAGCCACGAGGGTCACGCATGGAGTGGGGAGAGTGTGTGGAGCCTGATAAAGCATAAAAGAGCCAATCTGCGAACGAGCATAAATCAGATAGCTGTTATTTATGCCCTCGGCGCGAATGTTTACGTTGATGCTTTGAAATGCCGCAGTATAATTGAACTGTGTGTGCATCTATTTCCCAGAGCGGCTCCGGGTCAAGTCCAGACTCCTGCCTCTGCTGCGGTCAGTGATTAGGGCGCCGAGTGCACTTCAATAAAATCACAAATCCCTCCTTCCTCTCCCGGGCTCCTTGTCTCTCGCTTTACCTTCCAACCCTGACCAATCAATGACGAATTTCTGTCATATATTTGTCTTTCTTATAAATTATAATCTCATTCCATCACATGCGCCATTTAATTCTAACACAAATGCCCCAATCCTCCGTATTAAAGTTTTAACAGCACTCTAGAAGAATAAAACAACATTTAAACAGGGCCAAACAACTAAACTTCTCACTCACCATCCGTCGAGAACAAACGGATTAGAAAATGTATCATGTAAACAAGTCCTCCTGGTCCAAAAGCCTCACATTTGCATTCATCAACATGTTTTTCAGGACTTCGTTGTCCTATTTATTCTTAAATCAACTGAAGAGGGGGGATAAACGCATAAAAGTGTAACTGAGACGTTTATAATCTATCAAATTGTGGCTTTAAAAAGTGTTCTCTGCGCTCTTTGCCTTTTACGCACAGGCTGAAAAAGTGTTATATCTCCCTTAATGACACAAACTAGTAGCGACTTACACAATAAAACATTTAAACTACAGTAATGAGCCCTTCTTGTGGATTTTTGCATTGAAAGTTGTCCGACTCATGCATCAAACAATTGAATTTACAGCCCGTGATTACCTTGTGTTATCAAAGCCACGAGAAGAAACGCCAAAGTCCATCTATCCGCCGGCTGCATGTCTCCCCTGTGACGCGTGGGGGGTCCTTTTCACTCCCCTTCACACAACTTTATCCGCTTAATCGAGGAGACGTCAAGGTAAAAGGTGAGAAATTGCACAGGAATATCGCGCGGCTCCCTCGCTGTCTCTCCGCTTGGTGCCCTCTTGGCGTCTCGGTCTGCCGGTGCGCTCCTTCCTCATCTGATCCCAACTTGGCTTGGTTCGTCCCTCCCCTACTGAATGAGCGCGCAGCACAGCTCCCCTCTGGCGTATCCACACGGACTGCACGCACGGAGAGAGAAACCCGCCAGAAAGCTTGCACTAAGACACCAAGAATGTGACTTGATTTCGGAGAACTGGTGTTTCTCCAAAATGTACATCTAGGTACATTGCAGGTGACAGCCGCACTTTACGCAAGGGCTTTACGCAGCATCGTTATCAAGATTAACAGAAAAATGGAGACACTCAACACGAACACATTCAGAAAAGGGCTTTTGGCGCGTTCACAAAAGGTGCATAACTAAAGTGGCAGTTCCTGTTGAAAGTTTATTTGAAGTGACGGTTGACATTTCAGTACCTCGGACAGCGCGTGGAGTCTTACCAAAAAACGTGTCGTGACGCAAGGAATTATTTTGAATTACATAAAATACCAGTTGTTTTTTTGGGTTTTTTTTTTTCAATGGTGTATCAAGTGTAAAGTTAGAAAAGGAACGTCAAACAGACACTTTTTACTCTTTAGTTGTTAGATGTTTCTTGTACAAACACAGCATTAGAGCACATGCCAGCCTATACGTTCTTTTCCTGTAACTTCAACCGAGATTTTCCCCTCCATTTCCCCACAGCACGCTGCGTCTCTGACAGCCGCCAAACTGCTGCGCTGCACTTTGCTGAGGAGGAAAGTTGGATTGCAGCTCTCAATGTCTTCCTTTCTGCTTCATTGAAAAGCTGCTCGCTCGCTTGACGCCCCCCGATGCCTGTTTACCACCAGCAGGATCGCGCTGATTAAGTTTAATTTTAGCCCGCGATTTTCCATGCTCCGCTTGACGTCATCAAACAAAGCAATTAAGGAAGTCATGCTTAACGGAGCTGAGCTAAAAGCGACCCAGTCAAGAAAGTGGATGACACACAACACACCGGAGTGCAGCTTTGTAACACTCCGCCAAGTGTAATATTAAATTAACACGGTGATAAAAGACAATCGAGAAAAGGCTAGAGGAAATCATTAACAAATTGATGGTGATGACCTGTGTAAAGTATGTTGCCATACAGTGAGAAAGCTTAATTGGTGGTGATCTAGCTTCAGGTGAAACTAACAGATGTGAGCTGGGATTTATGAATATAGCCTTTAAATATTCACAAACGTAGATGAATGTGTTGTAGACCACCCCGCTCCATTTTAGAACACTGTTTTCACACAATACAGTATCTTTGTTGGAGTTTATGTAAAGGCAAGATTTCTTAAATGTTAGGGTGGACAGAGTACAGAAGATTAAAAGGGCTGTTGTACCCAAAATGTTATCTTTTACAACCGTGGTCATGCATCATGAACAACTGATGCTATTGATACTATTAAAAACAGCTTCTGGCTATATAAATGTCGAACACTACTGTGTCAATGTTCTGCATCACACTTCCACTTGTGTGATGTTACTTTATAAGGTGAATTAATGAGAAAATTAACTATAGCTACAGTAATGCAAGTCATGTATCTTAATAAAAAACATAAAAAAGAGGGTTAAAAGTATCTAGAACATTATTCTTATGCTGACGCTCATGAGGTAAACCACTGTAACCCTGAGACACAATGCTTTGACCTCTACTTCCCTTCAGGCCAGACCATATAAAGCTCATTAAGCCTTCACATTTTATGAATGTCTTGTCACAACAATCACTTTCCTCTCATTTCAGTACAAGCTAACCCATCAAAACATTTCTCTTTTTCTGTCTCTTTTAGCCACTGAATTTGTTTACTAGGGCTAATCCCTGCAGACAGGCACTGCGTAAAAAAATATATAAATAAAATTAAAAAAGCCATGTGGAGAAGAAACAGCACAAACACAACGGGTATAATGTGTTTTCACTGTTGCTGGTGTCGCCATCTGACAATGAACTGAGCACACAGCATGGTGTCGCGACACGCTTGTCTCCTTCAGCCTTATTAGTAAATTGGTTAAAGAGGAGGAACTAGGTGAGGTTAGGTGTTTCTGACAGGACTGCTTAGGGTGATGCACCATGGCCTGTCCCATCACTCTGCCCTGGTTCATGTTTAATTGATGTTTTTGGTAAGAGCTGGATTCAGTGACTGTAAAAGCCATTAGTGTCATCTTGTTTTTCCTCTTTGGTATCATCTCCCCATTTTTACTCTTCCAATCTGACCCACAATAATAAACCAATCTTACTCATCATTAACAATTTCCAGTACTATAACTCTCTGCTTGTCCTTTTCTTCTCTGTCAACAATCCTTTCACATCTCGTCCATGTTTTTACACCCTCACCTGTTCTCATTCATTCAACGTACGCCGGTGCCATCTTTCTGCCTCGAGTGAATCGCAACACATAAAAATATCTATCCCCCTTCGCTAGAACTTTTAGACCGTCCTGAATTATTCACGTCCACATATCTGCACCACATCCCTGACCCAGAGAGAAGTGCTTTTATTTTCATCCCCGAGTAATGAAATCTGGATGGCCCTCTTTATTCTCCCTGGCATGATCGTCTTGCTGAGGTGGGTTTAATGGAGCGGAGGTGATCCCAGGCTTCTGGAAGCTTCTGCGAGCCTCAAAGGTGGATATGATGTCTTCTGTTCTATATCATGACGAAGAAAAAATGCGTAGTTTAAGAAAGAAAAGTGTCTTAAATGGAAAAAGTTGGACAATGACATAATTATTTACAATATGAATGTGTGAAGTTTGCATTGTATTCTGGGACCAGTTAGTCCATGCTTAGTTTTTTGCAGGTAATCAAAGGATGTGTTCATCTTATACATTGCCTTAATGCATTTGTCATTTCATCAGCAACAGTATGTGATGTGTGTGCAAATGAAACTGCACCATTGTTTTTATGGAGATGTGAAACTGAGAAAAACATGGCACATGACCAAGGTTTACTTCAAGCTTTGACAGCTCTTACTAACTGTGCTAACTGTGGACTCCAACAAAACCCACATAGTCTAACATTATAGTCTGATTAAGAAATAATAATTAAAAAAAAAAAAGTGGCTAGGATTTTAGGATTTTTTTTAGGATAGAAAACACACTTTCAACTTCTCATCCTAAGCTGACAGATGACAAAGATTCAAGGGTGTCTCCAAAAAGTGACACAAAAATATCACGTTTATTTTTTGCTATGAGTCACTGCTGTGTCTTAATAAAATCTGGTCATTACGTGTGTTGACATTAAATGCAAATTCACCCTCTCTTCCCAGACCGCCATCTTTAATTGACCGCTACAAAGTCCATTGTAGGACAAATTGAAACAACATTGGCTGACAGCTCTTACATGTCAACACTCCAATAAAAGATCACTGGGTCAGTTTCTGGGGTCTCTTGAAAGATACAACAGGAAGCTCAGTAGTTCCCACCTTTCATGCTATTCTTGATGTTTAAGAGCAAAGGGATTTTACTAAAATTTTTGCTAGAACAGAAAAGATGCTCGGCCAAACATTCCCTTTTTCCCTGTTCATAAATCCTCAAATTAAAAGTGAGATGTCTTTACCTGAGCAACTTAGGAAATTAGATACCACCTCTTCATGTGAGATCTGCCAACAAAAGCAATCTTGTTCATGGGTGAAGGATTAACAGCAGGTAAACACGCCTGCACATCTTTTCATTTGGTTGATTACTAAACGCAATAATATGATGGAGTCAAGAATTTAAGTGTGTAATCCAAAGCAGCTCCATATATACCTGCATAAAGTGAGGATGATATAAAGTCTGCAGCGGGTACCATATTTAACAAAGGAGAAAACGTTTTTGCCAAACTAATTTCCAATGGGATGCTAATGTCCCATGGTATTATGCATGTAGCCCTCAATTAGATTTGCTGATCCTATCAAATAAGGGACACAGCTTTTGCTCTGAATCAAATGTAAACAGCCAATTCAATGTCCCGGAATATACATCCTAAAATGTACATATTCACACTGAAAACAGAAACGAATGCAAATCTCAGAACTCCACAGGTCTCAGTGTCAAGAGCCTGTGTGTCAGAGATTGTAAAGTGATGGGTGCAAATGTGAAATGAGTGCGGCGGCTCAGCAGTGTGGCAGTACTTTGACTGTTACGACTTGTGATTGCAATCCGACACTCTTATGTGCTTTACCACCAGCCAGAGGCGTACTTAAACAAGCTCAAACCGCTGTTAGTACATCATAAGTGCTGTCTGAGAGCATCCCAATCATTGCTTCTCCAAAGAGCTGGGAATTTTTATTCACTACAGCGCCAGCAGATGGGAAAATTAGAGCCTGCGTGTACCAGCGGTTTACACAGGGGATGTTTTACACGCTGTCAATTTCCAAATTAGCGTTGAGCCAGAGTCGGTCAATTTAGTTAAGTCTAGTTGAAAACAGAAGTCTGATTCTCGGCGTCGTCTGACATGTTGAGCTGGCTGTGAGCCATCATGTAGACATCATATTTGTGGTCAGCAGAACGCACAAGCTGCACACACAGATGTAAAGCAATAGGAGCTGACATGCAGACTGGTCATATACAGTGTGCTGCTGGGAGTGGGTTATCCCAGGAGACAAGCTGACTCTAGTCATCATACTTAGCAGGTGATATCTAGAGAAGAGAAGACAACTCACACGACAGAATAATGTGTGCATTTGGGGGGGTCGCATATCGCTGCAGCGGCCGAACTTTATCCTAGATGCTTCCTATTGAACTAGTTTCCACTGCGGTCACTAGAATATATGTCGTGCATTTACAGTAAATTAGAGCAGCAGTCCGCCAGCACAGCTTCTGGACGAGACATAAAGAAGCCTCTTCCTTTTATTACACACAACAGTGAACTATATCTACAGCTTTTAGTCACAGATGATAGATGCTTATGCCCTGTTTATTGTGTATTTATATGTATCTATGCCGTTGTCACACAAAAAACGGTAATGTCTTAAGCTGAAGGTTTGAGACAAAGGAACAGGGCTAATATTAAGAACTGTTTTTGTAAGTTGTAGAAAAAGTAAATCATCAAACATGAGGAATTATATTTAAAACATCCACCATTTTAGGAAGCAACTTTGACTAAATATTGCTGAATCAAAGAACTTAATGGGGTGAGGTAATATGCATTAAATATAATATAGTATAATACAGCAGTGCAGATCTAATAATCCTCAATACCAGATCATTACATTAGTGTTTACTGATGGAGTTCTTCTTATTGTAATAATTCTTCTTTACATACTCACTGAAATCTAGCCCACTTTTTTGACCTCGCCATGTTTGACTCAGCCTCCTTCTTGGTATTTACAGATTCTCATTTGGTTCACTCGGTTCCCTGGGGTCTCCCTGTTTAGCTCCATGCAATGTGAGTTTCATGTGACGTTTGTTGTGCAAATGCAGGTCAGCTCAGCACCATGACTATATCACACCAATCCAAGGAGAAAACTGTTCTTTAAAAGCATGCACTGTACGTTCCAGGATCACAATGTCCTGTAGTTTAGCTGATTTTTTGTATACTTCCTGACTGCAATGTTCTCTTTCAGGTGTAGTTATTGTAGCTGAAAATGTTAAAGATAGACAAACACTCAGGTGGAGGGAGGGACACTAACATATCCAAGCACAGGGCTGATACAGTATCTGGCACACAGCCTGTCCTATGTTCTAAGCTATTTGGGCGTGCAGCGTGAAAAAGGACAGATAATTGGGTTTATCACCAGCATATTTTTAGTTCTCCACACGTAATTTACGAAAGACTTAAAAAAGGGGTGGAGGGAATGATGAACGCATGGAGTTGGAAAGACGAGAAGAAGGGAAGAAGGAGGGAAAAATGAATAAAGTGCAATGAGAATGAGGATAATTTCTGTCCAGATTTGGTGGAGCTTGACCCTCGGGCTTGACACAAGTAGACGGACCAGAAAGAGACCTCAGAATGACCTTAGAGAAACTTCAGACATACAAAGAGTCTTTTTTTTTCTTCACTAAGATGTGGGCTTCTACCACAGGCAAAAAAACAGAATATGAATGCGGCTGGTTGTTCTGTGTGCGTGGCAACATAAACAATACGTGCAAGAGTAAGAATGAGTTAATTGAAGTAGTTTTCAGACAGATTTTAAAGGGATTCATACTATGATTTGCAATATACTTTAGAGAAAACAGCTGGAGAAAATAGGAATGTCTGTTGTCAACATTGTACTGATATCAACTTTGTCTGGGCCATCATAGAGGCATAATGGTGCCAACTCTTATCCAGACACTGCACAAAGCTTCAGAGCAAATGGTTCAGGAACAGGCCTGAGTTTGTGCTTGGCCAGGGAGCAAGGATGTTTGGATCCATCTGGAGGAAGCATTAAATACTGTATGGTGGTGAGACAAATGAATCTTGATCCTTCTGGATGACTGAACACCAAAGCATCACTGTATTGAACCTATGTGTAATATTTCAAAAAAAAGTTTTTGTTCAGCCTTTTGAAGTTAATTAAACTTTTAGTGCCAAAAAGTTCATAGAGCATGACTTCCTCTGTCACTGCATAATGTTTTCTCTGGTAAAATTGCTTTAAGTCACTGCATAATGTTTATATCAATACACTTTGCACTTTACCTTGGTTTTTGTCCCATTAACACGTTCACTTGAATATAATGACTTTAATGCTCGTAAAATCACTGGAGACACCCCAGGTCCTGTTGCGAACAAACTGCCAAATGGCTGTGGGTGAAAAAGTGCTGATGTGAAGAGCTGGATTCACTTAAATTAAGGCTGCAGTGGGTCAACTGAGGCCAGCCCTGGCCGCAGAGAGGAGGCCAGTGGCACAAACCGAGACGGAAATCAGTTGAAAGGCAGTGTGCCGGAAAAGTGCTGCTCTGTTCAAATCGGTAAAACCATTGAGAAAAGTCCACTACGATCAAACTGAGGTTCAACTTTCTGCTGCTCAATCAGGGCAACACAGTAACTATAGGTAGTTCCCTGTTCTAAATGAAACTGTAAATGCACATTACTACATACTATGACAGTTTAATGCAATAGGTTAATATTTTAAATGATAAAACGTGTACTGTATGTCGATGTACTTACTGTATACTTAATACTACTCACCCATTCTTTAGAGACAACCTGACAGGACATATTTTGTTACATTTAGCTAAAGGGCCTTTGCACTTGGAGCCCTTGTGTTATTGAGGCTACAGCATTACATTACACAGTCTAATGGTACAGTATGACAGCTGGCAGGCTTTGTCCTCTTCTGTCTTTCCCCCAGACTCACCATCACCACATCTGTCATCTTTATGCTTCACTCAGCCTTAAATTGATAGGGATAGGAGGTAGTATCACACACACAAACACACACACACACACACACACACACATAAACAAGAGGTGAACAGTAAATATGCCTTTTGTCGATAGCTGTCCAACAGCACACAGGCTCTACCCATTTTTTGCTGACACACAGACTTCAGGAATCAGTGGCTCACTTTTGCTGAGATAAAGGATTTGGGCCAGTTAAATCTTATCATAGTCTATTACTTGTGCCCACCGCCGTTTATGGCAGAGTGCTTCAAAACCTTTGTCTTTTGTAGCTCCTGACAGTGCAAGGGTGATGCTATTTTCCTCCAGTGTTACCTTTTTGTTGGCAGATGGACTTCACAGAGTCGGAGTGCATGCATTTGAGAAGAAAGAGTAAAAAAGTAGGACATTCTCTGGGATAGACACAAACACAACGTGTACTAAATAGATGTGAACTGCGCATGCACATATTTTACTTGTTCTTGATTGTGTGAGTGTAAAAAAGGTTTTTAAATTGTGTGTTTATGTGGATCAAGAAGAATCCACACAAGAAAACCATACAATATGCTAAAATAAAATAAAAATAATCAACTAGGATGTGTAGGCAGATTTGATCTAACAAGCCAAGAGACGTCAAAACAGAAATCATGTTATACTCTAAATGTATTAGAAGCAACAATGGTGTTAGTTAGCCATACCTTCAAATACTGCCTACAGCACCTTTAATTCATAAACAACACAATAATTCCTATTTTGAAAGAACAAAAGCAAACAGGATGTCACACTCACATGAAACACATATTGTCTTGAATGCTCTCATAGTAGCGTTTGATCACAACATAAGAAAACATTTCTGAAAGGTTCAAAATGCTTTTGGGGTCATTTTGATGAAACACATGTCACAAGTGACATATTAGTGTTAACTTTCCAGAAATATAAAAATCATATTTCTTGACAGCGACCTTGTGTGACTATCTGACAGTATCGAACACCTCCTTTTATTCTGTGCTGTCAGCAGTTTTTTCAAAATGTCAGTTATCCCATCCAGAAAAGCAATAAAATGCTTTCTGCTCCACTAACAGTTTCTCTCCTTCTCTCTCATATTGTGAGAGTGCTTAACTAAATTTACCCTCCAGAACAGATCTCCTGCTGTCGGCACATAGCTCTGTGTGGCTGAGACAACACTTCTGAATCCCATTCTGTTCATCTGTAAGTACAAAGGTTTGGAGTCAAATAGTATCAGCTTTAATGAACCCAGTAGGTGTACAGTAGGTGTGTACAGTATGATTAAATTAGGTTTAGAGTTAATATCATATCTCTGCTTCTGCTCCAGTGAGGGTTGAAAAGGTGCATTGTTTGCTCTAAGCCCCTTTGTTCCTGCTGAGGATATACATCTTTCAAATCAAATCAGATTTCTGAAGGTAGAAGATTGGAAGAGAGTTATTGTTTTTATTTGATGTTTTTGTGTTTTCTTAGCAAAGAGATCCAGTTAAATCAAAAGCACATCTCTCAAAAAAGGCAAAGACAAAAAGTGAAGATTAGAATGTGTATTTTGTGATTGTTCAATACATTGTGAAAGATAAAAGTCTATTAGTTACTCTTTAGCTGTTATACAGAAGTGTGTCAAAGACTGTGCTCCATCTTTTGATTGAATACATCAACTACAATAGCTAAATTATTTTTTATAGAAAATTTGTTCAAATTCACTGACATGGATACTAATTGTTAACTTTCACCACTTTTAAGAAAATGTTTAAAAAGTTTAAAATATATATTATTAATATGGAAGTTTCTCTGGTGATTTTTTTTAAATAACAAAAAAGGTTAGCATAAAGTAAAGTTATGGAAGACATTTTGATCATTCGCTCAAAAACAAGGACCCTTTCTCATAGACACATTGTCCTTCTCGCCAGGCCAGAAATCTTGCCAGAGCCAGCACATGAACACAACTCTTCACATACATTATATTGTACAGTATATATAACTAACAGAAACATAAAGGTCCTATAAGTGGGTGCAGCACTGAATTTTCACTAACAGAGGCTCAGCATCCGTACTGGTTGCTATCCAGAAGCTACATAATGTTAACACCACCCTGCATAACATTTAACCAGTGTGGGGGGATCCCTTTCTGTGCAACTGCACTGGCAGTGGCGCCATCTTTTTTTTTTTAATGTAAAGACGTTTAAGACAGCCACTGTTGAAGAAACGGTAGGTCATTTGTCATTTGAGTGTATTTTGACTCTGTTAGGGTCCAGTGTATGGGCCTATTTTTCTTTATTATACAGTATGTGTCATGTGTTAGAGCACCTTATTCATGTAATCTCTTGCCATATTCAAATTCAATTCAAATTCAAAATAACTTTATGGTATTTGTTTAATTTGAAATTTCAAATTTGTCAAGCCAACAACAAAGAAGCCCTGTCTAGTAAACATATGTAGTCCAGAGGCTGTGCCATAACAGTGTTAGGTGTTTGAAAAACAAACAAACAAAAAAAACACAGTCTTTAAAGTCCACAGCTTCAAGCATGACCTGCTGAATACATTCGCTGGACTGGATAAGTTACTGACCAACAAACAGAAACTGAGCAGCTCCAGAGTGCATCATAGTCCCTTTTTACTTCAGTTTCTCTAAGAGCTCTCATTCGACTGGGCAAAAACTCCTAGAAGTCTCCGTACCTGTTTGAGGGAAAAAGAATACACGAGTCAGGGTCAGTATTAAGGTGCAGCGTGTTGCTAAGTGATTAGTTGTGTGCTACAAAAAATGTATGACTCACTCTGTGTCATCGGCAGTGGGTGTGTTATAGCTCTGAAACAGGGGCTGCATGAAGAGGCCTAGGGTCCCCACCACACACACCAAGATGAAGATCCACAGAAACAGACGATCTATCACCATGGCCACGTACTTCCAGTCTTCAATTATCTGAAACCGATGCGACAAGTTTCAGTATTACACAGGGTTAAAACAGTAAACCGCACGTATTACCTCACTTATGAAAAAGACTTTCACTTCTGTCAAATACTTGTATTTTATTCAGAGGATTAGTGTTCAGAAGCTTTGTTTTATTAACTGCTGCTGTGTCTGTGCAGCTTCCAGGACATCAAATACATATTGGATTATATTTATACCCACAATGGGAGCAGGGAAAAACTGAGAGCAAGAAAGGCAGCTTGCTGAATCTGCCACGAGCAATTACAGCAGAGCAACTTGTTTGCAACATCTATTCATGGTGGAATTTTTGGAGCGCTTAAATAACACTTTAAGCCATAAATCTGGGGTTAGAGTTAATACATCTGACAAAAAGACAATATGAACAAAGAACTTTCTTTTTTCCAGTGCAAATATATACAACAGATATCCAGATTTTTTTATTTTATTTATATTTTTTGAACATAGGGATTTTATGAGTTGAATGCGTAGAGATAGACTATTACTTGTGTTCGATGCAGTCAGGCTGCAGTCTAGACATCAGGAAGTAAGCCCGACTGGAACTTCAGGAAGTCTATGAATGATGTGGGGCCATTAACAAATCGTTTTTGAGGAGATAATAGGCTCAACTTAACATCAACTTTTATTCTCCACCTTGTATCTGTAAACCAATCAAATTTTCTCACAGGTCACAGGGGAAATTACATAACGGGAGGATAAAGGTTATTCAGTGATGGACACAAAATAGAATATAGGGCACAGGGCCAGCTTTGTTTGCATACATGTGTCTAGAAGGTGTGCGTATTATGCATTCAAACACAACCTAAACAACTGTGAATATGGCATTGGACAATTTGTGGTCATATTTTAACAGTAAAACAGCCAGACCCAGTGCCACAGTATAAAATAAATACCATTGATGCATGCCTCTAGTGCTTTGATAACCCTTCATCCTCACCCCTTCATCATCATCCTCTGTCTTCATGTGTTCGGCAATGTATCTGACTCCCTCCACCGCCTCCTCCAGGTCTGCATCCAACGGGTGACCCAAAGGCCTGCCAAAGTCCGAAAACCCACCACCGCCTCCATCTGGAAGTTCGGTTCCTTTCCAGCAATATTTCTGTCCCAAGTCCTCATGCATGAAGAAGGAGTCTGCAGCCAGTCTGATATTAGAGAGCTGAGAGTTGACTCTGCTGGTGGGATTCCTGTTAGCGTACTTCTGACGGACCTTGTCCCGGTGGGTGGGTCCCGGGCGCCTCATGAGGAGGTAGTAAGGGAGGCGCACTAAGAAGATGCGCTTGACCCAGTCGGGCATGTAGTGTGTGGACGGTGAGCGGTGGTGCACGTTGAGGACGCAGGTGGTGCTCACGATGGAGAATGTGACGAGCACCATGGTGAACATCAAGTATTTACCTGTGAAGACATCATATAAAGTTAGAAAAAGAACTTCTGCAACTATCCTGCCCTAAAGTTTAACTAACCCTAAGAGTATAAATAAACATATGCTGGTGTCACATAAAATAAAAAAAAGATTAAACATCTCTCTCCTGCTTGCATATACATCTTTTAATATTATTAAAGCAGGTTCTTATTTGAAGGTGTTTATTTTTAACAGCTGTCATCTCCTCTGCCAAAGTTCTCATGTTTGACTTGCATTTATTTTGTTTACACGATACTCTCAAGACTATCCACAAAAAGCAGATGACAGACCTATGAGGGGCACTGCCAGAGAGGTGGGTGGCACAATCTTTGATATTAGCAGCAGGAACACAGTGAGCGCCAGCAGCACCGAGATGCACAGTGTCATCTTCTCCCTACAGTCTGACGGCAGGTAGAAAACCAAGATGGCCAGCGACGTGATCAGGATGCACGGGATGATCATGTTAATGGTGTAAAACAGTGGCTTCCTCTTAATCACAAAGTCATAGGTGATATCAAGGTACGTGACGTCGTTGGGGTCTTCGTTTTTGCGAGCCGGAAGTGACACAATGTCCCACTCTCCACTCGGCGTGAAGTCGTCGCGGCTGGCGTAGTCGCTGGTGAGAACCACGTCGATCTCCGTGTGGTCGTAGGTCCACGAGCGAAACTTGAGAGTGCAGTTCTGCTGGTCGAAAGGGAAGTTCTGCACCTCGATGGGGCACGCCGACTTGTAGATGGCTGGAGGGAGCCAGAAGATATCCCCAGTGTTGGACACCACAGCGTTGCAGTAGAAGGAAACCTCATACACACCATCAGCACTGTTTAACACAGATGTTCATACTTTACTACATTAATATATACAGCCCTATAAGAAGTTATAAGAAGTTAAAAGAGTCACTTGTTCACACTCACTTGTTGTAGAGCACTATATCCGGGAGCCAGATGAGTTTAGAGGGTATTCGTAGCTTCTTAATGCCTTCATATTTATCTGGGTCCCATCTGAGCCGGTAGTCATTCCATTCCTATAAATAGTATTGCATATAAGAGAAAAAACATGGGTAAGACTTTGTGCTGCTGTACAAGCCACTGATAGCCACTCAGCATAATACTGCACCTGGAACAGCCACACGTTTGTCGTCATTATCTGCTCTCTTTCATTCTGCAAACAACGAGATACACCAAACTTTTATGTTACAGTGCTTTAGCTCAATGTCAGACAATGTGTAACAGTTTGCAAACGTAGTGATTTACTGGAAGAGTGTCCAGAGGGCTTACGGCAAACTGAGAATAACAGACTTCACTCAGATTTATTTAATACAAAGATGGATAGCTCTGAAACGAGCTGCCACCCATTTTACTAATTGTTTGGCCTGCTTACTCTTCAGTGTATCGCTCCATACAATGAGTGAAATATAGCGCACTATTGCCACAAAACCAGTCATATACCATATATCTAACTTTTAGACACATTTCAGGCAGTTTAAAATGGACCCCTTTTTTACTGCATCTCTGTTAGCAATAACAAATATGATTGGTTTATGAAAGCATGTTGCATTTGAATGTTTATAAATGCACATGTAATGTACATAACTGTAGAATGTAATGTTTTATGTTTTTATATGAGATTAGATTATACCAATAGGTAAATACATGTAGATTTCAGATTTGCCTGAAATAGTGATCTCGTACATTGGCATTGTAAACTCTGATATATGTATAAATGTATAAAGTTGGTTTGGGTGGCATTTCAAACCAGTGCTCTGGCTGCAAATAAAATGGGAATATTTAGTCCCTGCAGCCATTAGATTTTATAAGTTATTACTAAAGCTAAGCAACAAAAATGCATCGATCTAGGTACGTTTCCATAGTTTTATGCATTGGCTCTGTATACTGTTTGTAATGTATTGGACAAATGAAATATCTACTGTATATATTGCTTGATGTATCTAAACTGTCTTTAAAAGCTGTTTCCAGTGAATGCCCAGAGCTTTTTAAAGATTTGTACTGACACTGACATGAACCAATAAACAAAATTGTTTGCGTCAGCTGCTATGGCACAGATTTGAAATGTATAAATATTGGTACTCTGCAAGTGAACGCACCACGCTGATGAGTTGGGACAGAGACACCTGTATGGAGATGGTGACCTGTTGGCTCTTATTGACAGCGGGCCGAATCAGTTTGTTGTAGCGCTCTGGACCCAGCAGATAGTTCACCAGCCGCTCCTCTGCATTCTCCGCTCTGCTGCCTACCAACAAACACAACACATGACAATTACAACTTCAAAAAGTGTCATTTACATGACTCTCTCTTAAAAGGGGACAGACTGCTGTTAATAAAAGCCAGAGGTAATTAAAGATAAAAGCCCGTGGCACCGTGGTAGTGCATTTCCTTTTCCCGTTGCAGTTTAGGGGCTCATAATTAATCCCAAGTCATACTAAATGATGAGCAATAAACAAGTTATCTGTAAACAAACTAGACCATAGGGCATTCAAATAGTCCTGTATTTAGTGTGTGTTGTGTGTGTGTTTGTGTGACTTTACTGCAGGGTTTTAGCACAAAAGAACAAACAAAATCCAGTCATGCAAACCTCCCAATGAGCAGATCTCTGAAGCTTTATGTCTCTTCAACCCGAAATTATCGCTTATGTAAAAATGATTACATGAATAAGTGAAAAGCAGCATACCTCCCGGCCCAGTCTTTCAGCTTCAGCAGCCATTATGTCCACATTGTCAAACAAAGTGACAACAGCACAGAGAGCATTTAATATTTGGAATATGCTGCTCCACTGTGTGCCACGTGAACTGTCTGTTTTTGTAAGATTACATGCTGCAGTGGCTCAGAAAGTCTGGATGTTGTTTTGTTTTTTTCAAAAGCATCCTACTGTTCTAGGTTTCCATGTGACAGGGAATAAAATGTTTCCAGTGGGTAAAAAAAAGGATAAACTTCTGAAACTCAAAGGTTAACGTGACCATATGTGTTTTACTTAAGTCATAATAAGGTTTGTTTATATATTAAGGGCATGCAATTACTTGATAAATCAATATGAGTTGTATGAGAATGCTCCTGGATTGAAGACCACATTTATAGAAATAATTTTCCGCCATTAATGTGCAGAATTTTAAGTAGAAAAAGCATTATGATTATGTAATCTGCATAGGCTGTACAGTAATGGTACGTCCACAGTGGAAATAAATATTTGCAGAGCGGTGCTGAAGTCATATGAAAGTGTGGACTGGCATCATAAAACCTCCTATTAACTAAAAACAATAATTATGAACACTCAGTTGTAAAGTATTGATCTATTAAATAACACTTACACCTAGATTCTCTTTCAAAAAGTATTAAAACAAAAAAACAATGGGCCTACATACCGTATACAATTGTATTTTAAGTGATTGTTTCATTAAACAACAAATGAACAGACTATGGTGTACCATTGAAGACAGCCAGGTCACCACCACTGGTAAACAAACCACAGTTTTATGGTGACGCAGCCAGACAACAATTTAGGTGGTTCAGTTGTACAGTACAAGTTATATCCCTTAAAAACAAAGAAAATTAAACAGAAAGTGAAAGCGTTTCTCGTATGAGGGATGAAAATTTGAATGCTTAAACCTAAACTATTCACATGTAATAAACCATTACCTGGATGTCAGAAAACTATCTTAATTGTAGTAACTCTACAGAACCATCTTCCCTCCGAGGTATAGGTCATTATTATATGATGGTTGTAGCCTTTGGTGAAAGAAAAAAAAATGTCTTCGTCTGTCTTAGGCTGCTGCATAAAAAACGCACTTTAAATATGCTGAGGTTAGCGCTGAAGGATAGTGACAAACATTGTAACGTACATCATCTGGTTGAAGATTCAGGCCTTCAGCGAAATGCAAACTCTCACAACAACAAGCAGAAACAGACAAAACACTAACTTGCTTTCCCAGAGAATTACATCAGTTGAATAATTTAACATTTCAGAGTTTGTTTACTTTGATGGATGCTTGAGAGTAATGCTTCACTTTGTCATCAGCCCTGTTTGATCTGTGTCAGTTGGTTTTGTTGGAAATGATCACAAATGCTGTGATTTGGGTCTGACCTTAAGGGAAAATGTTTTTATGGCATAGACTTTTATGAGTAAAGAAGCAACAGCTTAATGTTTTAAAAAGAGGTCGGGATAATAAAAGAACACTCTTGTTTTTAGTGGAGGCATGCTTCCTAAAAGACTCGGACAATCAGGAAAAGAGGCCCTATGTGAATTATTTAACGCTATGAGCTTTTACATCAGAGTATTTTCAGAGGATGACCCACACTTCAATCTTCTTCTCTAGGGCAAGCTCTACTTCTGAAATACAGGTTTACAGGTGACTTGGAGCAGGAAAATATTCTGGTGACAATGCTTTTCACAGCAACACACAATAGAAACGATCGTGCTGAACCACTAGGCAACAAAGATTTCTGTATGTTTTCATCTTTACATTTTGCTGCGTTTGACATAAATGGCTGTTTTTAACGTGTAGAGCGCTTTTCTGCAAACAACCAAAGCCCATTACATCCAGGATTCATTCACTTTGACGCATATAGGCTTCTCTATGTCTCGTGGATGGACACTTCACTATGAATAGAGATAGTTTTGAAGTGCCAGTCAATAACTTAATAAAAATACATGCTGTTGGTCATGTGACCCTTTTTAAATGAGAGTGATTGGTGAACTGGACTTTCTACTGGGATGCTTTATGAGTCAGTTGCCTTTACCTCATCCTAATTCTATCAGTTTAATTGTAAGGATTGTTTGACCATTATCAGTGATCCAATAGTGTTACAGACATAAAAACTATAAATATAGAATTAGAAACTTTTCATTTTCAGGGCATTTAACAAGCATTTAAAACAAACTATGTGCGGTCCAGAAATTGGGGGATTCCCTTGTAGCTCTGAGAGATCAACAGCAGAAGCGTACACGGATATTGATTGATACTTCAGTGGAGTCATTTTCACACACTTTGATGAGTGATGTAGTCAATACGTGGACACCTGCCATAAAAGAGCCATCTGAAGTCCATAATAAGAGCAGCTGCAAGTGTAAAGAGTTCTTCCTCTACTCTTAAATAAACTGCTTACTACAGCAGAGGCGTAAATCATTTCTGCCACCAATGAAACAAAGTAAGGATGGCTTTGAACGCACCAATAGAGTGAAAACTTACTTGTAAAATAGAGAACGAAGAGCAGGAGACAAATGTTGGTAGTCATCTCCTTCCGGCTTGTAAACTTTGTCAATTGTGCTAACTCTCTCCTGGTCTCTATGTGCTCTCTTTGTCCACTAAAGAAGAAGGATTTGTGTTCCGTGGCGAGTCTTCCTCAAAAGTCTCCGTTTCCCTCTCCGCTGCTTAACCACACCTGCACCATCTGCGCGCATCCATTGAGAAATCACACCACGACAATTTCCAACTAAGACGTTAATTGACATTGTTTATTAGCCGTGAAGTACATGTTAATCACGCGTCCTGGCTCCCACGTCGATCTCGCGACATTCACCAGCAGTCGCGCTGATATTAACAAATCCCAGTGCGTCCGGAGGAATAAAGAAAGAAAAAAAGTTTACAGTGTAGAACGAGCTCTTTGCTTGAAACGGAGGATACGGAGGAGGAGGGGTCGCTGTGAAGTAGTGCAGAGTGTTTGACTTTGGGACAGAGAGCGTTGTGCGTGATGGAGATTCACGTCACGTCTGCAAGAATGTATGTCTCCAAAGCATAAAGCGAGCAGGCGTGAAGAAATAGTCCGTTTATTGTTGTTGTGTTGTTCTCATGAAATGTGTCGTTTCACATTAATGACAAGACAACAGGCTCTGGTACAAACTGATACAACAGGCCACTCTACTCTTAATATCTCTTTAATGTGAATACAATGGCTAGTTTATTTCATTTAAATCAAAGCATAAAACCTTACAAAACACGTGACCTCTCCCTCTGTACACCCACCATAGCCTCACAACACACTTCCTCTTATATTTAGACATTTTTGTGCCTTCTGTGTGAGAATAGTTTACTGGTTGCTGGAGCTGCACACAGTTTTCCATCACACTGAAAGAGGAGAGACAAGATACAAGGCACTCTGCTGCACAAGCCACAGCGGGAAGACATAAAGGCCGGGTGTGAGAGCAATGAGCAGGAGAAGACATGGACAGGATGCACCTCTTTTAGACATTTCTACGCTGTCTTTCATAAATAATCCACAGCACATTCAGTGGATACTGGGAAGTAAGCATGGATCCCTGTTGGTCCCTGGGTCGGAGGGGCTTTCACGTTTATTTATTTATCTGGGCGCAAAATGGAATACTCACGGCACTGATAATAATATACATATATGTCTTAGATGAGAAGCAAAAAGAAAGAAAGGAATATGAGAAAAAATAAAACAAAACAGCGGCCTTGCCATAGAAATAGACCAGTGTTGCATTAATATAATAAAATGAACTAGACTATTTATACTCTTGAATTGTTTTGTTTTTTTAAATAATAAAACTCTTGCTCACAGGACCATTGCACACATAACTTACCCTTACAACAAAACAAAGGGCAGAAACGACTAAGTCAGACATGTCTAAAGTCAGGCCCAGGGGCCAAACTTGGCACAAGGTGAGATTTTATTTAAACCTCAGCTTCAGTGAAAAAATGTATAGTTTATGGCCCCAACAGCAGCAGCTCTATCACACATTAATATACAAGTACAAATCTATCTAAAACCTGTTCAGATCCAACTAAAACTTGTTCAGATCCATCTAAGACATGTTCAAATCTATCTAAAACCTGTTCAGATTCAACTAAAACCTGTTCAGATCCATCTAAGACATGTTCAAATCTATCTAAAACCTGTTCAGATCCATATAAAACCCGTTCAGAACCATCTAAGACATGTTCAAATCTGTCTAAAACGTGTTAAAATCCATCTAAAACCTGTTCAAACCTATCTAAGACCTGCTCAAATCCACAAAAAACTGTTCAATGCCATCTGAAACGTGTTCAGCTCTAACTAAGACCTGTTCAAATCCAACTAAAATCTGTTCAAATACAACAAAAAACTTCCTCAAATTTCCTCAAATTTAAGTAAAACACTTCGGTCTATTTTACAAACCTTATTAGTCATTTAACAAAACATTATCGTGCAGATTTATGTTTGAGATATATATGTTTCATACTTCCCAGCTCCAAGGGATCCTTAGGTATGTCCTGAGCAGTACCGGTGATAAAGTGTGTTTAGAGCATCCTTCATTCCTCTGTATACCTCACAAAGTTAGCTGTAAATACTGGAAGTTGAGAAAAAAAGAAACTGCATGTATATACTGTGGAATATTTTGTTTTCATCCCGAAAGCTCATCCCTAAATCCAACATAATTATTTGAAAAATCTGTGTGAGACTAACCTAACCAGCGACATGACTGGAGGGTTTAGTTGGTGTTTAAATCCCTCACAGTGCGGGCCATATAACTAACGCATTCCTTTCCCTGCACGGCCGACTGGACATTTCAATCAGCCATAATGGAAGTGTACGTCCTCCTCAGTCCAGTTAACTGTTACAAGGGCACCACCGCATTTGTCAAGTAACAAAAACCCTCACCGTTTCCATCACATGCTGGTCCAGGCTCAACATTAAAACAGCTGTATGAATGCGTTAAGGACCTGTGGCTGCCTGTTACATCACCATGTGAGAATACACTGTGTCTGTACCCTAGGTTTGAATCTTTATCCAGATAAGGTCTGCTGAGTGTGCGTGTTACAGGGGATGCTGAGATTGCAGCAAACAACCTGCATTCTCATTCATAAACAACGCAGACACTGATGACCCCACTAACGGCAATGAACAGCTGTGGTTGAAGTTTTTAGGTCTGCAAGAAATATGGAAGAGCCATATATGTATTTGCACAGTATGTACAGTATGTATACGCCATGTTTATAAGACAAGACAATAGCAGTGAGACCCAAAGAAATAAAAGTAGCGTTTGCTGGGGTCACTGCCCAAATTAATAATAACTAAGTGAAGTTTTGAGGTGTTCATGTGCAAAACAGTATTGCCTTGTATTGTATCAGGAGAATTTCTGACATAAAATGCTTATGCTCTATGTGACACATGCAACTCTAAGCTATGTGAGGTCTATATTGCACAGAAGCAACACAATTGTCTTAAACCTTGTGAGCAACAAAAAGCATCTTTCTTAGTTAGGATTTTTTTTTCATCGTCCATGCTTGATTTCAACAAGATCATCTGAAACAAACAGATGATTACATTACAGATAGAACATAGGGGCCATGTACACCGCAATGGGTTTTGCCGAATCAGCATCAGAATAGGCTTCTTGTTTATACGATGCGAAAAAGCAAACTTTTGAATCCGACCGAGGAGGTGTTTTTGTTTTGCTCTCTCATAAAACTACACTGTATATTTGTATATTCATGCAGAAAAACAAACAAAAAAACCCCAATTGTAATCAGAGGAATGTGTTTTGCAAAGACAACTCTCCCCTGAATTTCAGCTTTAACAGAAGGATTTCAACATTTGTGTTTTCGCAGCATGACAACAGATACTTTTACCAGAAAAAATATGATAGATAACATCACAAGTTGGACAGTAAGTATCAAATGTATCAAAGCAATGAGAGATCAGTAGTCTTTAGATAGTTTTAGTTGTGTTAATAGCTTAAGTGTTTAAGCGTTGAATGTTTTTGATAAGAAAAATCCATCTAAATCAGGTATTTGGTTGACATCCGGATATGTCCCCCTCAGCCCGAGGCTACATGCGGGGTAAGG
Organism: Rhyacichthys aspro; assembly: GCA_036850595.1. Classification (NCBI taxonomy): domain Eukaryota; kingdom Metazoa; phylum Chordata; class Actinopteri; order Gobiiformes; family Rhyacichthyidae; genus Rhyacichthys; species Rhyacichthys aspro. Next base: position 14,997,858 of record CM072148.1, on the reverse strand, counting down.
ATGAGATTTGAATGTTATCAGTATAATAATAGCGGGTGACGTGGGACATTGTGTGAGGCTGATTAAACAGACAGTGCAGCTACATGGACGTATAGGTAGATGGAGTCTGAGGCAAAGCGATGGTTCTCCTACATAAACCTGCTAAGTGCTGCACAGTGGCACAGGGCAGCAGCTAAACACCAGGGCATTAAATCATCAAGTCTATTGTGTAGCTGAGAATTTTACTGCGTTTGCTTAAGAAGGAAATGACAGATACAGTACGGTTCATACATAATGTTACATATTATTTTATCAAAGGCAGAATTTATACAGTTGGATTTAAAATGTCTATATGTGGACATCTGTAGTCATCAAAATCAATGTGAATTTATTTTTATTGTATTGTGTGTTTTTCGGCTCACTGTGGGATTGATGTAGTCATATGATAAGAATCTAATCCTAATCTAACATTGAAGCATATCTTTTTGCACTCCCTCCACATTTCTGAAGTGTCTATAGCAAGCATTCATTTGTAATTCACCTCTTTGCCACATTTTGGGGTTAATGGCATCTGCTGGTGAGAAACAGATGAGGTAGATTAGTGAGTATAGTCGTAAATAACAATATATCTAGGCTTATAGAACCTGGCACCAACCTGGATCACTGCCAAATAACCAGGCTTTAATTTAATCTGCTTTAATAATGCATGATGGGAGTTTTTATGCTCTACTATTCTTCCTTTCTAAATATAATAGTCAAACTGAAGCGTCACTTTTTCATTTTTAGTCATGATTGGTCATAGTTCTGTGGCGGGGTTATGCAGGATACGGTAGCAGGTATAGAGGAGACATAAATGAATTGTATTTGTTTTTCCTTACTGTACCACTGTTCTTTAATATAATGCTGTTCTTTCTTTTTACCAATAGGTGGCACTATTGTGTTGCAGGACAAGAGGCAAGTGAGAGATGGGAGAGAAGTGCTAATAAATGGACAGTCTAGAGGGAAAAGTACAAGAGGAAAAAGGGGAAATGGAATAATACAAAAGTAAGAAGGAAGCAAATGTAAAAAATGTGTATATATATATATATATATATTTTTTTAAACCTACATGTAAGCATATATATCTTTTTGCCTGGCTGTGTACCATTGTGGCAATTAAAGGCGCTATAGCTTTACTGCCACCAAGAGGACTTTTCTGATGACACTTCACTGTGCTGTACACTTAAGAGAACTTTTTCTTCTATTAATGATACTTTTTCTATAATTAGTTAAACAGTGACTTTTGGAGATAAGCAGAAACACATTGTTCCGAAGAGTTGTTATACATTTATTATTGTCCAGCTTTTGAAATCCAAAAGACAGGGTAAAGGATTAAAAAAATCATTGCACTACTTAATAAAGTATCACTAGTAATAACTCTCATACAAAATGTACAAATGTTTGTTAAAAATTTCCTCATCATATCAGGCCTTCAACTGATTTTGGTTACAGATATAATACATATAGAAACTAATGTGACATTTTCTTGACAATGCCCCATGTGTTTTTAAAGAAAAATATTTAAACAACCAAGGACTTGCTCAGAAAGGATTAGCAAAATGAATTTTTAAGCACTAAATGATACCGGTTGGACTGTTTTGTCAAGACATAAATAGTGGGGACTGAGGTAATTGCTAGTGTACCAAGCAACATAAACTGTCCAACAAACAAAATAAAAATGTATACAGTCACATTTTTGTCTTTGCCCCAAATGTACATGTTTGCCCCATCACCTACACTAAAAAAAATCCCCCTCCTCTAGAACTCGGACGCACAGTGGATCATCTGCCATTACATTTTCTGCAATACATACTTGAACTAATGAAGTGGTTACATACAGTAGATGTTGCCAGAAGAAAACTGATTTGTAAAAGGCATTTCAGATGTAAGACACCACAGGTTTCAGGCCGACCTTTCATGACACATTTTATTTTTAGAATCTCTATAAGGCTTATGTTAGGATGCCATCTTGACACTAATACTATTTGTGACAAACCGTGAAAGATGCATTAAAAATCCTGCCTTGTGCTCAAGGTGAACATTGTGACATGCTAACATAGACCTTATAGTGATACGGTGTTATACTGTTGAGCTGTGACACTAAAAGACTGAAATACTGGCATGATGTAAATACTTGATCAATAAATCTGTATTAATTCACATAAACTACTGGGATGTTAAGTCGTGAGAACATCTTAAATCTTCACATTAAAGTGCTGAAGTGTTCAATCCAACTACTATCAAGGTATATTGCAAAGGTTTTGGAGGAGAGTATGTAGCTGAAATTATTAGGAGGGAGCAGGAAATTGATGGTTAAAAAAAAAATGGAGGTTTTGGTCATGTTTTGAAAGTTGACTTTTGTCTAGATAAGTGACTCAGGCTACAATACTCTACAGTACCATGAACTGCAATCTTTCGGATATATTTTCACGGGATATGCACTACATTAAATGATGATGAGTGATGGGTGTTAACTGAGCTTAAAAAATGCCACAATAGCATTGTCCACTTCTTCGTAGGTTTCAATTATGTTCTCACTCCATAATAATTAACCAGTGAGTCCATGTAAATCCATGGTAAAGGAGTTCAATGCAAATGTACCACATGAGCAGCGCACTTAAAAAAGCACAGAGGTCACACACTTGCAAATTCACTCACAAGCACGCCGATGCACAGTCACACAAACCTGCAATCACACATTAGTTTTACTTTTAATTTCTGAGTGTATCCTTTGACACACAGTGAAGTGTATCTGTACTAATCTGACTAAAATAGATTGCTTTTAAACTGAGGAAGGCTTCAAACTGAATGATTTTTAAAACTGCAATTCCAATATCTCATAAAAATGGACAGCCATTGTTAGTTGTACGGCAATGCTTCATGTAGTAACAACCAGATTAATAACAATAAAAGTAACTTAGTAATAAAATTCATAATCTTTGGACTCTCATTTCTCCCTCTGGGGTGTTAGTACAACTATACAATATGTTTAAAAAAAACATTTTCTGTCCATAAGGTAACAGACTGAGGAAGTTACATTATCCAAAAAGAGCTTTAATTAGTTAAAAAATACAACTTTAAATATCCATCAGCACATGACACTGTTGTGTGTGTGTTTTAAAGGCCATTTGTAGAGATGATGAGCAGAAGGCAGAGAAAAAAGGGGCAATAGGTCAAAGTCCAAAGGCCTAAAATGTCCAGTAAAGAATTAAGCACAGTCAGTAGAAGGGTCCACATCCTAAAAGCTGATCCCAGATTGACTGTTCATAGACCCCTGTTAGGGATTTAGAAGCACTGGTCCTCATACTGTAGAAGAATGTTCGCTCCAAAGGTTAGGATCAAAAGTGAGTTCACTGATTGGTTTGTGCATCCACAAAGTTTAGGTGGTGGGTCCTGGCGGGTTACTCAGAATCCCGTTGGACCTCAGAGGCATCGGCTCGACAGATAGGACAGGTCCGATTAGCCTGGATTAAAAGAGAAAGTGTGGATTATGATTTCACATAATTACCAGTTACAAGACTATTATAACCCTTAAGTTATCTGCAAAGTTAATTGTGACTTGATTTCTCACCTTAAGCCACTTATCAACACACTTGGCATGAAACTCATGATTGCAAGGTAAGACCCTCAGAAGCTGGCGAGACTCAAAGTCGCACATACATACCACACACCTGTAAAACAATGCTTCAGTCAGTTAACAAGCCACTCATTATATTAATACGTATACATTTAAGGAAGAGAGTACTCACAGTGTTTGCTCAGACTGATGGTTGTTGGGGTTGAACCTGTATGACGGTAATTGTTCTATATCTGCCTTTGTTAAACCACGAGGTTTGGCCTCTCCTAGACGCTCTGCAAGGTTTAACAAGGCCTGTAGGTTTTGATACAAAAAAAAGTTAGCGAGTTCAACAAATACATTTGAATGAACGAATTATCTATTTCACATTTGAGCCAACACAAAAGTTTGCTATACCTCATAGTTTTCAACCTCTCCATCTTCCACGTCCAGGTCTAGACTTATGGTGGGGGCTACATTCGGGGGCACAGGAAGCATAGACCTGTGATAGGATGGTCAGTTTGAGGAACACAAGTTAATGGGTTTAATCACAACTACATTTTACCAGTCTAAATCAAACGGTATAAGTAGTACATCTCACATTATAATTTAATTACCATTGAGAAAGGTAAAATGAGAAAGTTTGTTACTCACAAGAAGTAAGGCAGGAAGCTGGGATGGTATGGTGATGGAGGTACGGTCTGTTGAGAGCGGTACCGGCGGCCTGCTATCCGTCGAGGCATAAAGTGGGGATAGGGCTGTAAAAAAATAGATTGTAAAATTAACAAATTTGACCAAAGATAAATTGTGATTCATATAATTTTTAGCCATAATATTTTATGAGAATATTTAATACTAGTATGTTAATTTAGCAACATACCATTGTAAAAAGCTCCTGTGACAATGGGTCATGGTGGGAGAGGAACTGGAGTGGTGTGGAGGGCGGCAGGGTGGAGGGAGGCTGGTGGTGATGGTGGTGGTGCCGATGGTGGGTGTAGCTGAAGCCACCGCCAACTGACAGCTGCTCTCCCAGAAGCTCCACCTCATTTTCAATCCTTTGTAAAGGCTGGAGAGATGCAGATTATTAGAGCAGCAATTGGACAAAGTGTATAAAGAGGTACTGGAGCAGGCCAAAATATAGCATTTCTAATTCTAAATTTATCAAGATCATAGCATGATTATATTTTTTCTACACTGGGAGTGTGGTCACATGAAAACATGAGAATATGTACTTTCCATAATAAATAAGTACACAGTAAGTCAATGAACAAATTGTTGACATACCGATCGTGGCTGTTGTGTCTGGAAAGGCAGGAACTGTCCAGGCGTGTGGAGGTGAGGCGGGTGGTGAGCGAGGTGAGGTGGAGGGGGCAGCAGAAATTGAGGGTCACTGGAGAGCAGTGAGGGAAATGCGTAGGGCACAGGTAAATGCTGCATTGAACATGTTTGTAGCATCTGGTAAGGAAGAGAGGGGAAAGATACATGTTTAATGCCATGTTTATTCACTCATATTGTAATGTATGAACACTGCCACGAGGTGGCATTCAAGAATATGGAACGGATAACCAGCTCCAGTAAACAGTAACATTGTCTACATCTTTGTTATTGTTCACTGTGCACTTTCTTTTTTCTTGTCAAGTTGTAGGAGAAAATGTGCCGTACAAAGTGTACTTTTTATTAACAAACCCACACACAAGAACAAAATAGCACACTGCAGTGTTCCTCTCACCGGGTGGTAATGCTGTCCAGTGCTGAAGACCACGCTGCAGGCAGGGACCTGCTGTTGTGGGGAACAGGTAGGGGGGAGGTGCTGACTGCTGCACAAAGGCGCTGCAAGACCATGAGGAGGTACTGGGGTCACTGTGTAGGAGACGGGTACACTGGCCTGCTGAAGCTGGAGAGAAAACATACAGTGGTTATTTTACTTGTCACTTGTGAGGATAACTTTAACTAATCCTTCATGATTTTATGCAGCATAACAGGAAACCTGTGCAGACTCACTTGTTCATGAAGGTCCATGACCATGGCTCCTTGCTGTTGTGTTGCATGATGCTGTTGATGATGATGGTGGTGATGATGAGCAGCCGGATGTAACAAACGTGGGGAAATAGCAGGGGGATGAAAGGCTCTGGGCTCCTCTGACCCTGCTGCCCCCCCATTTGTGGGGGTCTGACCATAGGCACTAGGGGCATGTGCTGGGTAAGTCTGGTGCGTGGAGATATGTGGGTTGTGGCGGTAGTTTTCGTCCTGCAGGTCTGAGGATGACAGCCTGTTGGCTGGCCCTTGTGTATTGGGGTGATGAGGAGGTAAGTGACGAGAAGGTCTGGAGAGACGACCACGTTGGCGCCTTGCTGGTGGGCTAGAGGTAGGAGGGTAAATAATTAGCCTAATCACCACGGTTCAGTCTTCAAACTTAGGTAAGGATTAGGGGAGCAGCTTACCTGCGCCTGAGCCGGGCAGGAGTGAGGCATCTCTCCTGGTGGTAGTGTGCGTGGGGGTGTGGAGGTCTGCGGATTGGAGGTCCTGATTCCCAGGGGCGGATGGGGGGAGATGGAGTGGATGGTGGAGGGACCGAGGAGGTTAGCTGCTCCAGGACAGACTGGCTGGACAACCTTTGGCGCTTTGGACTGGGGCTTTCCTCACTCTTTATGGGGGCATTGGAAAACAGAGGAAAATGTAGAAGGGAAAGAGAGGGGGAACTGTGGTTACTGACCCATTGCAGTCGCATCAAATAAATCCATTTCATCAGGCTTTACAATTCCTCTGGCCAACAAGCCATACTTGTCCATAGACACTAAGCTCTTTGTGACTCATGGCATTTCCTGTATGATCCAGAGTGTGAAAGAGCGTATATTACACCACCAGTGCCCTGAGGGTCAAAGTCACTTCCTTTTGAGGAGAGGAAATGTAAACACTAGACAAGCGCTCACAGGCCAGTTGAGTCATACACACACCCTCACATGTTTAAATACTTACACAATATGATGCAAACATGGCTTAACACAGTTTATTGTGATTCATAAAAGTTAAGATACAATAGATGAACTATTTTTTAATCCTATTGACTGGTCTGTGAGTCACTTCACTTACTGTCAGAGGAGTGACTCTTACACTTGGCACTTGGGCAGGCATGAGCAAACACGCTCATGTGTCAGTTCTTAGTCACTGTCTTATGCCAAACTGTGCTCTGAAGAAACAGAGGGTCCTTAAGAGCCACAGCACACAGACTTTCGACATAGTTAGGATCTCAACACATTTCCTCCTAGACTTACTTGATCCCAGCTCTCACCACCCCTCTTCGTGGGAGAGACACGTTGTTAAAGTGTGATAAAAATGACTCAGCGGCTGTGACTTTTAACACACACATACACACAGCTCAGCAACCTTGAGAGCAGCATGATAGCTAACAGGAAACAGCTGGAGAGCAGGCTGCCGAAACACACACAGTTATGGAAACGCCTGCAGACATGTGCAAATTCACATTCACACATGGGCAACTGCCACTGTTCTACAGCCCATAAAGAACAATACCTCCCAAAACTTTTAAGAAACACACACTGCTGTACGTACCGTCTTGAACAAAGCATATTTTGTCTTTCAGCTCTTTTAAAAACTTGGACACAACCTGATCCTAGATAACTTATGTAAAGGAAACAAACAACAGCAATAACTTAAGCCGGGCTTGCAACATAATACTGTCCACAATGGTTTGCGTTGAGACCAAAAAGAAGATTTCAGAAAGAAGTCGCATGAAAATTATTGAATACGTATAACATAAAGTAAAAGCAAGTAAAATAAAAGGAAGTAGAGGAAATTTGGTGGGTTCCCTAAAGGAGCATTTGGAGTATAACAGATAAAATCTTATGGTTCTTTGATCTTCAATAATTCATTCATTCATTCATAATTCTTGACAATGATGCAAGGTAAATGTGCAATTTTAAAACCTTTCACAATTAGTAAATGTTAAATTATACACCCCAGTCAACTTCAAACTACATCTTGAGGCCTGTCATCCTGTATGATGAGGGAACCCGAATGTATCATAGGCTACAATTCAACTATGTGACATGGGAGCAAGTGGTGTTCAAAGAATCAACTGAATTTGGGTTTCAGTGTTGCAAAGTAGATGTCAGCAATCTTTTGTCTTTAACTATGTCACACTGTGCACTCTGCGACCACCAATTTAAAGCCACAACGTAACATAATTTTGCCCTAATTAATCACTCGTTGCCGACGGCCAAAATCGTTATCAAATCATTTTACTAAACTCCAAGGACTGATCAAATTACAATTTTACTCACACTGATGCAAAATTGAAAATCATAAGCTATCTGAGCCTATTCTTACACAGGACTGAGTGCTGCAGCCATCCGCCCCACCCCCTACTGTCTCTGTGCTAAACAACCCCCTCTCCTCTGCCCTGACACCCCACCACCATACCAGCAAACCCCAAAACCCTAGGGACATTTACTGTGCCCATTTTCATATCCAAGCCAGTGTCTTCCATCCTGGGCCTGACATTCTTGCCACACCCCCGTCTCCTGCCATCCCCCCAGCCCATCTAACAGATAAGCTGAAGCTCTTTGCAGACCCCACTTCCTCCTCACATTTTCCCTGGTCCTTTCCAAGACCCTTGGCTAAAATCTGAAGGGACAAGACAAGAAGTTCTTAGACAGGATATCCATACACATACAGCAGACACACACAGTCTGCCCCAGCACACGCAGACTATTGCCCATTAGTATGAAAGTTTGATGGGGCTGTCTACCCGTGTCAGTGGGAGGGAGCAGTGCCAGACAAAGAAGTGTGTGTCTCCTCAACCAATACACTTTAATGTAGCCTTGTGGTAAATAAAACTTACACTGACTTGTGTCTCCTTTAGAAGTTTTTTTTCCATGTGTTTTGCATATACCTTATTATGCCACAGTGGTGGTTTATAAAACCGAATGTTAGGGATCTTAGGTAAGTCCAGTAGGAAGTTTTTTATTGGATTCCTTTTACCTTAGGGTGTTTTACAGTCTTTGTCCTTCAATACTGTATATATGTGTATGTATATATACACCAAAGCTGCACAATAACAGATATAACATGTTGCCAAATCCTGCATGATACAGGTTGAAAAACTAAGTTAAATGCATAAGAAACTGTGTTCATGTCTTTCAGCTTAGGGTTCATTTCAACGGTCAAATGTTATAATATTTTAAGAAATTAAAGCAGTATTTTGTCATAGGTTTATTGTGCATGTTGACTTTTCAGTGAAAATAAATTTGATACATGTGAAGCTCTGTCAGTAACAGAATAAAACATCTTATGATACTTCTTATACTTTTGGGATTTTTTTTCTGTTTTTCTAAACATGTTCTAAAAGCTTGTTATTGATTATACACTAGTTGTTTCTAGAAGCAGAACACACTGAGAAAAGTGCAAATTGCAGACAGACACAGTGAGTGACTCTCAGCATGGCCCAGAAACATTGTGAACCAGTCCATGGCTGATATTACAGCACATTCTGCAGTGCTCGGCATGGAGACCACACACACTCCCTCCCATTCCCTTTTCACACAGTGCACACACCAGGCTGGACAGATATCCTGAAGCATGAGCACAGACACACCCTTCCACGTTCTATTTCACAATGTCCACATTTGGGATGTGCATGCATCCACACAGAAAGTGTGGTCAGCAGCTGTTGTGGCTTCCCAGAACTGAAATAAAGGGAGGCTTGAGCTGTGAGTGTTTGTATCGCTGTAATTGAGCTACTATTATAAAAACCAAATAGGGGTTATACATTTTTTTAATATTATAGATTTTTTTGTTTTTGGTCCCTTCTTTGCCTTTTTTAGAAATCACAGTAAAAAAAAATACCAGGAACAACAAGAGAGAGGGGGCTGACATGGAGCAAATCGAGCCGAACCAGATTTGAACCGGGGTCTCTAACTTATGTTTTAGTGGTTAAGCCAACAAGGCTTACCTAGAAAGTATTATTTTTAGAGACCTGTGTAAAAAGAGCAACAATTTATCAGTGTCAGTCTTATTATGCAACATTCGGTCCTGTGGATCACTTGAAGCATCAATAAATGCCGACCAAAATCTTGTGATTCATCACCACCATTTCATATTTAATTTAAAAGTTGAGTTATGCCCGTGCTTGGATTCCAAACACCAAACAGGATGGATCCTCTTTTCAAGCTATGGAAATTGTACATGGTTGAATTTGCGTTTACAAATTCATTATTTGCAGTCATACTTCCACTCAAACCCTCTTCCCTCCCCCACTTATTTTTTTCCATCAACAAAATTTCAAAGCCCATTTTGTTTCCTGTGCCACTGTTCCTCCCTTCCTTCCCTCCCTCCTTCCCCTTCTCTCAGTCCAACCAAGTCCCACAGCTGGAGGTGAAATCATTAGCAATACCCCCTCCCAGTTTTAGCCTCGCCTTCCTCCCTCCTTTGCCTCTCTCCCTCCAAGCAACACCTTTCCCAGCATCCTGCCTCCCCTATCAATGCTTTCACTTCATTTGCTCTCTGTAATATTTAGGGTAATAATAACCACCATTTATTAATGTTGTAAACTAGTCCTGAACAACAGATGCATTCCTAATGTTAGTCATGACTAAGGCACTCATAGGTGTGTGCTCACTTACCTTATCACTCTCCTCTCCATACGCATGGTCTGGGTGGCAGTGGTACGACCCACCTGAAGCTCCTGGACAGAGAAAAACAGGCAGAACCCAGGATCAGTCAGAGTTATTGACATGATCCAAAGTAAATAAGCATGTAAAATAATCATATGAGACACAAAACACTTGCGTGGTACACATAAACACATTTCTCACCCTTAAAGTAGTAACCAAACCTATAGTGACTACAAGCAAGTCTGTGAGGTGCAATAATAAAGCTCTTTAAAGTCTTTTATCTAGAATAAATGTCATTTTACAAAACATTATAGAAAACAAATTGTTGAAATTGATCACAAACAATCGCCTGAGTCCCCTGTTTATCTGTATACAGAACATTTAATCCTTTTGTTGTTTTGGATTGGGTAGGCATACAACAGCATGAAACAATGACAACATGTTTGTGAGGTCTGCTGACGGAGGAGCCTGAAACACATATGGTATAGCCTTGTTGCAGATCAGACGCAGTAGTAGGTGCACACACACACACACACACACACAAAATAAACACAGTAATCCTGGATTAGAGGGGCTCTCTGATGATACCGCTGCTTGCATCATGGTTAAGACTTTTACTCTTTTGTTTCCCACAATCCTTTCATCTTTTTATTGTCTTCTCCATTTATGCTGGCTTTTGTTTTTCCCTTTGTCACAGGCCCGTCTTTAGCTGGGGACGTCCTCGCCACAGATGGTGGCAGTGGTGAACGCTGCAAGGGTAAGAGCTCCCAAGGGCGCTTCAGACACCTTTACCATACAAGGCAAAGGGAGATAACTAAAGTCAAGGAAAACAGATGCAAAAAGAGTGGTTTTCACCTCATGGTTGTTTGTTTGTGGGATTTTTCCTGCTCACTGCCTTCTCTTTGAAGAAAGGCTATGATTGGCAACAAAGAGAAGCAGAAAGAATAGGAGATAGAGCGAGGTTTTCACAACTAAATTTATAGAACCCTTTCCTTCCAATCCCCAGAGCAGCAAAAGAAACTGACTGAAAAGGTTGAGGTAAGTAAAGCTTATATTAGTGTAGTACAAACCAGCTAAGAGGTTATTTTTACCAAAATGATGTGGGAAGACATACAGCTAAAGCATTCATGAGACTGGCCGGCTCCACTGCGCTCCTCTGTACAACACTCATTCACCTATCACAATAGGCAAAAATCCAACCCGCTTTCTGAATATGGGCTCACTTGTGCATTGTCAGAGTCCGGTAAATTGAGTCAGAGACGAGTCATTCAGTCAGAGTCACTCTATAGAGCACAACACTGAATCTACTGAACAGGTTTCGATGACCTCATGTCCACTGTTGGACTGACACAGACTCCACTCAGCACGACTTGGTTTCTACGCTCAGGGCCTCTCAAGAAAGCTGAATGGTGAGACTGCAGGAGGAATTTAAATGGATTCGAACACAGTTTTTTCCCTGAGGTTAATTTTCAAAGGGCTTATATGGAGGACTTAATGAATAGTTTGAAATGTGAAATATGTAAATGTATTTTTGTCTGTTATTACACACAGCAAGGAGCCTGCTTGTTTGTGATAGGTGCAAAGAACAGCTCACACCTCCACCACTGAGGCAGTGTTCATAATATTCTTTTTAAGGCTATGTCCACAGAAATGCATTCATTTTTCTTGCAGAAATAAAATATCCCCAATCATCTACAATTGTGCCCTAGAATGAACTGATCACCAAGAACCCCAAAATACTGAGCTAAAACACAGGACTTTCATTTTCCTTAAATGTTGTACAACATATTGAGCATCGTGTGCATAGTCTTCGCAACAAGCAAACAATTACACAAACACTGGTAAATGATCAATGATCAGCCTTTAGAAATCACACCATACTGCTAAGAGTAGATGGAGACCACGGCAAAGAGTTATATCGGAAAAATCTAAATTTTAAGGTTAAACACTTTTTATCTAGTGAAAGTGAATTTACATCCTGCTAACAAACTGGAGAAGAAGTGCATCCAACTTTATTTTTTTAAACACACAATCTTGCATGAAGGCTTAGGACATATTTTTTCACTTGAGTGTCTAATCTATTTCCACATAGTTTGACCATAGACCCTGTGTTCATGTGTTCATAGGCTGTAGAAAAAAGGGTGCGAGTTGTGGAAATGCACAGCCTGCTACACACAACACTTTTAAAGTTTAACATATCCAAATGCCAGCTGCAGGAATCCATGACCCACGTCCTAAAATTGCAGGTTTCTGTAAAAGTCTGACGGATGTCGAAGAACAAGATAAACAGAATGCACAGATGGAGGGGCATTTGAAGGTGAAGTGTGAAGGAGTTAGAGAACTGCAAAGAAACAATGAAGCAGAGCCCAGGTGAACAGGTGAGGGCGGTGAAGAGGAAAGTCAGATGGATAGATAGTAGGGATGGATACAGGGATCCAGAGAGAGCAGTGAAGGGCGGCTGAACGGGTAGAGAAGGAGATGGGTGGGGGTAGTGGCTTCCCCTCCTGACTACTATTGATTTTCTGTAAGCCTCAGAGTGCATCAGCTATTTCTATCCATTTCCTCCACCCCTTCCTCACACACCATCCTCCTCACACTCTCCATCACTTCATCACCACCCCTCCCTGTCGCCGATCTATTTCCCTATCTCCCGGCCCTGTCTGTCCGCCATATATTCTCACCCTTTTATCTCACAGCATCCATATTTCCCTTCTGTTTCATTTTTGATCTCCATCTTTTCCTTAAACGAACGCTTCCTTGTCTCTGTCGAAACTGAATACGAGTAACGAGTTACAAGCAGCCATCCCATTAATTACGAGACTAAATATTGTCTCAAAATAAACTTCACATTTAAAAGTTATGTTTTTATGTATATCAGCACCACCAGCACAAGGTTAGGTCCAAAGTAAAGCTATGGGAAACTAGTGTCCAAGTTTTCTCACCTGCTGGAGCAAACATTGGAGACAATTCCAGCAGAGCATATGCATAGCATTAGTGCAAACCTGGCATCACCCCGCCCCCTGAACACATGTCTGTGCACACTTCACACCTTAGCGCCAAGCAGTGGCGAGAAACAAGCTGCTGTGCCGGCTTAAAATAGGCGCACAATGTTCAACGCCTGCCCAGTTATTACCTGCTTAGTGCGACTTGACGCAGGCCTCAACACACGTGCTAGAGACCATTCTCCACCTCTCACTTCATGCCCCCCATTTAGTTTTCACACCCTTCTCGTCATCATCTTTGCTTATGTCTCTTAAGTACAGTGGCAGGAGAACTAAGTTTTGACTCGACGTCTTCCCGAATGACAGCTTTTAGTCCCAGCTTATGTTTTATAGACATTCAGTCTTTTCATGTAATATTTTCGGTCTTAAATCTGCTTCTGCTGTAAAAAACAAAACAAAAATACTTCAAAAACTAATTGTGTTTAAGTGCTTCTTTTACAGATCCACTATTTCTAGACACAAACAGAATGTCGAAAAAATATCACTAATCCAAGTAAGTCCTGAGTGGGTTCAAGGATTTATGATTGTGTTGCCAAAAGATTTACAGAAAAAGATAATGATGAAAGAAATGAAATCAGTCCTGTGCTTGACGATATACCTCAAAAAAATAAATAAATAAAAAGAGACAATCATCAGTGAAACTTGTTGACATGTTTCTAAGTGGGACACTGATTTAAATACATCCGTAATTATCCCTAATTTGGAATGCAAAAAGTATGATAATTCCACAAGCTGAGAGCAAAGCCAAATGATTTTCCCCCCTCACAAAACACACGCGTTTACGCATCTATATGTTTGATAAGGGCAAGTAAAGCTGTCTTTGAATAAAATCTCCTGTCTCAGGGTTATCATTTATACAGCAGCTTTGTGTTTGTTGTACAGTATGCATTCTACTTTTGTGTAACAGACACAAAAGGGGCAAAACATACCAGTGTTAAACAGGATTGTGTTGAAATGACAAGCAGAAGTTGCAGATGCTCATGGTGTTGAAACAAAAATCAAGAGGAGCTTAAAATACCAGAGTGACAGTCTAACCAGGCTGGTTCCTCTGACTATAGGCAAACCAGCCCAGTCCTGACAACGAAATCTCCAAAAACTAGCCACTGTACAGCACTTTACACTAATTTACAAAATACCCTGTAGTTAATCTGTTTGGACTGGACTCTCCGATTTCTGTGTGATTAAGAATGGGATTGCTCATTCTGTCTTTCTATCTGAAAGTCTGTTTAACAGTCTAAAGAACTACAAAAGATTGACAAAACCCAACAAAACATACTGTCTAAAGCAACCTGGTCCTGACTCTGACTAAACAGCACAGCATCTGGTTAACATTCCAAGATATCAAGAAGGAAAGGAGACAGGCATGTAACAGCAAACACCAACCCCTCCCTCTGTCCCTCAACATTCATTCAGGCATGTCTTGTTGCTACCTTTACATACATGACACAGCCCCTGATTTTAGCTTCAATCTTCTCCTCTGCTCTCAATCAACTGCCAACCAATGACGTCCATCGCTCCATTCAGTCACAGTACCTTTCTGCCTCAGGCTGCACACATACCTGCTCTGTGTGAGGCATGCACCTCGGAGCTCTCCTTACAATAACACTCATATCATAGTCAGTGTCACTCCTATTCAATGGAATGTCTTACCTTCTCATTTTGCCAAGGTCCATGATAATTTCCTTTCCATACATGCTTCTCACTGAGAAGCCAAATCAAGCCCTTTCTGGGAAATCAGGAAGACTCAGATTGAAAAAAAAAGAGGCTGGGCGTCTCTAGGACCACTCTTGCTGCCATGTTGACATATATATGTGATAACTTAAAATATGTTAAATAAAATAAAACATTAAACAGCAAAAGAATTTGAAAATATACAGTTGTATATATAATCTGTATATATAACACAAAATAAAAAAAGAAAAAAATTCTATCACGTTTTTTGCTGCATCTACAACTGAGTACTGCCTTTACAATAATAGTGGATTTCTTAGTTTTAAGTTTTATGTATTTGAAAAAAATAAGTGAAAATGACAACCCAATTTAAAGGCACATTTCTTGGATTCATATATTTTAGAAATGGGGGCAAAATGTCTCCTGGAAGAGACTGACTTCTTCTTTTGCTCGGTTTTCTGCTCTGATTTTTTGGTACAGGCCTTATTTAAGGCATAGTCTCACCTATAGTGACTTTCAATGTTTCTGTAGCCAAAAAAACCCAGTTCCTTTTAAGTAAGAGCTAATCTGAGTCCCCCAGGACTTTTCCTGCTGACCAAATTGACAACTTTGTTGTTTATTTAACAACAGGGGAACCTCTGCTACTTGACCAATCCAACCAAAGGACTTTCCCTCAAAATCAGAGGGGGTTGCCTGGGTGACAAGACAAAGGAAATTAAAAAACAGAGCATGTTTCCACTTGTGTATAAGACAGAAGGATAGAGAGGATAGTTGTGGAGTGGAGGGGTTAAGGTAGAGAGGCAAGAGTGGCTGCCCCTCTGCTGCTTTGGGCGATCCATTAAAACGATCCCTCCATTAGACAAATGGGAGGGAGGAGGCTGGAGCAAATGGACCGGAGGGGTACAGAGAGGGTCAACTGATCCAAAGGGGAGGGAGGATTGAGTGTTAGTGAGGGACAATTGAGGTGGTCATAACTAGGATAGGATAGCAGAGCCTACAAGGAATGTTTTAGAGACTTGAAGCAATTTGGCAGCAGTTATAACCATTTGGCAGGCACATTGCCCAAGTATCTTTGCATCTCTGTGCTTGTCTTTAGCTTAAATCAGTTACTTTTTATATGGCAGCCCAAGTTAACTTCCTTACACAGGACTAGAAATGTGTAGAGCATGTTAAATTTGTTAAACCGCAAGATAATGGAGAAAAAAAACAGAGCCAAGAGAGACTAGAAGTGAAAAGAGAGAGGGCCAGATGAAGGAGTACAGTCTAACATAAGCTTTCATGCGCAACGCAGGTGACTAGTACAGGAAGAATGGACCAAGTACATCTCCTTCTCTTTCACTGTGCCCAATGAGCACAGACCATTCTGCAAAAGAGGCTCTAATAAAAGGTGTGTGTTTGGCTGGGAAGAGTCCAGCCAGCCAGCTGCTTTGCTCTTGTTAAAGAATATTCAAGTATAAATTAGTCCCAAGGCTTCATCTAAGTACAAATTCTTCTTTCATTTTGAAATAAAGAGATTGCTGTAAGCTTTATAATAACAGAAGCACACACATCTTTTCACGTTCACAATTTAATTGAGTCAGTTTTTTATCTTGTACTGCTTTAACAAAAAATGGTACGCAGTCTAACCGTTTCTGAAAAAAATGCTTTTGTTCTTGTGTGCTGTGCAATTCAGGTTTAATTGAAATTCATCTACATAATGACTGAGCCTCTATTAAATATCCAGCCTGGGCCTCTTTCTCTGGGTCGAAATCCATTTAGATAGACATACAATACAGTCAGTCCCTCTACCCATTGATTTGTGGTATCCTAACATAGCCAGGTCTACTATGATGGAGGACAGGTCATGGGTCACACAAGTCCAATAATCATTGTTCCTCTACTCATACAGTACTGTCCAAAAGGGCTATCCATAGACCACACTGTCAGTCTGATAGCGTTGTGAAACTAAAAGGGGGGCTATGTCGGTTTGTGTGTGTTCAGCTGTTGTCTCTTTTTGTTACTCTCCCAGACAGGTAATACCTGTCTACACAGAAGTACACACACCTGCACATACTCTCTATGATGATGCACTTCATTCAGTTGGGTGAGATAACAGCAAAGTAGGAGACATTTTCTTCAATTGTTTACCAAATTGTCTCTAAGTCTGAAATCCTCAGTTAACTAAATTAATAACTACAGGTTAAATAACTGAAACATTCATACCTGTTAGGAAAAGAGCAGTACATTAGCATATGAAACTATGAAATTGTAGTATTCTCCATTTGTATTTTTGATTTAGCACATTAATTTATATAATTTTTACTAAAAACTGGTACAAGACACAGGAGCCTAGACACAGTCCAGTCCAGGGAAGCCTGCTGTACCTTTAGTGAAAGAAAAGCTTTCTCCTACTCTTGAATGTGAAACTCTATCTGAGGTGTTTGTATGTTGTGCCGTTCACTGCACTGGCTGTGTGACAGTGCCCTCACATGTATTTTCCACATGCACAGTTGGACCAAGTCACTTTATTGCAGCAAACCACTAACTTCACTTGGTCATACTCATTTCTGTTGTTACCCTAAAAATATAATTTTATCGTGCTGATACAAGTAGATCAAACCATGCATATCCCTTAATCAAACCATTGGCGGAGAAAAGAAAAACACTGTTGTCACGGCAGCCTGTTTAGTTCTCTGAAAATTAATTTTGGCCTATCACACACTGTTACCTAGTTACATCAATACTGTAATAAAAGGTGCCATGCCATGGTGCTTAGTGTGTCACATTCAAGTATCTAACTTAGCACAGAAACAACCACACACTAGCACAGTCCACACCACAACCTGCTGCTGTTCACACGCACAGTTCACAGCACATGATTTTTCTATCATTGAGAACACACTGGCTAATTAGAGTAGCCTACATTAAATGCAAATGTGTAGCTCAGGAATAGTTAACCAAGGACTTAGCTCCAATGCATAAGAACTTCATACACTTCTGTGTTTGAGTTTATTGACTAAACAGATAAAGCTGGTCGGTTTTACTGTGACACCATACATTGACAGAAAAGGTCAAAAGGGGTCTTTACCTGCTGCTGGGATGCGGTGTGTACCAGAAACCGAGGAGAGCCTTGAAAAGCCGGCAGGGGTGTTACTTCCTGGGACTCGCTGCTGGTTTTCTATTTGGCTTCCGTGAGCTCCGAGTGGTGCGCAGCCGGTTGTGTGCAGCTGCTGTGGATGGAGTTGCTGATGGTGGTGGTGGTGGTTGGATCCCATGACGGCGCTACCGGTAATCCCATTGCCATTCCCACCAGAGTACTGCTGGTAATATCCTGAACGAGAACGCGATCGAGTCCTTGGGGGCTCCATAGCCATTTGATGAAGGGGGTGTAAGAGAAACGAGGAGGTCGCGGCTGGGGACTGCGGCGAAGAACTGGTGGTAGATCTGGTCTGTACAAAGCTCCTAGCGCCGCTCTGGCTGTAACTATAGCCGCCCTCCGCACCCCCGTAGTCTGTCCGCTCCGCAGACTCCGACGCCCCCGCCTCGTCGAATAAATCAGCCCCTTTGGGGACAGGCTCCGGGGTGGAGGGCAGCCGGGGGCAAACGCGGGGCTCCTGAGTCGTGGGCTGTCCAGCGGCTGCGATTGGCATTTCCTTTTGGGGGATTTCCTCTGTTTCTTTTTGCTGTTTTCCTCTCGTTTCCTCTAACAGAAGACGCTTTCAGTCACTGTCCAGAAATAAAGTTGAAGAGTGAACACTGACACAAAGAAGCCCACAGCATTTTCGGTTAAACGGCTCGATCTGAATCAATACATGCAACAGATTACTCTATTTTCACAAACACACGACGTTAATCACCAAATGTTTATTTTGACAAGCGTGTGTGCGCTTTGGAAGAGAGTTACTTCCCCCAACTAACGTAATCAAACACAGCAAGATTTAACAAACTGGTTTAGCAACAACCTACAGGCACATCCAACTATATGTGTGTTTATTGTAAAACATATACAAAGTGGTCTAATATATGATAAACACGCGTTATAATAATATTACTTTTAGTTCAAAATGATAAACCCCAAAGACTAGCAGAAGTTCACAACAAGCGCTAGCTCGCTGGAGGCTAACAGCGGATATGCTAACATTAGTGCGTAAACGCCTCATTACGCAGTTTCCAACCAGACAAAAACACTGTGGACACCCTTTGTCACCTTTTCGTGTATATGGCTATCGTCTAACAGAGTTTACGGCAACTTTAACCACTTTAAAGACGAATTAAACATGTTTAGCCCATCTGCGTAATGTCGTTCGCTAGCTTGGAAAGCAATACCAACCCCTCCTCCCCAAACGCAGAAAGCCCATTGCTAGCCACCCACGCCTCGGTTCCCTTTAAATTATTCGGTTAGTAAAAATAAAACAAAATGTTTTAGTTAAAACTTGTTAGTAGTAATTCGATGAATAAGTTAGGGTTAGTAGTTCTTGTTTTCCACGCTGAAGAGGGGAAAGAGCAAAGCGCGCTGATCAAAGATAAAAGTGGTCAACCTAAAATTACAAAGAAAGAACCACGGTCAAATCTAACACTCTCTTAAAGATTTGTGCCGCCTCTAAGCTTACCGCTAAAAACCGGTCTAATTTTCCAACATTTAGAGGTAGTTTTTTACTAAATCTTACCTTCAACGTGCTCTCCTCGGCTGTACTCCTGACTTGGATGTGTCGATAATGCTGTGAGCCCTGCCTGTGAGTGGATGTGAATGGTTGTGTATGCGCCCACTGTTCCCTTGGTGTCAGCGTGAAATGTGACAGACCGTCAACGCTCAAGTCGGATTTCACTAGACCTGACCAATCGAAACCAGAAAACAAAAGGCGTTTGTAGTTGTATTTACCATGATCTATCTCTATCGGACAGACCATGATTCAAAAGCGCATAACAATAGCAATACTCATAAACTGTCTTTCTTTAGTCCAGCTTAGGACATGATATTTGCTGGTTTGAGTGTATTATGGATTGTTGAGGTTCGGTCTTCGATTACTAAGCCTGTTAAATCAGAAGCTGTGGATAGCAGAGAGGCAGGCTAAAAGGATCTTTAAATTATTTATTTACAAATACCAAGCCTACCCATTGCAGCTGTTTTCTTCCGAGCCCTGCTTTA
Organism: Rhyacichthys aspro; assembly: GCA_036850595.1. NCBI lineage: Eukaryota > Metazoa > Chordata > Actinopteri > Gobiiformes > Rhyacichthyidae > Rhyacichthys > Rhyacichthys aspro. The sequence goes on along the minus strand of CM072148.1, from coordinate 14,977,854 downwards.
AAATAAACTTAGGCTATTAGCTGGGTTTGCAAAAGTTACATACCACTTTACAGAAGCTAGAAATAGCACTTGGCAGTCAGAGATAAAATGTGACTGATATTAAATTAAACAAAGTACTTTGCAATTTTATATGTCCCCATTCCTCTGTCCATATAAAAAAAATATTTCATGTATTTTATATAGAGTCAAGTGAGGGAACTGTGTTCTTTTAAGTTTCTCATTAAATTTGCAACATATAGCATACAGATTTTAAAACACTTTTAAAACACAAGGGCCAGAGAGGTCAAGAGTCAGACTTGATGTGTAATCTATAGGCAATGTCTTCCTTATGTATTCAGAGGATGTCATGTGAAGGAAACGTCTGTGTCTGCCTCTCTGTCTGTCCCCGTTTCTCACTAAGTCCAGTCCATCTCACCTTCTATAGCCTATTCCCTTGGTCTCGTTCTCTCATTTCACACACACCCAACCCATCAACACTCCTCCTAATACACACACATATTCTCTCCTCATTACGCTCCCTTTCCCTACTTTGATGATATGCAAATATCCCACCCTCCCTCTCTCTCTTTCTCCCACAAGCAGCAAGCCACACATCACACACACTCACACACAGGCTAATGCGCTGTGGCAGCGTCCACAGACAGGCAGGGAGGATCAATTTTTCACCCAGTGTGCTACCGATATTCATAAGATAAGGCCACAGAAGAGAGTGGCGGAAGGGAGGGAAACAGGAAAACGGCTGGGGGAAGGAAGGGGAGCAGCATAGATGGGGATAAGGAAAATGGCGAGTGTAATAAAGGGGATGGAGCAAGGCTGTGTAATTGTGTGTGGACAGTAGCCCCATGTCCTAATCAATATGCAATGATTTATGAATGATTTCCAACTGCCTGATCAAAATCAGCCATTGTTGTCATTTAGTTTGTGACCTTTAGGGGTGAATCTGATGTAAATTTTGTGGATTCAATAAGTAAAAGTGTGTTTGATTCTTTTGGACGAAAATCCGGTTACAATAGAACTGAGAGACATTACATTGTAGTTGTAGTTTTACATTATCAAGATACATTTTTTTTACATTGTAATATTCATTTAAGGCCTGCTCCTCTTTGATTGAGATGGCAGCACCTGGGACATGGGCAAAGTTGAAGATATGCACAGAATATTATCTTTCATTGTCTTGATCATTAGACTATTCCAGCGTTGTAATGTCATTGGCATTGTGGGCAGTGTATTATCAGTCGCATTGTGAGTTATTATGTGATTCAAACTCGTAATGTCTACAACAATTGACTTGCCATTAGAAATATGCTTTGTTTTAAAAAATTTAAAGTGCCAGAGTGTCCAGTAAAAAGGCTGAGTGGTAAGCAGAATAACGGGGGAAAAAATGGGGATGAGGACTGGAGAGCAATTGTGTGTCTGGCTGCCACAGGGAAGTGTGAGCACGGGTGAGAAACGGGGAGAGGGTGGGGAAGTCTCGTGGGTGAGTGGGAGGGTAGAGGCAGGATGAGTAAGTGGGTTAGGGGTGGTAGGGGAAGGGGGGGATGGGGTGTGGAGAGGGCTCTGGGGGATGGGGTTGGGAATGGATGGGCTGGTGTAAGGGAAAAAAGGAGGGATGGTGAGTGTGTGTGTGATGAGGAGGGGGTGGGTTATTTTGCTGACGTGCTCTCTTATTGGCTTGTTCAAATGCTGGGGGAGGGGCAGTCACAAACCATACTCTCACCAGCTGTAGGGAAGAGAGCAGTGAAACAAAGAGAGGGTAGATGGGGAGGGGGGCAGATATGTGTTTTAATGTTGATATTCTGGTCTAATTAGATTCTTGTCTAAGTGGCGGAATGAATGGGGCTGATCAGATAGAAACTGGCGTAAAAGACGCAAGAGCAGGCTTTGTTTGAGTTGGAAAATTCTGTCTTAGTGGCGACAAGGGTTTCTTGATCTATAATTTAATTTCACTTGAGAGACAAAGAGGAGCAAATTACCAATACTGTCTTTTGGACACTCTCCAATCTCTCTTATCTGAGTGTTTACAGTGTCACTTCCTTATGCACATACAGTATATGAACACTAGGAAGATCTTTGTTAACAATAATATTAACAACATAGAAAACAAAATACCATTCCACCACATACAAGAAGGCAGATTGAGAGCCATGTGTTTGTGGAGCCCAGCTGAACCCTGCCTGCTAAACCAGTCCGCTGGCTGTGACAGACTGACAGGCTGGGAAATAGAGAGGCTGGTGTGTGTGTGTGTGTCCATTGGTTAGAGGAGAATGAGGGGGAAAGAGAAGAAGAGAAATTGAGACAAAGCAGAGGATTGACCAGTGAAGACAGACACAAAACAATAAAAGCTAAAGGAAAGGGACAAATAGGAAAACATACGGAGAGAGGAGGGTCTGAGTAGCCATGCACTGGGAATGAAAAAGAAAGCAGAGTGAGGAGGAAGCCAGGCTTTCCGTGGCTTAGCCAGACTGGAGCAGTGGGACTTGGCTGGCTGTAGACCCTTGGCTTCACTATTAAAGCAAGCGGCGAAAAAAATCACAGTCAAAAAATGAAAAGGGCAAAGAGCTATGCCAAGAATGCACAGGCAAGAAGCAACACATTAGGTTCTTTCCTTCTGCCTGCCTTTCTGTTTTCATCGAGCAGATCCAAACAATAGGTGGGACCAGCCCTGAGAAGTGAGCGCCATAGACTCAGAACCCTACTGAGAAACTTAAGGGCTTTTAAAGTGGTTAAAGTGCCATAAAGGCATGGGAAGTCCTTTTTATGTTTCCCTTTTGTATTGATGTGCATTTTCTCTAATGCTTTTTCATCTCCGCTTTGATGCCATAACCCTCAAGTTGCAGCACCCTTGCACCACTGAACAAGAGACTTATTTTAAATGTATTATTAATAACTACAAGAAAAATATCACCAATTTGAATATCACTGTCTTTACAGAAACATGATTTTAGAGTCGACACAGTGATGCTGCATTTGACATTTTAAAAAGAAACCTTTGAGGCAGTTTTGAAAAGTTTTTAGAAAGAACTATTACCGTGTCTTTTTAGTTTTTTCCCCTCTCAGCTGGTGGGTCATGTTCTTTCCTTTTTCAAAAGTTTACACCAGTTGGCATCACCATGAACAAAACGGTGACTAACAGTGGTGTATTTTTATAGCTTGAGTTTTTGAAGAACTGTACTTTGCCATTGCTGTTCTCACAGAAGAAAATAGGCCCCAAAATAAAGCCTGTTTGAAAAAATAATGCATCTACCAGAAGAAAGTCATGGATAAAATGTCCCGAATCAACACAGCTGCCATCTAAAGTTTTAATGAATGAAAGGCTCTTGAAGAGGACCTTTAGAAGCTCATCAAAGTATTTGGAGGCCTTCTAATCAAAGTTTTTAACTGCATGGCCAACCCAACCAAGAAGACACTGTGCATGAACAAAGAAACTGAGAACTTTAAAGCTGTTCAATTGCATTTTCTTTACATTAATCTTTTAGTAAAGACAAAAAAACTAATTTGAGGCAGTTAACACTTTTAGGGGAGTTCTTATGAATTTACCATGTCACTTAACAACTCTCAATGCAATTTGAATGCAAAATAAATTGCTATATGGATGTGAGAGTCGAGTTGTTTATAGCTTTCAGTATGCCGAGCATTGTGCATGATGTCTTCTGGTCTTTAGTGCTACAGTATGAGCGACATGTAATGCCACTTCTGACAGCATTCTACTAAGATAAAAGCATTAATGAAAATGTAGTCTGCACATATTTTTACACATGACAAACACAATTTGGGAAACTGCAAAAATATGCAATGTGCTGTATATGCCACTATGTGTAAATTCATTTATCTTATTTAGCCTGATGTCAGAACCATAAACATGCCCTGTGTGGCTGAACACCTTGATGAGTCTGTTTCAGATGCTTCTGTAAAGCACATTTAAAGTGATAGTTGGGTTATTTCTCTAATGCTTGTAGTTAAGTGGTAGTTGCATTTTCCGTCATTCAGCGTCAAGAATCAGTACAAAAGACATATGGCAGCAGATACCCAGCCGCCATCACTGCTTAGAAGCTTGGGGGACCTATTGTCTTTGGCAGATTAATTGTAAATAGCAGGGTCTTATTTTTCTGACTTTCCCATCTACTGTACAGTAAACACAGTATAGAAGATTATAGCCTAAAGCATGTGATTCCAGAAAGGCCTTCACAGTAGGGGGCATTAGTCAAAAACAAACCCCAGAAAATGCTCACCACATCATACCAAAATATTCATGGGACTGTGCCAAACACCAGGATTTTAACGTAAAGCATGAGGGACAGTATCATGCAGTATTTAATGTTGGCTGTGTTTTCTAGATCTGATGGATCTAGAAAACACAAACTATGATCAAGAAGAATAAGTTGACTATATCTCAAATAGTATCTTAACTCATGGTGCTGTGTCTTCTGTCAATCATTTCAAAAGCTGCTGCATTTCATGTGCCATATGTCTTGCAACACAAGACTGATTGTGTGTATGCAATCAAGATGCAACCCCAAAGCCATGTCATATTCGGAGTTTGAAGGAGGGAGAAGGATGCCAAGAAGTGAAACGTGATGATGAGTGGGTGTGTGAGAATGAGCTAAAGGAATCTTTCCAAGGCTCCTTTTTCCTGTGTGTCCTTATGTGTGACATGTGTACACCCATGTGATCGAGACTGTATTTATGTGTGGGAAGCAGCAACCCTTCCAGCTTTTAGCCTTCCCAAGCCTGTTTCCGTGGCCCCCACCTCTCAACGCATACACAACCGCTTCATACACTTCTCCACGCTGGCGTCGAAGGGTTTGGCCTCAGCAAACCCCAACCCACTAGTGCAGACGCAGCAGAGGAGCCAGTCTCTCCCTCTCTCTCCTCTGAGCTTTGTCTGTTTCCACCACTCACCAAATGTTACTGAATCCTATTCACACAACGAGGCACCAGAATGGATTTTCCCACACACACCTCTTGATCATCATGTTGGTGTATCTCATATGACTTGGCACAAGTGGACCATGCATATGTGCATGCCAGTGCAGGAAAGTGTGTGTTAAAAGTTTTGGCAGTTTTCTCAATGTAGTCATACCAAAAGATCCACTGGGAAATGTGGTTTTAACGCCCCCTCTCTTCTCTTTTCTCTTCTCTATCCAGTTTCTTTTCTCTCTATATTTCACATTTACATCGCTGTTTCCGCTTTCCGTCCATTTTTTTATATGCTGTCAACATGTTAACCTGCTTAAACACCCCTAATTTATTCTGCATTTATCACTGCTCTCTCTTTGATGATTTGGATTAATGTAACTAGATATCTTGGTGCTTTTTTTCTTGAATCCTCACACAATGTATGCAAATAGCTTGAAGTGACATACAAATAATTTAATATTTCATGATAATATAAGAACAATCACATATATACAAATTCAATAGACATGAGAGTAGATCCTAAAGTCCTTGTAGAAACTCTGGGGAGGTGTGTACACAATTAATCTGAGAAGGACGCCGAGTGCAATAGTGCTGCACACATTTATTTATTTATTAATTTATACTGTAAGAACTAATGGCTTTGGTTTTTCATTTCACATGATAGGTCATGTGATATGAAAAAAAAAACCCAAAACAACACTCATTAAGCCCTCTTTTAGCCAATCAGAAGCATGTGTAGGTTTGCAAACCAAACAGTAAGACACATCCAATCCCATATGGACTTGGTAGGACTCATGTTAATGCCAGGTGTGACTACAACAGGTCTTTTTTCCTCTTGTGATCAAATAACACACACAGAAAAGCACACTGAAATCCACTGTTATAGGTCAGAGTTTATATTCATTGTCCAATAGAGCTACTTGGTCTAGTTCAATTCAGTCCATATCAAAATTAAATTTTTACCTTAAATGCTTATTAGTATTATGTCAGTTATTGTGGTATGTCTTCAGTTTGCAGACAAGGGTTGTAGTGTATGTCAAGGATACTATGGTTTTAAAGATGGGTTATTAATTATGATTTTTAGTTTTTATTTTTTTACCACTTGCTCAACAATTGTCTGACTCTCCAGGCCTATCCCTCTTCTTTGTGATGTCACCGAAGAGAAGTTGTGTGTCAGCAAGGGTTTTGTATAAATGTGTGTGAGATAGAGGATGGACAATGAGGTAGAAAAAAAGAAAGCGCCAGGATCAGTTTTCCCTTTTCAATTCAGAGATTCAACTCCTTGTTTTAATCTAGAATAGAGGGTGAAAAGAGCAGGTAAGGAGAGAGGATAGCTGGGAATTTGAGCTCCTGGCAGCTGTTTTGTCCCTCTTCCGAATACCAGCTTATTAACAATTACTATATATCTGTCTTTCTAATGTATCTACACTGATGATAGCGTGTTGTCCTCAAATCACGCTTCTTCCTCTGACGTCTCACTCACCACATCCTGGATTTGACTTCAAAAGCAGATGACATATCTATACCATAATGCTTTTCCTGTCAATTTTTAGCTTGCAGGTTATGCCGACATATGCAGCAGTACTTCTTCTCACAGCATCCTTAGAGTTACTTCACAAACCGTACTGTACTGATAAACATGGTAGCCTACTGTCCGATCTGTGGGAAGCCTGTCTACTTTGGTGAGTATCTTCCTTCTATTGACTTGTGTTACTTTCTTGCTCCCTTGTTCTCAAAGGAGGCTGTCCTTGGGCTGTGACACTTTAATTCAGGAGATAAAATGTAAGAAAACTGTTAGAATAACAATGTGCAAAGATATTTGTTTATTGAGGAGGTTAGCTGTTTTGCTCAAGCACTTTCAAGTGCACTCATACATATTGGTGATAGAAACAGGATGTGGGTCTGGTTAAATGTGCTCAGTTCTTTGGGTTTCCTCCTTACATTCACTCTATTTGATTTTGAATTATTCCAAGAAAAATGTAAAATATTGTTACATTAAAGATAAACTATGCAGGTTTTTGCCAAAAATTACAGAGCCTTAAAATAATTCCAATACAGTGCAGTAGTGTTTGTCTCCTTTGGTGCCTTTATATAGATCTTAGTTGAATTGCAGTATCTGAGAAACTCTGACTAGTTACAGTGGTTTTTTTACTTACCACTGCTCACAAATCAGCACTCACACCAACTGTAATAGTGCAGCTGGTTTTACTCGTCGATTCAAGAGTTGGTGAAGTTCAAATTCTCTGATGTGACCTGGCCTACTTACCTCTTTTCCTTCTAACACTGCTCTCACCAGTTTTTTTCTTTTTTCTACTGAGGAGAAAGCTTTGAAGCAGATGCATACGTTTTTAAGGCTGATTGTGGTGTGCAGAATACAACACATTAAATAATACACAGCTTATATCTCATGCTGCCACTTTCCATGGTCCAGGAGAAAGGAAGAGGTCTTTAGGAAGAGACTACCACCCATTGTGTCTGAAGTGCCATAAGTGTAACCGACAACTCAACGCTGGACAACATGCAGAGGTATATTAATGACTTTAATGAAAAATGAAACTAAATTTAAAGGATTTTCTTATGCAATGAAATTCATCAATTGTCTTTCAGTATGACGAAAAGCCATACTGCTCATACTGCTACTTGAAGATGTTTGGTCCTAAAGGTATCACATCACTTTAAAGAATTTACATATAATCATATAGCAATAATTTATCATTTTTATGTAAATCTCTCTTTACAGGTAACAGGTAACTAGGGTTGCCATGGTATCACCACAGTATGGCTAAACTAGACAGACAAATGCTGACCTACAAAAGACCCCAAACCTTCATTTTACTTCACCTGTGCGTCAAGATGTCCTAACCTTTTTAAAGAGGGACAAATTCGATGACCATTACATTTTGAACCATAATAGTTAAAATCCTACTCCATGTGTTGTAATCTGTTTTAAAAGCATTGGTGCCAAATAAACCACTCAATTGGGGAGGTAATTCTGCTTTTCTACATAGGTCTGGAATATGATAAATGTTATATTTATTAAAGCCCGAATGTATTATGTAAGAAGCTAGGTTGTGGTTGGTTCTTTTTGTCTCATTGACAGACATGTCTACATACAGATTATCACTACTGATTTATACCATACAAACATAAAGTCATGAAAAGAAGAAAGAAAATCCAATTCAAAATCCATTCATCTGTGCAGACTGTTGTAGTTAATCATGTAGTGTTGAACATGCAAACTTATGGTAATCAGTTTTTGCTTGTAAATTCATTATTTTCATGGCCAAAAATAATTGTCTCAAAACAAAGACTGTTTAAATTAAGACATTCATTTATGTAATGACCAGTGTGCATAGATTCATGATTAATATGTCATATGTCAATCAATTTTAGAATGTACTAGGGCCCCCAGGTACTGGTGGATTGGGCCCCTTACAGTCTCTAATAACGTCTCAGCTAACTTAGTAAACTGGGTAAAAAGAATGGGAAAAAAGGGATGGAGAAGGTGGTTTCTGTTGGCAGTGCAAAAGAAGTCTTATGCCAGCAGAATCCACTGGAATGGATCCTGCATTGACTGAAAGATAAATCTCTATTGCACAAACACACACATGTTCATATATTGTGTTCAGTGAGCATTCACTGCTGCAGGGGCTTGTCGCCCAGTGGTGAGTGAAGAACATGGCTTTGACACACACACACACACACACACACACAAAGAGGGTAAGGTGTGTTGCTGTGGTGCCCTGTAAAGCATCATGCAAGTGTCATGTGACTGACATTCAGACACATTGTCTTTGAGGATTGTGTGGCGCATTGTAATGAATGTCCAGAACTATTATAGACAGCCATTAACAGATATGATTTGTTTAGCATCTGTCAAATCAAAAACATAAGGATGCCTATCTGTTTCCATACATCTTTCAACCTATCTGTCTCCCTCTCATCCCCCACACATGTACCCGCCTCTCTCTCACTGTTGGCTTCACCCCCTAACCCCCTACCTTGATAGATCACATGGCTGCTGTGATACCAGCTGGCTGACTGCTCATTTGCATGTGTTTCAGCTACACTGCCTTATTAGAGAGATGGGTGGCAGCGGCTTTGGTTGAGGGGCTTTGGTAAAGGTGGAGAGAGGTTGGGGGTGAAGGGGAGAAATCTGGAGAAGGATAAAACGTTGAATTTGTGAGGCTGAAAGTAGAGAGAAAAGTAATATGGTTGGCAAATTATAGGAAAATTGCTCTCATTATGATGTTATTACATACAAGGCACTCACCTGCATATATTAAAAGGTAAGAATGATGTGGTAAATGCACATGTCTGTGGCTGCAGCTTTTACTTTATACGTTATTCATGACCAATTTAACATGCACATGACATTTGATTATTATGGAATGACAAGTCTTCACTTATCGAAAAACAAACGTTCAAAGTGTATTTTACCCATTGATTGTGAACGAGGAGGCCAAGTTCTGTGTTTGTGCTCTATCGACATCTAGTGGCTATATATGAAGGTACAGCTACGTTAAAGAGATTTTAGTAACGTGTGTGTGGACAAGATCAGAAACTTTTGGATTAGTGTAAGTTTTGTAAACTCACAAAATTAGAAATTGATCTTTTAAAAAGTAAATAGATAAAAAAAGCAACATTGTGTTTTCGAGATTCAAGAGATAAACAGGAATTCTCCAATCACATGCTGGGTCATACTGGGTCCATATACATAATGATAAATGGATGTATTAACCGAACATGTAAAAAAATAAATAAAAAATAAATGTCATGTTCAAGGGGCTATCTATCTGGAACTTTTTTTTTTTCTTAGACCACATATAGGCCCTTGACGCCTCTGCTTTATACTTACAACAATAGTACCAAAATAGTGCATTAGTAACAGTCTCTGAAGCCAGTTAGAGCCCAATGTGAGTGTTGCAAGTGGCTGCTGACTAAATTAGTATAAACTGACCGCAATTTCCTTTACGTGTAAAAACTGAGAAACAAATACGTGGTAAAATAAAGTGTGCCGGATGATATCAGGTGGGTGATCTGGTAAAATTATAAAACGCAAATCTCGAACAGTCCTACATTTCTAAGCCGCACCTGAAGGCATCTTTGGCCAGCGGCGTCTGTTTTGTGATGCGCATGCGCAACCAAAGAGGAAGCAAACGAGCTTGACGGATTATGTGGACATATCTGTGCGGAGAAGCAGCTGTTTCAACCAAATTGGGGGGATCTATGGTGTCGTATACAGACTTTGTGAAATGGAGGGCTGACTGCTTGAATGGAAGTAAATGTTGGTTTATGTACATTGAATTATAGGCCCTAAAAACTGAGCCACAATGATGTTAGAATGCGACCCGTCAGAGACAGAAGGCGAGTCCGTGTTGGACAGCACAGGAACAGCGGCGGAGTGTAACTTTCACTCTGGAGAACATCAGACGGTATTATTTGACAAAACCCGGATAGGGCTGGGGCTTGTGGTGAACCCCGGTGTCGCTGTTCGTATTTCGGATTCTCGTGAGAGCGTCTTGACCGAGTTGGAGACGGACGGCTCCGGCGAAGAGGCGCTGTTGTTGCCCTGCTTATCAGGAAGCTCTGCGTCTCCGCGGGCTGTGCGAGAGAAGAAGGGCAGGCGGAACAGACACAGCTCCTCTTCTGATAAGGACACCTTGGCTTCCCCAGGTAAATGATGGGATAAAGAAGAGCTGCAGAGCTGATTATCTACACACTGGCAGTAGGTGGTAATGTCAGGACTAGTGTGTTCGGTCTTTCAAGTAAATGGGTAAAGGGCATTTAGTAAAAGTAGTTATTTTCCTCAACATGTAAATGTTTAATTTTGAAGCTGAAACCAACATCTTAACCTAAATGACATTAGCACATTTATTTGTTTTAACATAGTGATAATATTTGCTGACTTGTGGGAATCTGTGAAACATATATGTATGTAATTATTCTGCACAGTACTGATAAATAGTCTAGTTTCTTTGGTGAATCATTTGTTTATAAAATCCTTCCATCTAGGTGAATAAAAATGACTCTATAGACCACACATGAAACACAGGGCCTAGGGTCCAAATCTTTGTATTTCTGCTTTAGACCTAGTCACATTACTAAAATGGTACCCATTCTAAAAATGGCAAACCTCTGAAGCCAGTGGGGATGAAAAATGTAAATGGTTGCTGGCCCATGTTTTAGTGAGTAGTTTGCACCATTTAAATATATATTTGTTAAAGTTTACTACTACTATAACAACCCTCCCTGATCCCTATGAAAAAAGAGTCAGGCAGATCTTGATTACAGGTTGTCTCAAGTCTCAAAGAACATTCCTGAGAGTAAACCCGATATTTGCATTGAATGTGTGGCATTTGGCTTGTATTTATCTTATAGTCTGTACCTTGTGTGTGAGACATATGATGCAATACATGATATCAGTTTGTAGCTGTCTGTGTGTGATATGAGTTGGAACTTTCAAAAGGTGAAAGTCCTGCCACGAGTATAGCTAGCTGTCACCAAGGGCCTTTTGTTGACTTTTTGCTACTGGATAGGTCTCATTGTGCTCTAATGCTTGGTCATAAGACACTGAACGTCTGTCTCGACATTAACACCAGATATGCTAAAAAATGCAAAGGTTGTTGAGGGGCATAATGAGATAAAACTGTGATCCAGTCGCCATGGTAGCAGCACATTCTGAGGCCTGTCAGCTAATTGGTTTCACACTACTCCCCCGCCTTAACACTCCCCTCCTTTGCCTGATACATCATTTTAAGGCATTGTTTGCTTTTGTCTATTTATGTCTCTCTTCCATCCTCTGCAGAGATGTTTTGTTTGACCACGTTCTATCACAGCCAGAAATCTAGGCCACAGGTACAAACGGAGCCTCAAATCACAGGAGTTGGCGTCCCATTTCCTGTGGCCTTTTAAAATAACAATTGTTTAGGCTAGAGTTACCACACGGCACTTCATTCGGTGGATCACACGAGTAGTTCTTCAAGAAAACTAAACCAGGTTAAACATACATTACAAACCTTTGTCAGTGAAGGCAGGAAAATGTTATAACTGGGGAAAAGTGTTTATTCAGGCACAGTCTCTATCTCTCTATCTCTAAGACCACGAGTCTAAACTTACACTGCATCTAATCTACTCACCACACTTACATGTAATGTATTTATTCATGCTTCTGTGCTTAATGTATAGCAATTCATTAGCCACAGATCTCAGGATGGAACTTTCCAGAATGCAATGGTGCTCCATGTTGCTCCATTGTGTTCACTGCAGTAGGTCCATGGGTCTCTGAGGCTGACCTCCTGCTGTGAAAGTGCTCCGCTGGCTCCATTAACTGACTGAGGGCACATAGACATGAATATTAAATATGTACAAGGCCACTGTGCAAGCAAAGGCATACTGTGGCACAGTATAGCCTATGTGAACTGACTGAATATAATACCCCCATATACGTCGTTGCTCTTAATACAAAAAACTCAACAACTCTGTCTTTATTGCCATAGTCCTCCTAATAGCCTCACTAAAGGCCACTTCAAAAGAGGGGCTAGGTTTGATGTCAAAAGGTAGATGTTGCAAAACTGCCCATCATCAAAAGTAGAACATAAAAGCGACTGAAGGCACCAATGGAGTGCGAACAGCTTTCTGGTTAATCAGCAAATGCTTGCAAGCCGAGAGATCACTGGAGGTTACTTGAAAAGGAGCCATTCATGTTTCTTTTTGTTTCAGAAATGCAAGGTTTTCATCCACATCAAGGCCAGAAAGCCTCTGAGGTGCTCCCTTTCCTCTCTGAAATTCATTTGATGGATTAAAGGCATTTTTCAGCTTGCTACAAAAATGGGAAGATCTTCATTCCTATTCCCATTCCTAACTGCACAATATGGCGCTGTCTAAATTGAGTATATATTCAAACATTGTTAGAGACATTGTTATGAGGTTCACATATCGCAAAGGCTTGCCACTTAGTGAGTGCTAATATGTACATAAAAATGAGAGCCATAGTAAACTGCTTAGGAACCTAAAGATGCACCAAAGAGGTTTTAACACATTACTGTATTCAGCACGCGTTTCCCTCCAGCCTCTTTAAAAGGATTAGCTTTTGCTTTATCTTTGTTTCCCCATATCTCTGTGACAAATGGCACATCAACAGTCGTCCACTTCCTTTGTCCACTGTTTCCTCCCTGCTTACCCCCTATGTGTGTCTTTCCTTTCATCTTCTCTGCATCCCACGGTGACTGATACAGAGCATATGGAGCCTCCTGACAGCTTACTGTACAGTAAGCTGTCAGGCCCCATGTGACAGCACGATGGATTGTGTCATGTCATATGATTGGGCTTTAATCAAATGAATAATTAGCAACTCAAATCCACCACAGAGCTGTCACATCCATTAAATTGCCAAACTAGGCAATAAAACAGTGTCACACAGTGCAACAAAGCTTAAATATATACACAAAGAACTAATTTGGTAATTAAAGATACACAATGAAATGGATCTTTTTCATTCTCCAGGTACCCACAATGGGGACTTCAATCATTTTCCAGATGATCCAGAGTTTGCAGACATCATCCAAAGGGCAGAACAAGCTATTGAGAATGGGGTTTTTCCAGAGAGGATTTCCCAGGGTTCCTCTGGAAGCTATTTTGTCAAAGATCCTAAAGGGGTAAGGAGGAAATGAATGACTTATGGAATAAGAAGTATAGTGTTTTGTTGTGGCTTTTATTTGACTTGTTATTTTTCCTTAATTGTGTTTCCTTCAAGCAGAAAATCATTGGTGTTTTTAAACCAAAGTCAGAGGAGCCCTATGGTCACCTTAACCCTAAATGGACCAAATACTTCCATAAGGTACAGACAGTTTCAGTAACCTTTAACTTAGTTTGTTATATAAATAATGACTGCTCATGAAAAATAAGCAAACAAACAAACTCAAACTTTTGTCTCTCCTCAGTTGTGTTGCCCGTGTTGTTTCGGCAGAGGCTGCTTGTTGCCTAACCAAGGCTACCTGTCAGAAGCTGCTGCATCACTGGTTGATTCAAAACTTGGCCTCGGAATTGTGCCCAAAACAAAGGTATGTGCATTAGAAGAGTTTACTTATGTGCAATGAAATGAGAAATGTGATTTTAAAATAAGTTCTGTAGTTTATGGATTATCTGCTGTTGATGTGGTCCTTGTCCTCAGTTTTTTAATTCTCTTTGTTTGTTCGGCAGGTGGTGTATCTGGCCAGTGAGACATTCCACTACAATGCTATAGATCGAGCCAAATCCAGAGGGAAAAAGTATGCCTTAGAGAAGGTTCCTAAGGTGGGACGGCGCTTTCACAGAGTGGGCCTGCCACCCAAGGTAAAACACTGTTCATTATTTGACTATGTAACTCTGTAAAGATGATAGATAATGTAATATTGTCATTTGGACAAAAAAGCTAGAATTTAACAGTCTATATTTTTACAGCTTTTTGTTATTACATCTACTCCCTTATAGCTGTTATTATAGTGGGTGGGGTGTACTTTTTTTCCCCTTACATAATAAAACTTCGGGAAGTATCTTGGCAGGTCAGTCACAGAAAATGTTGCAGTTGTGTCTGTTTTTGTGTTATTGAAGACAGTTCTATTCTAATAAATTAGTCAGAGGAAGCAGAAATATGGTGCTTTATTGTTGGTAAAATGGGTTTCTGTCTTTCTAAAAACTGCACAGATATAATCTTCAAGATGGTATATGGAAATTTCCGCTTCCTGGTGTGTTTTCTGTTGATGATGTTGCAGATATGGTTTCAGGAAGTAGATTAAGGAAGTTTAAGGTTTCTTTTAATGCAGCTCTTTAAGCTTGTGAAGTATTTTACATAAGCTGTGTTTGTTTGTTTGTTTGCAGGTGGGCTCATTTCAGTTGTTTGTGGAGGGGTATCGTGAAGCAGATTACTGGCTGAGGCGCTTTGAGGCAGAGCCACTGCCAGAGAACATCAGGAAGCAGCTGCAGTCACAGTTCGAGCGCTTAGTGGTGTTGGATTATGTGATTAGAAACACAGGTATGAGTGTGTATATGTTGATAGCTAAGGCACTGTCGACTGAACCTAAACATGTTCAGTGTGTAATATAGTATAATATAGTATATTATATAATATATAAAGTATAAAGCCTTTACTACAAGTCACCACTTCTCTGCAAGCATGCTTTCTTTACACGCACCTTTTGTGTTCAATTTGTTTTTCAGATCGAGGGAATGACAACTGGTTAATCAAGTATGAGAAGCCAGGAGAAGGAGGGGAAGAAAAGGTCAGGGAAAATCAACACTTATAACCCAGCTATTGAAAGAAAAATTAGAAAACACAAAAAACAAAACAATTTTGGCCCTGAAATGATTACCTGAAGTGATTACTGTCTTTGTCCAATGGACACACTCAGACACACACACAACATGCTCAATAAACATGGGCCCTCACTTACTGTATACAAAGAGGCCCACATGAGCAGACGCAGGCAGTGTGTAACTAGAAAAGACCAGTGGCCTAGTGACCTTGCTGGTTTCTTCTCAGAGTAGTGACTGTCATCAATTCATCATAAATGTCATGTTGTTACCACTCTGTACAATTAATCAACCTTAAAGGCAAAGATCAATAACTTGTCTTGCCATGGGTTATAAATCATCATTTAAACAGCTATTGGTACTGACCTTCCAGATGTATTCTTTCTGTTCTCTGTAGGATGCAGAGTGGCCTGAGAACAGCACAGATTCCTGCATCAAGATTGCAGCGATTGATAATGGGCTGGCCTTCCCCTTTAAACATCCTGATGAATGGAGAGCCTGTATGTTGTTTTCACTCACTGCCTTGTCTTTATTCATGTCAGTATTGTTTAAATAATGTGTTGTTGTGTCCTTCTTTCAGACCCTTTCCACTGGGCTTGGCTCCCTCAGGCTAAGGTTGCCTTCTCCCAAGAGACTAGAGACCTGGTGCTGTCCCGCCTCTCTGATATGAACTTTGTTCAAGATCTTTGTGAGGACCTCTATGAGATGTTTAAGGTACAGGATTCTTAAAAAACACCAAAAGTAAGAATATTGATGTATGAGAAGTGGATAAGAATCACACTTTTCTCTACTCAGACGGATAAAGGCTTTGACAAAACCATGTTTGAGAGACAAATGTCTGTGATGAGGGGGCAGGTGAGTTTTCTATTGGACTTATTTGTTTCTCATACAATAGCTCTGCCCTCTTTGTTTTGTTTTTGTTTCCAGAGCTCTCTCTTTGTTTTATTTTGATCTTCTTTCCATTATATCCTTACTTAACATTCATAGTCAATTTTGGATATTGTCTGTAGGTGTTGAACCTTACCCAAGCTTTGAAGGATGGAAAAAGCCCGATCCAGCTGGTGCAGATGCCCCGTGTGGTGGTGGAGCGGAGCCGCTCAGGAGGCCAGGGACGTGTGGTCACACTTGGCAATGCCTTTACACAAACCTTTCACTGCAAGCGGCCGTTTTTCTCCTCGTGGTAGACTGTGTGGAAGGAAACCTTTTAACCCTGCTGTCAGAGAATACCACCCCAAAGGGACTTATTTTTGTGGTGTTATTGAAGGATAATAAAGCTGAATACTGTGAAAGAATGAATGTATGTGAAACTAGGCTTTGCTTGTTCCCCTCTTTGTGAAGAGCTGGAGAGATACCAGTGTCTCCAAGAGACCTTGAGGATGTTTTTTGGTTACCATGGTGACTTAAATGGATAATCAGCTTTTCTACAGAGGTGAGTTTTAATGTTATACGGGCAGAAAGTTTTTCATGCCCACTTTATGTACCTTCTAAAAACTTACAAGTTTTCTAAGTGGGACTAATGGCCAAAGATCAAGCACTTACTTGCCACAGATGTGGTCAAATAGTGTTTTGGATTCCCAAGAACAGACAGCATTGCTATTGAATTGGACTAAATAATGACATGCTTTGCCTTGTAGGATTATTTACTGAAGCAGATATAAGGTCTTGGTGGAAGTGATTATTATTTTGTCTACTGGGACTGCACACCAGAGTTTCCCAGTGTTTACTTTTAAGTACAACACTTACAAAAATAGTGTCTTCTACTCGCTCTACTGCCAAATATGTTTGTTGTTGGAAGGGATGCTGAAAAGCCTCAAGATTAAGAATAAATTGAAACTTGAATTTAGCATTGGAGATGAGATAAATGTATTGCTTGAATGTAATCTGTTTACGGTTTCTATACAGATTTTTGATCTAAAACATTTCAATACGAGTGAATGCTGTCAAAAAGAATTTCCTCATAATAATGAATGTATTTGTTTGACATGTATTTAATTACTGGCAAGTATCTTTATCTTTGCACCTCACAACATGGGGGCTGGCAACTGGCCTTTCTCCTTTACAATAAATTATAAGAAAATCAAATTAAATTGAGGATAACATTTCTCACTTGCTCGAAGATGTTGTGTTTTATGTGTTCATCGTTAACATTTTTTTCTCAAACTCAATGATTGTGTAAACAAGAAAAATAAACTTTGGAAAACTGTATGTTTTTAGTCTTTAGTTGACATTTCACTAAGCATTTGTCTGAAATGTTACAGTGAAACTAAGGTGTGTTCAGCAGATTTCGAGTGATGTTGGTATAGTTTCCACAGTGCTCTGGCAGGGCCATTAAACTCAGTGGTTAAGCTGTTGACAGAAACGGTGCCTCAAGCAAAAGTAAGCTATTATTAGACTAACCTTGCTTCCGAGAAGTAGAACGTTTCCTTGAACATTTCCTGAATGACAATTATTATTTATGTATACTTGTTTTTTTTATGTCATTCTGATGTTTACAACCAAATACTGAGCACACATACTTATTTCTTTTACCTTGAGGAGGGTTGGAACAACTAGTAACATTTACTCTATTACATTTACTGAAGTTTCAACTTTTAAGTGTGCCTCTCTTTCCGTTCAAAGGCGTTTTCTTTTTGCTTTACACTCTCAAAGATTTTACGCACAGAGACTGGTCCAGTGGTTGGCTCTGTCACATATCTCAGTTTTAACAAATGTACGTAATCCCAATACAGAATCCCTCCAGACATACAGAGCTGGCAGAAAAGCGGGGTATTATTCTACTACAGACTTGACAGAGTGCTCCAAATGTCTCATGTGAAGAGCAGACTGTCCACTAGATGGCGTCCTGGCGCGCGTCCTCACCGCAGCCGTCCTTTTGCTCCACACATCAACAGAGATGTACAGTCACTGTCCAAACACTGAGGCACAGATGATGTGCGCTACACAGCACATTCTTATAGGTCTTCAACTATAGCCTACAGCTAGAGTCAGATTTCCTTATGTAAAACTTTTTGACACAAGTATGACTTTGCTTTAAAGTTTAAATAACATCTACTGAAGCTGCCATGATCTCAACAATGCAGTTCCTTTTACTCGCAGTGGCTTTTCTCTTCTCTCACGATCTGACCGGAGCTGACAAGTGCGCGTCCTCGTGTGACGTGAGCCTGTGTCCGAGCCCCAGCTGTCCGGGTGGATATGTCCCAGACCGGTGTAACTGCTGTCTGGTCTGCGCCCCTGGAGAAGGGGACCCCTGCGGCCGCAAAAACGACTTGCCCTGCGGCGACGGCCTGGAGTGCAAGCTGCTGCTCGCTGCGGGGAGACGCCGGGGCTCCAGGGGAGTCTGCAGGTGTGAGACACAGCACCAAGTGTGTGCAAGTGACGGGAAAACCTATGCTAATATCTGCAAGATGAAAGCAGCCAAGCGTAAAGCCCAGCAGAGAGGCCGCCCGGAAGTAACGCTCAAACACAAAGGAGCATGTTCGACTTTAAGCGCAGGTAAGAACATTTTGAAGTGTTTTTATGCTTTATTTTATTTTATTGTCAGGCATTTTTCACTCACTTTTTGACGTAGAATTCCTCAAAACTTTGTACTTAATTCCTGCAAGAACATCACAGACATCAATTGATCTTAAAATGAACACACAAAAGAAGGAAGATTAGACTGCTACAGTATGGCTAATTTATTGGCTTTGAAAGTAAAACAGCACACAAGTTAGACCAGAGTGGAGCAACAAAGAGCAGAAGTAAGACAAAGAAAAAATGTATTAAGATGGACACACATTTTTGCTCAGCATCAGGAGGCTACATTGAAAGAGACACTACTTCAAGTCTCAAATTCTGACCTGCTGTAGTCAGGTTTGCAAAATGTGTATCTGTGTCAGTTTATGTTAATGCAGTGGATTCCTCACCAGGTCATAAACCATCAGAGCGTCCAAACAGCCCTCGCTACAAGTTCAATTTTATTGCTGATGTTGTGGAGAAAATAGCGCCTGCGGTAGTCCATATTGAACTGTTTATAAGGTTTGTACATTTTTTTGTTTTCATCACTGACCATTAAGACACTTATTTGTTTGCATTGCTCATGGAAAGTCTCAGTCTCAGTTTCTCAGCCACAGCAACTTTGCCATAATTATTTTAGTCTCATATGTGTTTGTTTTCTTCATCTCTCTTTCTCCAGACATCCTCTATTTGGTCGCCACATGCGTCTCTCCAGTGGCTCTGGATTTGTTGTGACTCACTCAGGTGTAATAGTCACCAATGCTCATGTTGTAACCACAGCTGCCTCGGTGACAGAGCGGCCACAGCTGCGCGTCCAGCTTCATGACGGCGATGCGTATGAAGCTGTGGTCCGGAATGTGGACAAGAAGACAGACATAGCCACCATCAAGATCACTCCTCAAGTACGAGGGAGAAATGAACTCATCCTAGCTTTACGCAACATTTAATGTTATCAAAAGGTTTAAAAGCCAATGTCGAATTCTTGAGTCTTTGAGCCAAGTCCTGACAGTATTCTGCTAGACATTCATAAGGCTAACGGGAAAGCTTTTATATAAACATCAGCTCTGTGACTCAGACACTACGCTCTTGTGAGTTTTCTCACACCCGTATCTCAAATACTTGGACAGCGTTGTCAGTGTTCTTTCTTCTTCTCACCAGATGCTTTTTATATTAATGTCTCTTCTATTCTTCCTTTGCAATAGTACTGTTTATTGTTTCTATTATCTGATTGTCTCATTGTCTATGTATGTGTGTACAGAAGAAGCTTCCTGTGCTGTCTTTGGGCCCTTCGACTGATCTGAGGCCGGGGGAATTTGTGGTTGCCATTGGCAGCCCCTTTGCCCTGCAAAACACTGTCACCACCGGCATCATCAGCACTGCCCAGAGGGACGGCAAAGAGCTGGGCATCAAGGACTCTGACATGGACTACATCCAGACTGACGCCATTATTAATGTGAGCTTGCATTCACTACTGTACAAGTTTGGTATTTGTACAAATGTGAACATATTGATATTTATTTCTATTCTCCTTTCAGTACGGAAATTCAGGAGGACCTCTTGTAAATCTGGTGAGTACACTAGATTACACTTAATTAGCTACATTAAAGGGTAAGTTGCAGTTAATTAGACAAATCTATGTAGTACATCATGGATAAGAATAAGAGGCTGTTTGCACAATGGTGAATTTCACCCAAAACACAAAAATTCTGTTCATGAGGACTGCATTCTAACTCCACGAAAATGCGAACACTACAGACAATTTATCAACAAAGTCCCCTGAACCCGGAGTAACACAAGGCAGACTCCACATATGAAAGAGTCCCATGGATCAAACAGAGTTATTGTTCTATTGCAGCAATGCAGCCACTTATCCATAATGTGTACCTGTAGTGCATCTTTAAAAAAAATTAACAAAACATGTTGTGTATCTTGCGTAACGTGCATTTGTGTGCTTTTTTAGGATGGAGAAGTGATAGGCATCAACACACTTAAAGTCACAGCTGGGATCTCCTTTGCCATTCCCTCAGACAGGATCAGCCTCTTCCTCTCAGAATCTCAAGTTAAACACAAAAGAAGTCAGGTGACAAAAGCCGAACAGAAAAAAGGTGAGAGTAATCTTATTATGTGATGATTCTCTTATATTTCTTATAACATATCACCTAAACCATTGCACTTACAGAGAGAACTAGATCACAAAGATTTACTGATGAGCCCCAGTCGGATGAAGGTGAGAGGCACTAAAATACTGTATTTTTGTCTTTGTTTATGATACAGTATTTTGATGGTTTTAAGATGTTTCCTCCATAGATGTTTCTCAAGCGAAGAGGAGGTTCCTAGGCATTCGGATGCTCACAGTTACAGATGAGTAAGTTTATAACATCTGAACAATTAACATGAAACATCGTAACTGCTGCCACTCGTCATTTCGTGTTGCATTTGCCTTAGCAATTACTGTATTTTCAGTCTGCTAGGAAAACTGCGACAGTTGAATCCACACTTTCCTCACATCAGCAACGGAGTTTTAGTGCAACAAGTCATACCTAACTCTCTAGCCGAAAGGTACGTTCACACACGCCTGCCATAAGTGCTCACAGACACATTTCCAGAAAGCTGCATGTATATACCGTATTTTTCTCCTGCACAGTACTGACTCTTCCTTCTCTGCTTTAGTGGAGGGCTGAAGGAAGGGGATGTTATAGTTAAATTAAATGGACAACCAGTCTGGACCATTGAGGACATCAGGGAGGCACTGCAGGGAGACCAGTCACTCCTGCTCGAGATTCATCGAGGCAAAGATAAGCTATTGTTTCATATTGACCCTTAAGTTACAGTGCATTCGAAAACATGAATTCACTTTATAGCAGATAAATAAAACTTATAGACCTTAAAAGGAGAGTTTTGATGTACATTTCTTGGAGATAATTTTATATAACAAATTATGACTGCACAAAGGAGGCTTGCACTAAAATATATTTAAAGAATAAAGTCTTTTAACCATGCACCTGTAATGGATGTGTCTGTGTGGGTCCATGTGACCAGCAGATGCTGTCCATGTGCTCAGAAAAAAAACTGGGCTGCTTTGTTTATGTCATCTCTACTCTCTTCCATATTTCCTCCCTGCTCTAGACAGATGTTCTTCTAATTCAAACAAACCTCCAAAAAGGGTCTGTTACTGGAAAAGCATTTTATCCACTCCTGTTTTGGTAACAGAAATCTTCACGCATAACAGTTTTTCAATCTTGACATGAAGGATCTGGGCTTCACTGCAGAAAATCTTTGTGTATTTAAACAACACAGACTAATGAGGGAAGTCAACTTGGCAGGAGTCACATGAACTCCCAAAATGTCATGACTGTATTACACTTCCCAGACAGACAGTCCTTCCTGATTATTAGTGACTAGTACTAGTAGTCATACTGTGGAGGAAAGGCAGTCACAAGGGAAAATGTAAAAAAATAAGTATAATTGAGCCAAATGGTTTTCATTCAGAAAATGACACAATGTTGCTAATGAAATGGGGTTTAAATGTATTTTTTACGCCCCAGTTGTGTTATTTGACTGTGTGCTTGGACCAGTACCAGCTGCCTGATCCAGTTAGTGTGTATTTCTGCCAAGACGTATTGTCACACAGAACTGTGGACAATTTCAGAAAGGCAGAAGACACAGCTGTGTGTCCTTACAGAAGAAGCTCCTCATTGGCAATATTTACCAAAAATAATCCCTGATGATGCTTCAACATTCCTCTGAAGTTACAGTAGTAATTTAATTAAATGTTATTAATGTTTCCCCAAGTGTTTGCATCTCTACGGTTTTGTACTACTAGGTGGTTTCTAAAATATGTATTGTTCTCATGCATCATACACATAATTTGATTTGTTTGACTTACAAAGTTTACACAGTGGATGAATTAAAATCACTAAAACCAATGATTGCGCCCTATTGTACAGACCACATGGCATCAGTTTTTGTACTTTTATATCTTGACCAGTAGATGGCGTGTGTTGTAAATGCATGACGTGGCAACAGTACAATGCATTTCGAAAAATGAACTCCATACTGTGACATATAGGGAGGTTTTTGGCTTCTCACTCACTCTCTGTGGGTCTCTCTGATTGGCTCAATATATATTTGGAGAAAAGTAGGGTTGATGCAGACTGGTGACACACTGCAGTTTAGGATCAGGGCAGTGTAGACACAGGCATACTGTTTTTATACAATTCAGCATATTAAAACTTTTCTATTTGATTTAGGACAACGTAGGCCAGTATTTAATTTAGAGAGAGAATAACATGTCTTTCACTGATAAAGTTCACCCTTCTTCACAGATAATCCACTATGTAACAGTGTTTGTGGTCACAGTTATACTCACTGTGCTATTTACAGTGATGTAAATAAACAAATTTCAAATCTGACCTATTTATTTGTTATGCAAGCTGTTATTTTCCTATAAACTCCTCCAATGTTGTCCTCTTAGCTTAGTTTTACTGGTATGACAGATACAGTCTGCAGATACTTACAGGACACACTTTTTTTATGTTCCCCCATAATGTCACTGTGAGTCATGGCTGACCTAGGATCCCGCTGACACTCAGTGGCACTAAAGCTCTAGTCAGTCAGACACATAGACTATATTCACAGAACAAAACTGCCCCAAACCTGCTTTCTTTAAGATCATGTTCTTTTTCAGTATCTACATTACTTCTACTAAATCAAAACTAAGAAAATAAGAAAATAACCAATGTGAGTTTTAGCATTGTATATTGTGATTATGTTGTGGTATGTTATTATCAGATGCTACAAATACTATAGTACTATTATGCAATGAAGTATACTTTCTCAGTGAGTGGTTTCTGGTGGTCCAACAAGACTGAAAAAAATCCCATTAACTCAGATTTGTGTGTTTGTGTGTGGCTTTGACACAAATAAGCTCTAAATTTGGTTCAGACCACACATCTTTTTGATTAAAAATATAACATTTCACATTATCTGATATGAACTATTACTAAAGCCAGTCTAAATATATCCATAGTGTAGCTGGAAAGCAAAAGAATAAAGAGGGACTGAAGAAAATAAAGAAAACTTTCTTTGTTTACATCTGTAATAGTGAGTAATAATGGTGTGTGCATTTAAACTCAACAGACCTCTATAACAGTTCACAATGAGATTAAGTTTTCGGAGAAAGTGGCTTGGAGGAACTTTGGAGTCAGTGACTGCGGCATATGGCATAGCAGCAGCACAGATTGGAGGAAAAAAAGTCTGTTTAACTGTGGTGTTACAGTAGTGCAGGCCCTAACTACTTCCATCTGTCTGAAAACTCCCACTGCATGAGTCACAGCCTCACTGCTGACCAGAGCTACTGTGGGCATTCACTCACAGTATACGACAGAGACAAGAGAATACTAAACACTCATAAAATAGAAACTTTCAGTGCAATACAGGAAAAGTTAATGACAGGGTTTAACCACAGCAGTTACCTGTTATTCACATAAAAGCTTTAAGTGAAGCCATGTGTTGAATGTCCTTAGCTCAATGTAATATTTTGTAACATATTCCAATGCAAAAGTAGGAATGGATGCATCACATCACGAGACATTTGGGAAGTCTTCTCCAAAAGCCAAGTTTTAAAAGTTTAACGATGACTAAATTCCAGGCATTCCTGAAAAGGACATATTTCTGTTACTAACATTTGCTAAGGAGCGATTTCTCTGTTCAGACATATTGAAATTAGCAGTGTATATCTGGATAGATTGTTATTTTGAATGGTTAAAAAATCACAACTTAATACAATGGTTTGAAAGTGTTTGAACGCAGTGTACTTGTCCCACATGAGGATGTTTGCACGTGTCCTTGTGCAGGTGCTGAAAGACAGACTTGTCACATTTTCTCTCTTTTTCCAGTCTCCCGTTTCATCCTTTGTCTGCTCTCCACTTATTACTTACACCTTGTCTCTTCTCTTTCACACTTTCCGTGCTGCTCTATTTTATTCTTCAGCCAAAGATGAGTCTCCTGTGAGGCCGAGGTCGTAAGCACCTGAAGTCAAAACTGAAAATGAACTGCCTAAAGCAGAGGACACTGTGTCCTTTCTCGCAGACGTCTCTTTCAAAGCAGCAAAGTGGTATGAGTCATTTATTAAGCTTTATTAAACGTTATTTTTTACTGTAGTACAGAACTATGAGCATATACACATCTTTACACATAGCTTTACACATACACATAGCTTTATTTAATTTTATGATTTCTTTGGTTTAATTCACGAAATATGGGTCTCTTCTGAGTCTCTCTCAAAGCAAAGATACTTGTCTTATGGCTGTAACACAAACACTCATCTGCAGTATTGATCAGCTCATCCTTGCCTTGAATGTTTTTGTTGAGTTCTTTGAGGTATAAAGTCTTTCTTCGTTCTCTAAATGAAACTAGAGATAAAAGGCTGTGAGTGCATTGCTTTAGTGCAGTTTTACAAAATTCTCCAGACCTAGATAGCCATGCTCACACTCTCTCTCATGAACAGTAAAGCGAGTCTAAAGAAGTGTTTTGTCAGGCTTACTGTGATATCTAAATCCTGTGAGTGCCTCTGTCTGTCAGAGCTCTCACTCTGGCAGTACGCTGAGTCATTTTTTTTTCTCTTCTTCTCTTTTATAAAGCCAGTATAGCTTCTCCCCCTGTTCCCCAGTGTTGTTACTGAGGCATTTCTGTGGACTATGAATAATTCAGCACATTTTCTCATCTCATGACCCCTGCGTGGGAGTCTATATGCGATGGGTCACTTATAAGCTATGTGGAGTTTCATGGGTTGTGTGCAGAAAGAGGCAAAATAATTGCAACCCATTGTGGCTGTATACCTGGTTAAATGAGACTGTGGGCTGCATTTGGAAACCACATACACAGTGTTGAGTATTCTGATGACTACTAACATTTGGCTTTTGCTGGAAAGATTCCTGTTGTTTTGAATACAGCGTTCTTGCTCTTGGTTTGCTGCTCATAAACATAGTTTGATTGGGAAGCTGGAATTTCTGGGATACAGCCTTTCCAAAACACTTTCTATTAAACAGACAGGACACATCTGGAGGTTGTGTGAAACTAAACAAGCCACTAGCCAAGTATAGTAGATGTGGATATTTTTGAAAAGATGAAAAACGAACCTCCCTCAGAGACATAATTACTAGCCAATACACACTAATTATCCAAGTGCATTGAACTTTTATTTATAGTCACAATGTAAAAGTAAGACCTAGAAAATGAGAGAGATTGAGTTATTATTGTAACTGATTCCAAGGAAAAAGAACAGACAGCAATTTGAGACAGTTTAAAGCACTCACGACCTTTAATGTTGTTCTTCTTTTACTCTTTTTATACTACTCAATATGTCCTCATACAAAAAGAAACACACTGAAAACTCAGGGTTATGTTCAGAAGAAAAGTAGCTTGGTTATTATGAGGAATGAACCAGAATTAAATGAACCTGGCTCAAGGACAGTGGCCATCGGAAAAACCCAGAGAGACAGGACTCCCTACCTCCATTCTCCCACCTATTCTCCTAAATGAAATGCTTTATTTAAGTCTAAATCAACATAAATGTATTCAATGTCTTAACTCTCTGTTGAGCACAACCCACATACGATATCTTATGTGGTTAAACCCCAGTACAAACATTGTGTGTAGTGACGTAGGATTACAAAAAGTGTCAAATCAATAAGCATGTCTTTGTTTATTAGCATCACACACTGCTGCTGGCTGCTCAGTCAGGCTCCCACACTGTTCGCACGTGACTGAGAGTGAGTTGAAGAGGCAGGGAGAGGGGATGGCAGAGAGGAGGATGAAAGCTGGAGTATGTGTGTCTGGACATGTGAGTGTCTGCGTGTGTTAGTGTTTCAGAGCGATGCCTTTTGCTGTGTAGCTCTCGGGCCACGGACCTATTTATACACCCAGACTCCCACGCTCTTAAAACACTCATCTGTGACTTTTGTTTGTGTTCCTTTTCTCTTTTCTTCACATCCTCCTCCTCTCATCTTTGTCTTTCATGCTGTCTTTTAGCTCTTCTTTTAACTTGTCTTCTTTTAGTCTCATCTTTTGATGTGAGTTGTGTGGGGGCTCTCTCTCACCTACACAGATGTCTCACACTCAGGTCTTTTTCGTATCCAGATGAATCATGTGACAGATCAAGGTCAATGCTGTCAAAAAGGTGTCATTTACCGACATATTCACTCAAGGTTTCATTATCTTTCATCAACTATCAGCAAGTACACCTGTTCTCATAAAATAGCACATCAATAAAGTAGTATATACATTTTGACTTATTTAAAGGGGTATTGTGGACGATTTTAACTCCACATTTTATTAATCCACACTCAATGGAAACCCCACTTTATTCCACCCTAATGGCTAATGGATAGTATTTGCACACACTGGCGTTTGCCTCCTTCATTTACATGTACAGGGACATTTTTAGGTTTGTAGCCTAAGCCAATAAAGGCAAATCCCAAATGATAACCAAACCAAAAATCTATTCCTTATACTGTGTAAAATTAAACTTTATATTATAGGAAGGAGAGTTTTAAGGAATACAAGTCTAGTCCAAAGGATCTGACGATATCATGTGTGTAGGAATGTGCTGAGGTTTGGCTCTTTATCTATGTCCACAATGATAGCTTATCCTTACAAAACACACTTTAATGCATTTTCACGTAAGAAACCACAGTACACTGTTTTAGAATTCAAATCTTAATCATCTTGAACCTCACACTGGGTTTGGTTGTGTGTCGTTTTAAACAACAATGCAAGCCTTTTTGCTTTCTCCAGCTGATTGTGCCTGAGGGACAGTGTTCCAAAAAATGAAGTGTGAGATTCAACATAATATGCTAATGGAGAAAGGGGGGTTCTTTCACCCTGAAGCTCTATTTTAAAATACAATCACATTAGTGTGGATGTAGCCATAGGCATTTATTTGAATAGATATTGTGGCTCAGTAACTACATTTATTTATTTATTTTTTGTTTCATGCATAAGCCATACATAAAATAAAATGCAAAAGCACCAACATTCAATTCTGAGGAGTCTGAAGGCTTTACTGTATAATTATTAACCAAGAAGGAAGTATTTTTAATTGGTGACTGTGCAGACTCTTCTTTAGATACCAGCTGAAAGCATGCTGAGGTCTGCTTGAGTGGAGCTTGAAAGAGAAAAAGAAAAAAAATACATGACTCCTACTGAAAGGTGAGTGATGAAGGCAAACTTAAGGTGATGAGAGACCTCCATATTCTGTCGGCAACAACCGTGGGAATTACGGTGTTATGTAATTGGCATAAACACAAAGTCACTGCGCCAGAGGCAGCGGCTGAGGGCTGGAAATGGATGGACCCCTCTGCCACAAACGGGACTCCTTAAGTGCTTCTCCCATCAGCATTCTGTTTCTTGCGTAACAGCTTCTCTGGTCCTGCAAACCCAAAGGAAACATGTGACCACTAAGAGGGTTCCTTCAGGCTGAAGGGTGATCTCTCATTCCCTCTTTTCTCTTCCGCCATCCCTCTCTCTTTCTCTCTTCTTTCTAGCAACAAAGGGGTTTTTCCTCCACCAGCTAAAGAGCCATTAGGTTAACACACACAGCTCCGGTGAGAATGAAAACGCAGCTTATTGAGCATCAACTGTAAATATCATCTTCTAAGAACCTGTTAATGATTGAATACAAATGGCTGCCTTTGGGGACAGCAGGGATAAACAACATCTGGGAAACAGAGGAGAAGATATGCACCATCATGCCCTTAGACAAACATACATACTGTATGATGTGCAAATGGCAAATCAAACGCAGCCCACGCATTCACACACATGTGCACTCCTGCTGCATGCCTGCAAGGGTGAAAACACACGGGTGCCCATGAGATTCTACTGCGACCATATACACAAAATGATCATCCTAGACCGAAAAGTGAAAGACAATAGTCGCTGTCTTTTCCTTTAACAGCCTTCTCATGTCTTTCCCATCCTTTAATCCATTTGTCTTGGCTGCTCTCTCCATCTCGTGTCTTGTACATTTTGCTCACTATCCCGACAACCTGCACGTGTAATGTAAACCAATGCCTACCAATGTGTGTGCTAGTGATATTTTAAAGAAGTGTATTTAAATCAACTCACTGCAGCAAATAGGTTTTTCCTGGGAGATTATTTTACTCTTACAAGACATCAACACAAATCAGAGCTGGGAGAAGATGAAGTTCAAAGAGTGATGAAGCCACCAGAGACTGTGTGTTGCTATGGAGATGAGTTATTCTTTCTCACTGTGCTTCACCTATTTTTTATTTTTTTATTTTTTTTGGATGGGGGGTCTGAATCCCTCACAGTGGCCGTGGTCACATGGGGCTACATGTTGTCAAGTTTCATCATTGTGTTGCCTAAATTAACAGACAGGACTGTGATTACAAACTGACACATGGCCCCAGTCTAAACCCTGATTTAGTGTCATGAAAGTCGTTGTATTTTAAACATAGATCTAGGAGATATAGCTCAGCAAACCCCCTTTTCTCCAACACATGCCCACACAGATTATCACACTATCATATTATCAGCTGTGAAGGAATGCCACATTTAACACACATTTTACACAAGCCATTGCTTCTATTTTATGGGAAAACATGATTCGGTGTGCATGACATCTCCAATAGTAACTCCTGCTTGCTTGAATATTGTTCATGTAGCGTCACATGAGCCAGCTACCGACTGCACGTGCAGGGCGCACGGCATTACCAGCGAGAGAGGAGGCGCGTCTAGTGCGCATGATCAGGAGTAAACACAGAGCACTTGGAAACGCGCACCTCAAGACTCCGATTCCACCGTTTTTTTTAAATAAGGACCAAACAACTTAAGAGAGAAACATAGGCACCTGCGTTAAAAAAAGAAGTGTCACGTGTGGAGGTGGTAAGGCTTGCATGCACCCTTCAGCACTCTGGACAGCGCTCCACGCTTGTGCGCGTGTGGCATGTGCTCCGGGAAAGTGACCGGCAGTGGCATCAGCTGGTGGGGCGCGCGGGCAGAGAGTATGGCGGACTCTCCATCCTCCTAATATCGAACTAATGCCAGAAGGATGAGCATACCGGAGTTTCTAATAGAGGGGTCCGTCGTCGTCATAGCTGTCGTCTCTCTTTTGACAAACTTCTCCGTGGTGCTATGTTTCACCCAAAGCACCGAGCTGAGATCCCACGTCCCTGGCATCTTCATCCTAAACCTGTCCTTCTCCAACATCCTTCTAACTGTCATCAACATGCCTGCCACTTTTCTCGGCGTGGCCAAGGGCGACAAGCCTTTTGGGGACTTGTTCTGTCAGGGGGTGGCCTTCGCAGAGACTTTCCTCACCACAAATGCCATGTTGAGTATGGCCGCGCTGAGTATGGACAGATGGGTGGCCGTGGTTTTCCCCCTGAGCTACTCCAGTAAGATGCGCTGCAGAGAAGCGCTCCTCATCGTGGCTTACTCTTGGCTGCACTCCGCCACCTTCTCCCTGACACAGCTTTTTATGGACTGGGGGGGTTTCAGCCATACTTACGCATCGTGCACTGTACACCTGGAGGTGGAGGCCGGGGGCAGTTCACAGACTGCCGCCTATGTCACCTTTACGGCGCTGTTTCACTGCAGCAGCTTCGCGCTCTGCCTCCTCGTCCTGTGCTTCGCCTACATCAAAGTTTTGCGCGTCGCCAGGTTTCACTGCAAGAGAATAGATATCATCACGGTGCAGACTCTGCTGCTTCTGGTTGACATCCACCCCAGGTAATAATAACAACCAAACTTTGAAATACTTTTATTAATGCTTTTCTGTGTGAGGTTTTGTCAGTAATGGTTTCTTACTGATACACTGTTACTTTCTTTAGTGTGAAGGAGAGATGTTTAGCGCAACAGAAGAAGAGAAGACGGCGAGCCACCAAGAAGATCTGCATCTTTATTGGATCTTTCATCCTCTTCTTCTCCCCTTATGTCATTACAAGGTAATAAGCGCTCTGAGAATGGCCTTATTGTACATGGTGGATAGTCATAATCATTATCTACAGCATTGGCTTGGGTCTTTTTGTTTATTTGGGGGGTTTTAAATGAAGCTTTAATATAATTTTTTGAGCAACTTAAAGAGACTATTGTAAAATATAATAACTACACAATACAAAACAGTAACAACAGTAAATGTGTTGTTAACAATGAATGAATGAATTGATAAAATATTTATAGGTGCAGAAATACTGTTCTCATTATTCAAGACTAAAACATTAATAATGTTTATAACTAAATGTTGATTATTAATGTAGGAGTAATGCTTTGTAAATGACAAATTAAGTCATTACAAATACTCAACTAATGCTAAATAGTTATGGTAAATGTTACCCAATAACATATCTACAGACCATTGACTGCTTTGCTTCGTCATATTCAAAACAGAAGACAGCACTATGCAGCAAACTGTGGACTATGTGCAGAGTGCTTGGTCCCATTCCAGTCCCACTGAGGCATATGCAAGCAAGCATTATATTAGGTTAAATGATTTAATATGGCCGAATGCATTTTGAAAGTCTGGTTTTAGTTAGTGTAGTGTCATCTAAATCTACTTCCAGTTTGATTTGTTCCAGAGGCAGACTGACAAACAAAAAGTGTCCAGGATAAAACATGGATACATCTATAATACAGTAATAAATAGATGTTGCCATGAATTTTGGTTATGTTTTTATTTCTGCAGGTTGGTGGAGCTGTTGCCCTCAGTGCACATCCCTCGCTACTGGGGCATCACTTCAAAATGTCTATCATATGCGAAGGCCTCCACAGACCCATTTGTCTACTGTCTCCTGCGGCAGCAGTACAGAAAAGCCCTGATAAGTGTCATCTGCAGAGTTCTGCAACAAGACCATTACACTCTGTCTGTCCACAGCGCACACAGCAGCACATTGGACACCTCAGAAGACTATGTTACTAAAAATGCCTGCACTTAAGCTTTGTTTGATAATCATGTGATTCTATGTGCAGCAGGGTCGAAGGTCAGGGTCGGCTTGAAGTGCCTTGCTCAAGGACACTTTACACTGGACTGTTAAAGCTACAGTGCTTTTCTTAGGACGGACTGTTAAAGACACATAACAATGTATTCTGGCCTTTGACTGTCTACTTCAGGTTTTGCCGTTTTCAGAGGGCTCAGTTTGCCTGCTGGGGCAATGCCAAGGATTACACACTGCAACTAAGACAGGGCACACATATTATTATCTTTAAATGTATGTTTGAACTAAAATACCACTGTGTTTGTGGCAGGAAAACTGCTCTTCATGTTTCTGTGAAACTGACAAATATTTATTCTGTTAACTGTATTTAAACTTGTATTGACTGCTGTTTGAACACAGTGTGCAACTAATGAAGTGTGAACATTTGTAAGAACATAGTATTCCACATTAAAGAAGAAACTCCACTACCAGAGAGTTATTTCACTTTGAACTGTGTTAAAACCTATCTGTGACAATAAGCATACATAGAATGTATGAATAAGAATATGATTTTACTTCTGACATAATATTACATAACACCCAATAAATAGCTGTCATTTAAAGCCAATGCAATACAATTTCAGTACAATAATGTTAATATTGTTCAAGCCACAATGACCAACAACTTTTGATGCAACTCCTTTGTATTAGACAAAGGGAACAACAAAACAGTTCCGTCCAACCCTCGTGTTATTTCTTCTCCCACCCCCTGCAGGCCACGTTAGTGCTTTTTGTCCCCGCACACACACACGGCAGCTCTGCAGTGAAATATGATCTTTGCTGCAGTAAAGCTCAATCGTGGGGCGCAGAACTTCTCTGGGGTCAGGGATGCTCTTTGCGCACAAAGGAAGGAACTTTCCCAGCGGCATGTGGTAATTATCAGCTTTAGAGAGAAAAGGCTCCAAACAACAGCCTCCTACACTGCCACATCACACACCGCAGAAGTCAAGCCGACTACAGAGCCACAACATGCAGCCACGAGTCTTCTTACTCTTTGCATTGTTGACGGAGAGTTGGTCCGCTCCCCAGCAGACGTGCTCACCGGAGAACGAGATTTTAGGTAAGACAAAGTCAGCTCGATACTTGACCTGTTATTTATGAACTAAAATATTAAGATAGTCGGTACGATCAGCGAGTTGTGTGTGAAACTGTAAAAAAATTATTAGCAGTACATATCTGCAGGCAGACTACACAGACCAAACAGACAGGATTAGTGCCTTTTCTTTAACCTTGTATTGAACATAGCATTGTTGTTTGGATGTCTCGTTTGAACATGTCGCCTCCTAGCGTCGCTTCAAGTTTGGCATGTTTTCTTTCACAGGAAGATGCAACAACTATGCATTTGAAGAAAAACGTAAGTGTTACGCGTTTATTTTTGAGTTATTAAAAAGTAGGAGAAGGCTTTGTAAAAGTTATAAAAGCACAAATGGACCTGGCTCTGCACCAAGGGTGGGTTTTCAGGTCATGACTTGACCTTTGGGACTGGGATGTCAAGCTCCCAAGGAAATACCAGTGCAGGATGTGACAGGCCTGGTCACCTTAAAAGCCAAGATGGATAGCACCTGGTGATAAGACTTTGGGTTATTATTCAAGGGCTGGATTTATGAGGCTTCAAAAATCCCATCTATTCAAAGCACCATATGCTACATAACTCAAGTCTTCATTTTTACTGTGCTATAGTGCAGTAGCCATATGTTTAGGAAGAGAAATGCTGACCAAAAAGGTAGGTTTAAGTCTTCCATTGTCTTTCCTCAGCTAAATGTACAGAGATGAACCTGGGCTACTGCACCGATCTGGAATATTCCAGGTGAGTTTTTTGAAGCTTTGGCTAAAAGAGGGGGAAAAAAGCATTTATTGTAAACTTGTTACCCTACTGACCTTTGCTAACATTGTGTGTATTGAATTCAAAACTTTCTAATTAAATTTATACGTGCAATATTTCCAGAACTATATTCCCTAACATCCTCGGACACAGGACTCGCTTAGAGGCTGAATCAGGTGCAGAATATCTTCTCTTGAGTGTCATACATGGCCTGCTCAATGGAGAATGCTCCCCAGAGATACGTCTGGTTGGCTGCTCAGTACTGGCCTCCCCATGCCAAAACGACAAGATGATCAAGCCCTGCCGCAGCACATGTGAAGCGCTCAGGAAGGACTGTGCCCATGCCTTTGAGGCCATCGACATGGCTTGGCCCTATTTCCTAGACTGTGACCGCTTCTTCGCTAGCAGACATGAAGGCTGCTTTGACCCGTTAGCTGGACTGAGAGGTACAAATTACAGTTGTGTTTTCTATGGGATCATTGCCTGTTTTTTTTTTTGTTTTGTTTTTTGTTTTTGCACACTAATTCTAACCTGTCGTAATCCTTGGTGTCCCACTCTTAGCCAGACAGGAGCTAGCACTGTCCAGTCTTTCTCCTGAAGAACCCAGCACCATCATTCAGTTCACATACACCTCCAATGCCCAGATGTACAGCTTACTGAAGAGGACTGCAGCCAAGTGCTCACATATCTCCCATGTCTACAGCATTGGACGCAGCACAGAAGGCAGAGATCTACTGGTTATTGAATTCAGCAATAACCCAGGGAGACATGAGTTATGTGAGTCCTAAAGCTAACATCAGCATAAATCTTACAATTGCAATAACAATAGTAAGATTTATGCTGATGTTAGCAAAGAAAACTGATATTGAACATTTCTTCAGTCCATCAAGCTATGGTTCAGTCATTATCCATCTATCAGCAGCCCATGAATCCAACAGCACCGAATCATCATACTTTTTTAACATTTCTATACTTTTTTTTACAACAAACATGAATTCATTTTCTGCCTCTTATTCTTTACGGGGTTGCTGGAAGCTGGAGTGTATCCGAACTGAGAAATGAGAATCACACTGTGGCTCTATTGTTAAACTTTGCCTATGTCTTTAAACTGTAGTGGAGCCAGAGATCAAGATGGTGGGCAACATGCACGGCAATGAGGTACTGGGCCGCCAGCTGCTCATCTATCTGGCCCAGTACTTGTGTTCGGAGTACACCTTGGGAAACCAGCGCATCCAGAGCATTATTAACACCACCCGCATCCACTTCCTGGCCTCTATGAACCCCGATGGCTACGAGCTGGCCGCGTCAGAGGTAGAGGATAGCAGTGACCCGGAGCTCAGCAACCACGAAGTAAATATTGTTAACAGCACCACAAGACAAACTCCCAATATCCGATCTCTAGCTACACCGGTGTGGAGGTAGAAGAAGAAAGCACTGTTTCAAACAAAACAAATGAATGTGCTCAAGTCCTCTACCTCCTACCTCTCTATCTGACTGCTTTCCTGTTTGACTACGTTGGGCAGTGCTTCTTACTGCCAGACATACCCATCATCAAAGTGATATATGCACGGAATTATTATTATTTTATTTTTTTTAACTTATATTTAAGTTTAAAGAGCTTGCACAATGAATTTAAACCTTACAGCCTTTTTTAAAATGTTATCGTCCAATTTTTATACCTGGCTGTGGTAATGCTGCCTGTATTTTGGTCACTTGACAGTATCTGCTTCATTTTTATCTACTAACACATATTTAACAGATTATGCTTAAATGTGTCTGTAATTAAGACAGCTTTCTACAATCATGTGCTTTAAGCCTTTGTAGTCCGTATTAATTTATTTAAAATGCTTCCAATTTGCCATACTCAGTCTACAATGCATGCTTCATGTTTGCTGTTCATTTTTTCAGTTCAACAGCTGTGTATGTAAGTGTATGTAAATATAAGTGCTTTTTTTTTCTTTCTTTTGACTTTGAGCTCCACAAATCCTGCTTCTTCTTCTTGTTTTGCTCAGTGTATGACGGATATATGGTCTTGTCTTTATGTTAACAATGGCATTAACACACAGTTGACTAATATTCATATTTCATACACATTTTAATTACTCATAAAGAAGTCACACTTTACTAATATCAACAAATCCTTACCTCTGTTATTATTTTTTGGCTCTCTTCTAACATACACAGTTGTTTGGACTCAAATCTTTCAGGGACATTTGCTAAATGGTTGGACTAATGGTCGGACCAACGCACAGAACATTGACCTAAACCGCAACTTTCCAGACCTTACCTCCATCTACTACAGGAACCGGCGCAGCAGACACTACCGCACTGATCATATCCCCATTCCTGATGCATACTGGTTTGGTAAGGTAAGGCTTCTATCAGAATCAAGTTAAATCTTTCATTAAATAGTTGTATTATTTTGAATAATATAGACACATAAGTGAAAACAGAATACCGTTTCTCCCTTTGGGCTGTAGGTGGCACCAGAGACCTATGCAGTCATGAAGTGGCTCAGGTCTCTGCCATTTGTTCAGTCTGCCAGTCTTCATGGTGGGGAGCTGGTAGTGTCCTATCCCTTCGACTTCTCCAGACACCCACATGAGGAGAGGATGTTCTCACCCACACCAGATGAACAGGTTGCCATTCCTATCTCGAATATGAATGAATGAAATATAGGGTAGTTCCTTGTTGCATTTCCCAGTGACTAAGATTGCTGATGTCCACCTTGCTCAGATTTTTAAGCAGTTGGCCCGTACCTACGCTGACGCCCACGCCACCATGTCAAACAATGACACGGAAAGGTGTGGTGCCTCCTTCTATCGAACTAGAGGCATAATCAACGGAGCATTGTGGTATAGTTTTGCTGGAGGTAAGGACAAAACTGTGTTGATTTTGCTGTTTTGTTCACATTTTTTTCCACAAAGCCATTCACAGGTTCCTTAAAGATACAATGGAAAGTCATTGCTAATATAACTACTCTTAAGTTCTTGTGTCCTTCACAGGCATGTCTGATTTTAATTACCTGCACACAAATTGCTTTGAGATTACCATAGAGCTCGGCTGTGACAAATTCCCCTCAGAGGGTGAGCTCTACTCGGAGTGGAAGAGCAATAAGGAAGCTCTGCTCAGTTTTCTGGAGTCTGTAAGTATCAAGAAACAACGTTTTTGCTTTTCTGCACTAATGGTAACATTTTATAAGTAGATTGCAACCAGTAGATAGTGGTATTTGGTTAAAATAGAAGAAATCAAATGTTTTCATGAACTGATTTAAACAGGTCCATAGAGGAATAAAGGGCGTTGTTAAAGATGTTGAGGGCAATGGGATAAAAGGAGCCATAATCTCTGTCAGGGGAATCAGGAAGGATGTAACTACAGGTAAATATAAAACTGCACTGACAGTATTTGGGATAGATTCAACAGATTTTTTACGTACATAATTTTAATGTAAAAATCTAAAATTCTTTATGTGAGTATGTCTTCTTACCTCTGGTTTGATCAGCTGAAGATGGAGACTACTGGCGGCTGCTGAACCCTGGTACTCACATCTTGACAGCCACAGCTAAAGGCTATTCCAGGGTCTCCAAAAGGGTCCACATCCCACACAATATGAACAGAGCTGGAAGAGTGGATTTTGTTTTGGAAAAGGTTGTTTAATGTGATGTGATTGATATCTTTTCCTTCCTTTCCTTTTGTGTAAACATTGTTGTTCATACCGAGCCTCTCTAATCCCAACACGCAGGTTCCTCTGGAGCCCGATATTGATGACCATCTCTTCCCAACACAAGACACTTGGGACCGATTTGACCCATACAACCAGTTTGAGCGAGTCACTGAACCAGGTTTTGGTGAAGAAACGATTGATCGGCAGGAGAAACCTTGGTGGTGGAACTACTTTTCCCAGTCTGGTGTCACACCTCCAAACTGGCTGCTACGACATGTTTAACCCCATTTTTCCACTGCATCACGAAGATATTAACACACAACTGCAGCTTTGCATTAGCACAATGGACTGTCCCAGAGTCATCTCACAGATTCC
This sequence comes from Rhyacichthys aspro, assembly GCA_036850595.1. Classification (NCBI taxonomy): domain Eukaryota; kingdom Metazoa; phylum Chordata; class Actinopteri; order Gobiiformes; family Rhyacichthyidae; genus Rhyacichthys; species Rhyacichthys aspro. The sequence continues at coordinate 14,940,296 of CM072148.1, read as the reverse complement.
TGTTTTACAGAAGCTGTGACTAAAAATGTGCCAACACAAAAATATTAATTTGAATGTTTATGAATTGTTTTAGTGAGGAGATTGTAAAAAATGTGCACTTAAGAGAATATTGTGATTGCAAAGGCACAACATTTCACATGTAAAGGCAGCTTCTTATAACTTTTAATGAAAAATAATTAAAACATGAATAATGATGTCTCAAGGCTGGTTTCCCCTTTTTAAGCCACAGCATATTGAGCACTACTTGTTGTTCTGAGTTTACCAACCAGTATAAACTTGCTTTGTTACTGACAAGCACGGAAATAATAAATCTCTCTTAATTTACCCTTTTCTGTTTCTTTCATCTTCTTTCGTTCTTCTGAGATTGTGTTTTTTCCTCACCTTGAGACCTTTGAGCTGCTGTAGCTCGCCACTAGAGGGCGCTAAAGAATTTGTAATCTATGTTTGCCACCCTCATGCGTGAACAACGAGTGCACACGGGGATTTTCTTCTTTATAAACATTTGCACGATTTCAGAAACTTGTAATAGAACAATTTAGCCCTTATTGTTTGCAAGTGTGAGTCATAAAATAGTTCCCAGGTAATTCGCCGGATCACTGCGCCTCCGTCCTCAGTGCACAGGTGAACTGCTCTCTTGTTAATCGCAAACTTTAAGCCAAAGCTTTTAAAATGTACATTATTTTTAAACCTGACGTTTTCGACAGAAATGTGCTTTTGCTCAATTAATTTTATTTATTTATTAATTTATTTTTTATTTCAAGAAGATTGCACGTGTTTTTCCCTTTCCGCAAAAACCTGCTGCTTCCAACTGTAAGGTATGTTATTCCGCACACAGCATATTCCGCTAAATAAACTCTGTCACAGTGTGGTTCCTTAGTAATAACTTAAAAAATAAAATGTTATATTGGGTTAAATTACTTCCACTGACTTTTGGCTATAGTTAGTCCATAGGCCACTGTAAAAATAAAAATTAAACAGTTTTCTTCTGGATGTGGTGATGTTTTGGGGGGGGGGGTGGGCTTTGGTTTTCAATCAGTACTATTTAAACAAAAAAATGGATCTAAGTGCGAGCAACACTAATTTGGATGCATTTGGATGCAAGTAACCTACAGTCATACTCTTTCAACATTGTGCTTTCACCCATTCTAGGTCTAAGTGGGGCGACCATTGAGCAGTACTGGACTGAATTCTTACACAGGACCAGGTAGGCCTACACTACAACTCACTCTAATTTGCAAAACAGTGAAACTATTTTTAATCATAGACAAAACAGCAAGGATTGATAAAGTAGTCATTCATATTTTTTTTTTTTTGCACCTTGACCTATACCTACACATAAAATCCCAGCCAATTGTCTCAGCTGGAGTCAAAAGAAGCACAGCAACCCATCAATAATATCTGCTGGGCGCTGGATTGCGTGTAACCCCTCCTAACCTTACAGTCCATCTGCTATCTGTTTCTAAAGCATACTGACCTGTGTTTCAACTTATGTATGTGAGCGTATTAAGTCAGCCATGTTTCATATCCATAATCTGTCCCGTAATTAGCTTAAGTAAAGTGGTGGCTTTATAGTGTGTGTAGACTACATTATGTTATTAAACCAGGAAGCTTAAGTATTACGACCTGGCAAACAGTATTGGATATATATTGGAAGCAGTTCATAGTGTTACACTTGAACTAGATATCATTAAAACAAATGTGGGTATACATTTATAAGGTGGTATATAAAATAGATTTTCCTCTTTTTTTTTCAAGAAAGAGATGTTTTCTTCATCTTTTTTTCTTAGCTTCTGCCGTTCCTCATTATTTCAATACTTTGATACTGTGCGTAGCAGTTTACCTACTGCAAATGTTTTCCTTGTGTGAGACTGTGAATAGTTGGTGCAAGATGCTCATGTGAAGTAGGGTAGAGTATTATTCCTCAGGCTGGAAGCTGCAATATAACTTTTAGGTCTACCGTGTTAGTGACACTTAGACATCAAGCTTTAAATGTGTCAGTAAACACATGCCACTATGGCATATTAAAGTAGTTAGAAGATTGTGATAATGCTGTAAGAGGTGAATGTGTTCTGTTTGGTTTGTATGTACATGAGCCTCAAGAAGAGTTCAGTACTTAAAGTTGTACTCCATTTAAAGGAGCAACAGAACTAACTTTACCTGCACTTTTAAATACATATATATATATTTTTTAAATCTTAATAATTATGGTCTGCTATTAAAGAAAAGTGGATATCAAAGAACAAAAGGTGTGTCCTAAAGATAATTTTGAAATAACTTTCCTTCCGTCTTTTTCAATCATGTATTTTCTTTTAAAATGTATAAAGTGACTGAATATTTGTTTAAAAAGAATCAGAGCACTTATGTTTACAAGTTTTTTGTTTTGAAAAGGTCATTTTTCGTTCTGCTATAATGATCTTCTTTCTAAGGCAGTGTGCTCCCTCTTGTCCCCTCTTTATGTTCCTGGAGTGAGTTCCCATTTGGCAGACCTTCCTGCCTCTCTCTTACCAATGCACCATGTAGTCACTTTCAATCTTACTGCATCAGATTCTCGAACTTAACACTTTTTTACACTTTGCATATATAATGCAAATGCCAAACCACTTTGGTATGAATGTCCATAGTTCTCTCTCCGTCTTCCTTCTTTCTCTGTGGCTCTCCGTGTTGCTTGTCTTTCACTCCTGTAGCTCCTATGCCCCAGGAGCAGAGGCCTGCTCAATGTGGCAGAGATGATTTGTTTGCTTTGCAATTATTTTCCGTCAGTGGAGACAAATGGATTCATACTGCATAGAAAAACCCACACAGACAGCGATGGACACAGTAAAACTGGCTAAAATGTACTTTACCCATAGTAAAGACAGCATTGTGTTTGAAGAATAAACTTCTTTACGATAATTATTATGAAAGACGACAAGCAACTGGCACTTACAAATTCTTATTCAACACGTGTTACAGTTTATTGTACCAGTAGAGAAATTTAATATCAGCTTACATTTTGTTAAATGGAATGTTTAAGCATAAATGCATAAACATTCATCAACATTTACTCTTGCATTTCACAAAATCCAAATACAAGTTTGGTATGTCACCCTCCTCTCTTTAGGATGTCCATTATCAAGCCTAACAAATTCAGAATAGGTAAAAAAAAACCCAAAACCTGAGAAATGTGAAGAATAATGCTTTCAACTAGGGCTTTCGAGGACTCTAGCTCTTGGAGAATACAGAAGGTCTGTTATTGATGGACACAACCAGGATGCAGACTTTTCTGTATCTACTGAACCTTACAACTATCCACTGTTAAAGAGATTAACCTTTTCCTCTCAGCCTGCGTCTGTTTGAGTTTTGTCTTCTCCTGCGTTCTGTCTTGCTTTTCCTCTTTATGACCCTGTCTCCCCTTTTTCAGTGTCTCTATTGACTATCCCTTGTCCTGTGCCCCCCTCCACCCTCTGCCCCCTCCCTCTCACCCCTTTATACGAAGGACAAGTTCAGGGGTCACCAATTACTCAGAGAGGGTTGAGAAAGTTGTATGGGCTCTGCCCTCGGGGCTGCCATGTTGCATTACTGTCAGGGAGATTGCAGGTAGGCAGCAGCCATTGGCTGCCGCACAACAACCACAACCTCAGACCCAGCAAAGGGCTGCACAGACACAGCGAGGTTCAAACCCTTCTCATGCCTCAGTGGCTGCTGGCTCTGAGGCAGCCCTCTCTTTTACAGACCTGCTGGGCAGAACTAATCTGTACTGTATGTCCAGACTTCCTGGGAACTCCTCTACCTGTGAGGAGCTGGACACTATCCAGTTGTTTACTTTCTTTGTGTCTGTTGCTGTTTTTCTACAGTTAATGGTAAACTAAGATTACAAGGCCAACAAACTTTTTGAAACCATCGATCCATTTGCTCTTCACACTGTGTGCCACCAAAAAGCTGTGATCCTCTGAGGGCTGGGCTGCTTTGTTGTGTTGCTAGTGCATATTTGTCATTATATTTGTATATATTTGTCATTTCTATCCAGCAAGTATAGGGACCTTTTCCAGTCATCTTTGAAGCACTGTAGCAGACACACTGTGCTACAGGATGTCAAAGGTAAAGAGACATAGGTTCCTCCTAGCATTTTTTTGCCCACCAGAGCCAGTAGTCACCGTTATCATCATGTAGTTTAAGGACCTATGTTTTGTACCCCTTTTATGATCATGACACATTTTCAGCACAGTCTGTGAAGGCTGCACCAACAGAAGCAGTGCAGCCAATTGGAGTTGAAATGGCCCCTGAACACAGAGAAACTCAAAGTCTGATTTAGTGTGCTCAGCCAAACCTCTAGTAATTGCAATAACAGCACTTGGTTCACTAATAATTGCTGCGTGTCATCTCCAATCCCCAGTTCATTCTGTCCCATCCTCTGAGCCAGCAATTACAGACTGAGGCCTGCCACTAGCGCTGCATACAGTGCTGCCGGTGTGTGTGGGTGGATCCTCAGATAATGACCATAAAAGTTGTCTTTGGCAGTGGTAGTGTGATAGGGGTCCACATGGACAAATATGTACATTTATTTGGGGAAACTTGAGCTTTCCTTGAACTTTTCCTCTCGTTTTAATCAGGAGGTGGGTAACACACGATTGGGTGAGTTTCTTGAGTTACTTCCTTTATAAATCACATCTCCCACAATGGCCATCACCAGAAAACAACAACACCGACTTGCACCTTGTTGTTGTTATATTTGATGTTCTCTGGACAGTGACTGACAATAGGAGCGTCTGAATACACACTTCTTACTCTTGTCTCTTTTAAAAATTAGGCTTTAGAAATAATTCGTTTTTTTATAGTTAATTTCTGTCACGCTTTTGTTTTTTGGTTAAAAATTACATCGTGGGGTACCTAGTTGCCTAAAGGGTCAAAGATCAGGGCAGTAGCCGCAAGCAGAAAAAATGTGTGAAATTGGACACAGCTAAGCACCATTTGTATGTGATTATGTTGATTTCCTAGGGCAACTTCTGTCTGCACCTTATAGCAGACAGTGTGCGTATACTTTGAGATGAGAAGTGGATTTTTGTTTTTCTGAAGTATTTTACAAGCCTTTAGCTGTTTCAGATATCTATCAGTGTCATTTAGTAACTTTTAGATAAGTAACAGAAGACGTATTAAATTTGAATATGATGTGGCTTTATTTGTCTGTTTCAGTAAAGAAAGCAAAAGGAAGGAACAATGGCATTAAAGCCAACATGTTGTGTGGGTGCCTACTTTACCAAATCAAGACAATCATGATGTTAAACTATGATGATGTCTGTTCTGACCTTTGCCCTAAAGCCAAGTGTCTAGTTGAGGAAATATGGACAATATAACACAGAAAAAAAAATAATAATTAAAAAAAAATCTTCATTTATTTAATTTACAGATAGGAGGATTGGAGAAAAATGAAATGAATAATGGCTCAGTACAACAGGATTTGGGGATTTTTTGAGTAATGACCCTATTATGTGGCTGTTTATTCAGTTATTTTTAGAATGGCTTTTACATGTCTGAAATCTAGTCATGAATGGCTACTAGCCATAAAATTACATTTGAGCACATTTCTAATTAAGGACTATGGTAGTGCATTTGCTACTCTATCTGCTGGCCTGTGTAGCCTATAAAAAGACTAAATAGACTTTTTAAATTAACCTGTTAGTTTGGGACAATTCAAGACATCAGTGTACTATCAATGTAAATAAATAATAACATATGAAATAGATGCACATTTGCACAGTTAATAAGAGGCGTATTTAAGGAAACAGTCTTTATTTCATACAAGCAGCTTATACAATTGCTGATGCTACACATAGCTTGTTATTGCTAAGTCAAATGTTTGGTTGTCTCTATAGTCTCTATTGTAAAATAAATATCTTTACTAAAATTATAATATTTCTTTCATTTGAAAGGATGCATAAATTGTTTCTTTCACAATTTCTAAAAGTCTGTGCTGCCTTATTGGTGATTAATGTTTAAACTGACAGAGGACTGTGGCCGGGGCATGATAAGCTACTAAACAGACAGTAAGATCACTGGCCACACTCTCTGAGCTGGCCTTTGTTGGCCGTGTTACCTCAGGGAAAAGAGAAAAAACAGGCGAACACTTAAGAAGTCAGGGAAAGAGGCAAAGAGAGAATGAGGAAAGGCCCTGAAGGCAAATGGCAGGAAACATCAGTGGCGTTAGACGAAGCTACTTTAGCTGTCATGCAAGAGTATGTGAACGCACCATTGAACGCACACAGTCGGCTGCACTCAACACATGCACAAACACACAAACACACACAGCCTCAGTGCAATGAGGGTCCCGTAGCCTCAGCTATAAACCAAATAGCCTTTAAGTATGTGTCTCTATCTGTACAGTGGAACCATGCTTGAAATGCTCAATTAAACACAGTGAACATGTAGCATACAAAGAAAGATTAAATTACACACTTAAATTGTGTCTTCAGCTCTTTTTTTATAATGGATTGTAATAAAAATATCTCAGTTTGGGATTCATTCATATATCATGTGAGTGCTGGAAAAACAGCTAACCTCAAAGCCATGCAATCTGCTCCGTAGTTAGAAGTCAACCGACAAGTCAGACCAAGTGGCGTGAACTCCCCAGAGATATTTGGTTTGTCAAAGCTGATTAGAGCCAGGGAGGCGTAAGCAGACACTCCAGGATAACACGTGGTGGCACTCAGTTGAGCCACTGGCGTCAGGCTGTTTACTGGGCAGTGTGCTAGGACTGATAAGGCTGATGAGGGTCTCTCTTTCACTCCTCATATTGTCTTCACTTCCAAAACCTCATCTTAATATCTTAAAGCCTGTGTTTTACTGTATGTATACAAACCCATTGTTAATGTGAATGGTATTACATGAAATATAACCCACTTGTGGATGTGTGTGCAGATGCACAAGTCAGTGAAACACTATGGGGCTCTTTGTCACTGAGGATCATGCTGCGAGATCACACAACATGATGTGACAGTACATGGAGCATCTCAGCAAGTGGCTCTGGGATTTTAATTGATGTTAAAACCACCAAGCACTCAGCGTGTTAAAGGGTGTTTGAACTGAGAGAGACACCATTGGACCCCCAGGATCACTTTCCAACAATGCAACCCAAGATTATACTTAAAAATTATTCTGACTATTACTGCTTAGACGACTTATGAAGTCTATGGGGCCTGTAGTAGAAGAAGATCTTCTCTCTTTGTATCATTTTATAAAAATATGTAATTTGCTCAGGACTTTTTGGAAGAGCGTGGTGATGTCAATGTATCTATTTCAATTTTAATCACCTGGATGGCATTTAAAGCTGAATTACCTGAGAAAATCCTTCCATCACAGTGTAAACTGCCCCTCTTACCCTCCAACAATACCATAGTAGCCTTTTCTAGTTTTTTTATAAAAAGTATAATTTGTTTCCGAAAAAGATCAATACATCAAACTAAAATTAAGAGCTTAAACTAATAGCTCTGAGTATTCCACTCAGCATTTATCTTTGCTTTCTTTGCCTGCATGCATTGCTAGTATTTCTCCAGGTTTGACTTTGCTTCACTTTTTTCTTTTAATGTTTTTCTTTTTTGCACTGTTTTCTTGTGCCATCAGACATAGCTAGGATAAGCCGTTTTATCTGTATTTTTTGCAGCCATTGATACAATGTTGACAAGCCGCGTAGACCAATCAGAGCTAGCATTCTCATCTATTAAATCCTTGATCATAAAGAGTAGGTGATGTCTTAAGGTCTATCTTTTTATTGATGATTTTTTAATACAATATGTACAATAATACAATATTAGGTGATTTATAAGGTGTATAGTAAACAATAAAAATAAATCATAGCCTACCATTTGTTTAAGTACATTCTTACAAACTCACAACTAAGTTTTAAATTCAGACATATTCAGTCCCTGAAAGGCCAATGGGTTTTATCAACAAAAGTAAAACTTTTCATATTCTTTGGCATTTTCTGTCCCTTCAGCCTCTGCACTAGTTCAGTCCAAATCCTCTGCATATGACCCTTCTTAATCTTGTATTAGACCAAAGTGATCCTGTGTTAGCTTAGTGCATTGAGCTTATTACATGATGATGAATTTCTTACATGAGTTAAATCATTTGGATAGGAAATAGTGAGGTGCACGGAGGGAAATTAGCGTAGCTTTAGCTTATAGCTCCATGGGGCCATTGTAAAAGGCACCCTTTGGCAGACAACAAAGCTAATATTAGCTTAGCATTAGCGTTAGCAAACAGGGGGCTTAATCGGGGCTGCTGGGCTGTCAGACCATATAACCACATGCTTCCCAGGGTCCCTTTGGAGTTATAATCCTGGGTCTCGGCAGGCGATGACCTCATGGGCTGGACTGGTGCCTGTGGAAGGACTGGGAAACTGTGTTGGTCTAGCTCAGATCGGTATGTGTTCTGTGGAGTTAATTGTTTTATTGAGCCATGACTTTAGTGACAGTTGAACGATGAGAGTTGAACTTTGCATTGTGCACTACAAAGGAAGCCCGGCTGTTTTGTTTGGGCATTTTGTGCTGTAGCCTATGTCATAGATGTGTGTGAGCCCCAGGGAATGAGAGCATTGATATTTCAATTGTCTCCATGCCACTTTGCATTAACAGTGTGCATCGTTCTTCCTCATGGCTACAAGATAATTGAAAAGGTTAACTTGTCAGTTTTATCCTGTGTCATCTGCCTCACTTCAGTCTAACATTGTGGTTAATCAGGAAATACTAGTCTGCAAAAGAAATGTAAAAAATCCACAAACTGCTGATTGTCACACCATGCATTTCTCTTTGTTGATGAAATATCGTCTTTAACCACTGTCTCTTTTATGTTTTACATATTGGCGTAAGCAATCTTATTGCTTTTGCTTATACATGTCACCTTGTCCTTATGATGTTTTACATCAAATCTGGCAAATGTATGCAATTGTAAATCCAGGAAAAATTGTAGATTAACTAATGTCTATATTTTGTCCTGTTGTAATGACTGAAATAAGGTGTATTTCTTCGACAGACCACCCCATAATACTAGCCAAGATTTGAGAGCAGGGCTTTGGGGTTAAAATAACTTCACATCTACACAATGGAAGCTTTGGAAATTGGGAGTCAGTTGAATGAGCTAAATGCTCACATACACACACAGGCAGCGATCACAGGGTCTCTGGAGGCAGATTGCTTTGCTGTCAGTCCAGGGGACTGTCAGTAGCTCCAGCCAGCCATGGGCATCAGGAGCCAGAGAGACCAGGATTCACTGGCTCCAGTGGGCTGCAGTGCACATGCAACTTGTTAGCTCACTATCAGACGGCAAGGCTCCAGAGGTAATACTTTTTAAGAAACATGCTGTCCTAAAACAACTCCATTTAAGGGCTTTTACTCACAGGAGTGAAACTGATCCATTAGTCTTAAAAACATGACAGCTTTCACTAACCTGGAGACAGTATGGCTACTTTTTTTTGAAAATATATTCAATTTTCATGCAATGGATATCACATTACGCCACATCTACTATATGTGAACAAGTGTCTTAGATGATTTTAAAAGCCAGTATAAAGCTGGGAGCAGTCTGTTTTCAAACATTTCCCTGGAAATGTATTGTCTATGATCTGCAAAAACCCTTTATATTTGGTTGACTGACAATCTTTCATTAAATTTTTTTTATACATCAAAATACATACACAAAAAGGGTTAATGAAGAGAATAAATGGATACATGATAAATGTTTTTAATTCCACTTCATGGCTACCATCGTCTACTTGGAAACGAAGGCACTCTTAGAACCATCTTCAACAAAAGATTACATTATTATTTTTTTCACATCAGCTGCCAGTCAAATATGTAATCTGCAGTAGATGTTTGTACCATTCATTCTTTATCCTACACTTTAAGCCTGCTCTCATGATTTCAATGTACTATATGTCTAGAAGTGTGTCCACTACATGCGCCTCGTTTTAGTGTGTGTCTGTCTTCTCCAAGAGAACCAGCTACTGGACTTCCAAGTGGGTTCACATATCCAAAGTCAAATTAATCTGGTTTTACCTTTAGCCCCAAAAACAACACAGGAGTAATCCAGGAACAGCTGTAATCAGGCATGAACCCACTGATGGCTGCATGCTAGTTTAGGTCAAAGAGCACACCTCCACAGAGCTCGGAGATATTGAACTAATAGTCACAAACGATATGGAAGCTGCGTGGATCTTATGTTGTATATTTCAAACCACATTTTTAATTGGAATAAATATGTTGTCTGAGAGATGTTGGACTTTGTACTATATGTAGTGAAAAACATTTTACTAATAACAAATGGTTCTACCATTCTACATGATTTTTATGTAGTTTTCTTTATTGTGAAGGGCTATGTTACAAAAAGAGGTGTTCATTTCAGCAACAAGTCAGGACTTCTCTCTGGGAGGCAGTCTGGACCTGGGTGAATCTCTTTCTCAACTCTGAGTACAATTACATAAGGAACAGTCAGGGTCCAAACAGATGAATAAATGAGTTAAGTGGAGAGAGGGGAGTTTCAGTGGCTCCTGTTGGACACAGAGTGTGTGCTTTAAGTGCTCTCCCCGTTCTTCTTTCGCTCCACTGCCTCGCGCTCGTCTCCCGATAGAAACTGCTCTGTGGCATTAAATATGTAAAATTAGCATTTTAAGTAGAACACATTTCTGTGTCGAGCCCTGCTCTTCCCGCCCCCTCCCTGCCTGCTGCCCAGCCCTGAGCGCCTAAGCCACACAAACTCATGCATGCATATGATATGCATTTGGTCATCTCCATGGCAACGCTGTTGGAAGAAGGAAGGGGGTCATGGAAGAAAAATGAAAAGGTGTTGTTACTGAAAGTAGATCAAATTGTATTTATTTTTTATTTAGTGAGTTTTTTCATGAAATCAGTCATACATGTGAGGACCTCTGAACGTGTACAGTATATTCACAGCTTGTTGCTTATAGCTCTCCTAACTTTATATTGTAAATAATGTGTTTAGTGGAAAATATAAATAAACACACACAGATGTGATGCAAGCTTCCACTGACACAAACACACAGTCAACACACAACACAGAATGATCCATTAACCTTCGGCCTCACATTTCTCAGTCAGAGGGCGACAAAGTGAAGTGGTAAATGGCCTCTGTAGAGCAGTGGCCTCTGATACTCTGACACCCAAAGTCCACTTAGACCACAACGCCACCCAACACCAGTGCTCTTTGCATTGTGCACTCAGTATACAGTATTTAGGTCACAACATATTGCAATATACTGTTCATCATACATTTTCTTTATTGACTCTTATTTCACAAATATTACACTTATGTGTATCTTAAAACTTAATTATAATGTAAAAATGCCTTATTAGAAAAAGCTAGCTTTTTTTAATTACACAGAGTAAAAATTGTTTTTACAAACAGAAATATACTTTTACCCATGCTCACAAATTTTCAGATTTAGTTAATCAAAGGTTGTTCAATAAGAATAAATGAAGCTCTGCTCAGACTTTGGTGAACCTCTTGTTTCTAGAAGTTAAATTTTTTAGTTTACTGCATAAGTTCTTGGGAGGTCGCTGACATATGAGCAAAATTGATTTGAATGTAAAATGTATGAGGTGCTGCACTCATCACTTCTTCATATGTGACTTTACATATGCTTGATCAGGCACATCCCAGGACGTACAGTATAAGAAGCCCTCATTAAATTCAAACTAAGGATGAATCTTTTATTGGACATATGAGCCAATGGACGTCACATTTCTGACCAGGACGCTGCGGGTGTCATTGTCTTACATCACATGGGAGATTGTTGTTGCGAATGTAAACTACAGTTAACACATGCTCCTTGTGGCTAGCGGGTGAAGGAGTGTGAAGTGGTATACATCTCTCCATGATCTTCACTTTCTTTGTACATCTGTCGTGAAGATTATAAAGGAGTAATATTACCAATTAAGGCTACAGTGAAGTTAAAATTCATTTTATTAGTGTAGGACTTTGGTACGTTCAGATTTACACACCTCCCATATGTTACTGCTTTATCCTCTGTGAGTGTGTGTGTGTGTCTGAGAGATGGCCTACAGCGCAGTCCAACTGGGAAACAGCCGCCAAGACAACATCATTAGAGCGTGATCCATTAGTGCCATCATTTAACTTGTGATCTCCTCTTTGCAAATCGGCCCCAGTTTATCCCACACTTGCTTCAGCTCAGTGACCCTTTTCTCTTTTCCATTTGATGTGAGTTTGTGGCTTTGTAACGCTGCAAAACTGTTCGTATTAATGAACAATATTGACAGAAACAAAGTCTCATTCCAGAGCTAAAAAAAAAACCTCAAAATAAACTTTGGCAGGCCTTTCCGTCCTGAGTACCTGCATAATCAATCATAACCAAGGCGTACAAATTCATCAGCTTGGATCCATTTTGCTGTAGTTAGAGATCAAAAGGTTGTGAGTTGACTATAGGAAGTCCAGGTACTAACCCAGACTAATTTATCTAACATGGGAGAGATTTAGCCCCCTGAGGAGATGGGGACATGGTTTTTCTCCATCACATTGAATATCCTCCATGGGGCTAGGGGGCACTTAGAGTTGCCGCAGCGTATCCTGTACGCCGTTTAACATTCCATTGATCAGATTAATTGCAGTTGATTGTGTCCTGTTCAAGGAAGCCTGTGGAAGCATACGTTTAACCTAAAATAATTCTTAAAAGGCAAAAGACACCTGAGTTTAGAGAACATTTGCTTGGTTTTTAAAACAAAACTCTTAGTGGTGAGTGCCAAAACAGTACCTCTACCAAAGCTGGGGCCTGTTCAAGAAACTGCCCTTTTCTGTACTTTATTTTCCAACTAGTTCACCAAATCTTGTTTTACCGTTTTATTGAATGTGTCAGTTTGTGGGCCTTTCAACTCTGAGTTTCTCTCTCTCGCACACAAACACACAAGGACTCTACATTTTTGGGCAATTATGAATAATTGTGAGCGTTGGACTCTGTGAGAGCTGGAGTCCCCTGGTTCTGCTCAGCGCTCGAGGGGGCAGTCACCTCCACTGCATTGGTTTCAAGTGTGCATGCACACACATTCACACATCCAGGGAAAGGGCAGCGCTCAGGAAGTGGAAGCACTTTGAAGACAGCCATTCATGTTTCCAAGCGTGGAGCACTTATTGGAGGTCAGACTGAGGGTCTATTAGGCCTCTCATATTCATTACGGAGGGCGAGAGGCGAAAGATCTCGGGAACAAGAATACCCCCTAGTTACCATGACCCATGGTCCCAGGATGTTTTTCTGTTGGTTTTTGGTATTTAACTCCTGAGGCCTTAAGAGTGAACACAGTGATCACACAGTACAGTTTGGCTTGTGTTGGGTTTGTTCCTCTGTTTGTGAGGAGGCCTGAGTAGGTAGCTGTAGGCTTAATGTTGGGATTGTGATCCCTGTGTTGAAGCTGTGTACTTTCACTGAATTAGAAACTAAAGAGATCCAAAAGCAGCAGCCAGGAACAGCTGAAAGACTGTGGTAAAATCATGGAGCTATTATCCAGACTTTGAGGGAAAGGGCATTTTCAATTCAGTGCCTGAGGATTAATGCCAGTGCGTATTTCCTCAATGAGCTTTGTGTAAAAGTGAATTTCTCAAATGTATCATTACTATGCAGCGAAACATAACCAAAAGACCTTCTGCGTCTCTGTTACACACTGGCGAACATGCCAAAACATGCAACACTCAATCTCACAAAGTCACACAAACTTAGAAATACTTCCCGCAGATCAAACATACACACACAGCTCTCTGGGACTAAGGGGGTGATATTCAACACCGCTGGTCCAAGATGCAGGATCGCCTCAAAAACCCTGTCAGACTCACCGCCTTCACAGTGGATGTGTGTTAAACACACACGTCAGTTTAGACTAAGGTGATCGGCCCGCTCCAGCCCTGCGGGGGTATCCCAGCGTCCTTCTGTCCCAGCGTGGGAAGACAGAGTGTGGGATGGGATATCCCGTAGCGACGGCCTGGCTCCTGGGCAGCAGACAGCTAAATCAGTCACAGCTTGGTTTATGAATGCGGAGATGTGAATACATGTTTCTTAAATTGCACTCATAGGAAAAGACGACCAGTTGTGAATGAAGTGAAGTTATTTGTTATGACTTCTGTTACAGCGTCGATGGAAAGTAATACTGCACAGATTTATAATGTACACATATTTCTTTTGTCTTTTTGTTCATGTAGACTTTTGGTGGTAATTGTCTCATACCCAGTTTCTAGCTTTCAATCTTTTTTCCCTCTTTCACTTTTTTCTGCAGCCTCAGGTCATGGAGTCACTTTCAAAGTGTTGATCCTCATCTGAAATCTATTGCAATCAGGGCAGCTCTGGACATAAAATACAGGCAGTGAGACCTGATACGTGTGTGTACACGGCTGTCGTAGTGTTCAGATGGCATTTTGTTACAGTGTCAGTCCGAACGAATCAAAGGGACACTGAGTAAAGTGGGTCTAAAACACACACGTTTTAATGATTTTTACACATACAATGTGTTCTGTGAAATGTGTTTTTATTTTCAGTGTATTCAGTGTAAATGAGCTTTACTGAAGTAAACAGCAGTAAATCTCGTAGAATTGCAAGCCTCAATGATAAAACAGCAGTTTACACACTATTTTATGCCCATAAAATAGCCCATATTTATGTGTAAAAACTTTTCAAATGGGATTGTCATATTCATACTTGGACATTTATGTGTCCCTTTTAGGCCATTGTTCAACTTCACTTTGTTATAATGACTGCTGTGTTTCTATCTTTCATGGATTTTGTCAGACAATCAATGTTATCACTCTTTAATTTATTGAGCACCGTACAACATGTTGACCAAAGTGCTTAACAGCATTAAAAAAACGAATAAATAAGTGTTTGTCAACACTTGTAAATACTTTTTGACTTTAAGTAATGATAATCACAGCAGATAACACAGTGACTTCTTCAAACCATTCAAAACTGTGAGATAACAGAGCCCTTGTGCAGAGGATTATTCCTCCGAGGGGCCATTTGACTGTCATCGACCTTCACAGCAGTCATCTACTCATTATTTAAATTAGAGTCATTCATATCTATATGCTGTGTGTGGCTGTGTTAGAGCAGACCTCAGTTAGTTAGTGTGTGCGTTTGTTCCTCGTCAGGCTCTGATCTCCCAGGCAGGGGTCGTGAGCATTTGTCCTGATCACCAAGAGCCGATAAGATGAGTGCAGTTGTTGTCTTTCATCGCCTGCAATGAAACATTCCTCTATAATAGTTTGGATCAGTCTCACAGGCTGCTAACAAGGGTTAGACCAAGATGGTCCAGTCCTGAAAGTACAAGGTAAATATTAATACTGTTCAGACTTGTTTAAAAATTATGCAACAGTTACATATTCATCTTTTTTTTTTTAGTTTCTTTTTTGGGACTCATCACCTTTATTGACCAGTATTTTCTTTGTGTGTTTCACATTGTTTTCTTTCAATGTTTTTTGTTTTCTCCTGTCCTTGGACTTCTGAAAAAGTTCAGACAGCTTCTTTGCATCGTTAACAATATTTAATCAAAGCTCAATCAAAATGGCTGCTTTTCTTCTGATGCCTGGCCGGAGGTAAAGTATTTCTGTTGAAGGGATTCATGTCTCTGTCCGCTGACAGACGACCAAAGAAGGCTTCTGTATGTCCTTATCTGCATCTAACCTGCTGTCAAATCAGGCTGTACATGAAAGGCACAGATGACCAACAATAAATACACTGTGCCAAGCTCCATATTTCAGAAACAGTTTAATACCAAGTACAGACAATTTTTACTAAATGTACAGGTAAAAAAGGCTAAAATCATATTTGGACGCACGCAGTTTAATTTCCCCTTTTTATTTAAGGCTAATTCGCTTCAGCATAAACAATAAATGCCCTGGTTTGAGCGCAGATAGTGTTTCCCTTGTGGGAATAGTCAGTCTCACAGCTCGAGTTCCCAGCCCATATGCTGAGCACCCCGAGTCAACTGCATCTAAATGACTTAAAAGAGCCATATTGATTACCAATACAGCATCATAAATCAACACAGGCACGTTTTTTCTCTCGTTCTACACTGTTCCACACATGGGCACACCTTGTGAAAACATAACAATAAATCTACTTGTGGTTTTAGACAGAGAGGTGCAGATGAAGTCACCCTCAGTGATGATTAGATGAATATTCAGCCTGTGCATTCAGTCTAAAGCAGCTCATTTCTCTGTACCATCAAATGTATGTGTTCTTGTGAATAAAATGCTGGAGCTGTCTCCGTCGTGCACTCGCACTAATGGGACACATGTTTCGCTGCTGTGTGGCCAGAGGGCAAACATGGATACTGCAGCAATAAGAGCATTTCAAACTGCAAATGTCTTTTTTCCACTTATTTATTTATTCCCACAGCCCTGCAATACTAATCGAACTACGACAGCACTAACATTTTGTTGTCCACAATAATCCACAATAGGTCAGGTTTATTTGAGGTTTGGGCATCATTATTTTAGTGTTTTTTGTAAATTTATTTATCCTTGTGTCCTTCAGTTTGTTGTGCACACAACACACTTGTGAAACAACAAATATGACATGCTCCATGCAATAAAAGTATCCTATCTAATATTTATATACCAATATAACTCTGCCTGGACTCAACTCAGTTTAGTGTACAGATGCACTGAGTGCTCTGTCCACATGGTATTTTTAGGGCAAACGCGCTCTTCATCTTCAGTGGAAAATAAAACACATAGTACCTTCAGGATAAATGCTGTCATTATGAGATTTATTATTAAGTTATTCCACAAAACTTTGTGGATTTAATTTCACATTATAGCTCTCTAAACTTGCTTTACCATTTTAGAAAATAAATATAAGCCAGATTCAAAGACACCATCAGCTTCAGTTTTGTTTTGTTTTTTTTGAGTAAATTAAATTGAGCTTATCTGGTAAACCTGTAATTAACTTTTATTCTAATTGCCCAAATAAAAAAATGAATATCACAAGTCGTATCGCAAACACAATTTTCAATAACCTTTTAAGATATAGATATATATTTCTTACTGAAATAGAGCAGACCCAGTCTAGTCCTATTTTGTTTTTCTTTCTGTGTAAACATTATTTTGGGATTTCTCAATTATTTTGGGAAGTTCATGTCTCACTTTTGCCAATTTGAAATGTGTACGTCTTATTTGGTTGTTTTAGATATTTTCCCTCAGTCTTGTAATGTTTAATCACCAAGTTAAGCTTTTGTTGGGGAAATGAAAAGGAAAAACAAGTGTAATATAATTATCTTCTCCCTATTGTGCTTTTGAGGATTATATTTTTAACAGCATTTATCTCTTGTGACCTTCCAGCCTGGGTTTTCCTCCATCTGTTCTCTTTTACATCTGCTGCCAGCCCTCACTCGTCTATTTCTCTGTTGTGTCCTGTGAAAACATGGGACTCAGTCACCTCCTTGACTTTCTAATTCTGCAGTAGTTTAAGGCATAATGTGCAAAAATGTATTTAGAAAAAACAAACATCTTTTCACTTGGCAATGAAATTACTTCATTGCACTCTTACAACACATTAAAATAAAACTTCATAGTTTCATTAAAAAAACCCTTATAAATGACTGAATCTGATGCAAGTGCTTTGACAGATTGGCTGCACACAAGCCCATATCTGTACACAAGCCCATATCGAAAAAGTATTGTTTTCTTTCTTAAGGTATGGAGTGATAAATAAATAATCTGCCATTTTTCAAGGAAACATCATGAATACTTGAGAGACTTTAGTCAGAATATAATACAGACATTGTTGGGTCAGGGGAGTGTTTTTTAAATTTTGTTGTTTCACCAAAATGTCACTGAGAGAAAAAAAACAAACACGACAACCATAAACAACACATTTACCAAAAACTTAATCTTAAACAGTCTCTATGCAGATGCAGGTAGAATTTTGAGGACTCCTGTTTGAGTATGCTGAGATGATTGTAATTTTTTTTTCTATTAAGTTACTGTTGAATTGCTCTCAGACCTAAAAGGGAGAGTTTTGTGGTTAATAACATTTAACACCCATCGTGTACAGGCATAAATATACCATGGACACACTCAAGGCACACACAGATTACAGACTGAGATAGTACGGAGACCTGCAGCCCATTCTGTGCTCCAATTTGAACATCTGATCTGAGTGGAGCAGACAGGCGAGAGCAGCTTGCCCTAGAGTCATGTAAAATGCAAAGGAATATACTCCTCTATTAAAACCGCCTGATGGCAGAGAGGCTGCACATTTTTATGTTCATCCACGTGGGCAATGCGCTTCAATCTGCTGCATCATAACATCACAATTCCGTGAGATAAATTGACATGAACCATATTTTGAAATTAAGGGAAGAGAATAAAATTGTTTTCACATCCATACATCTTTTTATTAGGTTGGAAATACTTATTCTTTTAAGCTTCTAAAAAGAATCAAAGTCTCCTGATGAACAGTGAGCCTGAGATTCTGAGCCATGTGTTGTTAACCATCTTCCCAGCACCTTCTAGTCCTGACTTGTCATCTGGTATCTTTACCACAACACTTTGAAGTGCACTCTTAAGTGTACTTTACTCTAGCAAGTCGGCATGTTCTTGTTTCATTATTAAATCCTCCCCACAGACTATCAACTTTTCATCCCGCCTGCTGCTGGAAGAAGCTCCCTTCAATCTTCTCCATCTAAACCTCCTAACCCCAAACAACACTTTAAAACACTTAAGTTTGAAACTGTCTCTCAAATGCAGGGCAAAATGTTTACTTGAAGACAGGAATACTTTTTCCTTCTGACAACAAGCAGACGTTATGCCTCTTAAGTAGCCAAAGTGCTGGAGGTAGTGCAGCTCTGAAAAGAGAGATCTCAGATGACGTATTTCTTTATCATCGGCCAAAGAGCCGGGAGACACTTTTATGAGACATGCACATTATTATTGATAGACAATCGCCACGCTTAAGGGCAAAAACAGTTGATGTCAACTTAGGTCTCATGTTCATCTCCATTCTGTTCTCTTAATTGGTGTGCAACCTAGTGATGAACATTACATTTCAATTGCGTTGCTGAGCAGGAGGTTAACTAGGGTAACTGCAATGCTTTCTAGTGTTTCCTGCTTCAGTCTGGGCTAAATTAAACCATAGGCTTTCTAAACAATTTTATTATCAGAAGTTAAAATTGCAGGCAACCGTGTGTAAACAAATGCAGCATCTTGAGGCTGATTGCAGGTAACAATGTTTGAGGGAAACTCAGAAGCTCTCCTGGGGCCTGTGGGTCTATATTTGGCGTGTGTGCTCATCCCGGCTCATCTCCTCTGACTCCTTTTGTGCTTACACTTTGCTCTCTCGCACTGTTATGCTTCCTTAAAATGCTTGCTCACCCAGAGCCACTTGTTTATCAGTCTAATGTTAGTTCTTGTCAGGAACAATATGTTCTGTCTCTGCAGCAGTCCACTCGCCTATTCTTCATCTGGCCCCTGGGCTGTTCTTAGTCAGGCTGTGTCCCTAGACACCTCTCCACTGACCAATGGAGGCCTATTACTATTCATGGCTGTTAGGTATAGGCATCATATGAGCAAATTAGGTAATGGGGGACCATAGGGCACTTCGGAGGAGTGTTAAGGCATTTTGTAAATGCCAACTGGGGAAGACTGTTGTTGACGTCACACCAGGATTCAAACAGATAATTTTCTTTAAAACTGAAAATTATAACAGCTCCTTTCTGATTGCAGGATTATAATAGAGATTCTTCTTGTGACAGTAAAAACTGAAACTAAGTGGCCTCAGAGACACATTTGCCCCTAACAATATAATCCCAGACGAGGCATCACAAATGCAACTTGGAAGCTTCCGGACCAAGAGGAATTTTCCTTTTTCATTTCCGTCCACTTGGGATGTGATTTCACACCATTAACCCCCTCCACCTCACACCACCCCTGGACCATAAATATTTCAACCTCTCAATCTATATTCATTATAAAACACATGCCCAATGCAATATGCGGTTGTGAGGACACAGGCTTTTATTTATTCATCTTATTTATTTATATTTCTTTCCTGAGGGCGAGACACGGGTTTGTATCCATCTGTGCTGATTGCGAGCTATTACTGAGCACTTAGAGCCTCTCCTGAACTGGCCAGAGGGAACTCTTTCCTCCAGAGATCAGCGAGAATGACAAGATGTGTGTTAGTTTTGTGTGCTTTACCAGATAGAAGTATGTAATGACAAAGTGCATACCACAAGATATCAAACAGAAGCAATAGTCACTTTAAGATTTTCTCTTTACAAGTACATTTTTTGTCCATTGGTTTGTTTGACAGGTCACTAAATGAGTGTGAAAGTTGGGTGGACACCACTTGCTGTTTGCTGTTGATGTTGTCTCTGATTTGTCTTTTTGCTGCCCAGAACTTGGGTGACTGTCCGTCAACACCAGTGGACAAGCCAATACAGACCAATCTGCTTGGCTTTGCGGTTAGAAGACCACTGAACCCAAACAATGCTTCTGGCTAAGTGTCTTGGTTGGCAGTGCTGAAAGAGCTGCTCAACTAATGAACACAGTTGGGCTTACACATTTAATTGCAACTGTAAATGTTGTGTGCTTTCTACATCAGTGCTCTAGATAAATACAATGTTGTTTATCACAGACAGTAGCCTTACAGTTTTCTCGAGCGCGGATTTAAAATCAATTAAAATAGGGGTCTCCCAGTTCAAATAAATCTGATGTTTCTACAAACCACAAACTAAACTGAAAATTATTTTGAAGGACACATCCTTATCCCTTTTATCCCCAAATCCCCAAACTTCTTTTTGTAAATCAAACTCTGCTGTCTGGATGGAAGATCTTCTCTCTGGTCGCAAAGCACTATCAAATTCAAGTAGATCCTGTGCATTTCATTGGACTGTTTTTGTTACTTTATATGTTACCTTAATGCTCAATGTTAGTGAGTACAAGTTATCTGAATGAGCAGCTGATATTGCAGACCACTGTATTTTGTAGCCCATTGTCACCTGTGTTCCATGAATAGACCCAAAACAGAGCTTTGGGGACAGTGTTTACCCAGCAGCAGAGAACTGTAAATGGCAGCAGGCAGAGAGCTGGTCTCCTGGGTGTTACTGTGTGTCATGTCACTGAGGCTGGCAGGTTACCTTCACTACATCTGCTCTGCTTAGATCTGGATGACCGCATCCCGCCACACCACATCGTCAAGGTGTGAGTGGGAAAGTTGAGAGGGCCAACAGGCTTCAGGCTAAGGCCATGGGTGCCTTTGTAAGGGCTTATTCAGGCTGTGTTTAGTGTCACCACAGCCTTCTGTCCCACGGGGCATGGACATGATTAAAGAACAGGAAGCACACAAAGAGTAATTAGGAGTTCACTCAAATAAAATATAACATGAAGTCAACTTGTCCAGCACAAGGCCACAGTTTTGTCCTGGGGTGGGTAGAGTAGACAAAATCTGTACTTACGGTCTCAGTCTCAAGTTGGAGTAAAAATAGAAATATTTGGCTAAAAATAGCAAAAAGATATAGGTTGTGTGGAGGACTAATAATGTGCAATGTTTTATTAGATGTAAAACTATGTAATGACAACACTAAACACTAAAACAGATGTAATTAACTTGCACAATGTCTTGATCTGAACCTCTAACTTGCAGGAGAGACAAAAAGATGGCTGTGGTTTAAACAGTGCAGGGAGGGGCCGCAGAAAAAGTTAGGACACTCTGACAGTTGTGTCTGTTGTTAATGGACCTATATTGACTGTGAGAATGAAACCACATTGAGTATTCCATGTCTGCACATAGTACAGCTCATTCTCTGGTGTTATGGATAAGTGTTGACCCCCCCTCCAAATCTCTCTGCTTACATGCCTCCCCCAAGACTCGGAGCATCCCTCTCCAGCGTCCTGTCTATCCCCTGCTTCCTTCTCCTCTTTCCTCTGTCTTTATCCCTCCATTGTGTCTATTGATTGGCCAATAATGTGTTTTCAGTGGTAGATTAATGGCACATTATCCTGACGAGGGTGTCTGAGGGGACAGGACGTGAGGGAGTGCGTTAGAAACAATGCTTTTTAATTGATACATTGTGTCTGTGAGGTTCTCAAACAGACAGATTGTACTAAATGCAACTGATGAAACCTTTATTGTTATGTATAACATCCAAATGGCTTGAATTCAAGCAATTAGGACTTGTTCCTTTTGGATTGTTGCAGTTATTATTTTTATCTTCCAAAATCTTCCACTCTAATATGTTTTTGGTGCACAATTATCAGACATAGTTCTCTCAGTAATAGTTTGGTTTTGCTAGGCTCTCATGCCCCTGTAGCAGTGTTTAAACACTTTTTGACTCACTTCAAATGTGACTCAGACCCCATGTCTAGTGACCTAGTTTTGTAAACCACAACCTTTATCTCAGGCCACTTGAGCATCATTGTGGCTTGAGTTTAGGTGTAGCCTATTTGCACATGAAAACACTCAACATGAGTCCAAAATATTCATTTACATGTATATATTTTAAGTTGCAACTTTTATATTTTTGTAGTTAGTTTTTGGCCAAAGTCCTGACTGGTTGCACACTCTGTCCCCTTCCTTTTATCTGATTTCATCCCCCCTCGTCTGTTTTTCAATTTCCTCAAGCAATTTGCATCATGAGGAAGAGGAGTTGGGCTAATTTAGCAGATCAATAGGCCATCAAACAGTCTTTAAGTGCGACACATACACGGGCCTCATGTCTCGAGTTTCCCTGTCGAACTAATAGCCTTGTTGTTTACTCTACAATGTGCTGTGTCATGTAGTTTAGGTCTCAGGTTGCCCCATGAGCCAGGGACACTCTGGGGAATCGGAACGCGCTTCTCAAGTCTGCTGGTTTCTTTTTTCATTCGTTTTTTTTCTTGTTTCTTTTGCCTTTCCACTGGGATATTGTCACTATCACTAGCAGATTGTCACGATGTACATAAAACAGTGTAGTCATATAATAACATCTCCCGATGACGGTCTGTATTTGTGTTTTTATGTCACAGAAACACGCTTGGTGACAGTCGATCCCATGGTCTTGGCCAGTGACCTTTTGTCAGATGACTGTGGAAGGTCAGCAGAGGTTAAAGTAACGGGCGAGCTGCGAGAGGGGCCCCCAACTAGTCATGCAGAAGGGAGCAAGCAGAGTTTACACAGAGGGTGAGGTCCACGCTGCCATGCACACACAACACTCACTGACTCGTTGGGTTTTCATGAATGTATTTTTGAATTTGAATATTTACACGAGAAATTAGATATTTGGGTTAGTAAAACAGTGCTGAAGGAAACAGATCAAGCTAGTTTTGTTTTATTGAAATAGCAGTCCGCTCAGGGAAGTGTAAACACCAAGATACAAGAATAGATGTTTTCATTTCCCAGTTAAAACAAAAAAAAGTAAATTCACTAAAACATTCAAAACTCTTCCAACTCTTAGTTTGCAGTGTCGCACCAGTCTTAATTACTGCCTTGAATTGTTATAACGAGCTCCTAGAGCAGAATATAATTCAGCTTTTATAAAGTGATCGTTTGGCATGTATATAATGTAAATCTAGATTTTATATTGTGTTTTGTTTTCTTTGCATTGTATGTACATTAGAAACGGGATTTTACAAATCTGGCTGGGCAACATCCTACCGAACTGGTGTCCCACTGTTTTTGTAGGAAAGGTGGAGTTGTGTACGATTAATATTAAACTTAATAATTGTTTAGAACCATATATCTGTGTACAAAACTAAACCGAAATTATAATGGTCAATAATTAGAGTGGACATTCGTGCACGAGGATACATATATTTTCAAATTTAAAGTGGCACTAATATTACTATCGTAACATTTCTTAAAGATTAGATTACAGGTTTCTTCTTTAATTACTGCAGTAGTGTAAATGTCATATCTATACCTCCAGCTCATCATGTCACCACTCAAGAGTTGATATATTTCAGTCTCTGTGTAAACGGTACAGATTTGTGTTGTCCAAACTTAGTCCTGCGTGGTCCTGAGCAGCCAGACCCCAGCCATAGAGAATCAGAGACCCATGCAGAAATACAAACGTGATTGTAGGTTTTCCAACACAAACACACACTCATCAGCCCGTTCTGACTGACCTCTCCTTCCTCTTTCTCACCCTCTGTTCTGCCATTGTTGTACAGTGTCCTCCCGGGCTCCACCACACAGCCCTGCTTCAGCGAACACGCGACTCTGATGTGCTATGACAAGTCAAGCACAGTAACAATAGAAAAGAGGGATAGAGTGACAAAATAAAAGAAACACCGGGAGAATCAATTAGCACTTGTAATGACGAGTGCTGAAGTGAATCTGTGCATGTATGTTGCACATACAGGGTTGTAATATGACTCCTGTTAATAAATCTCTAATATGACTTTTATACTTTGCTCCTTGACAGTATGCCATGATTCCTGCGAGTTGCCGCCAGGGATTATGGGTAGTAAGTGTGTCTGTAGCCGCTCTGAAACACGAGACAGCCTGACGGACACAACAGGCCTCTTTTGCTTTGATGAATAGACCCACACAGTCTCCAAATCATGCTCATAATGGTGCATGCAAATGGCTTTTAGTTGCTTGTGTTATCTGTCCTCATCTCTCAGGACACATACTGACAACTGTGTCTTTTACATCCTTAAAAAATATTCTATGGTTTAAGTGACAAAATTGAATTTAGAGGGTTTTGTATTGCACAGAAAGGCCAAAAGTTTTCTGATATACTATTGAAAAATATAGGGGGCATTAAGTCCATAATAGCTACATATAAATGTTTCCAACAACTTCAAAAAGCTGTCCAGGACATGACCAGAAAATATATAATTCTGCCATTTTAAGATTATTTTTTTAATATTGACATGTTAAGTTATGTGGCTTTTCAATGACAAAACATTGAGTCTTGTCTCTTTAAAACAGCAATGTGATGAGTGTGGGACGTTCCCGGTTTGGGCCAAGTATGGTAAGGAAAAAGCCTGCAGGGATCAATGAAATCTGTTTATGATGTTTGGTCTTGGGAAAATCATGAGGCTCCAAACTTTACTGTTAGAGCTTTTAGATGCACAATAAGAGTGTCTCTGTGAAATCACCCAGAATTGGACACTCTTTTTACTCCAATTTTAAATTTGTTGTTCTGATTACATGATGTGTTTTGCACATGGAAAGGGAAAATTAAAGACAAAAAAAGATATGCCTGTGTCATTTATTACGCCAACTGGCCTTGGATACTAGTAATGCCGTCATTAAGAACCTAGACATTTTTTTCTGGACCCATACTTTTAACATTTAACAACATTTTGAACATAATGAGAATAAAACCTTGAAACCAAAATACTTGTATTCCATTTGCACCAACTGGGTTTCATTCTGTAGTGCCATAACATTTAACTGTAAGTTGATTCAATTTAAAGAATAAGATCCACGACTAAATGGCAGCCCATTTAAGCTTGATTTTGCTCTTAAAACTTGCCCAGGCCTTCAATTATTGACTACTCAGCTCTGCCACATATTTCTTGAATGGAAAGTTTAATAACACTTTGAGTAAATGGTGTAAGGAGCCATAGGCAACGTGGAATAAAGTAACAATAGTAGGATATTCAGAAAAAAAATAAACATGCGTGAAACAGAATAAAATATGAATTACATTCATTTAAATACATGATCATTTCAGTATTTCAAAATTAGTTATGATACAGAAAATACATGCAGACAGCTTTAGGCTATAGTCATTTCTTTGGTGGCTGAGGCTGCTCCAAAATATAATGTAATAATAATAATAATAATAATAATAATAATAATAATAATAATAATAATAATAATAATAATAATAAGTAAATATGTAAACAATAAAATTGTGACGCTATAGTGAAGCTAGGCTAGCTGTAGCTTAGCCTGCTACTGTTTTTAGAACTATGTGACTATATCTGGCCTTCGAAAACATATGAGACTCAAAAATAAATAAATCGGAGTCCGCTCATATTTACGTGATATGTAACTATCTTCTTGCCGCGCCAGTCCAGGCCTCATTCCGGGTCCGCGTCCTTAAAAACTTCAGGACTGACACCGAACACACCACAGTGTCCCTTCCACGGTGTGCTCCTCGCTTCATACGTCCCCGTCATACAAGCCGAAGTACTTAGAGGCGCTGGAGAAGCAGAGGTAAGGCGTGCTGCTGCCAGGGTACACCACGGGCAGGGGCATGGGCAGCAGGCATCTGCCCAGCAGGCTGCTCTCCTTGTATAAGGCCGGGAGCTGCCCCAAAGCCACCGTCTTCCCGCTCTCAGGAAAGTCACTGACGGCCCCGTCCATCTCAGTGGAGATTTGCCGTTTAAGTTTATTCCTGCGGTTCTGAAACCAGATTTTGACCTGAGTCTCTGTGAGCTGCAGGGAGCTTGCGAGGCATGCGCGTTCCGCACTGCTCAAGTAGCGCTTCATGTCGAAGGTAGACTCCAACTGGAAAATCTGTCTCTTGGAAAAGATAGTACGCGTCTTCTTTTTCGTGATCATTTTGCTTTTTTTAGCAGCGGTGGCTCCGAGGCGCGAGTCCGTGGCCGTTGAGCTGCTGTCCTCGCAGCTGCTGTCGCCACTCTCGAAGCGCGCGTCTGTAGCTTTCCTCGGGTCTCTGTGGCTGATGATGACGGAGTCTGCCATGAGCTCTGCAAACACAAGGACTCTGTTTAACCTGGTTTCTGCGCTGTCCTAAAAACATGCGCCTGGACAGACTCGTGCGTCACCAAGACACACTGAAACGGACCAAAATGCGTCTTACCACTGATGGCCGCCTCGTGCCGTTGGCCGCCCGTGTCCGTCTGGAAGGCGTCTTTGCGCGTGGCCGTGGCCAGCTCATTGCGCGGAGCGGGGAGAGTGTCACAGCTCCTCGTGCTGGTCTTCAGGTTCAGAATGTTGTCAATTGTGAACGTGAGCGCAGCGGCCGGGCGGCATGGCGCGTGCACTTTGCTCATATTCTTCACGGCGTGAGTCCAGTCCACAGTAAGTTCACACAGAGTCTGACCGTGACACTTTCTGCGGATGCTCCACGCGCATAGCAGCAGTCTCGGGGGCTGCCCAGGCTCTGTCAAGTCCAGCTCGGGACGCACCGGATGGAGCCAGCGCTCTGGCCACCGATTGGCTGAGGGCGAGGTGCAGCGCTGGCCAATGACAGTCGTGAGATGAGAGAACGGGGCAGCCTTACTCCACTTATCTTCCCCGCCCTCCCACGCACGCGCCCTAAGTGCCTAGGTGCCATTCATTTGCTTCAAGGCTTCATAAAAACCGACTCAGTAACAAGAAAAACGGTGGCTTCGCACCATGAACAGGATTGAGCTCGAAATGAGATGAATTTAGTTTTAAATAAGGTCCTCCCGTATTTCTCAAAAAGCTTAAATAATAATTTAATAGTCTGTCCTGATCCATAGAGTTCAAACCTGTAGTAGTCTAGGAAATGATAAGCTCACCAAATGAGATAAATGCTACATAGCCCATGGTACATTAATAATATTCATGTAATAAAAGTGATCATATTATCATAGAGCCTGACACTCCTCTGTCTTTTTATTTATGTAAAATAAGGAACCGCCTTTAAACTGCAGCGTTTTACAATTTTTCACTTTGTGTAGGATGTTTTCACAGACACACATTTATTGATTTATTTGTGACAAGTGAAGTGTAAATATGTGACAGGCCGCTCAGTGGTTTTTATTTTCTTTATTGTTACGATGTGAAAAGTGACAAAGTTGAAAATGTGCCTTTAAATATAAAAGTTTTCAAAAATAGGCGTGAAGTCTTTTAAAATGTAGAGAAAGCCTCGGCCTTCTCCAGTCGTCTATACAGTTTACACAGACCATTGTCTTTGAGGCTCGTAAATAAAAATGTAACAGGTATGTTCATGTTGTCTCTTTGGCTCGTCCAGACTCTGTGCTGTTTTTATGGGTCTTTTCACTCTGAACCGAGTCAGTCTTTAGACCAGGCCGGACATCTGGGAGCGCAACACGTTCATGGACTGAGCGAGTGAAGACAGTGGGTAGTTGATGGAGCTGGGGAAACCTGCCACAGGAGAGACGTGATGCCCACTCATGTTGAAGCCCAGTGTGGCTGTGGACGATGGACCTTCGTGATACAGGATGGGCACTCTGACAATGCGCTGGCTAGGGTTTGGAAGGTGAGCAACCTCCAGATCCGCCGCCAGCTGCCTTTTCCACTTGTTCCTACGGTTTTGGAACCAGATCTTGACCTGGGTCTCTGTGAGTTGCAGCGTGGCGGCTAGTCCTGCTCGCTCCGAGCTGCTCAGGTAGCGCTTCACGTCAAAGGTGGACTCCAACTGAAACACTTGACTGCGACTGAACACGGTGCGTGTTTTCTTCTTTCGACAGGAGCCTTGCTCCGAGCGGCCGTCGCAGCTGCTCTGTGCGTCCTCCCCGTCCTCCAACACGCTATGCTCGCTGTTTTTTCTGTCACTCTCCTCGCTGCCCTCTGTTATGGACTCGGACACCGCAGGAGAGGTTCTCCCACAGGGCGATACAGGACACAAGTGCTCCTCTGAGCTGGAGTTGTCAGGTATGTCTGGAATAACAAAAATACATCAGTACACAAATAGTATAATCCGAGACAGCACCTCGCCCAGAAGTTCCTTCATGATCAAGTATTTGCGCTCAAGCAGACAATATAACACCAAAAAGTATCAGCCGTACCCCAAAACTCTTTTTTTCGATATTTGTTTTAACTTTAACTTCGTAGTTGAGTAAAACAGCGAGGCGATCTTGCATTAATGGTCACTGTTACTACCTATTGCGGGGCCAGTGTGGCGATTATAGCTGGATTACATAACAAAATCAGGTTGTGTGTAAGGTACGTGAAGCCAAGTGTAATGGGTGCAGGGCTGTCATCAAAGATGTGCGCACAGTTTATGACCCAGGGAACTACTCAACCATTTCTAGTGGCCACTTTGTTTTGATCTGGTGGCCTATAAAGAAGACCCACTGTGCGAACTGTAGAGTGTCACGTTGCCGTAAACTGCCTACGCTTCTGCTCAGGGTTATATGATGGCTATTTGAACTAATCCTGGCTATCCAATGGGCTCGAGATGACAAACAACTAATAACCAACTAATAAACTCAGTCTTCCTCATGTTTTGAGGAGCTCCTGCCGCTGAACCCAGAGCAAAAACAACGACCCGGACCCGCTTCACACTTGAATTTAATGAGCCGAGAAGCAACATGCGACGCGTGTCAATTTCAGTTTGTGCCCACTACTGTAAACCTTACAGAATTTTGAATGATATTAACAAGCAGATGGCATGACAGGTCTGCCATTCTTCTTAATTACGACATTAAACGCATATAGTCTTTATGAAAATAAAAGGCGTTTAAGTGCATGTTTATGACTACAGCCTACGCGTAAAAACAAGACAAGCCCAACGGGCTAAATTATCTTGAATTCAGCGTGTTTTGCACTTTAAGCTAAACTATTAATCAAAGATTCAGTGAAAACTGGATACTCACTGTGCGCTTTTTCCAGACATCCGAAGTTAAGGACGGGACTCGGGCGGTACCACTGTAGCGGCGAGTCTCTGCACGGAGACCTGGCTGTGGAGACGGAGCCCCCTGACACTGGAGAGTGCGTGTCGCTGTCTTGTGCGTTCAGTGTTAGGTCGACGTCGGCTCCGCCGCTGGCTGGTACCGACTTCTTCGCAGTGTGCCGTGTGCCAAGTAGATTTTCAATAAAAAAGGATGACGCTTTGGAGGAAGCAACGCTGTCCGTCTGCGTCCCCGGCATGTCTGCGTGTGTCCCTGCGTCTTATTGCAACACAAGAGCCGCATTCAAGTCCAAGCGGTCATTATAAGCGTGTTTTTGCGCTATGGATGGATGAGGAGTCGTAACAGAGATGGGACTTTAATCTCCTCGCGGCCGATGCGAGGCGATGGAGACGTAAGCCGTAGTAAAACGTCAAGTCAAAGCTAAACGAGTCGAGGGTATCCAGCGATTGGACGAGCACAGAGCGAGAGGGCTTTTCCAGCGAAATGAAGACAACTGTCCGCTTCATCCACTACCGCTGCGTGTGCGCGCGCACTGTTTGTGTGTAAGCGTGTTCACATTCTGGCCCGTCCCCTCGAGGCCACGCAGGCAGAAGAAAACCTCTGTTCCTGGTACAGCTCCCTTTATTTGGGTCAATTAGAGCAAATGAAAATAAAGATCCGTGAGACTGCAGTCATTCCCGGGGTCGGGCCCTGCCGATCTATGCTCTGTTTTACACTCTGGCCTATACTCATGTCCAGTGTGGTCCACATAGGAAGCGATCTCAGGCCGCGATCAGCCGCCACGACTCTGTGGAGCCTGTGAATTTACGCGTGTCTACGAGTCTGTCTCTATTGTAATGTGTGTGATATAAAGGCAATAAACTTCAAATCGATCACAGAGTTCACACACTGCGCATCATGTGGACGAGTTGCATTTTGGCCACGTGACCACGGAACAATATTTAGGTTAAGTGCTGCTTGACTTGATGGGCCTCAGAGCCACTGCGCACTGGAGCGTGTCAAACAACAAACCAAACGCTGCGTCTTGAAGAAACATGCCGCTGTCAAAGGTTATCCAAAGTTTGTGCAGCATTATAGTTGTAGGATAACAGCCTGCTCGATCTTACCGCTCTGCACGTTTTGCAACAAACTGAACAGATCAGTCTTCATTTGTCCAAACCGCGTCGTTAACGAGAGATTGACCGAGCGGTTTATTGAAAACCTTATTAAACTGGCATCAGAACATCACAAGATATCTGCTATTGCGCCCATTATTTTTTAAGGTTTTGTTTAAAGCCGTTGGTTCTATTTTAACAAGACTTTATTTGACAGCGCCCTGTTTTCAGGCAAAAATAGTTAACAATAAAACAAACACAATTAATTATATTAACTTAAGTTAGTATATGTTCACTGTCTTCCTACGGCCATCTCTAATGATTTAGATTTTCATTCCTTCTTGAGCGCGTTGTGCTGAAACCAGACTTAAAAGCCCCAGTTAAAGCCATATTCCAGCGAGCGTCCTCTTCGCCATGATTAAGATCAGTGTTAGATAATCTGAAACATTTAAATGAGCGCTGACGGGCGTCTTTACCCTTTCTGATAAAATGGCAAGACATTTGAGCTTTTATTTCCCTGAATGGAGTCAGCGCAGTGACCTTTAGTTCCTGCTCTGTCCTCGGTCTCTCTTTGGTCTGAACAGCTCCTCAGTTCTCCACCAACAACTGACAGCAGCATTTGAACTTTGTGTTTAAGACATGAGTCTGCAACTTTCTTTTGTTTAAAACAAATTAATGTGATTAGATAGCCTTGAATGGAGACTAAATGGAGACTATGCTTTTCATTTAAATAACAACTTAATTTAGGATAGAGAAAAGTAATTTCTAAATAAGTTAAACAATATTCTAAAACTCTGTAAAATAATTTATTTGAATGGATAGAATGCAGGAATTACTTTATGTACCATAATTGGATCTCAATATAAGGAGAAATAAAGGTTTAAAGGAGACTTTTTTTAAAAAAAAATGATTTGTAATGTAGTGCAGAACCTGTATAGTTTGTAAGATAACTTTTACAATGAGTTACCCAGGCGTCCATTATAGTTGTTCTTTAAAGGATCTCTGTGCTGTATGTATCAGAGACATCTTTACACCATGCTTGTCCTCATTGCTCACTGTCAGTTGGCTTGTGTCATCACTTAAAGCTTATATGATGATGTGTTTGTGTGCTGCCTACATTAGATCATCTTTCTGTGTGTACAGCAGGCCGTCTGACTGATGTGGCTCCCCGGCCGGCCCCTCTGCTCTGGGGCCAACAGCCTAGACCCAGAGGCCTTGCTCTCACTTTCTCCTCCCTCCTCTCCCTTTCTCTGATCCTTATCCAGCCTGGCGTGCCCTTTGCTTCACAAGGCCTGCTGGCCTCCTCTACTGCCATGACCCCCTGCACGCTACCACAGCTCTGACATCAGCGCACCGCTAAATACTGCTCCACACACAATCAGATCAGCAGCATGTGCTCCAGGAGACAGCTGCATCAAATTGAGCATGTTTCTGCTGTTGGCCGAGCGGAGCACTTTCCAGCCCGATGCTGCCAGGCCTGTCCACCGCCAAACCAGCTCACACCCTGTTAAGACCAGCCAAGAGGAAACTGAAGAAAGGTGGCAATGAGACGAAATAACACGGCCTTTGAAAAGCCAATTGACAGTATATGATATTAACAAGGAACGTAAACTTGAAATGTTTTATGTTGACATTTTCCAGTCCTCTTTTGAGCAGCCAAAATCATTTCCACTTTTCACAAATTCACATCAGAGTCTTCATAATCAGACGGAATACCGCTGTTCCTCTCTGCTGTGTGTCCGAAACACACACTGGTCTTATGTTTGACTATAATTAACCAGTTTTCTCTATAGCCACCTGTTTTAAATGTGACATGAGCCATGCCCACTTTCCAAGATATAACACTTCTTTAAGTGTGATTTGAATGGCTCAGTGTCTCGCACTCTCAGCGTGGGTTTCCAGTCAATGGGAGTGGAGATGCTTTGACCTAGTTCGTTCCATTGGAGGCAGCGAGACTAAGGAAGAGACAGGAAGCCATGGATCTCCTCTGGGGCATTTCACAGCTCTCTTTACATTAAGAGCTTTTCATAGAGACTTGGTGAAGGATTTTGACCTCAGCTGACTTCATTAGAGGCTTGAGGACACCTGCAAAAACGCACATTAATAGTATGAATGTGTTTATGTCTAATCAGAGCAGAATTAGGCATACAACTGAGATATATACAGTAGATAGTAGCACCAGACACAGTCACTTGTACTGTTTGTGGGGAGCCCTCTGATGGTGACCACAGTCCACTGCATGAAATTGGTGGCGCTGGCCAAACTTATCTTAATTAGAAACTTTAGGAAATAACCAACTGCAAAAAAAATGTAATCTATCAATTTATAAATTTAGCTTAATATACAGAAATAAACAGTTGCCGATGCATGCGTCTTTTTGATAGTTTTTAATGTTGCCAGTGCCAAACAACACTCATTTATACACAATATTTGCTGTGTGCTGTGTCATTCTTTAAAAAGTACATACTGCATACTTACTTGAATTAACATGCCAGCAGCTTAGCAGGGCTGTGCTAGTCCTGGCATTAATAATTCACTGTACATAAGAAGTTGATGCTGCAGAGTTTGTTCTCATTGATAGTATTAGCCGAGGTGTGCATTCTTGGCCAGACTTAGTGACGCCAGCAGACTAGCATAAAGTGGGCTTTAATTGCCCATAATCTCTGTCGTTCTTTTTCCTCTCAGCACAAGTCAACAGCATATAGTGTACAAACGCCAGACCATAGCTGGGCCTTTTAGCTCCATATCAGCGAGACTCACATCAGTGATTGGACTTTGGAATACTCCGATTTTCTACTAAAGTTAAAAGATTTTGACATCACATCTTCTTTGGAGTTATTTTCTGCCCAATTACAGTTTGTCCAAATGCAACAAAAGACCTCAATGAACTTGTTTTCCCCTTTTCTCTTAATCGTACATGATAACACCAGAGAAAATGAATAAAAACATTTCTTTGCCACTTTTATCTGCTGTTCTGTGCAGCAACCATTCCTCTACCATTCCTCCACTCTTTGGACAACACACTAAAGCTGCCATTATCAGCTAAATACAAACATTTGTTGTAACTCTTTAAAAAGAAATAGGGTGCTCCATTTTTTTGTTGTCATTTCAGACCATAATTGTTATACTTCACATTTGATATTTTGTGAAGTCGGCCTCTTAATTGTGGAATGTTTTGTCCTGAAGTGAACTCCACTGATTTGTGCTGTCAGTATTGTTTCCACAACCCCTTTTTTAAAACTGAATAAAATATGAAAGCTTAAGAACAAAACACTTGATGTTGAATTTTTGGAAACGTCAAGTAGTCTAGAATATCCCTGTTGCTGTTATATAAATTTACTTTTTAGTATTACTGTTGTCCTCACATCAGACTGGTCATGAAGGACATTTAGCTGCACATTAAACACATTAACTGCAGGGCATACATATAGGACCATAATAAAACAAAAAAGAAAATCCATGTTTCGTTGTATTTTGATTTTGGCTAAAAAAAACAAAACAAAACTCTTTGCTCTGACTTTAGGGGTCAAAATAAAAGTAGGCCTAAAGTTTTAACGTGGTCAAGTCTTGACGGCTCCACATGCCAGTTTATTCACTCATGAGGCCTTATGTGTCTGAAGGATTTCTAACGGGAATGTCCGTTTGTTTAACCTCTTTACGGTACGTTAACCCCTGTCAGGACGCACTCGTCAGCGCAGCACAAAGGGGCTGAAAGCAAGGACCTTTTCGCCTCGCCCGACCCTCCTCGAATCCCGCTTCTCTCCTCAGTTCTCAGTGACTTCCCCGCGACCACCTTCATAAAAGTACACATTGCGGTTATAAACAGAACTATAAAAAACACAATACCACTCTAAAACTTAAACCTGAACCATGCGTATTTCCCGTGCGCTCTGGCGGACCCGTAGCACTGCTCTCAGGTGGATTGGTGCTAAGTATGGTGTACAATTTCTTGATAATTTCGGAGCATAGTTGGAAACACGTGGCCGGGGGACTCGTTGACCTGTTGTAATAAGCTTAAGCTAAGGGCTCAGTGTCCAGTCACTCCTCAGACATGACTCTTGTACTCGGTCGGAAAGAAGCATTGAGGGAATTAACTGTGCAAAAAGACACAATAACCAGACCCACTCCTTAATAGCTAAAGTTATAAATGGCAGTGAATAGTGTTGGTGCAAGTTTTATGAATCAAAATCTTTGGTGAAGCCGTGAACACAGACGGCGGATTTGAGCTGACCCGCAGAAAAGAACAAACGATCGCTTATTTCTCACTATTAAACTCATAATCGCCTTACATTAGCCAATAGTGGGACATTAAAACTTAGATTAGCTGCATATCAGTTTGACCACAGTTTGGAGGGCAATTTCCCGCAAATCAAACGCATCCAATGAAAGCACGTGATAAGAGTTAAATCCCAGGTTCTGGTTGTACAAAGCTGTTTATTCAACCTCGGGCCCTGAAGCTGTTCGCACCGCCTCAGTCTGTTTTGTGGTCAGCTCCAGATACAGCGTCCCAGTGGACAGGGCCCGGTCGCTTTCAACCATCTCTCTCGGTCAGATGCGCCCGTTCACTTGAAGGATCGCGTGAGAAACTGGTCGAGGCCACGAAGCACAGAAAGAGGCCGAGATGCAGGCCGCTCCTCGCTCCGTTCATGTGATTCTTTAGGTTTGTTCAGTCGCCCACCTTTGACTCGAACTGTTTAGAGCATCGTCACAAAGTCGCGCGTAAATACGGGACAGGTTCTGACCAGCGAAGATGTGCGCAGTGGTTCAGTCCAAAAACATTTTGGGTTCGTTTTTGAAAGTCTGTAGTTTATTAATGGTATTCCTCATTTCCCGGTGTTTTGTATTGGCATGTTTTACATTTTGAATTAATTTGACCAAAATAATGACAAGGTTAATCTTAGTGTTTATAATTATCTTTACAAACTTAACAGAGGTGACATTAGGGCAACAATTATTTATCTGATCCGCAGAGGCTTCAGCACATTTACCCAAAGCATTGTCTTTTACAAATATTATTATTGTTTCTAGTAAATTAAAATATTCAGGAGTATATCCACAGTGAATACTAATTGATTTTATTTTCTGTAAACATTATTGCTGTATAACATTGTCTATATTTTAATCCTCTTATCAAACACAGTGAATTGGATTTTTTTTTTTTATTAGTCACCTTTTAACTTTTACTTTTCATTCGGTCTTTGCACCTAGAAATAGATGTCATTAAGTAAAAATCAATTAAATGCATAATACACACTCCATCTTTACAGATGTTGTGGAGAAACATAAAAAGAAGTATTTTTCTACTTCTATTAAAATAATTGCATTCTCTGAGAGATTGTCAATATAAAAAGGCTTTCAGTACTTCAATTGACCCAGGGATGTTCCTATGTTTTGTGACAAGGATAAAAGTGATCTTTGAACTAAAGATCATGCAAAATCAATTTTTCAAAGGAAATTAGGAGGATTAGGAGGAGGATAAATATAACCACTTTAACACACAATGCACTGATTAATTAAGAGTCTTAAGAGGCAGAAACATGTCTGTTACTGGTACTTTTTGCTGAAATACCAGTTTTACTCAGGTCCACTTCCTGCTTGTTTAGGCTTTAGGTTTAAGCTTGGTTAGGTGAGTCAAGTGGATGCAGTTTTTTGTTTTTAATCTATACTCAAACCACAGTATAAACACGTTATTTCTGTATTTGACACAATCATATTAATGTTGTATTTCACTGGTAGTATTTTACAAACAATACATTCAAACTATTCAATATTACATACATGCTCCAGTCTTTGCCGGACTCCATTAAAAGCGTGATGCCGGACTCTTGGACCAGGAGAGGGAGTGGAGAAAGTGAAGAAAAGGCTGGGCTAACCCTAACCTGAAGCGACATAAAAGACTGAAGAGCCTTTATATGTGCACACGCACGTGCCCGTCTGTGTGTGTGAACGGGGTTGGTGCACGTGAGCGTGTGCATGTGTGTTAGTGAGACGCCAGGCTGCACTCTGTTTTCTTCAGTCTTGTCACGCAATGTTCTTCAAAGCCCCGCCCTTCTTGCGCTGCTAACTTCCTGAGTGTGTGTGTGTGTGTGTGTGTGGAGTGGCCCTGGCCTGCCATCTCACACACACATCTGAGAAATGGCCTATTTCTACTGATTCCCAGACTAAAGTGATTATGCTCTTGTGTCCACCAGTGGTTTACAGGGGGGTCGGCCAGTCTTTATAATGTGCTGTCAGTGTATTAGTAAATACAGGGATCACCTTAATCTGACCTGCCCCCTCTCAGGGTAAGTCGTTCATAAAGGCCAGTGATAGCATTGCTGCCAGATAATGCTCCTAATCTCTACATGATCTGATGGGGGTCAGTGACACCCAAAATGATAAGATTCATCAGTCTGGTGGCACATGGGCCTTCACTTAAACTTTCTCCATACTGACTCATTATTATTAACGTGAGACTTAAAAGAGCCCATTATTTTTTATTGACTGTTTAAACAAGTTATGTTTTTAGCCAGAAAAACACAGTTCCTCTCCCTTTAATACAGTATCTAAAGCATTTACTAATAATTACATGATTCAGCCATTTTGGTGAACTTTCAGTCCGATTGTGTGTTTTGTATTGCTGCCATTAAAGCTGTAGCTTATTTCTTTTTCATCTGGTCGGCAGTTGTTGAAACCCCACATGCACAGACAGCTTCTTTTTTGAATTCATGCTGCTGTTCGGTGAAAGGAGATGAGATACCACATTTTTGTGAGAACGGTAGCTATTTAACTTTGATTCCATCAAAATATATCTTAGGAAATTTAATAGAAGTAAATTAATTTTATGAACCTCTCAGGTACAAAAACAATTAAAGATGGCGGCAGTATCACAGCTTTGTCAGGGTAATACCAAATCAGTTTGAGGCATTAATAGTGGTCTATTACATGTTAATCTGATAATTAGATGGTTATAAAGTTTCTGTGTGTTTTTGTCAAAGCTTTCACTTTCAGACACTGTTTGGTCATTAAGGAGCTCACACCTTGATGTGAGAATGTGACTGGATGTTACACTTAAAGGAGTCACCAAAAGGTGGCACCAAAGCACATTCTGGATGAGTGTGCAACTTGAGCGTGAAGAAAATCAAATTTCCGTATTCTTCCTTCTGTCAGATATCCTGACTTCGTTAAAACACCTCTAACAAACTTATGCCAATGTG
This sequence comes from Rhyacichthys aspro, assembly GCA_036850595.1. Lineage (NCBI taxonomy): Eukaryota > Metazoa > Chordata > Actinopteri > Gobiiformes > Rhyacichthyidae > Rhyacichthys > Rhyacichthys aspro. Next base: position 14,902,495 of record CM072148.1, on the reverse strand, counting down.
TTAAATACAGAGACATTGCTCTGTATCATCCAATTTACTTAGTGCATGACTTGATGCATTAGAAGTGTACTAAAACTATGTTGCATACTTTGTTTTCCATGATGTTCTAAACTGGTTTATGTCTGTGCCTGTTCAGATTCAGAGCTGTATTATAGTCACGTATGTCTACTGCCATAAGGTGGCACTAGAGTCTAACTAATGCAGAACCAAAACTCCTTTCCATCTCTTTTGTTTTTCTTGTTTCTTGGTTGGCATGGCAACAGGTATGATCCTCTGCTTCTCTTACACGGCTGTAATTTCCAATGTCCTTCGCTTTACCTTGATACCTGTTTTGGAGAGGCTAATGGCTTGAGCACCACTCAGAAAGTCCCTCTTGTGATATTAAGAGAATGTGCAACAGTGCGTTGACTGGTTCTGACACATGCATCTATATCTAACTATATTTATGTATTCACATTTTCAATGCCTTTGACACATTATGGTTAATATGATTATGACAGAAAGTTTATTATTTAATTTATTTGTTTAAATTCATACAATAGTGGAAAGCATTGAAGAATTGATGAAGTGTGTGTGAAATGTGTGGAACTGGATGAAATTATTGAAGCTGCTGTTGTCAATATCATTGCTTTAATTCATTAATTAAATAACTTTTTGTATTCATGAAGGTCCTCGGTTATTAATGTTATAGTAAATGGAAGTAGGCATATGGGTGTTCTTTTTAGCTTTAGGGCCTCATTTAGAAGTAAAAAAACGTATTGAAGAAGAAGAAAATGAAAATATCTTCAACTTCAAAACTGTCCAGATTAAAGATTAGATATATACTTTTTTTTTGTTTTTCCCCATGAGGAAATTCAGTTGTTCAGCAGAAGAGACGATACATGAAAGAGTACATTCATCCAAATAAAATGTTTTAAACAAATAGAAATAATCCAAAAAGGTTTCCAATAGGAATGTCTGTTAAAAACCTGCTGTTATACCACTTAGTCCTACGGCACACTGAGATGCCAATAATTGTACCTGCTCCTCTGAGATGAATTACCAAACTAAAATCCATTTCAATCTGTCATATTCATAAGTATTAACCTGGTGGTCAGTAGAGGAGACGTTCTTGGTGGGCATAGTCTGTGTGCATACCTATTTGAAACGATTCAGTTTTGGGGAATGACGTGAGGAAGTCTGTGAGAAACCAGTGACAGTCTTTGTGTCACAGTCAACATGATTAAGATTTAGTTGGAGACATGGAAAACGTCACTTTAGTTTCTTGTTCTCCAATAAGAGGACCCTGAGTTTTGTACACCCCAAGGGCTGCAATCGATTAAGAATTTGGTGTATTTTAATCACATCACTGTGACTGAGAGGCTGAGAGGCTGACCTAGACTTGGCGCAGCAGGCAGGCTATTAATCACACTTTCTGTGGCTGACTGAGAAGTGAAACTAAAAAGCTGGTAGGGTGGTCATATACTTTCAGATGTACAGACTGCTCTGGAGCACTTTTCAAACCCAGTCTGGCTTTAGTGAGTCTTTTCTCCCACTCTGATCCCTTACAGGTAGCAGTAGTGCAGCGGCGTTAGCAGTGTGAAGAGGAACAGTGAGTGAAAGGTTCACAGAGAGAAGTGTGCATTAAGAAGCCTTCCATTATAGGGCTCAGATCCCAGGAAATCCTCCATTCTCCAGAGACTTATTTGAAGGTTGCTCTTTTGTATTGTCTGCTGCTCCTGGTTCTCTTGTGTTTTACTCTGGATGAGTCAAGTTCATTAGAGCTGTATGATAAGTAGGCTAATAAAAACATACAACAAACAAAACAAAAGACTTGTTTCAACTGCAATAAATGGTGTTTCATTTGCCAATCATGTGGGCTTTATAAATCAATACATTTGGCTATTTGAAGTTAATGTAAACCATACAGATGTTTACACTGTTACTATTTAAAATGGAATATTAAAAATGATCTATTAAAAGTTTCAGAATATTCACCCACAACTTATAAATATTACTCAGCTCCTGTAAAACCATAAATCTCAAATCTACCAGGACACTTTTTGTCATTGTGGTAGCCATAGACTGTTTCAGACGACATTAGACTCAAATAAAGGGTTGTTCTGCAGTCAGATAATTTCATCTAATAGTCATCTGTCACAGAGCACAATCCATTAACTCCTCTTGTAAAAGATAATTGCATTGGTCATAAATCAGTCTCCATGAGCGGGGCCTCTTGGATAATCACACTTAAGCCCTGACCTCACTCAGAGGTTCTGTTATTCATCTATAAATGCTGTATATTTCAGACATGCAAAATATGTTTTCAGCGGATCCAGTGTTAGAGTTATCAAACAGTTGTATCAAGTTGTTGGTTCCACAATCTGGACCTCTGCGCACCTTTATCCCAGGGTTTACTCATTTCTGACTGCATTGTCTGGGACACGCTTGATGCTGTCTCTTTCTGTGTGCATCGCTGCATGAATGAGCACTGAAGCTGGCACACTGGCTTGTTCTTGTTCATGTTTTATTACACCAAGGTGGTTTAGTCTCAAACCACCAGACTTGATATCCGCCGGTTGTTACCCGATCACCAGAGAGTTCCTCTACAGAGGCAGAAATAGTACGCCTGGCTCTCTGCCAGTGTCTTCTGGCCTTTAAAAATTTCAACAGTGTTATTCACTTTTACTGTGTTGGCGATAACTTCCATTTAGCCTGTTGAAAGTGATTTAGTTCAGGCCTTTGACTTTTAGTTGCATCGATGCATCTGAAGCATCACAAATTCAAAGTAGGCTCTTTGATGGCTGCCTCAGTGTTACCAAAATGTATCTCCTTTAGGATAATGAATAGCACATAGTTGAAAGGTACTCAAGTTTGGTCAAGTGCCTCTACATAGTTTATTCAGTTGGAACCTATACTGAGCAGACCTAAGGAAACCAATGAAAAACACTAAGCCCTTTTTGTACATATTCGTTGTTTTGTTATGCCTTCAAATGCTGTAGTATAGTCTATGTGGCTTTATTTTTGTTTCTTTCTTATTTATTTTTAAATGTTAATATAAAAAAACATTGGCAACATGGTAAGAAATCAGAACTTAGTGTTATTAATTAATAAAAACATGCAAATTAAATCTGCCATAAATTGTAAGCATTCCATAGCCCCCTTGTTTGTTGTGCCACAAAATACATCAATCCATCATGGGGTCCACATTTAAGGTACAGTATATTTTTGAAACAATAGCTACCAGATGGACATTAGAAATGATTGAAAATACATTCGCTCCCATGTATGTTCACATCCACACCACACCACAGGCCAAAGCAGCAAGTACTTACTTACTGAGGCGCTGTGTCTCACAGTTTTGGCACTGGAGTGCGTGTTCTGAGCTGCATATAGCCATTCATCTATAGAGGCATGTCAACCTGTCACAGCCTCCTGGGATCAACTGCAGGTGAAAGGAGAACAGCCTCTAAATTTAGTCACCTGTCTGTCAGTTTGGGTCCTGAAAGCAGCAAATACACAAACACTCCCAAGAGCAAACAAAGCCAAACTTTCTGAAGTAGCATGCTGTGTTTTTGGAAAAAGTGTAACGACCTTGTATCATTAAGACTGGACCAAAACACACACAGTGGGATAGAAGAGTGTCTTTGTCTCGCAGAGTTTCCCTGTTGTGTGTTGGCTCATACCCCTGGCTTTCTTTAAATCTCTGTCGTGGGACAGCGGCTGTTTTGTGCAGCCGTTGAGATTAAACAAGCGACAGCTATCAGAGTTAATTAGGTTGCCAGAGCTTTGCTGTCACCAGGCCCGGGCTGATAAATGATGTGAGCAAGGATTGTGGTGTCCCCCCAGCTTTGCTCTGAAGGCGATTATCTCTGACATCCTCATTTTAATTCAAAACAAGTGACGGAGCAACACAGGTATATACTCACACCTTATGTTATAAGCAAGACCTATCAAAGCACTCTGGCCAAAAAAGAGCACTTTTCGGCTCTGAGACAGAATCAGGACCAGTGAAGAATCCATATAAAGAGGTATCAGGATATACAAGAGGGTTATAAATTATTAAAAAAACCAAAAACAATACATGAGTGATTTTCTTTTGTTGAATGTAAGGAATGTTAAACCCACAATTATGATGGTATTAACTCTTTAAACACCAACATGGAAACCTGGCTCATCCTGTTTTGTTAAAAGAGTACAACTGAACCATTTCGCCAGTGCACATGATTAGATTGAACAGAAGTGTAGAGTTTGCCTTACCCCCCGAGTTCAGTGTTTCATTGTGGTTTCATCTCAAGTGGTGTAGACCAACCAGCCAGTGAGGGTAGCCCTTATTCAAATGGGAACACTCAAAGCTCATTAGCAGTGCAAGACACAAAGTAGGAAAAATGTCCTGATGTGTGGGCTAATAGATTCAAAAACACCTATTTTTATTAACCCTTTCAAATAGTAACTGATGAAAGGGCTCATTTCTGTCAGATTTATTAGCATTATACTTATCTATTCAGCCTGGTTACATGGGTTATCAGTCAATCTCTGCAGAACTGGTAATGGTCAAAGCTGATCATTCTCTTAAGGTCTTGTTTTTTCCACAAATAGTTCATATTACTATATGCTAATATGGGACTAAACAGTTTTAACAGTTAAGCAGTTAAGTCCCTCACTGAATGTTTAAAGTCCTGTTCTCTAGGTCCAAGAACAAAACTAGACTATGTAAAGATGCAGTCAATTCCTAAGACCTTGGTTTAATAAAGTGGAGTTTCAGTGGCTTGTTCTACAACAGTCCTTCAATTTCATCTTCTTTTGTAATATATTTTAAATCAATATATTGTAGCAACTGCCTCATTCTACCCAGAACTACCACCTTTGTTCGCTGTCTTTCATTTTTTTGGCGTACATATTCAAACAATGCCATCAATGTCTAGAGTGTCTGTCAATTTAAATGACAGCTCATTCAAAGCCGTTCTTTTATTCACTAAAGACTCAGTGTTTTTCTGTACAACTCAGGACCACCACTTATTGTTCAAGTGTTTGTAACTTTGTGTTTCTATAAAATACTGTAGCATGAAGATCTGAGGTTAAATAAGGTTTTTTTTCCTCTCTAAGGACGCTGTATGAATGCTTGTTTGCTAAGTAGGTTAGGTTTGCTCTCGGTGTTTTATAGCACTTGAACAAGCAAGCTACTGCTCTCTGTTACTGCTCAGTGAAATACTACTGCAAAAACGGACAGTTTGCCAAAGTGAGCACTAGTCTCTTACTTCTTATTTAATTGCCCTGGTTGACAGTTTTATTCTTGGTGGTGGCTGTGTTGTCCAGCAGGCAATAAGGTCAGTATATATATATATATATATATATATATATATATATATATATATATATATGTGTGTGTGTGTGTGTCACTGTCAAACATTTTCTCCTCATCTGCCAATAACCTTCACTTTTATCCAGTTTGAAGCTCATACCCGTGCACTTGTGCTGCTCTCTCGACCTCACTATCCTTACGGCTGGGACACAGGTGCTGAATGATTCATTGAGTCCTGCTGCCCCATGAGACAAATGGTGTGTAAGGGATAGTTAGAGCGAAAAAAGCAAGCTCACTACCTCAGAAGGCTACTGTGCACCTGAATGTATTGTCATCTCAGAGCACATGACACTACCATTTCTTATTTCGACTTGTTTAAGATAAGGAAGAAGTTTAACAAAACAGTTTTTAGCATGCCATACCTTTAATTTTTCATGTTTGTTTTGCTTCATGGTAGATAGTACGGTATATTGCCAGGTGCCTGTTGCTATGGTTACTTCACACATACGGCCATATCCTTGTTATCATGGCTGTGCGCTAGCTATTGGGACATGGTGTGTTATTGGAGAGCCAGCAGGGACAGTGTGAGATAAGACTCTTCCAATATATACAAGACACAAATAAGAGCAATGAAAGCATATTATTATCTAAGCTCCCAGAAAGTGAACAGCCCAATTTGGGTTGAGCAGTACAGAACACAAAGTGGGGAAAGTGCTGTCTTGGATGTGTGGGCTGTGGGATTCAATGAACACCCATTTTTGTGTACCCTTTCAGAGAGTAATTGATGTAAGGGCTTATTTATCCAGATTGGTTTATTAGCATTATACTTATCTACTCAGCCTGGTTCCATGGGTGATCAGTACATCCCTGCATGCTTTTCCGGTGCAGGGCTAAAAGCATGACTGTGACTGTTACATTCAGAAATTTCAATTACGGCCTTAATTTAGTTTAATTTAGGATCTCCCTCTGTGAAAACATTTAAAGCACCAGATGGAGAAATAATGAACTTTTCTGGCATAAAGCTGCTGCAATGCTGTTACAGTTTGATCGTGACATATTTCCATAATTCAAAATATGTCTATTATCTTTATAAACCACTATCTATCTTTATATCTTTTTGCAAGGTAATGTCAGGTCTTGAACAATAAATATCAATCATTACATAAATGAAATTAAAAATGCGGCAATTACGGTCAGAGCAGCGACTCATTTATGTTAAAAGCGTGGTTACCATGGTGTTGTTAGAGTAAGTGAAAAGGCTGCAGTGAGCACACGAGGGCAATGTGATATTTAATCTAGTCAACTCCTTCGAGTGGTGGAAGATGGGGAGATTCAGAGGCAGAAGTGGACTGACAATATTAATATGGGGACGGTTGGAGTGCTAAGTAAGGAGCTAGGCATAAACAGAGAAGAAGTAAAGATGGTGGAGATGGCAAAGGGAGTGGAGAAAATGGTAGATGATGAGGATAGAAAGGCAAAACTATCAGCGGCGTTAGCGCAGCGGGTATTGTGCTTACATAGCTCTCTGTAGTGCAACTGTCTGACCCCCACTTCTTTTATCCATCCATGATCAAAGCAGTGAAAACCTCAAGAAACCCAAGGGAAGGGATTACACATAATTATAGATGTTTTCTGAGCGAACGCAGGAATTTTTTAAAATCCTTTTTAGTCACCATCGTTGTCATTAACATGTTATTGTAAAAGACTCTTATATATACCGTATGCTTTTGATCTGTTAACCCTACATGTTTAAGGACGCTGCTGATTATAGCTGGACCCGTGTCAAAGTAGAATCTATATGGATATGTGTAGTTCTAAACAAAGCCTCTGCTTCAGTGAATGGCATTGAGTCTCTTTACAATCTGAAACATATCTATAAAATGCTGAATGAAGAAAAAGGACAAACAATAACTGTTTCACTGCACTTGCAATGTTTGTTAGTTGTTTGTATGTTAGTCTGCAGACATCCATACACATTAAAACATCAAGTGGACTAAAGCGATTAACGCCTCGGGAGACATACAGTAATTGGGGAATCAATTCCCACAAGGAGGCCCGCTGTTGTGGGAGAGGCCGAGAGACAGTGACTGAAGGAGAGAGCAGTAAAAGTGACAGAATGAGGTGTGCACTTGCCTCTGACTGTGTAGACCTGCCTGGGCTCAGTGCTGTGGATCGATACCCGCCCGTCTCCTCCCCTCACTGTACCAAAGACCGGTTAATGGGCCGTAACAAAGTCAGTGTGTGTTCATGTGTGTCTTGGATGTGTAAGTATAACACAAGCTGTCACTGTTCAGCCTTGTCTCAGCTGCCTGCTAGGTAGGTTGGTAGGTACCGTTCTTTCTCCTAACAAGAGGAACCTTTCATTACTGGAACAAAGTTGAGAGCTGCACTTTCTATTATTTTAAAGAACAGCTGCGCAGAGGAGTCGTGTGAAAAAAAGACTTGAGTGCTCCCATCCAGAGAGAAATGATTGCTATCAACTCAATACGATAAGTGTGACATGTTCTGCACAGGTTCAGGGTAATTTGCAAGCCTTGTGGGTGATTTCTGTTTAAATCTGTTCCTGTTGTACTCTCCTAGTATGTAAGAAGCCGTATAATCTACAGAGAATAAATAATTTCAATACAATAGGTGTTAAAAGTACCGCTAGATGGAGTCATGAGGTACTGCTGCATTCATGTCTGCAGGTGTTGTTGAATGGGGAAGACAAAACAGCGTATTTAAAACATACAATAACAAAGCATTCATGTGTTAGTTCCTGACAAAATTCATTTTTTTTTGTGCTGCAAATACCTCTATCCGTAAAACTGTTGAAGCATGGACCACTTTCAGCTTTTAATGTTACACTTAGTTAATTTAATGTCTCTGAGTTGGCACTGACAGTAAGAGCTCATAAAACAAACCCACATAAAGAACTGTTTCTGTGCCTCCACACGGCCGCAGCTCTCTGTTTGCTTTGTTCACCGCAACTATATTAAATCGTAGCTATCTCCATTGTGGATTGTCATTACAGCAATGCATTGACCCTGGTGTGTGTGTATTTCATGTTCTTTAACAGGCTCACTGCAGTGCTGTGTCACTAAGGGACTGAACTTAACTGTTCACCTATATGTGCTATACTTTGTACCTATGACCATGTTAATCCAACAATGAGGTTTCAGGTTGTACATGCACTGCTTCTCTTTTCTTTACTACATATCTTACTCACTTTACTTGCATTTATAGATACCTTTTGTGATATGGGATTATATAATGTGATTGTGGCTTCTTTATTGCTTGTGAAGACAGAAAAACTGCTGTAACATCTTGAAAACATCTTAGATCTTGCATGTCTCAACTAATTCAGCATCAGCATCCAAGTTGTGTTCCCATCGATCCTCTAGTGCGTTTGAAATGCACGTTAAAATGACTTTAAGTGATATGAGTTTAATGTGTTGCAAGGTGTAGAATGAAGTAAACATCCAAGATACTCAAGCAGATGGACTTTAGAGCTACAGTAGTTTCAGACGCCGGACATGATTAAATCTTCATTTAAAATAGCAAACTAGGGCAAACTAAACAAATTCATTTAAAGGTTTCTGAGGAATTGGGCTGCCATTTTTGCTCAAGTGTCACCCTTGAAACATCTTTTCAGACAAGTAAATATAATTACAACTAAGCTTTTTTTCCACAGTGCATTGTTTAATCTTATAATTTAGAATTAAAGTTTAATTATAGACTAAGTCCCACATTAGTCAGTTAAAGCACTGTTGGCAAAGCTTGTAGTTCTCCTCTCATTTTCTTTTTCAAACCAAAGAATTCAGTGTTTCCTGGGAGAGTGCATCTTGTGCTTGTACTGCCTTTGGCAATGCTACACATATTAATATGATTCTAAATGGATTGAGGTGATTATGCTGGTACTGCTGCTCCGTGTTTTCCTAAAGCTATATGCAACTTTCTCTACACATCTCCGCTGTCTGATTTATTGAAATGAAGTTTCCTTTCAGACTATTTATTTATTTATTTTAAAGACAGATATAGCAAGCTGGAATTATAAGTTCTCTAAGGCAGCTGTTATTTTGTGAGACACACATTCAGTTTGTTTAGTTTATGTAGTGATGTTTATTTGCTATTTCCAAATGGTTGTTTTGAAATAGTGATTATTTTTGGACACTTGGCTTTTTACAGTTTATCAAGCTGTAAATTACCAACAAATTCTTTCTCCAGAAAGAAATAGATGAACAATCTGCCAGAAACATATAATGTATTATTGTCCGGTGTGTAGTGAAGATAACAGTGAGACAGGTGAGGTGACCCCAAGGGGGGTGTTTATAGGGTCACCAGGTGATTGGAAGGGTTGAGTATATGAAGTGAAAGTTAATCTTGGGAAATTCGTTCAGCCTATACCCTGCTGTACCGGCAGTAGCAGCAACAGGTGGTCGTGGTGTCGGCCGGGCAGAGATAGCATGTCCTCTTAGCCGCCTGGCTCATGTGCCTGCAGCAGTGAGTGGGCATGTGAACTTCCTTTGTCCTCACAACCCAATAAGTGTCCGGGTTTCCTGAGATCACCAGTGAATGATTACATTAAAAAGAAGGAAACAGAGGAGGAGGGGCTGGGAGCCGACAGACAGATAAAGGACATGGGCTGGGAGGCCTGCGCTAATGCTCGTCATTCTTATAACACCACAGGGAGCGATGGCACTGACGGCATGATAATGTGCCATACCACTGCATATGCGGTTTTCTGATTTAGTGACACAAACCCAGCCTGATGATATCAGTAACGGGCTCTTTGTGAGTTTTCAATTGTCACACTAAAGATAAATGGTCATAGCCTGTGTCTAATATCACCACATTCCTCATGGTGCTGTGGGTCCAGCCATTAATGTAACACATGTATTGTTTACTACCAGCCTTCTTCATCCATTTTCAGAGGATTTAATGTGGCAATAAGGAAAAAAAAATCAACATTCTTAATGCTCTCCTTAAAGGCCATTAAAGTGTATATTTTATAGCTCACAAATAGCATCAGATGGTCAACCCAGTTCCATTTATTGTTGGAGCAATATGAATCCTCCAATTAAATGTTTGTTAAAAGAAATCCTTGAAGACATACAGTTGTGTTGCTTGAAGATCTTTTTAAAAAAACAGATTTAACAGTTTGTTCAGCTGTCAAGATATATTATTGTAATCCACAATGTTATCCTTCTCAGTCATTGTGCATTTTGTATCAGGAATTAGTAAGTAACAAAAGAAAGCCAGAAACATACAGATTTCTCTGACAGTAAATCTTAATTTGAATTTATGAGAAGCCAAATGATTCACTGCATTCACAGTCTGTATTTATGTTATTATGCACTGCATTGTTTACATGCTGCTGTAATAATACGCTAGTACTATAGAAGGCTGGGCTCCATGGCAACATCTTCCTACTCCTCCTGCTGTGTGTTTAGTGTAATTCCAAACGATCTTGCTGGTATTAAACTGCCCATTGCCCAGACAGATTGTAAGAGATTGGAAATGCTCTGATCCAAACAAGCACTGTAAAATTTATGCATTTAAAAAAAAAAACAGCAGCTAGTAAAATAACTCACCCATTAAATCCAAATCTCAAACAGTGAATGTTCTCTTTGATGATTCTTAATGTAGTTGCTGATGATCTTCAAAGGTTTAGAGGTTTAGTTAATGGTCTGTGTCTTACCCGTTCACTTGTGTTCCCAATGTGAATAAAAGGGCATTGCAGCACGCACATGACGGGGTGGTGACTGTTGTAGTGTTGTTGTAGTGAAGGTCAGTGGCATGCTTGCTGTCCACTGTATGGCCTGAGGCTTAGTTTTTTTCCTTTACACATTCATCTTCTCAGCCTCTGTCAGTGTTGATGCATGCTTTCTTCAGTCCTTTGGTGTTTCTTAATGACCTAATACATTATGCATTAGTGCCATTATCCTTTGTGGAAATAAGATCCTTTGGAATGAGCCATTTATAAGGACAACTGTCGAATAAAGCCCACATTCTGTTTTAGCGTAACCTGCAGCAACGACATACATTTGTGTAGGGGATTATCTTGGAGGAATATCAGAGTAGTAATCTCTCTGGGCGTGTTGGAGAATGGATCTGATCCATTTCTAGAAATTAAACTTGTTGTGTTTGGAAATCCATACTGGGAATTCATAGATTATCATCGTGACACTCGTCTGACTTTTTTCCTTGAGTGATTGGGCTGCCTTTGGCATAGCATCGCATGACCAGCATTTTAATAACACTACCTGTCATCATCTTCTTTGTGTGTTTGTGTTGCTCGACCTGCAGCTGCTGTATGAAAAAAAAGTTGTCTCCCTGCGCAGAGCAACACACATGCTGCACATACCTTTAACACACACACAGGTTACTGACTGCAGTTCAAGGAAGAACAACATTAGCTCTTAGTCTCTATAATATTTTCATTATTCTCTTCAAGATACCTTACTGCCCGTGCGTAGAGAATATGAAGGGACTTAGGATAGGATCACATTCATTTATCTTTAGGCCAATAATAGATGCATTCCAAAGCAGACGAGCTAATCTGATCAAGTGAAAAAGGTCACATCCATGTGTCCAGTCCAAGACACTCCCACAATATAAATGCTGTCCAGAAACATGGCGCTGACAGGTTCCTATAGGGCTGTATAGAAGCTAAGAGCTGTGGATGTTACCTCCAGCCTGACTCGCTCAGTTCATGCTCTGTGGATGGAAATCACTCTGAAACGAAACTATTTACATAATGTTGGCATTTAGCAGTGGTCAATTACTTGGATGAATTTGCTTTAGAGATTTTAAAAGTCAGTTTACTATAAATGGAAGCCTTCATGCAAGATCATTATAAAAAGAAAATGTACTTCTCCCAAAGCAGTGCAGTTTGTCCATACTTTTGACTAATGTTTCATTTGATTCAGCTGTATACTGTACATTTTACATGCATCTTAAAAATGGAGCAGCGTTTTAGAGTAATCTCTCTTTAACACTTTCAACAGCAATATGCCCTTATCACAAATGGCACCATTCAATAAGGGTTGAAGGGTTGCATGTTATTTTTGCGGTGCCTCCTATGACTGGTGTTCCTTGGTCTGCTTTTGAAAGCTTTCATTTGCCTGGATCTACCACCAGCCCCAGACATCTAGCATCTCCTGCTTACTTCAGGAGTCTATTTAGTCTTCAGACTTTATCTCTGCCCTGACAGTGACATGCATGCTCACTCAAGCCTCTGTGTGTGTGTCTCCTTAGTACCGTATGATGTTGCAGGGTTTCCCCAATGGCCAAAATGAGGTCAGACCACTCCGCCCCCTCACATGACATACAAGTCTTATATCTGATCTCCCAAAAACACTAATCTAATTCAATACAGTGAATAAATGTCCTGACCTTGTGTGGGTCAATCTGCGTCAGGTCCTGTAATATCATTGTCATTGATAATAAGTAATGAGATGTTATCGGCTCTATTCACGTAAAGCACAAACATACAGGAAACATGGCTCCACCGTTGTTTACCATCAACTGCTCTGATAAAAAGCCTCTGTTTTGTATGTAGGGCATGAGTTTGCAGCACATTGTCAGCATCCTTTTTATTCGAAGGAGGTTAATTGTTTTGTTAGCTCAGATAACATGGATTTGCTCCAGAGCTTTTTAATCAGCATACCCTCATTTCCCATGTCCCTTGCTCAAACATACTGTGCACACAAACCAAGTACATGATATCTCAAATATACTGTAGTACCTCCATTAGTAAAACATACAACACACACCTGCATCTTTTTTTTTTTTTTTAATGAATTTTCTGTGTGCTGTCAAGCATTCGTTGTGCGTGCCGTTATGCATTGGAGTTTAAAACCAAGTCTCTGAAGTAATCTCAGTAAAGTGTATTTTTCACATAGCAGATTGGTTTATCTTACGGTGCACACTGAGATACAAAACTGTACTAAAAAGCCCGTGGTTTTATAGCGCTCTGTGTAAGATGTACTCAGTGCAGTGAAGCAGAATGATTCAGACCTAATGGAACTAATGACTTTGTTTTGTTGTGATACTTCAAGCAGAAATATACCTCCGTCCATATTTAATACAAAATCCATTTTAGAATAAACAGAAATTTCTTAAATGGAATCAGGTTAGTTAAAATAGACAATGAAATGCCAACAGAAATTAAAGTCATAAAACTCTGCATGTTGTTCAACACTTTTCAATCCTTTTTTTATCTCTCAGAGGGAGCTGTTAGATTGATTAGATTAGACATATTAGAGAGACTTACATTATAATATAGCTTAGCTACAAAACACAGGCACAAGGTAATAACATTTTATTCAACATGATTATGGTATGTTTTACATCAAACACCTCCCGCTGTTGGTTTTATATTTCAAATATCATTTTATGGTGAACTAATTTTCTTGCTATTTGGGAGGCTGTTGCTAAACCGAGCGTGGTTTGTTGCTAATAGACCAAGAAATGTTCTAAGTTTGGACCGTGAGTGCTATTGATCTCAGCTCTTGTGGGGCTGAAGAGGGTAAAAGGACGCTTTAACTGGCCCAGACAAGGAGAGTAATTGGTTGAGTTGACCTTGCAGTGTTGCAAGAGAGGAAAGCAGACAGGCACTAAAATGAAGTGGTGACAATGAGAAAGAGGGGAAGACTGCGGGACCAGAATGATGCAGAATGATCTGTTTTTTTTGTAACTCTCCTTGATCTCAACAGATTTGTTTTCAGTGAAATAGGTTACAATAGGATACACAGTACACAAACACTCTAGTCCAGTAATAAATGAAGGTGTTCATCTTGTTGAAACTGTTGAGATTAACACAGTGGGAAGTAAACTCACAAAAGCATGATCTAAAGATATGCCAAAGTAAAGTTTATTTTAGAGAAAAAATAAATAAATGATTTGGTAATACCATCTGTGGAGCATATCGCGTCTAATTTACACAAACAAATTGTCATCATGACCTCATGTATTGTCACCATTATGTCCCATATGCTAAAAAGTTTTTTTTTCTATCCATCTGTTACCACTTGTCCAGAAGCAGCCCCTTCCCCAGATACCTCCTCCTTTTCTAGGCCATCCAAGAGGCACAGGCAACTATCTTCTATTTGGACACGCGTGGCCAGCTCAACTAATATAACCGTTCTGAGTCCACATTAGATTAATTCTTACTTTCCTGCTTCATATTCAAATCCGTTTGCTTCTTGTATTACTATTTTTTGAATACCTTTATATTGTTTCAGATGAGCTGTTTTTACTGTTTATACCTCTTTCTGTGTGATTATAAATCAACTGATAAACCTTAAATGTCTGTGGTACCACTATCTCTCTAAAAACTCTCTCTCTAATGTCATCCACTTCATTATCACACCTCTGACTCACTGACTGGTATTAATAAACAGAATTAAGTGCTTAAGTACAATAGAGTGGAGCTTCCACAAGTGCTGCTTTCACTGAAAAACACAGGTCACTGAGGTGGGAGGTCTTCGGTACTTCGGTACTAGCTGCACCACATTCCCATTCACACCTCCACAGAGATCTGAATACATACAGTCCAAACCACCTGTCCTCAGATCTGATGTCCCAGGACACATTGAGAATCCATGTTACACACTTACACCTTGAATTCAGGCTGACCACATTGGATTAGGTCACTCTGTTCAGATGCTACTGCCAGGTTTGAAAGGGTTCTGCCCCACGTCCCTCTTCTGATGGAACAGGCCTACTCCTATAGCATAAATACATATCTGTGTCTCATTACAGTATTTTTGTAGTCCTCACAAGCTATGGTATAATGCGTAACTGAAGTGTAGTTTATCAAAAGTATGTGCCAGAAAAATAAATATGAAAAGTCTATTTGTTGTCTGTTTCTTATAGCAACTATTTACATAAAGACATGTTCCTGGAGCTGTACTTGAACCCAACTGTGCTCATATGTCTAAGAGAAACAAGGACAAGTCAGTAGGTTTATGGAGAGAAACTAAACAGAAAAGGCAAAAGCAGCTGGTCGTCTTTGTGACTGTGATTTGTCTTTTTCCCCAAATCAAAAACACAAACATATTGTCTATGGTCTGTGCGCAGTCAGTCAGTCATGAATTTTCAGACAGGGAACAATTTTTCAGCTGACTGCACCCTTGTACTTTGTGAATATTCTTCATTTTGAAGAATGTTTTCTGTTGTTCCAGTTGTGCCTCTCAAACTGGTCATAGTTCTTAAAAGATTTATATTATTGGCCACAAGGAAGTGTTTTCATTTTTCTACAAATGTTTGGCCAGGATTTTTGGACTCATAGACTGCCTCCTATGTTGGTGGGCATCCCTTGAATAGACAAAGGCAGCAGCATCTTGTAGCTTCAAGTGATAAGATAAAAAGCTAAACCTGGGCAAAGCTTTCATATACTTTCTTCCTTTACAGTCTTCTTCCCATGTCAGTCTTTAATCTGCCATAAAATTGAAGACAACCCTTGTCAGCGTTGCCGTTTTCACTCTTCAATTCTTCTTATCTAAACTTCTTCACTAACACAGCCCTTTTATTTTCAGTTCCTTTAAGCCTTTTATTGTCAAACTTCTCCCGTGTTTGCTGTTCAACCCAGAGATTTAATTTTCTCACTACACCCTTAAGCTCACAACTACAGATAGATAAGACATTTTTTAAAAGGATAGAAATTGTGTCCCTTGGCAAAGTATCAGTGTGAAACAGTGAGGCTAACAGGAAAATATTGATCAATGGTGTCAGATCTCATAATGGATGTACCATAGTTTTCTCATGGCTATCTGATACATCAGAAACATGCCTTCATCCCATATTCAGCTTCACAGCTTACATCTCTCTGCCTGGAGATATGCACTCATATGTGTCCACCTACGCACCAAATATTCATAGATTTTTTTTTATAGTTGCACCTTAAGGAAAAGCAGATTCTGTGTTGATCTCAATGCATTCATTCAAGACTACACAGGTGTACTCATGTCTGCCGGCTGTTTCTCTGCATCCATCACTGAGATGTGGGCTTTGCATGCGATGGATGGGCTACTAACAGGCGTAGACAGACAGGCTGCTTCCATTAGTCTGCCATTACCCTCTATCTTTTTGTTTTTCCTCAGGCAAGCAAAAGCCTCATTTCAACCAAGGAGTACAGTATGGTTCAGTTCAGGTGGTGATACATAAGATTTTCTATAATTCAATCAAGAGGGTGTCACGTGGTCGACAGAGAGAACAGTTAAGGCAAGGAAAACAGGCATAAGTAGAAGGTACTGCATGCATCTTTAATTCACAAAAAATACACTTTGAAAATGACACTTTGAGGTCTCCATTTTGGTTTTCTGTGTTATATTTGTGAACCTAAGCATTATTCTGTCTGTCTCATTTCATGAACGCCAGATATGCACTCTGCTGAGGCAAAAGCAAGCTAATGGAAACAGGGGTTTTTATTCCCCGCAGGTACAAAACAATAGGAGTTAGAAAAGAGAAGCTTGCTTTATTTGGATTGCACCTGCGGGACAGCTGTTACATGAGCGGTCCACCTTGAGATGTTATTTTAAAATTATGTTGTAGAATCAAAAACATGACAATCTTTAAAATGAATTTTTATTTGATCAAATAATATTCTAATAAAAATAAAGAACATGAAATAAGAATATCCCATTTTTTCCTTTTCCAGAAAGCACCAAAAAGACTCCCTGTAGTCCCTAATTCTAGTACTACATAGGGCTGGAGTGGTACATTTTTGCACACTACACAGCTGTTTTTTACTGTGACATTGGTGTGTATACAATTCTGCCTGTGCTGTCTGTGAAAATAAATACAAGTGATAAACTATAAAGAATAAGAAGAGAAAGCAATAAGAGAAATGAACAAAAGCAGTAATGTGGTCACGCATAAAAAGAATGTATTAGTGTGGACACTCCCTAAATGTTTTTACAAATCGTACTCCTCCACATGAATAATGAATATAATAAAAATGCTTGTTTGGTGCAGCTTTAATGACTTAATCCACAGTTGCAATGCAGCAATTCATCATGTTTATTATAGCTGCCACTTTCACTGTTTTTCAAGTTCACTCTTATTTGTTATATATTAACTCTTAAATCTTCACTGCCACTTCTTATCACTTAAAACTGTGTGATGAAGCTTTAATGGTGTCGTTAAAACCACAAAGACTTTGGTTAATGACTTGGGACCCTGGAGATGTCTCATCTTTCAATCTCATTTATTCCATTCTTACTCCAATAATGATTTGTTCATCTCAGCTTCATCAGCACTAGCACCTGGCAATCAATGTCTCCTAGGTCTTTACTAACTTCTAGAACTATAAATATACATCAAAATATACATGCCAATATCAATACATATAAATCTGCTTCAGTATGGCTGATATGGCCAACGTAATAAATAATAAAGAAACACACAATGGTGAATTGTATTGGAAATCAATTGTTGTGGTGTCAACTGATTGGTTAACTGACTGTTAATGGGGACCTGGCCTTTGACCTGTCACACCTGAATAATGAAAGATGCTTTTTCAAGAGGAGAGGGGATGGTGAATGCTCATTTATCTGTCTGAGCTGAACAATAATGACATCTGATCGATTGCCAGTTAAAATATGTCAGATTTGTCTTGTGGTATGTTTAATGGCTCTTGTTACTTTCGGGGATGGATAAGCCCGGAGCAGCCTGTTGTGAAACACATGCACAAATTCTCAGCAGGACTACCCCAATTAAATGAAGCTAAAAACAGAAATCCATGTTATTGAACTGTACAGACAAATCAATAATCACAATCAATTTCAATGAACAACTGGTTAAACCTCCTAACAGATCTTCATCACATTATTACCAACTTGTTCAGATAACAGTGCATACTGTTTAAAAAGTAAAACAATTAGCATTTGGGGTTTTGTTTTTTTTTTAAAGCAGCCAGCAGTCTAATTATTATTGTTCGACTCCTACCCATTCACAGACATGCTCTTTTCAGGATATAGTCCACTTTATGTGCAGATAAGTAAAAGTATTGATTGTCGCTGCAAGATTTCTTTCCTAGAGAGTCCTTGGCATGAGCAGCCTTGTGTGTGTTGTTTGTATGTCTCTATCTGTGGAAATGACTGCACAGACACTTTATAAGATAGCTTCTCAGGAGACTGTCTACGTACAGCTGTTTACCCAACAGTCAAATTCATTAGGCTCATTAACAGGCTAATAAGTGCTGATTGCTTTACTTAATGACTCACTGTTATATTGCGAGCACTCCCGAGTGCATAAAACAAGAGGGACTAAATTGGGAAAGAATTGCTGATGCAAAGAGAGTCAGTCATTGTGGCGGATTTCCATGTATTTTGTCTTAGTTTGTGTCAACAGAAGTTCAGTGAGATGTGGAGCCTTAATATGCAGAGTTAACAAGATGCAAAGATCTGCATCAGGTTGTTTTTGGATTCAGCTTGTGGCGTTTTGTTAATCTGAGTTATGAATAATTGAGTAGCAGTCGGTCCATCTGTCTCAGCACAGTGTTATGTCCTAAGGAATAACATAGAACTGTGAGACGTAAATTTCCATAAAAATAAAGCTGTGTTGTCAAACTGGACAATGGGCTATACTAGTAAGAAATTAAAGTCATATCAAGGGTAGCATTAGCATCGCTTTGTTACTTTATTGCCTATCATCTATTATTATCTAAAGCAGGGCAACGCTTATTAACCTAAATGTATTTTTGTGCCTGTTTAAAAGATTGAAAAGACATTGATCTTGACAACTCACATCACACAATTTAATCCAGCCTTCTAGGGATTCAGATGTCCAGCCCACTCTTTATTCTAATCTTATCTTTTATGAAATGTTAATCAGAAAGTCATGATGCTGAAAATCATGCTTACGATGTACTTTCTCTTCCCCCGGAGCGTCCACTGTGGAATAATGTGACATTTAAGGCCTGACTTCACCATCTTAACTTTGTCCCACAAGCTTGAGGAGGCTCTTCTTCAATGAGCAGACCTCACTGTGTGCTGCAAATGAGTGGAAAGGGCAAGTGGAATGAGGTGATTGTTATTCATTTGACTTCCTGCATAATATTTCCCAATTCATTTCATTACTGCATTTTTCATGTGGTGTATTTAGCATACGTAATGTGGTATTTTATATGTACAACTGCGTGCCCGGCTGAATTCCATTACGCCGTCCGTTGTGCATTGAATTACAGTATGTCTCTCAAATTAGGTTGGCTTAGCCTTGGCTAAAGGCCTACTTTAGGTTTGGTAATGGCTGTGATTAATATTTATACCTGCTTATTTAGTAATGGGGCATTAGCTACAGTGATATTCATTGTTAGGGTGACCAAATGATCAGTCTTTATTTAGTTTACTTTAGAGAAAAGTAGCCACGTGAATCATTAAAGTATTTCTCATTTGAGGCAGTTCTCTCTTTTTTTTAAATAATAACTTTAAACAGTGATGTTTATACACTGTGATAATGGTTTTGATGCACAAAGAAGACAAGGTATTAATATCCGTGGCCTGTATAAATGACAAAAAGTCTCCCACTTTCTGTTTAGTGCATCTTTTGTGAAATCTGTGAAAGGACTTCTGCACTGTGTCCTCATTTTTTCACTTGTTAGAGCTTGTTACTGCCCCTGTGTAGGACAAGAAAGATTTGTTGCAAAAATTGAGCGAACAGTTTCAGAGGAAGTTCTTGAGCTGTGACATTGTTAAGTGTAAACAACAAATATTAATAAGACGAGAGGAAACAATGAACAAGAGTGTTGTTTGTATTGCACAGTTGTGGAGAATCTCACCTTCATTATCCCACTTTTTGATATGAATATGATTTTCAGATGCATAAACATTTAAAAGCCTGATCAAAACTAGAATAACCCAGACAATGGCAACATTTTGACTGGCTGCAGATTTTATGACACGTTGTCCTTTTTTATCATTACTAAACACTGTGCTCATGAAAGAGGAAATATTACACTTTTTTACCAGATGATCACCCAAGAGCCATCCGAGCTCATT
This sequence comes from Rhyacichthys aspro, assembly GCA_036850595.1. NCBI lineage: Eukaryota > Metazoa > Chordata > Actinopteri > Gobiiformes > Rhyacichthyidae > Rhyacichthys > Rhyacichthys aspro. Next base: position 14,882,230 of record CM072148.1, on the reverse strand, counting down.
TAAACTAAGCAGTATATATTAAAGTGGCTTGGGCTTGTTAACAGCTCATCCCTAATGACACGGGTGTTCATTAATGCTGCATTATGTTCAAGTGAAAATGTCCCATCTGTCAACTTTGGGGAAAGCCAAGCCATTTTCCATTTTCCTCTTCATTCTTTTTTTTTTTTACAGAGAGAGAAGGATGGAGAGCTGATAAATGGATGGACAGTGCAGAACAGTAAGAGTGCAGAGTGTATTAAACTCCTGACCCCAGGGTGCCACAGCTGCTGGAGGGTGACAGTCAAATCAGACAAGAGGAAAATGGGAGGAAGGATTAAGCTTCAGGCTTTGTCCTACTACATTTTAAATTGAAAAATGTGTAACATTTGCTGCATTTTTCCATATTACTGTGATGATGATGGTGCATTCTTGTGAGTCAATTAATCCGTAGTAAAATTATATCTTAGTATTAAATACACCCAAGAAGTCAGATAAAAGCTAAAAGACACAGCTTCATCTTACATATCTGATGGTTCAATACCAAACAAATGGTCAGTAGCTTTTTGAATGAGTCAAGATCATTCTTATGTAAATGACAGCTACTATATGAGAAGCCCATATTATTAATTGTAACTAAGCAAAGGCTCACTGTAGAGTATGTAAAGTAATGAAACAGTAGAGTAGTTGTTTTGGTCATTATCTTGGCCAGTATATTGTTTATACCATTGCTCACTTAAGAGTGGCCTGGACTCATTTTAAAAGCTAATCAAAAATTGTTTTGTGGGTTCCTTAATGGTCAGATATGTGATGTTTATTGGCATTCAGCTTTTAAATCAAAGAAAGGTAGTATTAAATCTTCTGTGCTTCTACATTACGACTTACAGAGATTAAAGCACATGAACAGTCTCCTGTCTTGGAAACACAGACTACCTCCAAGGACCACATGTACAATAGACTTTGAGATCATTATGAGGCCGCTTTCATTCTACAAATACGAAACTCATCAGTGAAGATATAGCCTCTCTATATTCTGTGTTAAGAGAAAAATCTGTCAGTGTCAGTAGATGTTGACCTGAAACAATGGAGCGTTTGATGCTTTAAATAAATCATTGGCCTTCTATTCATTCCCTCCATCAACCTTTTCCTTTTTAACACACCACTCTTATTCAGTCGCTGCACTTTTCTCTGTAGCCTGTGTAGAAAAAAAAAACACCATTTACTTCTGAGCAGAAAAAACATATTCAGTTTTTTCATCCACTCAGTTCACTATAGCGTCTTTACTATTTGTCTAAATGTAGATTGTTTTTTTGTTTTGTTTTGTTTTTTTAAAGTTTGTTTTTAAAAGTTTGCAGGTTGAATCTTGGGAACATTATAGGGGGAAAACAATTGAAGCTGGCCATCTGGCAGGGAAAGTAAAAGGTGTTATTTGCCTGTGAATAACAGCTTAATGAATACTTTGTTAAACAATCTATTGAGAGTTTTTGCTTCAAATTAGGGCCTTTAATTGAACCGCCAAACCCCAGCTTGGTCGAGGGAAATTCTGTAAAGAGCTGCTTTATTAAATAGTATACTTAAACTACTGGTGGAGGTGTATTTACTCTCAACTCTATAGTGTGAGAGCATGTAAGCTGCTTTACTAAATGGATGGCTGCTGTCAGACTCAGACGACAGGTCTGTAAAGGAAGACAGAGAGAAAAATGTGGCGGAGAAACAGAGGTTCCTGTGGTGTTAGGAGTGTGAGACTGGCAGCAGATTGTGAGACTGAGCTGGAGCCTTGTTTTTTTTCAATACGAGAGGTGGGTAGGGTTGTCCACAACTGTACTTGTGGAAAAATTACTTGGAAATAACAATGGGAGTAGTAAGTAGGAAGAGGAGCAATTCAGAGTCATTTTATTTCTTGAGTAAGATAAATAAAAATAGTAAAAAGAACCTTTCACACCTTTATTGTTTTGGGCAGCTGGCCTATTATTGATTGAAACATGGTGTCCTTGTCATTTTGTTGTTACCTTGATTTGATTTTATCTTTGGTATCGAGGTTTGGCGCTGTATCCTTACATCACATATTTATTGAAGCAAATAGTAAAATGGTCTGATGAGCTAATGGTGAGTCTGAGGAAAACATTGAGGCTCTGTACGCCAAAGAGTTTCAGCAGCTATGGTGAGTCTATATTTAAAGTGATTTATTATCAAAATGTGGATCCACACTGCATCTCAGTCGGTTGCTGGAGCGCAGTGCAAGGTGCTTCAGAGTTCACAGAATGTAGTCAGATTTAAGTAAGAGTAAAAAAGAGACTTTAACTTAACAAATAAACTCAAGTTTCTAATCTTCATGCATTGCATTGTAACTGGAGTAACTCTTACTACTGACCCCAGTTCTGTTCTCGTCATGAGGAGAACACAGTAGAGTGGAAATAAAGGCAGTTGATTGATTGAAGCATTGATTTTGTCCTGTGACAGTCACCTGTGAAATGTAATCCTTCCTGGATGTTTTTATTACATTACCATAATGCTCCTGTAGTTCCTGCCTCTCTCCATTTGTATTTGTCAGCATGTCTCCTGCAGCAGCACTAATTGAAAGCGCAGAAGATGATATGTTAGTCACATCATGCTTGCTTGAAGGTATGAACATGGCTCTCACTGAGATCAGCCGTTATCCTCTGCAGGCATGGCTCTGTTTACTAAATAAAAAGCAAGAAGAAGAAGACGACAGGTGGCTGGCTTTATTTACATTTTTTACATTTCTTTTGTGTTACAACTAGTTAAATGTGTGTTTATTTCTACTTTATTTGTATTTTCAAATTTCTTTTTATGGTTTTTCATATGAGCATCAACCTTTCTCTATGCCTTTAGGATGCTGATGGAATATGTCCACATTGGGAACTAAGGATGAAGGAAAATAGAGTTAGAGGAGCTCAGAAGAGGCCTTTGGGTGGCGTGAAGGACAGTAATGAAAAAGATACAGCATCAGCTGTCACTACCTTTTTATTAGACATTTGGATTTGATAAGATCTGGACCTCAAATCTATATTTACTCTCAAAAAGAAAGTCCCCCAAAATAAACCTCAAAGTGTTCTTTTTCTTGCCTGTAAGATCCACTGTGAAAACTACATATATCTAAAAAAATTCTGCCTGAGAATTGACTGTACCGTACTGTCCCAACATGAAGTGCTGTACAATCTGGTAAGGCTTAAATGTGCCACTTCCCGCCCACTGAGCTCTCAGGCAGATCTGCTCAAATAGTTCAGGACGTGTGGGAGAGAGGCAGTGCAGACAGGAGATTTAGAGTCAGACTGAGCAGAACACGTCACTGTCGCCTACAGGATGGACGACTGTTTCATTAGGATTTCAAATTAAGGTGGTTAGGGCACATTTGGTTGTATAGTATTCTGTGTTTAAATAATTTGGAACCTAAAGCCATTAAAAAAATAAGTCCCAAGTGTTCAGCTCATCGTTCAACATTAGAAAACAACCTTTTTAGACAAATTTGTTGTTGCTCAGTTTCTGATGCCCCCCTGTAAAGTAAATAATGATTCTACCCTGAGAGTGTGTTATCAGTTCATTGCTTATTGTCAGTATGTCACATGTTTACGGACGTGAGAAGTCACAGCCTTTGTATGACGCTGATACTGTTCATTATGAAGAAAGGCATTGTGGGGAAATTGAAATGTCATTTTAGGATGAGTAATACAGACTTTTTAAAATGTTTTTGTCTTTCCCTCACATGCCATTGCCTCCACCAGCTACAACTGATTTAATTCATGATGCTAACTGTTTAAAAGATAAGCTCTTCTGTGAGGAAGAGGCTAGTGCTAGAGTTGGGGGTTCAATTCCGGCCACAGACCCAGTTTACAGAACCACCTGCTGTGGTGACTCCTGGATGAGGATAAGCCAGAAGCCACCCACTAACTATTAAAAAGATAATGGAATCATGTTAGGATTCACTTTGCCCTTTTAAGTATTGTTTGATGTAATGTTGCCCCGATCACCCACACAGGAGCTAACCACCAGCAGTGTTGATGTGACCTGCTGACACAGCAAGCCATAAAGCTGTTGAGGAGGGAGGGGCAGCACTGACAGAATCCATTCTGCTTGGTCATGGGGGCGACTCAAGTCAGCTTTTAGAGGATAAATAAATAAGCATAAGGGAAGGCAGAGAGTGTGTGTTTGTGTATGTGTGTATGTGCCAGACTGTCTGGGAGATGGTAAATTGCCCAGGCTTACTGGTAAATTCTCACCTGACTTTGACCCTGACTGGATCAAAGAGTCTCTAGTGAGTGGTGTTTTCCATAAGTGCATAGAGCCTGTATGCCTGCATGTTTACAATCTATAGTACCTTTTCAGGCTCAAACAGCTACTGGAGGCTCCCATTATTGATTATTGTTAGTGAAACCTAGCCATGGCTAATTTGTTCTTTGCAGTAAACTGTAAATAAAGTGTTTTATGGATCTGATCAAAAATATACAGTGTCTCTTCCCATGCCTTAACATACCAAAATCCAAAAAGAAAAGATTTCACACCAATCTCTGATGCATCCAACCAGACTGTAATGAACTAAAGCTTGTATACAGTCTATTTGAGCTGAATTATCTTAACTGCAGCTGTGAGAACAACAGCTTTTTATCAGGAAGCAAGGTTGCAATTATAAAAGCGTGAACTATGAGTGATACAAGTGACGGATGAATAATATGTACATCAGTTTGCAAACAAATAATGACTGCTGTTCTTGTGCACTCTTTAAAGTATGCTTGAGTAAATCTCTTTATTTGTTCATTTTGAATGTGCTGAAAACAGAGAAGTAAACACTTTTCTCAACATTAGAAAAGGACAGGTCTTTGTGACATGATAATTGTTGAGCAATTTGTTCATTTTACAAACAATACATTTTTTTTATCATATTAATACATGTGTGATTATGAGCCACCACACAACAATACTCTAATGTCTCTTATTTACAATGGTAAAGATGCATCAGTTCTTTTGGCTGTAAATGCTTAGGTCGGTTGATGCCGTTAAGTGCTGTATACAACATTAATTTGCAATAGTGTGAGCAGCAGACTTTACAGCAGAGCGTCGAGGTGTTTTCTCTGAGCAGATAGACAGAACATGGGATGGAGGTGGAGAAAAGACATCAGAGAAACCAGAGAAATAAATAAAGACACACTGGTAATGCAGTGTCATATAGCCTCAGTATTATACTAATACTAACTGCGTCATCACAGTCACAAAACCCAGACTTAAATTTATACGTTATCCTGACAGGCAGGTTGCAACGGTGGATGGGACACAAACCCTAGGACTTTCTCAGGACAGAAGTCTAAGCTTAGAAATGAAGAGTGTTTAATTACTTTTATAGGTTTTACAAAGTAAAATAACTTCCTGTAATTCATATATTTCCATATCTGTTAAGAACATATGGATTTCTTTAGCACTGAATATGAAATGGACTAACATCCAAAAAAAGAATAATAACTTTTTGGGATTGAGAACTAGTTGGACAGTCAAGATAAACTCACTTTATCACACCATCCACGTGTGGGTTTATATTCTAGGCTTTCTCTCACACACACAAACAGTGACACGCAGAGACACACTCAGTGGGTACCTGTCAGTCTCAGCAGTACTTCTGTACTCCATCTATTTTCTCAGAAGGAGAAGGAAGGTGCAAACACATGTCAGGAAGAGAAAATGACTCCACAGTACTGTACACAAGAATACGTGTCCTGATGAAATGAATCCATTGCACTTTGTATAAAATAAATATGACTTTGCACTTTTTGTGAACTGTTCAGTTTGTTCTTTTTTGTTCTGAGTGAAACAGTTTTGCTACTGAAACAGTAAGCAAGGAGCCCCTTCGTCCCATTGGTCCTCTTCTTGAGAGGGTGACGTTAAGAAAGGTTTTAGGTGACAGATAATGTTATCTTACAGTCAAACAACAGTTGTGTTGAGATTGTCAAGGCCTTCACAAGATATTCAGTGAAAGAGGTCGTATTATTCAAGTTTCTTTGTAAACCCTCCAGATCCTGTGCACATCGGTCAACCACTCAGCTGTGCATGCATCACAGTAAGTGAAAGGACTTTATTGTATTTAAATGAAGGTGGAAGTCAATGAGGAGGGGAATGAGCCGAGGCCACTTCAGAGTGCAAAAGTAGCCAGGCGTTGGATGAAAGCCTCCTCTGTGAATAATATCAGATGGTAAGCCCCTTTACTACCTTACTGCAGTCCTCTGATCCCTTAAGTGTTCACTCATTTCTAGTACAATCCCTGAAAGTAAAGGTGTGAGAGCACTTCAGGCCAGGCCATTATCCTCACAGCTCAGCTCAGGTTTAGGTCAATTGAAGCCCCAGTCTTGCATGGCTCAGAAAGACCGCTTCCACGACTTACACAGGATCTTCTGGAAGGCTCTGCGAAAGTCCTGGTTGAAAATGGTGTAGATGACTGGGTTTAAGGAGCTGTTACAGTAACCAATCCAGAAAAAGAACTTAAACAGTGTCTCTGGGATCTCACACGGCTTGCGGCAGATTCCATAAAGACTGTACGAGAAGAAGAAAGGAAACCAGCAAACCACAAACACACCCATGACAACGGCTAGGACGAAGGTGAAGCGCTTTTCCCGGGCCGCGGACACCTTCTTCCGATTGACAGTGCTCCGTCGTTTGCGGCGAGATGAAAACAGATCCATGGATTTGGAGCTGGCACGTGACTTTCTGCTCGAGTACTTTGAGGCGGTGCTGCTTTTCCGGCTGGACTTTCGATCCTTTCTGTCATCATGGTGGTGCTTAGATGAATTCTTTTTGGGCTTCTCATCGGACGAGCTGCTGTCTTCAAAGTCGTCATCGTGGTTTGTGTGTTGATGCTTGGGCTGGTTTGGAAGCGGCGAGCCCACAGATTGCTCCTGACAATGCCCATTCTCACGTTCTTGTTCTTTCGTGCTCCCGCCTCTACTGGACTTTATAGACCCACCTTTTCCTGGTTCTAATTGATCCATCCCATTTTCTTGTGTTGTGTCTATATCCCTTTTCTTTTCTGACATTGTTCGGGTCCTGGTCTTGGCGACTTGGTAGATTCGGATGTAAACAAGGATCATGATTACACATGGAGCGAAGAATGACCCGATGCTGGAGTAGAGGATGTACCAAGTCTCGTCGTTGAGTTGACACTGACTTTCCTCAGTGCTGCTCCTGTCCATAGAAATGAGCGGTGGGAAGGATATGACAGCAGAGATGAGCCAGACCACTACAATCATACCTTTAACTCTTTTAGGTGTTCTCTTTAAGTTATACTCTACAGCCTGTGTCACGGACCAGTACCGATCCAAACTAATAGCACAAAGATGGACGATAGATGATGTGCAGAATAAAACGTCCAGGGCTAAATAGATGTCACACCAAATTTTACCAAAAAACCAGAAGCCCATAAGTTCATTAGCCAGTGAAAAAGGCATGACCAGAGTGGCAACCAAAATGTCTGCACTGGCCAGAGACACGAGGAACAGGTTTTGTGGTGGTTTTAGAGCTCTGCTTGTTAAAACTGCAATAACAACCAAGACGTTTCCCACTATAGTGAAGAGAATAAGAAAACTGACCAGTCCAGCCAGACCCCAGATTGCCAGCTGGCTGTACTGACTCAGAGAGGTGGCATTAGAAGAGATGTTGTCTGGCTCCATTCCTTCCTCCAGTGAGGACATGTTTAAAAAATCCATTTTGCCAAGTCAAAGTGTGACTTAAAGAAAATAAGCTAAATCAGTCTGCAGCGATATTCCATGTTGAGTTCAGCTCTACAGCCATTTACATCAAAAAGCCCGTTTCCTCACCTGCTCTTTTCACATCCTGCCTGCGAGTCGCTCCTTTGCAATGGTAAACAGTAGGTGAAAGTCTTTTAAGTCCTTATTCCCCAAAACAGTGCACACGCAGCAGCAGCTGAATATCCACACGGCTCTAGATAGCGGACTCCCTCCTTTACGCGTCCTCTCCCATCCCGACTGCGCCCGCATCTCTCCTCCTCCTCCCCGCTGTGTCCTGACAGAGGTTTGTAACAACCACGTGTCTTTTTTACATTCGGAGAAAACCGCTCCGCCCTGGAGAGGATAGAGAGAGAAGATGGGAAGCATCCAAAATGAGTGTTCAACTTGATCCTTCAGCGTGTGACATTGGTTTTATGCGTCGTTATTTGGCTGTGTTGTCAGTGCGTAATTACGGATCATGTTTACCACAGTATATTTAACTTTTAATCGTGTCCATTTTAAGACATGTATTAGCGATGGGGGTCAAAATGCTTTATAAATCCCGACTGGGGGTTTATGAGGAGTCCCGCACCAAGGAGAACGCGCTCGCTCTGTCCTTCTGTGCGCACGCTGGAGGTCAGTATTGTAGCGGCGCGTCCCGGAGGATCACACATACGAGTGAGCACACGCACTTATCATGAATAGCCTATGAGTGGCTTTATACAATATAGTGTCATCTAAGCCAACGGGCGAATAGATATCCGGGTCCGTATTGATTAACTCGTGCCTTGTGGGATGAACACAGGAGTGTGACCTTGCAGTAAAAACTTGTATCATTTTCTCTTGTGCCATTGTTATTGTTTGTTCAATACTGCTGATAAGATTACAGGATTACATAGTCCAGTTGTCATGTTCTAATCAATGTGAGAAGCTTTTTTTCTCTAAGGCACCAAGTGTGAATACAGTAAATAAACGGCAAGAAATAGGCTAAATAAGCTCAGAGAGTATTTGATTAATGTCTGCATGTGGGATTCAGTCTCTCTTGAGCTTTGTCAAATGTAATAAAACAGTGTGGCATTTCAATCTAAGATATAGTCATGTGTTTTGAGACAGGATTTATTTCACAAGGACGTATATTTAGGAGGCACATATATCAGAAAGCATATGCTCAAACTGACACATCTCTCTCCTTAAAATGATTATATATAGTTCAATTATCAACCAAATCATTTCTTTTATCACCAGATGAATCGTACATTTTACTTAGAAATCATTTGTATTTAGAATTATTTAACTATTTTTATACTTAGGATTATTTTTATTTTATTCTATCTTCTACATGGCATTCACTGTGGACAGCAAAGAAAGATTTTCATTGTACAGGGAAACCTGTTTCTATACTGTACATATGACAATAAACCTTTTGAATCTTGAATCTTGAATCTACATAAGTATCCCCAATAGATTTCCCTTGCAAAACATACATATGTTCCTAATAATGACACATTAGTCTTGTGTTTAAAATCAAAATGATACAGCTGGCGACTTAAGACAACACAACACTGGTTTCTGCATTTTAAAAGAACATTGATGTATTTTGCACAAGTCACAAGTTATTCTAAAAGCATTTAAAACAACCTCAGTGAAAACGACCAAAGTGATAAGATATATAAATTCTGTTGTCATAATAGACAAAATTATCAATAAATAAAATAAAATTTGTTAAAAGAGGTAAGCAGATTAAAATATCACCATGTAAAGATCAATGAAAAGTAAGTTGACAAGAATCTGTAGAGCTCAGATCTGTTTTCTAACCAGTGTTGAATGCGTCCGCTCAAGCAGCTCTAACAACAAAACTGATAACATTTTGGATATTTCAAACACTGGCAGATGGTCATTGTTGAAACTGTACAGCATTCCAGTGGGTTGAAATAAAATCCAAATTTGCATTGGAAAAAAAGCATTTCCCTGAGTTGTTGCCTGGGGAATTCCTGTCCTCCCCTTGGAGTATCTCCTGGTGTTAAGTTGCTGGACCAGTGGGTTTATTGACCATGTCTTCGAGCTAAGTACCTGTCATTAATCACAAAGTGCTCGGCCAGTGAATACTGGATTAAACAGCACCCACAGCTGCATGAAATGTTCAAGTCTAGATTGATCCCCATCAAGACTTCGAAGTGAAGAGGGCCCATTTTCCTGTGTGGGAAACCCACTCACCATGGCCGTCCCACCCGACCCCGCAGCCTCCCCTTTGTTTTCATGCTGCCTTTTTAAATAAGGCCAGAGCGATGCTGTAGGTCACAGTGAGCAGTCTAAGCAGATTTTGAACAGACAGATAAGCCTTATTATGGCCATTAAGTTGTGTCCTGGGGCCTTAGCTCTGTCCATATAATTATGGTACCAGTGAGTGATCTCAGCTATTACTGAGCCCTTTTCCTTGTTTCTAACACTGTGGCCCTGCTCTGGGAGAGTAAGTTGGCTCTGTTTGCCAAGAGGCAGCGTAGGCCTTCAAGGAGGCTGTGCTGATTAGTTTTATCCCCTTAAATCAAGGCTCTGCACTTTTTCATCCTTGTAGTGACATTTTAAATTATGGACTTTTTATGCAGCCTAGTTCTTGGTACTCTCGTCCAGTCTTTGCAGTAGTGCCTACAAAGTTTGCATGTTCTTTACTTCTTATGATGTCCCTGTCCCTTTTCCCAGCACTGCAAACTTTTAGTTAAGTTCTCCATTCAAAAGTTTGTTGTTCAAGAAACGGCATGAGTTTTATTAACCATGAAAGAAGGAGCCAATATGAGTCTCTTATGATTTAGCTAATAGAGCTTCTAAAAAGTAATAACATCTGATGGGTTCTCCCTGGGCTTATATGGCCTGCCTTCTGCGACCCATTGCAATCCAATACAGTGACCAATCCAATTGCCTTGCGCCATCAACTCATCACAAATGTGGAAGCCCATTGCCACCGACCTTCAGCTTAGCTCATTTGTGTCAACAGAGCCCAAGCCCAAAATACATTAAAGCAGCCACATGCTAACAAAGTCTATTCCCTAAAGAAATCAAAGCTGTTAGCACTAACAACAGCCACTTCTAATTTCTCCATATTCCCTAATGTGCAGGGGTTTCCATAGGCACCCAATATGAGGAAGAATGGTACCAGGCGCTGACAGTGACAAATGGCTTAGCTACCTAGGCAGACTACTATAAAGCCTAGAACAAACACTGCATCCAGCTTATGGGAGCTTCTGTCTTGTATCACCTCTCTATATTTCTTGGGAGCATGTCTTTCAGTTACAACTGGCCTTGTAAGAAAAAAAAAACTGTAGCATCACATGTCAACACGTCAAACTGTTGGAAATGTCATAAAAGTTGTAAAAGGCTGTTCTTTTTTGTCTTTCTAATGACAGCTATACAGTAAGGTCTTAAGAGAAAACAATCAAGGCCACATTAAAAAGCCAATACATATTTTTTTTTTATCCAAGACAGTGTTTTCCCCCCAAACCTACCGTATGTCTTACAGATATCCACATATTCACTGTGTCCTTGATAGAGCTGTCCCTAAGAAGCAGTTAGCTGAGGGTCAGGCACGATTCAATTGAAATACAGTAAGGCTCCTTTGGCTTATCTGGGTTAGCTTTGAAAAGGAAGTCTTGTAGGTTGTATTGTTAATTGGCCAACCTACCTTCTGGATTTACACAGTGATGAGTGAAAACAAATACTTTCTGAAATGAATTGCTGTCAGCATTCTTCAGCCATTTTGATATAAAAATACTACTTATTGAGACATATTATAGCCGATCAGACATTATTCTGCAAATATTTTATGTGTGAATAAGCCTTTACACAGTGACTGGTGTAGAGTTCAATGGTAAAGTTGAAAAGGACACACTACCAGAGGCTTTTGCCCTGTTGCCTTGTGCTTGTAGATCTATAAGAGCCGACGTTCTCTTTGAACTGCATGTGTACTGACATTAGGCCAAAGGTCTGTTTTCCCATTTCTCATTTCTCTCTGCTGCTTCCCTCTGTTCTCCGAGATATTGTGTCTTTTTCTTTAGAGTATTTACTTTGCACATCAAAACAAATAGGTACAAGTATATAGATATTTAAAAGACATGATTACATTTTCCATCATCCTCCAGCACTATAACTCCAGTGTTGTGGTGCTTGAGAGATATTTTTGTTTTATTTATATTTATTTGGAAAACATACCCTCAAATGCAGCCAAGATCATCTCTCGTTCTTTTAACAAACCCTCCCTTTTTACCGTTTAACAAAATGCTACCTAACCCTCAACAAAGCGTTGTAGTGTATCTTATTGCATCTATACACTGCTCTTCTTCGGGATTTTCTTTTATTGTCTTGGTCCTGACCAAGGATCAAGCATCTGGTCTAGAGGACATCACAAACTTTATTATTATGGAAAAGAATCATGGAAAATAATTAGAGAGGAAGGTAACGAGCAAATTTCAACTCCCAGTATAGTTCAGACAAGTCACTTTAGTAAGTTTACTTTTGTTTACTGTGTCCATGTTTAATGCTATTAGTCAAAGGATCTCATAAGCCAGCTTACTGCATTAAGCCTTTCATAATTAGTTTATATCATTTGTTTCAGCCAAGTAATTTCAACGTCATAAGACTTTGGACGTTGGCATTCGGTGCAGAGACACAACTCTTATGCAACTCTTATGCAAGGTTCATTGTCCAATTATAAAAGTTGCTTTTCTTCTGTGTGTTACGAGGCAGCGTCTGGACGGCAGAGTCATTACTGTCCATCTGAGTGACAGTTGGGCCGATATTCAGGCAGACCATTAGGCACAGGCGGACTGTGTTGAAACGTGACACTCCAGACATAGACCCACACCAATCCAGTAGGTGTTGCATCATGATCTGCACACCAGATTGAGTTGTCGTTTGTGAGAAATGACCATCTGTAGAGTGTCACTTGAATAGAGGTCACAGATTAGCTGACAGGACTGATTAATGCTAGTATATAACTAATGGAAAAATCAAATGTAAAGCTGATAAATGGACTGAGTGATGGATTAGAGTTTTGGTTTGCTGATTATTACAAGTTAAACAACATTGTGCGTCATAGTCCAGAGATATACAACTAGCCAAGCTATAAATCACCCTTAGGCACTAATTTATAACCAATGAGCCTGACATGTCATTGGTATAAAGTCACCTATCCTAGTGGGAGCACTATTAGATCCAACCACGCATGAAACCACGTGGTAATGCCCCAGCTGCACATAACTCCTGCTAAGCCACTACAACATGTCCTCCATCTATACCAGGTCGATAGATCATTTCAAAGTTACCTCAAGACATTTTCCAAGCGTTGTCGCTTCACAGTGATGTCTGGCTCTCGTATGTAATCTCACCACTGATGCCTATGTGCGTCCAGAGCGCCCCGTCAAGCAACAGCGTGGATAGGCCTGGAGTGACAGCGAGGAAGTGCTTGTGAAGGAAGTAGTAGCTGGAGAAAGCTGGAGCAATATAGCAAGACTCGGAATGAATCGTAGACAAAGGGGATCCCATAAGATTGTACTGTCAAAGGAACCTTTAACCTTGTCAGATCATTAACAGCACCCTAAAGGTATATACACCTTCAGAATTAGGTGTCAGTCTTAATTCTGTTCCTTGTATACAGGACTGCTAACCGTTTTTCTCACAACTGCTTCATGGTTACTTTTGACTAACTTGGCAATCGGACAAATTATCAGAACTTCACCTGCCATCCTGTTTTTTTTCATTAAAGATACCATCTGTTAGTGTCTATTTTGTCTGTTTCAAGCTTCACATAGGTCCTAAAAAACTGCTTAAATATAAAAGAATATGCTTGAAAATGAAATGTGGCTATTTTGTGCAAAAACATCACCTTGGTCTATTTCTAGTCCCATCCCTTCCTTGTTTATTTTCTTTAACCCCATATCCCTTCAGTCCCAACAGTGCAAGGCCATGTCCTAAATAACCATTACCTATTCCTCAGTGGAGCTGTGTTCAGTTGACCCCAGCTTTAGATTGATCTAGTGTTTTTTGTTTGCACTGCATCTCTGAGGAAAACAAAAATGGAGATCCAGCGAATCCCACTGAACATAGTCTGCCCTTGTTCCTTCCCGTTCTACACTAAGTAATTTCTGGACAGTGGCCCTCAGACCATCAGTGTGTTTATTGATTTTGGATTTCAAGACGGTTTTATGAACCCCCTAAATCGCAGCCAAACTGTCTCTTTCAAAATGACTCCCAAATGCCATCCAGACTGCTGCTCTGTGTGGCGTTCCCATGGGCACAGTTATTTGCCAAATCAGCCCTCTTGCTCTTTCCTTGAAATACAGTCAAAGTACCTATTTCGATGCAGTGTCACATCAGTTAATCAACCTCGAGTCTGGCTGGTCAGTTCTTTTCAACAACGATTTGTATATACAGTATGCCTCCATATTCACTTTTAAATGTTGTATATTGTTATATTTGTTGAAGAGCTGCAATGCTTTCATTTGGGATAACAACAATAAAGAAATGATTTAACAATATGAGCATTTTGTTTCCTTAAGAAGTAGCAGCCCTCTTTTCCCCTAAGTGTGAATTTAAACTGTGGAAAGTATCTGTAAATGGCATACGACCTGAATAAACAATACATGAGCAGCAACTGTAAGGTGTGACAATTGTAAGTAACAGCCAAAAGAAGTGTGAACATGTTGCAGGAACTGACCTTGTAATAAAAGTGTATATAGTGTGTCTCCTTTAATAGTTTCTGTTCAGGACCACAGGGATTTCAACCTTGTGAGAATTAAGTTATTTCTTAATGTAAATCCAGCCTTTTAAATGATCACTGTCCAGAGTAGGGTTTGAAAAATGATGACAGTGCATTCCTCCGTCCTGTGTTGTGCTTGTTCCTGGCCTGCTGCACTGCTGCTCTCATATTGTCCTTTGGCAGATACCATCTTTCACACTGTGAAAATCGAGGATGATGGCTCATATCCACCTAAGTGTGTTTGGTGGGTGTGCGTGTTTGTGCGGAGCTCTCTCCACTAGCGCCCCTTTATCTTAGTCCCACAGGAGACATGCTTTATTCAGGAGAAAATCAAAGCCAATGAATCTCCTTTAAGTTTTCCAAAACGCTCCCTATCTGCAGTCTGTCTATATCTGAGTCCTTTTTAACTCTGCGCTGTGAACGGGCTGTGACAGAGGCAGCTGATTTGAATATAGACTTTGCCTTTGTGTTGTCAACATGTCAACCAGCTCCTTGCAGCCCATCACATTACTGCCCTAAACTGTGATATGAATAATGGAAGATATGTGTATGTGTAGAACAGAAGGGAATATTTATTATAATAGATGGGTTTGACATACCGAGTCAGGACATGGCAGTCTTCACCTACCGATGGACCCCTAGGCTGTTGAGGGTTAACAGTGTCATGCATGTCAACCAAATACAGTGCCCTTTGAAAACAGGGAAATGCAGCTTGTGAGTGAAAGTGTCTTGGTACTGTTAAATGATAGCACAGAGCTGGAGAGACACATTATTCAGCAACTGTCAAGGCAAAAATCTGGCCGCTCTCTTCTTTTGTGGAGGCTTTGTTGTCTTATCTCTCTCGACTGTCTGTTGGAGTGATGTTGGGGGTGGGATATTTTGGCTAAACTATATTGTAGTATCAAGGGATTTGTGTGATGGGAGGAGAATGGGAGGTTAAGCTGAAGCTCAATTGTGCCCACTGGTCAGATATAATCAATCAACTGAATTTAACTGGTCTAAACCTGGGTTAGATTTGTTCTGAGTACTATTATGCAGATATTTATGGTGTTTTTTCCTGTATGGCCTGTACATGAGTCTAACTACTAAAGTTTTTTTTTTCACTTTCTGATCTTGTCTCCTCTCAACACTATCTATAATTAATTACTGTTCCAAATAAAAGATTTCACTTTTCAAAATCCTGATACGTGATTGTTTGTGATCAAGTGTAGCCAGTTTTGTACAATGTACTTATTTAATATTACATATTTGAAAGCATGCCCTTAGTGTTGTGGTGTGACTCATTCACTTCATTCCTATAGTGGCATTGGTTTCTGGGCAAAAACAAGACAGAATGTATAAATGTAGTCCCAAAGCAGATCTTATTTGACCTGTGTTATCTGGTGAGCTAGAAAAGCCACATGCATGTTTTGTTCTCTTTATTAAAACAGCAGAGATAGGATCTAGTCTTCATTAGTCTTTCAAGGCTTATCAACACTGTACATGTTGAAAGATTGTGTTGGGAGATTAACATCTCTAAAAGCTTCAGCTTTTATCATTAAAATCAATTTAAGCCTTGTCTACACTGGAGAGGAATTGTAAAGAATAGATCAGTATGTCACTTGTCATTGTCAAAATGAGTACAAGGTGTTCTAAATAGCCATTGTCCTGTTTTGCTCAACTTTTGGTTCCAACAACGTGAGAGGGTTACTAAAAGCTAAATTCTGCAGTCTATCAAATGGACAGAACTGAATTGTTACGTGGGTAAAAATGAGAAAAGTGAAAGAAAAACACAAATTGATAAATGAAACACAGGTGTTCAGGAGTTACCAATACCAAACTGTGCCCCAAACACAACTCGTAACACTCTGTCGAAATGTGTCTTAATACTCTTTTCACCAGATTTTCTACATGAAGTAATATACACACATACATTTTATTTTCAGTCTGAAGCACTTTGGTAGGTTGAGGTTCATAGATAGCTTTATAGAAAGCCAAGGGTCACAGCATCAGTCAGTCAGTCATTCAGACCAAAAACATTAAGAGGAATGTGCTTTGATATTATTGGTCCTGAGCAATCTGTAACATGAACATTTAACATATGGCGTTGAGTACAAAACACAGCAAACTCAGACAAAAAGTTATTAATTAATAGCCACCGGTACCGTGACAAGGTTATCCATGGTTTATTGTAAATACCACATCCTACATCACACCTGCGCTGTGTGTTTGTGGGTGGACAGAGGACACTGAATATCAAATGTATATCTTCTCAGTGAGTTTAAGGGCTTTGCAGCATATGCCTCAAGATCCCTGTTTCACACACACATATACACACACACACATGCAGTCTTAGCAGAGCTTCCTGGTTTGCCCATGGTTGCAGGCCACATGCTAAACATGAGCATGGCAGGTAAGATTAAATTATAGTTGCTCATAATGAAATGAACATTACATAAACACAGGTGCTCCTTCTAATCTCACAGTTTTAATATCTTCCAGTAAGTACTACACACACACACAGTCTCTTGTTTATTGGTCAATATACATACCTGCACCCTCCACTTAAATAATACACAAATAGAAAGCCATAAAGTTGATTATGAATGTTATAAATAATTATAACGGTGGAGATGTCCTGAATCAGAGGTGGTTGTAAACTGATATTTGTTAGAATTAAATCAAAAAACAATGAGAGGATCTTCTTTTCTTGTGTGGGAAGTGTAGTGTAGTAGTCATAGTTATAGTTATAGCATCTTCTGGCAACATGTCTTTCCAGAATTCCACTTTGTCAAGCCATTAATTAGCACTCACAGCTACAAGGGGAAGGTGATACTTGGGTGGCAAAAAAGTGTGTTTTTTAATGTATTTATTATTTATTTTTACAGATTTATTTTAAGGACTGAAAGTGTCATTGCTTTGAACTGAATTATAAATACTATTGTGATGCATTTTCTTTAGCCTAATGATTAAAGGGAGCCGAGGTTTCTTTACCATTGGTCTTCAAAGAGTGAAAATAAAGGCATACATACAGAGGTGCTATTTTCAGTCTGGGGATAGTTTGCTTCTTTGATCATTAATGGTTTCTCGTCTGAGCTCTCTTTTCTTTCGACGTCCATTGTTTTAGTCCTCTTTTAACTGTCCTTACACCTCTTGTGTGGTTTTATTTCTCTCATCCATTCACAGTCTCTCTCTGAGGCTGGATGTGGAGAGGTCATTGTTATGCTGCTCTCGTGATGCTGTGTTTGAGCCTCTGGTCCGGTGGTCCTCTGTAAACGCAACCTAAAATCCCAGATTGATGGTCCTGAATTACCAGTGTGACCATTGTAGCCCTGCGTGTCTTTGCACAGAAGGGTATGTGTTTGTACAGCTCTGTGTGTGTCTCTATCTTTGCGGCAGACAGGTAGAAGTGAGGTAATTTCTGTTTTTGACACATCAAAATTAATGTGTCACTTCCTCTGCCTGGCAAACCCTCAGAGATAAAATTGCTACAGTGACATTATACAATTTGTGGATATGACTAGAGATCAAGCCAGATGCCGTGACATGTCTCTATTTCTGTTTCTTTTTGTTCAAAATGATTAAAATATGCAGATGTGGCTTTTCTGTCTGTAATAAGCAGCAATGCCAGCCTAAATTATGGCTTAGATTTACAAAAACACAACACCCTTTTTTCATTTCATGTCTCTTTTCCAATTCCATCTGTTTAAGTCTTGGATTGTGTCTGATGTGTGTGTAGGTGTGAGGTGGAGTTAATCGTCTGTGTCCCGTCTGTGGGGACAGTGACCACGAGAGACTAGAAAACGTTTGTTTCCAATTCTGAATGCATTACAGCTTTTTGTGTTGGTCTTCAGCTCAGGGGCAAAACATGTTGCTAATGGCAACTGACAAACAACCAGCCAGAACCTGAGCGACATAAAGCTGTCAGAGCATGCGGTAATTATTCATCTGTGGCTAGGTTTAGTGACCAAGACTTTGGATTTAATTAACATCCTGCAATACATTAATCAGCAGCATTTATTCATCGTGACAGCTGATGGCACCAGTGACTTTTGTGAATCCTCATAAAAGACTGAGGCCCATGAACCTTCTGAGGTGCTCAGCCTCCTCCATATTCACATATTTCAGCTTTTCTGTATTTATTCTCATTCGACATGCAACCTTTTAGTTGTTTTTGTGCATCCATAGCAGGTTTTGTTGCATTCAAGGGCAGCAAACTTTATTAACAGTGCTACAGTAGCATACAGATGTTAGAACAGTTTTTTTTCCAGATATGGTAAACACTGCCACAGCTATAAGGTCATAAAGTGTATGTTAACAATTTACATTTACATAGCTCTGACCCAACAAGGCTTAGAAACCTTAAGAAGTTAGTTTCAGAGCTCTTAAGTTGTGGACAAGCAAAAACTAAACTAAGTGTAATATGAGGAGGCACAAATAGGGACATAGTTGTTATGGGAAATTATTGGGCATCAACACAGCCTTTTAATATTTTAGTGTGTTTTTGTGTGAAACAGATTGTGCCAAAACATATTGGAATACAATTTTGGATAATTAGAATGTATTATTCTGCTGATGGTGTTAAACTCTGGGGACTGCCAAAGCCATTACTTTGCACAGCACTCCACAAACATAATAAATGAAAAAACAAACTGCTCTTGTCGAGTCTTGTCAGAAGTGTTACATGACTGTGCCACTGTTAGATGTTTTCCCATATAGTCAGTGGTAATACACAGCATTGTGTAATGCAAAAAAAGACTTGAAAGATGTGTGTTTCCTGTATCCTCCACCCTGCTTGTTTACTGCCACTTCAGTCAAAGAGCCCTTAAATGGCTTTGGGCAAACCCTGGGGAGCTTGTCTGCTTGTGTGTCCTGCTGCGTTACATGCAGGTTCAGGGAGCAATAGTGATAGCCGCAGTGAGAAGAGGAAAGTGAGAATACAGTTGAGAAACGGAGATACACACAAACTGTCAAAAACATGACCATTCTTGGAGCAATGTTGCATAAATTTCTGTTGAGCCTGAAGACTCAAGGCGGTAGAAAATTGCTGTTTTGTTTTCCCATGTTACTGAGGCTGTTGCTTTTGGTACCAACACTATTTGAATGTTTACTGCTAGTGTTTTATGTTCTCAAACTTTCAGAGATTCCTAATGTGCAATGTTTTTCTGCTTTTGCAAAAGTCTTGCTCATTTATGCATTTATTTCCAGGTTTTAGGGAAGTATACAGGCATTATTTTTGTTAAGAGGAAACAGAATGTTGCAGCACTACAAGAGCCTTTCTTTTTATTAATATTCAGGCTATATATTCCCCTGTGGAGATCTTTGGAGTCAAATCTGTCGCTCGGTCTGAGGCTCACTGAGGGCTCTGTTGCAGTACGTGTCGAACTGTCAGTTTGAGCTTCTTGTCCGCGGCTCCTGCAGAGAAGCTCTGAGTGACATGGAACATTAACACCTCTCGTACAGTGTTGTTCCCACACACCACTCGGCCGTGTGAAACCAGATGGATCGCTTCTAACTGGGAAAGGGCTGCATCGATACCGTAGGACTCCAGCGATGCAGGTGAGGAGTAAAACAACTACAAAGGTGCTACTCCTCCCTGTTGTGTGTGCTTGTGTGTGTGCAGTTAGTCTCAGGTGGGCATTTTTCTTCTTAATGTTTGTGAGATAGTCATTGTAAATCATCATGCGAAGTGGAAAAGATTATAAAGTGGCACCTGGAAGGTATTGATTAGCTGAATAGGCTCCTCTCAGCCCTCCTTTCTCGCTCCATTCTTCTTCAGCTGCTGCTCCTTTTCCAATTCTTCATCCAAACAGAGTCGGCACCACTGACCTGGTGCAGTACATCTTCTTAAAACCTGCCAATAATCTCTCCATCTGAAATATGTTCAACAGGGCATAAGGGAATCTATGACATTTGTCAAGCTGCCTTTGAAACCAGGGAATTGCACCCTTTGCAGATCTCCAGCTCGGCTCCTGCTACCATCATCATTTATACAGAATGTCAAAGAGGGCTGATTTAAAAGATCCACCCTTCTAACATGTTTTCGGATATATGGGCTACAGTTTACAGTAATAATAGTATAAAGATTTATTTTACACATTAGGGTTAAATCTTTGGTCTCAGAATGGAGCAACATCCAGCATCAAAGTTCACCCCTTTCTAATTGTGGACACTTATAACCATAAAACTAAAATCCAAGTAGAGATATCAATCAAAAGAATATAAATGTGCATCATTATCAAACTAGACTGGCTTTAGCATTCTGACAGCCATAGATTTATCTTTAGACAGTAAGATGGTTATTACATTTTGGTTTTTGAGGCAAAATTTTTTTAGATTAAAGTGAACTAGTCCTTTGCATTTCTAAAGAGGCTCAAACTTGTTAATACCATTTGATTTATTGTCCAATGTATTTTAGTTGTTTTTTTTTTGCAAAGAAGTAGAAGTATGAAAGGGGTTCTCAAAGTATTAGTTGTACTACAGGCACGACAGAGGTTATCTTTAAACATATAGGAAAACACACTTTAATAACAAGACTTCAAAACTAAACAATACATGCATCCATTTTATCTTATGGCTGCTTTTTATTCTGTTCCTCTTGTATACACTACCCAGGAACCTAGCACTTCCCAGTACCACCACCTCGATGTGGCATTCTGAAGCATAATTTTGTGAAAAAAAAAAAAATCTTCTATGCACCACATATTACACTGAAATAGACTTTGAAATAATTCAGTGTTTTCTATGTAACACATCTACAATTCCAATGTCACTGTCCCCATTTACAGTTGTACATTTATATTTTCTGTGTCATTGCTCATTTCTTCTTCTCCAAGCTTCTATGCCAAGTCTGTTGACAACTAACTACTGTTGGGAATAAATTAGATATTCAAACGTATCTAATTGAACCACATTCACAAAACACCGAACTGTTCCCTATTGAAAATTCCAGCTCCACCATACAACAACTTACCCTTTCTGTTGCTGTGATTAAGGTGTGTAGTTGGTGAAAAGTGATTTTACAAAGATTTGATTGAGGTGGGTGTACTATTGCAGATGGGAAATAAATGCCAAATGTTTCTGCACCTTATGTAGTCATTAAAAAGCTCACATCAGGGATATTTTAGCAGGGCTGTAAATGCCACATATTCTTCTGTCATTTCCATTGTAACTCTCATCTCCGATATTTCTCACCACATTCAGGCGCACATCTACATTTAGGTCACACGGGTCAGGGTGCACAGAGAAAATGAATAACCATAGATCACAGTGTGTATGTAGCAGTAAATGAGATATCATGCACTGCTTACAAATGGTCCAAATGGTCAATTAGTTTTTCCTCTTCAATTCCGCAGAAGCAAATGATGGGAAAAAGAGCACATGTGCACTAAAGGTATTAACACGTGCTCGCACACATGCACACACTGTGATGGATGAAAACAATCCTTCCTATGGGAAACAGCTCAAGCAAACAGACGGCTGTAATCAGCAGCTAAAGGTCATGTTAATTACAAACTCAGAACACCCGCGTTCTCACACTCCATGCATGTGTCTGACGTACACTTTATTGACACATTTTACTCCAGACTTCATCATAAAAACACAAAGGCATATGTGTGTTTGATTGTGCGCTGTCTGAAGGCCTTGAATAGCAGTAATGTCGTATCTCCGAAACGCACACTCATTGTTCCTGAGGCAGTATTTAATCTTGTCAGTGAAAGCGTTTTCAGCAGCCTTTAAATGTTCCCCAGTGAATCATCAACGGTATTAACAAAGTCTTTAAAAACCGCTGGTCCTTAAACTAAAACTTCTACAAGTGTCGTCACATAAAACCTCAGAAAAGAGAAGAAGTTTAGCACTCCCGCAGTACTTTTCAAACTGGAATATATCGCTGAGCTTTAATGCTTAATGGTGCATCGTGCAAAATGTTGTAGTAGACCATTGAATAAAATGGTTTCAGGAGTGTACAGCCTGTTAGTTAATCGCAGGGCTAACATTGAGAGACATTGCGCCGCACATTAGCCAAATTTATGTATTTTTATTGTATGGTTGCGTAAAAATCACACTTTTATTCACATGTCTCGAAAAAAGGCATTTATAGGCTTATGAAAACCAGAGATGAGCCATATTTGTACAGTTGCCCAGAGCGGACAAACTGAGCACTGCTGGAGGAGAACAGCATTTGCATTTCTTTTCTAAACACACATAGCATAAACCACTTGGTACAAACTAAATAGATTTTGCTTCTAAATGTTTGAAGAGGACTCATCATCTGACCCATCTCAACTATGTTTGTTCCCAAACAGCAGCATGTCCCTCCAGGGTTACCGTACAAGATAGTTTTCTGTAAAGTTGAATCTGCACCTTTTGGATATTTCTCATATGCTGTAGCTATATTATCACTACTACTTTTACCTTCTTTTACTCTCTTTTGGTGACTGCCCCTTTGCAAACTTTAAATACAGATTGTGTAAACAGTGCTAGCCTTGTTTGAATGAGTGTAAGCAGCTTGTTACACAGTCATGGGTGCTTGTTTGTCTCTTAATGTTGAGAACCCAATCCCCAGAGCTGTGAATCCCCTCTGCTTTGTTGGGTTGTTTTCATGTTGTTTGTCTCAGCAGGAAATGCAATATTGTCAGTGCCCGAGGCGGCAGGGATCTAATGTAGTTACTATTGTCTTTTCTCCAACATCCACCCACATCTCTCTATCTTTTCATCTCATTCTGTCCCGGTTCACTCGTATCTCCGAGGCCTCTCTCTACTCTTTACACGATTAAAGTAGAAGGGCTCGTAGCTGCAGACGTCTCTTAATTTTACTTTACCACCGTGTTTCTGGCATCCCACGTACTAGGTCAATTTGTTATTCCTCTCATTTTCAAATGTGGTGAGCATGTGAGTCTCCCAGTGGTTTCATTTCACAGGCCGAGCAAGCGACATGTAATGAAATTCAAAAAAAAAAAGAAAAAAGGGGGGAGTGAAGAGGTCATTCTGTGAGTGATGAAGGAGACGAGAGGTGGGAATGACAGAGCGAGGTACCACTGCCGTTAAAATCCCATTCCTGTCTTCACTTCACCATCAAAGACAGCAACAGCTACAGTATATGCTTAGTTTATTTCTTATTTCCGTATTGATTTATTTAAAGCCAGTGTATGCAATATACTGAAACACACCGTCCTCGTACAGTCATTTTAACATATACCTTTTCGTATTTGTAGGCTTTTCAAAGGGTAGACACAAGTTAGAACCCTATCAGGGCTGTTTTCATAAGAGAAATATAAGAAGGACTAACCACTTAATGTACTTACAAACGAGTGAATCCAGTTTATGAATAGATGTCGAACTTTTCTCTTATAATATCTACCACACGGAGGTAACACTTGAAGCTACAGTGTGTTTTGAAGGTTATTCATTGACTAAGACGCAGCATAGGATAAAGAAAAGGCTTCTATTAGCTTGTCCTAGACACTGTTTTGAGGAGCTGTCTGGAGGTTACACAGATGTCTTTTGGGTTTTTTTTAATCTCCATTAATGCCTGCCCTAGTCCTGTTGCCAGTGTTCCTGGAGTTCACGTTGTTAAATGCAATAAATAAAAACACAGAAATAAGACACAATTGAAATTGCTGAGGTTACCTATATGCAACATTTAGTAAATTTGTGTATTGTATTCGTGTATTCCCAATGATTAGGAATAATCTGAATTGTGTTGCTGGCAAAGGGAGTAAAATGAGAAAATATTTGATCAGATTATTGCAGCTCTTCACTAAATGTATTTGGTTAACCATGTAAGTTGCACTATAGTCTAATGCTGACGAGGGGCAGTGACAGACTCTTTTGCATATCAGTGGAATATGAACATCTTCCAGGTACTCATTGTGGAATAGCATCTTTTTGGATCTGGTTTGTTTGCAGCTGATAATGCAGTATTTTAAATGAGAACACTTAAAAAAAATATAGCATATGATAATAACTGGTATGAGTAAAGTTCCTCCAGGATGATTCTACAACAACGGCCAAAAAACTAGTGAACAGAGTCTTCTACTACAGTCACAGCAGGGTTATTTGCATGAGTCAAAGTGCATTTGTTGCTGGCTGTCTTGTCTTTACACAGACCCCATAAATCACAGGCTTAACTATGCTCGAGCAGAAACACTGGATCGGGATGGGCTGCTTTCCCGCTCTGTCTGCATTCTGATTTGTTAATTTATGGCCTGAGCTCACCTCAGTGGCTCTCACATACACACCTCGGTGACTTGCAGTATTACCATATCCGTCCCTGTGGTACACCAGTGTGGACCAGCAGAGCGGGTGATAAGCCAGGATGAGAGAAGACAGCACCCAAATGTGAAGGGGGAACGAATGGTGGTTGGCATATTTTTATAGCTTCCTTATCCGTCAGGGCATTATCAATGGGCATAGACCACCAGAGCATGTGATAGGATGGAAAGTGAGGGCTAAAGTAGTGGAGGCATTGATTGAAATGGAGAGTGAAAGGCGATCGCTATAAGGTCCTGAAGTGGAGAGTGAATTAGGAAAGCGTTGGGATGGCAGCGGCAGAAAGATCATCCTTTTTCTATTATTACTTCTTCTGGGAAACACAGTGACAGGTGGGAGACAGCACAATGGAGAGATGCGGTCTCCTGAGTTGTGTAGGTTGCAAATGGACCGTGAAATCAGGTTATACTGTGGCATAAACACCAACCATATGCAGAAAGTAGTAAGAGGCCTATAGAGCGAAACCCTTATCCTACGCTTTCATCTCGCAGATGGAGATAATGGCACAGAGCAGACAGATGAATCGAGAGCGCCAGCGTTAAATAACATCATGAGGGTGCGTGTGTGTGTGTGTGTCCGAAGGGCTTTTCTCGGGGCAACTTTTCCGCTTTGTTCTCCCTTCGTTTTGGAACAAATTTAGCCTCGGGCGCTGTCCACGGTGCTGAATCAGAAACAATAAGGTGCACGCAACAGGAGTGAAATTCTCCATCTGTGTTCAATATTTGAGAACGACTCTGACCGCTGGGTTTGATACCACTCTCTGAATGGATCATTTAAACAGCGCAGTAGCAAAAATTGTTTTGAAAAATAAAAAAAATAAAATGAAGGAATAGTCTAGTGCAGTTGTGTCAAACTCAGAGTGGTGAGGGGGCGCGAAAGTTTATAAGAATCCTTTCAGGGGCCGAAGATGGTGACATTTGGAAGCTTTTATTCAAAGTTGAATGTGAGATTTCATCTTCATTTGAGTCTTACAGAAGTTATCACACAAACAATAATTTCCTCCTTTTATGGAAGCTGGTTTTAGTCAGATTTCAACAGGTTTTATATGGATTTGAACATGTTTTAGTTGAATTGGAACAGGTTTTAGATGGATTTGTACAGGTTTTAGTCAGATTTTGTTTATTTTTGTAGCAAAAATCAAATCCATCTAAAACATCTTCAAATCCAGTTAAAACCTAGTACCAAAAATATCACCTACTAAGACCGCATTTGGCCCCTGGGCCTTGAGTTTGGCATGTGTGGTATGTGTGGCACAAGTCAGTGCTGAGTTGCCTGGGTTTGATTTTGATCTTGAAGCCCTTTAGAATTAACCATGTCATTACTCTTTTAAAGCCACTATTAAACAGTGAACTTTGATAGACATGCAGCTTTTGAAGGATGCACCATCAGGGTCCTTTTGACCGGCTTTGATTTGAAGATCATTGTGCAAATTGCTGAATGAATACCCTTTGACATACAGTCTCTTGATACATAAAGCTCATCTCTGGAATGTGTTTGAGGCTGATCATTTGAGTGCACTATTGTGTCGGTCCACCCACAGGAAACAGAGCAGGTTGCAGTATATGAAGCCTTCTGTTCACTCAGTTTGCATTAATAGAGCCCTGCAGTGTGGAGGAGGGACATGTTGTGTGACCATAACGTCTTATACTGTACACATGGACAGGTTATATTGGATACACATGGGATTGGGAGAAAAGTGGGATTATTCAAATACTTTGGTAATGGCCTTTTTACATGTGACCAAATGAGTCTAAAGCTGGTCAAGACTGTTTTAAGCTTCATAAAAAAGGGCAAAATGATTGATGTGTATTTAAGACAGAAAAAAGGCTTTTACTGATTCCCTCCATCAAGAAGGTTCTGTTTCTGTTCATATTTGGTTGTCTCTGAGGATGTATTATAATTTATCCTCCAGCCTATACACAACAAGTAGAGAGAGAGATTTCCAGACATGGCTGAACAGCACATATTGACAAAACTGTTGTGTTAATTGAGATAAATGTTCAAATGACTAACTACTTGCTGTTGCCTTTTAAGGGTTTCTAATTAAACTCAAAGTTGTCTTTAGTCCTTATGAAAATATTGCATGCAGCCAACAGAATGAACTTGACGGACATGTTTAACAGTAATACTGATCAATGCTGGATTTTAATGTTAATCAGTAAACGCCTTGTCCATAGAAGCAGGCGAGGAACTTGAAAAAGTCTTGAAGGATTGATTTTTTGCCATTAAAAAAAGATTGTGACTTTATCACATTAATTATAATATAAAGCAGCAGTACTTGATTTTGTTTTTGCTTCAGAGCTCTCCCCCAACAGCAGCGTATTAACCTTTCCTGCTTCTTTTATTTAAAAAAAAAAGATAAAACCGGACCAAATT
This sequence comes from Rhyacichthys aspro, assembly GCA_036850595.1. NCBI lineage: Eukaryota > Metazoa > Chordata > Actinopteri > Gobiiformes > Rhyacichthyidae > Rhyacichthys > Rhyacichthys aspro. The sequence continues at coordinate 14,855,158 of CM072148.1, read as the reverse complement.
TTCACCATAAAATACTAAGACTAATTAAATCAAAGTACTTACTTTGTACTTTTAGCTTTAGAGTTTACTTAGACTGTTGTGATTCTGTAATTATCTTTATCCATGTTTAATTAGCTGCCTGTTTCTCTGTTTTTATCTTTTTTGAGCTGTTTTGCTGTAAAATAAAGTGTATTTTGCAACAGAATAACCCATTTCCTGGGTTTATTTCCTTGGACCGTAGTTGTTGAGTGTCAACCAATGGGAACGCTCCTTTTTAACGGAAGCAAGCTGTGATTGGCCATAATAATAATCCTGCTCATCTATTAAAATCCTTATGTATAAAATCTAGATCACATCTTCTGGTCTCATTTTTTCACAGATTATTCCTATTACTAACAAAGCTGTTAGGTGTTCTAACTAAATGCAACAGTAAAAAAAAAAAATCAGGCAGTGGACTTTTAACTATGCTAGATGCTAGTGTTATTTCAAAATGATGAGTTGAAAGAACATTTACAACCACTTTAGGATAATACATGTTGACATTGTTGCTCAACAACTTTTACTCTCTGTTCAAACACTTTTTTTTAAGCAGAGCCTTCAGTCAGTCAAAGTGTTTTTACAACCATCTCTGCACTTGGATGAATCCTTTGCATTTTTAATGAATAGCAATGAATATATCTGTTCCTTTACCTCAACCACTCACATAATTGTGTGCATTCACTTGTACAATTATATAGAATGGCTCTATACTTATAATGTCATTTACTGTCATTTAATTAAATTATCTCATTTCACTTTTAACCCTATTTTTGTAAAATGTATCTTTTAAATGACCCGATGTGAAGACGTTATAGATTATTCTGAATTCAAGTCACTGACAGCAATGTGACAAAGTAACCTACATAAAGCAAAGGCCTTGAACCTTTTTTGTTGAAAGTTCAATGCGTCTTCTAAGGCCTTATCCTTTCACGGTCTAAATATTGTTATATTTGGTAGTGCTTTCTGTGGCTTATCAGTTTTCCATAGAAAAGCCTCCTATATGCAGGCATGTTTTATAAGAAGAAAGAAGGGAAGATATGTATTTGTGCAGCTGCAGCACTTTCTTTAACCTTTTCGTTCTTGTGCATTATGCTTCACATTGCCGCTTGAAGCTCTTTTCCACCACAAAGAATGGTCGAAGTGTGCGTGGAAACAGTTTTTCCACTGCTGTGACGTGCACCAGAGAGAGCTTCTGCATGCACAGAATGCAGATGCAGCTGTCTGGGGACCGCCTCGAGGTAAGCAGTCTCTCAGGGGAGTCAGTTGGAGTTCGTGCTTAACTACAGTCTCCATGACGCCGAGTCTTCAGGGACAGAAGTCTTTACATGTTTAATGTAGACACAGAATCAAAAGCGTTTTCCTCTGGCTGAGATACCCCACTGTCTATTTTGAGAAGGAGCTTTTAACTTTGTCAGATCAGTCATGATACTTAGAGACTGCAATGTCAATTCAATCCTTGATTCTGTTGTCATTATGATGTATTTCTTTGTACTGGAAACAAAATGTCACTGCACAAGGGACACACACAGTAGGATGTAAGATACGGGCTGTGTGATTTTTCATTGTAGCACTGGACTTTCTCAGCTGTCTTTAATATTAATAGGTTCAGACTCAACAGTGCTGCTCTAACAGTGATCTGATAGTGGACAGATGTGCATAACTTCAGCCCAATATGAAACAAGTACACTACATTTAAATTCCTCAAACTTGCACAAAGTGAGATAAGAGTGCTGTAAGGGCAGGGGAGGTCCACACTAATACAATAGAGTGTTGTTGGGAGGCTTAACTAAAACTACAATAGTACAAAAGTAAGCCTGCTGCAGTTGCTTACACTGACTTAAAGCTTTAACGCGCTGCACAGTCACCATTTCTTGGCTCATGATTTGTTTTTTATATGCGTATAGGTTCTGAATACAATGCTTCAATTTACACTGGCTTCACCGGACCTCTGTTTAGACAAATCCTTTATTGGCTAACTGTTATCCAGCAAATCCCTCTTTATCCCACATCCTCTTGGTCCTCTTGACAGTTTTTATCTCTTTTCTGCTTTATGGCTTTTATCCAAAAACACAGCTGGAGTCGCCAAATCAGGCAGGCTGAGTTTTCAGAGGTAATTACAAATGTTGGCAGAGTTACAGTCCAACGCAGGGAGCTTAAGCATGGATGTGTAGTTACTATGTTATTCTACTCTAAACGTAGGAGTAATTCTATAACAATCTGGTGAATGCGTTTCAAGGGCATCTGTGTCCTCCACTTTCAGACTATACCACTTTTTTTCAAACAACGTGACAGCTCTGCACTTTTACTTTGTGCAAGATCTTATACGTTGTGTACAACTATTTGTTATAATGCCTTTGTTCCCGGGTGGGTTTTGTGACTCCAAGGCAGTATGAAAATAAAGTGAGTGCGAGAAGCAGTGCATTGACCAATACTGCTCAAGATGTGGGTGCATTGCTCCTTTGAGAATAACTGGAGAGTGTGTGGTCAGCCGGTCCAGTGTCCTGTCTGCTGTGGGAGGAAGAGGAGGAGTACTGAGGAGGAAGGACAAAGACAAGTACAAACAGGAGTATTTTTATGTTGACACCCAAGGTTCACATCACATGGTGCATGAGCAAGTGGGATGGCTCTGCCTGTTAGAGCTGTAGCTACTGCTGGAATTTTAAGCAAAGGGTTATTCTGTTGATTATAGTAATTTATAGATTATAGCAGTGTGCACAGGGTGTTGAAGAAAGCCAAAAAACAAAAAAAACATGAATTTATTTATGGTAAATGCAGTACACCTGTGTTATTGTTTTGCAAAATGCATTATTATTTAAATTGGTTGTTGTCATTTATATTTGGCTACAAATATTAATTGGGGTAGTAAATAGTTAAAACATTTTTTATTTAAGCATCATCAGTTTGGGTCATTTACTTCACTTAAGTGAGTTTTAAATCTTCTTCTGTTACTGTGGATAATGTAATGTTCAAACAGGATATAGAAAACTACATAAGATGGCTTCAGTTTTTACTTTTAATCTAACTTAAAATCTAAACCTAAGATTCCTTAAAGCTTTTTTCGAACATGTTTTTGAATTAAAAAAAGGAAGCCTCAACCTTCAGCACAAAGTGTTTGTTGTGTTTGTGTTGTTAATGATTTACTTGATTGAATTTTTGGTTTACCTTCACATCCCAGCTGCACAGGTTAAATCATACAGAAAATATAAGTCTTCTGTTCTCGTCACATTGAAATATCGCATGTTTTATTCAAGGTCAGAAATAAACATGCAATTTGTGTGCTGTGTCAAACACAGCGCAGCGTGTAGGTCCGGAGGTTACCTGCTCGGCTGGAGACACGCTCAAGTCTGGAAGGTCACTGCTAAAAGCCATCTGCTCAGGTTTGGATGAGATGGACATGACATGAAAATGGGCTTCACAACATTGTCAGAGGCAGAGGATAAAGGACTTTACAGCCTGATGGGTCTTTTGTCCTGAACCAGTAAGTAATGCCGTATCATATTGGCCTGGACAGTCATCTCTATTCTTTTTCTGTTCTGTTAGAAAGTCTGTTCTCTGTGGATTTGAGTTGGAAATCCAGGGGGCAGTACCAACAGGTGCAATTGGGTGAACCTGCAACCAGCCAGAAAAAGCAGAGCAAGCTCACCCATTTTGAAATAAGTGGTTCAGGATTTTACAGAGTGGAAATTTCTGTAAAGAGAAGAGATCCCAGAACCATTTCACTTTGCAGAATGAATGTGTTTGACTGACCAGGCTTGTATTATCAAACTGGGAACTGCCCATGTCCAAGGGCTTGTCCTTGAATGTTAACTCAGTGTCAGGTTTTTATTGTGGGTTACATTCAGAAAACTCTCTGCCTTTGTCATGTTCTTAGTCGTTTTGCTCTGATGACTAAACAGATATTTTCTTAAAATGCAAAAGTATAGCATGACGGGCTCTTTCTCTTTACTTTTGCCTGGAAACTTAACTCCACTAAGATATTGAAATGAAATGCAGAAGCAAGATTGTCCATAACCTCAACTCTACACTGTATTGCATTAGATATTCCAGTGCCTATGCTCATATTTAACCTTTCCAGTCATCCTTTTCACTCCTCTTTTCTAATCTCCCCTTTCTCCCACTGAAGCCAGAGGTTGAACTGAAAATAGATATTCTGGTGATTAGCTGCTCAATTCAGCCATTAACTCACCATAACACAGAGACAAGAACCAATGGTGTGCAATGGTACTCAGTGGTCAATTTATTCCACCGAATTCATCATGAAAATCAGAATTACTGCAAATAAAATGTCTTTTGAGACTTTGTGAAGGGAGCTATTACATGTATTCTATCGGAGCTAAATATCTATATGTCTTTATAGTTTTAACTTGACTGAGGGAACTGCGTTTAAAATGAATTTCTTTTCTACCCGTGCATTAATGTAAGGCAAAAGTCGGGACAAATGCATGTGAGAAAAATTGTGAGACAGGATGTAGAAAGATGGAGTGAAAAGGGCAGAGAGACACAGGGAGCGTGTTTCTGATTATAAGGGATGAAAGATCGCCTTGGTGACATATTAGTTTAATCAAGCAAAGCTGTATGGGAAAAGAGGGAATCATTTGACAGGCCTGTCTCCATTCAGCTGAATTGATGCCTGTGCTTTCTCATTTTCCTCTCTCTCCGGGTCTCTGATATATTTCGATGGGTGCACAAACAAGATGCAAGATCCAAACACAGATTGCCCACTTTTTTAGAAGAGCACTCAAGTCAGCTACTGTATGATGAAATGAATCTGTTTTCACCTGTTTTCGTAAATCAGAAATGCTTTTCATCGACACTGCAGCAGGTCGGCATAAGGACGGGTTTATTCTTTCCAAATGGAACTGTTTTTTTGTTTTTTTTTACTGGAGTTGTAGCTATGACAACTGATGCTTGATCTTCGGGCTCTTTATATGAGTTATAAAACAAACAGAGACTATGAGATGTTCCCACAATGATACGTGATTTTGTGAGCGCCCTTTACCAGAAGTGTCCGCCTGCAGCCCGTCGGCCACCTGGCCCTCTGTGATAGTCCTAACCCAATAAAGAACTGAGAGACTGACTGGCAGCACACATCAGAGAGAGAGACACTCCCACTGGCCTGGCTTTTTTTCTCTGCTTTCTGTCCCCAGACTTTATTTTTCTATGTTGCTGTTTCAACATAGAAACAATGCTGCATGATATGTGCTGCCTAGTTTTTGCGTTAAGTTATAAAAGATCTGAGACACCGGAGAGTACTTTTGCAGCCACGCAGGCAAAGGAACCACCATCTCAAGGCAGTGTGTGGGAAAAAAAGATGGTCACAAATGCTATTACCTGCTGCCTGTGTGTGTGAGAGTGAAATATAATACAATAGACATGTTTTCATGAACAAATAGAGGGATCTGAAGATATGGAGGAATAGCCCGGGGGCATTGTTTTATCAGAGATCGACCGGACTCCACTTTTCTGTCTCCTGCTGGGTCTACTCACACCCTATGGACATAAGTCTGCCTATTTATATTCTTGTGAGGGCTTGTGTAACGTCTTTACGGGCATGAATAGACCTATAAACTGGATTTTTTTTTTTTTTTTAGTCCAGGTTTTGATTTTGACGCCATATGGACTGCTGCTGAGATCAAATCAGAAATCATTGCCCATTTATAAATGAATAATACCTCTGCTTTTTGGTATGAATTATACATTTGAAAGGTTACTGTAGGGATTATTGTGGAGTTCAATATCTTTAGCTGCACAAACAAACAGAAAACAAAAACAAGGCCCATATGGCAACCCCCACTTTGATGACAGTGCTAGAGGTTAGAGATTGCTTCAATAAAAGTTCAAAAGGTAAAGGACTGTGGCCATTTGAACAGTTAGCACATATGTTTAATGCAATAGTATTCAAACAGACATTTTTTGTAGTGCAATATAGACACAACTAAAAGTGTAAAAACCCATTTAGGACCCATTATTCACCCAGCTTTTAGTCAGGCACAGAATAAATGTGGTAATTAACCAGGCCAGAGGAAACAGCCAACGTGGAACGGAAACCACAGCAGCTAAATGTCCGTCGGATTAAACAAACCAGATGGTGACTCCAAGTGCATTAGAGCCCGCTCAAAGATCGGTCTCTGACACAAAGTGCATCATAAAAGGCCAAAAGTTTTCATTAAGGATTCAGTAAGGCTTTGAAAATGAGGCTCATGTGCATCTTAGGTGTTTGCTTTTTACACCTGTAGCTCTTTATCAACGCACACAATGAACAGAGTAGAAAATAGTGCAAGTGGACAGCGCTAATGAAGAGTAAAGCCAATCCACTGCTATTTATATGTATCTGTTTAGCTGTTGGCCTACACCTACAGAGACATTACGTAACCAAAACTCATGTAAAAAGTCGATTGAGTTAACAAATGTCTGCCTGTGATTGGTTTCTAATTTGCTTTGTCCAATTTTGATGCCTGGTTTGTGTTAAGTTAGCACATAAAACCACAGACTTCTGATAGGATCGGTTTATCAATATCAACGTCAGACCACATATTACCCTAGTACTGAACAGACATAATGTTAAGGGAATGCTGGTCCATGGCATAGCTTAGATATCCACCTCCATTAGCATGAAGCAGGTTGACATAGCAACCCGTTCTTATGGCAACTGAGGATGGCTGAATGCGTCTTTCCATCTAATTACTTGGCCAAAAACTCTAGTCATGGTGTATAGCTTTTTTCACACGCTTTTTTTTCTTTTCTTTTTATGTTAGAGCAAGAATGTGCGATGTGCATAAAAAATTGGCTTTGCTTCTAAAATGGAAACAACACGCCTCCCTCCTGCTGCGCAAGACCATTGTACATAGCTATAGCTCATGGATGTATGCTCTTGTTCCATCTTCATACAGCTCTATACAGAATTAAGATGTGAATAATTCAACAATACTCTTGGCCAACTTTCCTAATCCTGCACAATCAAGGACACACTACAAACATACATGTGCTGTCAGCATGGCAACCAGACTGGAGCTGTCTATAGTGCTGAAAACATGGCAAGAAAACAATCTGCTTTCCAAGGTCCTGTGTATTTGAGTATTTAAATATTCTGTAGAGTTCTTAATTTAGTATAATGCATTTAAATTAATGCTCTGTTCTCAAAGTAGAACAATATTCAAGGTCAGCACAGGTGGACATCAAAGTGATATGGTTATTCTGAAAACATAATTATCAAAAACCCACACACTGTTTTTTTTACTACAATTAAACGGATTACATTGTACTCTGTAAAATATTGTATTTTTGAGGCATCGCTAAAGAGATTATTGCTTTTAGAACTCTGGGCACTTTTTTGAGGAAATAAGTCTAAATCAAATTTTGATATCATATTCCTGTAGGTTTAATGTGAACCTCATTCTTTTATCTCTAATTTTATATGTATCTCTTTAGTCCAAAATGTCCAGGGCTTGTTGTAGTCAATATTCTCAGTATACAATGTCAGATCCACATTGATCGACATTTCCATTTATTCCAGTTTCCCCCTGAATACATAGTTGACATGGTGATCGCTCCACTAATTATCCTGCAGGACATGGAGTCGGTCAGTCTTCAGGGACTGCCGCACAAAAGAAAATCATGCATATCAAAGTTTTTTAATATATTCCACTTTTTTAATGATGGTTTTGGTCATTAATTAAAATGTGTGAAGCCTGGCCTTCTGTGCATCTCCATGTGGAACTTGATGGATTTGATTTTATCGGGACAATGTTCGTTCATCATCAATTATAAGGCTGCTTTGTCACATTCCAAAATTAAATGTCAGCGCTGTCAGATTCACTGCAAGACGCTATGTCTGTTGTGTTTGAAACCTTTCCAGATTAGTAACAAAAGGACGAGCAGTTTTACTATGAGAATCTCTTGTAAAGTCTTAAAACATGACTTATAAACCTAAACTTTTGTGTTTCCTCTCTTTCCTTTTCACCACAATGTTCTGTCCCTAAACTCCTAACCCTATTACCATATTCACCACTAATTAAACCTCTTTTAATTACATACAGGACACTGGTGACAGGCCAATATAAAAATTCCTTTCCCTAAATAGTTTCTGTCAGTATCCCTCTTTGACCCTGTCCCCTCTTCCTTATCAACTGATGCCCGATCAATACTGTAGCTCCCCACCACTGCAGATGCATTATTGACCATTGTGGCTTTAATTGATCTTTTTCAGAATATGTGAAACTAATTACAAAGCTGCTTCTGTAACGTTAATCTTTCCAGTGAGAATCAAACAGGTTTATTGTTTGTGACTCCTCTGTGTCTCTGGTTTATTGATGCCGCAGCAGTAACAGATACTTAACTGCTTTTACACAGTCAGTCTCAAGGGCTTTCCAAATAGCTTTTAAGTAACTCAGATAGTTTAATTGAAATGAAAGCTTCATGAAAATCTTGTAAAGAGTGTGAACCACGTTGTCTCTGTTATATTTACAATATACTAGCTACAGCAGTGCTCTCTAGGTGCAGCTGTGATACTACATACATACATGAACCACATGAATGTGTGATTTTTCATTTGTGCCATAAATCTGTCCTATGCTTAGCAGTGAGGATTTTTCTCTTCATCTTTGGGGTTCACCTGGCATACACATACACTGTTCACTGTACTTGAACAGCAGGAGGTAAGTATTGCATGGACAATGGTAAAGTGAGTAAAGAGACAAAAACCTTCAATTTTTTAGCGTGATCCTAGAACGAGGAGTCCTCCTGATGTGATGGTGTAACCCTGATCCCAAAATCATGGCATCTGGCCTACACACACACACAGATTGCTTTTACACTTCAGAGATCCAGCCCCCCAGGCAGATCCATGGTCAGCCTGAGGAACCGGGTGGGTCCTGATGCTTGTGGAGGAACAAGCTTCAAGGACAGACCCCCTCCAGGTGCTGCTCAGAGGCCCGCGGTTGTGGGTTCGACCGACGGATCAGGCTCAGCTGTCCTCCCGGCTGATGCATCCTCCAGCTGGACATCCAGCTGGACATCCAGCTGGACATCCAGCCGTCCGCTGCCCGACACGTTCCCACCAAGCAGGTGTGAGGAGCGTGAGGTGGTCTGTCCGAGGGAGCCACCAGACTGACTGAAGTACAGCGCCTCACCTACAGAAACAAACTCTGCTGGCTTTGAGCAGTGACATCACAGGCATTCTGCTTTGATCTTTCACGTCACATGACTCATGACATCACAACCTGTTGTCATGGGAACTTCCACTACTGAAAAACAATGTCATGCTCAATAATATATGTTCTACCAGGATTGAAATATCAATTTTACAAATGGATCTCACTGGAAGTCTTTGTTTCCTTGAGAGATGACTGAGGTCGTAAAGAGCTGTTGAACCAGTAATGAACACATTGCTTTTTTTTTTTTTTTTTACTACTGTCTGTTTTGTCCTTGCAGCTGCATTTTTTATAGAATACATCTCTGTTTTGATTTAGTGAACGATAACAAGTCCGGTTGTTACAGTACCATGAAAACACTGTATCTGGAATAGAGTAAGACAAAGAAGGTCAAAAAAGAGCGCTGCATAACTTGACTTATACATCTTTTCATCTCATAGTTTAATTTCATTTTATAATAGGACTATTCCAAAAGGACCTCAGAGATAGAAGCTTTAAGGTCTTTGGGGCTGGAGGACTTCATGCCCTTCCATAAACCTGCTGAAAATGAGATGATATCAATAAGTTATGTTCTTGGACTTTCCTCTTTTGCAGAGTCATGAAAGGCTGCTTATCATTCAGAGAGAGTGCTTTGGTAAATCATCGTATCTCTCTTCTTCCTCCTTTACTCCTGTCCTCTGACCTGACCCTTCCTGGCGAGACAGAGCCTGTTGCTTGTGTGCATATTTGTGTGTGAGAGACTGGACTGGAGGCAAAGCGAGACATGAAAGATGACATCAGTGCCAAACGAAATAAGAAATGACAGCTGTTTATGACTTATGACAGCAAAGTACTTCAGAAAAAATACATTTGTGAACACTATATTTTGGACTTGTAATAATAAAGAACAAAGAATTGCTTCTTGTCAAGAAACAGTGCAGACCTACAAATTATGTTTATTGCTACAGCGCTCGTAAACCTTTCATGAGGTTAATGGGAAGTCCACAAAATATGAAAAAGCAATAATCTTGCATCTGATCGATCTATGTGCTGCTGGTTGATTGCAGATTGTATCATTAGATCATTTCCGATGTTCATGAGAGCATAGTGTGACGAGCTTTCCCTCATTGACTTGGGTCTTATGAGGTTTAGTAACAAGATTAGTACTGACAACAAAATAGCTGTTAATAGCCACAGTTTCAATAATAAGGTATGTGTGTGGTCATTTACTGCTAACATTCATTTGAATGTTTTGTTTATCTGGCTGACCTTTTCATTTATTACAATGATTAAATAACAGGAAAGCAAATGCATTTTATACCAACATTTAGAAAAGAAAGAAAAGTGACTTGAGACAGCTGCTTCAAACAGTTGGCTCTAGTTTAATCTGATATAGGAGTGTACAGTTATAAGAAACAGAAGACACTGAAATAAGAGGGATAAAAATGATTATTGAACTGGGAATAATGTCAAAGGGAACAGATGGACATCAATGTTAGACAGTTATAACATAAACCAGCAACAGCTCTAACAGCATTTGAATTGTGAAGGACTTATCAAAATGTTTTATACAAAGTGAAGACCTTTATTTTGAAACTTTAGTAACATCAGTGGAAAATTACAGTCCCAGAGCAGCTCAGAAAATGTACAGTACATGCTAACAAACTATTTCACACATTACATGTAATATTCAACTTAAAAATGTGCCCAAGGTAATCTAGTTCAGTTATATTAACCAATGCACTCATAAAAAACGTTTTTGTCATTTTGTATCCTCAGCACCTTTGGCCAAGTGACAGTAAAATTAGTTTAAAGCAACACTGTATTCAAGAGCTTTCAGTTTAGTAAAAAATACTAAATACTACTCGTCTTCTTTGAAAGAAAGTGGAAAACTTTATTTTATGACCTGAAATGGCTGTGATGACCCGCCCACTCAACTGCACCAACCGCTCCCCATCATGGCGCCATTATATCAGAGCAGACAGTGGGAGGACAGGGGACATTCTCAACATGATTTAATTGCACCTTCATCACAAAATCACTATTACAAGGTCTGCCTGTACACCCTCCTATTTCTGTGTCTAATTTGGTGTTCGTCAATATCCAAGCTCTGATTTAACAGCTCTGTGGTTGAGGCTGATTTGTCACAAGGAGCTGAATATTAACAATTACATTTATGATTGAACAGGCAAGCAGTTTCAGGAGTGTTAGCCAGTTTACAACAGTCTGAGCATGACTCGGTCTTTGTCAGTGGAGTCACACCATTTAACAATGCTCACATTGTCACTGAGTCAGATTAAAGTAACACTTGTAATGATCCTCTGAGTACTTTGTGTCTTAGTGAAGATGCATCAGCGGAACCAGTCACTGAGACAAGAGTTACATCGATTCTTTGCACCTTTTTGTGCACAAAAGAGCAACAGCACATACTGGAGGTTGAGCTGCGTGTGTAATTAGTTGTGTAATATTTTTTGCTTTGCAGTGCTTATTGATTGTGGAGCAACGCTTTCCCCATATTCGGTGTAACTTAAAGACGGTGTTTGAGACTGATAACGACCACTAAAATTTTAATTCCAACTGTTGTATTTGTGAATGTAGATGTTTTTGGACTGTTCAGTAAGTTGATTATTATTACATGTCATGATACACCTACACTGTCATTGAAAATAAGGCACTTTTCCCACCACCTTTTTCTGGATGTGATAACATTCAGAAACAAAAACACTACATTATTGGAAACAGGAAGAAGTGAGAGTCTTGTCAGGTAAAACAATAATGCAGTACTAACGGAAGTACTGCAGTTTGACGTGTTAGACATTTATTATAATAGAGTTATTTATCTGTTGTGTCTTTTACACCGCTTCCCGTGTGGGATTGCTCTTCAAACTTGTCTTGATAAATTGCCAGTGATAAGCTGTAATCACTCTTACTGACACTTTCAGAGTTTACATTAAATGCTTCTGCACTTATCTACATCTTTTCATAGTAGAGTAGAGTGAAAGCAACTAAATATAATGATAAGTGCAAATTACAAGCTCTCTTCTAACAGTAGTTCCTTAAACAATGATTCAAACGATCCCCTCAAGTGAAATGCTGTATTGGTTCTGGACAGAGCTGGTGTTGGTCACCCAGAAGCAATTTATTTCATCTCAGGGACCACCACACATACACTCATTGACTGAAAACACTTTGATTTTGCTCTTAATTAGCTGGCTTTGCTGATATCACTGCAGTTGAAGTGGTGCCTTTGTGAACCCAGATAAGCAATGGGCCAATAACTTCACAGAAGACTTGGGTGATGGAAGACAGTGCTGACACTGTGGAACCGGGCACAAAGCTAAAGCTATGCAGAGTAATTACACTAAATTACTAAATCAAAAGGCGCTGCTGGTTCGGTGAGTGGTAATAATTTTGGGCCGTGCAAGCTTAAACAACCTCAGTGGCCTGTTGCTAACTTTCGTTGATTACCCTTTAGTCCACTCACTAAACACACATCTGTTCTGTGCTTTCTCGCGGACGCTGACACTTTCTTTACTTTCCAGGGTGAGATGGATCTGCTTATTCCCCTCCGGCGTGAGGGATCACCTGTCTTCGGTGTTGTTTGTTTGTGCTCACTGCCAGCGTTCTGGGCGTAAATGAGCTTGGAGGGGATTCAGAAGAGGCATTTCGCCGGACCTCCTCACTCCTCGCCGACACAGCAGAATCTGCTACAGCAAGTTCAGCACTCAAGAGTTCACACTGGTGAGAGCGCACAGCGAGAGACAACGACACAGGGCAGGACAGCAGATTAACAGGAACACTGCTTCTGGAAGGGTGCAAGAGATACAACATTTATCATGCAGACAGGGAAATTCAAATGGAAAACCACACATGAACTATCACAAATGGGAGAATGACTTGCACAATAAATAACAAACGAACATGGGTTGATGTATTTAGAATAGAAAGTAAAAAGGTCTCTGCTGAGAGTGTCACATCTGCTGTATCAGCTGGAACAGTCCATTAAGTCTTGCCTGTGGTCAGTGGAGTGAGCCGCAGTCAGCCCAGGGTGAGTGTGCGGTTTTTGAATGTGGAGGGAAAACGAGCCAAAAATCAAAAAGACTATTTTAAAAAGGTATATCTGTAATGGTATCTTCCTTCATACTGCAAAAGTCTTCCAGAAACCATGCACCACCAAAAATAAATAAATTATAACTCACCATATAACCTTGAATTCCATCGTTAAATAGCAGCTCTGGAATGAAACTGTAATGAAAATGTATAAAGTACAGGTGATTTAATTTTTATAAAGTGTTAAAGTTTAATGCTGGAGTGTGGCAGGTGAATGTAGAGAGCGCTGGAGAGACCCACAGGAAACCATTGTTATGCTGACTGTGGAGCTGATCAATCTTTGAATGTTATGGGGTCTGTTATAAGGCGAGGAAATCCATTTTAGGAATATCCCATTTGTAGCACGTTAAATTTAAAGTGAGTAGATAAGAGAAACATTTATAATTCAGACTGGCTTGAGGCCATATAGTGTGCATGGAATCTCTGCAGCATGAAGTCATTAAAAAAAACACACACACAGCTCATTCACACAGTTTTGAAAAGTTATATCTGATAGGCTACTGCGACCTTTTCTGACCGGTTAACTTTTCCAATATTAATGGAGGGAGGCTAACTGGTCAAATAAATGGATATGGGTTGTATGTATCTTTAAGTCTTTCGGTGTCCTGTAATAAAAATTCCATATTGTGAATCAGAGACAGCAGAAAAGATGAAAAATGATGGTCCGGTTTGCTAATCGTGTGGTTTCTTTGACATTCTTGTAAATCATACTCCTCTCAATAGCATTGCTAATATTAAATCAAACCTTGAACGCAAAAGGTCAAGTCAGAAATTGGCTGCGGCTCTAAATGCAATAAATCTTTAGCTACTTATGAGGACTTTCAGGGTGCAGGCTCAAAAGGATAAACTTACAGGAAGATTTAAACCAAAAGCTAATTGGGAGAAAAGAATCAGGCTAATGAATGCCATTTAAAAAAGCTTTGCACCACAATCCATTGTTTTGGATTTTTTTTTTAGGACATGTAAAAATGTGATTAATCACAATTCATGATTTCACAAAGGGGGCAACTACCTTTTCACACAGGGCTTGGTAGGTTTGGGTAGCGTTTTTTCCTTAATAAATAAAATCATCACTTAAAAACTGCATTTCGTGTTTAATTGAGTTATCTTAGTCTAATATTTACATTTGTTTAATGATTTAAAACATTTTGGTGTAACAAATGTGCAAAAAAATAAGAGATTAGGAACTTCTTTTTCATGGCACTGTATATGACCTTTAATAGAAAACAATTTCATATAATCAACAGAAGCTGAGGAATCGTCCATACTCAAAGTGATGGACCATGCTCTTAGCTCCGTGTCAAAAGATGAATCGTTCCCCCGAGGACAACAGTAAAGGACAAGCCTGCCGTTTCTGTTTCAGGATGTCTGCAGACAACAATGGAAGCACTGTGAAAAGTAAGATTGTCCTTTGCTTGTGTTAAGGCTCAGAATGCACAGTTCAGTTTTCAGTATGCAGTATTTATACTGTCCAATATCACAACAATTGTCAACGGTTGTCACAAAGGCTTTTCAGACTGTACACAATACAAACCCCCATCAAACTTAAAAGACACAGCTATGGGGGAAAAAAGAAATCTCAGAGTAAACCACAAAAGGAGGGATCCAGGACAACAGATGCATCTTGAACGTTTCCATAAGGTCGATGGTATGCATAGGATGACAATGGTGAATAGAATTCCATTTAATTTGAGTGAAAAGTCATTATTGAAATAGAAATCAGTGCAGCCAGGTGTTACTAAAGTGGAGCAGACACCTGTCCTCATTAGGGCTCATTAATGCAGTCATTTACACCTGCCTTTCCCCAGTCTCAGTCTGTCACAAACTTCTGGAATGACACTTCCTATTTTTTGAAGAGTGCAAAAGTGTTCACACTTACTCATACACACTTGACACCCTCATGTGTAGACGCTCCACACTTGAGGGCTCTTATTGTGACTCCGCAGAATGAGGAATAATCTGAACCGAAAAGACCTGCAATAGTCGACAACAGCCATACCTACAACTGTAGACAGCCAAATATGAGCAGCCATGTTCAAGCAGGTGCAGGTAGATCTGAATGCATTATTCTCACGTGCTTAACCATGTTTGAATGCAATGCAATGCAAAAAAAACAAAAACAGCTCTGTCAATTTATCTTATTATATGTGATGATATACTATTTATAATATACTGTTGTAATGTAATATGAAAAGGCAATGTAAGATAATTTGTCCCTGCCAAAATATTTCAGTGAGGGCAGCTGCTTTTTGCTTTTTCTATCGCCACAGTTTGAACTTTAAGTCTTTAAGGTGTTCCTTCAGAGGTTTTAGACAAAGTTTTAATACATCCGATATTTTCCACCTACCTTGCAATTTTTATGACAGTTAACAAAACCAAAATGTGCTGCCTAAAAACATTTTCATGAGTGTTAAACTCATTACAAATCTCCTAGTTGCAGCCTCCTTTTAGTAAGAACTAGGATATCCCCACTGTAAGTCAAGTTCCTAATTTTTCTGCTCTACTTCTCACTCTGCTGTAAACACCATATGAATGCACTGTGAGCAGAATATTCACCTCAGCCTTCAATCACTGAGTGTCAGGGCAGAGGAGCTCACCTTGTGATTCATCACCACCAACTCTGGAGCTACGCCATGAATACAAGATCAGTATCTGACAGGGAAGTCGTTTTACAGGGACAATATGCTGCAATGAGCCTGGTGTTGTCAGATCACCTTGAGTGTCAGTAAAACAATGTGACAGCTCGTCATTTTGAGAGAGAGAAGACAGCAGTGTGTGGTGCCCGAAATATTTACTCACTGTTTCTAGTTCTTGAATGAAACCGTGCTCCGTGTCTTTTAAAGCGTGTTAACAGAGAAGTTATAGCCTCTACCCTGTGGTCCTTCTCTGTCCCCATAATTACTCTCGTGGAGCCTCTCAGCTGTCCACCTCCTGGTTCTGCTGACTTTTACTACTACACTATATACTGTAGTACAGCCGAGCCCCATGACAGGCTGTTGGCTTACACTCACTTTACGACTGGAAGTTAATCTCCAGATTGCTGCCCATTCACATTGGGACAGATCAACTAAGACCTGATAGCTTTTTCAGATTTGTTCGTTTCATTATTGTTTTCATTAAAATTTTTCACTCTTGCATAATTTTCATTAGGTTAAATTTTCTTCCTGTTTTCTTCAAATGGAATCCAAACCATTTTCCACATAGCAGTTTCTACTTTTAGGCACAGCTGCCATTTTGGTTCTGACTTAGTGAATTTCCATTGATAATCTTGGGTTGGATTAAACATGGCCAGATCCAGGGACAGGAGTAAACAAGATAGTAAAGAAACCAAAAACTACATTCTTCTGCTGCCAAAACAGGATACTTGATAATGCACTTTTATTTGCAACACTGAAAATGCATCTCAACAAAATCAGCAGCTATAAACGTCGAATGTTGGGGTGTGTTACTGAGCATTATTACCTTTGTGTAAAGCATGTAAATGTATGCAGCACCGTATGCAACAGAAATCATAAAACTTTACACACGCGAGCAGAGCTGAACCACTCCAATCAGGAGCCAGTGAAACGCAATGAAATATCTGCTGTGCCTATGGTAACATCTAAAAAATAATCAGAAGTCTGTAGAATAGAGTATTTATTCCAAATCCTGACGTCACAGTCATTGTTGTTTACTGTTGAGGGCAGGGTGTTTCCTCAGTGGAAGTAAATTCAAACTGGAGTGGCCCCCTTAGGTTCATAAAAGTACAAACTGTGTTGATTTAAACCCCTGCAGTCTTCACTATCATTATTTCTACATTTCTCCTTTTCCTGCTGTTTACAACGATCCAATTCCTAAAGCACCAAATCTAAAAAAAGATATTGCCCATTTTTAAGATAAAACAAGTAAATGACTGCACTGAGCAACCTTTGTGGTCGGTTAATGAGCCCATTTAAACTTAATGTAGCTGTTTATCTGCTTCACATTAAAAGAAAACCAGTAGACAACAGTCCCTCATGTGTATTTCAGAATCCTGTCGGCTGGAAGTGAATGCCGCCATCGTTTTCCTTGATATGACGTGTTAGGAGAAAGGATTAAGAAATGAGTCGAGCCGTGACACAGAGTTTGCCCAGAACTTATCCAAACTCTTATTTTTCTTCTCTATTTCCAGAATATCGCTGTGATTTCTGGGGCCATTACTGACATCGGTTTGTAAATTGCCAGTCAGGGACATTATGTATTGATTTGTACAGCCAGTAACAACTTAATGAAGGGGAGGATTATGTTTTTGCTCCTGTTCCTTTGGTTTAACCCACACATACTGACTTACATAACTATTTATAATTCAAATAAATATGCGTCAGCCTTGACTCCTGATGCTGCTGCAGTCGACAGTGGTCATAATGCATATTTCTGCAGCACACACTCACACAGCTGTCTGCTCACATCTCCTCAGCCTGTGCAGTGACGAACGGGCAATAAAGCAAATTTTGAAATTGCAGCCATCCATTTGTGTGACTCATGATGAACTCGACAGAAGAAAACTTTCAGCTCTTTAAAGCGGAGGGCACCACAGGCAAGACTGCACAGTTTGAATTGGCTTACATTGCCCACCTTTATCATAATGACAGTGATCTAATTGTAATTCTTAAAATGTTTCTTAATCATCTTTTGGCATTGGAAAGCATATGGATTTTATCAAGGCTCTTATTCTTTGTCATCGATTCTAAAACTAAACTAAAGTCCATCCACGATGTTCAAATGATTCTGCTCTCAACTTTACTTCAAAAAATTGTAACACAGCATAGGAGCTTTACCACATTGTCTAAATAATAAATATGTGCATTCATCAGTTAATCTAATAAGAGAAGGGCGGCTCTTAACTGTTCAAACACACAAAAAAAAACAAAGCACAAGTTAAGCTTCCTCGGATCACTGAGTCATTACTGTTGTGCACATCACCGCGTCAGAGCGGAGCGTAGATCGACAACTGCGAGCAACAGGGAGCCAGATGTGACGCCGTTCCTGTCTGTTTGACAAAAATCAGCCCTAACGAGCTTCAGAGTAAACAACAATAAAAACAACATCAAAGACGAGTGAAAGTTGCCCGCAGGGAAACATTGTGATCCGAGGAGATGGATAAGAACATGGCTAACAGCGAGACAAGATGCTGAGTGCGTTTATTGTCGCTTCAGATGAGATCACATGGACTTGGTTGTGCACATATTGCAGTTTTCTTGACATTTTTGCCCTAACATGTGCTTTATACATAATCACAAAAGCCTATTTGATATTATGGCATTCCATGTGCATGTTAATATACCTATAATCAGACACAGCTACTCCATTTAAGCAAGAAGCGGAAATGAATGCTCACAAAGTGCAATAATTACAAGCAGCACAATCACAATATTCATTAATTATAAATCATGTGTTCCTGTATTTATTGTGTTGAACAGGGCTCAATAATGCAGTGTTGACATTAGTATTCAAGCTGCATTAGTGTTTGTGGCTGATTTAATAGAAATTCATATTACCTCACCTAAAGCTTATTTGAAGAAAAAAAAAAAAGGGGGAATTGCATTCATAAGTAGGTGTTGATGCGTGGGCATTTCATTCATATATTTATACGAATTATACGATTATTTATTATCTCCCTATCCTCAGTGGAAAACAATAAATCTAGAAAAATATACCTGTCAGTCACCAGTTTAAGAAGTTGTGTGTTGGTTGTGCTGCCTTCCTGTTTGTTAACCTTTCTTGTTTTTTCTCCTGTGACCTCGAGGAGCTTTGCTATCCGTCTTGATCCCCCGGCCGTCCTACACAAACGCACTGGCGTCCTTCGCTCGCACACACTCACAGGTTGTGTGAGGTTAAGTGTTTTTACAAATGGCCAGTCACAAACGTTGATCGATGCGAGGCGGCGGTGTTGAAAAGTGAAAATAACCTTGAGTGCCCCTTGAAAGCAAGCCTTTTCCATTAAACTGCATCTTAAATATCACCAGAAGAATAATCTTGTACATGTACCATTTTCTCCTGAGGATTTGAATATAATTTAAATTGGCCGTGGATTTAAATTCATGCTTACTGAGTACCATAAGCTTTATAGTATTCCTTTTGTGTTCAAGAGTGGATTCTAATATTGGGGTTATCGGTTAATGCTATTTTGATTGGAATCATGTACAATCCAGCAATCTGGGTGTAATACTGAAACTTATTTTGATGCTTGTGCTATTGGCATGGAAACTAGTCTGGGCAGAATAAACCTCAGACAAAAGCAGACATCTATCATTTTACAACTAAATATTTTGATAAGTAAATAAAACACTGATGAAACTGATTTAATCTTATATAATAGCACCATAAAGGTATCTGTTCAGTTACATGGGAAGCAGTGGAAATAACTCCACATTTCTCAGAAGCAGATGCCGACAGTTTTTTCAGCTAACACAATCTGACTGGTGACACTGGCAAAAGCCCAGGTGTCACAAATAACATTCATTATGGCTCGTCTCCATCTGAACGTTCTTGTAATCAATGTCATCAAGTCGGCACACAGTGTGCTGCGGCGCCGGAACGAGATCCGGGACCTTATTAATTGTTGCTGTGTCACTGGCTCATTTTCTTGCCTTTCTGCTAAAGGCAAGAAACTAAGCCAGTGGTGTTGCCATAGTGCTAGACTTGGCTTCTGCAGTGCTTTAAAAGCACACTAACCTAACTCTGTAATGCAGTTTTTGACATTTTTATTTTGTACTAACAAAGACTGCATTGTTCCTCTAAAAGGAGACTGCATTGTTCCTCTAAAAACACCAACAGCTCTCTTGTTCAGCCCAGTTGTGACCCTTTAGCATTCATTTAATAGAGCATTAAGGTTTACATCCCTCCAGGAATTGAACAAGGCCACTGTCCTATGGCCTCTGTCTGTTTCACAAACAATCACAGTTTAGTCTCTGCTTTTGATCTCACACAGACATCGTTGTTAATTTTTACTTAAAGCAACACTTAAAAATTTCAGGATGTGGCTTGTCACAGGTTCTGGTGGGATACATGTCTCCCAGGAAATGGTAGTGTGCCTAGGAACCCTAAAATGAACCTGCACTGTCACATGACATTGTTTCATGTGAATGGATAGAAATCTTTAAATAAACCAAGAATAACCCCTGTACCCTTTGTATGTGCTTCTACTGGTGTTAGTTTTGTCATCGCTGGTGAGCTTGGACTTGGACTTGCAATGGATTTTTAGATCCTTTTCTGCCATCTTTTCTGTAATGCACTGGTTGTAGTCTTGATTTTTTCCTAATCTTGTCTAGATCTGAACTAACGGCCACTTGATCTTGAGGGGAAAAAATAATGAACCTTATTAACATTTTGTCAAGGTTAAATAATACAACACAAGGAAATGGCAGCTTACACTATGAAACAGCTGTGTCATGGTTAATAGGATGAAACCCCTGAGTCTTATTGAATTTACAGGGACGTACTTTGATTAAAAGCTGTAATGATCTCAGAGGGAATTAACAACACTGGTTTGCATTTGATAATATCACAGCCAACATTTGTTCTGCGTAATCTCCTGAAACTTGACTGTATCTGTGCATATTTTATTTCTTTACCAGCCAGTTGTCAGTCAGCACAAGTTGACCTGAGTCGACTTATCGAAAGCTCACACGCCATGCTGCATTGCACTGCGTGTTGTCAGGCCAGGGGTGAGACAGGGAGAGCAAACAGTCTAACCACATGAGAGCTCACGCAACAGACACACGCGTCTTCCAGGTGCCGCAAGATAAACGACGTGTCCATGGGGTTCAAGCCACAATGCATACGATACAAGAGCAGGGCTTGTGTGTGTGAGAGATATTAAGAGGCGGACAGTGATGTATGTGTGCAGTTAGCACGTGTGCAGGAATAAAAGGTTCACAGCAATGACAGGGAACATGATACAGTGCACAGCCATCATGGGTATGTTATGAAATGGGATATGACATTATTAATAAGTAAAAGGTTCTCGGTGAAAAATGTGGCTCTCAATATAAGGCAGTGTGGTAGTGGGAGCTTTACTCTAGTGTCAAATTGACACTCAACAGAAGTTTACTTATTTGTGTCTTTACCAATACATAAATTAAACATGCAGTGTGTTACTTTTTTCTTTTGATTGGGAGATAACCTAATAAACATCCTTGGATACAAGAAGGGCCTGCTACTAGTCTACACCACCGCAATCAATGGCTGCCTAACACACAGAGAAAATTGCTATTCCAATGCTGGCTTACACACAAAAAAAGAGGAATGTAAATAGAGAAAAAGAAAGCAACATGAAATGAGCATAAACATTGGGATTGACAACAGAGAATCGCAACCATTTGTTGGTGAGGTTCATCAGGATCCTATAGCTTTGTTTGCCCGTGTCTCACAGAAGCCTGGCCATTCATCCTAAAGAGGTTATATTAAATATATTTCATTGCAAATAGCTCTGTCTTTGAAACATAATATGCTTTTGGTATAGCCCCGAGTAAATGTCTGTGTTAATTTACTACCCTTCTAGAGAACTGAAATTTAAACCCAGCAGCTCTCCACCTGTATTAAGTGAAGAACCCCTTCTTTTTGATCATAGAGTAAATTATTTATAATGTCGAAGTAAAAAACAAACCTCTCCCAGGGTCTTTTCACAGTTTAACCCGCTGACAGATGATGCAACCCCCTGCAAATGTTGTTTTTTTAATGGCAAGCTTTAATCACACCTATAAGACTGCCAAATAAAGCTTTCCAAAAACACGATTTACTGCCTTGGTTCATTTGTGAGCCTTAGATCTCTGTTACATATAGAGCTTGAATGTAGAGAGGCTAAAATGTTCTTTTTCCAAGCTTTTCGTTTATACTTGAACTAAGAACAGTTATTATGTGGGGAATTTAAAACATCGGCCCCACACGCCTCTCATTGAAGGTTTTCTATTTTACTGAGATTCTCGAGGGTGAGAGAGGTTTTCCATCTGCACGCTATGCTCAACTACTTCCCAAGTACGCTACTTGATAAAAGCCACTGTTTTAAAGGAAATTCATGACCTTAATACTGCACTACGGATTTCCGTTCTGCTCAGCCGTTCTGCAGCCCGACTCTCAACTCTAAATAAATGTAATTGGCAGTGCTTGAAAAAGTATCAGCCATGTAGCTTTGCTGGTGTCAGCACAATGTGTGAAGGCCAATCAGTGATCCCAGATACTGAGAGGTCTGTCTTTGTGTGAGTTGAAACTGGTGCAAAGTCAACTATTTAAATACATCCATTTTAATGCTCCAGATTCATTAATTTAAAACTTAATAAATTATGAGGTTATGATGTTTTTTTGGGAAGGCAGGCAAAGTTACATCACCTTCCCTTGCTCAGAACATTTTTGCATCGGACAAGTGGCTCTTTTTAAGCTTAGGCCAGCTATATTTTTTGGTGTCACTGCAAAATGTCCTATAACCTAAGAGACAATCAGACCTTGGTAAAAGTGCCCTGTCACAGGATACTTCAGCCAAGCAGGTAGTCCACAGCTTTTATCCAATTTATGTATGAATTATTAATAAAGTATGTCTTTGAGGAGAAAGTTACTTTTCATATTTACTACTGGGCCACAGTGCAGTTTAGTGCAAGAAAGGTGTGGGTACATGGGCCTGTGTATTTGTGGGGCTTTCCTTTTCACAGTGCAAGGAGAATTGGAGAGGAAAGTTTTCTAATGAGGCATGCAGCCTAATTTACTGAGGTTCACAACTTGCCAAAGGAGTGAATAGCACCAAAATATAAGTCTGAAAAAAGCATTTTTTTAATATTTGCATCTAGCTTCAGTCGAGTCAGGCTCAGTGCAAACATCACAGGAGACATTTTTGGGGTTTTTTTTTCTTTTTTTTGGCATTAATTGGATAGGATAGTAGACAGACAGGAAAAAGGCTGAGAGGGAGGGAAATGACAGTGGGCAAATGATCCAAGCCAGAATCAAACCGAGGTCCCAAACCTAGAGTATGTGTTATGCGCACGGTGGTCACACAATATATGTCCTTACCTCCTCCTGCTGCAGGTGCATGGATCCTGTTTGCTAAATGTGTAAATGATGTATGATGATAAAGTGCAGGTTGTGTGTGTGTGTCATGCGTAAACATCCGCGTACTCCTGTCGTGTCTCAGAGACGAGGTACATGGCTGTATACAGTTCAGGCCACAGTTTTGCTTTGCGTGACTTAGCAGTATTGACATGTGCTGCTCTTATCTCATCCGCTCCCTGTCACGCAATCGCAAATTAGTGCCTCACACAGCATAGTAAGTATGTACACGTAAAAAAATGTTGGCATGTTTTAACATTGCCTTCCCCTATTTTTTCCAAAGACATTGTTTTAAATGTCATTCCTTTGTCCACATGGTGTGTAGTGGGATTCTCAATTTCAAATAACAAAATGAAAATCCCCTGCACATACGGTAGAAGAATTCAAGGAATGTGAAATTTCCCTGGTGATCATCATTTACTATGAATTTTAATAGAAATGATCATTCTGTTAGTACCCAAATCTCTGCTACAGTATCTGTGTCAACACTTTGTAACTCATCAGAGCGCAGTGGAACACATTGACCTTTTCACTCAATCAAAGCCCTCCCTTCTCCCTTCAGCTCCACTCCTTGCTTCCTTCTTGTCTTCCTCTCTCCTTTTGCTGCCACATTCAAAGCTAAAGTGCCACTTGAGAAAGCTCCTGGATTAATATTTTACACAGAGCGGAGCTTGTCAGCCTACCAGCCATTCCTGTTTCACCATTTGAAGCTCATGGAGCGGGCGTGCACCGATAAAACTGGGTGATAGGGTAAATAACGCAGGAAGTGTGTTTGTGCTTTTCTCTGAGTAGGTCCTGTGATAGAAAGTGAAAAGGTACGTTATAACAGTTAAAAAAGAATAGAGAGAGGGCTGGCCTTACACTCACTCACTTTGGTAAGATCCCTATATTGCTTGTCTATGATACACAAATGATCACATCACTCAGAGAAGCATTGTTACAAAGAGTGCACAAAGCCCACTGGATATTTTAAGTATGCTGGACTCACAAATGTTATCTCCAGTTGTATACACACAGATACATATCCTCAAAGGATATCACAGGCGTAACAGAAATGACAAAGGACAAAAGGCAATAAAGCGAGTGCGGTGAATACAAGGCGTCTCAGAGGACACAGACATGCATACATAATGAATTACTATGGAATCCAGCACAGAGATGACAATACAAGACTGGGATGATTGCTGTAATCGAGCCAGAAATGAAAAGCATTAAATTAATTTTGCATCTCGAACTATGGGAATAGAACGAGGAAGTGATTGAGTTAAAAAAAAAAAAAATGGAGCGCGGTGCCTCTGTTCTCCGCTGCAACCTTTGCTCCATTGTTCCCTTTTTCTCCCACTTCTCTTCTTTCATTTGAAATTCATTTTTCAACATTTCAGCGCCTCCCCGCCGATCACACGTCTCCCCTTTTTACTGCGGTTATTTCTGTCCTAGTGCGTCTTGATCTATATGTCAGTGAACCAGTCATCCATCACTCACTCAGCTCCGTGAAGCGCACAACTGTAGCAGATCAGCGGGTTCAGCTGGAACTTTGTGTGTACTCAGCACAAATAAAGTTGATTAGACACCCAGAAGTAGAATGGGAATCAGGCTGGGAAATACTTTGATGAATATAACAATGCACAGCAGCAAAACATTTATATATTTACCTCCAACAGTCAAGACCTGAATGTTTTAAGTTACCTTCAAAACCAACCAAGACTTTGAGCCAAGGGTTCAATCAATGACTTAACTCCTCTGATCGAAAACCAATTCCTTGCCATGTTTTAAAGGCTACATGTGTAAGCAGGTCCCTGTTCAGTGAGAGGTGTATTTGTCTTGTCAGGTGCAGAACAGGTTCATTATTATGTCACTTTAAAGTAGAGCAGCTGACACTTACTGTGAGGTTAACTGACATGAGACATTACATCCTGACTGCACCAGACTGCACTGAGCAGAGAGGCAAGCTGCTGTGGAAAGACTATCATCTCGTCATACAAGTGTGTCAACATACAGTGTGTAATTTCTGCTATTCGGAGGCTCTTATTATTGTTAAGAATGTAGTGTAACACGAACAGCCATTGTTTTGGTTTTTATTCACATGTCAGACTGTGTCATTGTAGGTATAATGTTGATTACAGACAAATATAGTAATGACAGAGTGAAGATAAGACTTCTGATTCACAAAAGTCAACATTTAAAGAACTGGTGTAGCCCTGAGTTTGGTCCTAAAGGTTTAATCTTGTATAAGTCCTGGTTTTTGTCTTTTTTTAGACCTGGTTTAGATGTAGTTTAACGCTGGCAAACCAAATATACTGCAAAAAATCTGTTTTAGTCTGTAGTTAGCTCTGGTTAAATCACAAGTACAGTCAATTTATAAATGAAAAAAAAGTTTTGGAACATAAAGGGTGTAGATAAAGGTGTTTAGATTAAAAAAATATTTTCTGAGGTGGATTATAAAGTAAAGTTTTGATGTCAGTGAGCCAGATTTCATTTAAAATCCTGAGTCCTGATTAAGAAATATATTTGTTACAGTCTGGGGTCTGTTATGACTACTATAACTCTATGTAACTACCGACTGCGATAATCGGGGGGGCTAATTCCTCAGTGGAACAATAAACACCAAGCAACAGGAATGGGACCGTAGCTGGTTTCATAAAATTAGTTTAAAGCCCTGACTTAAGGGATTGACTTCAGTTATTTGGATGCTTTGATCTAATTTGTGATTGCATTTGTCTATTTCTTTATTTTAATCTCTGACTACAACTGCAAATGTCCCATTTACCTAAACATTGAAAGCTTATTTTCTTAGCTGTAAGCACAATATTGAGATACCGCAATATTTTTCCTCAAGGACTGATTCTCATATCATCCCATGTCTACAAGCCTCTCATCACTGTATGCAGATGCCTGTCAAATGTCAGTCAAAGCCACTAAAATTCAACCACCCCACAGAGAGCACCAAAGAAGAACCGGCCACATGAGCCAAAGCAATTTTGAATAAACATGTTTATTTCTCTCTCCACTGGATCTAAAAGATTTTTTAATTTTGCTGCCTGTCTTCTTGGCAAAAGACACCAAGAATAACATATATATGAGTCCACAGTGACATAAAGCCTCCATGCATGCAGCACTAATCCATGTTATTGATTTGGCCGACACTAGCGTTAGGATGGGTGCATGCTCTACCTGTAACGAGCGGCGAAAATGAACAGGCGGGACAGATGGCCAGTGGGAGTATTCATGGCACACACAGGACCAGCTTTACAGGCAACACACAGACAATTTAATCCACAAATCCGTGCCATGTAATTACATTACAAGCCGAGATACACAGTGCATCGAGTAATAAATATGTAAATTGTGTTGTAATATAAAATGAACATAATGATCGAGGAGTGAGCAGTTTTACATATGCTACAATACACCGTCTACAAGTGCTGGCAATTTTCTCTCTGTTTTACAAGAAATATGCATGTTAATAAATGGCAGAGGCACTCAATGAGATATGAAGTGCTGAGTCAAAAAAATGATGGAATAATAATGTGAAGTGGGCGTTGAACGAGAATCCTAATCACACAGGAGCTGCGAATTCCAGGGTTTGGCTCACAGGACGTCTGGGGCTCGTCAGCTGAGCCTTAACTGATTTAAGAGAAGTTTTATTGGTGGAGCAAAGGCTGGTTTCTTCCACGGATGGCTGAGAACATAACAGATCTAATGAAGCTTTCAAAGGCCTGCTAACGTGGTATGTCCTTGATTGAGATGTATTTATTTGTTCTTTAGTTTGGAGAGTTGTGTTGTGACAAGTTATTTTTAATTGCTGCTGATGATTTCCTCTTGAGGCAGTTACACAGTTTAATCAAAGAATATGCCTAAGTGAATTATTCACTGTGACAAACCGAGTCAGGC
Source organism: Rhyacichthys aspro (assembly GCA_036850595.1). Lineage (NCBI taxonomy): Eukaryota > Metazoa > Chordata > Actinopteri > Gobiiformes > Rhyacichthyidae > Rhyacichthys > Rhyacichthys aspro. Next base: position 14,827,958 of record CM072148.1, on the reverse strand, counting down.
ACGGTTGTAGAGAACTCACATTTGATCTTGTGCTATTATTTAGCCGTGGTTAGATGTTAATGAGGTCTCCTGTTGTCTCATTTTTATATCATTGATTTAATCTGCTTTCATTTGCTCAGTGAGAGGGAAACTGAATTACCCGGTGTTGTGTCCTACAGCTATAACATTATTTCTGCCTCATGTTTGTGTAGCCTCCTTGTTTTGCCCCAAAACTAAGACAAGTTGGGAACTCTTTGGACCAGACTTGGCCTCCCACAGACGCCCTGTGGAAGCCTGTCTCTTTGATAATGATGTGTTTGTTGTCTCGGTTTGTTATGCTGACACTTTCATGCTCTGACCTTTGACTGCCCAGACTCTCTTCTTTACAGAGAACACCCCTGCCTTGTTTTTAACAGAGCACAGACTGATGCCAGATTGAACTTTTTGTTAAATGGAGATCTACCAAGGCCATGTTCTTTTGCCTCTGTCATTTTGAAGCTGCACGACTTAGTGTAGACAAAGAATAAGTCCCCAAAAGCATTGCAATTTGACTGTTTTGGTTCAACAACTCAGTTGATTAGAGCAAGCATTGGTTTTTATCTGTAAAGCCTGAAAACAAAACAAAAAAATAGAGAAATTTGTCTAAGAGACACCAAATGGATGTCTGAACACAGAGTTTTTTAGAAGTCAGGGAGGCAGATGTTCGCCTCAGGATTGGACCAGATTTTGACACAGATGAGGGTGAGTCATATTTAAGAATCCACCATTTGCACATTTGAAGTACTTTGCTAAAACTCAAAACATTAAGTGGTCTATGCATTTTATTATGTTTTAGTGAGCAAATGGCAGTAGAAGAAACGTTTTTAACTTTTGTCATAACCTTTTGACTTTTAACCTTTGGGACACTCAGCAGGAAACCAGTTTAATAAATGACCACAATTAGTAACACTGATTGTAACAATAATGTAATGCTTACCTTGGCCAGGCTTTCAAGACACATTCATGTCTGTACTGCATCACTGAGATGAAAGGAGCCTATCTTAAAGTTACATTTTTTTGTGCATTAGTCCTTAGTATAAAGTCTTGTCACAAAAAGCACCCAGCTGTTCCTGAAAGATAAGATGCATTTGTGAGAAGCTGGGACTTGTCATGTTCACCAAGACAACAGTGAGTCTAATGCATATTCACTTTAGTTCCCAAAGCTACCTTGAAGATCACTGAATAAAGATGAGATAAGATTAATTGATACAATATTTTGGGTTTTCTGAAAGACTTTGTTGCAGGATGTGTTCTTCATGCAAAGTTCGTATTTTTAGGTTTTATTGTGTTGCTTTTAATAAGGTCATGTCAGAGTTTTATATAAAAATGAGGCAATATCCTGTTTCCTTTTCAGACATTAATTTTGTTTGGATGGACCAGGTTAGTGCAGGCCTCATTTGACAGCTGCCAGGCGCGTCTCCATTTGATTTGGGGATTTAGTCTCAGAGTCTGCAGAGCATTTCAAACTGCCAAGTGTTATATATAAAAATGTATGTATCTTGATATACGATAAATGCTCTGTGGCTACAGCTTATTTACCTCAAGACAGTATGACCCCCTGACCTCTGAGGCTGCATATGGCATTTACTTTATTACGTCCATGTTCACGAGATTAGACTTTAGAGAATAACATGCAAATGCAATCACCTACACAGCCAGAAGTCACAAAGACAAAACAAGGCATTACAGGAAGCTAACAGAAAACAAATGTGAGTTTCCACCTCAGGGGACATAATTGTCTGTTTTATCGTCAGTTTGCTCGTGGAATGAGACAGAACCAAACTGGGCTTTGATGTGACTCGCAGAAGGCTTTTCATAGCTTTGGGGCTGACACACAACGGCTTGATACTTAAATGGATACAAAGTTCATTAAATCACAGTTCAAAATGGAGGCACCTGGACATAACATTAAACTGTCAGTATTAAAACTATGCCCAGATACCTAATTATACTCTATAGTTTTACAGTCCTCCCAACCGCTGAGAACTTGAGTTCATCCACGCTAGTGAACTACAAAAATGTATTGAATGGAATTTAATAATTAGCAATTAAATTGTGCTTTTCCAGAAACAGACACAAACTTCTTCTGTAACAAAGTTTTATTTGTCAAATGTAAGAGTAAATATCTCTAAGGGTTTACACCTTCATACTTATTATTTTCACATTCTTGTCATGTTTGTTTTCCTCACTTTCTTTCAAACATTATGTCCATTTTCAAATTAATGAAAACACTTTCCCTCGCAGCCTGCAGTCCACCCACTATGTGCCATCTCATATATATATTTACAGCAACACATTTAATAAAAATGTAATTTCCACAACACCCAGGCATCTGAATGATAATTTCCATTCGCTGCCATCAAGAGATGGACGACTGAAATTGCATCTAATGTTCACCGAGATGACATCCAGAAGAAATACCTTGGGAAATCGAATGGTGGAAGCTTTTGAAAGACTTTTTAAACTGCCTCCTGCATGCCAGCACAAGCTCCGCAGATGAATCAGGAAGATGAATGCCTTTGACTTGGAATAGATTTAGTGAAGTAGAGGTTTCTGAGCTGAAAAACAGACAACATTGCCTCTGCCTCTTTTTCTTTCACAATCTTATTTGCACCTTTGCTCCTTTGCTCCCTAACATTATTAAAGTATAGTAAATTAACTCTCCATCTGTTGAAAAGATGGTTTCAAACAAAATAGTGCAGCTCCATACCTCTACCTCATGCACTGGTTGCATTTGGGTGTCAGAATAAAGCTTGTAATTTTTCCTAACTGCAGGGCCACCTTCAATCCCACGTCTTGGCTGTGGCAGTCTCTCACCAGCTTCTCTCTTTTGTTTATGTGGTACCTGGCAGCTCGAAGAGACTCCGGGGGTTATCCTTTTTCATACGAATCTTTTCAGTTTTGAAGGGTAAGGGGTGGCTACATTTATTCCCAGGGATTACTCATATAAATAGAGTTGTATACCACTGCACACGAGGTCCATGGTTTGTCATAAAACTGCAGAATTGTTTGTGGAAGGACACCCAAAGTAAACTGTGGTGTCATGCAGAGAGCAGGTCTTTCTGTAGCCATATTGATCCGTTTTCAGTATTGAGCGGATGTCAGTTCATTTCAAATAAAAGAGTCCCACACTGTTGGCAACAGGTCGAACCCTCTGTGGTCACTGAAGTTAGCCTTGTCTCTCAATGGGCCACCAACTCATCGATCAAGCCTGGAAAAGGTCTCAGAATCCTGTAATGATACAACAAGCCAACCTCTGCCTCGTCCCGTACGGCTTTTCCAAATGTGCCAGCAGTGCTATTAGTTTGCTCATTAAAATAAACATTTGTAAATCCAAAGATACGTCTGTGTGATTATGCTGCTTAGCTCCAAGCTTTAGGAAATTAATAATTTAAATATGCTAACCAAAGAGTTCCAGGTAAATCTCAGACGGGTGTTGTTTAATTCTGTCTCTCTGTTTAATTGTTTTCATTACCTTCTGCATCACATACACAAGTTCAATCAGCATGTCTGTAACTAAAGCAACGGTATTTAACTATTACCTAAAAGTATGGAGCCTTAAAGCCATTACAACTGAAATAAAACTGAGAGTAGAGCCCTTGTGTAAAGTCTGTAACCGAACCTGATAATGTATGTAACCATCTATTAAGTCTTGTTTTACCTACACATATCAATGCTGCCCTAATTCATTGTGTTGTGTTTTAAAGCTGAACCAGGTCTGATACACTGTGGGGTCTGTGGGTCAGACCCTGAGCCTCCACTGGCCTTTGAGGACTAGATTTTAATTGACAAACATGCTCTTTTAGAAGAACGGTCACGCCGTGTTTGTCTGATCCCGCTTCCTTTTGTTGTGTCAGCTCTGAATATGGGCCGCTGCTGAGACAGTCCAGACATTTTCACCGGTCAGTGGGTAGCGTGGCCTTTGGTTATGACACACGAACATAGCTTTGAGTCTGCTTCACTTCCTCCTGGCAAGTCCCTATGGCTCACACATTGGCTCATGCACAGAAGGCAATAACCATGTTTTAAATTGCAACAAAAGGTAGAAGGAAGAATTGGGCTTTTAACTAAATGCTACACCAGGAATAATCTTTACATATACATAAAAATAAGAAATAATTTACATACAATAATAGATTGTATTATATGTATATATTTGGATATTGTTTTGATGAAGTAAAACTTAACTTGTAGGGGTCCTTTAATTGTTTTAGTTTTTAAATTTCATATTGTCTGTTCTTATGTATTATGGACCATGAGTCTGAATTTGTTTATCTATATGAAAATGCTGGCAAATTTAGTAAATTTTAATGTATTTTCCAGCAGAAAAGGAGTAATGTTATACCAGTTACATTAATGGACAACAAAAGGCAAAAATGTACATTGTAAATACCCAATAAACTATAAGATATAGCTTTAATTAATAGCTAAATAGTATTAAATAATTATTTGTACCTGTTCTACTCTTAAATAAAACTAACAACATGAAAATGTACTGGGCTTTATTATTATTCCTTGTGGGCAGATACAGCTTTACTTCCTGATTACTAATGACTGGTTCTGAGTAAGGTACACTGTCTAGATGATTGCATACCTCTAGCGAACATACCTGAATTGTTTTCATCTCTGTGACGCACCTGCATAGATCACATCTGAGACAATGAGCCACCGCCTCCCACTCGCACAACATTGACAAGTTTAAGACGACCCTCGCTGCGACAAACAAGTTATTAAACCAGCTCTTTTGTCTTTTTTCACTGTTCGGCTGTCATTCATCTCTTGAGTGCCTGATTTGTACAGTCTGTTGTCTTTCCGCCCATGCGTGTACACAAAGGAATACCTTACGGGAGGGAATAAATCTGTAAGTGAGGTTTTGCTTTGAAAATTAGCATCTCTTATTGAATCAAATGAAGCATGGAGTTGGAGAGAGACAAAAGAAAAGGTCAGCAGACTGAAGACGTTTAATGAATATCGAATCCACCAGCCCCATCACTGCCTTTTGGCTTTCTGTCTTAGCAAACTCCACATATATTAGACAGCAGATGTTTCTATGAAGGGGGAAATAAGCCAGTAAAGCATTAATGTGACTGCAAAAATATGAACAGATTTTAAACTGTGCTTTCTCTATTGTCTGTTTTGGGTTTTGGCTGCTTTACCCTGACACTATCTTTCAATAGAGAAGAGGTAACTTAGTAGGACATAGTCAACACTTTGACATTTAAATTGCCCTCAGTATTAGGCCAGGTTACACAGTGCATGCTAGCCTTTCATATCCATTTCGTTTCAAATGTTCGCCTCAACTAAAATTTTAACCTGACCTTTACCTTAGCATTTTATGTGCCATTATAAAAAGTTTGGCGTGTTTAAAAGAGGCCAGGCAAAACTTCATCATAAGAAAACACCATCAGCATTCCTGTCATGAAATCTGTTTGCTTTGAAGAAACAAATCAACTGGTTATGGATCCATGTTATGTCCTGGCTCGTAGTGCAGTTGTGACATTTAGTATTTCATGCTCCATTCAACATTTATTTGAGGTTTTGCTCACCTGTCTCTGAAAGAGTTGTGAAGATGTGATACACATGGTTGGACATAATGACAGTATTGGCCCTGGACTTCATCTGTGTCTCTAAAAAAAAGAGAGAAACTGGTCCACAGATTGTCTGCTACAGTAATGGTGCATGTGAAAGATGGTTACATGTGACTGATGGAGTGTGTGAATAATTTGTTTTCAGTCAGTTCAGTGGCACTGTCCGTCTGGCAGAGAGACGCACTACTGGCATCGCTGAGCACCAGGGTATTACACATACTATTAGTGGCACATCAGCCATCTCCATTTCTTATTAAAAATGCATTGCTTTTCCATACCGATAACTCCTCAAATGGAAATCTTTTAGCAGACACAGCGACAATGAGTGTGGGTCACCAACATCAAAAGGGCAACCACAATACCACATGAGAAAGTCACTGGTTATTAAGGCTAATGAAATGGCACAAGTATTTTACTCATTACACACTCTGAAATCTAATTACCAATCTTATCATCTCACAATCATTTACACTATAACTGTATATGAATAAGCTTCTTGAAAGTTAATTTACTCTTTGGTTTGGCTGGGTTGTCATTTCATCATATGTTCTTTGTTGCAGTATCTTGCTGTAAACCTTACAGCTCAAGCTTGAACAGTGTAAAGCTGCAGTGAATATATTTAATTCAAGCTGAGTGTTTCAAAATATAATTTCAAATAAGGCAGGGAAAGATAAATTCTCTTATCAGCACACAATGTTGGTGTCTGCATACATTAAAAATGCATAACCTGTTTTAAACAATGACAACAAATACAACAAATCTATTGGAAACAGCAGTTTTAATAACTTCCTGGAACTTTACCCAACAATGTACATTGAAGTAATAAATACTTTTGGAAAAGTTTGCCCTGTGCAAGTCTCAGCCTATAGCTTTATGTGCAGCCTGCTCCCTTGTTTCCTGCAGTTAAATTAGCCGAGTAATAAGATGATCGAAGCCTGTTTATTGCGATCACTTAGTCTTAATGAGTGTGTTTGTTCAGTGGTCAGTGATTGAATATAGCCTTTATTTCATTACGGCCTGTCTCACACCCACAGGACAACACAAACCTGCAGCTAACACACCCGCTATTCCTCTCTCAAGGCTTCCTCTGGTGCATCTACAATGCATTAGCTACCTTTCTTATTTTCTTTTACTTAATCTTATGTCTGCTGTCTGTCTCTATACTCGCATAAGCCAGTTAGTATCAGTTCTTCTGCATCCAGCTAATGAAAACCTCAGGGAACCAGGATATAAAATGTATCAAATATAAGAGTCTTGCCTTGGTGGCCTGTTGTTTCAATGTATTCAGTGCTTTTATGATCTCTGACACCACAAGGATACCTTTGACTGATTTTATCTGCAAACAAATAAAGTACTTAAGGCCAGTACTATCTTTTGTTTTAAAAAGTAGTGAGGTGTGATTGCCAAAAAAAAAAAATTAAACAGGTCTGCTGTCCTGTTAGACTTTTTAACGAGACACTTATCAAAACTGCCATTCATGCTGTTTATAGCAAGAGCCAGAGATGTAGTGGTGTTGTAAATAGAGCAGTTGCACCACAAATGCTGAGTGAAGCGAATAGTCACCTGAATATGAGTCCTGTGATACGGAGCCTATGCAAATGAATACACTTAGTGATACCTTAGTGCAGTGTATTGTGTGGTAAATGCCTTCAAAGGCTTGTGTTATTATTAGATGCTTGCTTTGTGCCTGACTCAGCCATTAAAAAGTTAGTGTAAGTGCTATTTAAAATATGGATTAATTACACAAGTCATTATCAAAGACAAAGCAACATGAAAAAAGAATGAAATTGACCATGATGACCTCATTAACATCAAGCAGCCATTTGTCTTAAGGGCATATTTCTTTATAATAAAACTTCTAATTAAATTTACATTGACATAAATAATAAAAAGGTCTTTCTGAGGACAAAATTAATGGTTTGTTTTGGTCCTTTTTTCAAGGGCCGGTGAAATGCTAAATTACTCACCTCGCTGCCTTTATATAATTCAGTATAACTCCATTCACTTTCACCTGAATAAGATTTACTGTAAGTGTCCTAAAACAATATTGTGAGAGCACAGGAGTACAGTCTAATGTTTACTTCTTGTCTCTCTCACCTCTCTGTCTCCCGCTTTAATACAATTGCATTGAATTTATATATCAGACCATCCTGGTCCATTAGCATGAGTGCTGTGTAAACAAATTCACCAAGGCGGCCTGAATGATGGCTCAATAAATAAAAAGTTTTCATTCTGGCTCCAGAAGGATTAAATTAACTTGGCCTGTGTGATTTGTTTTGAATGATATCATCAAAGACCAATGAGAAGTGCAACAATTAATTTAATTTTATCAAATTTTTTGCAGCATCAATTATTAATAACCTGTGAGTAAGCTTTTGCTTTTAAAATCATGGGCCTACATCATGTGGCCATTTGCTGTTACAATCGTGACTAATTGATTTATGGATTGTTTCTTTCGTCTCTCAGTAAAAAACTTCTATTTCTATCAGTCAAACAATATCTAATATTAGGTATATTTTTTTCTTTAAAAAAAATAGTCTTTTGGCAAAATAATCATCGTCAAAAAGTATAGAAGCGTGGACTCTTCCTATTTGTCCAGAGATTTTGCTGCCTGTGTTGCTAGGTAACGTCGCACAGAGGGATGTCAGTTATTTGTAGTTTTACGAACACGGAAGCTGATAGTGTAACACTCTAAGGGCTCTGTAGACAAACCACATATCCCAGAATGCACCGCCAGTAAGGGCTTTTAACCCCTTTTGATCACATGACTTCTGGAACGGCCACTACAGCGAGCCACAACAACGTTATTGTAGCAGCAGCCGGCTACAAATCTGCTCGCTGTTATTTTTAGACGCTTTCTTCGCCTTTTGTGATTATTTATTGTTGTGTTAAAAATGAAGCTGCAGTGTTTAGTCGTTATTTTTTGTCTCGGAGTGGGCACAATGGCGGGTAAATACTCCCGGGAGTTGAACGAGCCCAAACTGAGTAGCAGTGATGGAAAGACGGTAGAATTCAGGATAGCAAAGCTCAACCAGGTGTGGGAGAAGGCTCAGAGGGTATGTATGACGCTAACATTAAAAAAAATGGAATCCAGAGGTATTAGATTAAATTGTGCTTGCTGCAAGGAACATAACATTGTGAAACACTAATCTCACTCATGACAAGTGAGCAAGTAAAGAACATACTGCACATGTTTTAACACTCATGTATCTGTGCGTAACAGGCTAATGTAATGACATTATTGTTGCAAAGCACTGTTTGTAAATGGTTTTGTAAAGGACACAAACTGTAAAGAGATTAGCATTATTTTGTTTTTATGAAGAAATTCATTAACTAATATTGTTTATTGGTGGTTTGGTAGATGCAGTTGACCCCAGTGCGCCAGGCTGAGCTGCACAGTGACCTGAAGATCCACGAGAAAGACGAACTGCAGTGGAAGAAGCTGAAGGTGGAGGGGCTGGATGAAAATGGAGAGAGAGAGGCACAGCTTCGTCGCAATTTTAATGGTAAGAGTTCGTTCTAGGTTTAACAAAGTCCCTGTGACCCTGTTTTACTACTTGGGTGCACTTATGTCGTAGGCAGGTATGAAGAAGTGCTGTAAAGTGTGAATGGTTTCAGAAATATAAAATTTAGTTGTCTATTAGTTGTCTCTATGTCATTAGAAACTATCTTCAGAAGTCCTGAAAGTCACGGTACACGGTTTCTTCTTAATTGTTTAGAACAACAACTAATAAAGTCCTCCAAAATGTATGTAATATATGAATATGTAATTCTGTTTGGTCACTTTATATTGTGAAATTTGGGTGAAAAACATGATATTTTTAAAAGCATTCACTCCACTCTTCACAGTTCCTTTGTAGTTATTAATATTTGGTATCTGTCTGGGCTCAGCTCCAGACAATTATCAGAAGTGTATTTTTAGCATTCGGCTCTTGTTAGCTATTAAAAGCATCCCTATGTGCTGAGTTAGCATATCAGTCTGACATGGAAAAGATCTTACAGTGTCTTCTTTGTATTTGTCCCATAGAAATGTGGTTGTCCATACTATAACATAATATTTTTTTCCTGAACATTTCTCTAGGTTAAATAAAGATTATCAGCATTTAAACATCTAATTTTGTATCAATATTAACCTACAAATTGGTTAAATAACTGAAGACACAATCACACTTTCAGTAAGCTTTCTATGTTCATTTGTTAAAGTCATTTTATAGCCATATAAAGAATTTCATCAGCACTTGTATCTACTGTAAATACCTTTTCTTAAAAATACAGTAGCTTAAATTGCTTGTTACATAAAAATCCTTAAATTCTATACAAAATATATAGTGCAGACAAATTTTGAGTTGTAGTTGAAGCTAATTTCTGTAGTAGTAGTATTTTTCAAGTTCAAACCTAGTGGCTGCACCTATAAAACCTATTTATCTCTCCAGTTGACTTTGACTTAATAGACCACTAGTTACAAGGATTTTACACTATATATAAGTATATGGAAAGTCATTCATGCACAGAGCCATGGTAAATGAGTGACACCAATGGGTTACTGCAGTTGAAATGGTGCTGAATCAGGGCCATAAAAATGGTGATGCAGTTTAAAAAGTTTAGATTTTTTCTCCTTTATGCCGCACTGTTTATATCTACAATTCTTACTTTTTCTGGGAGTATATTTTATATTGAGATTTTTACTGCTAGACTTCATCAGATGTTTTTGTTTTGTTGTTTTGGGAGTCTGTGGGGTGACTTTGGAGTTAATGATCTTGTGTCAAGGGCTTTGAGCTGTGCTGGCTCTGTTATTACTGCTGTCATGATCATTTTTCTTTTGGTTTTGTTACCCAGTGATCCTGGCCAAGTATGGGATGGATGGGAAAAGGGACACACGGCCGATGGAGAGCAACTCCCTGAAGGACCATGACACTAAAGAGGGAGAAGGATTTGATGATCCCAGACTGGACAAACTCTGGAATAAGGTGTGTGTTGTTAAACCTAATGGAAGTGTGCAAAAGAAGTTAAAAATGATTTTGGGTCTTGTGTTTATGCCTTCTTGCTCTACTGGATGCCAAACCCTGCAGCTTAATAAAATAAAGACATGAGCCAAAATGTGTCGGCTGTTGATCCAAAAAGAATTGACAAATGCATCTTTTACAGCAGAGAGAGCAACTATAGGCGGGTGCTTCAAAACCTTGTATTTTACCTTTTATGTTTTTTTTATTGTGATGATAGTAAAGTATTTTCTGCTGAGTACATTTCACTTAATTTATTTATATTTCGGCAGAATCAAAAACTAGACAGACACAATCAGTGCATTTAAAAAAACAAACCTATAAATACCTCATAGCTCGCTTAACTTACCAAATGATGTCTGTTTCTTTTCAGGCGCAGAGCTCAGGAAAGTTCTCGAGTGAAGAGCTGCTCAGCCTAAAGAGAGAGTTTCAGCACCACAAGGACAAGATCCACGAGTACAATATTCTCATGGACACCGTCAGCAGGACTGAGGGTGAGCCGCTCAGTATGACTCACTCTTTCAAACCACTTCTGCTCTGTTTTACAGACATTATTTTATTATCAGCCTTCTTTCTGCTGCTTGGTTTCAGATCTGATAGATATTAGCCATGGACTATGCTAAATTAAAATATAAATCAAGTTTGGTAAAAACATTTTTTTTGTTTTCCTGTGCTTCTCATTGCAGTGTGATTCATACACCAAGAATGGTTTAGATATAATTATTCACATAAATTGTAGTGACAGCTGTGAAATAAGCCATTTATAGCTATTTTTCATTAGTCGTCTCAGCTACATTTGAAACAAAGTTGTACAGTTTCTGAACACGTCAAAGGTGGCGGAGTATCAGACAGTACGTCTTTACAAATGCTGCCTGCAGCAGTAGCAGTGCTTGTCACATTGAGTCAGACTGTGAGTTTTTGGCCACCCTGACAGAGCCCACCGTGTTTCAAGCAAATCTCTGAGACACCACTGGCACTTGGCAGATGTTTCGTGCCACAGCCTTTCCGTTAGCATGCCACCGTATGGTGTTTCTTATAAACAAGCTGCTGGTAGTTTTCTGCTTGTCTGCTGCATTTACATTTTAAGCCAATCACATGTTGCCTTGAGGGGGAGGCTCTGTGTTCCTCTCAATCATCTTCGATTCCTCCTTTTCCCCTTAGCTTTTGATTCAAATGTCAGCTGTTTGACTCAAGTCAGATATTCCTTGTCCAGCTGGCTTTTGTCTACCAGTCCACTGCTTACCTACTCTTAGGTAAGACTGGCAGTGGCCAACAAAAATCAGTGTCAGGTTAATATCTGTAAGGCAACTGGAGAGTTATTCACTATATGTCATGTTATGTTGCCCACAATGATGTCACAGAACTGCAATTGTGTAGGATATACACAACATCACAACACTGGTCTAAACGAAAAAGAAGAAAAAAACCTCAAATGGGCAGAATTTGCCCAGTGTATCATAATAAAAAGTTAAACTAAACTTAAAAAGATGAGAGAAATGTTATTGCATGACGGTTTTGTGTTTTGAGCCAATACTGAACTCAGGTCTTGCAATTCTGCTTTTCTTTTCTTTTTTTTTACTGCTAAATAATGCTCTCTATCTCTCAGTGTCTGGTCTTGTCTCATTTCCTCCACCATTGATCTCATGCAATCCTTTAACTCTGTCAGTGCCTGACTCCCAACCTGCCCCTGCCACCTCCTCTCCTGTCCTTACTTCAACCCGACTGTTTGTGTCGACAGAAATCCACAAGAACGTAATCTCTCCCCTCGAGGGTGACACCAAGGAGCACGTACTGCACCAGAAACACACCGAGCTGAAGCTGAAGATGAGAGACCTGAACCAGGGCTTTGAGCGACTTCGTAAGATCAGCCACGAGGGCTTCACCGAGGACAGCGGTGAGAGTGAACACACACACACTGGGATCCTTAAACCACATTGTAGATTATTAAAGTCATTTTTTATTTAAATGACCCAGAGGAAGCCGAATGTTGGTAAAATTGTTCATTATTTTTAATCTGCTGGCTTTCCTAAAATGCTCTTATAACCCCTTAAATTTGTTTTTATGAAGCATGCTGCGACTCCTTTCACACACACAGCATCCCACAGCCTCCTGCATCTCACTCTGTATTTATCTCAGCAGCTTAATCACTGGGGCCATAATCATAATAACACACTCAGCCCCATCACAGTTGGTGGGATGTTCTTGTTGTTGATATGGTTCTGGCTTAAGTTTCTTGTGTTTTTAGTTTCAAATTGATAATGAATCTGAAAATATGTATTGAGATGTTATTTAGAGGATGTTGTGGTGTCATTGCCATCATGTGACAAACTATTATGTTCTTGTCTAATTTAACTCATTCATCGGTTTAACAAGAGAGCAATATTACACTGTCTTTCTCAATTAGATTGATTGTATGACAAAGTGTGTTTAAGTCTCAGCTGATTCACCTTAACTCCTCGGCCTTATACCACAAGGAAGAGGCCAGCAATGTTGTCCTGAGTTAAAACTGTTTATTAGGTTTTACCAACTCAAACTCGGGAACAGGTCTTGAGTCTACTGAAGACACTTTCTAGAAAAAGACCCAGTCAGACACTTATCATTGACCTTCTGTCTTAGGCAACACACAATAACAATAACACAATAACAATTATTTAAATACATATAGTACCGTGCACAAGTTTTTTGCAGGTGTGGATTTGAAAATTAAAACAAAAAACAAACAAAAAAAACTTTTAAATTGTATTTTGTTGGGGTTTTTTTTATTATTCTTCACACCTGTCTGAAACTTTTGCACAGTACTGTACATTTGGGTATTTGCCTTATTCTCCTAATGCCTCATTTCTTAATAATTAATATAACATATACAAAATATGACTGAGACAGAAGTTGAACGTAAGTTGTACGCACTCCAGCGGGCGCCTAACTCTTGACTATTGTTTGTTTATATACAACACGTAATGACTTCACAGCAGCCAGTTCCCAGCCCTGACTTTTCATCTCTCCATTTTTCTCTCCATCTCATCTTCCCCTGCAGAGTTTCGAGAGCCGCGTGTGATTGAACTGTGGGAGGCTGCAAAGAGAGCCAACCTCACCAAAGATGAGCTGGACTCTCTCAAGGTAGCACTTACATCTCTCTCCTAGGATACTTTTGCTTTCATCAATTTTGTGCCAGATAAACTTTTTCCTCCTGTGTCCCAGAACAGTCCTTTAAATTCCTACGACAAAAAGCTATTAATCAAATGATCTTTAGACCAGCTTTTGAAATGTAATTTGTGGAGTACTACTACTTTTTTATGAGGTAATACGTCACGAAGCTAAGAGCATACCTTATTATGCTTATAAATCATTCTTTGAACATTTATTATCTAAAGTAGTCCTGTCTCCCATCTTTTACTATGCTCCTTTCACTCTTTGTCCCATCAGCGACAAATTGCAGTGAACAACTCCATTTAAATCTCAATTTCTTGGAGATGTGCTCCTACTAGATAAGATCAGGGAAAAATTCAGTTCCACTTCTCTCCGTGACATTTCTTGGCTCGTTACTACTTGAGATGCTTATCGACACACTTGTGCAGCTTTACATCTGATTAAAGGTGAACTGAACTCTCACTCTTGGGGTTTTCTGCTCACCTTTTGGTCCTAAAAGGAGGAGCTGCATCACTTTGAGACCAAGGTGGAGAAACACAGTCATTATCAGGAGCAGCTGGAGTTGTCCCACCAGAAACTGCGACATGTGGAGGCTATAGGAGACAAAGAGCACATCAAGAGGAACCAGGAAAAGTACAACACACTTGCAGAGAAAACCAGAGAGATTGGCTACAAGGTGAGTGGATACTGGCATCAAGCACAAAGCAGCCACTGCCTCTGGCTTTTACAGTGATAATGCTTCCAAATTCTTGATTAATAGCATTAGTGTCGTCTCTGGTTTCAGATGAAGAAACATATGCAGGACCTGACCAACAAAATTTCTCAGCAAGGATTGCAGCACAACGAGCTGTGAGAGGCTTAGCTCATATCGCAGCTATGCAGGTTACTGAAATAATCCCCTAAAACCACACACGACCTACTGAAGGTACCCCATTCCACCTTTACCTGCTGTAAAACAGAGATCTGTTTTTTCATCACAGTTGTTTCTACTGAATTTTGTTTACTGATCACTAGAAATAATAAAAATCAATTTTTGTATTTAATAGAAGGATTATGAACAAGTGATTTATTTTCAGAAACAGATTCCTTAAGGCTTTGTTTTGATAACTGAACAATTTGTATAATGACTATACTCAAGCTTATCATGGAGTTGCACATTCCCATGCTGATATATTTTTATATTGCACTTCGTCCATGGACTGAGAGGCTCCTGTGAAAGATATGTCTAGCCATCACAAAAGTGAAGATGTAGCGACTGGCGGCTATAAGTGTGTGGGAGGTTAATGATGGTGCGTTGGTGGTTGAGTGACAGTTCAGGACTTGAAGAACTACTGTCTGAAGGATTATTACTGACACATTAACATTAGTTGAGAGATGCCTGTCTGTCGTTCATAGACAGTCCTCCATGACTCAGACTGTTGATACATTTGAAACCCACAAAAGAGAAAGGCTACTTGGACAAGCTTTTTACCTTCATTTTTACATTCATCTGAAAGATGAAAAAAAACAACAGCAGTCTTTTATTGTTTATTGTTAAGTACATGTTTAAACAACATATATTGGTTAATAGTTTAAAAATATAGACATCATTTATATGTAACATTTGCAACAATTAAAAACCAGCTAGTATTTACAAGCACACACACAGTGAAATTTGAACTAATCTTGGTATATTCATGTTCTTCTTACCAACACACATACTCACCACTGCGAAACACCAACATACTAATAAATTAGTCTCAAATATTGGGCTATTTGTCCACATGATTATAAAAAGGAGGTGAGAAATTGAAACACACACAGTTTTTTATTTATCATTTCCTGCCCTCTCACAGACCAGAAGAAAAGACATTGGTTACTGTGATGAATAATGTTACTTGCTGGCTGATTACTCAGTCATGGCCTGCTTCAGCCACAAGGGCCTAGATTAATGTAATTTGCACCAAGGTATAACTCAAAGCTGCTTATTTCAATCGAAGCCTTTAAGGCACTGATGTGGAATGATCGCCAAGCAAGCTGTGACTCTTAAAGTCAATTGTAAGGCATTGGTGCAGCGAGGGGGCTTGATCTGTTCTCTGCTCCAACTCTGTGATAAATTGTTAAAATTCAGTCGATGACAGTTCATGACCTCTTTTTTTAGAAAGTTACTTGGTAAACTTTTTTCTGTTTTTCCAAAGGAAATAAAGACACACACAGGTTACATTGTAATGCAGTGGTATATCTATAGGTGTACTATCAGCAGCAAACATTTTATAGAAATCAATTATCCTGAGAATACAAAACACTGAAAGAAGCTGTCCCTCAGAAGGCAATATTGCCAAACAAAAAGGGTTGCAGTGTTGAAAAAATAGCTACGACTTTTGAGTGCTTTATACTAAGAACACATCTGAGCAAGTTGGCGGCAGACCTTGCATACATATGGAATGGACTCAGTTGAAATCTTTGTACTCTTCCAAACCTGCGTTGAGTGCTGTAAATAATGATTGACCTGATGAAAAGTCTTCTGTAGCTTGTAGAAAAGGAGATGGATCAGTACAGAGACGAGCATGGAGGAGTCAGTTTGGTGGCCCTTGCAGCCTGTTCTCCAGCTGAGTCAGTCTGTCCTCCCGGCCTCGAACATGCTCCGCCCCCACCCTCTGAGCTGTTTCCATGGCACCGATGTTTAGGTGGGCATACCCGCTGCAGGAGACCTCTTCTGTTTGGGGAACTAAAAGAAACAAGGGAGAAACAGACATGATTTTACCTCGGAGCACTCAATAAATTGTGATGTGCATCCCATCCTTTCAGGACAGTTTATCAATGAATTAATAGTTGTCACTAGGGCCGTTTTTATTGTGACTCATATCTATAAATTAAAATGACTTGCTGTTTGTGATTTTTGCCTTAAAATGAAGGTCATGTTTTGTTTTTCACAAATAAATTGTTTTTTTTAAACAATGGTGTTTACTGACTTGATTGCAATAGTATTACACTAAGAGTTAAATGTGTTTTTGGGGGTTTTTTTGTTCAAGAAGCAAGTACAGCTTTAAGGAGAATCAAGGATGGATGTTTAGTCTTACATTTAAAAATGAAATACAGTAATTAACTACACAAGTCATTGTTAGATGGATAATGATGATATAAATAACTGCTATATTCACCTTACTAATAATTATTTACATTGAATTGAATAGGAGTGAGTAGTGAGGAAATGCATGATCTGATTTACAGAGCCTATTCAGGAGTGAGATACTCAGATACACTCTGGGTTAGAAACTAAAACCTGCAGAGACCACACAGTAACCCACTTAGTTCAGTTCAGATTAACTCTAGACTCTTTCCAGGTTCAACATACTTGTTGTTACCAAAGCGCTATGCGTTACCTTTCTGAGGCACATGTCGACTAGAGACTGGAGCAGGGCTGGGCTCACGCAGGTCCAGCTCTGAGTACAGGAGCTCTCTGTTGCCTTTTGCCAACAGGGGGCTAATGGGGATGTTGACATAATGAACTGTGTTATGTGAGTGACGGCCAGTGTCCGGGAAGGCAGGGTGAGCTACTTCACTATCAGATCGAAAAATACCTGGGAAAATGTCCAGAGACAGAACTATTAAACCACTGACATATTTCTCATGAGCCCACTGAGAGAAAACATTTGAAGTTTTTAGGAATTCAGTCATGAAACACACTTATACCACAGGCTGGTTTCGGCTGGACAGGCAGAGCAAGAGAAGCAGGTGGAATAGAAGGCATCGAAATCTTCAATCTCGCTAACAAATTACCAAAAGCCTTGTCTTCATGTTCATCTGTTAAAGACATACGTAAACACAAATAATCAATCAGATACAAGATTGATCAGGGGCAGAGCACTGCTGCAGCAACAAATGAATAGGAACACAAACCTGGTGTAATTGCAGGATTGCTTCGCTCTGATGCAGATTTTTCAACCTGAAAAATGTTTCACAAACCCCAGAGAGGAAGGTTACATTTTTACATTTACACATCTATTTCATGCTTTTACACTTGGATTAAAATACTAGCTTCACACTGCACAACGTTTTTTTTTTTAAATGACTTGTCTTTTACAAAAGAAATCAGGCAGAGAAAATCATACCTGTGCCCAGGATTTGTTTCCGACTGACCTCCACTGCTCTGGGGTGATGTAGTTGTCTGAGGCGTGACTGCACTGTTGAAGAGAGGACAAGTTATTGTGTAGGTCAGCTGAGGCTAATTATTTCTCACAACATTTACACCTTTGTTATTATTGGGAAACATTTGATAAACAGCTTGGAGAAATAGCAGCAGTGGACAGAGAAAGCAAATGATTATTACAGAGAATGGACTGAGGAGGTGTTATGGAGGCAGCTCTAGGGGCTCACAGAAGATATAATAACTTCCAACTTTTATTTTCCTATCCAAACAAGTCAAGGCACCGCTACAGGAAGATGATGTGTCGTATAGAGTGTATCCTTAACCTAATTGAGCTTGTGAAATCAGGAGTCATCTCATTACCTGAAGTGACGGGTTCATATTTTAGGGCACTGAACTGCTGACACAAGGTAAGTGATCTGTGCTTTGTAGAACACGAGTCGAGGCTTTCGGTCTGTTGCGTCACTTCTCATTAACTTTTGCCCTCGCCGGCGTTCACAGGCAGTATCGTAAAGAGGACACACTCCTCTACATGCTGCTACTGCTCCTACTCTGATAATTTGCTCCCTTCGCACAAGGGCGAACTGCTTTTCACCACCTTCTCCGAGACTTAGAGGTTTAAAAGTATAAGGGGGAATATTAACAGCTTCAGTCTGGTGTTTGGTGGAAACTTTTACCTCGTTTATAGCCTTTCTGTTGATATATTAATGTTTTAGTGATGCCACATTCACACAGTGAGCAGGAAGAAAAGTGGATTTGTTTCAGCGTGAGTGTCTTGAGGTTTGAAGGTGATGGTTTCAGGACAACAGTAAAGTAATTTTAACTAAATCTCAAGTGTCCATGTTTGAGTTAGCCCTGGGTTTACACTTTTAATTAACAGAGACAGTGCTTATACCCTATCTGCTTTTGCTCTGCTACTTTCTGCCCTTTCTTTGAGTTCCCCCATGAAAAGCACTGAATTTGCATTTTGCATTATAGAAAGTGCAAAAGAGCATTTAAAAGACTTGCTAAAGAATGTCCAAATTACAAAGGCAGCTACCCAGGCGAGTCATTATGATAAATAACAGGCCACAGTATATTGTGAGAGGCCAAATAACTGATATTTAAGCAGCACTAGACTTGATTTTAACTTAAAGCAATAGCCCCATATATCTCAATTAAAAGTACAGGATTTTAAATGTTTGTACAGTGTTTTATAAAGGTCCCAGTGTCTTAAAAATCTTCACATCTTTTATCTTGTGTGTTGTGTGTGTGAATAAACCTGTGTGCAAGCCTTTTGTTTGTCGTCCTTGATATCTAACCAGTACTTCTGCCTCAGAGCTTAGGCTTATTAATACAATAGATCAAGAAACCATTTATTAGCACAAGAAACTGCTGTGGGTATAATAAGTGCAAGCACCTGAGAATCTATTGGAAAGACTCAGGAGCCGGTGTAATTTACTAATGATTTGCAAATATCATTACTGCTTTATAATGGAGTGAATATTTAATGCAAATGTTAGAACTGAAGGAGTCCCTGAGAGAACTTTAAGAACTGAGCTTCCACCATAAGATTATGCAAATGTGTTTATAATGTTGAATTTAAGGTATAATACAATTACCCAGGTCTCAGCAGGGTGATAAGACTTATTGGCTTTTTCTTTCTTGTTTTTTTAGTCAGAGTTGTACCTGTGTTTGTCCAAAGACCAGGGAGCCAGGCAGTGACTGGGGTCTGGCTGTGGAGCCCCCCTCACTGTCCCACGAGTTGGAGCGCTGCATCATGGCCTGAAGCAGACCCTTGCCTTCTGGTGGGCCACTATTCCTGCACTGTCCTTGACCCCCACTTTTTAAACTGTCCCTGCCCAGGTCAGAAGGGGCTCCAGGGGAGGAGGGATCCCTCAGGATCAGGGTCTGCAGCAGGCTCCTGGGGGTGTCGTAGCGCAGTCTGAGCAGGCTGGGTACACTGTACTCGTCACTACGCCTCCGGGACGCGCGAGAGCTACACCTGGAGGAGCAGGAGGAGGTGCAGACTGAGGGGGCGCGGTCTTGGATAGGTGTGGGCGGGGCAACAGTGGGGGGAGGAGGGGGAGGTGTGATAGGAGGGGCAGAAGTTTGGGGGGAGGATAAACTGGCCACAGATCCGAACTCCTCCCCTCCAGTGTGAATGGCAGCGTCCAGACTTTCTGTGTACGACGAGAAACTCCCTGACGACTGGCTGCCTGTCGCTATGCCGATGCCGCTGTCCAGAGAGCTCTGCCGCCCGCTGTCATGGAGACCACGAGGGTGGAGCTGCGCCGAAGAAGGACGCGTCCCGGTGCTTCCTGTCACCGCAGCGTACAGCCGGTCATCAGAACTGGTCAGCGCCTTTAGTGTAGAGCAGGTGGACACTGTGTCATTCGAGGGGTGAAGTTTTGATAAAGAATCCACCCAAAAAGAAAGTCTGCCTCCATAGCTGGCTTCGGATTGGCTGGAGGAGGAGCTTGAGATGCTGCTGTGGTCATCTCCAGCAACAGATGTGCTGCAGCTGAAAGTGGAGGCTATAAGAGAAATGATTAGATACAGCGAGTGATTTATTACCAGAGCAACCAGAACAATGAACCCCGCTGTGTACACAGCATTTAATGACTAATATGCAAATCATGTCTTTAATTTGCTTTAGGTGCAAAATTCTGCAACCTTTTGAAAGTCGTTTTCAATTAACTGCTCTCATTTGTTATGGATCATGTGCTCTGCATATTTCTGTGCAGTCAGGGCACAAAACGGGATTTTTTTCTAACTCCTAAGCTTTGGAGTAAGTTGATATAAGTACCTAGACTTCTGCTGCTGACCTCTATACACAATATTATCATAGAAGGACCCCATTATATTCTCTACACTACAGTGGTTTTGTTCTACAGTAATAATAATAAGTGTTAATAAAGCAGTAAATGTTCATAACAGTGTGAAGTTGTACCTGTGCTGCTGGCCAGGCTGCAGTTCGATAACCTGCTCAGTCTTTTCTCCAGCTCCGACGTCTCCTGGATGATTCGTTCCTCTGTTGAAGCTGGATTGGGATCTGCTGCATTTAGAGGATAGAGAACACCATTTCACCATAAGACCCTCAAAGTTATGTTTTGTAATATATGACTTTGTCTATTGTGTCATTGTCTTTTCTATGAACACACACTAACGATCAATACAGGCTAAACTGATCAATTTTTAATGTTACAATAATATATTTACTTAAGATAAAATGCAATAAATCTTTTATTATTACTGCTTTATGCTCTTTATTATGCCCAAAACAAGGCAACACAATATAAAAGTAAATTCCCTATGCAGACAAACAATGATTATCCTCAGGGCTTTTTAATTTTTTAAAATGTTTTAATGTGGGTGAGTCAAAGAAAAAGAAAACACTACAAAATAATTTATCAGTGTATTTTGAAACCAAACCCTGTTAAACCCCAGTATCATGTAAGGGTAAAATAATCTGAATAATATTTTATGCATCTGTCTTGCTTTGTGAGAGTAAGTGGTATACTAACTTGTAAATATAACATCACCTACAGGAGGTTAACAGTCATCTCTTACACTGATTAGAGCCTGAATTTAAATGAAAAACAGCACCACCTATTTATACCTACTGCAGTTGGAGTGTGAGGGCAGTGTGTCTGTGTGTATACGTGTCAACAACCTAACCCAGGATCTGGGCACCAGCTAATGTTAACACGTGGTGCCAACTTTCTTCACTACGCTATGTGAAGTGTCAGCTAACATTTCCTAACGTTGCTACATGGGGCTAATTATAGTTACTTCACAGCAGCATTGTATGTCATGGGTTGACGCAGGGCCCCAGAGCCTACTAAGACACAGGCTCTCGGATAGTGTTTACATCCATCTTTACAGGTAGCTAGTCATTTTCAAACTGAAAGCTTCTCATTCACCCGAATTAAAATCATGATCGCGTCTGTTCTCCAAGTACAGATTCTAGAAATCGCTGTATTCATCAGTTTATAGCACATGGTTTTGTTTTTTGTTGTAAGTATAAACACAGCTCTGTGCTCTTTGATTTATTCCTAGGCCTGACAAGCAAATTTAAAAGACACAGACCAACTCTATTTGTTGAAAAAGAAAGTGGGCCCAAGTTAAAGATGGTGAATTACATTTTAAAACTAAACTGACTGAACCACTTAATGTAGTGTGACATTGACAGCCAGTAAAAGTATGACATTGTAATTGTTTACATATTTATGTATATCTAATGGTGGATTTTACACCCCCCCGGTCGCCTTTTCAGACAAATTACTACACATGCAAGACAGAGATGTAACTTCCAATAGTTTCCAATAGTAGCACTGTCACTAATCCTTCAGTCTGCATGTTTGTGACTTTCAGATGCCTGTAAAATTAGTGTTATGTTACAACAGCACAAAGTCACACACAAGGCATGACCCCACAATCCACTAGTGACCCATGGGACAATAAGCACATGCTAAACACAATCAACCTTTAGACTTAAAGTCACAATGTCACGTAACAGGGGCTCCTTGTACATGCCTTGTGTTAATTATATGATTTCTGTGCATTATAAAGGTCTCAGGGTCCTGTTGATTTTATGAGTTTACCTGGAGGGGCAGGGCTGAGGCCTTGTGGGGTCCTGCTCGGGGCTATGCCTCTCACGATACAGTCGAACAGAAAAGTGATCTGCTCCCCTTCAGAGCACGACAAGAAGAAAACACCAGCCCCTGTCAGATAGATGCAAAATCAGTCATACTGGCTGAAATTCCAAATGAATTAGTAATTAAGAGATTAAGGCTTTGAACATTAGCTCAGAGCAGGTAGAAGACTATTTTATGTGAATATTTAAGCAAAGCTGAATGAAGCAAGTTCACAAAGCTGAAAAGACAAGGTTGTTGATTGAGTGAGCAGTTAGCATTTCTGTTTAAAGGTTACACCGATTCAGCTAATACTACCCACACTGATGTGTGAGTCTGTAAAAGCACATGGAAAGTAAAAACATCATGACATGCATAAATTTCACATCATGGAGATTTTGAAAAGACAGGCATTAAAAATACTGATTTGAGTTATTATTTCTAGAATGTACATTTGTATAAATGTTGTTGTATTACAAGAATAATGCCTGAATTGAGTATTTTTATATATATATTTAATTAAAACTTTATAAGGCAATTATAATGTTAAAATATGCCTCCTGTGCACTACAAAGCTCAGTAATTAAAGAGTCTATCACTTGAATTACTTCTAAGCATTAAATGTAAACCTATTAGCTTCAATAGCCTTTTGCATATTATAGTATTCTCTTGAATCTGTTTAGCTGACTTATGCTTTCTAATGCGAGAAGGTGAAGTTTTGACACAAAATCACAAGTGGTTTCAGTGTTAGGCCGAGTGGATTTACTTTTGTACCAGAATATTTATTTTGGTTTCTTTTTCTGCATGGTACATTTAGAAGTTTTAAGAAATCTGTGCAGAGCTGCAGGTTGGCAACTGTTTGCTAGGTCTCTTATCTAATAAGCCTCATCACTTCTACTAACAGATATGGAGTCAGACATTTTTACTTCTGAAGTTATTAGGTTCACTTTGAAGCTTCTCTGATCTGGACAACTGAGAGGCTTAAGAAACTGTAATACTATGGACATCTTACTCTACAACAAGATCAAGAAAATGTTTCCCTTCTGCGGGGCTTGGAAAGATTGCTGACAACACAGTATATCAGCTTCAAAACTGCTTTTACTCAGATCACAAGACTTGACAGCCACCCAGACTCTGCAGAGGATCCTTTATGACTGTGTCTGCACGTGCCTTCTGAGGTCTACAGTGTGCATCAGTGTGTGTGTGGACCTGATAAGCCCCCAAATATTTTTCCAACTATGACACAGGCTATGCCCCAAACAGAATGCTGTGGCCCTGTTATTAAACTGAATGAGAACTCTTGCTCTGAAATCATTTCATAACGCCTCCCGCTGCTGCATAATGTGTGCAAACCCCGACAAATGAAATGAACCATTTACCAGTAAAAAACTCGGCTTGACTAGCTGAGCAGTTATTTGTCATTGTATTTGTCTTTTTTGATGGCAGTAATAAGGGTTTGTAGGTCACTTTGTGGTAAGCCTTGAACCCTCCAGTAGCTCACCATATCATCCAATCGTCCAGAGAGCAATGTTCAAGTCAAGACTGGGGACCTGCTGGTTTGGTTGATAAGTGTCTTAAATAATAATAATTCATATTAGAGTCGAATGTGAGTCTGTGTAAATGTAGATATTTCAGCTACTCTACAAGGAAAGGCATTTGTCACCATGTGCTCTCCAAATACAAATAAACATGTAAAATGTAAACCTACACTTAAGATTTACCTTTCAGTCATGCATGGAATGCTATTTGGCATTTTAATTTGTGCAACTCTTGCTCTGATGCAAGGCCCATCAGGACACAAGGTTGAGTTAAATGCAGAGAATCCATTTTTCTTGCAAAGTTGCAAAAAGTATGAGAAAACTTTCTCTCACTTTTTTTATGGACTCATGCTAAGGGCGTCTCTACTGGCCCTAATGCTACTAGGAATAATGGAAATAACTAGGATTGGCTAAGTGAGTACCTCAGGCCGGAGCCGGGTATTAATAGTTGCTCATGAGAACAGTGAAATCAGAGCTTCGGGGGCTCAGTGTCTCCTGTGGGGGTCATGAGTCTGCTTCTTGGCACACACACATTCTTAAAGATGTCACTAACACTATTGGAGCAAAACTATTCAAAGACTACTTTGCTTTTTCAAAAAGAAAGAGCTGTTAAATCAGTGGACAAGTCAACTCCATACTACACGCTTGCATTTTGACCTACAGGTTTCTGTATAGGAGTCATGACCAGGTCCAGATAGGATACTATGAGCAGATTAAAGAAGTGTAGAATTTTAGCAGGAGCAGTACATTTGAAAAACAAAGTTACAGTACATTTGTGCCTTTGTGAGGCTTAATTCAGAAGCACAGAGGCTGTTAGAGTGCTACTGTGTTGCCCTTTGAACAGTGTCCCACTAAACACATCTTCTACATGTGCATGTGTCTCCTACACACCCAAACACAAGGCTGCATGCCATTCACACAAGCCCACTTCAACTGGACTCTAAAAAGAGAAATGGAGACTGGCCACCAGCAAACTAACAAGCTCATCTAAGTGACACCAAAAACACATCCAAGAAATTGCTACATGACACTTTCAGCTGATACTGCACTGTGTGTTGGTCACTGTAGATCAATGAAGCTGTTACTTACAGTAGCCACAGCGAGTGCCACCTTCAAACACAAAGCCGTTTGGCACAGCGCCGTATCGCCGTAATGCCGACAGCTTCCAGTGGCCACTGACCACAGGAGGCAGGCCTTTGGTGAGAACCAGCTGGTTGTTGCACAGGTGAAGAGAGGCAGGTCCACTTTCTAGTTTGGTACCTGGTTCCACATTGACACTAAATCTGTGGACTGAAAAAAAGTGAAAGCGCAACACCTGAGATATCAATATTCAAGTGTCATTGATCATACTGTACAAGACATAAATCACATAACAAATGGGGCGGAAACAAATTTAAACTAACAGGGCGTATCCTGCATGCCAACACACAAAACACATGCAAAATGTAACAGATGGATGGCTGGTAATGATGATGAAGCAGTTCTGTAAGCTCTACTGGCTGCAATTTGTCATCTGTCACTTTCAGATGGCACTTGATGTCTGTCTCTGCCTCCAACAGCTGTACACATGACTGTGCGCTCTAACACACAGTAAAAATGCAATGGACATGCTATCAGAAGAGCCAGACATTTGGATCTATAGTTTTAGTATGAGATTCACTCTGACACATTTGAGTAAATCAGCTTTTCATTAAACTGGACAGAGATTGTTGTCTAATTTTCAGGGGGAAACAGATTTGTTGAAATGCCAATAATCTCAGTCACAATATGACAACACTGAGTCTGATTGAGAATCGCTAACTCTTGAACTGAAGGTTAAGGTTGACACAATTACCGTATGATCAAATTTTGCAAGCGAGCACAAACCTTCACCCAGGTGGTATCGTATGCGAGAGTCCCAAGCCTGCATGGCCTCTCGGTTTTGAAAGCCCAAGACCAGTGTGTGTGAAATGCAGAGAATGGAGAGACTGTAGGAAACCCCATCAAACCCAGATGCTGGTTCTACGCCACAGATTCCCTGGAAGCACAGAGAAATCACAAGATGGTAAACACTATTTTCCAAAACCAAAACAGTTAACAGTGTAAATTTGACATGAACAGTGGTAAATTATGGATTATTTTTGAGACTGGGGCATGCCATGATTCAGCTCAGGTAGATTTACAATATACATAAGTAATATTCTTCAAGAAACTGTTAAACCAGGAAACATTAATTGAGATCAATAATCTTTGTCAAATGTGATATGGCCAAGAAAGCAACAGCACAACATTAAAATTCATAATATCGATGTTCCGTCTAGATCTGATTTTCTTTATATCTTCTTTGTTTTTTCTACTTCCTTGAGCCAGTCTTGTGACAGCAGAAAGCCTTGGTATTAGCATCACTAAACTTAGCTCCAGTAGAAGAAGTACCAGTGCTTTTGAGCTGCACTGAGACAAGCTGTGCTGCAATGAACATACCTCCAGCGTTATACTGAGCCTCTCCTTCTGGCCAGTGCCCTTCTTCCCTTTCTTCTTCTCCTTTTTGTACGCCAGCAGAAACAGACAATCTGAACGGGGCACAAGGCAGACACGCGGTGGAGCAAGTTGAAAAGAAAAGCAAAGTGGCAGGCTTAAAAGTCAATTTTGTGATTAATAATAGAATGCAAACGAACATTGGTGTCACTTTGTGTAATCCCTGCGGCGTGCCTGTGTACAGCTGTCATAACAAACTCTAAAACAATGAGCTGATCCATTAAAACAGCTGATAATGAAAGTCCAGTCACGAAAACAGACAGGTGATAAATTAGAGAAACATCAAGTGTCTGACCTGTTTTAATACACAGTGTAAATAAGACTTTATTCTCCAAAAGATATTTTTTTTGCCTAAAGTCTGTTGTAGCAGTTCAACAGGAATAATTCTGTAGCTGAAAAGGCCCGTCACATATTGCTTTAGTATTCATCCACCGAATAATTCAAATTCAGCGATGATATCTCTGATGATATCTCTTGGGAAGTGTGAGACCAACCCTTCATTACCAGGCGAATACAGTGAGCAGATCACTTTACAGACAGGTTCAAACATTCAAGGTCTGTTGCACACATGAGACATATCGCCATATCGCCATATCGCCATTTCTCTTTTATTATACCTCTGTGGTCTGTGCCATATACGTATTATAACAATTGTACACAAATGTGGCTATGATTCTGATCAGATTCTGTTTGTTACTCACCAAATGGTCAACTTCATACATTAATTTAGTTAAAACAAAACACAGTCAAGCAGTCTTTGACTCCATCAAACCTCCAACAAATCATAATTTCCAAATATACTTAAATCCAACATAACTTCAACTTTCAACTTTCTTGGTGGGATGTTGTCTACATTTATATGTTGAGTACCTGTCTGTAAGTGATATTTATATTTGATAGTTATTTGCAGACAGTTTTGCCTGACGGGGGACATAGCATTTGTTTAGTGCCTTGCTTTCATATGTGGTCTTTTCAGTTCCACTTTAAAATAAATGTATAAAAGGTTAATTGATATGCTAATTTTCGGTAATCAGTACTTCTATAAACACAAAAAACTGTTACAACTAGAATTTAATTAAAATAGGGGAACTCAAACCCAAAAAGCAAGCCATTGGCAGATTTATCTATAGTATCTTAGACTGTAACAAGTACTGTTTTTTTTTTTTTTTTTTCTATTTGGGGAAATGGTTTAAACCTCTGATAATATGGTATAATGTAAAAATAATCAACTGAGGAAAAAACAGGCTTTAGGAGGCCATCTACTGTTTATTATTAGGGATTTTAACACAACCTCTATTCAGGCCAAAAGTCAAAACCTTGACCAATCACATGCTTGCAAAATCACATGCTCAAAAGGGGGGCTCCCATTGGTCGACACCGGTTGTCATATAAGTTCCAGAAAGTTTAATAGCTGCAGATAAAGTGTATTTTCAGTGCTGAAAATGTCAATTATGAAAAGGGAGGCAATGTGAAAACGAGGATAAATACTGTCAATTCAATCACACAATGTTTAACGAGGAGGAGATAATTGTCGTTCTGGCGCTGAAGTCGCTGCTAAGCATATAGTGAGCTAATGGTAAACTTTACACTTCAGTTTGGTGAAATGTATTAGTATTTTGTGGAGGAAAAACTGGTCTGTTTTTTATAAAAGAAAACAAGGAGAGGTCCCAAGGCTGCTTAATCTAATACAACTGATTTAAGGTCACTTCTTTGCATTCCACAACAAGTAGTTTCACTGTTTAACAAGCAACCACCAAGACAATCCCTAAATATTCAATATGTATCAACCCTGTTTAAGGATAAAGTTGGTAAAGTGTCACAGTTTTGCACAGCCTCTCAACTCTTTAATCATATGAGCCTGCAAATCTGACATATGAGGGACGGATGGACTTATGATGATTAAGAGTTTAATAGCAAACTAAGATTTTTCTTAGACGTTGGCAGTGTCACTTTGGATTGCTTTCAAATGATTCAAACCTGTCACCCAGCTGGCACAAAAAGCGCACGGAAATTAATGGGCCTATCCTTAGTTAAGTTCAAGGAGACACACAGAAGTGATTTTGGTGAAACTAATCCAATAAATCATCACATTGTGCCGTAGGTACACGTGCGTAAGACTCTGTGAATAAAAGTTTGGCAGCTGCTGGTCTTTTGATTTGGTAAAGTAAGAGGCCTTTGGATGTGACACTGCAAATTAACAGGAGTCATAGAGGTTCTTTTTTTTTTTTTAAAGGGCCTACCTGCGACAGGAGAGGGTTTTCGAAGGACGACCCAACGCGTCTTCCACTGTAAAAATAAAACAAAAAGCATATTCTTCCGGTTCAACTAAACAAAAAAGGCATGGGCTATAATAATAAAGTGTTAACAACAGAAATGAACCTTTTTCCCATCTCTAAACTTGACTTGTCCCTCCGCGACAACTGTATCCGTCATCTTCTGTCATGGTTCCGAGCAGCTGTGTGCGCTCTCCTCGGTCAGATCCAGACCACAGACCGCGGACCGAGGGGAGGGGGTACTTTTCAAAATAGCCTTGACAGCCCAGGCCCCCCGCCCGCCTCCGCCAGACTGTACACTCTCTCCTGGAGCAGAGACACCACCAGTCCCCGCCTCGTTACCAAGTTAGTCCAGTTGTCCCTCTGCGTCAAGTGCTTATAGTTTACAACGAGGCTAATTCGATTAAAAGTGCGCATGCCTCACGCTCCTTTCACTCGGCTAACTCGTGAAATTGGCACTAAGCCGCTGTTAAACTGGCTTTTTTGTGCGGCCTTAATGCTAATCAGAGGAGCCTCAAGTGCGTCTGTGGAAAGCCCCTTTAATCTGTAAAAGTTGGTTCCAAAATAATCACTTCAGATGTGTAAAATTAGCAAATTATCTACAGTCAAATATATGAACTGCCAACCGCTGTTTACCTTACCAACTTATGAAAGAGGAATGCACAGGTAAGATTAATGACTGTTTGTTAAAAGGTGTGCTGATTTGAATTTGTTAGCTAGGTCATGAGCTAACTCTGAAGAGAAGGGCTTAGTCCTGACAAAATTAGAACCAGAACATTCTCAGTTTGTGCCAAACAAGGAACAGCCACCCATGTTGATGGCTCTCTTAAATTTAAATTTAACTCTAAATCACCTACTTCTTTATTACTAGCAGTGGATTGTAATGTGAATGTATGTATATGTGCTCACTGCTTAATAAATGTCTTTCTGTGCTGATGTATAATGTGTGGCCCACAGCAAGTAATGGCCAATAGATGACCAACAAAATAAAATCCCAGCAGCTGAAGTGTGATCAAAAAAGGAACAGCACCTGTACTGAAGCAGCAATGTGGGCCAGGTTATTTTATCGACACCCTACCCCCTACATACTGTGCTTTTAAATACATTTAATTTGATTTTAAGAGGTGACTTCAAAGAATTACATTAGGAATTGCAAACAAACAATACAAAGATTTCTAGTATTTTATTCTATACACTGATTTTTTTTTCTTTTTCTTGGAGCAGCAGTGTTAGAAATTTCAAAATATCATTTAGCATAAATTCCCAAAGATTGTTCAGTGAAGTTAATACTGTCATTGCGTCAGTGTGTACACACCACATACCAAACCCTGCTTTTAGTGTAATGTGAAACTATGACACACTTTGATTAATATCAGCTTGCTATCTCCCTAACAGTGTCCTCTGAGGGTAGAAAGTGGAGCAGCTGCCCCATTGTTGACATTGAGCGCTAAGCTTCAACTTAAAACTCTGAAATGTCCAGCTGCTGGGGCCCTAATGTGGTCACAGAGACACAGCAGCAGTCATATCAAACAAATGTTGCTTTGAGTTGGCTTCGGTCAATCTGTCCTTTGCCCTCATTTTGTTCCAGATGTCTCTTGGCTTGGACCATGGAGGGCAGATCTGAAGTCTGGTACACTGCAGATCGCATCCTGCTGCCACGACTACGCAGCTCCAGGGCAACCCCTTCCCACTTCCTGTCCAGCTCTGAATCCTGGGAGCCTCGGGGGTCTCGGGATCCTCTCCGAGTTGGCCTGGTGTCTTCCGGGTCAGAGATGTTCCCTATTCTGTCCAAATCCAAGGCTCGTTTTGATGCGCCGTGATGGGAGCGGGATGAAGGGGATTTGGATTTGCGGCGTGAGCGGACAGGGGGTCGAGGTGGGGGGGCAGGGGGAGGTGAAGGAGAGGGTGGGTTGGGTTTGGAAGATGTGGTTCTTCGGTTGGAAACCTTAAAACCACCACTACCTCTCCACCGGTCTCTGTCTTTACCTAAAGAGAAAGAGCCTGCTTATAAAGAGTGATGACAAATGAGACAGAAAAAGGGGAAACCGGCACAGCACTCAGTGGCACTGCAAACATGCAAAGGGCAGACAAATTAGGGCTCCACAACAGTAAGAAAATGTGTCTAATGCGATTACTTTGTTAAATACTGACACTGTAACTTGGACATAGAAAACACACTGACAGCTGTATGCACCGACACACAAAGGCCCCGAAGCAGCAGGATCTAATGGATGTGACAGATATTCCCAGGCTGGCTCTTGGCAATGACATCATGGGAAACAGGTTTGGATTGTGTTGTAAAATTGTTGTCTCACTGAATGACAGAAGACTGGCATGTCCCCCCATTCACACTGACTGCTGCCATCTACTGGCTGGAAAATGTTAAAGTGTCCCCTGTCCTTTTAAAATACTTATTTGACAGCGGTTTTCCTCCAAAGCCATACACTTTCTATTATTACTCAACCGCACTATGGACTAGTTGCGCAAATTCTCCAATGTTGTTAGTAAAGATAACAATAGCAGAAGTATTACATGAGTATTAGTATCTAGTAACTGAAGTTTGTGTGACACCACCTTTTCAGTGTATTTTTTCAACACTTCTCACTATAATGTACTGTATCTGTTATGGACACACAGTACTGTATAAAGCCTGTCACACATACGTAGACACAATCCTTAACATATATTCTAACCTCAGTATAGTATCATGAGATGGCCTGTTGTAAAGCTAATTCACTTATTGAAAGATATTATATTTATTATTTTAATTTTAAGTCTTCCTTTAATACTTAATTCCTTCCATTATGTTTTCAAGTGTGATCCGTCCTCTTTATTTTTCCACCAGCAGATGGTGCCATTTGAAACGAAAGTGTGTGTCTGAACTGGCGCACAAGGGGGCAATTATTTTGTTGGTTTCTGTGGATGGGCTCTAGTCCCATCAGGAGGTGGTCTATTGAGCAAAAGCTGTACTCATATTAAGCTTGATTGAAGAGGGTTTCCTTGCATTTACAGTTGTAAAAGACAGCTCATGGGGTTTAGTAGCATAAAAACATAAATCACATTTAACAACCTTGAGTTACCTAAAAAATCTACTTTGGCAAAAAGTCTGTTATGCTTAATGCTGTAGACTGACTACAACCAGCAACAACCAGCTACTACTTTTCCTTTTATTCCTGGGCCAAACAAGTATAAGGTTTTGTATTTCACAAATGTGCAAAAGGATTTACATACGAGGTTAAATAAATGTGGCAGTAAAAGGATGATGCACATCTATGTTTCCATGTGCTTGCTGAATTTGAATGTGTGTGACGATGGGGAAGAAACCCAGTTTAGTTTGTGCACTATTAAAGGGACCAGCATGACAAAGGTTGTGTAACAAGGCGCTGAGCTGTGGAGAACCCATGCATAACTAATGGCCCAGTCCCCCAAAAGCTTTTGTACCCTGAAACAAAGGTGCTGCCCTGCAGTATCTAGGGATAGAAGACGAAAAAGATTCAGATAACAGTGTAATACAGTACATCCCAAAGTAAAAATATTAGGTTATTCTAATCTGATTATTCCCATGATCATGACCTGTCTGAATTCATAATATTAAGATGTGCACTGATAATCAGTTGTTTCATGTCTTCAAGCAGAGAAGTGCTGTGAGCCACAGTGTGACATGTAAACACATGACAAAACAGCAAAAGAATAGAACAAATTAGATATTGTTCGTGTCTAAGAAAAGAAAAGGAGGCTGCTTACATGAGGCTCCACTGAGAGAGTTCAACCTCTAACAACAATTTATTTGATCTATTTACAAACAGTACAGTCAACTTAACAGAATAGAGAGGAACTGATTTCTACTGAAACACAACTCAATGCAGTTCAACAATGACTACAGCCATACTGTTGACTATATACAAATGAATACTTATATTTCACATAAAGTAAAAACTTAAAGTATCTGGGATAAATTACTGCCTTACTGAGAGTATAGTACATGATAAAGTTAGCAATAAACCTTTACAAAGTGAAACATCTGGACTTGTTAGTCCCCTTTTCCAGCTAAGGACATAATTGAATTGATAGTATGTATTAAAGGATAACAACAAATGCTTGTGTGATGTAGTGCAATGAGTAAAAATAGATACAAAAAAAAAATGTGCTGTTGGTTGAGAAAGTTCTGATTAATTGTTTTAGAGTGGCATTGAATGAGTGAGCACTCGCTGTAGTCAGTGTTTTATGAGTAACATGAGAAAAGCCTGAGGTAAGAGAATAGTAAAGACAAAAGATGTACTGTGCTCTAGTCTTTAAGGTGAGACCATGATACTGTGTGCACATATGTCTGCTGTCAGGCCTGCGGTGTAAAATGTGATGCACTGTAAAGAGCACATGAGTCACTGATGTAGCATTTGTCTGACTTTGAAAGAGCTTGTGATTCTTAGCAGAGATCACGCATTGTTTAATCAATGACGCTCAACTGCCAAAGAGAAGAATAGACATCCTCTAAGTTTGAATATAAAAATAAGATGGACTAAGACATGTATAGTCTTGTTTGTAACTGGCTAAAGTGCATGGTGAGATTTGTACTCTGGGGGATAGGAAAGGGAGTTTGGCACCAGTTAATCCTAAACTCATCTTTCATCTTACATTTTGACAAGAATCCACTGCAAGTTTGCTGAAAGGTTCACACAGATACACACCACACAGTAAAGTTCAGCCCAATGCATCCATTTTGATTTTTCTATCTAGCTTTAAGGCTCTTTAGTTTCAAAGACTGTTGTTGTATGTGAAAGAAGTTGTTACCATATTTTTTCTTTATTTTAGCCTTGACTGTGGAACTATGAACTCAAAATGATTAAGGAACCACATTGGTTCATTTACTGTTTTAAGAAGAAAGGCAGAAGCTCTGGATGCATACTGGGCCATTCAGCCTCAGACCTTTTAAAGATCAGACCTGAAACTGAAATCTCAAACTGACTTTAGTGGGTTCAATTGACAGTCTATAGAAGATAGAGGTGAAACATGAACACTTAGGTCACACAGGGGAGGTACCTGAGCTAGGCCTAGTGTCCTGTGCTTGGTGTTGAGGACGAGAGTGGGATTTGCACTGTAAGGCTGAGGGGGTGACGTAGTTGAGGCTCGGGCTGTTGATGTCACCCTCTCCTACTAGAGTCAGATCAGACAGGGTGTCCTCCTCCAGCATCTGGACTGATTCTCCCCTGTGAGAGTCCTGGAGAAGACTGCGCTGTGTGCCCTGGGATGGGTGAATGGGAGAGATGGCGCCAGGGAATGGAGGAGGTGGTCTGGATTTCCTCCCCCCTCCACTCTCACTGCCCAGCGCAGAGTCCAAGCTCTGGGATTGATGGCTCGCGTTGAGCAAGTGCGTGCCACCTCCTCCTTTGTCGCTGCCGTTCGCCTTATTACCCCGGCGACCGCTGCTAGGGAAGCTGCCGTTGTTGGGGTTATGGGAATTGGGGGTGGAGCAACTGGGCTCAAGGCCGGAGAGAGGACCCTGGTTGGTTGCCACTGGCGACAAGCGCAGAAAGTCTGGGAGCTGCAGGTCGCTTTTGTTTAGCAGGCCTCGCTGGTCGTCTGCTCGGTTGCTTTGAGCTTTGGATATGAGGTCGAAGAACTCTAGAGATGTGCACACACCACAGAAGAAAAAAAAAACAGCATGCACAGACAAACATTTAGGTTAAATATCTAAAATAACTTCCTACCAACATTAAACACACTCTAATTTAGGAAACAGGCAAAGGAGATTAGTCAAGTCAAAGCTACATTCATTGTGAGCAAAAGACAGTGTGCTACATGTAGCTAGCTCTGAAAGCATGTGGTGCTGTTTCTGCAGTACAGCAGCTAGGCAGGAAGGTTAGTGTGGTTACAGCAACATAGCTACAGAAACTCAAGAACACAAAAGAGAGGGAGGTTGTTAAGTGTTTACCTTCAGCTTCGTCTATATTAATCTTTTTCTGCTTTCTTTTCTCCGGAGCCTTAAGAAGAGAGACAGAGTGGTTGGGTAAAGGCTGGCTGCTTGTATCAGGGCTTGGCCGAGCTTTCCCATTTTCCCCATGGGAATGGGCTGAACTGGCTTTCCCTGATGGCCTGTCCTCCCCCTGGGGGCCACAAGGAGAGCGGAGTGGGGCATAAGAACCGAGGTAAGTCATGATGGTAGGGCCAACAGTAAGGACCAAATGGGGCAGTTGTTTATCAATGGGACTTATTTTAAGAAGATAAAATATAACGTTATGGAAATAAGTGACACTAATAATAATAAATCAAGACATTGATTAGTCATCATTGATGGCAATGAGGATGTTCCATTGAGACGAATGTCTTACGCTGTCTAATCACCAAAACACACCACAACACCAACGGCAACTACCAACCATAAGACATTCATACTGAATAAATTAGCAACTACAACCAAACACCAGTCTAAGAGCTACCAACACCAAGTCCAGTCCACATTCAAATATTAGAGCAAGGTTTGTGATGAAAGATGAAGAGAATGAAATGATGATGCGATCGGCCAATAGTGGAACAAAAGAAACTTGAGAGTGACGTGGCCTCACAGCAACAGTGCACAAACTGTTACAAAACAGTTACAGACAGCCTGACAGACAGATTATACACCTGCACACATTGCAAACAAACATGGTTGACTCAAGACAATGAGAAAGACACTTAGTGGCATGACATCATCAACCAGGAAGTGGAGACATTCGTTGAGTTATGGAACATTCCAGTGCAAGACAATAATAAAACAGGAACGTGGAGGAGTTCTTACTGTTGTTGATTGGTTTCTGCTGGAAGAGGCCGGGGCATGGCTCTTTGAGGGACCTACTTTCTGTTTATCTGCAGGTTTCATAAAACAATGAAGAAGATGGTGTTACTGATGCAAAAAAAAATCTATTATCAAATCAAAAGATATATCATACGATGAATCAACGCAATCACTATGTTTCTTACCTTTTCCAGGAAATTGCTCTGCCACATCTAATACCACCCGTAGACCATCCAGATTGGAAATAGGAAGACCTAAATCTAAAGGTTCTGACTCCCCACTCTGTATCACAAACAGGCAAGGTAAAATGACAACCTAACAAATCTCTCTGTTTATGCTTTACTGTTTGTCTGCAGTGATCCATACTTACAATACGTGCAACTAAATCTGAGAGGTGCAGGCCATATTTGGCCACCACAGGCCTGAGGACCTCAGTCACTGGTTTGGTGGGCTTTGCTTTTAATCCAACTGAGCGGTTAATAGGAACCAAATCAAGCCTGTAATAAAAAATAGGGGTAAAATGATCCTTGACTATCTTTAGTTTCAGTGATTTAGTGTTATGACCAGTTTGAAATTACCTAAAAAGAGTGCGTTTTTCTAGTCGGAGGTCTCGAGAGCACAATGTCATACAGTCTTGGTCCAAAACCAGTGGCTGCAACAATGCCACAGAAACAGAAAAGCTCAAAACATCTCTCTTTATGTTGCCACTCTAAATAGTCTCAAATGTTTCTAAGCAATTGTAATTCAACTGTAACATTAATTCATAATGTGTGTTTTACAAGTGAGAGGTTTGGGATCTTTAGTTTTTTTCATATACCTTCTCCCCTCCAACCAGAAACAGATCTATAGCTGCCAAGTTGATGCAGAGTTTCTCACAGAGTCCCAGCATCAGCTCTCTGATGGACACTCCAGCCCTCAGGGGCACAGAGCAACATGAGCCGTCCGGCAAGCTTATGTTGCACTGCCTCAAGGGGGCACTGCCCCCTCCTCGCTCTGCACCACGGGAAACATCAGCCTACAGGTGGGAAACAGGATACAGTGACAGAGGCAGAAAGGAGATGGTGGTTAAAAATAATGACAGAGATTTGTGATATTATTATTAAAAGGATGAAAGAATCCTTTTAATAATAAACTAGCTTTAAAGGCTAACCTCGTTTTTCGACCCAGATGTCCCAAGCTCTAAACTTGCCCCTGAAGACAAGGAACCCTGTGATTCACGACGGCCATTGCTTCCAGAATAATCTGAAACATAGGTGCTAGATTACTAAAAATATATATAATCCAGGACTTGCCTTTCCAGAAATTACTGTTGTGCAATAAACCTTTAATATATGTATTTCTGATTAAAAAAATACTCACTATAGTTGAAATCAGCAAGCTCTCGTTTCTTTGGGCCTTTGCCAAAGCTCCTGTTGCGGGACCAAGAGAAGAACATGCCCTTCTTCCTGTCTCCTGGATCATCCCGACTATCCTCGTTTAAAGATCGTCCGGACTTACTCTTTTTGTCTTCCTGTAACACAAACAAACTAAATCAGGAAGTGCAAACCCTAGATGCATGCCTATACATCATGTTGTTACAGAGTTAGACATCAAGCAGAAGGACAATCATTCAATTAAGAACAATAATATGGCATTCCTCAGACCTGAACAGCAACACACAAAGCTGAGATAAAAAAGGTAGTATTTCATTAGTGTACCTTTTTCGGTGTAGAAAGGTTGGAGCGATCAGAGCCTGTGGTGCTGTGCTTAGATGTGGGGCTGCTGGGGATGTGATAAGGATCTGGTAAGGGCCTGCCCTCCACCTCTGCCAGCATACACTCCTGGTACAGCAAAGACTTAAGGAATCTAGTGTAGCTGTCAAACTTCATCAAATTGAATATCTGAATGGGTGAGGAAATAAAATAAAAAAGTCAAAAAGTGGGGACAAGACAGCCATGCACTTGCATGTACTGCATTATCACATAAAGGCAAAGTCTCCATGTGTAGGCCTGACTTGAAATTGTGAATGACTTGACTCCATAAGCTCTATCCATCAGCCTAGGGGTATTCTACAAATACTTTATGTTAGATTTGTGTGTGCATCTGTGTGGTGTAAATATGTTTGCATGTCTGATGTGTAAAAATACAGAGCCTGATGGTGAGGATATACTTCAAGCCTTGTGACTCTTATCAGAGTTTAAACATCTGAGCCCAGTTACTGAAATCAATAGCTCTTTTCAAAACTTTCCTCTGCTCCCAGCAGAAAAATCTATTCAATATCTCTGATGTTAGACAGCAGGCAGCACTAGCCAACTTTATGTTATACAAGTGCAAAGTCCTATTATACTTGTAGCAGTACATTTTGATTTACTTTTATGAGCACTAATAATCTGTCCTTCTGGTAACTTTACCTCACACGGAAGGACACAGGTGAGACTGCACAGTTTTTGTATATACTTCTTGTTTGACAGAGGCTGCCTAAAATAAATGTACCGTACAGCCCAGCTGCATGTACCTGCAGTTGCTGCTCCTTGAACATGTCAGGCCGGGGAGCATTGAGGATGTCATCAGCGAGCTGGGCTTGACTGTCTATGTTCACTGGAGTTGTGGCTTTACTGGACAGGAAACTGTTGTAGATCTCCCTGGCACGCTGAGACAGCTAGAGAGAAACAGATCCCTTACTTCATGTCACTAAACAAGTACTGGAGTCTGTGATAGTTGTGTGTTCGTGTATTACCTGCTTTTTGTCATTCTCAGGGACATGGCTAAAGAACTCACAAGCTTGCCAGAACAAGATGTTCTCCTCACTAAATTCTTTCTTTAGGAACTCCTGCAGTCAAAGACAGTGGAATGTTAGACAATATACACAGGAACCAACAAAATACAATCAATAAAACATATTTCTAATTATTTAGGTATAGGTTCTTATTAGGTTATTATAGGTTCAGATAAAACTACTTCAATCCACTCCCAATGTTTCTAGACCAGAAAAGCTCACACAGTTGCCACAAAAATATCAGTCGTGTCAATATTGTAAACACAGCATATGTGCCATGTGCAGTGCAACACGAGTCATGTGTTGTTATAGTACCGAGAAGTAGCGGACTCCCACAGGGTCCTGCAGCAGTCTCTCGAAGCAGACGGCCCAGCTGGCCACTCTCCTCTCGGTGTGGCGCCGGTGGCTCTGGACACTGGGCAGGCTGGCATTACTGTTCAGACTGTTGTCACTGCTGCAGCCCTGCAGCTCCACACTGTTCAGCTCTGCATGCACAAAAACACACATTAAAGACTTCCATTGTAATGCATTTAATTATTGATCTGCTGGGTTATATGGTCAGGGTGACCATTTAAATCAACCTATGTGAAAATAAATCAATGATATGACTCCATTATTCTTCAAATTATTTATAATAACACCTATAACTCTGTCTGATTTATTTAGCAAAAAAAAACAGTGCAGTGAGGATGGGCCCAACGGTACCCCATTACTGTCAGTAATCTGTTTGGAGCCATATAAGGAACCCTTGAGAAACATATGAGAAACAATATTTATCACAGTATCACAGCCTTAAAGCATAAAATTATACAAAAAATACAACAATAGATCATCACAGCAACACAGTTAGCGTATTTCTTTGTTTTAATATATACTAAAGATACTTTCCATTTCCATCTTAGTTGGCTTTGTACAACTAAGATCTCCCTACCGTGAAAAAAAAATTACATATTGTTGGTAACTTATATTACCATAA
The DNA here is from genome assembly GCA_036850595.1 of Rhyacichthys aspro. NCBI lineage: Eukaryota > Metazoa > Chordata > Actinopteri > Gobiiformes > Rhyacichthyidae > Rhyacichthys > Rhyacichthys aspro. Next base: position 14,788,635 of record CM072148.1, on the reverse strand, counting down.
TAATACTAATATTTATAATTGAAACCCTAACTATAGGTCTCGGCGTACAAGAAACTCTTATGTTTAAACTTGCAGACTTGCTAAGGAACAGGCCCAAAGAAAATCTGAAAATAACATGAATTATGAAGCTCTAGGTCTCATGAACTAAAAGCAGGCTGCTCTGTGTAGATAAAAACAAAACACAAGGACAGCCAGAGGGAGTGCATCACAGATCAGGTGCCTGAGACGACACAAATCCAGTAAATAAACTGAAAAAGGCAAATTCTGCCTGGAGCAGCTGTCTTGTCTGATTTAACACTTTAAACGTGGCCATTAATGGATCACTTCAATGAGCTTCCAGCTTCATGCCTCTTTCCTACCCATATAATGTTATCAATGACAGATATTTTGAACCTGTTATGGCTAATGCTAGCCCCATTCAGTTATAATGCAGTCACTGTTGTTGACATGTGAACAGAAAACGTCTGAAATGTCAAAAACGTTCAGAGCTGAGAGCGAGGTTTAAAACTTGTGTGTTTGCTTCTCTAATTCCACATTCACCTCTGTTTAATAATTTATGAAATAATACTGACCTTGCCCACTCATACAAACAAGCCAAATGAATAGAAGAGAGTAATGCTATTTTGCACACATCCATTACTAATTTATTCCTAAAATTCATGAGTGAATTAAAAGCTGAAGATATTTCAAGTGCATCCATGCAGTCTATTTGAAGACAGCTTTATAATCCAAAAAACAGATCACAACATCACTTGAATCTTTGGTCATGAGAAATGACAAACTGCAGAGCAAAGGCAAAAGGCTATTCTCGATATAAAACCATGAATTGTAACAAGAGCAGTGACAATCTTTTTAAACATACAGTAAAAGCTGTCCGAACACAGTATACACACACAGGCTTGTTGTATCCAGAGTCATCCATAGCACTCATTACCAAACCATTCCCTCGCCTCTTCTAGGTGTCACTGGGACATATTTGCTTCTCTTCTCACCTGGGTAAAGCTGGTAGGAGCCTGTGTGATGCCAACGGGGCAGATAGCGCATCCTGAGGGCCCCAAGCCCCTCCATACTCCATACTCACTCTATCAGCGCCCCCTTAGCAACTCAAACACTACCCTACACAAGACCATACAGACTCACAAACAGGTGTGAAGGCATCAGTGAAATGCAGAGAGCAAAAAAGGGGAAGGAAAAGGATGGACTGACAGAGAGAAAGATGGACTGTTGGTGGAAAGCTGGCTGACAACCTGAGAAAGCACAGAGAGTCAGGTCACAACACACACACACACACACCTATGAACGTCCAGGAAGGTAAGTGATACAAGCACACGGGCCATAGGATGATGAATTATTCAGAGCAGAAGAAGGAGGAGGGAACTAGAAACACCAGAGCGTGCACACAAACACACACATATACTCTTTGCAGTATTGATGAGAAGCATGTTAAAGGAAGGCCACAACTGAGACTAATGAGAACGGAAGACCCCCTGTCTAGCTTCAGCAACAGAGACAGAGAACAAAGATTGTGCATCATGCTGTTTCAGGCAGTTTTTATCACATATTATAAATGTTATTAATTTAATAGACAGCAAGGGACAAATGCATTTTATCAACATCTATTTTGGATATTTTACAGACAGAGAAGAAAAGAAATAACTTGAAGCAAATGGCCAGGAACCTAAAGTTAAATCCAATGGTGTGCTAATCTGCTAATCTTTGAGCTCTTATATCCCCACTGCAAAAGTAAACAGTAAACAGCTCTGTACCCTGAAATTTGTCCTTTTAATTTGGCAAGATGCTATGTCATAAATATTACTTTTCATTTAATATAGTAATAACTGTTCAACAACTCTTGGTCTCGTCTCACAAATACCAAATAACATTTAATTTTCCAGAATCGGTTATAGAGATAGGGATAGCCTAAAATAACTTTAAACAAAGCAAAACTATATGCTACTCCTGAAGCTATGGGTAGATTAGATTAGGGCCTTCACATTATGGGGCCCTTTCATTAAGGGTTGAGAATCACTTATCTGTGTTACTTTTATAATCCATGTAGTTACAAAAATGATAACATTTAGATCCACAAACGCCTGATATGTCACATCTGAAATAATGCAAAGAGAGGAAGAGCTAAAAAAAAATACTGTACAGAGTCTGAACCAATTCAGAAGTCATGTTAAAACTTTATCTTATTCCAACAACCAGGCTCTCAGAACAAAGCCTTAGCACTAGCATTAGCATGAAGACATTACATTAACAATGTATGTTATCTCTACACGATAACGCAAACAAAGTAGCTCTCTCTCAGCCAAAATCACACCAATATAAAGATGTTATTTCAAACTAACAGTGCTCCATGACAACTATAAAAAACCAATAAACATTCTTAGAGGCAGGTTGTCATGTTTCTTACAACAAAAATAAGTAAATGTGCAGAAATTGCAAGTTTTCCACTGCAATCTGGTCCAACGCAGAGGCACAAGGTGTGAAGAAACGCTTCAGAGCTGAAAATCACCACGTCTGCCATTACATTTACACTTCTTTTTGTGCTGTTTCTCACCTCCTCTTCCACCTTTTACCTCCTGTCTGCTATAAAATGTGCCTTTCATCTTTATCTGGAGGTGTTGAAGGTACTGTTAAATGTTTGTGAAATTAGAGAGCTTGTTCTGATTTAGTCCAATTCTAATGGCACTGCAGAAAAACTCCCTAACTTTACACTTAATCTAAATAAGAAACAAAAATGTACTCAAAAAGCATAAAATAATTCATAATAAAAGTACATGTGTATTATATTTTTACATTTTCTAGCTGTAAGTATCTCATTTTGTCTGATTTAGCCATAGGCACGTGCTATTTACTGGACAAATGTGACACTAAGATAGTTTTCACCATAAGTGTAGGAGTAATATTTAAAAATGTAGCACATCTAGAAGAATTACATAATTTGTTCTTAATGCTGCACAATGTGTTTCTCTCTCTGCAGCTGCACAGTCAGAGGTAGGGCAGAGGCTAAGCAGGTCGAACCAGAATAACTGTTTATGAAGTCAGATGTTAATGGGATTTCCTCACCAACTGTACATGAGATATACTGCACAGAATTAAATTATTTTACTATAAATACAATAAAGAATAAATAATATTGAGTAATAAACTGTGACAAACACAAATATGTAGGAATTGATAAAGTTAACTCACCTCCATCGGAGACTGCAGCAGACTGTAAAAAAGCACAGAGAGACATGGGTTAGCGTCTTCCCTCATCACTCTCAGTTGGCACAAGGGGCTAAGAGGCAGCTGCCTGGACTTGCATGTTTAAATAAGCCTCATCAGACCTGACAATTATCTCACACTTTCACATCAGGCCACAGTCAAGTTAGCACCCACACTATTGTCTGGTGTGTGGGAGGAATCATTTGTGAACTGGCTGTGCTTGCTCTACAAGAAAGCCTCCTCACTGGGGTGTGGCTTGTGTCTGTGTGAAGAGGGGAACTTTAGGCCTACCTGCCCCCAGTTTTTGAGTGAAGTGTTCCTGCATATCTCACAATCACCAATTACAGACATTTAAATGAGAATAAACAAAGCCACATTTATCTAGTGTACTGGCATTACCCAAATAAGTGTTTTTGTATTTGTTATTTTTCATTTACACAAGAAAACGTGCATTGACAAACTTCATGATAGAAAACAAAGAACAACAAAGAACAACAAAGTGCAAGGAAGCGTGGGAGGGAAAAAATTAGACAAATGAGACTGTCAGCAAGGTCCTACCTTTGCAGACTGTGTTTGATTTTTGTCTTTGATTTATAGGTCATGTGTTATAATAAATATCAGTTAATCAAGTGACCATTATCCACAGCCAATAAACACTGTTGAGCATATCTGGAACTTAACATCACATAAACCGTGTTACATGAGGTTTAAATTAGTTGGAGTATTCATGTATTTTCAAATTTCACAAACTGTGTAAAGAAAAAAAAATGACACAGATTCTTTATTACATCAAAATATTTTCAACAACTAAAACTAGTCACTACAAGCTTTCTTCGAAATTAAAAAAAAATACTGAAAACCAGACAAGTTTTACAAAACGCTGCTTTCATGATTTTTCTCTGAAAATTATCCCACCATAACGTAATTTTCTCGCAACCTGTTTTCTGATATTGATGTAAACAAAGCTGCTCTTTCTTCAGCCTTAACTTCAGACAAATTTCAGGACTGTTGTGTAATTACATTATAAAACTTGGAGCATATCTAATAATAAGGTGCCTCGGGTTTTAATGCTAACGTACTGAGAGTGTTCTTGTGCAAACAGCCCCTTAATCTGCACCCTGCACAATCTATGGTCTTTGTATTCATGTGTGTTTGGTCAGTGTCCAGACTGCCCTGCCCATGGCACCACAGCATTGGCATTGCCTATTTCAGATCATCTCTGGAAGACAAGAAGTTGGCAGCGCAGTGTGAAAAGAGATTGGATGTGACTTTATGGCGGCTGGTTGCGGTCTAGCTCCTAAGAGGACAGGGGAAAATGACAGCGACTCAAACCTCAGCTGTGGAAACTGGTTATCCGATCCTTAGGCTGATTAGAGCGCTACACATTTCACACATTTCCACGACGGCCTCTGTCTCTGATGTGTGTATTTCAGGCTGTAGTCGATGTGTGCATATGGCCCACATCTGTTAGACTTGTCTTTTGTATGGTGGCTGCATTCTTGTGCTTTTGTGAAAGGATGTGTGTGTTAACCCTCATCCCATTAGGCTCCAAATGATCGTTTCCAGACGTACTTTGTGGTGTTATGGTTTGGCCCCTTGTCCAGGCCCCCCAAGTCCCCTCTCCTCTTTCTTTCCTGACTCTTCTACAACCTATATTCATCTTTTTGTTTGTTTCTGTGCCTCTTTATTGTCCCTCCACTCTCTTTTCACCCATCTCCCTTAAAAACTCCTCTCAATCCATGCTTCGCGAAAACCCCTCCCAGAGTGATTGAACGGTATTCTCCCTCCTCTCCTGGCACATCCTCATCATTCCTGTCAGCCCACTGGGAATAAATGGGGTTTTCCTGATTTTCCCTACTCAAGATTTTCTACCTAAAATTATATTCACAAGGATCCACGTAGCCCGAAAATGTACAAAAGTTCTCTTGGATCCATGTGCACTTAAGTATCTTAGTCTTGCTGCAATTAGTTCTTGTAAAGTTCATGCTTTGACTGAATACGCTGTTCTGATTGGCTGACAGGTGTGCATTCAAAGGCCTATAATTCACAGTTTAGAATTGCCATTGCAACTGTAAAGCAACTTCCTTGTTCATTACCCCTTACGTGACACAAACTGTGGATGCTATGGTCTCTTCGTGCTAATTTCTACAGAAATTAATGATGAATTTATGTCAACAATTTCCACAAATTAAGAGGAAATGAAAAAAAAGTCAAAACAGCATATGACTCATGATTATTGGTTTCGCTCTCAAGGAGAAGTTAAAAAATGACTCATTGTGGATCATGTGAGCTCCCACTAATGAGTTCTTTTTATCAATTACAGCTTCCACAAATTACACACATTTAAAACGTTGCATAACAAGAGCCACAACAGTCACTCAAACTAAGATACGATAGAGAAAATGCAAGTTTTGGTTTAGGTTTGAACAAGGTCTTTAACACACCTCAGAACATGCAGTAGCACAATCTACCGGTCACAACATGTTTGGCTCTCTGAACGTGAAATATCACACGTAACATGACCTGTTTATGAGAGGCTCTTGTCTGTGTGCTTGCAGGGAGGGGTCGTCACACTCTGTGCTGGTCCCTAGCGCTTTATGAGCTGTGACTAGTGGGAACGGGGGTGGCTTACATCATCTGTTATGAAGGTTCAAAATATGGCCAAACACATGGTACAACTTACAGACGTTCATTCTCGCAGTTATCATAATATTGAAAGTGTAACTGCAGTTTAGCTGAGAGGTCCTTGTTGGCGCGTATGTACATCTAAGGCAATGTTGGTTCCACGAAAACGACATTCTGTTTTATAGGATGTGAAACAGAGCAGTTGGGGATGACACACAAAGGTAACAGTGTTTGTACCATAGCAGCTTATCCCTGGGCCAAGCACCAGTATGCTTAAGTCCAAAAGAATGAGGCTCTATAATATTAAACACATTTTTATTTCATTTTTGGATACATATTCATCAGGGAGCGGTCTGATTAGTATTTGTCCAGTGTTATCTGCTCTGTGCTTTGTTAGAGTGGCTCTCATGTTACATAAAAGGATCAGACCTTGTGTGTACAGCTGTTAGAAAATATCACATTAGACAACAATACATGTACTTATGATATCTTATAATATAAACAGCAAGTTTCAATAATACTATGTACAAGGACCACTGTTTTTACTCCAAAGTTTAGAGTCTCAACACAGCCTCAAGTTCATTTCAATGGTTCTTTGACATGAAACAGGAAAACTAAATCCTCTTTCAAAAGCAAAAGTGTGGCTGGTTTGACAGATACTCCACTATGTAACTCTAAAGGACAGGACACGCACATATTGCCATGAAGTGTCATCTCAACACAAATTTACAGTGCAGCTACCAGGTATAAGATAAACTATTAGGCCATTAGTGGGTATTCTTCCTGGAAAATAGAAAAGTTGCGTAGTGTTGCTTTAAGTAATCCCCCGCTACCACGGCAACAGCCTTTTCCACTGATAGCTACACCATTAGCAAAATACTCTTTATTACTTTCTTCTCGATTGGCAGGACTTAAATGAAGTTGTCATGGTAACATCATGTCAAAAACAACTATTATTTTTGTGTGTTGGACTGATCGAAGTCAACACCAAAGACTAGTACTCTTTAGTGAAACGGACCGCAGAGCTATGATTGATTCTTGTTTTTTGTGTGAGACGTAGAAGAAGAGTGAACATGTCTTGATGAAATACGTCTATTTAGGTGTCTGTAAATTCCTGCATTACTACAAGGGGACCACACCTCAAACCCAACAACAAGCACACACACGCTGTCCTTAAAAGGTGACTGAGAAATCACACACACCTAAAGGAGCACACACTTCCCGTGGAGGAGGAAGCTGGTGTGCCACAGGGTCCATGTGTGCGTGTCTGTGTGTTTACTTTTGAATATGAGGTGAATAGTGGATGCCATTGAGGAGAGAGGAGCTACTCTGGCAGGACTGGCAGCCTCTCAGCTTTAGCCCAGCTTAACTCTAAAAGGGCCGGCAAGCTCATTAGCTTCTGATGAACTGAAAGTGAGCCAAATGCTGTGTATGCTGGTGTCACCAAAAAACTAATTTATGATTTCTGAGATGGGATCACCCAACTGGACCAAAACTATCAAACTGGAAGACATAATTCATAACAAAAAAAATATGCGCAACTATCATCAACTTATGTGTTCAGCAGAAACCACAAAAAATCTCCAAAACTAGACTTCTCATTCCTGAGTGCAACCCTGTGCGACCGTCCCTGGAACTCGTGGATTATGACTAAATCTCTGCTATGTATTTAGTAATCAATATCCACTCTCTAAGAAAGGAAAGAATGCAGATAACGTTTGTTTTCCGACAATAGAGCCACACAGGGATGTGACTCAGAGGCTGGGCTGCTGATAAATGTCTGTTTTACTTGGCTTGTTGCCCTAAATGCATCACAGTCTTACAAGCAAACAGACATGAACACAACCTGATCGAACAGCTTAACCAACCCCCAGACAGTGGAAATGAAAAATTAAGTAATTTTCACGAGAAGTGCAAAAGCCCCCGTCGACTCATCTCTTAGTTGCCAAATATTCGTTTCCACTTCACTTTCTCTGAACTAACTTACGCTCAGGCTCTGCGTCTGGACCTCTCTTTTCCTTATATTCTATTCCTTCAAAACGCTTATGTTTTTTATAAGACTGGGAACAGTGTAGAGATGTCTCAAACCTCTGTTCTGCTCTCACTATACATTTACAGATGCAATCCCACCCAAGCTTCTGCATCTTTCCCAAGGGGTTTCTGTAAATGTTTTCTTCTTCTTCAACATCTCATATTTTTGTGTCTACCTACATCTACATAGGTATTTCTATGTCTCTCACTATATTTTACTTGTCACATCTAGTGAACAAAAGTCTCACTTGTACAGGTCAGGGTTTACTGAAGTAGTTTTGAAGAAGGGAGATGAACAGATGTTTCATTTCTTATCCAAACTATTACAAACTATGTCCAGACTCCTACTTTAAAACACTGAGGTACGCTAACACTTACTGCACTAAACAGACAACTGAAAAAGTACATGTGAAATGAGCTCTGAACTTCACTAAGCATGTAAATCAGTCATGTCCACTTCTTAGACAAACTTTAGTAAAAATGAATAGATCATACTCACAGTATTGAAGTTCCATACGCGCTTGAAGGAGAGCCTCTTCCTCAAGCTCATCCTGCTCTCCCCGAACAGAGGAGTAATCACGACTGCTCAATCTACATATCTACATAAACAACACACACTCCTGCACCATGATGACCCCGGCAGACCCTTATAAAACTTATCTTGTCCCTGAGAAAGCTGACTGGGATGGATCCATGCCTCAGCTCATCTATCAGACAAATGCAGAAGCTGTAACGACTCCTGCAAACATAATGTAACTCCTACTAAATGCTGTACCTCCACTTCTTTTGTCTCCCGCCTCTTTCTCACACACACACAGACACACACTCGGGGTTGACAGGCTGACGGTGAAGTTCCATTCTCTGGCGGACGCACACTCACACACGGTTTCCATAGTGACACGCCCCCATCAGGCAGCAGCTACCGAGAAGGGGCGGGACAAAGGTTAGTGTGCCAATCAAGATGCAGTATAGAATTTTACCTCTCAACCCTCCTTCAATGTTGTGCAGTTCAAATCGCAGTGAGGCAAGTCCAGCTCAAATCCAATTTAACAGACTTAATTTAATGTGTGTAGTTGGTTGTGTTCTTGCCTGACTACAAGTAAACACAGACGAGCAACAAAACTAAGGGGGAAAAGTTGAGTATTTTGCATCAACTCTTCAATTTTTAAGCTTCTATTTGTGCTGAAAGGTTAATTACAGTAAACAGTGAGCACTTTACAGAAAACAGCAGCCTACTTCAGCTCACAAAGACAGCAATTGAATTTGTGCATATGGCCTTAAGCCTCCACCTTTCTCCCTTAACTTCCTGTTTTGGCAAAAAAAAGTTTCTCTTCCACCTTCTCTCACCTTTGATACCACTGTCTAAGACTGTGATGACTCAGTAATTAGGTGGTAGGGGCGAACAACAGAAAATGGCTGTTAAATATATGTGTAGAATAGGCTGGGACTGCCTGTGCGTGACTATACTGTATTTGAGACGTCAGTGGAATATCTAACAACTTTGAACATCACCTAAATAAACTGTACACATCTGGTATATTTTCCATTACGTGATTTTTCAGGAATTTGTCTTGTCTGCATTGTGTCTGTAAATTGAATAAGGCCGTAAAACTTCAAAAAGCTAAGCTACACCCATTAAAGAGAGCAAAGTAGGTAAACTCTTCGAAAGGAGTTAGGCTGTCACTGAAGAGTCTTAGTTGAATTTTACTTATTTTCTTTAATAAAAGGTTCTCTTTGAACACTACAAGCCTGTTTCAAGTTTTACAATCAGAAACTCAGGACACAGAGCTCAAGGTGCTTGTTGTTAAAGTTACCCGTCCACGTTCAGGTACCATAGCAACATCAGGGATGGCTCCAGCACTCAGTCCCCGAACACCACCAGTGCCCCACACAAACAGAGGCTGAGGGCACTGCCAATGCACTAATTACCAGCTCTTCTAGGGAAAGGAGCCTGAAATATTTTCTCGTTTCCTTGGTTCTGCTAATTATATGAAAGACACATTATTTATTTTGAACATGTCACTTTTCCTTCACACATCTTACACGGGTAATGTCCGAGTAATTTATATTCAGCGCCAGCGCATATCAATCTTAATAAAGGCATATACTCTATAAAAGAAGAAATGTGGATTTGAATAATGCTTACCTTTGCAAAACTCTCAATCTGATGAGAAATGGACCAGAAGAAGACAAAAGAGCACAGAGGAGGTTTCTTGTGTCTTAATTCTCTAACCTAATTCCTGTGGTTTGGCCAACTTCAGATTCCTTTGTGTGTGTCCATTTTTGTTACGTGTGTGTACGTGTAGATTGTGGTCTTTTCTGGGGCAGTACAACATGAAAGAGAGAAATTCTCCTCAGAAGATATCAGATGTCAGTAATACTATATCGCTGCATGCAGAGCATACATTTCTGTGCAAAGTCTGAGAGGAAACAGTGAGTAACCAACAACTTCTGGAAGTATTTTAAACAAACTCTTTTTAATCAACAACAGTGTTTGGGATTATGGCTTAGTTCATTTCAACACCAACTTTAATCATTTTTATTAAGTGTATCTATAGCCTACTCCCAAAAATGTCTAAACTTTGTATCTGATTGCATTCAACATTTTTTCATTCTTAACATTTTTTAAAGGAAAAAAAGCTGTCATTCTGTAAAACGTACAAAGCCGTCTGACTTTCTTGCAAATGTCAGCGTCTTAGAAAAAACTCAACATTGCCCTCTGCTGATGTAAAAGTGTTCAAGCACTCCAACATGACATAAGCTGTTAATGTAACGCACTAGTTTGGACAGAGATCAGTGTGACTGTGTTATTTTCTTCCTTTATAGAACTACTTAAACTAATGCTTCATATAGCACCTTAAGCATGAGAGGGACATTATGGCAATTATGGACAATGCTGGTCCCCCTGAACAAAACCCTAGAAAGACATAAGATCAATTTTAGCCACAGACTATTTCCATCGCGCTGTACAAAAGAACATTACAGGAAATCATTCCCACCTGCTGCTATAAGACACTATAATACACATGTCCTCCTAGACCTTAGATACCTGAAATATTCAAATCTATCTATTCTACACCATTATCTTTAAATTGCAGCACTATTATTGCCTTTTTATGGTTCTCAGTCTCAAAAACTTTAAACTGACAAATATGTCAAAGGAAAAATCACAACAAATCTTGCCAAACACAGGAAAAGAACAGTCGTAAAGAGGAACTGCTCTCACAAGGCGACAGTCACCACCTCACTGACAACCTGACAGTCTTGACAACACATTTGGTAAGAAAGTAATAAGCAATCCATGTCATATTTTGTACTGAGCGAGTACTGAGTGTATCTGGCAAATCACATGACAATTTTTGGTGAATTCACCACGAAAGAGTGTATTTTACAAAAAGAAAGCATGAAGGAAGCTGGCCTCCTGAGGTGTTTAGCACACAGCAGCGGCGTTGATCCCATCTCATCATCTGATTTTCCTTCCCCCAACACAATGTGCTCCTAGGGGATGTCACGAGGAACACACACGCTGACAAAATGCACAGTAAACAAGTGTTGTGCTGGTTGGTATCTTTGGGCATTTGGTTGTGTGCCTTTTCAGTTATTTGAGGATATGAATGAATTTTTATGTGTCTCTGCGAGCGGGTGTGTGTTTTAGGTCAGAGGGCTTGTAGGCTGTTCTTTTCTCACTTCTTTGCCAAGGGAAATAATGTCCCGAGCTTCTTTTCACTTGAGTGTCAAAACCGCTCAGTTAAAAATGCACAACACAAACCAATACTGATAATGTCTTAACCTCGTGGTCAAAAACAAAGTGACAGGAAACGAGACAAACCATTTAACCAATTCAAACCAAACAAACTTGAGACTTAACCAAGTACCAGACAAAGTATGTCAACAGGTTTCCCATTTAACTCAGCGGAGCCAAAAGAGGCCAGGTGATTGGCTCTTTGTTGGTCACATGATCTGTCATTCCAGCAATAGGCCCCTGCAACTAGTTTAAGGCATTCAATTGTCTTGACATTGACATTCCCTCCACGGAGTTATGGGTAAATGAAAGAAATAGTTTCTCAGGTCCATAGCAACAGATGGGTAGCTAATCACTGATTCAATGTTCAAATGAGAACATCTTAATCTGCAGCAACAGTTTGTGGTCTGCCATAATCAAAAAGAATCTAATTGGAGTCTGAATCTGACCAACAGCTTGGTCTTGTCTAAAGAGCACAATTGTGTTATGCAGTCAGTATGCTATATGTGCTATAGACATGAGCTAAATACATGATGGCTGCATCAAAGAGAACATGCACACTCCTACAGACACACAAATACTCACTGGTTGAGTGGCCGTTTCAGAATCCACACTCAAAGTTTGCTGCTCCATGAACAAAAAGACACAAGTAATCCTCAACACTGCATGTGACGGCTCCCCTCAGTGCGCATTGTCAGCAGCTTTTTAATAGATATCTGTGTCAAGTGATGAAGAACCACGACTTAGCAGCTAAAGCTTGATGGCTTTCAATCGTCAGAAGGCTACAGAATGTCGCTGTCGTCGGATTCCCCTTCCCTCTCTCTCCCTCTTTCGCTCTCATCCCCCACCTCCACCTCCTCCTCCCTGCTCTTTCCACCCACCCTTGTATAATTTCTATTCCACCCACACTGCCGTAGTCTGAGAGACGCAAATGCAGAGGCACGGCAGAGGAGGGAGACCCCTGCCATTAAGGAGCGTGCACACACACACCCACCCACCCACATGTGAAAGCAGCGCTGGGAGAAGTGTCATACCCTCAGTGTTCTTGTGTCATCTGCTTAGTATGCCCCACGCATATCAGCAGAGTCAACTGACATTCATGATGGCTGGAGAAGGGGGGCAAACGGGGTAAAACAGGAACACACTCACATGGAGACACTGAGGATTAAGCAAGAGTAAGGACCAGGGAGGAAAACACAGTCAGAAAGAGAAACAGGAAGATCTTCCACTTGACAGCAAGGAATGATATCTGCCCTGATAATGAGCAAAGGAGAAATGTTGAATTCCTCAACATGCCTTGACATACAGTGGCTGCACTCGCCCTAAAACTTCCCTCCACAGACACGCACCCCTCAGGCTCAAGCTCAGGGAGAGGACAGAGTGGGTTAGGAAGAACCTCGACTGAGCTGAGCAGACAAAAAAAAAACACAAAATGCATAATTATTCTCAATATAACACACAAAATTGTTCAGTGTTCTCAAGCGCAGTCGGTTAATTGATAAGAAAGATGCAAGCAAGTGTTAAGACAGAGTTCATAATTTACACCTGTACTAAATTAGTCTCAAAGAGGAAACTCCATGAACATAATCACCAACCATCATATCACCATAATTACGTTTGCTCACATAAAGTTCTAATCTTGTTAAATCATGTATAAATCAGAAACACCTCATTGGTATGAATTGATTACTATGGTATTGCCACTGCTTCTTGAAATTCGCATGTGATCAAGACATGTCGGGTGAAAAAGACACAAGCTTCAACGTAGAAAACAAGCCATACGTCCTGTTCAAAGAGTCCAGAGCATCACAGTGTGACAAACAGATTAAAGCAGCTTCAGGATTCAGTCAAGATAAATGTCACAGTGTAGTTGATGCAGAAGGGCTTCATTAAAAAGAAAATAAAACCTTCACTGAATTAAAAGCAGTGAAATGCAGCCTGTCCGTTCAGCATTAGCTTTAAATGGGCCAAACAGACTAATGTTGTGGTTAACTACTTTTAACCAAAACGCACACTGCACCAAATGCTTAAAGTAAAAAGAAATGATATCTTCCTCTACTTATCGTTATGTTCAGGAAAAAACGGCAGCAATCAGAGCTGCAATCAGCCTGTTGTGTCCATTCTGTGGCACTTGTGTTTGTGCATTCGACCTCTACATGATTACTTGTGCCTGTTTTAGGTGTAATTCTCTCTGATGTGAATCGCCTGGACACTTGAGACTGATTCCACCTTCAGTAACCTTGTTTTTCTTACTGTATGTCACCATATTATTATTGCATCATTCAGTTAATCTGTGAGTGAACTCTATTGCTGTGAGAGATATCATCATCAAAGGCTCTGTGTCTCTTTGCTCAGACTTCAATAACAGTAGAATCAATATATGTTCATGCACACTAATGTCTTTGTGTATTATTGATTTAAGGTTGTGATTTGTGCATCCTTTTCTTTTGTACTGTATAGGTGTATGTGTCTGTTTTGTGCTTGTGTGTATCCACTGTATACTCTTTGTGTGGAGGCTTCCCTAACGAGGGGAATGTCAGCTTGTTGCTCATCAGGGCTCATTAGAAGTGCAGCTAACACTTCAAACCCCATTACCCCCCACCACTGTCACCACATGAATTCACACACACACACGCACCCACACACACACATGCACCACTCTATCCTTCAACCCCCTCTCCTAATACAAAGCTCTCTCTGTTTGTGGACATTACTGCATGTGAAGCAAAAAGGAAAAGGCCTAACGACCGGAAGAAAAAAGGTGGGCTACAAGAGGAAGAGTGCAGGGGTTTGAACAGAGCTCTAGCAATGAGAGGCTTGCTAATTGTTGCATGATAAATTAATGATGGGGATTGACATTGGGAGGATTTTGGCTTGGTATACGTGATGGTCAATGTAAAAGCCATAAGTTTTTCTTCATTGAACAGTCTTATGTCTCACCAACAACAGTAATTCTCACCAAATAAAAAGACTTAAAATGCCCTAAACTGACTTTTTTCATCCTTTGTGGGCATAGTTTATTTGATAGGATCAGATCACAAGCCTCGCAGTGTTTGCAACAGGTGCTAATTTGCAATACTACTATTATAAAAAAACAAAAGTTAAAAGGGAGCTATCAAGGATGCAATGCTAACAGTCAAATGCACTTAGAAAGGTAAAACAGAAAGTACTATTAACAGTTTAGCAAATCACAGTGAAGACAAGAGTGGAGTGCTGCTGCTAAATGTTAATTCTTGAAGTTGTGTTTTGGACTCCTCTGAAAATCAAGTCTCTCAGTTGTAAATCCACCATAAAAGTCTGAAGAGGAAAAATGTATCATTATTATTATTATTATTATTATTATTATTATTATTATTAATTAATTAATAATAATGATCACGCACAGTGTAATCCCCTCCGTTTGCCAAACAACAACAAACTAAATGGTTTTTTTTCAACGTTCATTATTTTGGTAAATTGAACACACACTATTCGTGATCAAACATAGCATTTTGCTGCTATCTTTTTCTCATTCTTTAGCATTTATGAAAAAATGCCAGCAATGTATAGAAAAAAAAACATTCACTGCTATAACCACATCTTAGGATCTGCTTATCTGTTGCCAGTGTGTCTCTGTACCCACAGAAAAGCGGAAATGTTTGCCTTTCCTCTGATCTCTATCTTACAAAAAAGAGAGAAGAGAGCAACTGTTTTGAATCACACAAACTGTACTTTGCTCATCCCAAATTGAGACTGTGACAAGAATAACACACAGTATGTTCCAGCGTGGCTTCACCGTGTAATGTACATTATTGAGCTGTAGCTAATTATCCTGCTGCTTTACAATTCTGTTGAGAAGGGACAGTTGATAAAAATAGATGCTGAAGATAGATACATTTAAGTACCAAAATAAAGATGAACATAAAATTGTGCAAATCTTCTCTGGGCTTGCCTCAAGGTTTTTCAAGCGTTATGATAGCGCCATGATAGCAAATCTTTGTCCCCTTCCTGCCTGAGTACTACAACGACCACAGGCAACCTATTAATAAATTGTTGTAAAGCAGAAGAAAATAGGCACATTGTTAGGAAAAACTCATGGCTCTCAAATGACTTGATACCAGGTCGTTTTTGTGCAGCAAAAAAACCCATTCTTGTCAGGATGGACCATGAACACAGTCAGCAGAAAATGTAGGGCTTGTGCAGTGACAAGTAAACAACACAACACACACACACACACACAAACAAGCTGCAAATAGCAAATCTTTACTGCTGAAATATAAAGCTTAAGGGCCCTTTCTATTAAACAAGGTCAGTCTATGATTTTATGTATGTTGCCACGGTGATGCCAGAGTAGGGCTTGACGTGTAATGTGGATGTATGATACTCATGAGCCGCTATTTTTAGAGGTAGATGGCGCATGGGTGGCTCAAATGTGACAATAACACTGAGCTTGAGCAATGCGGTAACACTGTGTAGTTGGGGAATATGCGCGCTACATATGTCTGTTCACTCTTACCTCCAGGTCGTCAAGGGAGCGGGCCAGGCTGAGACGTTTGGAGCGTCCAAATGAGCGTCTTGCTGAAGAGCGCTGGGGCAGAGGAGGAAAGCCCATGGTCAGGCCACGAAACCGACTTGCCTAAAAGAAAACAAAAATACTTTGATTAAAAAAATAATAGCTAATAATTTGTGCATAGTTAAAGGAGAAGTAAGTCAAATATTTTGGATAAAATAATGACCATTCTTCTTTTTGACTTTGACTTAAGATTTCAGTGAATAGACTGTTGACAGGGTTTCAGACAATGCTGCAGTGAACTGTATTTGAGTTTTCAAGTCACATGGATGTTAGCTCAGTAGGTTAGGTTTGTTGATGGATGTTGGTCTTTGGTTATATTTGCTCCACTGCTCACCAATAATGATTTTGTCAACTTTAAAATGTAATGCTAAAAACTGACTAATTGAGCCAGAATAATTAAATCAATCCTCTTGTTGTAAGAAATATTTTAGGCATTAAATGCTGCTATTTCTAAGGTTACATGTATTTACACCCAAAGTATTTCACATGTTTGCTGACATGAAATCGTCAGCACTGAGTCTTGCCTGAAGTTTTGCTCACACACATGCCTCTTCCACAAGGGCTTCTTTTCACCAGGTAAATGTTAAATTCCACATGTTAGAAGCAGGCATGTACAGTCCTGTGATTTGTCCTGCAGCACCATGTTGTACTTTCAAACCCATACTTCCAAAAAAAGATTCTGACACAGGATGTAATTACAACACACATGAAATAATAGTCTTATATGGATCAGATGTTTTCAATATCCAGCCCCAGCTCCATTTCATAATAATCAAGAATTTGAATTCTGTGTTAACTTGTCATAAATGATACCGACTGTGGATGGTTAAGTTCACCAGCTGTTACATGATGCCATAAATGAGCGCATGTGATCATTAGTCATTGGCTCATCAGGATTTATTGCCCAATGCCATCTGACTATGATGTAACCACAGTGAATGATGCTGTAAACCCACAAGTGAAAGCTAGTGCTGTTAACATCACAAATACCCCTTTTAAATCAGGACATTTTTGTGTTTAATGAACAACGGAAGTATTCTGCAACTTCATAATTGCTCTCAAATGTCATGCATTGAGTCTGCTATAACGGCAAGCATGAGTAGAGTCCTGCTGACTAGTGAGTAATTAATCAGCACTGATGGGCTCCAGAGGCCAAACTATGACACATGTTGAATGTGACTAGCTGATTAGAAGCAGGTCTCGTCGGCATTTCATCAGGAGATGACCAGTGGTGTTGCCTAGATACTGACTCTACATGTGTGGATGTGCGCGTCACTTGGCATGTGAGCCAGTGTCAGTGAGAGAGGCTTTGCCAAAAATAAATGCTTAATTCAAAGAACTCCCACACAACCATATTTTGACCTTAGGGTGAAACAATTAAGTGAGGTGCAGGTATAGCAATGTGAAAAGCTAAAACTCAATTTTAGTGGAAAACAATTATTAAAATTTGTCTATACTTGTCTTGTACACATCATCGACATCATAAAAAAGAATTATGTTTCTTGATTATGACAAAGCTTCAAACAACCAGCACCAGCATGTGACATGTGATACTAAACATTCAAATAACAAGTATTGACTCCTATTCAAGGCACTATTATGAGTTATATATATCCTCAACGTGTCTGAAAATGCCATGCAAAAATATAGAAAAACAAGGGAACCAATCGAGGTTTAGAAGTGAAACAGTGCCACCATATGGTAATAGATAATAAAGCAAATACAAATACAAAGGATTGTCACACAGAAAATTACAATTTACTAGACACTAGCTAATAACTTATCTATGACCTGGTCCCAATACGGCTCTGGCCCATTTATGTGTCAGCTTCCCTCGGGTCAATATTGGTCCAGAACAGTATCATCCTTATTTTGTCTTTAGCCTCTATTTAAATCAAGAAAAGACATAGGGCAATGACATGGGGAAAACTAGCCCGAGCTGGTATTCAAAACTGAGCCACTTTGCTGTTGATTCATCCCCTCGGTGAGCACCAAGTGTTAAAAGTTAATGCAACCTTTGTGATACGGATATTGTATAAATGATTATCATATAATAAAGATACAATCTTAAATATTTTGTGCAGACCTAATGGATACATTTACATGAAATTTACAAAATCTAAATATGGTTTACTCAGTCTAGTCAATATGCATGCTATTTGATAAGTAGCTCAAAGCTGCCTTGCTCTTTTCACTGACATTGAAGTGAGAAACAGGTGGTTTTCAGGTAGTGGCAGATGCTGGCTTGTACATAATGCATGATCTGATACTGGAGCGGTGAGGATAAATAAGTTATTCTACCAAGTCTGGGACAGCCAACTGGGATCTGTCGTTATTTAATATTAGCAGGTTTCTAGAGCTAAAGGAGGTAAATGTAGGTGGCAAGAGTGAGAGAGTGAGAAGCACCAGGACAACACACAGATGGATTTATAGCTTCAATAAACTGTAGTCTCAGACACAGTGGCCAGAGTAAATTTCCACAGCAGGGGTGTGTGATGGGGGATGCTATCTTCTGCCCAGTCTTCTCATCTCATAGTCACTTTTAACACAACTCCACCAAAAACTCACAGTCCACAAACTGGCACACTATCACTGAATCCACTATTAGAGAATACTGACAGTCCTAAACCAGAGATTATGAAGACATAGGAAGAGGCAAAGAAAACACTAAATATAAATGCCTCAAATTCATAATTTTTAGTATTTGAGCACTACTTAACACGTACTAACTTACTTACTTACCTTTTTCTCTCCCTCCTTGGTGTTCCCTCGTTTCTTCTCTCTATCCCCTCTCTCTGCCACAGGTCTTTCCCGGTCACCAAACAGCTTTTTAGCCCACTCATCTTTCTGCACGGCTAGCCGGTGGGAGTGGGGAGGTATTGGAGGAGGAGGAGGAGGCTGTGGTGGCAGGGGGTCCCCAGGGGCCAACGGGGCCCGGTAACGGTCGGCTGGGATCTTATTCATGGGTGGGGGTAGGGTGCTGCAGTTGGCTGATGACCATCCGTCAGTGGACTCAGCGTAGGACTCCTGGTCGCTGCTCAGGCCGAGGTGGTGCTGCTGCCGCCAGTCTCTCAGCACATGGACTGGTAACCACCGCTGAGGCTCCGCCCCTCCTCCCACAGCCCCTCCCACTGCTCCTCCCCGTACTCCCTGTGAGAAGTGGTGTGGGTGGACCCCTCGCCTGCTGGACACTTCATGGTGAGGCAGGGGCAGAGGGTGAGGGAGGTCAGCCAGGTGTGATTCATGGCGATAGTGACCATTTCTCAAAGCCACAGGAGGAGGAGGCGGGTGTGAGGCCGCCACTCCAAGGGTGGGGCTCCAGGCCTGCTGGGAGGACGGCGGGCTGTCCCAGTGACGTGGCCCAGGGACATAGTTGTTGGCAGGAGGACCCCCAAGGTCAACTAAGAGCACCCTGTTGCTCTTCTCTTCAGGTAGAAAGTTGCCAATACCACTGTCACTGTTGCTGCTGGTGCTGTGGTTTTGTTGGGCGTCGTTGTCTGGATCATGAAAGGCCCGTGCCCTGACCCCTTCAATATTGTCCCCCATGTCTCGATACAGGACAGAGACAAACTGAAGAAGAGGCTGAGAGCTGGGTGGAAACTCCAGACATCCTCCGGTATCTGGGTCTGGGGTACACTCAAAACCAAACCTCCTGGCAACACTCATGTGGACCTGTAGAAACAGAGTTGTTAAAGACAATAGTATTTGGGAAATAATTAAAAATAAATAATTTAAATAAACTCTAGTACAAGAGAGGCAAGATCATACAAATCATTGCCTCATTACTATTTTCAGTTGTAGCGGTCACATTCATTTGCACTGTTTGCCAAACTCTTAGAGTCAAAGGGCAAAGAAATAGTTAAATTCACACGCTTTTATACATTTCTAGTATGAAATATTTTGTTGTATAGGTCTTGCCTGGTATCATTTATAAATCCTTCATAAATAAAAGTAAACATTTTGGCTGCAGTAAAGTGCATTAAACAAGGCTTTCACCTCATCTAATCTACTAAAAAAAAAACAGATAACAATTGGCAGGGAAAGGACATCATCATCCTACCTGATGGTGGCAAAGCTCTGGGTCCACAATAAATACATGGCAGGATGTCCTCAAACCACTCTCTTCATCTCGTCCATTGCTAAAGAAACGGTCATCATGGTCGTCTGTAGCCTGCATTGTGACCAGTCCAAAGAATCTTCGATCATCTGGACAACAAGCACTGAAGGCTAGTTTTTCTGCTGGATAGGTGGCTAAGACCTGACCTCTATCGCTGCACAAACGAACACTGTCATGCATGACCTGTAAAGGTAAGAGAAAATACCTCAAATAAGCGAAAGAAAGGGGCATTGTGTAAAAATACAAATTAAAAACTTCACACTTCACACATTATTCACATTTAAATGATAAAGAACCATAGAATCTGTAAATTCAGCTGCCGGTTTGGAGTCATATTTAAAGTCATTCTATGTTTGTTTTAGTTATGGAGACACTGGTATGTCTGCCTTTTAGAAACATATATGTCACACATGGATGACTCTGGAATTAAGTTTAAATAAAAAGTGAATAGTTTTCACAGTAAGTTAGTCATACCTTCATTAGGACCAATGAGTGTATCTTTTGCTCCGCTCGAAGCCGTCTCATGCTGCCCCTGATGGCTTGTAAACTGTCATTCTCTAGGCTTGCCCCTGTGGATGCGAGCTCAATGGACCCAAGATAACCAACAATCATCCCTACATTGAGGATGCCTTCAGTCGGCTCTAGGCCCAAGTCACCGCTGTTTCCCACGTCCCCTTCATGCTCATCATGGTGATGAAGGTGGAGATGTCTAAAGTCTGTGTCAAGAAAAACTGAATCATCATTTATAACCTGGGCCATCTCCTCCTCAGACAGTAAGTTGGGGTTGCTATGGGAACGGTTGTGATACAGGGAAAACTCTGGATCAGAAAGGGGACGTGGTTTCGATGTTGATGTGACCCTTTCTTTGTCGGAGCTGCTGGAGGAGTGGCTGGAGTTTTCAAAAATCATGTTAAAGATGCCACCAGACTGCAGCTCTGCCACAACTTTCTCTGCTCTGTTTATACCCAGTTGCTTAGCATCCACTTTGGGTTTGTAAAAACCCCCTCGAGCCCCTGACCTGCTATTATTATTGTTGTTAATACTGTTATCATAGAAATAGTCCAATTCGTCATCACTAGAGCATGAGTCCAGGAAAGATGCTGCCATATTATTGCTGCTGTGGTGTCGACTGCCAGCACTGCGTTGATGGTGATGGTGTCTTCTGTGACGCTCTCCTTCAGCAATAACCAACTTCAAAACACCAGAGCAACGGCCAATTAGCTTGACAACATCTTCATGGGATGCTTTGCTGACATTGATGTCATTAACAGAGAGAATATAGTCTCCTGACCGTAACCCAACATAATCTGCTGGGCTCCCCTTTAGAATACAGCTGAGGACACAGGGGCTTTGACCTGACAGTGTAAAGCCATACCCTGTTCTTCCTCTTGCCACTTCCACAGCACGGATACGGCCTTGCTGAGAGGTGGAGGGATGGGGCAGGTTGAGCCCACTTCCAACACATGGACGTCTTTTAGACGATGAATCCATTTGCCTAAACATTGTGACAAGTGTTTACTTCTTGTTTTATTATACAGTTATTCTTTATCTTCACATCATAGCCATGCCATAGCTTAAAAGAAGTAATCTGTCAGACTTCTGGGACAAAATTGTTGCAGAGGTGTAATAGCTCAGCCTTGATTCTTGCGTAGTCGTGATAGCAGTCCCATCCTGGTGTCATTTACTCCAAGCCAACAGGCTATCTGCCAATACAATGCAAGGCAAAATTATTAGAGTATTTGTATCACAAAACCATGATATTGTGTGTGTGTTTATGTTGCTAGGCCCTATGTAGAGCTTTTTACAGATTCGAAAGGTTTGCAACTTACTTAAGTGTATTAATAACATACTTGAAAATACAAAGAGTTTTCTCTCTGGGATTAATGTTGCTGAGAAGCCATAGACCTTTATAATGAAGTAGGCTTCCGGAATGGGAGGAGTCCTAAGGTACACACACCTGGGCAGCTCTGTGATACTTGGAAGCATTCATCACACCTGGCCGATTCTCGGGTAACATTATTCTGATCAAATCTGACAGCTGTGGGATAGAACAAGAATCTATCTATCTTTTGTCAACTTGTTTGCAATTCGCCGAGTTCTTTTTTTGTAAACGAATGACTTATTCATAACTTTGCAGCCAGTAAAAGGGGATGTTAGGTTAGCTAAGATTAGCGGTTAGCAAATTAACTCTAAACAGCTAAAATGTGACCATAATTTGGCTGTTAAACGTAAACAACAAAATAGCGCTGAGCTTATCTTGGCCCTAAATGAAAAGCTACGCGATAATTTTTTTGAAACGATACTTGTAAAAGTTTTTTCTTAGTATAACTTACTGCTCTTAAGTGCAACCGTCCTTGCTTAGCCTTTAGTCCCGCCCCCCAATATCCAGATCTCAGGAATGTCGGTCTGTAACTATGGTAACGAAATTGTATACAGACCTTTTGACGTTGTCATTGGTTTACATAAATGTCAATCAGACAAAGAACCGTAATGTGGATAAAATTGACAAAAAGTTAGCTTGACTTATCACAAATAAAAGTATCGCCTGTCGCAAGTTCGACAGGTGCCAAAACGTATATCTCTCTATTTTAACTCTGTAACAAGAAATAGCTGTATTGATGTAAACACATTTTAGTAAGCATTGATAACATTTTAGCTGCCCGAAGTTGGAAATTGAGACAGCAAGGGACGGGGACAGCTGGCAGGAATAAGACTGGGCTGTAAAAAGAGGGGTTGTAAGTCAGAGACTAGTGGTCTTTTTCATGGTTCGCTTAAAATGTTGAGTCAAACAAGGGTCATTTAGCGACAGTTTAAAGCAACTTACTTGTCTGCATCCGGTGACGATGTCGGCCGTGCTGTGTCCATAGTTCTGTAGCTAGGGTTAGTAAGGTAAACTCAGAGGCGATGGGTAAACAAAAGAAAAGGCTGCACCATCTGGCGAAGTAGCCTTAAGAGGAGGGCGACTGGAGCAGAGGGAGGGAGGTGTGTTTAGAGAGGCTAGAGTAAGGAGGAAATGTCTCACTGTTGGGGTAAATCAATTAGGAAGTTTAATACACTGCACACTATGTCTAATAGTTGTGTCAAAGAGAAGCATACTCAGACTAAAGGGAAAAACATCTGTGGCATCTGTATTTTGAGAGCTTTTACGAGCACTCATGTACACCTTGTAAAATTTCCCTGAAAGCACAAATCAGGAGTATTTTTTTCAAATGTTGTATTAATATCCACAGTCACTCAGAGGTTTGCTTTTTTAACCCAAGTAAAAGCAAAAAGTGTTGTTTAGTCTATACTAACCTGCTAAACTCTTAGTTTTCAAATTGCTTTTGATATTTAGTAGTTTCATCCCAATACCATCATGATTTAGCTCATGGGCCATATGGCATTTACTTAGTAATCCTATTAATACATTTAATCACTTAATGGGGGCTTTACAACCAGTTACAGGAAAAGAACCCTGAAAAATCACATACACATAGGCTATTGGACATGCTGAAGATCTTAAATCTAAAACATCTATATCAGTGTGTAGCATCAAGCATTTGACCCAAATAGGCAACAATGTTCAGTTAAAATGTTAAAAATAAACAAGATAACATCTTTAAATAATTTATTAATTTCTACAACAGACCATATGCAGTGTTTAATCTCTGCAAAATCTTACATTAAAGTGAAATACACAATCTCGTTCATTTTCATTTTTTTTTTTTTTTTTTTTAACAGGCAACTGTAACAAAAAGGTCAAGGAGGCTTCAGGAGTTTGTCTAAGGCTAAGATCAAAATCAGAAAATGACCATCTTCACTCTGTACTTCTTTTTCAGATTGGTCAACATTGTGTCAATTTAAAGTTTTTATTGGACCCAAAAGGGTGATTAACACACAATTATTCAGTGAGAGGAAAAAAGCCTTTGTGAAAGACATTGTGAAATTCAGTTCAATTTGTAGTGACCTCTGAGCCACCTTTAAAACCCAAAGATGTTACAGTAATTGTATTATACTCCACAGGGGTCTTGAGTCTGTATTTGCTTACGTCTAGAAACAGCCCAGACAAGTTAAGACAAAATTGCTCTGCCATTCTTGAACTGGACATTGTTCTACATTGGCCTCTATTAATCTGCTTAGAGGGTCCTTTTTAAGCTGTATTTTCCCAAGGTTTAAAGGACTGTAATTAATTTGAAGTGCTAACTTAAACCAGTCTCATGGTCTTTAAGGTCAGTTATCTCACTGTACAAGCTGTGATTTTGTTTTAAGTCAGACATTGCATATGAAGAGTTTGTAACACCACCATAAAGAACTTCAGGTTTGAGTGCTGTATATATATATATAATATTCTGCACATAGACAATTATTGATGGAATATTTACCAATATTAATGGAATATTTACCAATATTAAACAGAGACAAAATATTTAAAGCTCAACAACAACAGAAGAGTCCTACTGTCACGTGGCACCCCTACGCTACACTTCCTCATTTTGATTTGTCAAAGCTGCTGTTGGTCGCTAAGGTTTCAAGGCTCCTTTTGGATTGTGTTGCATCACAGTCATAGCAACCGTAACCACGGAAATACAGAATTAAGGATTATGCTAGAAAATAGCAGTAATGCCAAGCATGCGTCAAGCTTTCAATGTACAAGACATACATTATTCAGTCTTTTTCTAAGGCAAGTGTATGTACAGAGTGACAAGGCCTAGATCTTATCCAGGATGCTCAAGTTTTAAATAGAACATTACTTTTTTGCATTCTGTGCTCTTCTGATTACGTTGTGTTTTAAGACAGAAACATGGCATTGCATCATCGTAAAATTTAAGATCTTTCTTTATACAACCTGATCATGCAACATGGCTTTCATACTACTTTACAGATATTTTACACAACACTCAACATAGATGACTGCAAATAACCTCCAACAATAAGTCACATATATCCTGAGTAAAGAGGACAGGAAATTGAATAATTTGTGGTAATATTCCATTATGGATGGGCTTGAATTTTAAAATCTGTATAGAGAATATACTTTTCTTTAAAACACACTTCTGTACATAACTTTCTAGTTCTTTATCCTATTTAAGTGACACTACAGGGTCATAAGTGACACTACAGGGTCACACCTGCCACCCACTGCTTCAGTGAATATTTGTGAAACATATCTTATTGTCCATATGCTCACAACATAAATTTAAAATGGATTCAAAATACAACTGACATTAAGCAAGCATTTCTGAGCCAGTGAAATGACACTTTGCATTGAGACGTTTTGTCAAGGTGCTGGATTAGATAAACATACAAGGTGCTGTTGCTTGTCTTGTGTAATGGCCTGTGCATGGGTGTAGATGTCTTCAGCTGGGACAGAAACATACCCTTTGATTTTGAGACTCCTTTCACATGTAGAACCTAATGGTGTTGCCTCATGTTGCTTGTTTGCTTCATAACAACCCGTTTGACAGTAGATCAGTGAAACAAGTGAAATAGACAAGGCTACAGTAGATTACTTTAAGTACACATTCTGCTTTTTCACCATTATTCATTTAAGCACAACAATTAAGTGCAGGTGGGATGTCATTTCACACCAGGCCACATTTCTAGTCATGCTAGTGGTATGCCTTTGCTGCCCTCAGAGGGATGTGTCTTGGTGGATTGACTGCAGACAGCCCAGCAACTGGTGATAGGGACTACCTGGTGAGGCCACAGTCTCAAACACAGACTGGAAAGCCCTGCGGTCCAATTCCTCATCAATCTGGTGCCGGTAGAAGTCCATTGCTACCAGACAGAACAGGTTGACATCGACCACCTCGCTGGAGCCCATTCGACTGATTACATGGGGCAGTCTGGCGTAAAAAAAAAGTAGTTAAGGGGAATCATTTCAAACCCACTTCAAATTATTTAGATGTAATCTAATATAACAAATCAAGCACTGTCTTTGAGATGCAAGGATACAGAGCTGAGATCCACTGTGAGGTGGATGCAGAGACAAAGAAACAGGAGAGGCTCCACATGGCCATTGCCACAGGTGTCCTCTGGGTGAAGTTGGACAAGGACAGTAGCACCCAGTCTCGCACCATGGATGACTGCCCTGTTGCATGGAGTGTTTGGAAAACCTGGGTAATGTGAATAACAGGTATTATGTGCATTTAGTTTAAACTAAATCTGCATTAAGCTTAAAGACTGTGCTGTCTTTCTGTGGACCATAATGGCATAATGAGGAGTATTACTTCCAGCCATCCTTTTTTGACCCTTATTTGATGTTAGTTTTACCACAGCAGTACAAATAAACATTTTATCATTCAGAATCAACTGTAAGTGCATACTAACTTTGGGATTTGGTAGATACAAAATCTTGTAACTGACCTTGTAAACAACAGTGGCCATGAATTGTGGGTAGGGCTGCTGATTGGACAGGAACTCTCCAATGACCTTGTTCATGACATCCTGAGGTGGAAAGAAGTCATCCAGAAACTGGGGCAGAATCCTCGACACCACCCGAGCCTCGCTGGGTAAACCCTTCCGGATTCTGAAAACAGGAAATCCAAAAAAAAAAATATAAGGAAATGCCAAGTGTACCGTTTCGTGGTTGTATTCAGGAACACAACAAACTCACTGGTCAAAAGTGACCAAACAATGTCGCTGAAAAGATACAGTTGATGTTCATAAATTCTGAGTCCAGTGATTTATAAAGAAAAGTGTGTTTGTACCTGTCAAAGAGAACAGACACTCTCTCCATGGCAACAATGATGGACTCGCTGTCCGGGGCCTGAGGGTCAGAGTGAGTGGGGCGGCTGGCAGGACTGGCCTTCTCCTTGCCTGAGGAGAAACCAACATGACCCGCCGTGACGCCCGCCGCCTTCACTACAGCAGAGCCAGAGTCAACCTGACCTCTAACCCCTGTCACTTCTGAACCCGAAGCAAGCACCGCTGAGAGGACGACCAGTGGAACACAGATTAGATTTTGACTAGAACTGAGCAAAACAAAAAGCTGGACTAATTACAGCAACATTTGGTCGAATTACTATGTGAATGACTAATGTTGGAAGTATTTGTAAGACTAGTGTTAAGAGACTAGCGTCTCTGTTTCCTGGGGAGAGTCAATACAAGAAAAGCCCTCCCATAACCTAATTTCTATGTGATTACTATATGATTACTAAAGGAGTAAGTTTGCATAAAGCCAAGCTGTATCCTCAGAAGTTATCATTTACGTCACAGCAGAAGGGAAACTGCTTGAGCTTAATAAAGTTATAAAGTTAATAGGGACTATCTCAGGGGTTAGAGGTAGGTCTATCAGGAATCTCATCACTTCTAATATGAATCACATGCAGGATGCAAACAGGCAGTTTAAGAGATGTGTAGTGAAAGAGTTGGTTGTGCAAAGAGATGTGATGTAAATGACTACATGGGGGAAGCTGTAAATATAGTTACTGAAGCGCACAATGTATAAAAAGTAAAGCAGTTTCCAAAGAGAGGTTGACTTGGCCTTATAGAAGTTGTACAGAATGGACTTTCTACATACCACTGTAGTGGTATGTAGAGGTATGTAGAGATACCACTGTAGTGGTATGTAGAGGCATTCTTTTGTCTATATCAAACAGAAGTAACAAAGTCCACTTAAGCTTGTTCCAGTTTTCCTCTTTAGAGACCCACATGTTTGAGTTAAGGAAGGAAAAGCATCTTCGGACTAGCAAATATATGAATTTAAAAATATGTTTGATTATCAAGGGAATAGATTTTTCTCTTTTAGGTTTGAGGTGTCTTTTTAACATGCAGTTAAGTTAGCCTCGAGCAGAATGGTTAGACAAGGAATGCATCAGTTATTTGTTTAGACTGCAGGTTTACATGCATACATTTTACAAGGGCATTAATTGCATCATAATCATAGACATTGGTAGCAGCAGTCCAGATGTGGTGTTTGCTAGTAAGCAAGCATGCAGTCACTGGGATGGGTTTGTGTTGGTTATTTTATGAAGGTGCTGCGTTTCTTACCAGTGTACATGCAGGTGAGCATGAGTCCTAGGGCAGCCATGGCTCGATGTGGTGACGGCATATTCACTCTATCCACACTCAGTTTAACCAGTGCTTCAGCATCGACTCGTGATAACTGCTCTGACAGCAACAGGCGTTCAAGGCCACGCAGCACACAATGATAGATCACAGAAGGAGTGGAGTCTTCACTGGCTGAGACCATAACACCACACAGCTGGAAAACAGGGAGACCAGGAGCACAGAAGTGGAAACATTTAAGGGAGGTTTATCTACACAAAGCACCATGAACATTTTATTTACCTGAATAATTCCAGCCATAAACTCTGCTCCTACATCTAGAGGGTAGTTCTCCATCATGTAGAAGGCTACTGCACACATTACCAACACATGCTGCTGGTTGTGTAAATGCACACAGCTGGAAAACACAAAATACATCATGAATGAAACACAACTGCACTACAATATAATGCAACTAAAGCAACTTAGGGTAACTAGTAGGATAAAAACAAATGAATTTACCAGCATGTTATAGTGCACAGTTGGTTCCCCAACGCTCTTTTATCATTATTTAAGCTCATTTGATCATCTTGATCAAATGAGGTCATTATTTTTTACTCTCATCAGTACTTACTGTGCAATAGCCCTCAGATTGGACAGCAGGTATTCAGAGACTGTAGGAATCAGCTGTTTGGCTGTATCATCAAGCAGGTCACACTCCAACACATACAAAACTCCATGAAGAGCTCCCATTCTGCTGGGCAGATGGGTGCTGCGAAGAGTTGTCTCCAACAGGCGACACACCGGCTCTGCTATTGCTTTATCCTGGAAATTTACGTGGTGATTTAATGAATTTTAAAGTACAACTTCCCGCTGTCACAATTTACTTTGCTTACCATGCCCAAAACAGCAGCAGCCTTGCAGATTGCAGGTACCAGGTACTGATTTAGAATCTCATCTTCTGGTGGGTGGAGCTTTTGCAGTTCCATCAGGGTGGAGAACATCATGTCAAATTGATTCCTCTCTGTGAAGAGATCTGACACTGCCAGCAGCTGCAGAGAATATAAAGGCATGTGTGAGCGTCGCCTCTGTAGGAGTAGGATTTCCCCGTTTCCCTCCCATATGTATTACTTTATGGTTTACATGAAATAAATATTAAAAGAATAATGTTCTTTATTTTTTTAAGTATACACTTTATATGTGTAGTTTAACACCTGTATTTCCCTGAGGGACTGATGAGCTTTTCTGAAGACTTACTGATCGGACAACTTCACTGATTAGTATGGTAGGAGTCCTTCTGTTGTTTGGTGAGCCTGGGATGAGCCACTGACTGTAGAGCTCGAGAAGGAACTGGGAACATGAATGAATGTCCACTCCTGCACGGTGCTTCCTGAAAGCACAGGGAAAAAAAATAGACCATAATGTGCCTGTGCTTGTTTTTGTGTTAACTTATCAACAACATCAAAAGAGCGACATCCACGTGCATTATTTTGAGATACCTTGAATTGATAGGAGATAATGGTGGGGATGTTGGAGCTGGAGTGTCTGCTTCATCTTCTTCATCTTCACCCCATTCTTCCTCTCTGAGCGGAGTGATGTTGTTGCCAAGCCAAACTGAATGGATTGATACCTGAAAAGACAAAGTGTTTTACAAAAGCAAAACAAAAAAAATATTACCTTCCAAATATACATATTTACTTCTTACCTGTCCCAATTTGTAGTCCATGTTACCCATTTCCCGTTCTGTGTTAATCTGCAGCAACAGTTTTTCATGGCTGATGAGTGTGCCTGCTGAAACACCAATGGAGGAAAAACTGAAGTGGTCTCCCCATCTACACAAATTAAGCGCATTTATATATTTTATTACCAGCAGAGGCTGCAGAGAGCGAGGGCACAGGGTCCCATGCATGGTAGGGATGATGTGTGTGAACATTGTCCCTCTTTGACACAAGAGCCTGGATCTCCCGCTCCACTTCACCCCTGATCACCGCAAGCTTTCTTCCAAACCTTTGTAAGCAAAGATTTAGCAACAGAACAAATGCCTAACATAAGGTAGCATGTAAACACTGCATAATTACCGTGTCTCGAGTGCCTTAAGGCTCTTGTTGCGGGGCTGCTGTTCCAGACAGCTGACAGCAGGGTTTCCAGCAGTAGGCAGTGTCATAGCACTCAGCACCAGGCTGGTAATGGCCTGAACTGCCAGCACATTTAACTGGGTCCGCTCCAGGTCCTCCTAAACAAAATTAGCAACATTTCTCAACATCCACCCAATAACGACATATGTTTTGTAGTTGTAAACATTGCAAGCATCAGACTAGTGTTGATTTTCAAAGATGAATAATAATGTCCATGCTATTCTTAGCACAAAATCCTTAAATATAATAAAGAAATTAGTAAACATTGCAAAAACATATTAAAGCTATTCTAGAAGGCAAGGGTATATTTACAACATTTTTATGCCATTACCTCTTGCTGTGTCTCCTCTTCCTGATCCATAGTGATAGGTTGGGTGACCAGCACCCCCAGAAGAGTGGCCCATGTTTCTTCAAACTGAGTTCTACTGCTCCAGCCTTAACATTATAGCATTGTTTAGGTCAAGACTTAAGTGACTGATTAGTTACATCGATATATTATGCACTTATTTCTATACCCAGTGTGTTGATGCGGTAGAGAAACTCTCTGAAGACATCCTTTTCCTGCAGAAAGTCCACGGGAATCTCTGGCAAGGTTGTGCCAAACTCTCCTCCTGGCTGAGGGGACCAGCCCAACTTCCAAACCTAAATAACAATTAAAATCATGAATATAAAAATCGTTCTGTTGTTTGGTACATATATCAACATAGCATTTTGTCCAGATACTGACCAGTGGAGGCACTCGGGTGTAGCTGTTAACCAGAGGCAGTCGAGACAGACTGATCACAATATTGCGCAAAGTTGGTGTTAGAAAAGCTGGGATTGCACTGTTTCTATGGTGACCCAGGGCAAGGATGTTCCGTAGACCTTCTACCAGCTCTGCCATTATCTCACACGATTGCCATTCACAAAGGTCTGCAAGCAACAACAACAGTCTGAAACCTGCAGGATTTCTGAGCTAAAACTATAACAAATGCATGAGCACCACATTCGTTCCCAAATTGAATGCTCACGGTCAGCATGAGGTGAATCCATTTGGTCCCCGTCAGGCCCTCTCTCTGCCTTTGTCTTTTTTTCTGAATAAAGAAGCTGATCACCAGGTCTCACAGCCACTAAAAGCAAGCAATGGTATTTAAAGAAAAAAAAAGACTAATGTGTAAGTCTTTAAGATGACTACAGTATAACTTTCTCTACCTGCAACAATGATAAGGCGCAAGCAATGAATAAGGGAGCAGGTATGTGTGGTGTACTCTGGAGTAGAGAGCTTGTTCCAAACACAGGGCTGTTGTAGAGCGAGACACAAACAGGACAGAGCCCATTGGAGGTCCACACTAAGAGGCACCTGGTCCTGCAGCAGACGCCAAACAATCACCTAGGCAAAGAATCAAGCACACCAGAGAAGTAAGGACAATTTTCAAAACATAGTTGTTTGACAAGATGGGAGCTAACGTTACAGAAAAGGCTCCTAATGTATCTCATATATTCCGTGTCATTTTATTTACCTGTAAGAAAAGTAATTATTTACCTCAGTGGCAGTACAGGTAAAAGCAGTGATGAGATGCTCCTTTTCAGGGGGGATGTGAAGTGAGGAAGGTAGCTGACTCACATTCAAAAGGTACTGGGACAGAGCTCTACATAGTGACAAAACCCTGGGGAAGAAACCTGGTTCATCTGAAAAACACATGGCAATTGTATGGTTATCTCAACTTTCTAATGTGCTTTAAAAAGTGCAGTCAATCTGAAACAAAAGCATAATTTTATGTGGCAAGTTGGCAAAAAATCTGTTATCCCTTACCATAGACACCGACTAGAGTTTCCCAGTAGGGCTGTGGCTGGGTAGGAGGCAGAAAAGACTGGTGTGGGACAGGAAGGGACTGGGTGACCTCTGCAAGTTGATCTATGGTGACCTGCAAGGCTGTCTCCAACAAGAGTGATCCCTGACTGCGTGTTAACCGCTGCATTCCCAAACTTAAACAAGTACACAGTAGGCTTGGATTGAACTCCTGGGAAAAAGAAAAACACAGACCTTTGTGAGTTGGTAATAATTTTAGATCTTTAACATGCCTAACATTAAAACAGCAAGATTAATTCTGTATTACTTGAGGTGTGTATCTGTCACCTTGCAACTCATGATGTTCAAGAGATCAGCTGGAGGTAGTTTGGTGAGAAGTTCAGTTGTTTCCAACAGAGAAACATCTCCACGAAGACAACACTGTGACTTCACTAGAGCAACATACCATTCCTACCAAAAGAGGAAGTTTTTGTATTTAAGAAATCACCTGTTATATGTACTGACATAGTTGCCTACATTATAAGACACTTAATAATAACAATGGATTTAATTGTATAGTGTTTTTAAAGGCACCCAAAATACCTTACAATTGAGTCCATTATTATTTAGGGATTATTGTTGCCCTACCCCTTACCACCTGAGAAGGTCTGCAGTGTGAATTAACATAATGCTGCAAGACGTGCCGCTGTGCATCTAGCAAGAATTTCCCTTTACCTTATCTGCAATGACCAGCTCTGGAGCAGGAGGGGGGTCACCATCTAAGGGGTGTGATGTTACAGGTGCAGATGGGCTGCTAGTGTCAGCGACAGTGGCTCGAAACCTGTCCAGCAGGGAGTAGAACCGCTGATGCCTGAAACAGAAGGGGAAAAATTTATCCAAGAACTATAGAGTATCCCAGATAATAAGAGTGTAGACAACGTAAAGCAGTGCATTTGAGTTACCTTTGAGCCAGCCCAGTGGTCTGGAGATACTCCTGGATCCTGTCGAGCTCTTCCACAGGGAGCTGAGCTATACTGTTCTGGAGAGCGCCAGAAAATAATATTTAATCTAATGTCTGGCAGGCCTCTAAAACTAAGTATGGAGTAAAGATCTTTGCACCACATGTGAGTGTATTTAAAGGCATTACCACTTTCTGACAAACATCTGATAGGCCAACACTGTACCTGAAGTGTTTCTGCGAGCAGCATCTCTACCCTGCGGCAGGCCAGGGTGTCTACCATGCGAGCCAAAACACGGAAGGGGGTACTGAGTAGTTTGTCTACATAGAGCATTAGCAGGGAGCCAGACTGACTCAAGTGGATCCCTTCCAGACACTGCAATGTTTTCTTCAACATGGTAGGCTACAATAAAGTTGTTCCAAAGAGACAAGGATAAATTAGTTATAAAGCATGTACGAAGTACGAAGCTATGGCTTTGAAGTAAGAATGGTCTGCATTCTTACCGTAGAGAGATTGTCACATCGTGACTGAATGGCCTGGATAAAGAGACCACTGGCAGCTGAGTTACGATGCACAGCACTAATAAAATCCTGTACTGGAGGCTCATGGGAAAGACTGATGAGGTCTCGAACATGGTTAACAATCAGCCAAGTCAGATGCTCTGAGTCATGGAGGTTTTGACACTGAAAAGGTGAGGGTGGGGAGTATGAACTTTGAAAATTTAAAGTAACTGAGCAAAATAAACGATCAAAGGGATTAAGCAATACTGGTTCTCACCACATAGTCACAGAAAAGGACGAGGGCTCCCCTTCGTACAATCTCTCTATTGACTAAAGCTAACCGTGACTCGGGCTTGTCCTCTTCACCTTCTCCTGCTGAGCGAGGACTCAACAGCTTTGTACAGGAGAGACTTTGTCTTCTAAGAAATAGAGCAAAAACAAAATAATAGATATACAGAATCCTTAAATCAATATCTTTTGATAATTGTAAATTGGACTATTAAATGCTAATAAGAGCTACACAAGCTCTATGATCTTCATTCTTGTATCATCTCTTACCTAGGGGTCTGGTGGACCTCTGTCCACCATGAGTAGTTGGTGTAGTTGATAATGAGCAGAACCTGGCACCATAGCAGCACTAGGGAGGGGTGGGTAGTGATGAGGCTTTGCACCATACTGTTCAGTCCCTCCAAATGGTAGAATTGACTGTCATCAGAGGCAAACTGTGAACCTCCACTTTCACCCTTCAGGAGCCGGGTGGCGGCAGCAGTGATCCTGCGAAACATTCCTGGAAATGGAGATAAGATTAACACGTGAACATATTTTGAATACAATGTCAATATTTTTACCATGATAAATGCTTACCACTTTTAAAAACATGTATCAGACACATCAACAAGGTGCCAAGCTGTTGGCAGTAAAAGGTATGTTGTTGCTCAGTGATGTCCACTTTAACCTGTCTGGATGAAATATCATCGAGCAACACTCCTACCAGCTGCAGCAGAAACCTGCACAAACAGGAATGTCAGGCAAAAATTAAAGGCAACATTAGATGGGAGCAAGATTGCAATATCAAAAGCATTAAAAACAAGGCATATGAAATGTGTCCCCTAGATCCATAGAATTAATGCAATACAATGAATTGTAACCTGGCAAAGGTTTCCTCTGGAAGAGCTTTTTGAGCATCTCCATTAGGTTCCTGGCACCCAATTGTTTCAGCAGGTGGGTCATTTGGGGAGAGACTTTGCTGATGTAGGCGTTGAATGGTTTGGCAGGATAGGAGATTGGGGGACAGGGATAGCTCATGTATGCGTGACAGGACAATATCTTCTGTTGACTGAGACACAAGTACCCTCAGGACTGCGAGGATACCAGACACCCACAACTGCACTGTGGCTACCGACATCTAGGGGAGCAGCAGTAGTAACAATCAGCGTGACCTTAATAACTTTGCTGCAGAATAAGTGGTCAGCAGCATGATGTCAATTTCTTACCATAGTAACAGGAGTGGTGAACATACTCTTGAGTAGCATGTCTACAGGTCTCAGAGAGGATGGTGCAACTGTCTCAAAGAGTGTATTCAGTACTCCCAATGCCTCAGGAGAGTCTAAATGCATCTGCAGAGCCATAAACCAAACATGCTGTTAGGACATATAATATTTTAGCAATAAATGTCAGTCTTCACTCACAAAACACTACCTGCTGCTTTGCAATCATTGGAAGAATGACGTCTGCAATCTGTCGGGATAATCGCTTCCACTTGTCCTCATTTTCCTTGTGACATTGTTGCAGCACAAGTATAAACATCTCCAAGACCTACAGTATAAATAGACTCACGTGAGAAAGAGAAAACAATGAGGCAAGAAAATAGATGCATGCATTTTTGTACCTGATGGTACTGTATGAGCCTGAGTAACATGGAAACCACTACTTCTTTCTGTGTATCAAGCTCTTTGCCTGCATCTGCTTTGTTGGAGCCCCTTAAGACAAAAAGGTCGTGGACAATAGGTTGTAATGCAGGGATTGCTATGGAAACAAAAAAAATGAAATATTAAATAATGAGTGAAATTTGCAATATTTAATTTATATTTATGAATGTAACATTTTTCTCACCATGGGTCACAGCTTTTCTGCCGCTGGCCATTATACCATCACACAACTGGATGATCTTAGGGATGCTGATTATTTGCTTGGAGTGGTAACGTTCATAAGACAGCAGCACAAGGAAGAAGAAAATGTTCGGAATGATGGCCTCTGAATCCCTACAAAGAAAAAAATACATATGTTCAGTAGAGGATTTGGAAGCAGAAGCTAGTGTCAGTCACCAGTAGCCAATGTGTGCAAAAGATCAAGCCCAACAGAAATGCCTGCAAGATACACTGACTACACAGGTAAAACAGACTTACCTGAACTGGCCAACTTCTATGTACTCAAACTGCTTCAGGACAAAGCCTATGAACACCTGAACAAAATGTGTTAACAAGTAAACTTTATTGCTTAACTCAATGCTTAAGCTGAATGCAAGCTCTGCATGTTTGTGTGTCTTACCTGATCAGAATCCAGGAGACAGTAGTTGACTCTGAGTTGTACAAGTTGGGCTAGCAGGTCCAAAACTTGTCTCTGCAGCGACACAGAGGTGCTGGTAGTGTACTGCTTCAAAGCTTTTATCACAAGTGGCTCAAATAGCCTAATGTGATTGTGGATTGCACTCTTAAAGAAAAAGGTAATTCCAAGTTTGAAAAAAACACCTAGACATAGAAATTGAAATTTAAACAACTTTCAATTCAAGAAGCATCTCACACACACCTTGTCTCCTCTGTGACGTGTTGCATTAGCAATGTTGGACTTCAACTGATTTGATGCTTTCTGCATTACATCAAACCACCTAGCATGTAGAAAAAACAGGCATTTCTTAGTGCATGTTCAAAAATGCAGTGGAAAAAAATAAGTGACTGTGCTTGACTTTGAAAATACCCACCCAGAGGTGTCCTGCTCGTGCTCAGCCTGCACCATGTTGCGCAGACTTGCATCAGCCAGAGCCTGAGTGAAGTGTGTGTACGGCGCCATGAAGCAGTAATGGTACAGACCAGGTCGAAGGCTGGAAGAGCCCAGACGTAGAGCCTTGCCTTGGGAACGACTGGGTCCACTCAAGACACCCTCATATTGGGAGGCCAGGTTGGTGCCAAAAAGAGTTTTCAACAGCTAAAATGACATGCATATTCTTTACAATCAAACTCTTGCATTGATAATGTAAAATAAATGTATGGAACCATCGCACAGGGAAACCAATTTCTTTACAGGCCCTGTCGGCAGGAACCAACCTCACTCTGTGTGGAGTCATGAGAGTTACAGCACACTGCTCAGAGCTGAAACCACAAAGGACCGCCACACAAATGATTACAAATATATGCATAATAACGTTCACTTGCCTGCTGTACACAAACAGTTGACATAGTTGGCTCTCTGGAGAAGCAGGATTTCAAATAGCCCAAAATTTCTTCAACACACTGAAGGACAAAACAAAAGAAAGTAGAGTAGCCATTTTAATTTGGGTTTCAAGGTTGGACTGACTTCACTTTTGATCTTCTGTAAATTACCTTGCCAATATCATACAGTGTTGCTAGTTCTAGCAGCTGTGACAAAACATCCAATGTTGCACGCAGGAAGCATCCAAACTTCTCTTGATTACTGTGCAGATCCAGCGTAACCTAAACAAATACCAAATAAAATTATTGACAGTAAATTTTTAGCAACTTTGTATGATGTCTTAAAAGTAAAAAAATATAAAATAAATATCTGACCTTATAGTTTGTGTATGTGGCTTTCAAGACATCATAGAGCTTGAGGTAGGGTGGCAGATGGTAGAAGTTACCAAGAGTGGTGGATTTGTTGACGGCTGTTGATCCTGTATTGTCTGCAGGTCGACCTGGTCATTAAAAATAAATAATGATTAATTGTACATTCAGGTTTATTTTTGCCTGTGTAAGTGTAGAGTCAACTATGTACCTGTGTTGACTTCATTACTTTTCTTTGGGCTCATGGGGGCAGCACTGGGATCGGCAACCTCTTTCTCCTTACCCTTTCGGCGGATGGGACTGAGGGAGGGGGTGTTGCTTAGGGAGGGGAGGGTGGCCTAGAAAAGAATAAAATTATCAGTACCCCATGGTAGTTTTAAATTCCTCTTTAAAGGCACAAATAATACATTTACTCGAAAATACCAAAACTTACCTTTACAGCTGGTCCAGGTGGTGTGTCATCTAACACGTGTGCGCAAATGTTCAGTATTTTCAGTACGTGAGAGAAAAGCTGATCCAACATAGCCACAAGAGAACGCTCTGACAATGCAGCCCAGGGTTCCTCCATCTTACTTGGGCCTACACTGGTGTTGGAATTAGCACCATCGTCCTCCCCAGTCCAGGGGTTGCGCATGCATTTAGGAGCTACAGCTGGGGATATGATTATAACAGATTAAATGAAAAGATCAGTTCTGTAAAAGAATAACATTTACTTAATACTTAAGGTCATCTAAAATTCTTGATGTCACATCTACACACCCGCAAGCAAATTGCCAGCAAGTAACAGTGCATCTTGGTGAGCGGAGAGATCCAATGGGAACCAGGCAGAGGAAAGCAAAGAGAGCACCATATTAGCCGTTCCCACTGTCAGAGTTTTCTTTTCTGTGTCTGATGCAGAAGTGGTGGATGAAGAGGCTGGTGTACTACTGGGCTGTGACAGACTGCACAAAGTAAAGTTTTGAAAAAAAAAATAAATCTGTAAATTAAAGACAGTGACACTTTTACTCAGGTAAAAAACTGGACAAACCTGAGGGTCCTGCCCCTGCTGCGATTCAGACTTGACCGAGAAGCGAGACCACTACCAGAGCTAACATAACCACAGTGCCAGCCTGTGCTCCAGTTGCACACTGGATAGTTTGAAGCCAGGAGGCACAATGCCTCACAGCAACCAAACTACAAAAAAGGGATATTATTTATAAAATAAACAATAGAGATTGTAACTTACATTAAGCAAAGTTTAGCGGGGACAAGATCAGGTTAATGAAAGCTCACCGTAAGAGCTCTAGAGGTAGAGGTGGTAAAAGCATGCGAGACGGCAGTTATGACTCTGGACAAGTTGTTCTCCAGTGTGACATCAGGCACAGTATTTGATAGATTGTAGCCTCTGTATGTCCTAAAAGATAAAAACATTTTATAGTAAAATGAAGACTTTATTCAAAAACAAGAAAAACAAGGTCCTGTTCATGTAGCACCTGTCTGTAGAGTATATGTAGATACCTTGTGATTGTGCTGACAGTAAATTGGGAGGGGGGCTGTGTTTCATGCATAAGTAGCTGTAGGTAAACCGAACTCTGGTCTCGAGCTACAGCAACCACTGGATCCCCCTGTCCCTGGTCACAGTCATAGAATAATCGAGCAACCAGCCTAAAAGTGAGCAGATGAAGACACACAA
Source organism: Rhyacichthys aspro (assembly GCA_036850595.1). Classification (NCBI taxonomy): domain Eukaryota; kingdom Metazoa; phylum Chordata; class Actinopteri; order Gobiiformes; family Rhyacichthyidae; genus Rhyacichthys; species Rhyacichthys aspro. Next base: position 14,749,559 of record CM072148.1, on the reverse strand, counting down.
TGGCTTAACTCATATAGTAAAGGAAGACAATATGAGATAGCTGTTTGGGCTACTTGCAAGATATACTGTGAAAAAGAATGATGCTCCATTAAAGGGTTTAATGTACCTGCTGACCACAGAGGCTGCCACATGTCTGACTCTGGGGTCATCGTCTCCCAAAAGGCAAATGACTACATTATGCAGAACCCTCTCCTGCAGCTGCAGTTTCTGCAATAAAAAAGGGGGAAGACTTAATAAAGAAATAAAGGAATATTAAATATTACCAGTAAGGTCATAAGAGAAATAACCCCAGTGTAGTGATGATCTCCTTTGTGCAAAGCTTCAGTTTTCCTCTCAAGGAAATTAATCATTCTAAAAATTAAGAAATTGCAAGTTAGAAAATAGTTGTTTCTAAAAGGCATGTCCTTTTATTTTTTATACATAAACAAATATTTGGCTACCGAAAGTCAATCTCAGCCATGGTTTCCAATAGTTCAGTCCGTACAAGCCAATAGGAGGAGTCCCTGAGAGCTAGCAGGTCGACTACTAGCTGCAGTCCAAGCTCACTTAGTGTACTGTTACACAGAGTCATTATGCAGTGCTGAAACACGGATACAAACAAGTTAGCTTCACATGCTGCATGTTTAGCACAATACCAAATATAAATCATGCTTACTCTGACTGCGGAGCAAGCCATCTTGCAGGTGACTGAGGATTCATCTTTTAGAGTTTTCTGGATCAACGGCACCAAGTCCACCAGGGACAGAGGGTTACCTAAAAGAAACAGGAAATGCAAATGAGCACTATCAAGAACACAAACATACCTTCAATGTATCAATAAAAATAAAACCTACTGCCATACACATACTAACCTGTTGTACTCTGCACACTGGCCAGCCAGGTTTGTATGCTGTAACGAGTTTTGGTGAGGGCTGCATGTATAATGGCTCCACAAAGAATGGCAGTGGCCCCTCGGATCTGGGGGTCACCGTGATCGATCAGGCAAAGCACATCACTAATATACTGCTGCTCTATAGTGGGTGACATAAATTCATATTAATCATGAATCATGTTACTTATTGCGTCAACAAAGCTAAAACAAACACCTACACTCAATCATGTTATGTATAAAAACAGTTTGTGTGTCCTGAAATCTTTTACAGTTTCAATATGGCTTTATCTATACACTAATCAATTCAAGAGTCACGTACTATCCCTTAATACCCTGACTTGCCAGATGGTCTGTTCCAGCTGGAAAGACTTCCACTAAAATTATTTTCAACTGGCAGGTACTTTAGACGAAGAGTTGGTCAGTGAGTGAATAAACCCCCCATCTATAATGCAATTTTCTCCAATTGGAGCAATGCCATATTGTTTACATTAGTAATGGTAAAATGGTCAATTCAGTGCAAAACCTAAAACATACCCATAACTGTCAGTACTGCCACACCTTTGAGCCGAACTGGAAGTGGGTCGCAAGCAAATACATTACCGTGAGCAGTAAAGGATGAATTTTAGGGAGTTTGTGAACTCTTGCGAGTGCACCAAAATCCAGCTGCTGCCCAAGGTATATCCCTGCAACTATTCTTGTCCATTACCTTCTACTGGGATTCCGTCCAGCGGTTCCAAGTAGAGTGAATTAAAGAAGGCTTCAGGATGCAGGGCTGCAGCTGCGCCAACACAACTGATTGCCAAGGCCTTCACACTGACTCGAACCTCCTTGTCATGTATGAGACCTGGGAAAATTAAACATACTGCATGATTACAGTTGTTCTTTTTCCTGTATTATCTGGACATAGCCTTACTGACTTACTGGCAAAATAAGATCTCTTACTCACACCTAAATAAAACAATATACTGTTCCCAAACTTTATTAGCATATTGAAAGGATTACAAAGCATACCATTCTTTCGTCCATTTAGCAAGAAGGAAGCAGCCAGAAGTCGTACACAGTGTACTAAAGGCTCTACATCTTGGTCTGTATAATGTCCAATTGGACCCTTTATCCGTGATGGCTAAAAAAAAAACCAAACAAACATTATTCTTAGTCAATTTCAGCTCCTCCCTTTTGTTCAACGTGAAAAATGTCGGCAGATATTGTGATTTTACCTTGTTGTCAGGTTCAGGTTCGGTAGGTTCTTCCTTTGGTATGAAGCGGTCCACACTGCTGTCTGAACCCTGACGGTTGTGACCTCGTCCATCAAAAAGGTGAGGCTTACTTAGAGCTACACACAAAGCACCATACCTCTTTTAGTTCCAACAAGGATTTATTGTTTTATTTTTATTTTTCATTTCTATGTAAAGTGTATTTACAAAACATACCAAGTGCTGACTGCAGGAATGGTTCGGGTTGCTCTTCTTGGGAGGCAGGTGCTGTTCCTTCTTCTTCTTCATCCTGTAGAGTACCAATCTGCATCCCAGAGTACTGGCTCTCACTGCCATCCAGCACCTTATGCGGACACACACACAAGCAAAGAAAGCATCTTAAAAGAAATGAATAACACTGTACAAACACACACACACACACGCCAACATCAACACTTAACCTTGTAGAAGGGCATGCAAACATATATATATTTGACAAATTTGTTACTATTTTACATTTTATGACTTTGGGACAAAAACACGACACACAAACAACAGGAAACTGGCATATTTTTTAAGAACTTAACTGAATCATGCTTGAGTTAAATCAATTAATATCAAGTCAACACAGCAGCATTGGCTTGACGACATAACAATGCCACAATCTAAATCTTTTAAAGCCAGAGGAAGATCAAGCTTTTGATCAGATGTATTTCAATTTTTAAAATAAAGAAATCTGAAAGAATAAATAAATCTGAAACTCTGCCATTTTGTTCTTCTTTGTCTGGTTTCAACTGAAACAAAAGCCTGTCAAAGCCTCTTGAAAGTGTAAAGAAAACCAAATCTGAACCAAATAGGTAGCCTTCATGCTTTTAAACTACTGAGCGAGCAAATCACGAGATCGTCAGGGTGACCTTTTTCAAAAGCATGTTTTCTGGGAGAGAATCACTTGAACACAAAACTGAGACGGGCAACAAGAGAGGACTTGCAAATGTTAAGGCAGGGCTGTAAGCAAGGTAAATTTAAGGAATCAATATGATGAGCAAGCGAAGGACAAAGAATGGAAAAAGGTTCACACGCAAGCAAGCCCCTCCACTCTGATTGTAATGTCCAACTGCAGCTGACCTTGTCACTAGTGCTAGAGGAAGAAGAGGTGGCATAGAAGGAAGAAGAGGACGAGATAGAGAAAGAAGACGACGAAGAGGATGTGGTGTAGACAGACGAGTCGCTGTCTGCAGCATCTGGACCCTCAGTGGAGGTTGGAGAGGTTGGGGAAGGTTCAATCACCCGCGGCAATGGAGTGCGCGACTGCGGCGAAGTGAGGAGAGGGATAGAGGAGAGTAGGCAAGACCATAGAAGTAGAATTGTTAGAATGGACAACATTAAACTGTAAAAGTTTATTCATGTGTTAAAAAAAAACAGCTCAATCTATAACATAATAATTTGTTGAAAAACAACTTTGAAATTATGTCCATTCTACAAATCCTAATTCTATTAAGTGTAGAAACATTGATAATTCTGACCAAGGCGATTAGGGGCAATAGTGTTATATGTGGGTAATGATAGTGTAAATAGTGCAAATCAAGCAGCCAGACAGCATTGTCACATGCCTCGAAGGTAAGACTGACCAGTTCTGCTACATCTGAGGGGGTGACTGCAGAGTCTGGGCCCTCAGTGGTTGTTTGGGACGAATCACTAGGTGGAAGTGAGAGATCATTAGTGCCCAGAAGTGTCCCTCCATCTACAAGTGGACCCTCTGGCGTTGCATTCTCCGGTGTGGTATAGTCTGCCGTTTCTGGAGTAATGTTGGCACCACCGCTTGAGCTTCTACTAAGCATTTCTTCCTCATTTTCGTTGGGAGATTCAGGGGTGTCTGATGCACATGTCCCACCACTACCACCCTGTTCGGAGGAGGCACTGAGGTCCACAGAGTCACCTGGCTGAAGGGTGTGCTGGGAAGAACGGGGCTGCTCTGTGATAATGTCCACCTGGCTTGAAGAGGAGCCATCTGCACCTGATGCTGGAGAAGAGGAGAGATTTTTGTTTAGATTTGGGCCTTTTTCAACTATGATTACTTTTTGAAAAAGATCCTGATCCTGTTTTGTGGGTGTGTCTTACTGGAAAAGGAGCCAGTGGTGACTTCATTCTTCTCAGCTTCATCCTCCAATCCATCCTCCTCTCCAGAGAGCATTTTTCCTGGAAGCAACATATTTAAGATCAACATAATGCAACACTGGTTAAAGATAGTGCAAAATACTTTTAACTGAGTGCAGTTAAATTATTCCTTTTTAAAAAATGTACAAGAGAGATATTACTTGTCTTGATGAACTCAGTCAAAGGTAAATTTGCCCAACCTGACAAAACATCACTACTCAGGAAGAGGTGAACTAAGGAGATAAATAGACTAGTCACCTCTCTGTTTTCTGAGAAGGAGTGGACTGCAGGAAGACCCTCCCCCTGCTGAAAATGTTAGGAAATGGGAGGAAGAGAAAGTAAGGAAGAGAAAAGCAGCAGCTCCAAAACAGTGACAGGGATCAAAACCAGTTAATTACAGAAAAACTGGGAACAAGTTAGCAAGCAAAGGTAAAAGGCACAAACAAAACTTGAAACTGAAGAGAAATAGGAATTAAATAGTGATTAACAAACTAAATGTTATTTTTTTTTAAAAACTATACTGTAATTAACAATGACACTGGCACAGGGACATAATGACCAATGAGTGTTTACCAATGAGTTCAAGAATACTGCCGGATCGTGCGCGACTCTCAGCGTCTTGCCGAAACACGGTGGCATGTGGTATGGTGCCTGCAGTAATAAGCATGTGCAAAAGCTCTGGAGGTGGAGTCCTGAATACTTGCTGCAGGAGCTCCAAAGCAGCTGTGACCACATTGTGGTCCCAGTGTTGTGTGTAGTGTAGGGTAAGCTCATACACCTTCAGACATAAGCAAAAAGGATACCAAATTAAATGTCAGGTATACTTTATACAGCATAATGACATTGCATTTTCAGACCCAGCTATTCTCACTCTACCTGTAGCAGTTGCTCAGGTGTTGGCTGCACATCTGCCTCCTTCCTCATGACTCCAAAGCTTCCCTTCAGGCTCATTGAATTGACTTGCTGCTGCAGAAGAGGTATCAGGTAGCGAAGAGTTAACAGAACCCCCAGAATGAGATGACTGGGGTGTTCTTCATCCACTGGAACCAACAGACCTGAAAACAGTAATTTGTTCAAGTAAAAAAAAACATTTCCTATATATATATATATATGCATTTAAATTCATGTGTGGCAGTATGACCTACCAAGCAGCACATTTAGTAGCCAGGTGTAGAAGTAGCTAGTGCGTCTGGAGTGTTGGCAGACCGTGACAGCAGAGCTGGCCGCTGTCCGTCTAATTGTAGGAGAGCTTGACTTAAGGTTTGCCACAAATGACCTCAGCAAAACCTGTTTGAACACAAAAACATAACTTAAAACTTAAAAGCAGAACTCTGTACTCTGAACTTTGTACTAATGTCTTAGTGTGTGTATTCATTTTGATAGATATTGTATCTTATAATTTCAGATCGGAGAAGAATGTGCTTGATTCTAAATTGAATAACTTATTTTTTAATGTATTAGTTTAGTTACCTTTATCTCACTATCATTTGCGAAATGTCCCAAGGCCACCATGATCTTGGGCATTGAAGAGGCCAGTGTCTCTTGAACGGTCTCCTCTTGTCGCTTTGTTATTCTGGTGAGGCATGGCAGCAGGTTGACCAGGTATGGTCTGATATGAAAAGGGGACACAGAGCAAGTAATGTGAAGCAGTATTATAAATTACATTAAAATTGTAATCTTACTCAATTATGCTATAAAATAATCAAGATTGTGGAATGTAAATATTTGGGATAAAAATCACACACTTTAAACCATACAAATATTCACAGTCTGTCAAATAAAACTGTCTTAAGGTGTTTGCAAACAGATTTGTTTATACCTGCATTTTTGTGGTCTAATGAGGTGAGCCAACTCAGCAAACCTCCACAATGCTGCTCTCAGGCTCCGAGAGGCACCATTCTAATGATAAAAAGAAAAACATCACTAAAACAAGCACTAGTATCTTTGGCTCTTAATGTCAACAAAGACAAAGCTATCAATACCTTTTTAATTTCTTTATAAAGCTCCAGCTGCAATCTAGGCAGATTGGAGTCCATCAGTGCCTAGGGTTAAAGAAATATAATATCAGGTCAAGATATGCATAAAATATTTGTGCTTAACATATTACAAGAAAATGGATCAATTAAAGGCACAGCCTTTAATTTAAGATAATCTGAAGAGGAAATACGAGAAAAAAGAAGAATACTCTTGCTTACTTTGATTATTTTGTTTAGGCACTCATCAGCAACCATTCTCACATCTGATTCACTGTCATCACTGCAGAGTAGAAACATCTCCATAGCGATGCCCAACAGTTTCTGAAACTCTGGGGATGTTCTGCTTTCAAAACACAATGTTATTATTTATACATATATTCACAGTTCTAACCACAGTAAAAGTCTTTGGCATTTACAAACAATTGTTTTATTGTCTTCATTTTTTTTTTTGTCTTCTAACTAAACATAGAGAATCTTCATTCAATTATGTGAAAGCGATTTTCAATAGGTCAGTAATACCTGATGAATGACAAAAAAATCTTTAATGTACCTTCTTCTACACATATGTCTCACAAATGTCATAGCAAAATCAGCAAAACCTACCTTAGAGATTGAGCCACAATGTTTTCACATATTGTCAAGCAGTGAGTCACCCTATCCTTCTTTGTGGTAGCCTGTTCTTTTTTCCTATAAAAATAAGGAAAAATGACAAAGACTGCATTATAAAGAATAAAAGACATTACTCACATTCTTTAAATACACCACCAACACAATGCAGCAGATACTAAACATGTTGATTCAGTGAACCTAACATAAAAATATTATCCAACAGTATTATCCAGATAATGCCCATCTCCAATGCACCTACTTTCAAATAGAAAGTCACAACTCTACAACTTTACAGGCATTTACTGTGTAAGCAAACATACAACTGAATTGTTAACAAGACAAACACTGAGATTCCTAAACATCTTTACATGAGGAAAAAAGGGCTGCATTGGTCAACTGAAGTCATAACATTGGCAGTTATAGCTTCACAACCAAGACAAAAGCTGGTTGTGAAGCTATAACTGGATATACAAACTGTGTTTATATCTAACCATCCCCTGTCTGCATATGGCGTAGTCTCTTTTGTCATATATTGTCAGGTGCATGGACATCAGTTGGCAGATAGAAGTAGTTAGTGGCTCTAAAAAAGGCCAATGCAACTAAATACTGCAGAACGGTGCAGAACAGAGCTTTAAACGCATATACCCCCTGCGAAATAGCCTTGATCATAGTTTACTTCTCGTGCACCACTTTGGATGCTGCTAATTTTATACTTTTATAAAGCAAATAACATTGCCCATCAATGTGCAATAATCTCTCACTTACTTTCGGTTTGTATTATGAGCCAAGACAGTTTGTTTTCAGATTTGCACTGGTCAGATGCGGCACCAAATATTATTGTCCTGCTGTACAATGGCAGTGAAGCAATGTGTGGTGTTGTAAATAGAAGAGAACCTCTGTGTGCTAGCTTTACCATTAGGGTAACTAGCTTGGAACTATGCAAACCGTAGCGTCCCTTTAGCCCGAGAGGCATAAACGCAGCTAACCCACTAAGCTACTTTAGAGGCTGCGTCTGACAAAAGCGCACTTACTGCTTCTGAACGAGCTCCTCTGCGGTCGGGGGTCCCTGTTGTTGCTGGAACGACTTCAGAGACTCAAAGGCCTTCATCAGTTTCTCCATGGTAGCCATTTTATCAAGCAACAGTAAGAAAGCTAGCTCGGGTGGCTAATATTTACAACGTGAGCTAGTCAGCAAAGGGGAGAATAGTTAGCATATGGAGAGTAAACGGTGCGTAGTGCGCCGAGAGTGCTAACACTGCTCGTCACAACTATCACCAGCTTTCCAGCGACTCTTCGTGCAAATTATATATTGTTGTTTCACAATATTACTGCTATATGAACAAGATCTTGCATGATAAAAGCCATCTTTGATGCGGCGTTGCGTTTCCCCAAGAAATTACACCAGGAAGTAGATAGTGTGACAGCTAGCGAGGATATAAGGGGGTGCAGCGTTCTCGGCCAATCAGCATCTACGTTGATTCTGATTGACAGTTACACGGACCAATGGTTGACGTATTTTTTTTCCATTGTTGTTTTCCTTGAGAGTCACGGGACCATTGAAATCCAGATGGTTTAGAACAGATTTGAGTTGGTACTATTTACTGTATTAAATATCATTTTATTGAAATGTTTGTTTTGTTCTCTTCTAGAAAGTGACACGGATAAAGCAAAGTATAATTTTATTAAAACTAGCCTCTAGGTAATATGTATTGTGCAGCCGCCAACTCTTACTTGCTGATACTGCTTCTCAGTTAAATTGGATTACATCCAGTTTTTAAATATATGTAGCATACAACTTTCAACACTCTCTAAAACAAAATTCAGATAAGTAATGAGTCACAAGCATTTTTATACAAATGGCAGTGTATTGTTTCATAATTACAAATGTCAGATATGGTACAACAACCAGTGATACAACTTGTACAAGAATTAACAATGACTGCAGTGGTTGAACGACATGACTGTACAGTTACAAAAAAAAAAAGAAAAAAAGAGAAAAGGAAAAAAAAAAAAAGAAAAGGACAATCAAGAAATAATCCCAGGCCCCATTTTAATACTTGTGTCAGGGTTCCTCATCAAGTGACATCAATAACTAAGAATCTGTCTTTGTCAAGGACCTTCCCAGTTTTCTAATATCCCTTCCTTGAAGAAAGAGCAGAGACAAAGAATGCTTGGCATGTATTCAAACAGGGTTAACTCAGCTGGTCACCTTGCCATTTATAAAGTTGTCCTCAGATACCAGTGAGATATGTTGGCACTAGAAGGTCATTATTAACATACACAAGGAACCTGAAGTATTACAAACCAATACATGCTTGAGTAATAAAACATAGGTATTTTAAAACGGGCATTACAATGCACTTAGTGCGGACATTCAAAACTGTTGAGCTGTTTAAAGATCCTTAATGTGAATGAATTTACTCTGAATGGACGGAAATAAAAGATATTGTAAAAAGGCGGGATATCAGAACATGGAAATTGGCACATACAATGAAGGCTGTCAGTCTTTCTTTAGTTAAAACAAGTTTAATTAACTTAATGTTGCTTTTGGTATCATTGGCAAAAAAGTTAAAGACACTTCCTATAATTCTTGTCCATACACACCATAGTGCAATGAAACTGAACAGAATGACAGAGGCATGGGTGGTAAACACAGTTTACTTTCCCAGTGAAGGTGAAGAGTGTTAGCGCTATGTTAGAAATACACAATTTACAAGGTTTTTGAGGCTAAGAGCTAATAGGCTAAAATCTACATTGGCAAGAAAAAAAAAAAGCATCAAAAATGTGCCTGAGCGCAACAATTAACCAAAAACCCAAACTCAAGTGACAACATGACGGTGACTGCTAAATGCACATTTAAGAGTCCCCATTCTGGCCATGGAATGTGTAATAAGGGACTGAAATTTAAACCAAAACTTTGGACTAAATGGGCAACTAACCGTACCTTAATAAATGCAATGTTATAAATAGCAAGTGTAAATTTTTGCTCACTTAAATTCCTTTATCATATTGACAACAAAATGCAGACACCGCGCATCTGTACAATCAAATACTCTTTTTCAGGCTGAATTTTCATTCAGATAGCACATTAAATTACTTCAATGCACTGGACTTAACAAAAGCTGCATTTTGTACAGTTCATCTATACACACATAAAGCAAATGTATCCAAATTGGGTATTCACAGTATTGGTGAGGTGTAAACGGCAACTGCCTTGCAAGCATGATTCAAAAGTAAAAATGCCTGTAACTTCAAATAGTGAACTAAATCTTGAAATTAAGGGAAACAATGAATCAAAAAATGTTCTCTATATTAAAAAATAAAAGTGCAGGGATTGTAAGTGGTTGAGTGTTCCTGTACACAGATGATGTTAATTCTACTCCTCCCTGTCTGCACACAAGCCAAAGCCTCAAGTCAATCCTATAAGAGAACATTCAGGGCCTACTATATGGAAGAGTTGGTGCTATTACTATAAAAAAAAAAAAAAAATTGTACATACTCAGCTAAAGCCACAGGTTATAACTGGAGGTCTACTAGCAGGACTTGGCAGTCAGGCATCATGCCATTTACGATCACAGACAGTGGCCAAAGCAGGCTGTTTTTTCATTGATTTGTTTGAAAATACATCAAATTAGAAAGCCTTTAAAGGCTACAGGTCTCATGGGAAATACAATACCACAATCATCTGTCTCTATTATCCAAATCATTCTCCAGTGAACCTTTTAACTAACATGAGAAAACTTTCAGGGAACAGATCACTGCTCTGAGCAAATGAAAGGAAAAAACAAACAACATTTTGGACGTTAAGGACAGAATTTTAGAATTTGGCCTTTTCAGTCTATGACACCGGCCAAAAGATTGTCCAATTTGAATTCAGGCTATCTTTGAGTTGGTTTATGCACCTATATGCAAGCCACCCTACTCGAAAGCATTAAGCATTATCAAATTGTGTTTTGAATAAGGGCAGACTGATTTAATTAATTGAACTGAAAACATCACAGCACCACCATATGTTAAAACGAATTGACTATTATTTTCTCTCATCACCTGGACATAGATGCTTCCTTGAAGTCTACCTGAGCCTAAAGGAGTAAAGAGGCATTGTTTGGAACTGGGTGTATCCAATTTGCTAATAAGAAATCACATTGGCCAATTCAATGAAACAAATACAGCACATACAAAACAGAAGGCCTTATGCTACATTGGAAAAATAAAATGACTACAGGTACTGTGCTTAAAAAAATCCCAATACAAATTATCAATACTCATTCCAATAAAAAAACAAAAGGAAAGAAAATAAAAATGTATGCATTCAAGTGGTACTTTTATGGCTTTTTGTACAATACAACCTTTAGTGAAAATATACATCTAGACATAAATTCAAGTACAAATGTACAAAATCTTTAAACTCATACTTTTTTCTTTAATTATAATACACTTTTAATACAGCTCATAAATACAGATCAACATTCACTGAGTTCCTAAAATTTGCGCTCGGTTGGAGTTTGTGGTGAAGTTCAGCGGCGGTAGAGAAGGATGAGGCAGGTGGAAGGAGTGGTTTAAAGTCGTGAGGGCTCTTCAATCTCATCATCACTATAACCACCTTTAAAACAGACCTGGAGGAACCAAAATTCAACAAATATCACTCACACTAGCTTCCAGCACTATCTCTCTGATAAGTGTTGACGTCTATGTTTAGTATCGACAAAAAAAAAATAGCTGTTAATCAGCAAACGGAGTCATAAAACAGGCAATTCAAAGTAGAAATAAAACATTTCACTGATTTGAAGCAAAAAACATATGACATTTGAAAGGCCAATTAATAACTATAGGACCAACAGAGATGATAGCTGAGCATTTGTCATAGAATTACGGTTTAAGCAGGTTTTGGGACACCACAAACCAGCTATGCATGTTTGCCCCTGAAAGCAATGCCAAAAGAAAGGAGGGCCTTTTTTCAAAATCATAATAAATACCTATACTTACTCTATACTTTACTTATCATGTCATTTTAAGAAACAAATTTATTTTTTTAGTTCATTAAATTAATGTTGATGAATTTTTTTAAAATGTGTTCGTACTTCTTGGCTATCATTTTTTTATGTTGACTTTGAACAAGGCCTGGAAAATGGAAAAGTAAAGAAAGAAGTGAGAAAGGTACCTTAGCCCCCACCCCCTCGCACAGTAGCCGGAGCACTAGCACTTGCCTCTCTTCTGAACAGGCGATAAAAGAAGCCTCTCTTTGGTGGAGGGTTAGGTCGATTCATGTCCAAATCTGGGCACAGCACCCCATCAGTTTCATAGACATTGATTTCTTTGAAGCACTCCATTTCAATCATCTAAAGAGACAGGAGGTATAATCACCCACAGTGACCTTTTTAAAATAACAAATGTAATACTGCATAATACTGGTGTATTTTTATGGTGCGGTACTGAATGATGTCATCTCACAGTGTAGTACCTCATTCTGCCAAGGGATGGAGACACTGCCTGTGACAAACTTGTGATAAAAGTCATCATCAGTGGGGTCAAGGTTCACACCTTTGACAGTAGAGAACTGCTCGATGTCCAGTACGTCTTTACAATAAACAGCTCTGGGCTGAGAGAATAACAAGCATTGTAAATCAACAAATTCATTTAGTACACATGGCTTAGTACAATGTATTATTTAGAAATTGTATTGGAACTCCTTAGCCTCCTTTACTTAGTTTAGTTCTACTGACCTGCATAAGCTAAAATAGAAATGGAGATAACACTATCTACATTCAACAAATGAGTTAACCTCTCAGGTAGGTCACTCTCCCTCTCTGAGTCTATATATGGCACAAAACAGGCAATGGCGAACGCTTGTTCTGGACAGAAACACATAATGCCTGTTTATGGGAAAGATATGTATTTATTTTACTCACAACATATAATTGAATGTAATGTAACATTTTTCTACTACTGCTAACCACAAAGCACACTTAAACTGGAAATGTTTGTTTACATCCGACAATGGTATTTCCTGTATACTAATTTGCCGCTCCCATTGGTTTCATGCTACAAGCTGTGTATGGTGCAGTGCACTCAGTGTCTGAGTTTGTGTGTGAAGCTCTTACATCAGGAATGAAGGGAGGGTCCAGCATGTTGGCCTCTAGTCGTTTGAAGTTGATGTTTCTGAAGATGGGGTGCTGCTTAACCTCTATGGCCCCACGACCCTGACAACCGAGCCGCTCCTTGGGGTCTTTAGCCAGGAGCTAGCACACAGCAGGAAGAGGCGAAGAGAGAAAAAGACATTAAAACTCTGCAGTTTGCTATGAGCCTGCAAGTTTTAGCATATTAGTTTTGGGTTTTTTTTACATACTGTAAAGTACAATTTGATGAATAGTCTTTGTAAAACTCCAAGTATAGCACAGATATCCACAAGAGGAAAGGGAATGCCTGCTTAGTAAACTAAACAACAAACTAAAACTTTGGATGTAAAATGCACACAGCCATCTTGCCATGATGTATCTGACTATACATAATGTAATAAACACAAATCCATTCACTCAGGTCTGATGGTGCAATGATGCACAATTATGGGCAACATTAGAGGGCGGCTGTCTCTATTATAACATTAGCTGCAACACCTACAGAAAACCAGACTCTAAGTGGATGAGTGCTTATGGCTACTACTGTACCTTTTAGTACTGCTAATCTGTTGCCTAAAACAAACTAATGCATGTTCACTTTTTCAGCACACTCCCTGTTTTTCTCCATCTTACACAACACTTACCCAATTTACACCAGGGTTCAAAGCACTCTCACTTTCTGCTCTTGACAGCTCAGATCACTTGTCTATTTTGGGCCGAGGTAATAGCCTTGTCTTTTGTGTGACACAAACCCACCCCAAAATGCTCCCTCTACATTTCTCTCTCTTTCCTTATCTTCTTTCTCCCATTTCTCACTGAAACCTTTCTTCTCCCTGCTACACCCCCCACCCCACTCTTCCTCTCCCTGGGGAGTCTTTGATTCTGCCGAACCTCGGGTCAGAATGTTCCACCGCGTCACACAAATAAACGTCCCGTCCCCTCCCACTCAGCTTTGAGACACAGAACATTGGGATTGAACATGACACAAGAGTCAAGAGAGAAAGAAATCTCTCAAATCATTTGTTTAAATAATAAATGAGGTACACCATATTGAAAAGCATAGATAAATCTGACCCTCAGAGAATCTGCTACATGTGTTGATACGAAAAATATAGCATGATTATCTTGGCCCTTTTACCATCTTATAAGCCTGCAGTTCTGTAGGTGTAGGCTCTCGTCCCATGATAGTATTTAGGCTCAGTTTTCATAAAAATGCACAGGCGGAACTTGGCCAACTCGAAAGTCTCAAACGATGTTGTAATAGCTATTCCTTTGCTCACCTGTCTGCAGATGTCCTTTGCTTCCTCAGAGAACTTATCAGAGTACTCCTCTTGGTCCTCACGCACTCGTCTGTCCACTTCTTCCCGCTTGACACGTTCCTTGCGTTTGCGGAAAGGTGACTGGCCTTGGATCATCTCAAAGATTAAACATCCCAGTCCCCACCAGTCCGGGCTGAAGGTGTAGCTCTCATTTTGAATTACCTCTGGAGCTAAAGATGTGAAGGCCAGTAGGGAGTTAACATACTGTAATCATTGTAACATATGCAGTTGGGAGTGGAGGCGAAAACTCACCCATGTATCCAACAGTGCCGACTCTCCCTCGTATCGTCTCACCTTCGGGGATTTGAACTGCAAGGCCTAAATCTGAAATACGGATATGGCCTAAAAAGGAAATAAAACATGTGTCACCTTACACTTTTTTTCCAAACATTTCCTTTCTCAAATTCAGGCAACTGAAGTACACACTCAAGCATTAAAAGTATTTTTTCAAGGATTTCAAGCACCTGTGGAAATCTTATGAAAGAGATCCCTCTATTTTGAGATAAGGCAACGCCACAGAGAATATCGTATGAGAATGACTCAACACAAGCTCAACAAGAGATGACTTTTAGGCGGTAGGAGGCACTGAGACACTGCTGTGCTTATATGCTGTAAACAGTTTGTCTTATCCTTATATTCATCAACGGCTACATCAAAAGAAGAGCTGGAGAAGATTATAAAATAAAACACTGACTTACCGCGGTCATCAAGAAGAATGTTTTCAGGTTTCAAATCCCTGTGATAAAAAAAATCACACACACACACACAGATTAGTGAGTTGCACCATTGATGTTACACTTATACAAAAATAGATCAAGGATGTAATAAAGTCCTAGATAAATATTGGGACACTTTATTAACTTGTCATTTTGTTTACATTTCATTCCATCCTTTACTGCCTCTATTTGTTTTAATAGTTAGCTTATCTGCACATAGATCTTTATTTGCCTAATTTGCTATTATGCACTGGACTGGGCCAGACTCATGCTTTAATAATGTTGAATACACACGTCTAACTAAAAAGTGCACAGTCCAAATAAGAAACAACATTAGGGGTTAACAAAAGCCGTCTTTCACAGCTCTGGGCTCTGTGTGTGTTTGTATATGTCCTCTAAGAATATCCGTCTTGGTGTTGACATTCTTTGGAGGCTCTACTGATGGTGACAGGTGCATTACAAGATGAAGCAAGTCCCACGTCATCACTTTGAGTTCTGTGTCGTCTCTGAGACAAACAACTCAACTAAACAGTTTGGTTTAAGGCTGACAGAAACGTGCTTTATTCTCTCTGTTTTTAATGGAAAGACATTCAATTCTGGGTGAGTTTATTTTTAACATATTACATAATGAAGATCTGTGAATAAAACTCTGGCCCACTTTATTATTAAATTATCCTAAAAAATAGAAAACATTAAACAAGGATGTCCCGTGACCTAACCTGTAGACTATCCGTTCACGGTGCAGGTCCTCAAGGCCACAGCAGATCTCAGCAGCGTAGAAGATGGCCCTCTGCTCATCGAAGCCCGAGTTGCCCATATTATAAATGTGGAATTTTAAGTCGCCACCATTCATAATGGTTAACACCAGGCACAGCGCATCCTTGGTCTCATAGGCATAGGCTAGACTAACCTAGGACAAAAGGCAGAATGGGGAAGTGGCAAGAAGGGAGAGGGGAACAGTTAAGTGTAGAGGGGCATAAGGAAAAAAAGAGGGAAGAAGAGAAGTGGTGAGAGACAGTAACCAGAGCATGGGTGTTTCATTTGGTTTGTAAAAATCTTCCATTATATCCAATAGGAATGTCCATGCAAAACCAAAATACAGTTTATCCACTGTTTGTACCCCTGATCCCACCATCCATCTTTCTTTCCCTCCTTCATTCCCAGTAACCCCCTGCTCCTGTTCCCTTGTGGGTCAGTGACTTGTAGGGTACACTGTTGTTGTGAATAAGCAGGATGTGGCTGCCATCAGGAGGAATCCCATCTGCTTCCCGCTATGAAGTCACGACCACAAGAGGGGATGGGAAAAGGCTTATGGCTCGAGAGAACAACATGCTCATGTTCTGTATATACATACATAAACACTGAAAATGTGTCTGCACTAAAATACAGTCCAGCATCCAAAGGCAAACATAAGCAAGACAATGTAAGGGGACACCGAGCATCCACATAACTGGTTGCTTGGTGTCCCCTTAAATGACTTTAAGTTGAATCTTCAGATCCTAAAATCAGAAAAAGAAACCTAAACACTAAGTTTAAGCTAAGTAAACTTAATTTACACTACATTCCTTTATTTTGTTTTTTCATTTGTAAGCCTGTTACAAATTGAGGAGGCACCTGTCTCAATCTCACCTGACACGTGAGACCAAGGTCACCCTGCCCAGAGAAACATTAACACACATCTACAGCAACACAAAGTGTGATATCAGTGAAAATATTAGCTAACAGTGAGCCCCCACTAACAGTATGCATGAACAAAAATGTGAAGCAGAATAGTGAGAGAGAGATGAGGGGTTTGAGAGAGCACTTGACTCTTCTCCTCGCTGCTGCTGTTTGGTCAGTGTTGCTAGGCAACAGAGCTGCTCTCGTAGGTAGAGAGGCACATGAAGAGTCATCAGTTCTGCCTGCAGCACAGAGCATGAACACACACACACACAAAATCATGTGCCAATCCCAGGTGACAAGAGCTGCAAGTCTGAGGTTTGGAAAAAAGCCCACTCTGCATCTGAGTGTGTGTCAAATGCATACATGCCCATACACACGCTTTTGCTATGACTCACACAAAACAAGGACGCACAGTACAGGTCGTGCAGCATCAGAAAACACTGAATCCAAACACAAGTATTAGCTTCCATACAGAATCATTTTACTGTACAGGTAACCATAATATGAATCAATATGGCAGCACTGCACAGTTAGATAACCTATGTACACAGAACTACTGTATACAAAACACACACAGCAAACAGAGCAGAAATTAACTAGCTTGTTCTTCCACAGTCTCGCTCTGATCCAGCATCAGTGAATTAGCACTTGGTGTAATGTTCTGGTCTGGGAGCAATAAGAAAAACAAGACTCGGCCAAAACTAAGTTTTCTTTTCCTGTGTGCACCTGAGAGAGACTTCACAACCCTCACAGAGGCATCTACACATGTTCTCAAGTCAAAATAAAGAGTGACGAAGATCAAATGCAAGTATTTTGTTTTTAGATAAATGGCAGTGGATCTCTCATTAAATTTTAAAATTTACCCCCTGTAAGAAAAATCAAATCATTTCTCTAAAGCAGAACAGACAGTATCATAGTCTTGGTCAAAAGACACTTCTTACATTGTGTGCGTCTCAGGCTCTGGCACCTTAAACTTCAATAAATAATATACAATACACAAACATATTTTTATGAAATTCTGAGGATACAATAATAGCATATCAGGCGTGTGAATGGGAGGCCTGATCTTAATGCCAGTCTTCCAACACTACAACAGTTTGGGGAAGAAAATGGAAATTAATCAAGTCTTAAAAAAACAATCAAAAAAGAAAACACAGCTAATTCAATTTTATCTAAAGCATACCAATATCCCCAAAGAAGAGCAGTTACTGATTGGCAATAAAATGATTTTCCATTTAGGTTCGTTCAAATGTTTCCCTACTAAAAAAGGTTTTCTTATTCTTTATTTATTAAATTAAAGAAAAAAAACACCAGAATACAGAACCAGAATACTTCAAATCAAATGAGGCATGTTTGCACAAGATAAATAATATCATTGTCATTTTGAAAGGATGGTCCAACTAAACATGCTGTCAAAGGCAGCTGGTTAACCGTGCTATGTGACTCTTTTGTTTCTAATTTTGCATTATTGTGAAGACACTTTCCATTGAGACACCCAGGCTTGTCCACCTGGTTCAGAAGGCACTGAACAAACACTCACAACACACAAGTGGCAGCAACATCTTTAACAGTTGATTGACAGTCTCTGCAAACACACGTTCAATTTGATTTGAAGTACCCTACAGTCAGGGCGTGGACATATAGTGGGAACATACAATAAACAGTCACATCTATTTAAAGAATGAATAAGAAAAAGGTACTTACTACAAAACTACTGTTAACTTTTTCTAAAATGCGTTTTTCGTTTAGTGCCATTGCTTCACCTTTTCTTTTCTTCACTCGTTTCTTTTCCAGCTTTTTACAGGCGTACATCTTACCGGTGGCACGTACTTGGCAGGCACAAACCTGGAAAACAAGCAGCGAGGAAACATGATCAAACACAGACATTCACTTGAAAAACACCATAAAACCCAAAGTTAAACTAATGGAAGGGACTATGTCACACCACAGATTTCTCCAACTGTCAACTAACTGGCTGTTAACTAACTGTTAAAGGTCACTGGTATGAATTTGAATCATTAACACCAACATCTCATTTCCAAACATAATGTTAGCTCAGTGCTGGCAATAAAACCTAAAAGACCACAGTTAATCATCACGGTTATTTAATGTTGTGCTTTGGATGAAAGACACTCACCTCACCAAAGCCACCTTTTCCTAGTACTCTATAGTGTCTGAAGGTATTTTTGGTTACTGGTTGCCTGCAGAAATAAAAAGAAGAGAAAAAGAGACATTTGAAATGGGACAAAAAGAGTAGGAGACATAAAATAACTCATTAGATTATGTCATTCTCTGAGTCTATGTGACGTTGCAGACAGACTAATGCCCTTATATATAATTAATTCACCCTGATGACTACAGTTTTCACCCTGCTTCAGTTACCAGCCATTATGCAAAGCATCATCAATTATTGAACACAGCAGAATCACTGAATGGCACTACCGCCATTGTATTTTGTAGCAAAAATCTCTCCTTAGTTCTGTATATACACTTTATTCTGTCCTTTTTGAACAATAAAATATAGTCATCTCTAATGCATGTTTAGAAAAAAGGCTCATCTTAAGGTCAAGGGTGAGCGTGCACTTAAGGAGAGAGGCCCAGATTATAAGAACCTATGGGAAAAAGGATAGACTAACCAATATAATCACAGTCATTTTTTTAAACAAATCAATACTTTGTATGTTTTCTGTATTATGTGTATAATCTGTGCAGAGTACTTACCTCTCCAACCATTTCCACTGCAGGAAGCGAGAGAAGTACATGGACTCCTGGTAGGAGGAAAATGGAGTTCCACTCAGATAATCACGAACTATTCTGAAGGGAGGGAAAAAGAGCAGTGGTAAATGTTGTTTGGTTTTTTTTTTAAATACTGTCTACAGTTTAAGACTCATCAGAATAAAGTAGCATATCATATCTGATTTCTGGTAAATGTTCTACATGAAAATGGTAGATGAAATCTCTGTGCAGCCACTAAGTGTGTATAATGATTCAAAGCTTTCACAAATTCACTGTGAAAAATCAAAAATGCCGTTGAACAGTTCACACAAGAATAAACATTTTGTTAAAATAAACAATACTATATTCATCTCCATTGTCTAACCCTGAGGGTATCCACAAAACTTGGACTGAAAATGTAAAAGTTCACTGAGGAAAGAAGGGTCACACCAGGTCACTGTAAACTCGTCTCGTGACCATTTATCTGCCATTCCACCAGGAGTTGTTAAAACGTAACTCTCCAATTTGACCCTGCCATCTTCACCAGCGATGACCTCTCTGCTCTGGCTATGTTGTTTGACTTAAACAACATGTCCTCTTTAACACGGAGGCAACAAGCTACCATGAACTAAATAACCAGCTAAGCAAAGTAACAGTGAAATAATGTGACTATTTCCCAAAAAAAGCATCCATTTAACAGTTCACTGACACAGGTCTGTAACAGTACTGACCATAAAAGATACAACATGACTAACCTACATCATTACAATAGATTGTAGTATTTATAATCTAAAAGCAGCTATAATATTCACACAGAACTCGCTGCAGCAGAATGACACTACTCTCTCGTGCTGGTGAGCGAGATTACGCCACAAACTGTCAGGCCACAACACATGACTGAAAATCATCCTCTGGTGAATATCCTTCCTCTGCCACCCAAAGGCACCGGGGATGTTCATATTTGGTGAAGAGTTTTCCTTAACCATTTATAAAATGACTTCATCACTTGTACGGATGAGGATAGCTGCCTGTGGTTAACAAGAGCACTGGAGCGGCTGTTCTTGGCAAAAGAGTTGGAAGTCGAGTTTCCACCATAGGGGCACCTCTCTGGTGTGCATGAAATAGACAAATAGAAATGATCCCATGTGCCACACTGCCTCTGAAAAACGTAATTTACTTTATATACCTTTGCAAAAACAATGAAGCCATAACCATGACCAGACCATAACAACTAATTCCAATCAAAATACAGTACATCCTACCTCAAGGAAAGCAATTTAACTTTAAGTACTGAAAATAAAAGCATAGAATAGTTAGTGCTTCAATACAAGAGCACATACCCATTTACATGTGTGACCATTAATCACCGACTGCTTGAATCTGCTCAAACTCATCTTATTTTGTAAACCTTTAATGTCTTCTGTATACACCTAACTGTCATCTAGTTTTATTTTATCATTAAGCTTTCTCAGACATCGAGGCTCTGTAGAAAGTCTTAGAGTGCCTCCTTAAGCCCTAAACAGCAAAGGATAAAGAAACAAACACAGCTACAGTATAACTTCTGTGAGTTGATGAGAGCAGCAACAGAAAAGACAGAATGAAGAAAGAATGCTCTGCAGAGACCTTTGTTAAGATCTGGGACACACAA
Organism: Rhyacichthys aspro; assembly: GCA_036850595.1. NCBI lineage: Eukaryota > Metazoa > Chordata > Actinopteri > Gobiiformes > Rhyacichthyidae > Rhyacichthys > Rhyacichthys aspro. Next base: position 14,728,580 of record CM072148.1, on the reverse strand, counting down.
AACATAGTGCGATGGCCACACTTTTCACTATGACATAACTGGATGTTCCACCGCAGCAAAAGAAAACCCATGAGTGAGCTAATACATTTCTGTGTGTGGAAGTGTGTCTCTGCCAAAAGTCAGGCTTCCACGTGCAGCACCATGCTTTCCTAAAGGCTTTCCCTCAGAAAAGGAAGAAATTATCCTTGGGTCAAAATTACGTATTGGAATAGAATAATTTCAGAAAAAGTAAACTCTATGATGTATTATAAATAATCATGATAGTGGAACAAGTGATGGCTGAACAGAAACATGATGTACAAAAAACAGAAAACTGTGCCTGTTTTTGTACTTCTGCTGTTCCCACAAGCACCAGAGCTTTATGTCTTGTTATTTTTAAGGTTATTTAAATTTGTGAGGAAATCATGTCATTAAATAATCTCTTCAATGTGTTTCCTGCATAGGCTGTAGAAAGAATACATCCCCATTACTCAGGTGGCCCTATTTGATCAATCAAAAATTGTGAATGGGAACGGACAGTAAAAACCTCTTGTGTCACTAACGTCATTTCCCAATGAACACACACCTTGTTTGAGTCAAAGTCATTTTAAAGTGCTTAATTATGTAATTAATTTATGAATAGGTGTGTCAATGATGTGTCAGTGTGGCCACATAATAACTGCATAATTAATGAAAGGTCTCTTTGTGAGGGCTTGGCTATAATGTGAAAACAAAGCCTACAAACAGAATTCATGAATGTCTCACATGGTCTATGCACATGTTATACAACAATCATTTCATAATTTCCAAAAGCTGTGGATCAGCTCTCTATGTACTAAAAACAAGAGAGCAGTCTGAGAACATAACTGAGTGTTTTCCCAACCATCTTTCCCACTTCTCTTGAATTCCTAGCAGATTCCACTTTTCTCCAGGGAAAGCGCTGATGAATCAGAAGCTGGACGCAGCATTTGCAATCCAAACCTCCAAGCATGTGTGGCTACAAGTCAAGATCATACCAGGACTGATGAAATCCAGTATGTTTGTCCTATGCATTTCAATATGCCAAAGATGTTTCATGTTACATGTTGTAAAAACTATTCTAAATGAATTCTTCCATTCTTTATAATTAGTTCTGGCCAGAATTAAATAATTATCCAAAGTTGAGTGTATTTGTGCATGCAAGTGCGCCTGTGCAATGAGAGGAACATTTGGGGCAATAATCCCTGGTCTGTTTGCTTCTCCTGGCTTTCCAAGCAGGAAGTAGAAACACCTGCAAAAGTGTGAGTGAATTTGTAAATCTGTGTGTGTCTATGTGAGTGTATGACGAACACTGAGGTGGCTGTTGTTTTCATGCCAGCCATCCGGATGCTCTCTCTGCCCAGTGCTCTTTTTCATTGGCCTAAATTGTGTGAGTGCGTGTAGCGCGGCACTCCAGGTGCCAGCTGCCTCATCATCACCAGTGACAAGGTTTACAATCACATACTGTCTATGGAGGAACAGGACTCGGCCTTTACCGTTTTGACGGCCAGACTCGATCCTTAAGACAAACAAACTTTATGCGACCAACATTTCATTAACAGGCTCAGTGTAGGAGTGATCATAACTCAAACGCTGGCAAGACCACTACCACTAGTATAGAGGATGTATAGATGATGTAGGTGCTGGAAAGAAGGTAGACCTACTTGGTGCAGTCATTGAAGAGCTCCTTGCAAGGACTCTGCTCCAACCTTTCCCGGCACGCAGAGACCACATCCTGCGGTATGTCAGGCAAATGGGCCGCCGACTTCCAGATTATCCAGTGAAATAAACAAACAGGCAAAGAAACAAATACATGTTAGCATACGGAGGGAAGAAGGTGTTTCAGTTAAACAACGGATCACACTAGACAGAGTACTCTTTTTGTTTAGGATTGTGTTCAGTTTTAATCTTAAGGCACAATGCCAGGTTTGTGGTCAAGACTCTTTTGTGGGCGCCATTTAAAGAAATAGATGTGAATTTAATGAATAAATAAAAAACACAGATGTGATGCCTGCAACTGCAACCTTTAGCGTAATTTTAGACTGGCTCATTGAAATGACTAACACGTTTTAAGGAAAAGCTAACAGAGGTACAAATCGAAAAGTATATGATTCGAAAATAAATCAGAAAATAATGCATTTTTGACTGCCAAATGATTGCATAATAGTTTTAGCCAACATATATCCCTTACCCCATTATTAAAGTATGTGTCTAAAACATTCAGTCCACAGTCCCTCCTCTTCTCATCAGGGGCTAGTTGGTACATGGCCTGTTGGAGGAAAAGCATAGGTAAGATACATAAAAAGATAAGATGACATATACCCACCAATTTAACAATGTCTACTCTCTCCAACAATAAGCCCAGAGAGCACAAAGAGAGAAAAAGATCGAGATGAAAGAGGCCAGCATGACTTCTAATTTCTCAGGAAAAGGGTAACGTCTGCACATGTCAGGCCAAAAGGGTAATTTATTTATCTTTTCTAGGTAATAGATGTTATTTCATTAAGGGGAGGCAATATTTTAGTCCTAAAATGACTCGGTCTTTGTGTGAAAAAATACCTGACTTACTTTCTTTAGGATATATGAAGTTTTCTGTGTAACCAGCCTCAGTAAAAGGTGGTTGTCACTCAAGTCTCCCATGTACCCCCTCCTGACTTGTCTGCTTACCTTGAGAAAGACTAATGTTGCTATGTTCTCATTAAATAAGCATGATCCCCCTGTTTTCCTTTCTCGCATACCTCCAGGGGCCTAAACACAAGCTTGGGCCTGTGTTTGCCTGCTCACCCAGGAGACCTTCCTCTGACGTGGGCTTGACCTCATGGAGTAGCAGGGGAGGGGTCCGCTCTTTGACAGCCTGTCTAAGTTTCTAATCACCCCCAACAGTCACCCCACCCACTGCCCTGCCACAGCTGCCAAGACCAGGCAAGGAACCAAGTCCCAACTATATTCTCCTATTCCTCACTCTGCAGGACTGTGTTCAGGACAGTCTCATGAGAAAGATGGAAATGAGAGACAAGCCAAGACAGACAGATGTATCAGAAGAAGGATCAGGAAATGAGAAATATTCGATAGTCTTACCACAGCGTCCATGAACTCAATGCAGCGTTTCAGCTCTGGCCTGGTATCACAGTACTGTCGGAATAACAGCCGACCGATGGGCTGCTTCTCACATAAACTGGTGTAGTCCCTCTCTGGAGGACAAAGACGAAAGACAGAGGCAAAAATGTTACAGTTTATTCACAATAAATCAAAACATTTGCTCTAACAACAATAAATGTTATTCCATGTGCAAGGCATTCACACGTGTCATGTCAATATATTTGGCAAATAAGAAAGACATGAATACCTTCTGTTTTTCAGTTTAATAAAAAAAAAAAAAAAAACAAATACAAAAAAGCTTAAACCTTGTAAAACCTACATTTGTATATATGTATGCCATTTAAGCCTTTATTTAATAGTGACTGTATAATATGGAAGGAATGCCACAGACCAAACTGACCCAAGCTGGGATTTTGACACTCTAATTGTACATCCTCAAATACTTCAACTCTGAATAAATTTTGAATTATGATAAATATTTAACTACACAACTATATTCTAATGTTCCTTCTGCTACTATAATAAGTAAGTTTTCTACTTTGTGCAAAATAGATTGTCCTGCACTGAGGAAGTATAGCTTGCAAGGCACTGGGAAACAAGAAGAGTCAGCTGACTTATATGTGGAGCCAAAAAGAGTCCAAGTTCGGGGAAGAATGAAGGTTAATTAGTTAGCTATCGGCAGTGTATGTAGCTAGTAATGTAAATGGCCAATCTGTTAATTTAAAACATATGACCATTATCAGATTGTCACAGAGAGCATGATCACAGAAGATACTTGTCAGTTTCCCGTCTCCTCTATCCTTCTGTCAAAGATGTGTATTTATCCGTTTGCTTTCAACAACATGATGCAGCTGAAGTTCTGCCACCAACAGACATGAGTTTAAATATTATTTTAATAAGGCCGTCAACTTACAAAACATTCCTTATACGAGAAGATACCTCATGTACATGTAATAAAATATATTAAACGCAATTTTACAGAGCCAATCTTTAAAGATAGGTTTGGGTTGGCTAAAAAGGAGCATAAATCAGCAAAAACCAACAAGCAGTGCATTGAAAGCAGTTGTTTGTTTACACTAAAGACAAAGCATATCTGTGTTTTCTGTACATGCATTAGCAGTTCTTATGTGCGTGTTTGCTGCAGCTGGCCCAAGTCTATTAGGACTAATGGCGTCCATTTGAGTCATATTTCCTCTGGTACCAAATGAGGAAGAAGACCCAGGACGTTTTCCATCACAAGCTGACAGAGAAGACAAGCGCACACACACAAGACAAACATACAAACAAAAATAGGCCACACACGTTCATTTGTACATAGCGGGAAGAGGAGGAGGCGGTGGCGGCGGCGGCAGTGGGATGCATGGGATGAAAATTTCTGAGTGGTGACAGCTACAGGACAGCCTCCAACAGTAAATCAAATCTTCACAACAGCCCTCCCAGCTGCACTGTTTATTACACAGCACTGGGCCAGCTCCGCAGCTCTGTGCTTCCCATTCAAACCTATACAACCACAAAACACAAGTGATCACAGATAGATTTTTACTGCTTCCCTTCCTGTGTGGGGCCGCTGTGTTTGAACTGAAGAACAGAAAACGCTTTCAGAAAATCTCTCCGAAAATGTTTAAATATAATACACAGAAGTTGAGATCAGACATTGCTTTTCATCTTTTGTTCATCTTTCATTTTGTTTTAGGCTCGCTGTGAGCAGGAGCTGGGAAAGCCCCTTATCCACACAAAACAGATAAAAGCAATATAGGGGCGCCTATACAACAAAAAGTTTATTTGAATGCAGTACTGTTTACGTCATTGATAGGTCTCTGTTGGGACCAAGTGAGCGCCAGACCACTGACTTCAATGCAAAAACATGTTTATACTTTCATCAAAATCCATCTCTAACAATGACTCGACAAGTTACTAACACTGTCCAATAAAAGAAGCCACTAGTGTGTACATGTCAATTTGTTTGTGGACTGTTGTTTGTGTTTGATGAACTGAAATGCATGTATTTCAATGACGCATCAAAAGGGGAAACAAGTCTACAGTGTGAGTTTGAAACATTGGCTACAGTGTAAATAACAGCGACTACACACAGAAAATCCATCAGGCCCTACCTTTGTCCTACATGTAAGTCAGAGAAATGAATATGCTTGTAGTCCTCAGATGGTTTCATTCTAATTACAAGTTTCCCTGCCAGCCCTGTCAGCGTGTCGTGCTGCTGGACAGTTTTTAATGTGACAGACTTCTATTTGCGTAATAAAGTTAAAGAAACTGTTGGGCAATTTTTCAGAAAGCTATTCTATGTTTTCCATTAGGCATCAAGTCTTTTCAATGTGCAGAGAGACCAAGAGCTAGATGTAAGCAACAATCTACAAACGGATGTTGTTACAGCTTTACGATTAAACAGGACAGTGGTGCCGTTATACATATATTTATCATATTAGCAGCTTTGTGTATACGTTTTACATTGCACAGACTCTGAATGTCTAGTCTCTAAATATTTAAATTAAATGGGATGGAGAGAACATAAAGTAATAAAAGTCCAAATATCTGTGCCATTGATTCACATGCATTTCTACCTCGAACAAAACTGATAAAATTCACTACTGCTTTTACAAGCAAGATATTTGTTAATGTATGAATAAAAAGAAATGTCAAATATTTTGCCCATGTGACACAGGGTACAGAGAATGTATCCTGTGAATGAAAATCTCAAACAGGACAAGAAATGTGGCTTAAGTATCAAGGGAATCACAGCAAATTATGACTTTCATCTTCTCTTTTTGGTGGTTTGCAGACTGTTGTAGGAACACTGATTAGTTCTGATTTTTTGCCCTAAAATTTTTTTGTTTTGTTTTTCGTTTAGTTTTTTGTTTGCATTTTGGCTACATTTTTAACTCACTACGGCAAAGTAACCTTAAATATCATAACCTTTACTACATTTACCATAATCGTTATGAATAAACAATTGTTTGGTTTGTTGTAGCGCTCTGCATAGGCAACAATACTAAGAAATGGTTTGTGTTGAAAGAGAGCATATCTTTTAAATGAAGGAAACACAGATTAATTATGATTTAATATGATTTGTGGAAAATTCTGAGACTATAGTTATGAGACCCATGTTCTGACTTCATTGGGTAGAATTACGTCCATTAGGGCCTCTAAATGTTTATGTTTGATGTGTTCTTCATTAAATGGCACAGCCATATCTAACACTAAAGACAGTCTACAGCACCTTAGTAAAACCCACCCCTGAGCTCAAAAGCATTAGCATCAAACTAAAAGGAAAGAACCATATATACATTTATATGGGAGGGGTCCTACACAGAGAGGGAGGCACGAGAGGAGTCTGACCCTGCAGACACATTGGCTGCTCTACACATAATGTAATCTTGGCTTCTTAGAAGTATACTGCACTTGTCAAGGCTAAGGTCAAATGCTTGACATTATCAAGACACAACAAAGACACTGCTATCAGCTTTACTGTATCCCTCTGTCCCCGGGGCCTGCAGTGCGGGCACATGCGTTTCTGCCGTGAACATATGTGTGTGGACACGCACACACTAACATGTCTGTGTGTTTAAGTATGCAAAGGGGATTATTTTGATCCAGTGCTCAGTGTGATAGGGAAATTATGCAATACCCTCTATGTAATAGTGACGTATGTAACCCTCAACAGCTGCTGCGTGCTCGCACATAGACTTGCATAAACATATAGCCCTATTTTAGGACCCTATGCCAAGTTATGTCCAAATGCTTTAAAGATTGACATGACAAGAAAACCTTTGGACACATAAATGCAGCGTTAGAGACCATTTCTTCACTGATGACAGATACATTCAGGTTAAGATAGGAAGCCGACAGTGAACACAATCAGCTGTAGGTACATTGTGTATCCACACCTCTGCCGGCTTTGCACGTGGCATTTCTCTCTCACTTTCTCCTGCCTTTGACAGATTCTTCCTTGCACAGTAAAAAGCTTTAGTCTTTGGTTTTCGCTCTCTTGTTCTGACACTCTAATGTAGCTCTGAAGTGCTGGAAAGAGGGAGGGAATGAGAGATATGGATAGTGGAAGGGGGAGTATGTGTGGGGGAGGGTAGCACTGCAATCTCTGGCAGAGCTGTGACGCACTGTTACACACATAACCAGCCACACACACAGCCCTGTGGCATTCAGAAAACCAGGGTTGCCTGAGGAGGGACCATAAAGTAGCCCAGGAGTAATACTCTGCCAAGGCCTGTGCTCTGAAGTCGACATCAGGAAGGAAGCAGGAGTGACAACACTATGATGCAGTCCAAATGGGCAGGTAGACCTACAACCTACATTAAGAAATGGCTACACAGAGAAGTTTATATCAGATTATATCAAGGGATGGTTACAGTGTGAACTGCCTCCATCACATAGGCTCTGTAATTCAGGAAGCAACAACAAGAGTAACTTGTGCTCAGCTAATACTACAAATGTGGAAAGTGAGTCCAACACTAAAAATGTAAACACATTAAATGATGGAAACAGGGTTGGGCAATATAACCTCAGATCAATTAATGGAACATTTCACTTCAAATGAATGATTATTTAGTCTTTGGTACTTGCATTTCCCTGTAATGGCTTGTATTGTAAATAACTTAAATAAAATTATAAATGAAAAAAACAGAAATGCCTACAGCGAGCAGACTCCCTTCAAACTCTGATACAGTTTCCTGTCCGCTGCCTGTAACGGCGGGCGGAGACGGGTAGAAAAAGGAAGGAAGTCCAATCTCCACTTCCTCCCGCAGACAACACCCACCCCAACAACAGCATGGCACGTTATCTCTGGGCGCTCACACCCCGACACTTCTCCAGCGCGTCTTACCGATAGTGCGGCGTAGCTCCTCACACTGGCTGATGTGGGGGAGTTTAAGCATCTCCTTCCATTTCTTACTGCGGCCATTCCTCTTCCCTCCTCCACCTGCAAAAACACAGACACACGTAGATTAACACATGAATCATTTGACAGCATTTACATTTTTATTTGGAGCAGTGGCATCAGGTAATTTACAATGAGTGCCAGTGCAAACTTTCAAGGCCGAGACCAAAGCAGGGCCAGTGTATGATATTAAGGAAGAACCCAGTTGTAATGTTCTTGGTAGCAGTTTCCATTGAATCACTAATAATGATGGGAAAAAAACTGGTTATGGTGACGATTCAAAATCCATAGTCATGCAAGTCTCCAGACAGGACCAAATTAAAAATGTTATCATCAGTGATATTTATAATCAAAAACTTGTACGAGACCGGTCTCAGGATCAAATCCAGTCCAGAGTTCCACAATACTATGAAGTAGACAGCCATATTAATACTGCTTTTAGTATTTTTTGTATATGTCTAATTATCCTTTTTTTGTGTTCAATTGGTGTACTGGTTAGTGTTATGCCCCAATTTTTGAGTTTCTTACATATTTTTTTCCTCTAAAAACATACAGAGACATTTAGCCAATAGTTTGAGTGTGCATGTGCGTGCATGTTGACCTAGCTGTGACCAGAGGCAGGGACAGCTGGTTCGCCTCACCATTCGCCTCTATGCATCATGACAGAGCATGTGGTGAAGAATGTTGACAGCTTCAAAGATCATGGGCTACACACATAGCTTTAAACACTCGCACACATTCACGATGTGGTCTCTGAGGTTTGGTCAAACATTAGCCAAACATAACTTTAACATTATGTTCGAGGGTTTCGCAGCAAACACACATGCACAGATTGGTGCTGCACGTTCATCCGTGACCTTAATGTGAGGGGTGAACAACCTCCAGGCACAACAGCCCCTCTTCAGAGCAGCGGGGTCACTCTATACATTACCCTCAAGGGCTCATACCAACGCCAGCAGGGAGTGTCTGTATAGAAAAAGTCACAACAGGGGTGAGCTGAGGTATTTAGTCCTTGAGGCAGAGAGTACTTATGTAGAACTCGTTGATTATATGCTGCTTTGGTTCTGAAACAAAAGGATCATAACACATAGCACAGCAATGATATGTGTGTATACACAAAGCTTTGACAATGATTAATGAGTCCTGGGTGAAAGTTTTAGTCTGACACCTCATAAACTGATCAGTGAAGCACTAATGCATAGTTTCACAATTTACACAACATTATCATTAACACAATTACAAAATCATTCCTGGATTTTACCACAGACTCTTGGTATTACTAATAGCTACTTCCATTGTCCTGTAAATGTAGCAGCATTTGTCACAAGTGGAAAATATTGCATACGTATGATTTTGTAATTATGGTAATGTTAAAGTTGGGTAAACTGTCAAACTATGCATTAAGCGATTTGTCATTTTAAAAAGACCTTCCTGGTTAAATAAAGGTTAAGTAAAAATAATATTTTGTCTACATGAGTTTCTGAAGTATTCTGTAACTCATCAGAAACCGCACTGACCGAATGGAAAGGCTTCATGTTTCAAAATCATGTATTTGATGCATTTATGAACTTCAAAATTGTATTTTTTTCATTGAAATGTTTGTCAAATTGTCCAGATGGTGCTACAACAGTGTATGTAACAGAATTATTAACAGAAGACAAAAGTGCCGTCCCAGTTGCCCTTAGTCCAACTCAAAGCCTATTAGAAAGTCTTGAAAATGGAGGTTGTACTATTAAAGTGTCAGTTAACGGAGTTTTGCAGGCTAGATGAAATGAATGAAATTTAAACATTTCTAAAACCAACAGAGCTGCATGCCATGAACAAAGCACTGTTTTAGTTTGAGGATGAGAAAGGGGAAATCCTCTGACAAAATGTGTTCATGGGAAAACAGCTGGCATCACATTAAACATAAGTGCACAGGTGAGGCATCATGGTTGACCACCTGCAACTCACAAGCACAATGTATGCAGAGTATGCTCATTCTGCAACATGACACATCCTTATCCTGTGTCACCCACAAGAGCATTATGTCATCAACACTCTACCTAAAGTGAGAATGAACAGGCCAACCGACCAATATTACAACTGCATAAGATAAGACATATAGAAGAGTAATTGTACCACACATTAAAACCATATATCAATAACTAGTGGTGTTATAAGCGGCTAGTTGCTGTTTTTTGTCAGCTTTATCACACTGGTCTCATGCTGTTGATTTTGACAGGAATGTTGACAGACTGGTTTGGGGGCTGCAGGGCACACACAGACAACAGGCTGTGGATGAGAAAGCAAGAAAATACATTCATAAAGGGCAAACATAAAGCTCAGAGTGCTGAAGATCAATGCAGGATGACTACATTGAGTTGACAAGCCAACTTGCATAAGCTGTTTACAGGGGCCAAAAACGCATTATTGAGTATACAGGCAGAGCTGCACCTAGAAATGTAGTCAGGGTTCTATCACAGTCAAATCACGAACTTGCAAAAAACATAAAGAGATTGCCTCCGAATTAGGATGGCAGTGGAAAGAAGTGTGTAAAATGGACAAAGGTACAATACAAGAAAGGGAAGACAGGGAAGCTGTGGAAGAACCTGAGTGTGTATGCTCCTGTCAGTGCTGCTGGGCCACCCCACCCTGTTTAATGTCACTCTGACGTCAAAGCCATGTGTGCAGGCCCTTAATGCAGACAGGATGGAGCAAGTATTTATTTAACTTTGGTTCTCCCCTCCGAGAGAACGGGGCCCTCCGTAAACATCGACTTCAGAGCAGTTTCGCTCATTCATAGCGGACATGAAGCCAGCGCTGAGATCATCGCCCAGGATCTCAGGATGGGTCTGCACATGCGCACAGGCTGCACTAGAGCCTCACAAGTTGGAACGCACTCACTCGTGTGAGATCATGAGAGAAATGCTGCAACACTGTTAGGCTGCACAGTTAGTTCTTCAAGGATATACACTCACTGCCAAATTATTTACAACACGGCCTCTGCTACTTTACACATTTCCCATCTCTCTGCTCTGGTAAGAGTCCAACAGAAGCACACCATATGACAAAATGCCACCTAAACCATTTCAAGTCAAATGAGCTCACATCTTAACATTTCTTACAGTTCCTTTTGAAGTGGGTTAAGGTTAATTTGTAGATAGATGTAGAAGTCTGTTAAAGTGAGCTGTGAAGACTAGTAAACTAGAGCATCGGTTAATGTGTATACAAACATATTTTAGATTTATTTACTGACTTCTGACTTTTTTTTCTTAATGCTTTATAGCTTGTCTTTATAGTATTTCACCTGGTGTGTTACTGCTTCTGCTTTTCCTTTGTGTATGCGACAATTACCAAAAGAAATGCCTAATACCGTGAAAGTACTGGGGAAATTACTTATTACTTACTTGGCAACTAACTTGTTTCTCATTATAAGATTTCTGGTGCAGCCTTTAATTAACCAATTTTAGTGTCTGAAGCCCATCAACTGTGTAGGCGTCGCACAGTATACTCCAGTGGTGTTATGATTTTTGAATCCCAAAAATCCCAGTCTCCTAATTTATGAAGACCTTGTAATACCAGCACAGGTATTCTGGCATTAGTGGGGCATCCTTCTTTCACAATAAAAAGAGGCTGGCCTTAATCCAAAAAGAGGCTGTTTATACTACTTTAATATCTGGAACTTTACAGAAGAAAAAAAGCACGGACCCTCTCAGTGGAGCATTCACATCTAATTACCATGTCTGTAAGTTTCACTTCCATTGTTTAGAATAGGAATGGATACTCAAACATCAACACCGGTGTCATTTACCTACCGTCTGCTGTATTCTGGCGTTCACTCCATTTTCAAGTCAGACAGGTTCACTGTGTTTAAAGAGAGGGGTGTGCAGAGTATTTTCATGCAGATTTTGCTAAGTCTCTTTCTGCAGTCAGCTGTAGTTTTCTCCTGCTCCTCCAAATGCAGCCAAACACAGACCAGTGCAATCCCAAATATGCTCCTCTCCCTTCCTCTGGCTTTTATCTCAAGAGGGAGCTGGAGCCAGGCTGCAGGTCACTTGATAGACTGGGCCTTTATCAGGGCAGACCACCCCACCCTCACCCACCCAACAATATTTGTAGCTTCCACAAACATAGACCTACTTAAGAGCAGTTCTAATGGAATATTTTCACAATGTAAACTGTAAAAAATGTAGACTTTAGAGAACAAATTCCTGAGTGAACGGCAGACATATAACTTTAAGTTTTATGTGAACAAACATCTGCAGAACTGATTTAGGAGAACACACGTAAAATCAGTCAAAGACAGGAGATGCTATTTTTTACCAGAACTGTTAGTCTGGGACATACTGTACTCGGGTTTTGAGTTAATGTGTAATAATATGAACACAGATATGCATTTCTGAAAATATTTAGTGAATTATAACAATGCTGCAAAAATGATCCAGCTGTTTTAAGTCTGTGTGATTAACAGGGAAGAATGCAAGTCCTATTTTTCACAGCTCAAACAGCCACAAAGCCTGTTAGTATCCTTGATTTGTAAGAAGGGCCCTTCATTTAACAACACTAAAGATCATCATAGAAAAGGCAAAATATGAAAATCGGAGAAAGCAAAACTGACAACTTGTGTAGCTCTTCCCAGCTTTTTCAGATGTTACAGTACACAGAGAAGAGCGGTGCTGCCGTCTTCACAACTCGCCTTTATTTTGCCTTGCCATATGGGAGAAACCACTCTGCCATCTGATGAACACATGTCACACGCTGACACTCGCAATAACAGCCACAAGGCCAGAAAATCCAGCTCGTCTGCGACAGCGACAGTCCGACCACAACAGCATGTGGCCAGTTCTTGCGTCTTTGCGTAATAAGCCGAGGGCGCCGTGCCACACGCCAGAACACACACGTTTAAGAAGCACAGATATCAAAAATCAAAAACAAAGCTGCAGAAGAAGAGAAGAAATATGAACAGAAAAAAGTGACTAAGGGAGCAGTGCTGATGATGATGATGGTGATGAGGCTTGCATGGGTTTGCACACTAATTCAAATGATTAAAAAAACAGTGTTAACAGTGTGTATTGTTTTACTGATTTATTTAAATTTTGGAATCAACTGTCATCGTTTGTGGGTGACATGACCAGAAGACCAGATTGACAACTGCTCATTTGCCTTTTACCAACTTAACTCAAGGCTTAATCAAGTTCAGCAGGTTGTGTGCATCACTAGTTTATACAGAGAATTTGTAAAAAATGGTAATCACTGGCTCCATAAAATCACGTCACAGTTTATTCTATGAACCCACTTTTTTTTTAACTGAATATTTCTGTTTAAACACTGATAACACTGTTTACCGAGATATTTTTGGCAATTGCGGCCTCAATATTTGGTACCAGTCCATGCCTCACTGGACGTGACCCACACCCTGCAGCAGCAGCGCGACTGCACGTTCCAACTGGACAACCACAGTGCTCTCCCAAAAACATGACTTAAATGGTAGGAAACGACAAAGGGTCATGCATAGTTTAGGCCCATTGTAATACGAGCATGCACACGCACATAGGCACAATGGAGCATGGCCATGATAAATGAATGGCCCGTTGCTTTTTTCGCCAGTCTCTCTCTCATACAGTGTGTGATTGGCCGGAGTAGCCCCTGATAAGGAAAACATTAGCTGTGAGTATCTGTGTTGCCTATTCAAAGCAAAGGCCCAGTGTTTGCATAAGGTAATCCGTGCATATACTCGCAGTGAAATACACACATCAGCTGAGAGAGAGAGAGAGAGAGAGGGGCAGCACAGAAAAAAAACATGAACATCAGGCAACAGCACTCTGTAATCCTCACCTCTCACATGCCCCTTTTCCCTTTCCTTCTTCGACTGACTTTAGCTTCTTGTTCCACCTCCCCCACATAAATATGTCTCTTGCTTTTTCTTTCTTTCTTTCTTTGTAGCTGGACATTATTTTACAGAAAGCTTTGATTGACAATTTGTTATGTGCAGAAGAAAAAATTAGAAGATCAGAGTGAATAAGAGTAAGTAAAAGGCAAGAGGAGAGCTGCACTTAAAGTAGGACATACAAGTTTTCACATGAAGCAAACACACACAGGTGTACATAAACATGCGCTCCAGTTGATTCCGATGGCAAGCTGTGATCTTTTGCAAGACCTTTCATTCCTCTGCCCGTCTTTGTCCAAGATATGCCATTAAATCAAACCAAGGCAAGCTTGTTTTCACAGCGTCTTGAGGGAGAAGGGCGAGGGAAGGATGGCCAGGGAGCATGGTGAGTCTGAACAAACTGAACGGTCAGTTAGTCAGTCAGTATATATTATCTATGTCAGATAAAGGGCGCACGAGTTAATTTCATGGCCGTGTTGAAAAAACAGGAAGATTGTAAGGTGACTATCTTCAGTGTTGAGCCCTTGACTGTGGAACACATTGAACATTCAGCACCTTGAAGATAATTTTTGATCAGACAATGTCTCCACTGAATGATGAGGAGCATGCATGCAAGAAGGAATGACTTCAGGTGATTTTTTTTAAGTGTGATAAAGATTTAATGCTCTCAAAAAATGTGCAGTGCTATAGAATACATACAGTTTTAAGGACTGATAGGTGTGTCCTCAGAAACTGCTTTTTCACTTTAGATACAGCATCTGGAATAGCATCCCTGTGATGTTACAAAGTGGATCAAAAGTGCCTCTTTATGCTTAGTAAGCTTGCCAAGAAATTGTGTTAATCAACACCCTGCAGCCAGCCAGCTAAGCATTTGTGCAAGCATCAAGCAGCAGAAGTGCGTACACATGAGCACACTGCATCTCATTCAGTGCGCGTCCCATTTGTGGGTATAATAACTGTAAAAAAGAACACCGCATCAAGGGACGGTCACAAAGCAGTGTGTTTTATGAGCCTCAGCTGGAGGAAACACCCCAGAGTGATGACAACAAGTGTAAGCCCAGCGACAACCACAGAACTAATAAAGCTTCACCGGTTAACGTCACAGGAACACCCTCAAAAGCTGTCTGAGGCCTACGAGTCTGCAATAGGACGACTGGAGGCAGGTTCATCAGAGCTTTAGTCTGTATTTGTTTGTACGGTAGAAGACAGAGTAAATGTTTCTTCTGTTTGTCAGAGAAATGTCAGCACTGGACCCTCCAGTTTTTTCTATGAAAATAGAGAGGGATAAGAAGGAAACAAAGCAGCAAAAGATCTTGTGAGATCGTAATACAAAATCAAATATAAAAGAAAAACAAACTACAGTAATGCAAGATGGTGCAAACAGTAATTTCATCTCTGTTGGTAAAGTGTTTGGTCAAATAAAGATGCATTTTTCTGAAAGTTAGAAATGATTAAGGGGAAAAAACAGCAGTGCTACGAATCTCTGTGCAACATTGCAAACCTTCTAAAAAAAAAAACTAAGCACAAATGCCAAATTGTCCTTTGGATACTATGTCAGACCGCTTCAAAAATGTGTATTTGGTATTTTGGAAGCATTTTGAATTTTTTTTTTTTTTTTTATGGTGGGGAAAAGTATGTTAATATCTAAATGTGTTAACTATTTCTTTTTGAAAAAAATAATACTAATTTAAAAGCTGTTTAAAGTTAGGCTGTTAAAGATCTCTGCTTTTTTGTTCAAAAGACCTCCCTCCACCATCTTGTTCACAAGGCACACAAGCTACTGTAAACAAGAAGGAGTAAGTGGAGTATGACGATTTATGCTCCTATGTGTATAGCCAGTCTTGAACTATAGGCCCGTCTACACAAAAAGTTTTTCCAGTCACTCAACACTCCATTTAATATCAGTGTCCTCAATGCACCCCGGCATTTACAACTAAAGAAAACCAATATGTCAGTGTTTTAGCTTTCCCCCATATTTATGCCAAATGAAACGTGAGAGAGCCACAGAAAGGGGAGTGGTGTGTGCAGGGCCATCTCTCAAGCACCAAACCACTTCCCCCGACGCGTCATTTTAACTCAGACAGGCCGGGCACACCCTGTCATAACACTTCCCACTTTGACCACCCACTTTTATGACAAAAGGTGCGCAAAAGCTTAAAAGAACAGAAAGAATCAGTTTTGTCGCCTTTGCTGTCATATACGTCGTATTATTCCTGGGAATACGTCCCCTCCACTCTCCAGAACTGAACACACCTGTGCACCTTAAAGTGATCACTCGGAAGCTATTACCTGTTTTCACTGCAAATTAACTAAGGTGAAGAGTACAGCGGAGACACACAAGGGACCATGTGCAGAATTGTATTTAATTCTGACATATCAAAATGAAAAAAATAATAAATTTGAATGAAAAGGAGTGTTTCGAAAAATAGTGGTCTTGAAGGTATGCCAATGTGTTAAGGTGCACAAAAGTAGTGTATATGTTGGAAAAGTCTTGAACCACTGCTACTGACCTCCTCCCCAGAGGACACTTAAACAACATAAATGAATTACATTTATCATTTTAATGCAGCCGACTTTAAATACAACAAAGCTTTGTAAACTACAGGAGCCGTTCTTCACATTTGAATGGCATGAACAGCAATTAATACAACAAAAGTTCCAATTACTAGATTACTTTCAGCACACACACCCTGCTGCTGTAAATGTTTGGAGATCATTTTGTCTAAACAACTATAGTCCTTTTAGGTGTTATGTGTAGCCAGATTAAAGATGCCTAACATACATTAATCATATTGATATGGATAAACGACAGGTGTTATCCCATTCAGAGTAAAGGATTTTCACAGGGTAACACTGGGCCAGTCTGGTACAGTTTAAAGGCAGGTAGGAACGCAGCAACAGCTCACATAAAATGCATTCACTGCTGCTGTGAATAATCCATTTCACAGCAGCGTTGGCGTTTCATCTTGAACAGAAACACAGCCTGACTATAATGCGAACCATAGGCAGGGTAGGCCTTAGCACACTCTGAACCATCCAATATCAACATAAAAAAAATGTTTAAAAAAAATCCCTCATCTTCAGTATCTTCTATGTGATCAAGAAAACAGTGGAAATGCTTGAGCAGTTTATCTAATCACACCTTTCTCTGTCCTGGCTGCTGATACAATGCTTTACGCCTTTCCTGCGCCCACACACTGGATACAAAGTAAGCTCTCTGCTCTGCCATCTCCTGGAAACCGATGAACACTTGCCTCTTTCCACCTCCAGGTGAGCCAGTGCGGGATGCCCGGCTCCCTGTGCTGCGGGGTGCACCGCCTGGGCCGCTGGGGAACAGAAGCTAGTGGGCCTCCTTCCAGTGTGCCTGTGCTCTGTGCCCAGACCCCTCGCTATAAAAGTTTGACATGAACCAAACACCCAAAACGTCAATGCAGTGCCATATTTCTGCGTCACATAATGCACACGTTCACTCGTGTCTCCTAATTAGGCTCGAAACACAGCAAACCTAAAATGACAGGTAAGAGGCGACTGAATCTGCTGAGGTAATGTGCCCCAACTACGTAGCTTTATTTTCCAAGAAAAAAAAAACATGTAACGTGAATGCCACAAAACAGGCTACCCGTTATGTCACCGTTAATTGCATATGTTCACAAAACCACTGTTGCTTGCGTGTGAAAAAATTTGCTCGACAGCTTTTAATGCAACGCTGCCTGCAATCAAAGCGCGATGCTGCAAACACTCCCTGCGTTGTTCATCCTCCTCGGATCAGCCAGCTGGGCCTTATGTTAACCTGTCCGGTCAATACGTGTGTTCTAAGTGTCCAAACAGCTGATTTCTACGGTATATGTTTGGCGTTTGCCTGGAGACAATGCGCTGCGCAAGGATGGGAGACAGAGAGGGAGCAGAAATCCGAAGGACAGCCGAGAGCTCGACTCGTCCATGGCCGTGTCGTTAAGGTGGGAGGAAATGCGTTCATATTGGCTTCATTATGCCGTTGTATTGAGCTTACCTTCTCTTGCCTTCAGGAGAACCGTGTTGGCCACGATATTTTCAATCTCCATTGTCAGAATGTGAATCCCGAGCAGTCGCGATACATTTCACTCAGCGGAAAAGACGGTTTTCAGATCAAACGCGCCGACGACTGTGAGGCTGCTGCAAGCGCACGGAGCGAACACGGCGCTGGCGCATAGTAGGTCTTTAATAGTGGTCGTCGTTCCTCTCCATTGCAAGATGTTTTGTCAAAGCCTACCTACGGAGCAGTATTACCAAGGGCTTGTTAGCATTCACAGCCTGCTGCCTTCCTTCCTGCTTCGGTTCCCTCCTCCTCGCCCCTCCTCTGCACAACGGACCAGCGAGAGTGGGAGGGATCAATTTACAACCAGCAGCAGCCCCACACACATTCACACGCTCTGACACACCACTGTGCCCTCACTCTACATGCATGCTCTCTCTAGATTTAAGGGAATTTGGGGTGGTTATTAAATGTGTGGTGTCGCAGGTCTCCCGTAGTGAAAGACAAACAGATCTCATAGCCCCACAACAATTTACAAAGTTTAAATAAAGTGCTTGTTCTTCTTCCACAGATTATAGATAATGTAGTTATTTGCAAATATGAAATGTTTGATGTTTTTGTTTGTATATTCTCAAGGTTTTTTTCCTTATGTAAAATCACATTCTATGGATTAATAGATAAAAAAAATCATCTTTTTTCACTTAAAGTCTTAAAGTCTAGGGCCTTGTCTTGATCACAAACTCATATTCTCCTCAGCCACAAATTTGTGTAGAAACCCAGCCAATAATTCCATTCCTTTCCATTACTGCCAGTAAACAGCAGTTTTATTTGCTGCTCTGTAGTGCATTGTTAAAAACAGTTGTTTTTGCTTCTAAAAGAATAGTACTGACCTATTATGTGAGCAGTAGAGTAAGGCTTTCAAGTTGGGCATGACAACAGATAAGACACCAGTTTTCTCCTCTTTGGTGCCTCATGGATTTGATCACTTGATCAAGTGCAGGACTTTATGTAAAACCCAGTCCACAAAGACAGAAGATCAGAAATCTAATTTAAACAACAGTTGAAATTGTATCAAGTGCAGATAGTAAGTAAATGCCATTTGTTTTTCCCCTCAGGGAGTCACCATGACAGAGTAATCCACATGAGGACCTGGCAACGTGTTCACACTGGATGTCCTTCATGGTGCAACCTTCTCCATTTACCTGGGATAGGGACCGGCACAGAGACCTGTGGCTGGAGTCTCACAACCAGGTGCACTAACCTCTCCACCACACAGGAACTTTTTTGAAGTTTAATGTTAGATATGGAAGTCATGCTTTGATTTATGTGAAGTTATGCTTTGCTTCATGTGCTCCCGGAGGAAACAAATCACAATGTTTCAAAAGTCAAAGGTTAAAGATCATGAGGTAATATGTGGCTCTACAGTTACAGCACAGATCAAACATCCTCTTGAGTCTTAATATTTTATTGTTGTGGCCGTATGTCAAACAAAGCTAAAGAACCAAATGAGTCAATTCTGTAAATGTTATCTGTCATTTAGTCTAAAGTAGGCACCACTTTTTATCAAATGGACTACAAGCCATCTTCAAACTTTGCCCAGGTGCCTGCTTAAATATATATATTTTAGTATAAGTGGGCTGTGTTGATGTAAGTCTATGTTCATTTAGTAAGGAGGCTACATTGGCAATATTAAATATCATGACCATCATCACCTCATGTTTATTTCTAGTGGCGTCAGCTTTTTAGGAGCAGAAATCAACAAGCCCATCCAATATTTCACGTCGGAGACAGAGTCAGTGCTACCACCTATTGGTGAGTATGTAAAAATACAAAAGGGCCTCACTGACTGAAAAGTGAGCTCATGCAGAAACAGAAAAAATACAGTTTAGGAGGATAAATATTCAAAATTTGATAATATAAAATAATTGCACAAAACAATGATGTGGAAAAACTGAATTTAAAAAAATCTGTTGCTGTATGAATCGGCCCCATGTTTTATTTTTACTGGTTAAATTAGAAAAAAAAAAACATTTTAAAACATGCTGAATTTGGTTTCCGTGCCTGTATCAAACATTCCTGGAATATTCCAAGGCCAAATAGTTAAAGCTTAGTATTGTTAAAGACCCTTCTGGGCCCAGGCAGAAGGCACCTTGGGACCCACTGACACACGCTATGTTAGGGAAGCTGAGGAAACTGCTCATTACACAAACAATAGTAAGTTATTGTTCAAAGGCATTTTTGTAGTCACATGAATCCGAATATTCTAAAAATATATGTGATCAGCTGAGCCCCATTACAGCTTCAAGGCATAGTCAACTGCCTGGTATGGTTACTTCATTACAATGCCACTAGACAAGGAAATCACAGCAACATGTGCATGCAGTTTATTCAAGAACATGATGGAAAAGATGGAACATAAAGTAATTTTTGACAAATGTTCTCCTGTAAACTATCAAGCTTTCAATTGCATCTTATCAACACCAGATGGCAGTATAGATCGACATTGCCCACTGTTTATGTTTTTTATTTATCATAGCAGTCTGATTGATCTACTTTCAAACCCTCCATGGCTGTATTCAACACTAAGCTCTCCTGAGGTCCAGATCTCAACGTTAGTCCGACCAAAACTACACTTTAAAGTTACGTTGAGTTACATTTTATTATCTTTTTAGAGAAATTTGTTCTTAACCCATCCATTCTCCAGAGGTGCTGGGGCAACATTTCTGGAGCTGTGCCCGGGGACCCTCTCCAAACCATGGGCCAGTGTCTAGGTCTGTGTTCCCACTCGGAGGATTACCATATAGTGTGCTTTTTTCAAGGTTTTATGATGATTTAATGATTCACTTAACAATTTGTCATCGCATTTTCCTCCTGTTTCTAAAATGTGCCTCATATATGCACATAAATATATGTCTTTTTTAACCTTGGTATATTTAAAATTTCATGTACTACCATAAAACTATCTCATGCCATGGTGATATTATTTTATATATTGTATATTTGTGAAAACTGATGGATTGTGAGAAGCATAATGGAGGGCCACTTTAATGATGGTCACCAGTAAAAGGTGAAAAGGGGAATATGGACTGATGATGTCAATAAACATCCCACACCCTCTTGATGGTTGCCTAGAAACAGAGCGATGTTGACCGGTGTCGAAAAGAAGGCTGTATGTCGCTCTAGACTTAAGTGTACTATTGATCATTCGTGTAATTATTTATAAATGCAAATAATTGGGACAAAAACCTTTATTAAATACAAACAGCAGATTAACATGCCAGCCTGGTTCTAGCCTACAGCTCAGCGCAAAAACATGGCCGTGCTGTAACTCAACAGCTGAAAACATAACATTTAAGTAGGAAATATTTGTATTACAAGTGCATTCAGTGTATTATTAACCTGGCAGCGTCTGTTTACTGTGCCGTCTGCTGTTTCCTGCCTCCGTGAGCTCTCCACGTGACCGAGCGCGCAGTCAGTGCGTCTGAGAGCGAGGCAGCACAGAGTTTACTGAGAGCAGAGGGAAATACCGTTCGTCCAGCTTGTGCGTTTGCAAAATTCATGTTAAGTGGAAGCCTGCAGTTGTGAAAAAGATGTTTTCAATCGGAGAGAAAGTGGAGTTTCTCATAGCCAATCCATTCTCCACGCCCGTCGGACAAAGGATCGGTAAGTCGTCTTTGAAATTTTACAGAAGTTGTTGGCTTTTGGAAATGTCTCTGATGTTTGATCATTTGCTTAATGTATCCTCACATCCAGTGTGATGTAGTTTTGTCACTCTGTAACCATTTATTGCTTTTCTGCATGTGTTTATTTGCTCATGACCAAAAAAACATGAATTAACAGAGTATTTGACAGAAAAAGTTAGAAGAAGTCTGAAGAATGACGCGAGGAAGGCGGGCACAACATTTTGATCTTACGCTTGATTGGTCGCTGTAACTTATTTGACAATAGCAAACCGGTAACACAAAAGCAGCTGCTCAACGTTTTCTGTCACTTCCTCAATCAATTTTGTAGCCTACTATAGTTTGAATTGAGCCACGCATAGACTCCATTAGGTAGCCCATGTCATGTCATCAAAAACTGAACTTCAAGAACAAAAGCTCTGTGAAAATCTACCCGAAAAGATGTAATCAAGGCATTGTTGAGTGGAGTGACAAATTGCTACACACCCATCTCAAGCCTTCCTCTTATCTCATCCACTCATTTCACACACAAATGTCAAAGAGAGGTCCCCCCGCTCATTCTGAGGATATTGAGCATTGCAGGAGCAGCTGACAGTCACATGAAGTGCAGGGAGCCGGAGAAAGAGAAAAAGGGAGGGACTAAGGCTTGGAGGAGAGCGCATTGGGAAAGGCTGAAAAGTAAGAAAGTGTGGGGGATGTTGGAGCAAAGCAGAGGAGATTTAGAGACTTATGAGGAGTGTATGAGGGTGGAGGGCCAAAGAAAAGCTTACTTTGATTGCTAAATACAGTAGTTTGTGGGGAAACGCTACAGCAAATAAATGAACACAACTTAAAAGAAATGATTTTGAAATTGAAAGTTATTCAGCATAAGATAATGATGATCAAAATTCTAATATAATTTAAATTTACAGATATATATTCTTATGATGTTGCCGATTTACAGGGCTAGGGACAAAATAACTGAGCTAAAATGATCTATGATGAATGATGAAGTGTGTGTGATATTGGTTTGAGATCAGATTGCCCAGTTCAGATCACTTTACATTTCTTTTTCTTTTTTTTTTTTTCTTTTCTTTTTGTACATTTAACATTCGTAATCAAAAAACACATGCAAAGAGATATTTCTCATAATCATATTTAGTATAAAGCAACATGAACTAACTTAAAGACGACTTTTGTGTGTTGTAGAGAGGGCAACCTCGTTCCAGTCAGAGGACTGGGGTCTCATCATGGAGATCTGTGACATTATCAACGAGACAGAAGAGGGGTGAGTACAGTGGTCTTCTGCTTTTATTTCCTACATTAAACTTTGAAGTGAAATCTCTTATGACGTGTTTCAGTGTTTATTTTTGCTGCATCACTTCCTTTGTGGTTTGTGTTTTTTGAAACTGTTTAACTGACCTACTTTGTGGGTTACTGTTATGTCACATACAGTACAATAATAATGCATTTAGCCTTTGTGTGTGGTTTCCTAGTATCCTTAGCTCTCCTGTCCCCCTGTACAAAGGCAGTGGGGTTGATTCCTCATATAATCACACTGTTTCTTCATGGATCTGTTTTTCCCATGCATGTATGAGAAAAATAATGTGTGAATGTTGTCTAGTGTTACCCTTGTGATCATGGCAATTCACACCATTGAGTTCCCAAAGGTCCGGTATGCTCTGTATTTTTTCCCCAAGTGTATAATTAATAAAAGTCAACTCGAGATTATTGGAACTGTTCTCTGAATGGAGAGAAAGTATATCCATTTGGTTATTGTTTGTAGTCATATAATAAATCATGCCCAGTGTTGGTTCACTATTTCTACAATCCTGCATCACTCCTTGCCATTACCTGCCAACTGTGCTGGATTTATTGCCTCATGCTCCATGTGGGTTAGTCTCCAGCCCTCTGTAGAAAGAAAATAAATGAATCTAGACAATTTTAATTCAAATCTGTTTTCTTCACAGGCCCAAAGATGCAGTCAAAGCTATTAAGAAGAGAATAGTTGGCAGCAGGAATTTTAGAGAGATCATGTTAGCTCTGACTGTAAGTTATCATCAGTAAAAGTTCAGTTTGTTTGTCTGGAGTTGCACATTGTACATTTATTCTACATTTGTGACCTTTCATTGTATCCTATAGGTTCTTGAGGCTTGTGTTAAAAACTGTGGACACCGTTTCCATCTTCTGGTTGCTTCACAAGAATTTGTTGAAGGAGTTCTAGTCCGTTCTATTTTACCAAAATATAATCCTCCAACAGCACTCCATGACAGAGTACTCAGCCTTATTCAGGTAAGGAGAGTTGACATTCTAGTGGATTCGTCTGTAGAAATGGTGATTGCAGACAGATTCACAGTAAATTTGAGCATATTCTGGTTGGTTCTGTATGTATTCCAACTCATTTTTATTCCGCACAGTCTTGGGCGGATGCGTTTCGAAGTGCTCCCTCTCTAGCAGGGGTGGTGCATGTTTATGATGACCTGAGGAGACGAGGTCTAGAGTTTCCCATGACAGACCTGGACGCTCTCTCACCCATCCACACTCCGAACAGGGTGAGCATCCAAAAACAACGCACCTACACTAAAAGCAGCCCGTTTAAGTCCAGTGAAGATCCGAAATATTCTATTATGATGAAAGATTCTGAAGAAACTTAGTACTTGAGTAGTCCTTTCACTACTGTTACTAATTATTTAGACTTCAAGCGCTCTGGCAAGTACGTTTGATATGAAAGTAACAGTACTTTTACACTTCCTCTGGCAATGTCTTCGATATTCAGAGTATCCCAGAAAATGGCACCCACGAGATGACTCAAGCTGCGACTCGTCCAATAGAGACACAACAACAACAACAACAACAAACTTCCCCCAGTCAGACGTCTTTACCTCCGGCTCCATCCAATGAAGGGCCAGTCTCTCTCTCTGCAGAACAGGTACAGCCTCAGATACGTCACTTTTTTAAAAAACTATTATTTGCCTCTCATAAGTCTTTAGGCATCTGTTTTAATCTTACGAGTGAAAGGAAAGCATTGTAATGTAAAATCATGCATGCATTTTGCCTTTTGAACCAAACCAGGAGCAGAAGCTTCGGCACGAGCTGGCACTTGTGAAGGGGAACCTCACTGTAATGTCAGAAATGTTGAACGAGCTGGTACCCGGACAGAGCCAGTCAGATGATACGGAACTACTACAGGTGTGTAACATTTATTTGGATTTGATCTCATGATTTGATTATTACTGGTTTTTATTATATTATATAGAGTTTGTCGAGCTGTTTGTTCTCTTGTGAGCAGCAGCTGTATTCAGTGTGTAAGAAAATGCAGAGTCGGGTGGTGGAGCTCATCCCTCAGCTGGTGGATGAAGGATTTGTTGAAGAGCTGTTAGTGGTCAACGATGACCTCAACAATGCCTTCATACGTTATGAAAGGTGAGTGGCATGCAGCGTTTTTCACTAAGTATTGAGCGAGCATGCAAAATATCTTTTTTAATGTTTTTTTGTGTTTTAGATTTGACAGACTTAACAAAGCGCAGACTACCAGTACTCAACAGGTAAGACGTTATACTATACAAGTTTAACAGGAATGCACATGTTTGTTTTTTTTATTTACAAGATAATTATGGTGGTCACTTTGACATTAGAGCTCTGTCAGCAATCCGAGTCTTATCGACTTTGGTCCAGAACCCTCAAATCTCAGCCAACCTGCTGTCATTACAACAACAAGTCAACCAACTGTCAGCACTGGGGCCAACACCAGACAAACAGCCAACCACAGTGAGTCACCTTCAGGACACGCACTGTTATTAAAGTTCAAATTAAACAAAGTGACTGAAGAGAATGAAATAATTAAGCTGACACTGAAATAAACTTAAGAACTTAGATTGAATATATTAAATATGTGTTGCAGAAGCAGAAGAAGAGGAGTTTGACATGTTTGCCCAGACCAGAGGCAGCTCCCTGGCTGATCAGAGGAAAAGGTGAGTGACGAACCAGAAGCAGCAGTGATATGATAATTTGTTATGTCACGTATGCACTGTGTTGTTACCTGTGTTTTCCAACAATTGATTTTTTACTGTATCAATATGACTAGATGTAAATTTTAATTGATGAAGTACTTTGCATTTTTTATTTTTGTTTATCCAGTGTGAAGTATGAGGATCCAGGGGCTGTGGAGGGCCTGGCCGGAGCTCTGGACACAAGGCTGCAGGTCACAGGAGGGGTGAGTACATTACAGAAACAAACTTTACATTGGAACAGATTGTTGCTGTAAACAAACACTAAGTTACTGATCACTTCATCTTATAATTGTTCTTCTTAGATGCCTCTAGCAAAGAACTCTGTGCAAAATGACATTGATCGTTGGTTATCTTGTGATATGGTATGTCTCTGTAGTTGTTTTTTTTTTTCTTTTTTTAATTAAATGTATGCTAATTTTGTTTTCATCATCTGTATTGTATGACCTATGTTTGTGTTTGGGAAAGCAGGAGGATCAATCAGCAGTGAGTGAAGGTGTGTCCAGTGAAGGTATGTGCTTCTACTGGTTGCTGTTATTAATTGCTTTCTAACTTGTGATTTTCTAACTTAAACATCCCTCCTCAGAGTTTGATAAGTTCCTTGAGGACCGAGCAAAGGCAACGGATCACAGCAGCCAGGCGCCTCGAACCATGAGCCAGTCCTCTTCCAGACCACAACGACAGTCTAACCAGCAGCAAGACAGGTCACATGACCACCTTTTTTCACTCTGAATTTGGGAACAAACAAGAAGAGTGCACATAAAGGTCAATTTTATAGAGTCATTATGACATTACAGGTTTTCAAATGATCCAAACATACTACTCATTACACAACAGCTGCCGAATCAACTTGACAATGCAGTAATCATCTGTCACTTCTGCTGTTCTCTTCTTTATATGACTTTATGTAAATGTATTTATGAAAGATGTTACTGTGTTGTTAATAAAAATTTAATCTAAGCAAGTGTTTACATTAAGCATACTCAAAATATATTTCACGCTACTGTGTGGCTATCAGCCGAGTTTGTTTAGAAGAGAATAAATAAGATTTTGTCCTGAAAGTTTGCTCATATGTCATTATTTTTAGGTTTTAGAATTACAAGTTTAATCTTTTGTGAGTGTTTTAGTGCCGACTTGGATGACTTGACATGAATGCGACATCTCTTTTTGCGACCACAGTTCTGTCAAGGTTTCCAAAGCGCTCACTAGATAAACACATTCGACTGAAAAACAGATCTGCATTTATGCCCTGATGAGCTTACCACAACATCATAATTATGTCTACTCTTTTGTGCAATGACAAGACTCAGGAAGGGGTTCGCTGTTTGTGTTTTATGTTATTGTTTAAGAGCTCAAGGATGTCTGGTGCTGGGTACAGGGAGTCCTTCAGACAAAATAGTACAACTAAACAGATGAAAATTCGCGGCCGGACGTTCCAGAGGAGTTATTTCATTCTTCTGTTTCACTGTCCAGACAAGAACATGTCAAGACCGGTCAACTTTGGAGTATTTTTGTGCTATTTTTTACACGGACTTATAGTTTTTGCTTACAGTTTCTCAACTTCAAATGTTTCTGTTGTTGAAGACAGCATGGACCAGCATTCACCATTTCTTCAGCTGAGAGCCAGTCTGCCATCTTACTCGCAGCCTATCCGTCCATACTCCCTCTTGACAAACAAAGAGGACTACCATTACCTGCCCAAACCTAAGCAACGCCGCCCTTCTCGTCTGCTGCGTCTACTGGGGTCATATTTTGACCCTTTCTGGATGTCAGTAGAGCAACCATCTGAATCCACTGGGGTCTGGATATCAGAGAGAGATCCAGGTGCTGTTCTACGTGGAGACACACTTAAACCTACTCAACCCACTGTACGGAAGAAGTTCAACTTGGGAGCCTCTCCTCAGCTAAGATTAGCAGCAGAAAACCATCGCCTGAAGCTTTTAAAAGAAGCTGCAGATCTGGAAATGAGTTCTCTGCCCTCAGATGTTGCAAGTACAATCCGAGACTGGCTGGTGGACTCTGCCACCTGTGGACTACGCTACCAGTGGGTGGATATGGGCCTGGCTTTTTGGCCTCGTTGGCTAAGGCAAACTGACTGTGAGAGGGCAGATCTCACACAGAAATGCTCCTTCCCCAGTGGCATGATATGTAAGCGAGCACAGACTGCACACATCAAGATTCTGGCTTGGCATTGTCAGGAATTCACAGAGAAACCTGATGCATCCAGAAGCATAAAAGATGATGAGTCAGAGAGCAACGGCACAGTGGAAAACATTAAGATGTGCATGTGGAGGCAGGTGCCTTACCCTGTAGTCACAACCTGTGAATGCTCTTGTAAATAAATACTGGCATTTTCTAAATATAGAAGTCATTAATTTGACAAGATGTTGATAATTGTTTCATTTCATTGTCATTTTTATTGAAATATGTGCTGTCAGTAGATTCAATTAGATATCACTCCAATGTTATGTGGTTTGCGTTGTAGGACATGGTTTGATATTGTATAAGATAACTTTATATGGTTGTTAAATACAATAAAAGTGATTAAAGTAGCTACTGACAACACAGTATTTGTGTGTTTGGCCTTTTTATGAGCCTACACGATGAGTGTACACTTTTTTTCTTGCTGCCTAATCCTTTTTTACTAAGACCTGGCCAAAATAAAATTAAATAAAAACCATGATTAACCATGATTAGGTTTATGAATGTTTGACTACTTCTAGCCAGTTCACAAGCGTGATGAAGGCAGCAGGCATATCAGACATGGTGGTTAAATTCCTTAAAACAACTGGTCAATAAGCAGTAGGACTATTTTTGAGTAGTGCTAATCCAACAGGGGTGATAATAGCATAATTTTGAGGGTTAACAATAACTGTGGGGTAATTTCATGATTAAGGATGTTTTCTGTATGATATGTTCAGTTTTGCGTTGTTAATAGGCTGAGAAATGAGTCTCTGATCTGGCAACCCGCGGTATCAGTGTACACAGACAAGATGGCGGCATCTATGGAAGACGAGTTTGAAGATGCGCCTGACGTGGAGCCGCTTGAACCAACACTAAAAAATATCATTGAACAGAAATCTTTAAAATGGATATTTGTAGGGGGTAAGGGTGGTGTTGGTAAAACGACGTGTAGGTAAGTTAGAAATATTAAAATATCCATGAACATCCTCCAGTAGTGACTCACGCTAGCCTAAGCCTTGCCTGTAGCCGACACTAAAAGTTGACGTGTACAAAGCATTAAATTTGATTGTGTTAAAAAAATCTATAGAAATATATCTTATTGGTTTACTTTATGTTAACATGAATCCCTTGTCCTTTTCACTAAGCCGTTTTAAGTAAGTTAAATTGATCAAGGTTTTCTAAGCCATGTTAGCCAGCTAACTGATTGAGTATTTACAGAAAAAGTCACTGATCTGATGTGTGACATGTAGTCTGATGACAGTCTATACACATTTTAAAAAGATTTAGTGAATTTACTTCTGGCTATAGGTCACATACAGAAACTCAGAGTCTAGCGTGAACGGACTATTATAGCTGACACAACTTGCTCTAAATAAGCTCTTTATGCACATTCAGCCTTATCTATATGTTTTACTGATTATAGCTGAGGCTGTTTTTGTGGAAAGGCAACGTCAGTTTGTCAAAAGCCTTTATTTATTCACATCAAAATATTCCTCCATAACAGAGTATTAATACGTGTAGTAATTGACACACTATTGAATCCCCTATCAATTTCCAACTCTACTTCTTTGTTTTACTGTAAACACAAGACGTTAAATGTGTGTTAAATGTCACCCAAACGCTTGTGACCCAGCCCTTGTGTTTTCTTTATTTTCTAGCTGTAGTTTGGCGGTACAGCTGGCTGCAGTTAGGGAAAGTGTCCTCATCATCTCGACAGATCCTGCTCACAACATCTCTGATGCATTTGACCAGAAGTTCTCTAAGGTGCCCACCAAAGTCAAGGGCTATGACAACCTTTTTGCAATGGTTGGTGCTGTACTGGCTTTGTAATCATGTAATTCCAGACTGCACTGTCATACAGATTAATGTTAAAACTTGAATTATTATTATTTTTTTGGTGCATGTAAATGCAGGAGATTGACCCGAGCCTGGGAGTGGCAGAGCTGCCTGATGAGTTCTTTGAGGAGGACAATATGCTCAGCATGGGCAAGAAGATGATGCAGGAGGCAATGAGTGCTTTTCCTGGGATCGACGAAGCCATGAGTTATGCAGAGGTCATGAGGTAAGAGCGTAGTCAATGTAAAACCAATGCAGTAATGCACTATTCTATATGATTATAATTGAGTTTATCCTTAAAGTGTAATGTTTATGTCACCTCTTCCTTGTGCCTCAGGTTAGTGAAAGGAATGAACTTTTCGGTGGTGGTCTTTGACACTGCCCCAACTGGCCACACGTTGCGGCTTCTTAACTTTCCCACCATTGTTGAACGAGGCCTGGGTCGCCTTATGCAGATCAAGAATCAGATCAGCCCTTTCATCTCTCAGGTAATGGTGCACTGACACCTTCTGTTATTCAGTCAGTGGTGTTTTATTTATTTTTTTTGTACAAAATCCTTATTTTAGATGTGCAACATGCTTGGTCTGGGTGACATGAATGCAGACCAGCTGGCCTCAAAGCTTGAGGAAACCCTTCCAGTCATTCGCTCAGTGAGTGAGCAGTTCAAGGACCCTGTAAGTAATAGATGTGCACATATAGACTTTAGAGCAAAGGAAAGTGTAATGCTAGATTCACACCTAAAGTCTTTTAAACTAGTAAATTGGCCAGCAATTGTTTATTTCCAATGTATGCTTGCAACTTTGTGGATTTTGATGTTAATCTAGCAGTCAAAAAAATTTAAAGTTACTGCACAATTCATTTGAGTTGTTGCTTTGAATCACATTTTAAGTATGTTACATTTTAAATTCTTCTTACTCTTTTTTTCCTTTTTTCCCTCAGGAACAGACCACATTCATCTGTGTGTGTATTGCTGAGTTTCTGTCCCTGTATGAGACGGAGCGTCTGATCCAGGAGTTGGCCAAATGTCGTATTGACACACACAACATAATTGTCAACCAGCTTGTTTTCCCTGACACTGAGAGACCGTGCAAAATGTGTGAAGCCCGGCACAAAATTCAGTCCAAGTACTTAGATCAGGTTGGTTTGTGATTTTGGTTTTTGTGTCCTATGTGTGTATCATTAATAGGAAAAGAACCAGGAATTCATCATTTAAACTATAGAGTATGTTTAAAAAATATAGTCCAGTGTGTTAGATAGCAAAACATCTCCTAAAAAAACACATTTTCTCTGCAGATGGAAGATCTATATGAAGACTTTCACATAGTCAAGTTACCGCTGCTGCCCCATGAGGTTCGGGGTGCTGACAAGGTCAACACTTTCTCTAAGCAACTTCTGGAACCGTACAAGCCACCAAACAAGTGATTTCCTTCCATGCAGGACCTCCTCCCTCCCTCCACTGCCACTAACCTCACCTTTACAGTTTAAATTCCCCTCTGTATCAGCTCCACCTACCAGCCTCAACCTTACATCAGCTTGAACATAAGTCCCTCAGCCATCAATCAGAACCTCAGTTTTAGGGAAGGGGAGCTGGGACTCTTAAGCATTCATTTCCAGGTGTTTGTTATAAAGGTAAAACTGTACTTTTGTTCCTTCATACAACCAGTGTGGCAGTCCTTCTCTTCCCATCTAAAGCATTTACATTTTCTTGACAAACTTCTTGAAAATTTTCCCTTCAACAGACAGTGATGATGGTGTGGATAGCTCTTAAATAGTTCATGTTTTTGCATTTGATTTGTGGTTTGATGACTGTGTTCTTCAGATTGACTTTGAGTCCAAGTTTAGGTTGTGTTAATAAGGCAATTAAAAAGCAGAATAGAAGATTATAATGGGTTTTTTCAATTTGACATGAAAATCAACACACAAGACTGATTGTGAGCTTTGTGCTGTACCACTGACAGTCCTCTATTAACCCCTATATATTGTTTTGTTTGGAGACAAAATTTAAGTCAACAGGTCTTAACAGGTCCCTATATAAATTTAATCAAATGTTTTCCTTGTAAAAACACTATCAATGGACATAGTCGCCTTATTTGATGTTGAATGTCTGAATGTTGTCAGATCAAATGAAGAATGCAACAAAGAGGAAGCACGTTTGTAATGACCAAATTGGCTCCTGTTAAGCTTGCTTAAAATACTAGTATTTCCTGAACGAATGTTACAAATACATCCACAAGCATACACATAATTTCCCATTTTCTGTGACTGAATGCTTTCTGAGTCTGTTTTCTAGAGATAATCTTTTAAATTAAGTTGCAAGTAAAAATTAAAACAATCTTGTTTGATCTGATTGTCTTGTGTGTTTATTCTTTTCATATCCTTTACCTGACCAGACATCAGCTTTTCTTAGACAAAGCTAATATTAAGATTAACACATTTGCAAGACCATTCTTTTTCCATAACAAGTAAAGTAGAGCTTTGACTTTTGTTTACATCTCTTAATGTGAAAGTTCATGACGGTCCAGTGGGAGGTGTTTCATTATTTTCTACTGTACTGTACAGTCTTTGTGCCCCAATGCTGCGGCCTGTCACTTGTAGTCCATCACCAGATCCAATTGTCCCAGTCAGGGGCTGCACTAATGAGCTCCTCCTCCTCATTTTGGGGATTTACCCTGGGGCGCCCTGGCCAATGGACAGAGCAAGGACGCTCCAAGCACTGCTGTCATGTAGTTGACTGAGCTGAGGCCAGGACATATCTGAATTATGTGTTAATACGCCATCATTGGTAAACAGTGAGAGGCAGCAACAAACAGAGATGCGTTGACCAGTTGGTATCAAGACTCAACTCAACAAACGGTAATACATGTTAAGATTAAGATTACCAATGTACTATACTAATTTTTATACCTTTCAAGTTTTCATTTTTTTTTGACCAGATGTTTTGTTCCACAGGCTGCACTTTTTTATTTTTTTCAAGAGCACCTGTAGTTTGTCATCAATGACCGTCACATACACGGCCAGAGTTGCAAATGCCCGCTTTTGTGGTTTCTCCAAGCTACTCTTGGCCTGGAAAGGCAGCATTTACAAAGTTTTATACAAGGAGTTTGTGGCTTTCTTTGCCATGTATACAGCCATCAGCATCACCTACAGGTGAGTCTGGAAATGATGTTCATGGACTTAAATATTATTTACCACTAATGCATCTGTTACAAATTAAAGTGTATCTCCTCCTCTAGGTTTTTCCTGTATGATGACCAGAAGAGGTATTTTGAAAAGCTTGCAATTTATTGTAACCACTACGCCAGTCTCATCCCTATGTCCTTTGTATTAGGTAAGATTTAAGTAAGTATTACCTCTCTAAAATATCACAAGTGAAGCTGAGTAAGGATTCAGATCTGGCTTTCATTGAATTATTTCTTTGTTGCATTCACTGTGTGTTCTTAAAAAGTGCAGCTATTCACCTATTCTCTTAACTTACTATGGTGAGGGTTTGAGAGATGAGTGACAATGTAAGGGTGAGAAAAGGGGTAGAGATTATGTCCCATGTTGAAACTTTAAAATAGTTTACATACTGTGCATATATTATTATCTGAATGGTTTTTTTTATATAATCTCTGGACAGGTTTCTATGTGACGTTGGTGGTGAACCGGTGGTGGAACCAGTACACCAGTATCCCACTCCCTGACAGGCTGATGTGTGTCCTGTCAGGTGGCCTCCAGGGCAGCGATGAGCGTGGACGCCTGTTGAGACGAACCATGATGCGTTACGCAAGCCTGTCAGCCCTACTCATCCTACGCTCTGTCAGCACGGCCGTCTTCAAACGCTTCCCCACCATCGACCATGTGGTGGAGGCTGGTGGGTACAGGACAGTGTGACATTCTGACTATTGAATATTAGTTCAGGGTTCATTTGAATAAGGTAGTATTATAAGTTTGAGATTGTGTCGCTCACTTACCTTCAATCTATTGTTGTGAAGGTTTCATGACAAGGGAAGAGCGGAAGAAATTTGAAGGCCTTCACTCTCCTTATAACAAATACTGGATCCCGTGTGTTTGGTTCACCAACCTGGCTGCTGTGGCCCGCTGTGAGGGCCGGATCAAAGATGACCACACTCTCAAACTACTGCTGCAGGTGCAGTTTATACTTACACACAAAGGAGTTCAGTTTAGTGATTCTATAATTGGGCAAAACGTTGTTTAACACCAGCTCTTTTTGTTTACTATATTTTCTGCCTTATGGTCTTCACATTGCTGCCGTCAAAACTGGGGCTCATGGTCCTCTATTTCACTTGGCTGAATGTAAAAAAAAATAGTTGCAGCCAAAGTGTTTTTGCAAACATAATTCACACTCTTACACAGTCTGGTTATGTTGCTATTTATTATAATAAATACTATAAGTTGTTTTTTTACTCTTACTCATTTGTATTTTAAAGTAACAGTACTTTCACTCGAGTACAGTTTTTGGCTACTCTTCCAAACTCTGATGTTGGATGCCAGAGATGATGTAACACAGGCTCATTAAGGCCCTCTGTTTTCTCCAAAACAGGAACTGAATGCGTTTCGAGGGAAGTGCAGCATGCTGTTTCATTACGATATGATTAGTGTGCCTCTGGTCTATACTCAGGTAAGCTCTCCATTACTTAGCAATCAGGGAACCAACTGCTACCAAGTCAAGTTTTCACTTATATTATTTTACTACAGTGAACCAAGAGTATTAGATTATGTAAATTGACTCAAACTGCATTTTCAGCTTGTTCTGCAGTTAAATTATTAACAGCCAGACTATCATATAGGGCAGATTTGGTGGGCAATATTTATTAATGACTTAAAATAAAAATCAAACTGGAAATGTTATGTTGTTCTTCCAGGTGGTTACTTTGGCAGTATACAGTTTCTTTTTGGTTTGTTTGATCGGTCGCCAGTTTCTGGACCCAAGTCAGGGCTATCCGGGTCACGACCTGGACCTCTATGTGCCCATCTTCACTTTGCTGCAGTTCTTCTTTTACGCTGGATGGCTCAAGGTCATACGGAAAATGCAATACCACATACAAAGTGAAGATCCTTGAAAAATGCCTTGTTTAAGTTTATGTCTTTTATTTATTTGTCTTAAAGGTTGCAGAGCAGCTGATAAACCCGTTTGGAGAAGATGATGATGACTTTGAGACTAACTGGCTGATAGACAGGAATTTTCAGGTCCAGCCATTTCTCTATTTTAAAGGCATTATGTTTAGCTCTAACACCATTGTATTTAGCAGCTATAGGGCAAATATTGTGTAAAAACATACGCCCAGTACATCTATACCTGCACTGAATTACAACTCATGTCATGTTTCAGTTTGTCTTAGCAAATACATCTCATGTGACACCAATGTTAAGGTCTTTTGAAAGGTCTTTTGAAAGGAACCTCCCATTTTGTGTTAAACTAAAGGTGACTTGGACTGAGCGCTGCAGCAGCTCATAGTAACATAACAGGTCTTCCATAGCTTTATTAGTCATCATAATATCGACAAGATTATCTAAAATTCATCACTGTTAAATAAACTCACATATCAAACTGTCTCACATATGAATTGCATTTGACATTTAATGTACCTAACTGTGAATTAATGTCTTGTTTTAAATTGTACAGGTTTCCATGATGGCTGTGGATGAGATGTATGGAGACCTGCCAATGATGCAGAGAGACCGCTACTGGAACGACTCTAACCCTCGACCACCATACACTGCTGCCACTCTCTTTGTCCTCCGCAAACCCTCCTTCCAGGGCTCCACTTTTGACATGGCGTGAGTTTCACGTTTGACTTGTTTTTATTGTGACCCTTATTAATAATGACCCAAAACCACACAATGTTTTGACTTGCATTTAATTAACACTATATCTTGTGACAGGATACCTAAAGAGGAAATGCACTTCCAGCCTTTAGAGGAGATTGCTGAGAATCTGGAGGAGTCAGGAAGTCATCACCCTAACATGGCCCTCTTTAACCGTCTCCTAAATGTGGCCCCCACATCCACTGGTCTGATGGGAGGGGCCCTGCGGCGCACCTCAGCACAGCTTCAGAGACTGCGCCACTCTCCCAGCATTGACCAATGCACCAGCGATGAGGAGGACAACGACAGCTCTAAAATAGGGACAGGGGGATCTCTGCCCTCTGGACTGGGGCAGGGAAGTCAAAGCACTGTGTGTAGTTTGAAGGAAGAGAAGGGCCTCAGGACTCCTCTGCTGGACACTCAGTTTGGATCAGAGCAATCTGCTGACAACCAGGAGCTGAGGATAGAAGAAGACGGGGATTCACTAAAGCAAGTGGAGGACACCCAAGCACAACTGTCACTGTTCCCCCCTCACCTGTCCAAAAAGACTCGACCAGTCTCCGCTATCACCTCACATCACTCGGCCTCTCTGCTCCAGTCCGACAGCCGGTCAGATCTGGAGCACTGCAGCTCCCAGCCAGTTATCAACCACAGCTGAGCTGCAGCCCCACTCTCCACCAAACCTCCCTTTGGAGGACACAACACGTCCTGTCTGACCGTCCTTTACACTGTGTGAGCATGGGGTCAGAGTTCACTGGACCACTCAACTCAACAATGGGGCTTGATGCAAGCTAATGTAGGCTTAACACCAAAAATTACATTTTAAAAAGTGTTTTATTTTCAGTTGAAATAACTAATCAGTGTCAAACCTGGTTTAAAAGCCTGGTAAAGAATGTAAAATAAGTACATACTGTATTATGTATGTTTAGAGTGTAACACTTTATGAACAAAATGATTATTTTTGCTAATTTAAGCTAATTTGATACATATTTGAATTTCTCCATGATAAAAACATAATCTCCATTGTTTGTCACACATTATTCTGAGATGTTTTCATTTTTATTAAGTTCACAAAACTAATCTGAAAATATTTTTAATTATGGACCATCACTACATTAAATCTTGTAAGTTGAATAATTACATTCACTTTTAATAAAAAGACAACACAACACTGCATCTACTTGTATATTTATTTACCGGTATAAATAAACTGAGTGATTTTATTTTGAACAAATTACATCTGAAACAGTACAAAGTTAGAGGGACAGAAATAACATGGAGAGTAACAAAAACTAATTTTAAGAGTTATTGCAGTACCAACTAATCCCAGCAGGGGGTGACAGTCACACACTAAAGTCTGAGCCAAGCTGAGTTCATAGTCTAAAAACTCAACACAACTAAACTAACCATCCTGCTCAGAGTTTGGCCTGTGATCAGGGCTTGTTCCTGGGCTGCAGCTGAGGGCACAGTGCTCTCCGAGTCTGAGTGGACAGCCTCTGTTTGGCCAAAAAGGACTGGGCAGGACCTGGGGCTCTTGACTCTTCAGAAAGACCATGCTTCTGCAGAGCTGTGGACTACAAGAACAGTCAACATCTGCTGTAGCTTTTATATAGGAGGCAAAAAAGTGCAAAAGACAAAGTTTGTAAAGAGCAATACACAAGGTCAGGATACAACTGTGTGTGTGCAGTCATTTACAAGATTATTATTATTATTTATACATTTTTTAATTTATTTTTTTAGTATCAACCAAGACCTGAGTCCTTGTCTTTCAGATGGGTCAACTTACCATGTGGTGCCATGCTGTAAGTATCAGTTCCTCCTCTTGTTCCTGTCTGGATCTTGCACCTGGAGAGGCCTGCATCTGTCACATTCGGAAAAAGTCACCCATTATCCAGAACATTTTATCACACCAGGACGGTGTGAAGTCACTTACTCACCTTTGGAGCTGCACTTGTCGTTGCATCAAAGGGTCTGACGTTCTTGCAACTTGTCATTGTTTCACAAATGTGTCAGTATGGACCGTTTCAGGGACTGGTTTGTGTGCAGTGTGGATCCCGGCTCTGGTTTGGAGCAGAGGCCCTGGTTTTAGGACACTATAGAGAGGTGCTGCAGGCTTAAGCACTTGGCTCCTGGCTTTAGTGAAAGATGACATCCTGCTGACTGTGGCACATTCACTGTTGGACGGTCAGTAATGGGGTGGAGGATTAGTAGTCAAGCACCACCACACAATTAGTACAATTAGACAAAAACGCCCTAATGGTGACAAGCCGTAACAGACAGTTTCCTAAGTTCATTTCCTTTTGATGCAGAGAAAAGCAGTGGATACATTTTTGTTTATTTGCAGGTCATTTCTCACTTGAATGGCTATTTATCTGTTTGTTTGTTTTGCTTAGTGATTACCAGTGTCACTGACCCAGAAACATTGTATTTCCCCTAATTATCAGATGACCAACATGAAAGGCCTCCACATTAACAAATATCAAGCGTGATCGCCACAAAGCTTGGCTGCACATGACTCTAGATATCTTCTGGAAGTTTCCTTTTCTCCTGAACTTGCTTTGACAAAGGTCACCTAATTCCAGTCTTAAGGTTGGCTTTAGGGGAAATGTTTTTGTCATTAAGTGTGAAAACACAAGTGTGGGGGAGGATTTCAAAGAACTGTGTGTGTGAATGTGTTTTTCTCTGGAACTACAAGCACTGAGGTTGGCCAAAAACGTACTGAAACTAACTGCAATTTTCAGACCTAGGTCTCACTGGCAGCTTTGCCACACTGGTTACCACCACTGGTATTTAAGGGTTGGGCTCAATGCACAGGTTTTAAAACACTGTGATGAATGTATTTGCTTATACATATGTGTAGTGCTGCTTAAGACCAGTCCTAGTCTTAAACACTTTTAAATAAAGTTACCAGTTTTGGTCTCGACACTCTTCAAAGGCCTTGGACTTGTCTTGGACTCAACTTCATTTTAACTCGGTCTTATCTTTTTGAACATAAAGGTCCAACTTTAGACCAGTCAAGACCAGAACTGGTTCATTTGTATAAACCATACTTTTCTTAAATAAAAAAATGTTACTCTGCCTCTTTCACCAAACCTCACCAAATCTGAACCTTGTCTAAGACAGGACCTGAATGATTTAGACTTACTAATCCTTGCTATCTCTTGCAGAGAACCAGTGGACCACTATCTTGGTCTTCTCTATGTCTCAGTGACTTCAACTTGGTTAGTATAGTCTTGAATCAACTATTTGTAAGTCTTCTCATCGGCTGGTTTTGGTGTCAGACATAATATAGTCTAAATCAAGACTGGCCAAAACCACACTGTCCTAACTGTTGTCGTATTGCATTAAAAAGCATACAGTGTATATCTTCCTCTTTCTGCCCACTAATTTGTCATTAGTGGTGAGTTTCCCTAGTATTGCTTTTCAAGAATCAAGCACCGTTCTTGTTCTTGATTCAGGATTATGTTTTAAAACATTTGGTCTCATCCTATGCTCTGTGTTCTTGACTCCAGCTTTACCTACCTACCTTTTTTAATATATCATCCACTCACTTTTACCTAATCTGAAATTAAAAATGTGGGAAGCAGGTTTCTTGGAATCTGCCAGATCTGAAAACGGTTTCAACTCTTCAGAAACCCGCACATGTCGAGGCCACAACACCACCAGTTCCTGTTAACAAGCTGGGCCCGAACATCTGTTGTGAAAACCTCCTCCTACGGCCGCCTTGCTTTGCTGCGCTGTCACCGGCGGCGAGGTTTCCAAAGCTCTCTGCATCATCACAGCCTCAGTACTTTCCTCAGCTCATGACATAAATCAAGCTTTTGGAAGATGCCATGTACAACTCGGTCACGGAAACACTGCAACCAACATGCTGTAGCGGTTGAAGGTCATGCAGTAGAACAAAGTCCAGTTATTGCTTCCTTGATAAGAGTAATAATGCATGCTTTTACACCTGGGGCATTTTTCCTGGTCACTCCTTAAAACTCAGACACAAACTAGTGAGAAGTAACTTATGAACTTAATTTGGAAGCTAAAGATGAACAACATATCAACGGACTCATAAAATTACAGCTTGTTGTATTGATTTGTGCCACTAGAGGGAGTGAAGAGCAAGCAGTTCTTATCACCCTCACTACAACATAAATCTTTTGCCGCAGAGTCTTCTAGGAAATCTTGTCATTGGTGTGAACAGACAGCTCTCCCCTCTGAGAAACTCTGAATATTTACTCAGGCTCACTCTGTGTGGACAATGGGCTTTACATGTTCTTTAACAGAGTAAACATCACATGACTTCATCCGCTGTTTTCTGTACTTTTTCCTCAACCTGTACTTTCACATTTGCTTGTGTCTGCAGTGTGTTTTACGGCCACTCCCTGTTTCACACACACGCCCTGCTTCACGAAGACGTACTCTCTGTGCATAAGGACCTGTCTGTCTGGTTCTCTCTCTGTCTGTGTGTTATATCAGTCTGTCTGGCTCTGTTACCGTACACTCAGTCAGTATGTGCTCCTTTGCTGTCCCACTTTGTTTAAACAAGAGCACGTTATCAGTCTAAAGCCAGTGTGAATCAGCTGTTTGTTAACGGTCCGTGAGACAATGATATCGAGATGATTTGAAAGTCTCACTGTGTCTAAACTTGTCTTAGTGATGCGAAACTACTCATTTATCTCCACTTAATAAATGGACAGGATAGA
The DNA here is from genome assembly GCA_036850595.1 of Rhyacichthys aspro. Lineage (NCBI taxonomy): Eukaryota > Metazoa > Chordata > Actinopteri > Gobiiformes > Rhyacichthyidae > Rhyacichthys > Rhyacichthys aspro. The sequence continues at coordinate 14,688,512 of CM072148.1, read as the reverse complement.
CTGGGTTTTAATGTCACTGTTTCCAATCGTAAAAAGCATTATAAAACTTTTTTTTCCCTCTCTCTGTGAAAACATCCAATCTCTACTTTTTATAAACATCTATTTACTTCATTAATCCCTGTCAGCCTCCAACATATTTTCCACTAAATACGGTGTTTAGCTCCGAGTATTAGTAAATGAGCTTCCTATTCAATTCGGTGTATTCTTAACCCCAAGGCACATTTGAACCATGTCTAAACTATTTCTCTACACTCAATTGGCATAAACACCTCGTTATATAATTTAGCACCAAGTTATATTTAACATAACGTTTCTCTCAGATGCTTCTCCAAAAGAAAATCGAATTAAATGAGTTGCACGCTTTAATGCTGATTCTTGGCAGGTGGTTCAACCCGGAGTCTTTGATACAAAAAAACATTTGGAAAGCTCTCGTCGTCGTGTTTCGACTCGGATCAGTCACAGAAACAGTTGTATTTGGATTGGCTGGTACAAAGGTGTGTCGACCGACAGCAGTGTCCACCTGCCGCGGAGGCCTCCCTGCCACTGTTTATGTCTGGGCTGCTCCCGCGGACAGCAGCAAAACATGTTTTTCTCTCCGCGGATGTGAAAAGTAGACGGACAGTGGCTCTACAACCAGACTGCATGTTATTATCAGAGTGTTACCGAAAGATGTTATTATTTCTGAAGGTGGAGTAGTGACTTTTAAGGTTAGGGCACATTTCAAACCCACTGAGAGTGAAATGGATGTCTGTCTGATGGTGTAATAGTACTTGTGAATCCCTACAGGTCTATTGTTGATCTAAACTGGATTTCAGTCAGATTAATATTAATACAGATAAATGAATGTTGCTGAGCCAGGAGCAGTCCTAAAGAAGCCTCATTTCCAGTGAGTGGAACAGTACAGCACTCTTTCATGTCACAAGTTCAGGCAGTGACCTCCAAGTCCATTACAATGCAGCTGTTTATTAGTGTAACATTTTTCATTAATCATGTACATTGATTGATTGACTAAATAAAAAAAAAAAAAAAGGAAATTTTAACTTGCAGAATTTTAAACATGCATTTGGATGTTTTTACACTATTTTCTCAATCTGAATAATACACTTAAACCAATACAATCCTCTTTTAAAAAAGCCATAAAAGTTATAGATAAAAATAAATAAATAAATAACTGTGATGTCTTAGACAAATATCATGAAATGAATTTTGATAAATTGATCAACTTATAATATGTGTGTTTTAAATATAAAGCTTTACATGGACTTGCACCACCTTATTTAAATGACTTTATTAAGCTGAAGTCTGGCAGTGGGATTGGCACCAGGGCCGTGACTCGAGGGGCCACACAGACACACCACATTTGCACAAACTGTGAAAGGAAGCAAATATGAGACTGTTCAACTTATGAGACATTTCAAATAGTGGATACAATCAAATCAAATCTGTGACAACTTTTAACTTGTCCTTTATTGTTGTGTCTCCTGTGTTTTTGATGATTAATGATGTGTTATTTTATGTTACCTACCAATCAGGCAATTTTCCAGTGGTGGCATTTGTGTTCATTAATGTGCATTGTTCCCATTAAATAAATAAATAAATAAACGTGCCTAGAAAAGAGCTTAAAGTCTACTCAGATAAAGTGAAACTACTACGATCTACTTACTGTTTGTGATTTAACTCAAGCTGCATACGAGAGCGCGTTAAGGAAACTGTCAGTCTCGGAGCGCCACATCTGCACACGGACAGATGTTTGGGGATGTTTTCCGACAAGTGCACTTGAGGGCTGACTAGTTAAGGGCTGACTCCACACCCTGACCTCCCCCTTTCTTTATCCCCGTGTCTCGCCCGTTGCCATGTCACCCCTGGGCCGCCTGATGGTTGCTGACAGTAACGGCTGTCCCCCGTCCCCCTCGGTCCCGTCCACACCCCGCCCTCTCCTTCACGCTGCCCTCCTCGCTCCTGCCTCAGTCCTGACCACAGTGATCTCACTTTGTGAACGGGGTCCTCGGGCTCGGCTCTGAGGGTCAGGCGGCGAGGGCACGAGAAATGTCTGAGTGGAACGACTGTCAAAAGCACAACCGGGATGAGATCTGTCGCCTCTCGGTGAGTATTAATGTTTGGCTGACAGTGGTGATTCTGTGTTAAAGGGTGATGCGTGTTGTAAAGAGAGTGGTGATAGCTACATGTGTAATTAACATGAAATTGATGAATATATTAAATGTGTGCCTAATGATTCACATTAACCCAGGCCTTCACTTTTACACTGATAAGAACAATATGTCATTTTTTCTGATGATTTTCACAGATGAAAAATCACTTGGGCCTGTTACGTTTGAATAAAATCCTTGTTTTAACATAATTTTTTGTCGATGTTCTGGCAAGATTTGGATTCTGTGGAGTGGAGTATCTGTCTTTAAAGTGGCACTACCCAATTTTCTATTTGCCCCTGTCTCAGACCACCAGCCCCTAAAGCAGTCTAGGGACCTTTCCTGCTTTCCATCCTTTCCTTTTAAACAAGCAATTTACATGTATTCAGCTCTGATATACACTTTCTCTTCTCTTTTTTATGACAAGCCATTACTTCCTTATTGACATGAGGTGTGGACAAATGGGATCGTTTCTCTTTCCAGAAGTAAGCATGTGATTGGCCCAAGCTCCCGTCCAGGAGTGAAAATTGTCTTTGATAAAGAAAGCCCTAATGACATGTTAAAGTCTTATTTTTTTTACAGATGATTCCTAATACAATATGCTGTTAGATTATTCACATACATTTTAATTATTTTCATGCTTGATATTTTGAGGTAAAAAAGAAACATAATGTCGCTTGAAATTGCAAAACACCATACATTAATCTACATTTGTCAGTATACTGCCTTGAGCTTGACACAGCCATACTCTCAATCTCAGACGGAGAGTAAGGTTATTGAACTAAGCTGTAAATATTAATACACATTAAAGCCTTGTCTCTTTGGTGGATGAGTTCTTTTAATGTTTAAATACATTTGTCATAACTTTACACAAGCCTGTCCTAATACTTCTCTTCTGATTTCAAAGATGACTCAGTTATTTTGACACCTGTGATAATACCAGAGTTACACAATAAAAATCACTGCATGCCAATCAATCTACTGTACACACACACATCCTCTCCTTCCCACTTCCCGTTATGAAACACTGTAAATCTACCAAAGTGAAGGCTGAACTTGTTGAACTGGATGGAAACTGTCAGGTAAAGCTGTTTTCCGTGGAAAGGAACAGGGAACACTAACAAAAAATAACCTCTCTTTGTACCTTGAGATGGGTCAGTAATGATGAAGTAAACTTTATCAAACAGCACATGAGAGAGCAGAAAGTGGAGGATGTCATCTTTCTGTGCGGACATGAATTATTCATGCTGTCAGGGAGAACGTTGGTGAAGTCACGGGAGTGTAAGTAATAGCGTGTGTCACATAAATCAGCAGCGATGATGACCTCATTTTACCGCATAACTACAGTCCGCCTACACACTGTTTAAGGAGGTCCAGACGAGTGCTGCTTAGACACACGTGCTCTGCTTATTTTCCAGCATATGATCAGAATAAACAAGAACAACAATAATGAACTGTTTACATTAGGGAGTGGCCCCCTTTTTTTTCCACTTTCTCACCTCCAAATTACACCACAACAATTTTGGTCAGAGTTTTCCACACACAGCTGTTGTTGTGTGAGTCTTGTGCAGGTGTTATACCTGGCAGCCATACGACTACCACCACACCTGGCTGGGACCGCAGACAGCCACATGGTAATAAACTCTCTCACACACAACCCACACAGTCACCTGACGATCAGAAGATAACTACTCATTGCCATTGTCAAAACACAGACGGGCCGAAAACAGGCCGTACAGACAGACACTGACGGACGCTCTCGTCGTAAAAGTATGACAGAAGAACAGTGTGGAGTGTTCCATTTTTGCATGTTGCCACAGCCACACTCAAACTAAAACTAATCCTAAACAAAAAAACAGACAAGACATGTCTGATGGGCCCTGTGACGTTTTATACTCATGCTCTACCATTGCTTTTATGAATATCAATTAAATTGTATAATTGAATTAATTTTGTAATCTTCTACAAAATCCAAACACCAAGAATTCTTTTTTTGTGGTCTGGGGTCCACTTGTATGTTAAAACTTTCACTTGAGTCATTAAAAAAAAAAATGAGCGTCAATGTGCATGTAATGAGATACAGCACGATGCACACATTTTATGCAGATGTGGATTTAAAAAGTAAACAATAAAATATGGTGATTTATATAAGTTTACAAAATGCAATGTAAAATCAAATACATTTTTGATTTGACTTTGCCTAATAACAGCAACAGTTCGAGAAGTTCCACAGTTTTTGAAGGAACTTGGCAGGTTCTGTTCAAACATTTGGAGAATTCCAGACAAAACCAGGCCAAACTGGACTTATTCAGGCCATAAAAACTAAACCAGACCATGTAATTCCAGGCTGGGCCAGGCTGGACCAGGCCAGACTCAATGATAATGAGATCAGTGTTACAACAGCACAACAGGACTCCTCTTCTCATTCTGTGATCACTCTAAAAATTGAAGGTTTTCATCTCTTCACAAACTTTTCCATTTTGTTTAAAAAAAAAAAGCATTTAAATTCAATATTGTTGACAGAATTCTTACTTTACTGCATATCTTCACACCTGTCCTTTGCACAGTACTGTAAAGGGGGCGCCTCGGTGGCACACCACACACTCGGGAGACAGGGGTTTTATTCCAACTTGAGTCATTTGCTGCAACATAATGCCAGCTTCAAAATGAGTATTGTCTGAAAGGTCAAAGATAAAAGATGAATAACAACAGTAAAATATAAGACAGGATAGAAAAAATAGGTACAAATGACATGGAACAACAGTTAGATACAATCTCAAACAAAAATAATATTAGTAATTTGTGCCCTATTAAAGCATGTAATACACAAACCCTTTTATCTTCCACTGAAGACTGCCTTTGTATCAAATCACAGATATAACTATGTTCTCACGACTAGTTGGAGACTTCATCCATTGTTTGATCAGGATCAGATAAAATAAATAAATGTTAATCTTTATAACACTTACACACTATTAGTACATTAATAAATATGTCATTAACAATGAATTTATAAATACTATGCCTCATTTTACATGAACGTATTATTCAAGACTAATACAATGATAACCATGTTTATGACTTAATAGTGGTTATAAAGGTGTAGTTGTAGGTAAGTGTTCACACACACAGTCACGTCACAGTTTTGCAGTTTTCTATAGTGGTCCAATCTTTATGCAAGTGGGATTTGCCGATCCAGCTTTTTTTTCTCAAACACAGTAGGACGTGTTCTCTCTTATCATTTTCCTCGCCCCAAGGCACAAGCCGAACGAGAAAAGAGAAGCTGTCGATAATTTCCAACTCTTTATTTTCCACCTCCATTGGCTGCCATTCTTGTCTTGTCTTGCTGCCTGTTGTTTTGCCGCTCAGGAGGCTTGACTGGAGAGGTGAGCTCATCTGTGCCTCGCGCTCCTCAGCCCCCACTCTCCCAACACAACATTGTATTTATCTGACCAAAATAGCCACCTCAGGCTGGAAAAACCCTAGTCAAGACAAACAGAAATAGGCCAAGAGTTTCCAAGGAAGCCAGTCTGGGCCGGAGGTGAAGGCTTTGACTGACACCGGCTTTCGGGTGAGGTGGGGGAGACAGAACAAGATGCTGCGTTCACTGTTGCAAAGTGGTGGTTAGATGTCGAGAAATAAAAGCTGACTGTTCTTAAACCACTAAAGCACCATAAGCTCTGGGGGGATGGGATATTAACTCTAACACATGTACAGCTGTAACACAATAGACAAAAACAGAACAATTGGAGGTTTGCAAAGGTAGTATTTAACCTGATTTATAGGGACCTCTCCAGTATCACATCAATTACCTGTAATGTTATGCTTTTAGGAAATTTGTGACACAGACGAATCCTATAAATTACACTCTGTATTTTCACATTAAGTGCATGGTTTGAGTCAAGCCGATTCGATTCATGAAAATGTCTCAGATGTTTTACAGTTTGAGTCACATCAAAGTGTTTGTAGGCAACCTTTCGGGGCAGGACTTTCTGAAGGTTCAACTTTGTTCTATAAGTCTGAAGAGAATGACACCAACATCCAGTAAACAGTCTCTGCCATCACTCATTAGCATATTAGACAAGACACAGCAATTCTAATACAGATTCTTCAGCAGATAAACTGACAAATTGGATAAATGAATACCTACAGGCATACCTTTGTATAAACACAATCTACTTACATTAACTGACTTACTATAGACATGATGGGCCCCGCTGTCTATCCTGTGCAGCAAAACCTATAATATTGTACAGCAACAAGAGCATAATGAGCAGTTACAGCGAAAACAATACTAGCAGCACATACGTCGACAATTAAAACCAACAATCAGCAACATTACATTTCTGGTTCTCCACCAGGAAGGTTTTACATTATTAAAGATGTAGTAGTGGTAGTATGAATGTATTTTGGTCATTTTTGCTCAACACAATCATTTTTTTAATATAGGCCAGCCTTTGAGGTGAGAAGCTGGTGAGCTCACAGACCAATAAGAGCCATTCATTATGAGACAGACCATAGTATAAGCTGCTTTCACTCTTCGAGACAGATCAGTGAGATCATCAGAGCGCTCTGTCCTGAAGTCCAGACCTAGACACACCGCAGCGTTCACACAGACAAACATTAACACAAGGCCGACCCTCCTCCTTCCAAGTGAAAAGGAAGAAGAAGAAAAACACACTCTCAAGAATCAAAAACACATTCCAGTTCCCGTAAAGCCCGGAGAAGGAGCAGTGAGTCACTGGACCAGTTTCAAACAAGCCCTTTTTAGTCCCAGACACACCGTTTGTAAATGTCTCCACAAGGAGCTTTTAACCTCGACGGGCCCGCAGTTTAGTCGGCCCGATGGTCTCCTCCTTTCAACCTTGGTGTTTGTTCAGCAGCCACTAAAACAACTCATTCTGTGTAACGCGTGGCGACTCACTGGAAATTGATCATCACTCTCAGTTCAGCTGCAGGAAGAAGGATTATGGAAGTTTTCATTGAGGAATAGCTGTTTTGTTTTTTTGTTTTTTTTTGGAGAAATATTAAGGCCAAAAAACATATAATGGACAGAGAGGTACTATGCCATATCTTTCAGTGAATAGGAAGTGTTTTCTGTACATAATTTTATTTGGAGCCAAAAACAGAAAAAGTGAAACTACAAAAACTGACCCTTTAATTAGTTCCCATTCCACAGAAAAAATGTAATGTAAATGTAGCTATAGAAATATTGGTGCACTAAAATACATACATCACATTTGAGATAAAAAAAATAAATAAAATTAGTACCTTTTATCATATTTTTTCATTTTTAGTGGAAACTTCTCTCATTAAATTAGTTAAAGACAGATGCTTGTGTATCAGAAGTCCATAATGTTTTTACTTCAGTGTTGCCAGAAAAAAAAAAAAAAAGAATTACTGTAAAGCCAAACTGAAAACACCCTAATTGTATTCCTCTCCCATTCCTTCAGACACAACCCCCCAAATATACCCTCTCAGACCCTTGAAGACTTTCCATGAGGCTCTACCTTCTGAGTCACTGAGTTGTGCTCCAATCACACACAGGGTGACACTTTAATTGAACTGAACAGGGCGAAACAGCTGCATCTGTTACATTTCAGCATCAGCCATGTTTTTCTCCTTCAGACTCATCATCTTAACATGTCCAAACTTAACACAAGACACCTCTGTCATTACAGGACATCATAAAACCATTAGTCAAAAATCACTACAATACATGTCTGTAGAAAATATATTACAACTACAACAACAGATACAACAGTACAAATTGCCTGGATTTCTGCAGCAGTGAAGCGTTGCAGTTTTCAGCGGGACTCATCCAAGAATAACACTACATTTTCTGGTCTTATTTTTAGCAAAGGATTAATACACATTTAATGCCCTATTAGGCTTTATGGTCTTATGACTCAAGGCATCGAGGCTCATGTTCATGATAACATACATCCGAGGAGCTAGATATGTTGGCTTTGGGTTTACAGCATTTATTATAAAACATTTGATGAAAGCCTTGTCCAAAAACATTAGGGGACACACCTGGACAAGGCTATAACAGACAGATATGTACAAAGAGGGGCACATCTACCCAATACTTAACATAAGAAGAGTTTATTTCAAGACACATTTTAGTGACAGTTTGGCATCTCTCTGTTAAAAGGCAATACAAAATCAATATAAGTAATAAACAGTTGAGCAAATTAATTAATATTGCTGCATTGATAATTATACATATACATATTATAATTAATTAGCTCTTCTCATAGTAATTGTTATCAAACGTAACTGACTTGACAGTAGTATGTAACTAAGACTCCCACAAAGTTAATCTCATGAATACAGCCCCATTGACTAAACAAACATACATAATCAAATGTATGCACATGAGCATATGAGGTCTGCTTCTCTCTCATAGCACACAGTCCTTCTTCATTGCCCTGACGATGCACCCGAGGGGACAGCAGTGACTCAGAACACAGTCATACGCACACGCACGCACACACCCTTCACACGTTCACACATACAAACACTGCCAAACTGCGGCAAACTTTATTAGTGTAGCCTCTTAACTGCTGCAGCACTGATTGTGATGTGTGTGGTGTAAATTAACAAGGTGTTAAATGTGTTTTCTGTAATTCAAACTGAAAGCTGCTTTGATTAAGTGTTGCAGGGTGATCTGTTATTAGCAGATCCTGACATAAGCAGTCAGCTATGATATAAATTAGGTTTTCATTTATCTTTCTTTAGTGGCACTTCATAGAGATTATAATGACTTTTCCCTTGTCTTGTTATTTGTCAGAATAAAACACCAGTTGTGATGGCTGGTAGCCCAAACATTCAGATGTAAAACTCTGAGCCTGCTGAGAGCTTCTAGTTGGTACAAATGTAGGTTGCACGTGCCCTGAGGGGCAAGGCAAAGGGATTTTGGCAGAGTTTTCTCTCCAACCCCCACTCTCATGAAGAACCATTAATCAGACACAATATGAAGTCATCACTCCCTCATGGGATTTTACTGCTTGTAAAAATAAACCGTACATGCCTCATAAGTAGCGTTGCTAACACTGATATCACGAAACAAACAAGCATTGGCAGCTTTTAAGGCATTTTAGTGTTCCAGGTATAAAAAGATGGTGTGTGTTTGCTGTGGGAGAAGTAGAAGCCATTAAAGGTAATTCCTGGAAATTGAGGAAATCAGTCCTTCAATTAGAAGAAAAGTCTAATCCTTGGAGAGGTTCATATTTTCCACCAAAGAGTGGTAATGAGCCTCATAATTACTGAAAATCATGCTCGGAGATGAGAAAACAAAACCGAAGACGCAAGGACAGATGGATGTATGTTGTAACACAGAATGGGGAGGTGAAAGAGGGCGGTGAACTGGCATGGGTTTTTGTGAACAAATGCGTCACTTAAGCTATTCCAAGATGCTTGAACACTCTGTCTTTGTCTCACAATCATTACATTAATTTAACCCAACTATACAATTAAAACCACAACCCTCCTTACATGTATATTATAGTCGCTGTCATAAACTGTAAGCACTTGGATAGGCTTGAGCTGTTTCCTTGACAACAGTATAGTATTTTCGGGGATCAGGGGTGGCAGTATGTGTTCAACTGTGTGTGTGTGTGTGTGTGAGTGTGAGAGAGTGATTTGACAATTGGCCACAGCTGTTAAAGGCTTGTTAGCGAAGAAGGATGTGGCCAAAATTGCAAAACAGGGTTATTTTGGATTCTAGTGAATTTTGTTGTGCGTCACTTACACCCAGATGCTGAACCTTTATGAAAATGATCAAATGTGATATAATTATGATTCTAAATGTATAAAAGAAGTGCAAAGGTCAAAGGAGGTTTCATCATTCACAACATGGCAGGTTTGAATGTGTCCTGAAACACAGGCGCCGTCAATGTGTTTAATCTATTCTCACATCATCTAATTGCTTGGAAATTCATTTACGTCATTGTGGGACTAAAAAGAAAATAATTGAGAAATGAATTTAACGATGTCAAGCACACACACACAAATCAGTTTGTACATGAGGAGCTTTCTGACTGAAGTGAACTTGAGGATTTGTTAATAACTCAAGAAACACACAAACACAAGACACAGTTGACCTTAACTTCAGTACTTCAAAGAAATGCACTTATTTTCTCTAGACACAGATGAGAACACAGACTTACTCCTAATGTGTCATCTTCTTTGGACACACTAAATTTACTATATAACCTCCACCTACACTTCACTGACGGAAATCAAGCATTTCCTGCTGCATGTGGCACAGGATGTGAGGTTTGTAACTCATGTCTTTGAGCGTCTTATGAATGAAAGCCACTCTCACTGCGGACCACAGTCTCACGCAGCACAGTTGAAGCACTATAGTGACTAACAGTGAGTCATTAAATGTACATAGTAACATAAATGATGGGATAAAACGATATAAATCAGAAACAGATTGATTATTTAGTTAATTCAGCAGTGTGGTAAAGGCACGTGGTTCTTGTGTAGAGCTGAGGGTTGGACACACAGGTGCTTATGCCCTCCACTGCCCCCGGCCAAGTCATTAGACTGATTATAATGGCTCAATTACACAAGTGCTTATTATGGCCTTGTTAGCACTCTGACTGATAGGATTTGTCAGTGAGCGTGCAGTGACCGATCGAGTGCCTTTTTGTTTTTTTTTTGCTTTTTCTAAAACCAAAAGGAACTGAGAAAAAACTTTATGTTCATATTCAAGATTTTAATCACCAGTTTTATTTTTGACAAGTTACTTCTGTATTTGGAATTCACGCTTTTATTAAGAAATATCTATAAATGAATCCACAGCCCATATCCAAACAAATCGATCTCGATGGTATACCAAAGATTTCAATGCAGTAGGTTAAGTTCTTTTGTGGTTTTACTGTTGCATTTTTTTCTGACAAACTGATTACTACATGACTTTTGATGGAGCAAACAAGATGAATGGTCTCAACTTAAACCACTTCAGATGACTTCAGTGTTGGCCTCTGACTGTCTTCTGTGTATAATTAAGCACCCAGTCTTATAGATGTTTCTGCATATTTCAGTTTGCAATGTGCTGCTGTTTTACACTTGAAGTGTGAAGCCGCTAAAGAGGACTAGTGTGGCGTGAAGTGCGATGGACTCTTTCACGTGGACATATTTGTTTGGTTTTGACAAGGAAGCCATACATAGAACACTTTCTGTGCTTATTAACGCAATGCACCTTAGTGTTTCTGCAGTAAACAAGGGTCAAGTGTTGCCCCCAGGCAGAAATGCAAATACACTGCTTGTACCAAGAACGTCTACATCTAAAAACACGCCAAAGGCAAACAAGAAGCTCAGCAAAGCGTAATGCACATGCACACTGAGGAAGAAGGAATAACGGACAAATAGACAGATAGAGACATAATAAGACACACTACAAATGTGAAAACCAAGAGGAAATGTAGTTAGATGCTGGTTATTATCGTCCCCATCTGATTGAGTAATAATACTCTCCACCTCATTTCTGGGCACCAGCTCCACCAGTAATACCAGACAGCTGGGAGGCAAAAAAAAAAAAAAAAAAGCAAAAGTGCAGTTTAACCGTTTCACTGCCGGGCAGAATTGACTTGGCTGTGGTTGACTGAGTAAAATCTCTCTTTTTCTGTCTCTATATATTAGTAGTTTCACTCCAGTGAGTGTTGATGAAAGTGTTCGCTGTAGGCCTCTCCCAGTAACGCCTGTCTCTACCACTACCTGACAGACACTGTGCATCACTGTAAAAACTGCACTTTCTGAACATAACCTCTCAAACACATACAAAAGGCCTGCAATTATAATATTACATTATATTGAGTGCTGATGCTTATCAACGCTGATGCATAGAGGGATGCTGTGATTTCTATATGACTCTTCTCTTTTCCCCATGAAGTGCTTTTGTTTCCCTTACAGTCTCATGGGAACAGGGTGAGAATAAGTGTAAAAAGGGGGAAAAAGCTGGAACATAACAGTTGAACAGTCAGGCTACAGCAGAGTAGCTTTAGTTTAGAAAAGGGAGGTGCTGGCAATGTTAGCAACAGAGTGTATCAATAGAAGTAGATAACATCTATAAACTTTAAATGAAATCACTAAAATTTTGGCATAAGAGCCTGAAACTTACATCACAAGTTCAAATGAAGGCCTTTTGTTGTGAAAAAAGGTTGTGAATAAAGCTCATTGTAGTTAATCCTTTTAGCAATGACATAGACTTCTAAAACAAGTCTCAAAACTACTATCACTGCAATGCAAACTTTTTTTTTCTCATCATATATACTTTTTGTTCTGCATACGCCACCAACCACAACATAGCACTCCCCAGTACAAGCCCCAGTGTGGTGGCCCATTTCTCAGCAGCATATCTTGTCCTGTCCCTTCAAAACAGGCCTAATAACAATGACAAACTCTGTTACTTTATGTATTTTTACACTGTATTCAACATTTGTATACAGTAGACCAGTAATACTCTACATGACCCAAGCCAAATGTAGGCCTCCTGCAACAACCCCATTCACTATCAGTGAATGATTACGTATCACAAAGCTGCCAGATAACATAATGGTACAAAATGCTCTCAAAGAATTATCAAGGATTAGTAGAAAAAGTTCAAAACAGTAGATGAGAGGGGGATCTTTCAGTTCAGAAATTCAAACAGACTACAAACATATCATCTTTGACCGCTTTAGTTGTTGGCTTTATGAGAATGACCAACCATTGACAGGAAAGTCTCAGGGTTTGTGTGGACGTTGCTGCGTGTGAGTGCCTGTGAAAACCCAAGCTGGTAAACCACTTCTGGTAAATTTAAATAGAAGTGGGCTTTACATGTTGTAGTGTCATCTCAATATTGCTGTGAAGACGACTGTAACGAGGCTAGATGGAACAGTACTAGCTTCTAAATTCACACCAATCATCAATATCAGAAAATGTGTATGTAAAAAAAAAAAAGTATGTTGTTAATGAAATAATAAAAAATGTGGCAATGAACTGCTCAATATGCTCAAAACCACCACCGCCGCCGAACTGAGCGAAGGGGCGGTAGATATCAAGATAATATTGACACGTACAGCGTTTACTCACATTTCTCTGCTTTATTTCCAGGAACAATGGAGGCTTGAAGTGCTGAGTGTCAATGATCATCAGTGACAACGAGCACATCAGAATGCATCTCTGCGCCTACACAGTTTCAGCCCAGCTCGCACCATTGATCTCGCCAGAAACCACGTGATTAGACACACTGTCCTTTCCCTGTATCTACACTCTGTCTCTTTGGTAAACATTTCTCATAATGCAGATGCCTTCGGATGCACAGATGCCTCGTAGATGTAAACACAACCAGCCGGCAGACAAATTTAGACGCGTTTCTTCTTCAGTATAGAGAACAATGTAGAAGCCAGACATAAGTATTCTTGGAAACAGAGATAGTGTTTTGTTTTTTTACTCCTACAGACACAGGCACATTTGCCCGAGTCTCTATATTAATGCATCATTTGTCAATAGAGAGTCGAAGAGAAAAGATAAACACAGCTACGGGCTTTCATTTAAATAACCTGCTGGGAAACTGTGTAGGAAGAAGAATGAAGCTCTAACCTCAAACCAAGACCACAGCTTCTCATTTTAGCTGTCGAGACTAAATAAACCAAGTCATTTACCAGCTACGGTGATTAATGTAAAAATCTGCTTGTCGTGTGTGAACTCACTCTCTCATCGGCCAGTACATATTCTTTATAGTCTTTATTTCCTTAAGAGCTAGGAGAAAGAGAAGTATTGCGAACTACTTCTACACTTGAAACGGAATAAATGTCAAGGTTATTAGGTTAAGACAGGCCTATTCAATTTAAAACTATATTATACACAGAAAACACATAGTATCTAGTATTCCCATCATAACATGTACAGATATCTGCCACTCTGTTTGGTGACTTTTCCAAGACCTCTGTTGCCACACTGCCACAACACACCCACAACTCACCATTGCTGCATAGTATTGAGGAAATGAAAATGTGGTGTACCCAAATCCTCTACATCCTGGCCTCATGCCACCCCACATTCACTTCCCCAATGTTCGCACAAAGAGGAACTATACTGCAAGAGAGGAGTGAAGCATCAGCCATGAACCTTTAACTCTCTGGCGTCCAGCTCTGACCAACTCTAAATACAATATCTCTATATAAAGTTTTGTTGAAATAAAAGAAACAAAACACCCAATTTGTTGTAAATTTCTCTCTTGCATATTGACAAAATGAAGTGCTTGGTTTGTCCTCAAAGATCCTCAAAGAAAGTTGTAAAATTCTGTGGCATAGAGTTAAACAAATTGTCATTGCCATTTAAATTTCACAGTACACAGTGGAAGGAGCCATTACATCTTGGACTATAGCTGCCCAGAGCTGACAAACTGAGCCCAGATCAGATTGATTGAAGATTGCTAAATAAGATAATCAGAGGTTTATTTATTTATGAACTAAATATTAAGGTAAATTTATCATTCAACTGGGTTTATTTAAAAAAAAAACAGTATGTCCCTACAGGGCTGCCATACTCACAGGTGTAAGTTATGAACCAGATGCCAAAAATCAAAAAACTGAACACTACACCAATAACACTGATCAATAAGCATATCACATGCAAACACGCACTATGATCTAATTCTGGAGTCAGGACTCTAATCCGTCAAGACCAAGACCTTTTGGGACTGAGGCTGATTCAAGGCAAAGACCTGTGCATAGCAGTGGATACCAGGGAAAAATACACATTTCAAATATTCCAACACCCAACTCACCGACAGATGGATGGCTGGATTATCATAATTATTTGTATTATTTGCATTTTAAGATTTAAGTCTTCCAGTGACAAAATTGTGGTGATGATGGATAACTTTGATCTTGGTTTAATTCCTCTGTGTCTGTGTTTGTGACAAGAAAAGTGTGTTCAGTTTTCACAGATGAGGAGACTAAGGCTTTTTAAAGAATGTTCTCAAAAGTCCCACAAAACCATGGTCACTTAATGGCATTTTTTCTTCCTTCTTTCTTCAACACAAGCCTTTTCCGACATTTGTTCCTCACTTGTGATCACATTTGTATCTAGTTCAAACAAAAAAAACAACACCACAATCAGCCAGCTCAATTAATAAACCAAATGGGCATGTAAAATCAGATTAGACCTAATTAAATCCAGCACTTCCTCCTGCTGTTTGCCTTTTTTTTTTTCAAGCAAGAGACTGGCACTGTGACAGGGAGTTTAAGCATCTATTTTGATGGAGCAGAAGTGGGAAGAACATCTCCATATGCGTTACGTCGGCCCGAGGGGACTGCCGTGTCCGACCGCCTTTTCCTGCCACACTCATTTGGCCCCAGCAATCATCCTGTCTTGTGCTAAAGGTCTCTTGTCGCTATAAGGCTCCTTGGCACTATCTGGGAGCTACAGATGAAGAATATGCTGATTAAACATGCCTTCATTAAAGCGATTACACGCACAAGGCGGCTCAATTTCCCACAGGCAGCCAAATAACGATGAGGGGGAAGACGAAAGAAACAAGGGTAGGGTGAAGGAGGGGTTCGGTTTGGAGAGAAGGGGGTGAAGGAGAAATCAAAAAAAAAAAAAAAGGGCTGCTTGTTAGCGTTAATTTAAGTGACCCACACACATTTAAGCAGGCCGTGTTAGGAAGGGGGGAGTGAGTTGTTCTCTGCTCACGGGGACAGCCTGTTTTTTTTTTTTTTTTGCCCAGACGAACAGCTCTACCTGACTCACCACACCTACAGGCCGCTTCCAGGTCATTGAGCTTCCAGCACAAAGACCTTGCCAAAGACGCAGGAGAGGAGTTACTTCTGGTTCATTTAGTAAAGCCGACCAGTGTTTAGTGCCCACATGAGCAGCAGAGGGTCGAGGAAGGGGTTAAGTCACGGTGAAGGCCAAATGGACATCTGCTGCTTGAAGGAAGTTACTGAAGTCGTCCTTTTCTGTCACAAAAGTTGAGTCAGGAAAGGCATCACAGAAAAATATGCATGCATTTTCATTCCTAATATTGATATAATGATAATTACCATCTTACCTTCTATAAGAAAATCCAGATGGTCTCTCTTGTCGATTTCTTGTCTTCTCTTAGATCTCCTGCTGCTTCTATGGAATTGAATTCTCAGTAGCATTTTTTGGAAATGTAATTCATAAATATAGAAGATATAGAGAAGATATTATTGTCTTGTTGGCAAATAATGACGCACACCATACAACTTCCAAATGTGAATGTTACTGAAGGCCTTCTACAATTCTTTTCTTTGTCATTTTGTATTTTGCCCTTTATCCTCATGTGTGACTTCAGTAGTTTTTCTTATCGCAGATCTGCAATAATTCAAGCAAAAATAAGGGTATACTTCTAACTTCCATAGACTGACTTAAGAAATTACAAAACATAAACTATATTCCACAGGTCAATGAGCCCTCTTTAGTCTCATAGTGGAATACTGGTCATGCCTTAATACCTGAAGAAGAATGTTTTGCTCACAAATGAAGTGCTCTTTTGCAGCTTTCATGGCTGTTTCTTCATATTTCTGCCACTGTAGCTGCTGTAGCTTCCTCATCCTCCTCCGTCCAGCCTGTCACTCTGAATCACACCAGCGCTCAAAGTGTCACAGTCGTATGTATGAGGTGGTTGCTTTTTTAAATGTCATAATAGCTTTAAACTTCCGTGAAAGCAGAGTCCGTTAAATAAATCTACCACATTTGATCATTACTACTGGGAAATGTAACAACCACAAACTACCAGAGAAGCAAATAAATAAAGATTTCTCTGTCTATCTATATGTCTTTTTTGTGGGAACCATATGATAATGAGAAAAAATTTCCGTCACTCATTTGTTTCTAGTATACATTTTTTTCAAGTGTCTAAACCACACGCATTTTCAACCACTCTATCTGCATATGTCAAACCAACAAAGACACTGACCTTTACTGAGTGGATGAGGTCACTGTGAAACTGGAACTGACCAATGATACTTCACTGTGTTTCCCTGAATCTGCTCCGGTTTCATTTCTTCTTAACAACAGGAGAACTTGACCAGCGCTTCACTTTGAGGAGAAGCTCGGCTCAAAGTGACGTGGCAGCTGACCTCAGTAACTCCTACAAACAGAGGAGGTTAAGGCCAAATATATCAAATGTAAAACCAACAGCATGAATCAAAGGAGTCCCATATTTAAATCACACTTCATTTATCGCCAATAAAGGTATTTTGTGCCTGAACAGACAATAATCACTAAACAGTTGAAAAGGCACATCATTCTCATGTCTTTGCTCAACTTTTATAGACTTCAAAAATAGTATTATAAAATGTTTAGCTGCCCATAATTTAAAAAAAAATGAAGATATATACAGAAACGTGGAATAGGTGAATATGTGTGGGAGTGCGGCCTTGTGCAAAGTGATTCAGAGTTTACCGAGAAGACATGGATATCTCTTATCAGAAAGGCGTTGAGGTCAGGAGACTTGTCTTAACGCTGACATCCATCCAGTATATCTGATTTATCACTGCTACAGCTACACTTTCAAAGCTTAAAACCTGTATATTTAGTGGGACTTTATAGACAAAACGCTACTTATGGAAAATGAATAGAAGTGAAACATTTAAAAAGACATTGTACACCATTTTCATATTAAAACATAGTGTGAACATTACCTAAATTAAAATATCTCAGACTAAAACTGTTGATAAAGATATGATGCTGCGTCTATTCTCACTTTTGTTATAAAAATGTTTTGTCCGGCTAATACTCTTAAGACACCAGACACTTCATGCATTTTTTACGCCACACGCCCAGGAGTTTACATTTGTGCCCAAGGGGTAAATGAGGAGAGAACGTGCTGCCTTCCTACGCCTCCCACGTCCCGCAGACCTGGAAAAGTGCCATGACAGGATTGGCTTCCCGTTCCTCTCTGGGAGGAACCGGTGCGCCAGGATATCCAAATATGGACTGACCGATATCAGTTTGAATCATGACTCAGCGCCACGCTATATGTCCTTACCCATGGGATTGTTCTGGAGAAGTTCGGAGTTTAGTAGCTCCCAGGGTTGGAATAGTCTTGTTACTCAAAGAGGAAGAGAGCTTGGGGCACATAAGCTCGCTGTGAAGGCGTTTGAATGACTGTCGTGATCAAACAGGGACAGGGTTAATTTACCTGAGTGAGTTTTCTTCCACAACGAATGGGCCTCGTCTTGTTTACGCTCCTTGTTACTGGCAACCACGTCATTCAGTGTCTGACATCCAGGAGGCGGGCCAACGTGGAGGAGACAACCAATCACAGCGCTGTAGCCTAGGGGTCGTGCGCTGTCAGAGCCGCACCGTGTAAATACCGAGGAGGAGCACATGAGCTGCTCATTACTAAGCAGGAAACTAAAGGGAGAAGTGTCAGCTTCACGAGTGGAATGAAAACACCTGAATTAATCACTGGACTCCGCTTTACCTCCGTCTAAAGGTATATATCGACGCTTGGTACTATACTGTTCCACTGTTTGGAAGTTTTTTTCTCTGCCTTTGATAGTTTTCTTCAGTGTGTTAATACTGAGGGACTTTGGAAATTGAATCATTTGGGACGCTGAAGCCTCGGTGTCCAACAGCGTCTTTGCAGCGCTCTCTTGTATTTGACTGTCTGTTTTTGAAATATGTCCACAATAATGGAACAGCCTTTTTATGACGACTCGTTTCTCTCTGCTTATGGCCATCCAGGCGCAGCGCTGCCAGACTACAAGCTGCTAAAGCAGAATATGAACTTGAACTTCTCCGAGTCATATCGGAACTCAAACTTCAAGGCACAGCACGGAGATTTCTATTCGGCGGGGGACGTGGGCTCTCTGAAACTTGCGTCTCCTGAACTAGAGCGGCTGATCATTCAGAACAGTAACGGGGTCATCACTACGACGCCGACGCCCGCGCAATACCTCTACAACCGCGGCATCACCGAGGAGCAGGAGGGCTTCGCTGACGGCTTTATGAAGGCGCTGGACGACCTGCACAAGATGAACCAGATGGCACCTCCAAACGTGTCTATCGGCTCCAGCGGTGTGTCCTGTCCCTCCATGCAGCCAGAGCCGCTAGAATACACCACTTTGAACAGCTGCACCAACCACAGCCTGTCTTCTGCGCCCAGTTACCCGTCCACCACCATCAGCTACCTTCCGCATCACCAGTACCCGCAGCACCCGCAGGCCATGGCGCACGGCTCGCACCACTTCCAGCAAACCCTCCACTCACAGCGCTTCTGTGGCTTAAAAGAGGAGCCCCAGACCGTGCCAGACATGCACAGCAGTGACAACAGCTCTCCGCCCATGTCGCCCATCGACTTGGAAAACCAGGAGCGCATCAAAGCTGAGCGCAAACGTCTCAGGAACCGACTGGCAGCATCCAAGTGTCGGAGGCGCAAACTGGAGCGTATCGCCCGTCTGGAGGAAAAGGTGAAAGTCCTGAAAACGGACAACGCTGGACTGTCAAACACGGCCTCTCTGCTGCGCGAACAGGTGGCCCAGCTCAAACAGAAAGTCATGACGCATGTGAGCAGCGGCTGCCAGCTCATGTTGGCGCCCAAAGTGAAGTCCTATTAAGATAAGAAGAGAAAAGCACTTTTAGAAACACTGGACAATTACTGCACTGACAGCACACAGCAGACACACAATGTCTGTGAACTGGACCATGGCTTTTGGGTCAGAGCAGCCCGAGCCAAAAAAATGAAAGACTACAACACTTAGGGCATTTTTGAACGTTTTTAAAAGTGTCGTATCATTGTCTGTTTACATTTTTACTTTAAATGCTATTTGTGATGTTTTTTTGTTGTAAGTTATTTGTGTTTATTGGGTTGAACCTGGTAAGCCTGTCTTTTTTTTACTTGTACAGTAAATATTTAAGTAAATGAATTTATGAAACCACATGTCGTGTTGTTCATTGTTTAGGTCATAATTTATAACAAAACCATTTCTCGCAATAGCCACAGTCTTGTTAAGAATATTTCTCGTCAGAAGTTCACAGCAGAGGCAGGCAGTTGCTTGAAGTCGGACAGTTTCCCCGCTGATGTGGGTCGGTCCATATTTGGTCAGTTTTGCCGGCAAACGTCACATCTCGAAAAGAGTTCCGGGAACTCCCTCCTACATTGCCAGTCAGAAAGTCCGCGCTTCTCCCCTTCACGTATCAATGTGTGCGTAAAAGTAGATGTTTGTCAATGAGTGGATCGTTCGAGTGGAGGGAGTTTCCCCTGTTGCTTTCATTTTCCCAAAACAAGTCAGGCGTGTTAGGCCAGAAGAGAGGTTAAATTAATCATAAGTCAAGACAAGCCTTTACGCGGAGTCTTGAGAAAAAACGAAAAATGACATCTGAAGAGTAAAACTATTAGCGCTGCCTGACTAAGCTTTATTACAATAACAAGGCGTAGAGAGTTTTCCATTTTAATACCTACCTGTCGTCTTACAAAACGAAAATGAGATTGGTCTCACTGAAAATTGCTGTTGGGAAAGTCACTGTGCTTGTGTTAAGTCATACTCAAAAGCCCAAGCTTTCCCAATAATCCATAGTTTTATGACCAGGCTGCTCTGCTGAGTCAACGGCCAAAATAACCCCAGCATTAGCCAAGAGTTTACAAACTCATGACAAACTGTTTTTCTGCCAGGAACAAGGATCTAACTGTTTAAAGTAGCCTACCAAGTTCCCCTCGAATAGTATTTGTTGGCAAATACACTCTCAATAATAAATACACAAAAAAATAGAAAGGATTAAACTATTTAAGAAGATGAATAATACCACCTAGGGGCCAAAATAGGAACTACATTGCACTGTTCCTTGAGACACAGAAGTAAATGCACAACAGCTCATAAATAAGTTCCCACAGCTTTAATAAAGATGGTTACATTGAATGACAGAAAGGAAAAAATATTGGTAAAAAGAACAAACTAAACTTCAGTGCTTCAGACTATGAGGTTGTCCCACCAATTCTACACTGGACATACAAAGATAACTGCAACAAATGATTTTCAAATCCCAAAACTTGTATGAATATAAATGGACGTCATGTTACTGCTTCAAGGAATCATTTTTTTGAAGGCAAGTGCTATGTTAGGAAGCCAGCTGCAGAGGTTCACATTTACTGCTTGGAGAAGAAAGCTTTGCTCTTCTCAACATCTGGTACAATGGTGTCACTGCCAGGTTTCCAGCCAGCAGGGCAAACTGTGGAGCAAAGGAAAGGAACAACCTCTTTAAAACAAGCCTTCAGCAAGAGGCCTTTACCACAATATAATCCTGAGGGGACAAAGTACACGGGTTAATAGCCAGAAGGCTAAACTAATAGTGCAAGGCCAGTGTTCCCCACATAAGTTGCAGCAAATGTTAAGAGTCCGGGCAAAGTTTCTTTTACTCACCTTCTCCATACTTGTCCGTGTGCTGGAAGGCCTGGACCAGACGCAGAGTCTCATCCACAGAGCGTCCCACAGGCAGGTCATTGATGGTGATTTGTCTCAAAATACCCTTGTCATCAATCACAAACAGACCCCTAAAAGGCATGTGCATAAATAGGGTCATGCTCTTCTCTTCACATTGTTTAGTGTGCTATAGCGATATAGGGACACACACTTTTTTAACATTTAAACATTAAAAAAAAATATTTAAAAAGTAATTTCTTTGTCAGTCAGACCTGTATGCAATGCCATCATCCTCTTTAAGCACACCATAGTCTCTGGAGATGGATTTGGTGAGGTCTGCAACAAGAGGGATTTTCATGTTGCCCAGGCCTCCCTGCTTCCTTGGTGTGTTGATCCTGTAACAAAATAAAGATAAAAACTAGTAAAGATGCAACACAAAACTGTACAAATGTGTGATTCTTAGTGTTTTAATTTACTTTAATAAGTAGTGCTATAAAACCAACGCCATGCCTTATCAAAACTATACAGAGCAGCATGCAGGCAGGATATACACTGATAAATGTAAGTGGCCGGTGTTTAAGAGCCGCCAAAAATCCTTTCTTTTCACAGTTAAATGAGCAATTGACAAATGTGAAAATATACACCCTGTATTTTTATCAGTACTTACAAATGGGCCCATAAAGGGTAGTTTTCATGTATATGCAGTCATAGATGTGTAGCAAATAATAATAATAATAATAAAAGCTGTGCTCTCGGTGCAGGGATAATCCTTACCAGGCAAGATGGCTGAAGTGAGAGTCTATGGAGGCACCAATAACTTCACAGTTGATCTTGCGGAACTCATCTGCTCTGTCGCTGTAGGCCACGATCTCAGTGGGACAGACAAATGTAAAGTCCAAAGGGTAGAAGAAAAAGACCACATACTTCCCTAGAAACACAGAAACATAAAAAACATATAATGTTCAACCATATCAAATCAAAAACTTGCATTTATAATTAAAAACAATCAAAGCTGAGAAAAATATGAAGGTGGAAAGAATGCAATATGAATTTCACCTTTGTAATCTGACAACTTGATGTCCTTAAACTGTCCATCAACTACAGCTGTGGCTTTGAAGTCAGGGGCGGGCTGGCCAATCTTAGCATTTCCAGAGGACATGGTGTCAGTGGTGGAAGAAAACTGAGGAAAAGGCGGCACTTGTTATCTGACAAATCCTTATGTTCACAGACAGTAAAAGATAAGAGGAGCTGGGTGGAGCTTGAGACTTGACCTGTGGCTCTGACAGCAGTTAAACCATCTTGCACAAATAACTAATCAAATATTACATTTAAACCTACAAAGACAGGATTATCCAGGCGTCCGGGATTTGCAGCTGAATGATGTGTTCAGTTGAGCAAACCACCCTCAGTCACATGCAAGTCATGTTCACTCACCAGACAATAGCCTATTAGAATCTTATGTAAGCCCCAGAAGAATTCTTGAATTTAAAAAAGCTTGAACAAAATCAAACTTATAATTAAATACTGATTCATATTTTGGAGACATGTTTGCTCCTTTGACAAATATAACATTAGTTCACTTTAGTAAAAACATGCCTGCAGGTCATTGTGGTTGAATGTGTCTGTCGGAGTAAATCTGACTTTATATTTTAACAAAGCATGCGTACTTAAAGCCAATAATGTTTGTGAATTTTAAATAGGAGAGGCTAAACTAAACTTTGATCTGAAGTGCGATATAGCTCTGGCTCTGTGACAAAGAATAAGCGAGAAACAGGCCCAGTTACTTAAGGAGGAACAAGTGCCCGCATTGCTAGGCTAGCTTTATGCTATCTTTGTTTAACGCACATGTCCCTTTCATTTTCTGTTTCGAAAGTGGTTATGTGTGAAAAAGAAGTAAAAAACGTGCACATTTAGATAAGTTTCAAAACTAATACAAACGCACAAGTGCAAACTCACCTGCCTATAGGTAAAGCCGTGGAAAAAGCAGTTGACTGAGAGGTTGTCTGCTGGTGGCAGGGGAACGTTAAAGGAGGGTCGGCGTCAAGACGTAACGCAGTGGGCGGGGCCTAGAACGTACACCGGAAAAGATTTCAATGCTCTCCACACTAAAAGTCAAAACATTCAATTGATTTACAACACCCTTTTTATTTCCCGGTGATTCTGTCACAGAGTTCAAGTTGCACAGTAGAGATTTATCAGGAACCATCTGCGCCTTTTAAATGGATCATTTATTAATGTAGGCTGATGTGCTTCAATGTTTGCACCCTGTAATTAACCTTTTGAAACTCTGGACACTGTGAGGGATTTCTGTAGACCTACTTTTTTATTGTTCTCCATCAATAGACCTGCAGAATTATATAAGTTAGTGTTGAATGAGAGAGTAAAAAGAACTGGTGGAATACTATTACCACAGTGGAAAAGGGGGCCTTGTCATATCAATTTTCCAAATTTACAAAGATTTTTCAGTGTTCGTTTTACAGTTGAGCAACAAGGTTTGATCTGTGACCCAGCCTTTACACCTGATTTACATAATAAAACTGTGTTCTCTGTCTTCTGGACCAGTCTAGGGCACTGCATTGAGATTATTAACTGCAAAAAGGCCTTTGTTGTGTCTGTAGCTAGAGGGCGCACTTTGAACAAAACAAAACAAAACATATCCCAACCTTACTTTGAAAAATAGCTGTACCTACACATCCGCTAAAAAAAAGTCGGTGTAGCGTTCACTAAGGATATCTGCCAAGGCGTCTGTGTAAAATGTATTTATAGGGCAGAATGTAGACTAATATAATCCTAGACTGTAACAACAATAGTGCGCCGAATCTCGTTACCACTTACTGTGACATTAAGGAAAAACAAAGCACATTTGAAGCCAACAAGATGTTAATGCTAACGGTCAGAGTAAAACAAAGGGCGGAAGGAAAGCGCACACGCTAGCATTAAGTTTGCAGCTTGTGTTTACAGGATGTCCGTGCAGATACTGATATCTGCCTAGTATTTTCCTAACAGTGCAGGTACAGCTTAAAAGTTTGCGTATTTTAACTAAGACACCCTCCACTGGGTTAACACAGGAGCTGAAAGAAACTGTCAGCCCCTGTTTAAACCCCCAACATAAGCGCCAGCCATGGATTCCCAAGGTAAGAGTGTCCACTGAGAGATGTGTTTTGAGACTCATCTTTTTACCATTTACTTGACATCATTGGCAGATGTAAGTTCACAGTTACACCATTTTAATTTCAACATTTGCATCTAATTCACTTAACATTATTTGCTTTTATTAGATATATATCATTATCTGAAAAAACACCTAAAGGCAATAAGTGTTCCTGTGCTGGTTTCATGCTACCTGACTGAGTACACCTTTGTTAAGTTTTGTGATGACTGTTTCATGTCAACTGGCCCACAGCACCTGCTCAGCTGTTCGTGTGTGAAGTGTGTGGCGCATACTTTGAGACGCGACGGGGGCTCTCCAACCATGCCCGCCTGCATCTCCGCCAGCTTGGTGTATCAGAAATGAGCGCTGCTCCTATAGACCTTCTATACCAGCTTATAAAAGAGAGAGATGGAGCGCTCCCCAGTTTCAAAGCAGACTCCAGTGTTTCTGAGTTCAGCTCTAACCACCAAAGATCACACCAGGGGGGCAGTTCAGTATCTGAGGATGAGAGTACCCCCCCCAAAGCAGGGCATAGAGTCATGACAACCCCTCAAAGCACTTCTCTTCTACCATTATCTGCATCTGCACTTAGGCTGGTTGAGTCTAGATTGAGTGAAGCTGGCAGCACTTCTTCCTTAGAAACCTTAACCAAGCCACTATGGGCTCCACTGGAAACAGACGCTCCCATCACTTTAGGTTAGTCTGAACTCTGTGGAGCTGTTTAAAACAAATGTTTAGAGCTTTACAGGAAAACGCTGCAGAACAATATACTGTTACAAAGCTGTAGATGGAGATTTAAACAGGTATATTTTGGTGTTAGGTTTATATCCTTATCTTTTTGACGTCTTCCTTTTACTAATTTCTCAACTTTAGATGCAACCGATGAAGTCCATGTTTGCCATCTTTGTGGCTGCTGGTACGAGACTCGCAAAGGCCTTTCCAGTCATGCTCGGGCCCACCTTCGCCAGTTAGGGATCCCAGACAGCGAGATCAAAGGCAGCCCCATTGATACTCTTTATCAGCTGATGGAGGAAGAAGATCTCAAGCCTATGGACAGTAAGGACATGCTCCAACCCAGCAGTTCGCACAAACCCTCCAAACGGCCAGCTGATCAGTCCTCACCATTGATGTCTACACCAAGCAAGAAGGCCAAAACTTCAGAACACTTCTCCTGTATACTGTGTGGGGAGAGGTTTGAGAACCATAAAGGCCTAGCTATTCACGCACGTTATCATCTGCGACACTTTGGCGTAAATGACTTGCTCGGGAAAAACTCCTCAATCGAAGCTGTCCAGGAGTTGGTCGACAGTGGAGTGTTAAAATCACTTCACAACAATAACTCAACTGCAGCGCCATCTTCTCCTTCAGCTCAGCCATTGTCCACAGGGCTAACACAGTCTCCTCAAACTCCAAACCGTGCCCCAAAAGCTAAGAAAGGCTTTCGACTAGCAGTGGACCCTCTCTTCAGGAAGCCAAAGCCTGAGCTCGTGGAAATTGATGTTTCAAATCCACTGACGGGATGCAGCTCTGGCAGCACGTTGAAGTTGCCCAGTTCTGCTTCTTCAAAAGTCACTGACGGTATACAAGGCTGCCATGTACTTATAATCATTTATCTGTGTACATATAGAAATAACTATTTTGTCTTTACCCTCTTCAGGTGCAGAAAAACCACCAACAGTGCCATGTGAATATTGTGGCCAGCTGTTTGAGACTCGAAAAGCTCTGTCTTGTCATGTCCGTTGTCATCTGAGAGAGCTTGGAGTTGCACTGTCCATGAATTCATCTCCAATTGACCTCCTCAGACAAGTAATGATGCACAATGAAGGCAGGAAACTGTCCAGTGATGCTTCAGGATCCAGCAAAGTCACAGGAAAGGTCCAAACCTCCAAAAGGTCTCTGGACAGCCTTGTATCCAGGGAACACACCTCTAAACCTCCCAATTCACCTTTAGATTTTTCCATCAAGGAAAAATCACCCAAGTTGGGTGCATTAAAGAATGGTAAATAACTATTGCTATCAACTATCTTTAAATTATTATTTATGTCTGAGGGGACCGCTAAAGAAAATTCCCTAAAAACTGTTTATTGATAAATATTGAGTGTTGTTTAATCTGTGATGTTCTGAATAGACCACTAGTCATTTAATTCATTTATCAAGGAAAACAGCACAGATATAGACACACTTAATAACCAATAACTGAAACTATAGTAATGGCACAAAGAACTGTCCGACTGCTGGCTTGTTCCTTGTTACTATCCACTGTGAATAGATAAAATAATATAGTTCCACTAAAACACGATCACAATTTAAATAGATTGTTCTTAGCACTGATTAGTGTCTCTTTTTCTTTGTTAGACACTTCATGTGAGCTTTGTGGGTTTGACTTTGACAACCGCAAGGCCCTGGCCAGCCACGCTCGAGCCCACCTCCGACAGTTAGGTATTGAATGGAGGCCAGATGGATCAACATCACCCATTGAACTTCTCAGTGAGATCATTCGGAGAGACCCATCCAAAGTGGCCGAAATAACCCAACGCTATCGTATGGGAGACCTGTACATCAGGAAGGTAGTGATGATCTTGTATTAGCTTTTTGCTGGGTTTGAGTTTGGTGGTTTCTGACTAATTCTGCATTTTCCTTCTAGTCCCAGAGACCGTCCTCGCCCTCTTTGTCAACAGACTCTGACTCTGTCCAGGGCAATAGTCTGAAGGAAAGGGCAGGCAAAGAAAACTCTGTTACCAGCTCACTGAAACAGTCACAGGGCCATTCACGAACAATGGATACCAGCGTGCATTCACCAAGAGGTAGCATGATAAATCAATGCGATGACAGAGAGTATTGTTGGACAGTAGTTCTTAAATCAGTTTAATTTTGAAACTATCAATTATTGTGCGCGATGTTTAGGTGCCCATCCACAACATCGAAAAATATCCTCAGGGGAAGATAACCAGGAAACCAACTCTCAACAAACAGTACGGACCGGCAGCATCCCTGCAATGCTACCTAAACCCCCACTAACTCCCCTGGTCAAGCTGGTGGGCAAAGTCTACTCCCTCAAGTGCAGGTTAGACCATATTTTAAGTTGATTACATATCATAACTATCCAAAGTGTTTTATTGCAATGGTGTCTTTTCATTTCTAGGTTCTGTGAGGAGGTGTTTCATGGTCCTCTCTCTGTTCAAGAAAAGTGGATCATTCACTTACAGAAACACATCCTGACTCTGGGCTACAAAGGCAAAGCGTCTCCTCCTGCTGCACCAGTAAAAACCCCAGCTCTCGTTCACCCGGTCGCTGTCTAGCTCAGAGTTATTTTCTCATCTGCTTCTCAAAAGTGAAGGAAAATGCCTTTCGATGGAAAATATACCAAGAAAAGTTCCTGTTGTGTCCTACAGAGGGCTAACTTGAGCCATAACAAAGAACCAAAACCTTTTCACGTACATGTAATTATTCTTAGTAATTTTGTCTTATCTGTGTGCACATGTTACATGTTAGTGAGGTTTACTGTGTTATTTGTATGATCCATTTGTCAAGGAGCTGTTTGAATGAAATTGTTTGTACTACTGATAAGACTGTTCTCTGTTTTACTGCAACTTACTATTTCTCTTTGCCTTAACTTTTCTTGTGTGTTGTGATCTTTTCACCGTTAGCTAAAATTACCAGAGGTTTTTATATTCATAGATTTAGAGAACCTATTGGAACTACTGGTCTTTCTTAATGGCCGTTGTTTTCTCTTCTTTCTTTTTTTTCTTGTATCTTGTTAATGTCCAGTTTTGACACCTAAACCAGCATCAGTGTGAATCTTCTCTTTATACATATACTTTATTTTTTACTGTATTCAAAGAAAATTATATTATGTGTACTTTTTCCTTGAGGTTTGTAAATAAAACCAGTTGTTTATGATTACAAAAGCTGTATTTCTGCTGCTGCTACCAGTGAGTGATTAATTTTAGCAGTTTTAGTCCTTCACTCTTTATTGCCTTCATTTCACTCTCTGGAGAGGAACATACTATAAAGCAGTTTATTTCAGTTATGAACTGAACACAGGAATCTGGTTAAAAATACCTTAATTTAAACACTGTGTCCTGAGCATTATTAGGTAATCCAGCCCTCTGTTACAAATAAAAAAAGCTCAAAGAAGAGGCTGTGCAGGAGCTGGGAATTTGATTAACGTCGCTATTGTTCACCTTTAAACCATAGATGGTCTCTGCTCTCCTCTGCCTCTATGTCACTGTCTCTGCTCGATATTAACTTCACAGCAATGGCCCCATGAGACACACTTTAGAAACAAACTACCAGTGGTCAGGGCAATGCTTCCAGCCTGCCTTCAGGGAAGTGATGGATAAATCTGATGTCAGACCCTTAAGTTACTACTTAAAGGCATTTGCAGAGGAAATACAAGGGCTCACCTGCCCAGGCTGTTTATCACAGCTTTCAACAACTGGTGGATAAAAGACGGATTTGAAAGGAGAGCCCATATTAGGTCTACATCTGTCTTGCAGAGTTAGGAGATTTAAAAGATCTGGTGTAATAATTCAGGACATGACTCGTTGACCTTTAAAAGGATAAAAACCAATCTGGTCAAGTCCAGTCCTGGAGAAGATAACAAGACGCGCTGAATGTGAACATGTCTGCTGTGAGAGATGTGTGGTCACAGTTTGTCTGCTTTGATCAAATGCCCCCTCTTAAATGATAACAAAGTCCCCAGTCTTCTAAAGACCACATACGAGCTTGATGAACACCTATACTCATAATATCTGTAAACACCTGATAAGTCTCAGCTATTTTGAGACACTACAGTAAGCATATGTGTCCTCATGACATCAAGTAAATAGACAGCTAAGAGAGGGATTCAGAAGAACTGCTGGGTTTACAGTAAACATGCTGACATTGTGACTGGTGACAAACTTTTATTCATAGTATAGAGCTATAGTGTATTACTGTGAGGTTTGGAGTCAGGAGACAGTTTTGTTACACACATATCGCTTAATAATGATCATTCTGAGTCTGAGAAGATGGTCAGTTTTTGCTGTTTTGGATGTTTTAGTGAAATATTTCTGTTGTATCACTTCATAAAGTAATTTAAAATCAGACACAACCACACCTAACCCAAGATCTAAACCTGACTGTTACAAGATCTCCTCACTATAGGCCTAGCCTCTGAACACATATTTACAGTGGAACAAATACACAGCTAAACACACTGCCAAAACATACATACATTAGAAACAGATGTGTATTTGTGATATATCATGGTATCCCAACACATCAGCTAAATTAGGTAAACCTTAGCTCTGATATTCATTAAATCGTTACATGAGAGGAAAAAAGGACTGCAGTATTGTTATTAGCTAAAGTTTTTGATGCTATATGCGGCTTGTATGTGTCATTAAAAATGTCACTTGTAAAAGGATGCTTTTATGTGCGTCACATGACCTTGGCAAGTGCTGAGTAGAAAGCTTGTGCCAATAAGCTAAAAAACAGTGACTGAGTGAAGGTCAGTGGTGCATGGGAGCCACATAAATCAGAGTGAGCCACAGTGAAAAGTGAGTCCTCAAAGCTGCAGTGTCCTGTTTACTGTGACATAACAAAGTGTAGGTCCTCTGTGATCCTGATATTTATAAAATTGACCTGTGTTTAGTTTTACTTCTAAATGGCAACATGCAATGTCTTATAAAATAACTGCCATTGTGATAAAATATAACAGAGCCTCCAAAGGACTCTTAAAGAAGGATGTTCATTTCTTTCCTGTTTATGGCCTGTAAAAAACTACATAAGCACAAGATGCACTAGACCTATAGCATCTACAGGATCTTTATACGTGCTTTACTAATTGAGCTTTGATTAAGCCGCCCAATTAGAATAAGTAGGATATGTTACATTTTATTGAAGAGTTATTCTCTTCAATTACTGTAATTTAAAGTCTGTTCAAAGAGAAAGAAAGGGAAAGCAGGGCTGTGATTTTCATTAATTTGTCACATCCTCATCACAACACACTGTGTTATTACTAGTAATAAAGCTATTTTGCCCTGCCATACATGTCTCTTTCATCTCAGGCCCATTTTAATCAATGCATATTTTTCTTGGAGATTGGGGATTGATTCATTTCCAAAGATGAATTGGCTCAAAAGTGCCACTTCAGCTTTTTCTCCACCACGACTGCATTTGATTTGCATCGACTGTAGTCCAATAACAATTAAAAGATTCAGTCAATGGTTGCCCGCACATTAAGGAGGAAACAATTAAAGTAATTGCCTTTATTGTCATTTATTTCAGAAGCATCTGTGAGCACTGAGAATGCAGCTGCAGAATACAAAACAAGGTTTCTTAAATTAGTTGCCCATGACTGGGCAGACTTTCTGAAACATAACACATGAAGGTGCCATTGTGCAATGCTGCCAGCACCACAAAATATTTCCTTTCTGCCTGACCTGGAAGAGTTTACATTGACATCTTCAAGACTTTACTGTGTAAAGCTAGAAAGTAATTGTGGCTTCAAAACAGAGGCCAAGCTAAAAAAAACAGATCAGGTCACAGCATACCACAGAGAAACAGCAATTCTCATATTTATAGTGCTCTCATTTATTGTATTATGAGACACTCCACTGACACCAGTTGGATAGTTTAGAGAAAGAGTGGCATACAATATGGCATGAGTCACTTCTGTATTTCAAATGCTGCATTTCTTTTGATTGAGTTCATACTTAGAGGTGCATTGTGTACAAATTGCACTATAGAGCTGAGCAAACTGAATGATGAGATATTTTTTTCAAATATAGGTGTATAGATGATATATTCCATGTCCAGTATTTAATTTTTGACAGCCAGCAGATTTATCCAGACTTTCCTCCCTTTAACTGGTAACACACAATGTGAATGAGCCCCAGGAGTGTACCTAAGTGAATGATTGGAGAGGTCTTTGAAATTTAAAACAAGTCATCAAAGTCCCTTGTGCTCCTGTCTCAGCTATTGCTGCACAAATCCCTTTACTTTGCTCCCAACACTGTATAACATTACATGAACACAGACACTCTGCTGCTCTGCTCATTTCTGAAGCCAAACAGCCTTTATGTGGCTCCAATAATGTGGGAACATTACAATATCAGGTGTAAGCTGTTCAAGTTGGATAGTTCACTTTCTTTAAAAAAAACAAAACTATAAAGTCATGTGCTTTGTATTATGCCGTCTGATGAGATTAAATGATATGGTTTCTGTGGGAAGCACTGATTGTGACAAATATTCTGCTGCACAAATGACAGTGTTTCCTGTTAAACCTGAAGTATCTCATTAAATGCATCATGTATTAAACATGAGGTGCTAATTTAGCACCAAGGAAAAAGTGCCAACCTTTTTTCTTTGCTTTATTCAATGGGAAAACTGCAGCTGCAAGTGCTGCTTGAATAAAGAGTGCAGCATCTTCAAGCACAATACTACATCTAGACTTCTATAGCAAAAAAAGCCTGTTTGACTGGAACCCTACACATCCCTCCATAATACAGCCTTTTCCTTGTACCATGTTTCTCTCAATCCTTTTTTTTTGATGGAGCACATTCTGCAGTTCCTCAAAAATGTTCAGTGTGTGAAAACGAAAGATGATACATTTTGAAACATGAAGTAAAAATTCTTAAAAGGAAGGCTCACATTGATCATACTAAATCTCAGGCCTAACCTATAGTATTCACACTAAATTGTGGATAATAGATACTAGCGTCACAGTAATGCCAGTGTACTACACACTGGCTTAAAAAAGCCAGAAAAGTAAATTCCAGGAAAGTGCACTGTGCGTACATCTGGGGGCTGTGATTGTATAAACCTTAGTAGATTTTCATCACTTTATTGTGTTTATTCATATGAGTCAGAGGGAATCATGAAATCATTATTTTTTTCTTTTTGTCATTTCTTCATATCATATGCATTTAGATGGGTTTTAATGTTGAGAAAGCCGTTTACTGTTGTTTTATTCCTGTAGAAGTCATTTGGGCCTGGACTCTGCTTCTTCTACAGTTCCTTGAACATGATGCATTCTTCTTGAAGAGCAAACATTGTGGGCCTTACTGATCAAAACCGTGGTTACAGCACTGTTCAGTGACTCTCTGTTGTGTCACGTAAACACATGACTCCTCCTCGGTGCAGTGATACTCTGCAGCACAGCTCCAAATATGGAACCATGAAAATATTAGGGAGCGACTAAAATGTCTAAAAGCTGTCAGCAGCTCACTGATTTCAGTCTGAGCTATGTTTACACCAATGCTTTGTTTAATAGCGTGTATCTGCCTAATCTTGCTGTTCGCCTTGTTTTTATCCGGTGTGTGTTTAAGTTGAGTTTGGCTTCTAAACTGCAGCTGATTCATGATGTCTCATAAGATATTGTTCACTCTCCTCAGATTTGTGTCTCTGAGCTCCGCCTCTGCACTGTATCCAGTAAACTCAAGAAGATTCTTCTACCTACTGAGATAAATGAGCAATGTGGGACCTTTTGAAGAATATGTCCCCCACTTAGTGTCACTCAGTGAGTGTCTCGGTCAAGAAAAGTTCATCAAGAACTCAATCTCTACAGCAACAAATCTATCTAATGTTTCCATAATCTGTGTCATAATAATAAAGCAATCTTACTTGAAAATTAAACCAAAAATACTGTGTTAATATAATACATGTCTGTTTGAATGTTGTAACTCACAGAACATGGACAACACACTAAAAAGCATATATCCATCAGTCAAAATATGACCTGAATTGAATAACCTTGAGTATCTTGTTGCCGTGGTGCCAGCCAGTGGGTGGATATTAGTCAATAGCAAGTAAATGAGTAAACTACGTCATTGTGTAAATACAAGAACGGCCAGGAATTCTCACTTTGTGATCAAGAACACGTAACACTAAGCTTGTAACACTAGGATATGTCCCCAGTGTAAATTCTACTCATGTGACAATTCAGAATGGGAAAGGAAATAAGAGAGTATGATATTAAGTACAGTTTCAAATCCACAAAGAATAAAAGCGGAGTGGCTGGAGGACAAACACAGATGAACATTAAACTCAGGAAGAGAAACTAACCCATACATAACATTTTACTTAATTATTATAGACAGAACCAGTTACATGAATGACTTGTGTATGTTAAAGTTGTGACTTGTGGGATGTTGTGATGGCAACACGACTGGGTCAGATCTATTGTGGCCCTACTTCACAAGCGTCTGAGACTGGAAATATTTGCTGCTGACATCTTGGTGCCAGATACCACCTTGCATTTGGAGTGATCTAATAAAGTCTATTTCTAAATTGTTCACAGCCACACAATTATGATCATTAGTTGGTCTCAGTGTTATGACTGGTTGATTGTATGTCGGTGTATCCTCCCGTACCCTCTTCTTATATTTCTACCACTAATCCAAGTCCAAACTGGCCCATGTCATTCACTAAAAGACAAATGGGTTTTAAAGCCTCCTGAAATGGCATAGACTCACTAATGACCTTTCCATGATGAATGCTGTTTACCCACTGATGTCAGTCTCATATCGACGACCTGTTGGTGAAGTGTTATTTACAACGTGCAACAGTGGCGGCTCCTGAAACAATCAATGTGATTAAGTAAAAGGCAGGGAAAGATAGCAGAGGAGACAAGGGCCGTTCTTGCCGTCGCACACTTCAATGTCCTACAGTGTCTTTCAAAACCTGCTACATTCTCTGCAATGCAGCTTTTCTCTCACGCATCTTTATCTGATACCCTCCAAATATCTCATGAACCCTTTTTAGCCGGCCGCGGAAGGCAGCCAAAAGACTCCACCCACCTCCACTGTGACTGCTGCACACTTATGCAGTCATCTGTCGTCTGTCCACCCACACTATGGAGGTAAGTCAACAAGAGGGATTGTTATTCAATACCCAGAGTTACCCCACAGTAATGTTTGTTTTGTCTTAAATGTTGAGGAAACACAGCACCTCCCAACCTGCTGGAACTATTAATAAACTGTATGTGTACTTATGTATCCAGAGGACCCAGATGTGGATTTTTTTTTTAATTTATTTATTTATTTTTTTTGTGTGTGTGTGTTTTTCAGAACATGTGAACAACTATGTCTCCCTGCATGGACAGATCCTGATAGATGGTAGGTCTGGGGATGATTTCACTGTAAAAAACTGAAACAAAATCAATCAATGTGTGCTCAAAGTGAAACACGAGTGCCTCTTCAGCTGTGGGAACAGGAAGTAACTGAGCATCCATTGGATTTTGTGGCGCTTTAAAGGACTATTTTTTCTCACAGGTCATTTAGATGTGAAGACGCACTTTGACTGTATACTATGTTTTACAGAGTGCACCTTTAAGCACACCAAAACAAAAAGAGAGAGCATGATTAAATGTCTTCACAATACTCTCGTGGATACAGAGCAGAATACTGAGTACTGCCAATAGATTGCACAAACCTAATCCACTAAAATGTACTGCAAAACCCCACCTAATTCTTTTATTTTTAGGTTCACAGTCCTGGATCAGACATTGTACTTTTCATCGCCCTCATCACCTCTCTATTTCTTTCTTCATTTTGCTCCATAGAGAAGGATGATTCATGGGTTCAGGTATTTCAGAAGCCTACAGAGGGTTGATGTGTGCAGCCTGAGCTCAGTGATGGTTGGGAAATTCATGACTGCACTGAAGCCTGGGGAGTAAAATATTCTTGTTATGATTTCAAACTAGCAAATATTCCCAGTAGAAAGGAAGGGAACAGACAGAGCATTCCTCCAGCACCTGCAGCACAATGCTTTTTACTGGACTAGATACAAATTTCTCTGGTCAAAATACTGAACATGTAGTATTATGGAGACATTGTGTAGAGTGCAATCATCACACGTTACACTTGGGCATACTTTTAACTGCATTGAGAAAACAAAAAAAGTGATGAGATGAGAAAATCAATTGTCGATATCCAATGGCTTTTCAATTGATTCTTCTAAGCTACAAGAACACAAACCAAACTCCACTTCCCGGAGTCTAACAGGTGGTTCATTCATCTTCCTCTGCTTCATTTAATTTCCAGATTTATTAATAAATCCATCCAGGAACACAAACCAAAGTGGCCAAGTAGTTATTTCCAACTCTTAAGAAGGGAAACTAAAGAGCTCATCATCTTTATAGACGCTAAGGACCTATTAGATATCACTCTTCATTTTTCAAGCTGAAGCTTACTGTATTTTGGGTTTCACTGGGAGACATTTATATATTTTGTATTAAAGATTAGAGAGGACACTGTCCAACTTCACTGACCGTTTAATATTAATAATACGCCATGGATTAAAGGCATGCACTTGGGGGACACCTCGGTAGAGCACACACCACAAACCTGGGCATGTGGGGAAAAAAAAAACCGGAACACACAACCTGTTTCCTGAGAGGACATGTAGGCTTTGAGAACTACAAAAGTCCTAAAATTATTCTGACTCGGACTCCAGCTTCCTTGCAACATCCAAAGACATGCATGTTTAGGTGAACTGGTGGATTTAAATTGCCTCTAGTGGATGAATGGGAGAGTGAATGGTAATCTGTCAATGTCTGTCTCTAAATGCCATTGTCCAGAGTGTACCTCGCCTCAGGCCCAAAGCTGCTGGGATAAGCTCCAGTTACCTGCGACTTCTAACAAGACTGAATGGAAGAAGATAATTTGAATGCTTGATTAAATGTATCTTGCATGTTTACAAGACAAGCCTGCTCAGACCTACTTAGTGACTTGCAAACAGTTCAGGGTATTTTACAACATGCATGTGTAGGGACATAGACCGATCTCATCCAAAAAGAGAACAATTAGACAACAGCCACAGACATAAATGAAGTCAACACAGTGGCATACAGACTTACACATATTTAGCCACAGCTTTCAAATCTCAAGTGAGCAATTCTTAGAGAGAATTCAGCCAGTAGACTGTACCTCAAGTCTTCTCTCCTGCAGCAATCTATCTCCTGTCCACCCACACTAAAACAAGATTATTAGACTTGTTATAAGATCTTTGAATTTCAACCTGGAGGTGGCTCATTCATCTCATCATTTCAGCTTCATTTAGATCCCAGATTTTTAAACATAACCACACTTTCTAAAGCTAAATATGACCCAGTAACTCTACGCCCAGATCATGCTCCATCATTCAAATAAATCGGTTGACAAGTTGAATGATCTAAGACAGTGGTGTCAAACTCAAATTCACTCTTACAAAAGTTATCACACAAACAATAATTTCCTCCTTTTGTGGAAACTGTTTTTAGTTGGATTTCAACAGGTTTTGGTCAGATATCAACAAGTATTAGATGGATTTAAACAGGTTTTAGTCAGATTTGAACAGGTTTTAGTTGGATTTCAACAGATTTTAGATGGATTTCAACAGGTTTTGGTTGAATTTGAACAGGTTTTAGACAGATTTGAACAGGTTTTAGTTTCTTATCTTTGTAGCAAAAATCAAATCCATCTAAAACAAGCAAACTTGGTGCCAAAAATATCACCTTCTAAATGTATTGAAGGTCCACATAATTGCAAAGGAACGCATTTGGCTTGAGTTTGACATGTGTGATCTAAGATATATCATTAATTACTTTTAAATATTCATTATACTATTTTCTTATGTCAAAAGTAAGTGCAGATCTAGTTTGGATAAAACATTTGTTGGTGTTTAACATTTAGCATTTTTTTACACTGTCATTGCCAACACATTTTTCTTCGACTGCTTTATTTCACCTGAGTCTGGAGAACTGTAAATCACACATTCACCCACTTCAGACTGCCGTGAACATCACAGACAGCTGCAGACCCACAGCTGGAGCCAGAAAAGAAAACTGATTCCACAAATTTTCAATTAATCAGCCAGGAAGATCAAATAAATAACAGAGGAGTGAGTCCATACAGAGAGAATGGTCCTGTTTTTGTTGTGTTATTCTGTGACAGACAATGATAGCCACTGCCAGCCAAAGGTCAATTACAGCAAAATAGAGAACTCCAATCCAAAAACAAAGTGGTTAAAATACTTTTAAACAACTGTTTTCATTATAAAGTCTAAATACCATGTGTGTTTTTGTTTGGGACAGACTTTTACATGATATAGTATTTTACAAATGACCAAATATCATTTAATCACTTCAGTGAACGGGGTACCTCTCTCTTTTCTGAGAAACAGCAAGAATACAAACAAAGATTCATTCAATAACAGACACCATTCATTAGGCTGTTGTGATTGAAGTTTGGCTCCTTTTGGCTCATTAGCTATGACTACTTATTGCAGAACTGAATAAGTAAGGATACATTTGATTATGTTGTTTGAAATCCCAGTGATAATCAAATGTAACAATAGAATTTTCCACAAAAATATACACAGGCAGTAGTTTTACAATAATACAACTACGTCTTGTTCATTTCTGCGTGTCAGTGGGTAAAGGGATGCTGGTGTGAACTCATAAACAGAACCGAAGGAAGAAAAACTTGCGAAACAGTGAAAATGTGGATTTTTCACACTGATGTAAACCAGCATTTGAGCAGTTTCATTTCTTGAACCGAGGAGTGGATTGGTAGGGTCGGGTTGTGGGGAGCAGCGTCTTGTGCCAAACATGTGGTTTTGGTTAAGAGACTGAGGAAGCCAGGGCAAACTGACATCCTTTTGGTAACACACAGTCCGAATGATACAAGTAGTTCAGAAAGGACACACTGTCAGCTTTGACCCTTCAACAGTTTCATACACCCTTGTGTCTCTGGGACGTGGCAGAGAATCCTTTGTCTGATATTTTGCATGAAATCACAGTCAAAAGTCTACGCATGATTTATAATAGAGCAAATTGGGCCATGTGTAGTATTTTGCTCCATTTTGAATAAATACCATGGAAAATAATGATGGAGCTATCACCCATATATTTTTACTAGACAATGCAACTTTATCACCATTAGCATCACTAGCAACATGAACTATTGTTACTGTTTTTTATCCCATTTTTATAATATTGCACTTTACATAAACCAAAGAGAGCTCAAAGTGCTCCACATGTAAAACAAGAGAGAGGGCAAAAAAAATGAGTGCACATAAAAAAACATCCATCAAACTGTAAAATGTAAAGTCTGTTCCACTGACAAAAAAAAATCTAAAATTTACAACTTAAGGAAATGACTGAGTGCCAATTACATAACATAATGGAACACCTTTTAGACTAATCCTCACATTACAGAAGCTATAACATATGCCATTTAGTTTTTTCCTAAACAAGTTCCTATATGGCTATTTAGAGGCAGCTGCTTTTAAAGGTCTTGTCTAACCATAGGTCAAATATAAGTGTAGGATCTCCTCATTCCTAATCCTCTTCGTGACATAATGTTCGCAATAAACCTTTTATAGAAACATCTGACCACATTGTCGAGAGCTCTTTATGTTTTACATGTGAAGTAGCAACAGACGCAGTTCGGAAAGGGGTAAAATAAGGTAAGACTTGTTGTCTAAGACTCAAACCTACATTACATCCCTTTTATTTAATTTGAACACTAAATTTTACACCAGTGCGGGACAAATTAATTTTATGGGTTTACACCAAGCCCATGATTGAATTTTTACATTGGTAGCACTATAAAACGGGCCTTTTCTCATCCACGAAGTATCACCAGGGAATTTCACATTGCTGTCGGACCTTTCACCTCTTTGAGAAACCTCCTATTAGCTCACATTTGTTTTGTTGATTTTTTTATCTTATTTTCAGATACAAAGACAACTAAGAGTCTGGGAAGTCTCAAAATAGCATCTGAGCAGGTCATTTTTATTCCTGGACAAGATAATCCAGCTGTAGGTGAGTAAAACTAAGCTCATGAATGATTTTGTGTTATTGGAGGCACAATGTAAGTTTTTTGTGGATCAGTTCTGGCTTTTATTACAGTGTACTTTGCAACGCTGGTGATAAATTACCCACTCTCTGAAGAGGACAAATGATCAATGTGGCATAAGAAGGTCAGACAAGGATATAAACACAGCGTGATCGCTCTCATCAGCAGAATACTCCTGGCACAGGGCTATCACTGCGTCACCACAGGATCATTGAGTACGGAGCAGAAGAGGATTCAATGTTGAGAGAAGGGACTAAGATTCAGATTTGCACAAAAAAGGCCAGTTTCATTGAGTGTTTGGTCTCTTAATGTTTTTATCATACAACAAATGCCCTTCTATGTCTGTCATAAAAGCGGGTGAGACGCTTACATCTGCTCCAAATTACTTGATGGTTGAAATCTTGGTCACATATTTTCCACGTGCAAATGTTTTCTGTATCTTTAGACAAAAGAAAGTAATCATATGTGGAAACATCTGTGCTCTATTTGAGACACAAGGAGAATAGATTATTAAATGCCTCTTAGTTGTAAGTATATGACAAAGAAGAGGAAACCACAGACTGACACTGGCTACTACTATAGTGTACAGGATGATGTCAGTTTTAGACCAGTCTTTAGCATTAGATCAGATCTTGATGTAAATAACATTAGCATTACTCGTGTAAGAATATGCAGAGAACTGTACGTCACTGTCTATTAATAATGCCTTTGCTGAGTGAGCGAGCAGGCTTCCCTCCTTAAATCTTACTCTTAGGCCAACCCACTTTAATTAACGTCCTCTCACGTCTACCCTGACTGTTCCTATCATAAATCACTGCTCAGAGGCGAGCGCTTCAGTTTTATTCCTGAAAACACTGGCAAAGAGCAGCAGCATGCGGCCGGTGTGGCATATGTCAGTATGTGATGCATGGTGCGTTTTGTTTACATACGTCAGCTATTTATGAGTTTTGTTGCTGAGTCGGCTAAAATGTATTAAAAATGTGCACTACCTGGAAAAAGCTATAAAACATCTATCATACAGAATAACACATAAAATAAACCATCCTTTAAATTGCCATTTTCCATCTGAACAAATACTGCTCTCATCCTCATGCTGTGGATTTCCGGCGCCAACATAAACGGAAAAGTCTCTTTAGTATCCATCCAGA
This sequence comes from Rhyacichthys aspro, assembly GCA_036850595.1. Classification (NCBI taxonomy): domain Eukaryota; kingdom Metazoa; phylum Chordata; class Actinopteri; order Gobiiformes; family Rhyacichthyidae; genus Rhyacichthys; species Rhyacichthys aspro. Next base: position 14,647,844 of record CM072148.1, on the reverse strand, counting down.
TATCGACTGAAAATTAGTCTATTTTAAGTCACACAGGAAGAATTTAAACTCACTAAATCACTAAACTGTGGTAAACTGTTTGTTTCTTATAGTGGTTTAGACTATCACTTCAAACTAACACACCTCGAGTCTGTGCTGGTTACTCACTTCAGCAAACTTTTAAACTCTGAGTAACTCTGAGGACTGCACTCTAGGAAAGCCACCAGGAACATGCAAGCGGCTGCAGAAAAGGCCCCACATCTATGTGTGGGATCCGTGGAGCAACGCAACTGAGACTGATCAAATGATCTAATGATCAAAAACCAAAAACACCTGACCTCGGGTTCATCACTGATGATGAGTCCAAATATCACCAGTAGGTGTATACAACTTCATCAACAGCTTAGCAATGCATAAGGCTCATATATAATTTAGTGTGCTGAGTGTATTAAAATATACTTGTGAGGGCTTTTCTACAAAGAAACATTGATTAATTTCTGCACAATAGAGGGTGATGAAACAGGATTGAGCATTTACATTTACAGTATATTTATTTGATTTAGTTAGAATCTGCTCACAATAAGCTTTGGGCATCTTCTATTCTCCAATTGGCTTAAGCTGTAGCTCTACAAACACAATATCCACAACCATGGAGTGGTATTATCTGCAGTATCTGCAAATATTAAACTGTATATTTGTACAATATAAGAAAATACAAAGAAATGCAAATGCATCAATGCAAAGAAATCTGGGTGCAGCTCTATTATTAATAATTTGTAATGTGCTATTTTAGAGTGAGTTGATCAATATAAACTGAAATCGGATGCTGTTAGTGATTGCTGACAACAGTGTTATTTGATTACAGTGTATGCACTATAGACATTTGGGAATAAAATGCACAACTCTGCACTGTACAAGCAGCACTCAAATAAGCCACCACCGTTTTCTAAAATGAAGCATGCAAGAAGACCAAGCAGACTTTTGGTCTGTTTGGTCTTGCTTGGACCAGATGTATAAACCAGGTGGCTTAAACAGCCACATGTGGCAGACAGACACTGAAAAAATGGACCAGGTGAGGTGCAGTCAGGCTGCCATGGAGGTCTGAACTGCAGAACACACAGAAGCAGCCAAACAAGTGGAAGAGATCTCAAAAAAACACATCCCTGACCAAGTACTCACTGCTGAGGTAGACAAGCAACCTGGCAGACACATAAAGAAGAATCTGTGATTGTAGTTATACTGCAGCAGGTGAGAAGTACAGTATTACAAACAGGCGAGACAGCCATGCCCATGACCATATATGTAAAGACACAAACAGAAAGAGACAAAAGAGAAGGACAATCAGGTAAATCAGGTAATATTAGTATTTAAAATTGAACGTTATCTATCAGGCCTTTACAGGGTTTAAGCTCATAAAGCTAGGGACCTAACCAGACAGATAGTTTGTAACCAATTTACATGACAATGAGCATGTGTTTCAGTGAAATATAGCTGAACTTATTTCTGCCTTTGACAGTGTGTTTGTCTATTCTTCTCAGCTGAATATTCACATGCAAAACATTCCACAGATTCACTTCTGGCCATTCTTTTCTGAGGCACTTAGTGTTGGAGTGGCTTTCCAACATCTCCTAAAAATGTCAGTGAGGAATGCAGTCAAATGACCTTTTAATAAACTGAATTCATATCTGTGATGGTAGATTGCTTGATTGAAACAAGCACATTGTAAATGTGGAAATTTGAGATTTTCATGGCATCACAATATAAAATTAAATATCTCAATATAAAAGTGCACATTTGCTGGCAAACCAAAGATGTGTCAGATTCTGAGTTACTGAAATAGCGAGAAATGCTTTATCTTCTCGACATGAGAGACATGTGCTCTGCAGAAGGGTTGGGTTTTATAGGCCATACTGAAACCACTGACTTGTGGTGGGACAGTTTTTGAGCCAAAACGCAATACTTTGAGCACTTGTGATATAAAAACATGATGCTTTTAGCAATATTATTCTACACTTTAAGAAAAGATATGGATCTGTATTTCTCAACTTTAAACTGCATAGATTTCTGCAGCAGGATGGGTCAGATTTGAAGAATGTAGTTTTTCACTCTGTGGTCAGTGAAAAGGGGGGAAAGGGTGTAGAAGGAGCCTCAGCCTCATAAACTCCAGACTTAGTATTGGAAGAGTGAGTGAGGTGCACAGCCCAAATGGCACCATTTCCAAAAGAAAGTGATGAGGATAATAGGGCAGCGGGGGTCTCCTTTCAGAACAGGGGGAAATATGCAGTTGGCGGCCAGACTCCAGACAACTGATTGTTGTACTAAATAGGCAGTGAGAGAGGAAGACCATCAGACAGAAATGATTGACTGCTCAAGTCCAAGACCAACACTTTGGAACATGCCTTTTTATAATTTAGCAATATAATAATAAAATGTACAATGGATTTCAGTAAAGTTATGATAATGAGTGTTTTTATTGCTCTCTGATCCACACTGCGTTCAAACATACTACAGTGAGGAGTTATCGGGTGGTCCTGTCTGATTCTCATTGTGACAGGATGTTTTTAGTGGAACTTCAATACTTTTCAAATGGAACAGACCACAATATCAGCAACACCCAGAGGTGGCTCGTGATGCCAAAATCTGTACTCAATCAAAGTACTGTTATTGTACTGTCAGAAAGGACTCAAGTAGAAGTAAAATGAGTTGTTACTTGAGTAAGAGTAATCAGCTATTTAGTGCAAAATACTGCTTCTTCTACAGCTGAAGAACTTTGGCAACTGCCTAACACACCCACTTTCTGCACCAGCGCTGCACTTTAACTAGAATTTAAGAATTTCTTGTAGCATTGCCATTACACATTGTGTTGTACATTTCAGGGACCACAATGTAGTTTTCTTATTTCTCTCAACATTTACAATAAAGTCACATGAATCTTGTGTTATGGATTTACTTGAACTAATGAATCAAATGTAATGTATAAATGTCAAGAAATGGTACTTGTTAAAAAATAAAATACAGATATAAATAAATAAATAAAAAAATACATTTCATTATCGTTAAAGAATACTCAAGTAAATGTAACAGAGTACACTGTCGATTTATTAAATACTACCAATAAATAACAAGTACTGGTCTACCTGCTGTTTAACAAAAGAAAGCAAGAAACACATACATAGAAATCATCCCTTCTCTTCAGATTAAAGTAAAAGTATTTTGAATAAAAATAGCTCCATAGGCTACTTCTGGGAATGGACACTTAACATGTAGAGACATGCCAAAAACCCCACACTGCAGTAATCTTTGGGGCCATTTAGGCCATTATGGCCCAACTAAATGGTGCTGCTGCCAACTGGGAGAGCCTTCCCTTCAGCTGCCTCTCTTTATGTGTTTTCAAACCAATTTTGGTGTCAGTGCCCTGTGCTGCTCTGTTTCCTGTGAACCTGCCGCCAGCCTGGAGTTGCTGTTACTTTTTTAAGCCAAAAACCAATTTGAATAAGTATGTGGCCTTTTTTCACCAGCTTCTTGTAAAATGAAAACAAACATGGCCACTGTTTCCTTGTAGTCTGCATCAATGTCAATCAAACGGAGAAATTGACATGTTTTTCTGAATGCAGCTGTGAAAACCATCAGGATGAACATCAGAGTCCTTGGCGAACATCTGGATCATTCATGAGGGTGCATGCAAGACTTTCCATATATTTTCCCAAAAGGTTTCATAACATATAAAAGGTTTAGAGAGTCAACAACTGAAAGAAATCAACTAATTCGTCCTTAAATAACAGATATAGGAGTTTTTTTCTCTAAATGTCTCTCATGGTTCCTTTCACTCCAGATATTTATTCATGGAAGTGAAATAGGAGCCTAGACTCAGTATGATGAAGAGGCTAGTCCCATGATATCCCAAAGGTATAAACAACATGAAGAGTGTGAACCTGATCTGTTGAAACCATTTCAATCTCCAGAAAAAAGTCACTCTTACAGTTATAGCCTCAAAGGTTACGATCACCAAGAACTCATTCCAGGTCACATGACACAGAAGATGAGTAAGTGCTAAGAGTAAATGCACAGTAAATGTAAACACAAGTGCAGCAGAAAGACGTGAACATGGCCAACAGAGACGCCCACGCGCACAGTGAAGGCTCAAAGAGGCGCTATAAAAAATATGTGACTCTGCATTTGGTGTCAGTGGGGATCATTTACAACCTTCACTCTCCCCCGAGCAGGAGCAGGAGCGACGCAGACATGGAGAAGACACCGAGAAGAGAACACTTTACTGCTTCAGCAAAGGACCTCAAATATATGAAAACTGTCTCTGGACTATTTTTTATTGTGTGACAATTTCTGGAAACATCAAGTTGATTAGTACTGGATCCAGTCAATTTGAAGGTAAGAAGCTTCAATTTTTTTAATATTATGTGCTGTATAAGTAGTAGTATAGCCTGGTTACTCCAGGAAACTAAAACAGAAAACATTTCAAACAGCATTTATTGATCTGAGGATAACCTCTTTTTTTCCTCTGCCTCAAGCAAATAAAGCAAAGTATAAAACCTTTGTCCCAGATGTGTTATCATTCCTGTTCATGTAATCTGTAAAATTTAGAAGTGATCTCTTTCATTACAGAAATATACTGGTCAAATTCGGGGCAAAGCATGTCGTGGTAATCACAGTAAAGTTTTTAAATCATATCTGCCACACCTAAGGCGTCAAATTCAAACGTTTCTGATACAGAAATTCTTCGTGGCAACATTATGAAGGAAAACAATATGCAGTCTGTTGCTGGGGGTCTGTGGTTTTTCCTGACACGTGTTTGACATCCAGCACAAACTACAAATCACATTCCTCCTTTACCCGTGGTCTTCTCAGAAAATGAGCGTGTTTTCATGTTGACCGTATTTCTGTGGGGGCTGACAGGTTTAACTACTTTGTTCAGACATGCTCTTTGCATCAAGTAAACATCTGTCAAGACAAGATAAAATTGGTGTGAACAGCTGTGGAACAAAAGCTATGGTGGACCCTAAATCATGTGCTAAAGGTTTTGATGCTTCTATTTGTCTTCGTTGCCAATATGCCTTCATCTATAGATTTTTCCAGTGCATTTTATCAGTGCATTGTTCTGTACTTTTAAATATCCACATTCTTGCCAAATTGATCCACCACTTCTGTTTTTTGTCCTCCAGACTTCCTTTAAACATGAACACAGTGATGTTGGGAGTGAAGTGATGTTAGCTCTGAGACACTACAACTCCTCTGGCTCCCTGCTCCTTCCTCGTTTTTCCAATGACAGTACGGGGAGTGTGGAGGCCAGGGTGGCTGTAGGAGGCCTTCCGCACCAAGGAAACTTTACATTCGTGCAGCCCACGACCAGCGGCGTGATCATCGTTGTGTTGTCTATGACTCTGGGTATTGTCTCCAATATTGTGGCTCTGTTTATCTTGGCCAATGCCTATACACTGCAGCGTCGCCGCTCTAAAGCTACATTCCTTCTGTTTGCCACTTCACTTGTGGTGACTGATTTCATTGGACATTTAATTCCAGGAGCGTTGGTTCTCAGACTTTATCTTTCTGGAGGGGTTCGCCCCGAGGACTACAGCTCCTCTGATGGCATGTGTCAGTTCCTGGGTGGGAGCATGGTGTTTTTTGGCCTATGCCCACTGTTCCTTGGATGTGCAATGGCTGCAGAGCGATGTTTGGGTGTCACTAAACCACTCCTACACTCATCTTTGGTCACCACCACCCGCACCAAAATCAGCCTGTCTGTTATCTGGCTAGCTGCTCTGTGTGTAGCCTTACTGCCATGTTTCCAGCTGGGCTCCTACACCTATCAGGACCCGGGGACCTGGTGTTTTATTAAAGTGTTGGATGACATTGAGGAGGTGGATGTAGCATTTGTGGTGCTCTTCTCTGGGCTAGGTCTAACCTCACTGGCTGTGGCGCTGGTGTGTAACACTATTAGTGGAATAACATTAGTCCTGGCCCGACTGAGGAGGAAGCCCAGAACACATCATTCAGCAAACTCCCATGACATTGAGATGGTGGTGCAGCTGCTAGGCATCATGGTCACCTCCTGCATCTGCTGGAGCCCTCTGCTGGTGAGAATCGCAAATAGCACGCATTTTTGAAAATACTATTCACACGAGGCTGCATAATGTGATGTCAAAAGTAAAAAAGGTAATGTCTGGACATAATCACACACATCATGGTCCCAATCCTAACATAGTTTTTATTAACAAAGTTTAATAAGTCTAGTGGTTTAAAGAAATCTGTTTATTTCTACTGGGTATTGACAAAATGTGGAAAGCTTTCCTGGTCTAGAGCTTATAATAATTTGTGTAAGGTCTGTAATATTTCTTTGATGACTAATTTATTTGTCTTATGAAGCAACATACTCTTAAAGATGTTTGTTCATCTATTTACATTAATGTTAGTACATTTAAGGATTAGCAGATTATATGGTTTTCAGATAACATTTTCAAAATATGTAACAACTAACCATGAACAAAAAAATGTTTTGAGTAAATTCACAATACAAACAGTCAGTGAAATAAGAGGGCAAACACAAACAAAAGCAAAATAGTAGTTAATCAGCTGTAATTGAAGTATTGTTGGATATAACCAGCTGTGCCCAGTAAATAACATTCACTTTTTCAATAATGAATGACTACTGTGTGGTTGTGATTTTGGTCAAGTGTTTCTTTTCCTTGTACTCTTTCTTACATGTAGGTCTTTGGCCTCATGTCTGTGATCCGCTCCTACACCGGGTCGATTGGAGAGGATCTGTCCAGCTTCAAAACCTTGATGGTGATGGGTGTGAGGCTTGCTACATGGAACCAAATCCTTGATCCTTGGGTTTACATTCTGCTGCGTCGCACCGTCCTCCGCAAGATCTACCTCATCGCTAAGTGCCAGGCAGGTCTGAGGAGTAATGTACTTGGGCGCTGGGAGCCCACATCTTATCCCAGTTCAGAAAAGAATGAAGTGAACCAAGTCTGAGCTTAGAGGAACCAAGACAGGAGTCTGGATGCACTTTGTCAACAGCTGCCTAAAACTGCATTAGGAAAACATGTACCAAGAAGGATTACAGTACAAAACATTAAAGGAACCATGGCATTGATATACATTTTGTCGTTTCTGTCATGTCTGTGTTGGTACACTAAGGTATGACAGAGATGATCTAGAGAATACTATACAGGGTAGATGGGATGAAAAAGGATGTGTGGGTAATTCTTTGGTTTTGCACAACTACTGTGCACAAGTTTAAAGCAGGTATGAAAAAATGCTGTAACAGTATGGCTTCCAGGGAGCCCGGATCTCAACATCAGAGTGTTGATTCTGGCTGGAATTAAAGTAAGTGACAGAGGGAGGCACTCTACAACCACAGAAGATCTGTTGCCAGTTCTCCTAATGTTTGGAGAAACCTTCCTATTGAGGTCCTTCAAAAACTGTGAGAAAATATCTGTTAAAGGCTGTTTTGAAGGTCAAGGGTGGTCACACAATTTAAATTGCAATTTTCTGTTCGCTCACTTTACACTTTTTGAATTAATAAAAATAAACAGTTAAATGTTTGTATGTGATCAAACTTTATTCAAAACAGTACTTTCGTACGAGAAGCATATAATATTCCTGACATGAGGCATAAATGTAGCTCCTCACAACCAATTGCTGCAGTTGATTTGAAGCAACCAACCACTGTCCCGTTTGCACAATATCATTAGGTTGTTTCTCCCTAACATTTTATCTTCGTTAGAAATAAACACTCACCTGGACACCATTTAAAGAGGTTTTATTTTGAAACACATCCTCAAGAGTGCGTTTGTGACTTCCACTTTGGAGCCGCATCAGTGCACAACCCATTACAGGAAAGAGGGACACTGGAAGGGAAAGCTATGTTACATACTCAGCTGAATGTATTGTAAAGAAAATCATAATAATATTTGGGGGATTACTGTACATTTGTGTATGGTTCCAATGTATGTAAGTACATTGTAATTACATTAAATAAGACTGTATTTTATAATTTAATACTTGAATGGAATAAAGTACTTTAAGAATGTAAATAAAATAAAGAATTGTGACGTATGTAACTTTTATGTGGAGTCTGTTTACTTGTAAATCTGTAGGAAGTGTATAAACTACTTTTCTGTTGGGTAACACACTTGATTTCCAAGATAGAACTCATGATTGTCTTCTCCAAGAAATTATAGTAAACATGTAAATCAAACACAGGCTGCCCCAGCTAAAAAGCTGTCCTTTTTTAATGTCACTTTTTTTCCAGCCACATTTTTTTGTTGTTGTTGTTTTGTAGGTTACTTTGCAAATTAGGATGATAAGTTCAACTTTCCAAGACTTCATTAAGAATTTAATTTAGTCCACAAAAACTGCCCTAAAAGATGAGCCAATAAATAAATAAATAAACAAACAAACAAACAAACAAACAAACAGCATGGAGTATAACTAGGCTACTTGCATTTTACCTGACAGTATGCTTCACACACTGAGCAGGTGTAATAGGCCTCCCTGACCGTGAACGTGTGTATTTTGTTTAGTTAGATGGCTAGCTTTAATATTGGAAATGAAGACACGTTTCTTAGAGTAAGGAGGTTTGAGCTGAAATTTCAGGATTACTGGAGTAGCATTTAGAATGTTGCAAATACAGATTCCTATTTGTTCTGTCTGTAGGGACAGAAGGTGGCGGTAACATTCCGAAAACCCCGATGTAAACAAACGTGAACTAAAGGTTATTTTGGTGACGTCATCACATGGCGACCGTCGTTCACAGCAACAAGACGGTAGCTCAAGGCTAACTACGTTATCGTTGCCCCGAAAAGGTCAATAGTGTGCACTTGCCTATCATTTTGCCGATAAAGGGTAAGCACCGTGTCCCAAAGCATTGAAGTTCAGCTTTCATTATTGTCATATTTGCACAAGTGCATCTGTCTAATGGCGTGTCATGCGAGCTACTGATGAGCTAACACCTTGTGGCGCCATTAACATGAGAGCTGTGATGTTTATGTAATGTTCACTGAACGATAACTTTCCCTTTAGGTGTTTGTAGAATAAGAGTGAGCTTGTGCATTCGTCTATATCAGAATTTACACTAACAATTGACGAAATCTCTTCTACATGACTAATTTACAGTGTTGGCTAATTATCAACTCACCAAACAGACTTCCAAACTGCTTGTCTTGTTATATTCATCTAAAAGTACAATTCAGCTAATTTAGCATCCATTCATCGCGGGACCTATTTCATTGTTATTTTTTAATTCACAGCAGGGAGTCGTTGCAACAGCATGGCGGCCGCTGCACAGCCGAAATGGGATGAGCATGAGGCTTATGAGGAGCTGCTGTATTGGGACGACCTGATTCAGAGGGGGCACCGTCTCCACCCACATGACTTGGAGAGGTACACACCACACAGAGTGTCAAGTAGCTATACACAGTGTTCAATTTAACATGGCATCTGGCCTTATCCTTTACAGATACGAAGAGTTGAGGTACTGGTATGACTGCCTTTGTTACGAAGAGGAGCTAAGACAATACCATGACTATCTTGCTGCCATAGAAGAAAGAGACGATCAGTTGCAGCATGAGGTTTATATTTATTCATTACTATATACATTATACACTACATACACTATTTTTTCTATTAAATGACCAGTCTCCAAGGTTATGGTAACAAATTAAAGAAATTCTTACTTCTGCAATTTCCAGCTGTATACATGAAAGCAGTACATTTGAGTTTCCTTTTACGTAGCCCTCTTGCTTATCCTATTACTTTCCTGCACTCTCCAACATAACCTTATAGCATTGTTTTGACAATTTTCTCTAAAGGTAACAGCACCACAGACATGTCCACGGCCTTATGATCGTCATGTGATGGCCAAACATTCTGAAGTTTATCCTTCAGCAAAAAATCTTGAAGCAGTCCAAATGATTGTGTCCCATGTAGAACATGGTCTGAAGACTGTCTCTGATCAAATGGATGCTGTGCAAAGGTATGCAATATATTCAAATCTTCAAATATGAAACAACTTTTTTTTTGTTATGTATTCCAAAAAAAACAGTTCTCTTGATTATGATCATTTCAGTGAATTCAGTGATGCACAAGGCCGTGTCCTCCGTGGGGTCATGAGGGTGGGGCTGGTTGCCAAAGGACTTCTGCTGAAAGGGGACAAGGATCTAGAGCTGGTCCTGCTTTCGTCAAAAAAGCCTACAGTCACTCTGCTCAGACAAGTGACTGAAAGGCTTACTTTAGAAATAGAGGTACAACTATATAGAGATATAATGTGTACTGTTATATTTTATTTTAATCAGTAACTTTTACTTTCTTATTTAATAGACTATTTCACCAGGCTTGTTCACAGTAGCTGACTGCCCTGAAAATGCTGCTATTGTGGTGCAAAGCACCGCTAAGCCAGTTCTGAATCTCCAGATCTACCTGACATCACCTGTCGTCAGGATGGAAGAAGGCAGAGAGGAAGATGAAGGTATGCATGTAGAACCTTTAAAACACACAGCTACTGTGGGCCTGATGTGTGAGTCCAAAGGCACACCTCCACTGATCTGTGGCTGCTAGATTTATCTCGTCAGTAGTCAGTGGATTGTGCAGTGGAAGTCTTGCCAATGAACAACCAATAAATATTGAGTTTTCACTCGCTTGAGAGCTGTCATCAGTTTGTGATAAACTGGTGTTTATCAGCCCTACTTTACCACTTTGTAGTTGTTACAAAACTGTTGATCATCAAAAGGTTTTCTTGTTTGAAGAATGCAACGTTAAAGCGCGTATTGCATGTCCTTTTTTAGAAACATATCTTTGGCACCATCTGCAGCAAAACTGATCAGAATTAAATTTTGTTGTTCTGATGCATATATACTACTTTTAAAATGAGAGGGAACTTTACATAGAGTCACACAGTGTATACTTTCTGCAGAGTCATATGTGGTTACATATTGTAATTCAGCTGCCCCCTTCTTTGTTGTTGGAAAAGCTTTTGATTATTTTTATGTTGCTCATTAGTTTATTTTAAGTATTATTTAATGATTATTTAATAATCCAGTTTCACAGTTCAGTACAAAACAATAGTGGCAGTCTTCTGCTTTCAAAATGTAATGTAGTGAAACTAACAATAGAAATCCTGTCCCAGGTACATGTCAAATAAATAAAAAAAAAATCCAGTACACATCCTATGTGTTAAAATATCCTCAGAGCTGCTAAGGCATGTGTGTTTCTACTTGAGGCCAGATCCAGCGCTAGGGACTCTCTCAGTTTTGCTGCACTGGGCGGAAGTCGTAAATAAACTTTTAAGTGCTTGTAATTTGAAACTGATTGCCTTCTAGTTTGTCAAGTTTTTAGGAAAGCTGGACCTTTGACCAATCGGATACACTGTCTCAGGAAGGGGGTAAGCAGCAAACCCAAGCCAAAGTGCTGAGTGAAGGAGGACTTATAATATAATATTTAACATAGCTTCTTATACTGTGGCAGTGCCTTTAATTTTACTAGTTTACTTTTGTGGGAAAAAGTAAGTTGACTTAGGACCAGTACACCAAGAGTGTAAAAGGAACTTGGAATCCCCTTTCCCTGCTACTAATGGTTTGGGAAAAGCTGCTGCTCCCTGATCTTCAAGACAGAGCCAAGCCCTTGGTCAAACTGTACCTTTTCTTCTTACTCCACCTCGTCAATAGAAACGCAAACGGTCAGCGATCCGCCGGACGTTCTGGACAGGCAGAAATGCCTTACTGCCTTGGCATCTCTTCGCCATGCCAAGTGGTTCCAGGTTTGCATTCACGTCCTTATTTGTCCATAAGGTTGTCTATTCTTTAACAATATTCATATTTCTTAATCACATTTTTAAACATATACATACAAATTTCAAAAATCTGGAAAAACAATTAAAGTGAACTGCTCATGCATATCAATGATAAAACTACCTCAGTGGTATTGAATTGGGCATATAAACCATTTCTTAACTTAGTGTGAATGAGAATAATTTGTCATTCTCAAGGATCTCAAACAGAGCCATCTCAAATTCAGCTCCAGTTTCCACTTAGTTCATCGCAAATGGGATGGAGTTGTTTTGGAGATTTGCTCAGTTAACAACTATCTGGTTTGAGTCAGAAAACAAAGCTTTTGTCTAAATTCTGAATTTTGCTCCCAGGCTAAAGTCAGCGAGCTGAGTTCTGCTCTGGTTGTGATCCGGATCTTGAGGGACTTGTGTAACCGTGTGCCTACTTGGATGCCACTCTCTGGATGGGTGAGCGAACAGCTGATGTTTACATATGGTTGTTCATGAATCAATTCAGATTTAGCTCATTGTTTTCTGTCTGGTAAATATGCTACAGTTTAAGCTGTAAATGTCTTTGTATTAGCCTCTTGAGCTGCTAGTGGAAAAATCCATTGTGACCTCTGAGAGACCACTGGGAGCAGGCGAGGCCTTGCGCAGAGTTTTTGAAAGTATCGCCTCTGGAATACTTATGGAAGGTAATATTCAAACTACCATTATAACTATTGTATCTACATGCTATGCAAAAAATAAAAACATTTTGTACAAAGATGGCCCTGGAATTAAGGATCCGTGCGAGAAGGAGTCTGTGGACGTCATTGAATATTTATCATCACAGCAGCGTGAAAACATCACACAGAGTGCACAGGTAAGACTTATGGCTCATAATGCATTAAAGTACAAGGACACATAAGCTTTTAACACTCTAATATTTCTATATTTCACAGCATATCTTGAGACTCTGGGCATTTGGACAAATGCGCAAGGTTCTGGGGATGGATGGAAAGCCCAAAAAGCCACAGAAACCAGAAGTCACCAGTGCAAATATTTCAGGTATGTAGTTATTTTTGTTCTTATTTTTGTCCCCTACCTTAACAGTTTATGGATGCAATAATGTTTTATATTGCTATTTTTAGTACCAGCACCATCTGGACGCTTTTACCCACCAGCTAAGAGACCTTACACAGCAGTAGAGAAAGGAGAGGAACAGCCACATCTTAACAGCAAACAGAGGAAGTTTCAGAAGCGCTTTCAGAGAAAATCATGTTTGTAGTTAATACCATTGGATAAACCTTTGAATTATAATTTGCTAGCTGTGTAAGTTTATACTTGACACATTCTGTCTATTTTTTTCTAGTCACAGATGATTTAAACATGAATGCTGTGATGCGTCTAAACCAGTACAGACCTGGTCTGGCCTACCGCCTCACATCTCAAACTGGTCCTGTCCATGAGCCAGTTTTTACAATGGCTGTGGACTTCAATGGAAAAACATATGAAGCTACGGGTCCTTCCAAAAGAGCAGCTAAGCTTAATGTAGCCAACAAGGCAAGGTTTTTAGATTCAGTTTTTTAGTTGAGCAATTCTTTATTTAGCTGCTGTGACACTTTGTTTACTTGATATTTAAAGGTCTTGCAAGATCTTGGTCTTTCTACCAGTTCAGCAGAGTCCAGCAACAATGCAAATGGAGGGCAAGAAGTAGGAAAAGCAACTGCAACAGTCTTTAATGCCTCTGAAGAGGTCTGCTTTTTCCGTTTTTTAATATGCAATGATGTACAAACAGTGACACATATTGAACAGATGTCTTGCTTTTGAGCAGGGAGGCCAGGGTCCCATTTTGACAAAAAATGGCAAGAATCCAGTGATGGAGTTGAATGAAAAACGCCGCAGCTTAAAGTATGAGCTTTCTGCAGAGACTGGCGGCTCCCATGAAAAGTGCTTTGTCATTGAGGTCAGTATTCTATCCACAAAAAACTTGAAATGTATTAATTTGTGTTATGTGTATTGTATTGTGATAATGATAAACATCATCATTTTCTGATTTACTGTGCTTTAGGTAGAGGTTGATGGACAGAGGTTCAAAGGAAGAGGCTCCAACAAGAAGGAGGCCAAGGCTTATGCTGCTCTTGCTGCTTTAGAGAAACTATTTCCAGAAGATAATGGAGGGTCACACTCTTCCAAATTTTATACCAAAAAGAAGGTCACCTATACAGATATGGTAAGATATGATTTATATATGTATGGGTCCCTATTCAAATAAAATATCTTAGACACACTATGCAACATTTTACCATAAAATACATAGCCTCACATTGATTAAAAATGTAACCTCAAAGTTATTTTGATGGTTCTCTGACATAACATATATGATAACATATAAGTTGAGTTTCAATAGTCCCTTTTGTATTTTCAACACTGTAGTCAACTCACTCTAAATCACCCATCTACTGACTTTGAAACTCAAAAATGACAAAAATGTGCAAGCTAATAGTATTTTTTGAACAGCATATCCCAGGTTTTGGCACCATTCGTGGCATTCCTACTGACTCAGGCTCACGGGGCAGAGGCAGGGGCCGGGGGAGAGGCAGGGGCAAACCGACTACGGGACCCAGTTATAACAAAAGTGAGAGAATTACAGTGTCTCACAGCAGATCTGAAACATGCTTTGGACTTTTTATGACTTTTCTTCTCTTTTTTTTAAAAGCCAACTACACCTATGAAAGCAGTACTGGCTCAAGCTATCGTAAGTGTTTCTTATTACAAATGATCTAAATCTTGAAGACATATAAACATAAATTACTTTGATAATCATAAAAAAATGTTTTTTTCTTTTTTAGATAAACTTTATGGAAATAACGACAGCAATACTACAGCAGATAGCATTAACGCCTCTTATGGCACCTTTTACCCTGAGACCACTACATACTCCTCTGCACCCATCTCCAGCACCACAACTATCACCACGTCTTCACAAGCAGACAGTTACTCGGCGATGCCACCTCCCATCGACCAGCAAAGTCCTTACAGCTACGGCTATGGAGAAGAGAAAAAGAAGATGCTGACGCAAGAACAAAGTAACATCCAGGGCTCAGGGAGTGAATATTCAATGTACAACACAGCTTACCCCAGCTCAGTTACAGGGGGACAAGTTTATAGTAACTATGGTAAGTATGGCGCAGCTCTTTATCTTAAGCCTGATTTTCACCATGCAGTACAGTACAGTTATTTTAGTATGGAAGGCCTGGGGTTTTCATCTCCAAAAATTGGTTTGGGCCAATGTGGTGGAAGTCCTAGCAGTTATGGATGTGTTTTAGGTTTGACAGCGCAGTTATTGTGCTAAACTGTGTTGGTCTTATTTCACAGGTTGGGGCAACCAGACATCCTGGGATACTCAGCAGAACTACATGTACCAGGGTTACACAGGACAAGACCAGAGCTCATACCCGGGATACAGTGGCACAAACTATTAATCAACTTTTATAGATTTCTCACATCAGTATGCCACTTTTAAAATATATTTTTTAAAGTTTGCCATTTTACTTTTTTCACCATCAACCAAACGTGGCAGTGGGTGAATGATAAATGCATCAGTCTTTACAGCTGTTGGCTGTTTTCATTCTCCTGGAAGATTGCATCATATCGATGTTGAATGAAAGTAAAAACATACCCGTCTAATCCTTTTTTGTTTGTAAAGGTTTGTGTTTTTTTTCACAGTTGTACTAATTCTGTTACAGTTCACAGTTTTATTTCAAGCGAATTGCAGTTTAAACTAAGGATGTAATATTTGTATGTGTAAAAGGTGCTTTAACCTTTGTTGTAAAAATAAATTATTTTAGTGGAATGTTCTTTTTCAGTGTGTTTTAAAATAGAAGCATTGCACCATGTGATATCATCATCATGTTAACAGCAAACTAAATAACATAAATAAAAAATGGAAAAAAAACTAAACAAATAAGGGGCTATAGCAAGTTACCAATATTACCTCAAGGCCCCTATTCTTCCATTTACAGCAGCCTTGTCTGCTGTGTTGCCAGTGTAGCTCTCCGGATAGCCACATGGAGTTTGGTGCAAACACAGCAGATCATATATGTGTTCAGAAAATACTGCAATCATGCTAACATATGTTTAAATGTCAGTTGAGGTAAAGTCTAAATTAAAAAGAGGAAGAAGAAAATGCAGAAGAATAGCAATGAAGCAAAACAACTGGAAAAAATAGCTTACTAAAACATGCAATTGTCTGTTCACATAAAAATACCTGGAAGTGCTTGTTCTCCAATTTCTCAAAAAATGGAAAACTAAAGGTGGAAAAGGGAAGACAAAATGTGATTAATACTGTATTGGAATTGTCTGGAGTCTGGACACTAAATAAAATATCTATAGTGGATCACATGTCACCCAGATAACCCTTTAGTCTTGACTGAGTCAAGAATGTGAGCAATGATCATTCCTTTTTGACATGGTCAGGTCTTATAAAAGCTGGTCACAGGGACTCCAGTGAAGGCAGAGAGGGTCCACAAGTCACCAGTTAATCAGCTGTGAGTCCATTTATCTTTTTCAGGCTTTGAGTCAGTTAATCAGTGTATGTCAAACAACTAAATGTTGATATTTTTATTGATTTTAAGGATATGCTTTAACCTTTAAACTTCCCAGTTAGATGGGCAACATGTTTCATTAGCTTCTATTAGTTCCAGCTGGGATGTGCAGGTCTGCTCCAGCCAATCACACATCACCTAAAGTCATAAGTGCAACAAAATGTGTTGTGTTGTTTGTGTGGCCGTGGTAGGAGGGGAGGACAGTGGTATGCCTCAGCAGCAGTTGACTACATAAGTTTTAGTTCCTCTCTTGGTTTTAGTGTTTATTGAGCGCTGGTTTATTTTCACTTTGGTTATGTCTGACTTCTTCAACTTTAGAGCTGTGGAGCTACTTACATTTAATTCAGTTGTTCTCTTTTTAAGATGGCACTTACTTTAGTTTCCATCTTCATTGCCATCCCTTTGGCCTTCTGCTTTCCGACTGCCTTCCAGGATCTCATGGAAAGTAGCAGTAAGTAGAAACATTCATTTGAATTTGCAGCAATATTTCAAATCTTGTTTTTCATGTTGTCCATGTTGTCTGTCAGAAAACAGAACCTCTATAAAGTTCCTGGCCATAGGTGATTGGGGAGGGGTGCCCTATCCACCGTACATCACCGCTGTACAGAAAACTACAGCTCGAGAGATGAGTAAAGTAGCAGAGCAGATGGGAGCTGACTTTGTTCTGGCCCTTGGAGATAACTTTTACTACAAAGGTGTGGACAGTGTGGACTCGCCCAGATTCAAGGTGAGTTAAGTATGTGACCATTTCTGATTTAAGATGAACATGTAAACAGGTGATGTGGTTTCTGTGCAGGACACTTTTGAGTCTGTTTACACGGCAAAGTCTCTGAGAATCCCCTGGTATGTGATTGCTGGGAATCATGACCACATTGGAAATGTGAAGGCACAAATAGAGTACAGCCAGAGGTCTAACAGATGGTATGTTCACACCACTCGTGCACAGATGTATGTTGTTTCAAATGCTTTTTAGTTTACTCTTCTTTTTACTTGGAAGGAAATTTCCCTCTTACTATTATGAGCTGAACTTTCGCATCCCCAACACTCAGAAGACCCTGACCATCATCATGCTGGACACTGTAATGCTCTGCGGTAGCTCAAATGATTACTCAGATGCACAACCAAAAGGGCCCCAGCGTGCAGTGGATGCCAATCGTCAGCTGGTCTGGCTGCAGGAGAGGATGGCGAAGTCCAAGGCGGACTTCCTGCTGGTGGCAGGCCACTATCCTGTGTGGTCAGTGTCTGAACATGGACCTACTCAGTGCCTGGTGCAACGAGTCAATCCTCTGCTGATCAAATACAAGGCCAACGCTTACCTCTGTGGCCATGATCACAATCTGCAGGTTTGTTCAGGCATGAGCCAGCACTTTAGGTTTACACACTATATCAGCTTCACCTTCTGTCTCTTATTTGGCAGTACATTGAAGAGTCCGGTGTGGGCTACGTGGTGAGTGGAGCTGGGAACTTTCTAGACCCTGATATTCGTCACTGGAACCACGTTCCCAAAGGCTCAATAAAATTCTTCACTGGACAAGCGTCAACACTGGGAGGCTTTGTTCATGCGGAGGTTGCAAAGGATAAGATGATTGTGACTTTCTTCCAGGCTAAAGGCACTTCCCTCTATCGCACAGTCCTCTCCCAAAGGAACCTGGAGGAATAGACTAATCACAAGCAAATCCAGTAATGATCTTAGAATTATTGTGTAGTGCTTGGGTTCAAACTATTTGTTTTAACCTTTCAATTTATAAGTATGTGTTTATTTTAAATTATCTGCTAGTTTTAAAGTTTTACATCTTGTTCATTTAGTATGATGAGAATAAATGTTTCTTTAAATTTGCCTTGTCAGCTTGTGACTGTTCACTTGACTATACAGCAGTTTTTACCACAGACTGCTTTCTCAACATTTTTGTCAAAACTCGAGGTCAATGGATAGTGCAGTCTGGTGACTGTTTTGTTCAGTGCTTTAAATGGGAGGCTATTGCTGAGTATTCAAATTCACTTGTTATTCATTTAGTCATAGTAATCAGACATCCTCAAACATTTTAATTTACCTTTGTCTTGTACAGTATTTCATGGGGTTATGTGCTGAACTAAATGCTGATGTTAGGCTTCTGAAAGACAGAGCAGTTTGACAGTCACTGCTCTGGGCTGCCAACAGAGGATTAGGCTACAGGATGACAGCAGATTGGCAGTGACTTCAGCTGAACTGACCAATGGCTGTTGACCTCAGCAGTAACTCAGAGACTCATCCAGCCTTATTTCATCAGTTGAAGAGCTTAGAGTGGTTGTTTTTTTTGTGTGTGTGTCTGGTTGGAAGGGGTTCACATTATTAACCTGACATATTGAACACCTACATTCACATAAAAATGTGCATTACTGAATAGCTTACACATTCAGCCTGACAGTTTTAGGGTTACTGCTCTGTGCTGGTTCTAATCCAATCAGGATGGGTTACACTTTTTTGGTGTCATGCCACGTCAGACTAAGAACTAAGTCATTGCCAATAAGAAACCAGCCAAGTCTAAGCTGTCACCTGAGGATAAAAGACAAGGACGGGAAGGATCACTTAACCCTGGCTGACGTAAGCCTGGTGCAGACCAAGGTGAGTCATTAAGAGTAGCACGCCAGGTCAGGTCAAGAAGACCAGTGATGAGCACACACTTTTTCAACAGTTTAACCGTTAAATATTTAGTTGTGAATGTCATTGTCATTGAATTCATAAAAGAAATCAAAAACATAAGGTTGTCAAATGTTGAAGTCATTCTGCAGCTGCTGTTGAAACCTGTACTGGTTTACAACAGGTTTGTGATTGGGCTTCTTTAAAATTCTTTTTACTCTTGTATATACAGGTTTATAGTGTGAAGGTGATTCACTCATTTAGTTTATGTTGTGATTTGATTTAACTGCATAGCTGACACCTGCAGATACTGCATGCTATCAAATGTTCAGAACTGCAGGTATTAATCCTGCACTCACATGTTCTGTTTAAAATACAGATAATCTGATGGGTTCATTCTTAATCATGTTGATATTACACTTGAATTTACTTGACATTATTTCTCTCTCTTTAAATGATGGGTGGGAAAGCATTGTCTTTTATTGTGGAGCTTTGTTAGACCAGACAAACTTAATGTGAGAGGTAATCTTTAAGTAAAGTAAACAGTGTCCGTCCTATTTGCAAAAGAGCAACTGGACCAGCTAAAACAAATGCCAGGTGATAGTAATTCTGTTAATGATTTTTGTGAATATGGTGTTGTTTGCATGGACTTGAACAATGTTCTGGGTAGTGCTGGCATTGGCAATACCAACAACTGTCAGGTTGTCAAGTCTTTAGGGTTTGGGGTATTATATCTTCCCCTTATAGTGGGTACCAGTCTGATTATCTAATTCCATAGCTAAAAAGTAATAAAAGCACACTGTATTAAAGGCTAAGCTGCTCATCTAATCTTCTTCTCCTAATCTCTATCCCTCACTGAATACGGCTACTTCTTACAGATGGAATGAGCGAGTTAATACTTTTTAATAAAGACCAGTGAGATAGAATAACTTAAGTCATATATTAATTAAATCTAAATAGAAACCAGATGAAGTAGTGCTGACAAATATACATGTGCTATAAATATTGCGGGATTTCTGCATCTCAGCCAATATGGAGCTTAAAACAGACATGAAAATCAGTGTTTTCATGTTGTGAATCAGGCAACATGTGTGTTTATAATCAGACTAACTGAATCTATCTGCACAGGCTGTGGATGTGTAAACAGCATGAGACTGCAGCTGCTCAGCACAGGCCAAAAGTCAGTGGTACCAGATACAGCAAATGAACAAGGTCTAATTGTAGTTTGCTTGTTACTAGCAAGCAAAAACAATCAATTCTTTCAAATTTGACTCGAAAGTCTATTGTATTTTTATTTTTAATTTTTTTTCGTTTCTATTACAGGTCTCCACATGCCACCTCTACTAATTGAATTAACTTCACCTTATTACTTAGCCCTACAGGTGAGGTCAATCCTCTCCAGAGTCCAAAGTGGCAGTATATTTAGTATCAAAGTAAGGCTCGTACACATGAGTAAGCAAACCTTATCTTCTTCATTCAGTGACCATCTTTATTCCTCACATTTTTTTTATCTTTGTAACGGTGAGGATTGTGCCTTGAAGAATGACACACCATTACTTAGATACAGTATATACAGTACTTTCAAAGAGTCATATGGTTATATGTTCATTATATGCGACTTGTCAAATTAGCAAAGGAACAGTTACAAAATGGACTGATGTTGGAGTCTGGTAAGAGGATGAGCCCTATGCTGCAGCAACTTGGCACAAATCCACTGTGAGAATTAACAAGAGAAGGCTGTCCCACTGAGTGCCATAGCTGGAGGGTGAAAGTCAAAGCAATAAAGTCATGCCTCCGTTTGTTCTTGATGTTTGCTTGTATTTACATTAACACATATGTACAACATGTATTGGATGTCCCAGCTTCACAGATTACCCAAATAAATACTGGATGGGAAAAATGGTCTTCTCCTTTATGCTTCGCTTTCCTTGGGAATAGGGTGCTCTCTCAACATTGGGCTGCCGATGTGGTGAAGGGCATGGGGGAAGAAGGATGGTATGTAGGGGATGACCGCCATCAGAGGGCTGTTCACGGCACTCTGTTCTGGGGGTGTCATGGGAATGATAACATCGTCCTGGTCCCACACGTGGAAGGCGTTTTGGTGGGAGTGGTTGATAGAAGAGGGTATGTGCAGTGGGCTGAGTCCTTCTGCATCTCCATCCTTTTTTAGGTCCTCCTCCAACGGCCCAAGCAAACAATCTGCAGACAGAGGACATTTAAGTATGCTTAAATGTTACATTATAATGAAATCTATACTGCATGGTATTTGAAACACATGCTATAATTTTGCTTTTTGCAATGACAATGTCATTTATTGGAAATCTCCCCATGAGGAGACAGTGTCTTCTGTTTAGTGTTCGCTGCAAACACAGAACACAGACAGAGTGGCCAGGTGTATCGGCATATAAAGCAATAAGACTTCATCTGACTGGTCAAACTGTATTTACATGCAAAAGAGGGTATGTTTGCAGGCTTTTGTTTTACTAATATTGCACATGTTCTTATTGATGCAGATATTCATATCATTTATTGCTTTCCAATGAGTTTGTTTTTGTGACATTACCACAGACAGTGACTATAAATGCCCTATCATGTGCATAATCTGTACATACATGTCATACCATCTTCCCTATAAGCTAATTTGTTTCCCTTTGATATAAAAATGAATTCTTCTAGTAATGCATGTGTTTTACAGCTAGCTGATGGGGGGCTGGAGCCCATCCCACCTGCTTAGATTGTGGAGCAGGGCACATCCCAGACAATCGCCAGTTAGTGTCAGAGCTGATAGCAGTTCAGAGTCACATTTATTCCTATGGGTAAGTCCCCAGTTCTCCTATACACAAATGTTTAAAAGGGAGGCGGGATTATGGAGACTATTGATGGCTGAGTGGTTAGCGATCCATTAAATAACACTTAAAACTAATTAAGAACTAATACTAAAAACAACAAATTGTTTATCTCTGAAATAAAGTCAAATATTTAGATACATAAATAATGAAATAAACCTAAACTCATATTTGTATTACATCCCAGCAACCCCAGCAACTCAACACACTCCAAGCAAATCTCTGGAAGTCATTTAAAATATCTGGGTAAAGAAATTAAAGGTTTATTTCAAGTGTTACAAAATGTTGTAATGTTCATGAAAGTAATCAGGAGCCAGTAAATCTTGTATTACACTGATATGTAACTGATCTGAGTTACATACCTGTGATGTCTAACATGAGATCTTTGATGAGATGACCCACAATGGCATAAGCCACGGCGACTACAACAAGGGCAGCCATCAGGAGGTACAGCACCGATTTTGGCAGCTGGATAAGGTCCCTTGGAGGAGGCTTGTATTCCTTATAAAGAGGTTCGATGTTATGAACCAAATACTGGAATGACTGTCCGCCTTCATCTGTGTAGTTGAAGCTATCCATATTACTAGTGCAGGACTCTCCAGTTTCTTATTTATTCCATAGTTTTTTAGAAAGGAAACCCTCTCAGGTGTTACTACATAAAAGACAGACACAAGTTAAATTATTATAAATAAACAGACAAAAAGAATAAATTATATCAATATAAATTCAACATAGGACAGAAAGAAAAACAGGCATAACAAATTCTTCACCCACCTGTCAGGACCAGTTTTTTGCCTCTTCCAATCTGAACACATGCAGATGTTTGCACTGTGAGTTTACTAACATATTTTTTGACAGTTGTGAATTAATTTGACTAATATATTGCTTCTAGTAGCCTGAACATTCTTCACGTCTCGCTCTGTCAGATCGTAATGACATGGAGCCTGCGTGCCTGTCGTCTGTGTCCTCTCTGTGGGACTAATCCATACTGTGGGCGGTGAGACACAGAGAGAGGGATTACTCTTCCAATCACAGCCGAGATCAATCATCTTCTGTGCCATGTCCGTCCACCAATCTGTCACAGCCCTATCCCATACAGATTAGCCTACCTAATCCACAACAATCTAAGCTTTCTCCACTATAATCATAATACCCCATAGGATCCACTTGAGCTACTTTACCAAACAATTTTACTGGGACGCAACATTTCAAATAAATCACAGCCCAGATTTAATTTATTGCTTCTTACTTTTATTGCTAATGTGGGGTTTTTTTTTTTTTTTAGATATTGCCTAATTCTTACCCATTCTCGCATCACTTTAATTTTGGCTACACATCATTCTAATCCCATTTTATAATTTATTTTAATACCATAACCCAAGTTGACCGCATGGTGTAGGCTGAATAATATAATGAACTGTGCAATCTAATAAAGTGATTGCTAACATACCACCATATTATTGCAAACATATTAATTATAAAGTAGTATTTGCGGCAGTTTAACACCACATAACACAAACCTACAGGTTCCCTTAGCAACAAGTTTAGAGTTAACGGTTAGCGTAAATTACAGCTAAAAACAGCGGGTAGGATAAGATTAAACTTTTTTCTTCTCTAACTAATATTATCGTGAGACTAAAGGTTTAAATATAAATTTGAATATCACAATATGTCATGTTCTACATTTCATGAATTATAGGCAAAAAGAAAAAGTTAGCTAACTAATGTTAATAAAGGATAGGAGTTAACTAGCTAATGTATGCTAACACTAGCACTAGCCAAATGGCTAGACTGGTCTGACATTTAGCTAGCTAAAGTTACTTCAATTGAAACATTTGTGTTTTTCAGAGACAAATCAACATGGATTATTTCTTTGATGAGTTACCATCTACTTCAGAGTCCGTACCCAACGCTGTCCATGGTGATTCACGGACGGTAATATATATAAATAACTACTACCTAATAGAGACATAACGTGTGACTACCTGTATCATACCTGTGTGAAGCATTTAAATAGGTCATTTACATTATATTTTCATACATCACATTTTGATTTTTCTGTGCTGTAGAAATTAATAGCGAATATTGTGGCTATTTATAAATCATGTAATTGTATATTTTCATTTTTGGGCAATGCAGACTGAGGATTTGTCAAGAGGTGACCCCCCAAACATAAACTTTGCAGTCCCAGACCAGCCCACCAGGTAACACACATGGCAAATTATAATTACATTAGAGCCTTCCAACTGCCATGAACCATCTCTTGTCATCAGGTTTAATGGATTTATTAAAGTTGATGTTGAAGTTGACAAAAGTCATTTGCTTTTTCATTGTCTTTATACACAATATAAGCACTGATAAAATCAGCCATAAAGTGGAGGACTTGGTGGAAAGGATTAACACTGGCCGAGCCAGTGATCAAAAAGTGATGGACAGTTTTCAGAAGAAATTTTTGGAGAAGGTAGATCTTTATGTTTTATTTCTTTTTTCATGTATTTATTCATATAGTCATTGTTATTTATGACAGGTGTCAGAGATGTGTCAGCAGATGAAGGAGCATATGTACACAGTGTATGAAGACAACAGTAATAAAATGCAGGTGAAGCTGAGGGAGCTGTCTCAGGTTTTGGAAAACTGCAGTCGACTCAACCAGGAGCTGCTCGAAGCAACTCAGGCGTTGTCATGTCTCAGAGACAGTGTTTGAATTGTTAACAGTAATGGTTATTCATGTTGAGGTGTACTGCCTTTATGTCTAGTATGTGATGTAATGCAGTAATCTATTGTCTTTTCTTTAAAAAAAAAAATCTGACTTGTTCACTATATAATTGTTCCCACTGTGCTGTAAGTTTGTAGTTCTGTTTTATTACAATTATACATCCTAAATACACTACTCAAGGAAAAACACAATTCCTTTCTTATGTTTGACTTCATTGTTTCCATAAGAATATATTGACTTATATGTAACAAAATGAAACAAAGAATAATTTAGTTAATTTTATACAGCTCCATATTGGTTACTCACTTCCACATATTTAAAAGTATATATTTACAAAAAACAATTATCACAACTTAAAATTAATAGAATTACAAAGAAATTTTAAATGTATTTGGTATCTCTGTACAAATATATTATTACAGTAATATCGCAGAAACACAAAACAGTGTGTACTGTTTATAAAAAAAAATCACAAATGAACCTTGTAGTTTTTGCACCTGAAATATTTTGCAAAAAAGTCTGAAATATACAGCAGACTACCATCAGAATGCACAGACCTAGATAATTTCTATGAAATTATTTAAACTTTTACTTTCCAACAGTAAAAGACTGGAGTCCAGTGATGGCTCTGCCCAGGATAAGTGCATGTATGTCATGTGTTCCTACAAAAAATAAAACACACACACAATTAGTTAAGCGTTAACTGTGCATGAAAATACAAGAACATATATGGGAATTTAAAACAGGAAACTATGAGTTATTGACATTTTTCGTTAACATGTGTCATCCTTCAAGTAGAATAACAATGCTGACCCCTGCTGGTGAAATTCCATAATTGCTTTTTTCCCCTCTAAGTGCTTTTACCAACGTTGCAGCAGCTAATGCCTGATGGGTTTTGCAGTGAATAGAAACACAAAAATGCCCTTTCAATTTACCCTCATATGTGTTTACAGCCTCCAGGTTCATAACATGACGGATGATGTGGTACTCATCAGCAATTCCATTTCCTCCCAGCATGTCTCTGGCCTGTCGAGCAATGTCAAGCGCTTTGCCACAGCTATTCCTCTTGAGCATAGAGATCATTTCAGGTGCTGCTCTACAAGGATAAAGGTTATATAATGGAATATTAGCTTGATTGTCTTACTTATGCAAGTCATTTTGACATTAATAGTGGCACAAAACATACTTCTTTTCATCAATAAGTCTTCCCAGAGCCAGACATGACTGTAGCCCAATTGTAATCTCTGTCAACATGTCAGCCATCTTCTTCTGCATAAGCTGGTTCCTGGCCAAAGGCACACCAAACTGGATTCTGTTTAGATTAAAGTAAGCAATCAGTGACATTTTGCCAACTTGTATAACTTTATAGATTTAACGGCATAACTCACCTGTCGAGGGTGTACTGTCTGGCAGCATGGAAGCAGAATTCAGCAGCTCCCAAAGCTCCCCATGCGATGCCATACCTAGCATTGTTGAGACATCCAAAGGGACCCTGTTAAGAAAAGACAGAAAAACAAACATAAGATGGTTGAAGTTTATTATAAAGAGAAATGACTTTGTTAAATGGAGAGGAGCCACTCACAGCCAATCCAGAGACATTAGGCAGCAGGTTTTCCTGAGGAACTTCCACCTCATCCATCAGGATCATGCCAGTGGCCGATGCCCTCAGGGAGAATTTTCCTTCAATCTTTGGAGTGGCAAAGCCCTTCATCCCACGCTCCAAAATGAAGCCCCTCACCCTCCCGTCTTCACACTTGGCCCAGACAACTGCAATGTCTGCCACAGGAGAATTTGTGATCCTATTAAAAAGTTGTCATAAAGACACTAGGTCACAAATTGGTGGTTCTTTCTTTGTTATTTTGCACACATGCATCAGTAAAATAATAGAGAGGTAATCAAAAAACCGAAAAAATGCATTAAATAGTTTAACCCACCATGTTTTGGCTCCATTAATAATAAAGGTACCACTTGATGGGTTGTACTTGGCTTTGGTCTCCATACTGCTGGGATCACTGCCATGGTTTGGTTCTGTTAATCCAAAGCAGCCCAGAATTTCTCCACGAGCTGTAACATAAGTAACATAATAATAATGGAATTAATTTAATTTAAAAAAAATAGGTTTAGCTAACATCACATAGAATAAATACACTTACCAAGTCTGGGTAGGTATTTCTCCTTCTGGGCCTCTGTACCGTAAGCGTTGATGGGATGCATGACCAACGAAGACTGAACACTCATGACAGACCGATAACCGCTGTCTACTCTCTCAACCTCTCTAGCAATCAAGCCATAAGCTACATAGCTAGTACCTGCACAGCCATATCCTATAGAAAGAAAATACAGACATGAATGAACTTTAAAGAAATAGGAAAAACAAAGACTCAAAATTTGTAATGTGACAATGTTACAATACATATAAAAACAGATAATCATAATTAACCTTTAATAGTTGGGCCCAAAACTCCCAGCTCCCCCATTTCAGAAACAATTTCACGGTGGAAGTCTGGAAAACAGAGTACCTATTATGCATTTGATATTTTCAAATCTGTTTTCATAATAACATACTTTTTAATTATTGTTTGAATGCTGCCTTGGGTGTAATCATGTACAGATCATGACTCACGTTCATGTCTGTTGGCCATCAGGATGCGAGGCATGAGTTTTTCCTGACAATAGTCACGAAAGGAATCCCTGATCATGATTTCCTCCTCTGTCAGCTGGCCCTCCAAATCCAGAGCGTCCCGCCAGTCGAAAGTCACCTTGGCTGAGAGTCAAAACAAGAGCATACACTTGTTATGTCACACTCATAGGTCCCATGCAATACGCTGCAGCACAGAATATGAACAAACATTGGCTAAAAGTTCACTTACGTGGCTTATATTGCTTCGGGACTTCTTCAGCATCTAAGGGGAGAATGCCCGTGGGTTTTTTAATCATATTACATACATAAATTAACAATAGCTTTCTACAGTATTTCCCTTCAGTATCATTGCAATAATATATAAAAATGAAAAACATACCTTTAGGGGCTGCTGAAGCTGTGCTCTGTGCTCTAGATGTAATAACTGCAGCACATTTTTGAGAATTGGAGAGCAGGCGGATTGCAGCACTTCTGAGAGCCATTTGGCTATCAGCAAAATAAATATTATAAATCAGTTTTACAGATTAAAATCCTAACTTTCCTGACTTTAGTAAAGACTGCTAACTGAGTGACTCATTTAAACTAACTAGGTAGGTCTATTAGGCCAATAGGTTAAAACATGGAAATAAACCCTTTTGGACCATAAAAGCTCTTTTCCAGTTCATTTCCAGTACTTAAACAATACACTATACTCACAAGACAGGTTGTAAGATAGGCCTACCTGGTGCAATTTTGCCGGTGTGATTGTCGTAAGATCCACCAAAACTTCTGGAGAGGTCCTGTAAAAGTTGCTTAAGTAACTGTGACCACGTGAAACGTCACATATGCGTAATAAATTTTGGAGCTCCACCGGCTCTGCCTCATGGAGAGAGGCATAGGTAACAGGGCTGAGCGAATGAAAGTTGTGCAACTCTTGGAAGTTACGCAACTGACTTCGGACGGTTTTAACCCCATAATATAAGAGTTTTGTATTGTGATGAAGATAACCTAAGTTACTGTAATGTAATGTGATGTAATGTAATGTCAAGTCACAAATAAAAAGTTTTTGCTTTGCCGTGTGACCGAAGCATGATGTGGAGGGTGTGTGTCCAGCTGATTGGCTGCTAAAACATGTGCGCGTACACTATGTTCAGAATGTGAGCGCATGTGTGCAGCTTTTGGAAGTTAACACTGCAGCATATGGGGACATTTCTGGCACTGTGTACACTGTTTACTCCTGCATTAACCAGTGGCATCACAATGCCGTTTTTCCGTGGCTTTAACCCAGAATGTTTTGTGCATAGGGCCAAAACTAACGGGAAAATCAAATGTGAGATGTGCTGACAGTCTGCAGAGAGGGCCACCAGCCTCTGTGAATCTTTCAGACCCATTTTGTCCCGGACCATAAACACAGCTGCCCGTTTAAATCAAGTCTCAAATAAGCGTCGTTTACGTCAGCCTAACTGTACACCATAGAATGTATAAATAATAGAAGCAATGGGTGTTTCTCAACGTCAACGTGTGATTCGACCGCTGCTTCAGCACGCCTACAGTCACGTGACCACTGTGAACGAGGCCTCGTTTCGTCACGTGACGTGTCGAGCAGCTTCGCGGAAATTTTAAATGGGTAGGGTGTTTAAAAGGGGTCTGAATCACTGCTCAAACTGTGGGATTTTTAAGAGGAGGAGACTGTTATCGGGGTATTATTGCATTTTGTTATTTAAATTTAAGTAGTATAGTTAGTATTAGTTAGAATTTGTATTATTATAAATCAGTAGCGGGCCGTGCATTTCACGCTTAGGCCTTCAGTGACGTCCCACTTACACATTACAACATCACCTCAATATAGGCTAGTCAAGCAACACTTAATCCAGGAGCGTTTAAAACCAATAAGCATGCATTCACAATTAAGACTAGGTAACTAAGTTCACAGATACTTCCCCGCCCGTCTTGAAAATGGCGTGGAAAGTATATCTGCAACCAGATCAATCTCTTCTCCTCGTTCGGCCATTATGAGTTAAAAATAAAGCGCTAGCTGTTGGATCTCCGGGTTTAGTTCGACATTCTGCAAATTGTCGGCTGTCTGGCTCTAGCAAGTGTTTATCCAATCCCAGGACGCGTACATGTCCAGTTTAACGTAAGACCTTCTAGCTGGCCTTGGTATGGAGAATCGAGATCTGATTGGCTGTTGCAACTGACTGTGTCCGTTCACTTACAGTGTACAGGGGCCTGCTCTGAAATGAATGAAATTTGCCTGACAACACAAGCTAGCTGAAATATAATTGGATAAAAACTCTACCATAATAAACAACATTGGAAGCCACTCAACTAAGTGGATTTAATATGACATAAAGAGAACAGAGAATAATTTTGTTTACATATTTATGAAAATAAAATAAAATAAATTTACTTTTCTGTGCATGTTCAGGCCAGCAGAGAAGGCCTTGCTGGCCCTGACGGCCCACCACTGTTATAAATATAATAGACAGGGACGTCAGAGATTTGGTTGAGTGACAGAAAGACTTGGTGGGTGAGTGAGTGAGTGTTGTAGTGAGTGAGTGAGGTAGTAAGAGAGTGAGGTAGTAAGGGAGTGAGGTAGTAAAGGAGGGATATGGAGGATCAACCAGTGGCTAAAGAGAACGCTCTTATGCATGGGAGTACTTTGACCTCATCAACCCCAAGAAGGTCAAGTGTCTCATCTGTGCTCAGGAGCTGACGTTCAGTAATAACACGTCCTCAATGCTGCATGAGCTGGTCAGAAGATGCACTGTAGAAAACATTAGAGTCCTGGCCTTAGCCACCATTTTGGATCCATGATTTAAGACATTTGCCTTTGGAAATTATACTCATGCACAAGAGGCTGTGTCGAAATTGACTGCAGAATGTGCTGCAATGATGAGGACTGAGAGGGCAATACCTTCAACATCACAGGTAGTGTACCAATTATTATTCCATTTTATTATTGTGTTTTCCATACCTCTCTAACAACATGTACTAAAATGCTATAAGCTTCATTAGTCAGCTGCTGAGATAGAACATGGGCCCTCAGCAGAAGACAACTTGTGGGATCTCTTGGATAGCAGAGTTGGTTTGGACTATGGTTATTACTGTGTGTGTTGTTTTCTTATTATAAAAGATGGGTAATTTCCCTTTTCTTTTTGTTTAGGTGAAACACAGCAATGTCAAAGTGCAAAGTGCTACAGTAGAAGTTCAGCGTTATTTGTCTGAAGACCCACTCACTTACTGGGCATCACGTGAAACGATATACCCAAACCTGTTCAAGATGGCTATAACATATCTCCATATCCCAGCAACATCTGTGCCATGTGAGCGGGTCTTCTCCAAAGTTGGAGAGGTAGTGAGCCACAAAAGGAGCAGAATGAAATCATGCACAGTTGAAATCCTGCTCCTTTTTTTTTAAATAAAATCTTTAAACACTCACTTTTTTACTACTACTCCCCATTTATACATATTACCGCAATGGTACAGTTGCACAAGCACAAGCATTACCTCCTATATCACATAATACTTGTGTATTATACAATTTTATCAACAACGTAGCACAAGCACTGCCCCTGTTCCACAAGCACATTCCTTTCCCCCTCTCCCTGAGATACACACACAGAACAAAATGACCGTTTTTAAAATATTTAATACAAGTACAAAGCAGCGTGTGACAAGCAGTATTGAGGCTTTTTCTGGTCTTCAACTCAGATGCAGTTCTAGCACACACCCAGCAGATGTCACTGTTCTGTCTGTGTCGAATGCTTCGAAGCAGTGTGTCATTCTTGAAGTAGTTGTCTCAAAGTGGTTCACTGCTTTATGAACCTTCGATTTCACCATCACTACTTCTCTGAAGAACAAAAAATGACACAGCTAACAACTAGCAGCTAGCGTTAGCACCGTACATGCTAGCGGCCGCCATGGCCCATGCAAAATGACACCCTGCCAATCAAAGTACATGTACACACAAGTTCCTCTGAAGCGACGTAAAGGTATTATTTATGGCAACCCTAGACTTCCTATAATCCTATCAAAATAAAAGCCGTGTCATTACAAAGCAGCTAAAACAATTTTTGTTTCGGTGGAGGAAGAAAAGGACAGAGCACAAGATCTGCACAAATTGTCTGAGAACATGAAAGTCTCTACTTTTACCACAATATCAGCTGATCCACACAGTAGTAAACAGTAAATTAGAATAATAAGTGGAAGACTTGACTGTACGTATAGTCCGAAATAAGTTTTACAGATAAATTAAAAAAAACTTAACGTTTCAGCTCCTGCTAAGTAGCTCAAAAAGAGCATAGTGCCATCTTTTATTTTCGATGCCACTGCATGGAATTATCCAAACAGGAGATGAGTGTTCTCTATAGGAAACTCAGTAATTGTCTGCTGCTCTTTTACACATGTATTTATTGAAATGAAGCGTTAAAATGAAAGCCATTCGTCTCCGTTAATTAACACATTGCTCGGGGAGCAGTGTGCACATTCCTTTGAACTAGCGGCGATGTCTTGCGTACACAGAAAGGATTTTGATTGGCCAAAGCAGCTATCACTCAAATGAAAAGGTTTCTTCTCATTGGCTCTCCTTTTGCCAGGAGTGGTCCTGACGGCAATATGCTTTGTTTTGGGATGGTCTCTTACTCTGCTTGGTAGCGGTAGCAGTCATCCAGTGTTACTGGTGTTTTTTTCCTCGAGATTTCCATGGTAACTACATTGTCGGCTTTGATAACCTGAAGTGTGCCGTGTGCAAGAAGAGATGGAGATGGAGGAGAAAAACCCGGACCCTAAATATGGTAAGACGCGCTTGTTGTTGTTCCCTATCGTTGGTCTTTAGTTTTCCTCTGGAAACGGGCAAAGAAGTGGAAACAATGACTGCAATGGATGGATGGGTGTGGACCTCATGGATCTTATGCAGATCTGCGCGGAGCTATAGGGTAATCTACAGCAGAGCCGGCTTGTTTTTTTCCGAGAGGGTGCTACATAAAACGTTATAGACCTATTTAGACCATTTGTTTTCAATAGATCTAGTTGATGTTCTGATAAACAGCTTGTTATAGAAATCACCCAACACATAATGTCAATGAACAGATCTTGTTGGGAGCTTCCTCTAAAATATTGAAAAGATTAGAACATCACAAGATTTTTTCTTCTTCTACAAAAAAGGTTTGTTATCATTTTGTCTTATCTAGGGCAACATAAATTGGTTAAAAAAACTAGGTTGATATCTATTAAAATCAGGCATGGCCTCTTTAGATATGTTTGCATTATACAGGCCTGTTTTTTAAATAGAACAGGAAAAGGCAGTAAGATAAAGAAAGTGCATTTGGGTTGGGTTTTCCCTTGTGCACTAAGGCCATCTGTAGCTTGACATATGGTCATGTCACTGCAAACGCATAGCCACTCGCAGATACTCCCAAACATACAGTATACACTGATATTAAATCCTTTTGTGCATATCTATTTTTTTACAGTATGGAAAAGGCAATCATTTGTGCCAGCCAAAGACATGACTCACTGCTGATTATTATGTGTGTCACACATGTATTTTCTCAACCAGCACCAACTCAGCAGGCCACAGTCAACATGGTGTGGTCTTGTGTATTGGCTGGGTTGTTCATATGGACTGTTGAGTCATGAATTCTTCATAACCCATGTTATTGAAGCCTTAAACCCCCATGTCAGCATGGTTAAATGAGAGGAAGACCACTCAAGAGTAAACCACAGTCTTTAGACAGTGGGAAGACAGTGCTAATGCTGTCTGACTCCCTGAGTTATCCAGTCTTTCACAATGTAAGATGCTTCAACAGCCCACAACCACAACATTAAGTGCATGTCCTCCCCTCTCAATCTGAGGAGTGGCCACTGTGTAGTATTTCCTTGCTACTTCCCTGTTTCCATGCAAACAGCCCTTTTCCTTACCATCCCTCCCCCATAAAGGCTAAGAGGTCACAAACCCTCTTAAACTGGAGATAAAGCTTTATACAACATACAAAGACAATGCATGCTGAAGCTGTTTATATTGAGAACTGACCTAAGAACAGCCCAGATAACCTAATACTTTGACATTTTCTGTCTTGGCTGCTGCTTGTAGACAAGTAGGCAGGCCACAGCGTGCTCTGCTTCTCAGCCCTGTCTGCTCTACCCACTCAACAGACACTGTCAAGACACATCCAGCTAACACCAAAAGCGTCAAGATCTGGTCTATTACCACACTCAGTGCATGAAAACACACACATTTGCTAAAAGACAGCAGTGCTAAATGTTTGACTGTGATTCCCTGCAATAAAGACAAACTGTTGCGTTGCTTTGAGGAATATCTGTGTGGTACAAAGAGGGAGAGGGATCTGAGGCAGCATTTGTCACTTTAAAATATTCATCCCTCAGAAGAGCTTTAATTTCTGTCTTCTCTTGTCTCCTTTACAAGTTTTTGATATAAGCTAATGACCTCATTAGCGGCTGTCAAAGAGGAGTTATTTCAACAGTTGATAAAGTAGCGGAACATTACTATTTTACTAGCCTTTATTAACCCCCTCTTACTATAAATAATCTTTGTGGCAGAAGTGCACAGATAAATGGGAAAGAACAAAGGAGAGATAATTTATCTCCACAAAGTCTGCACACACTCCAGCAGTAACCACTGACCCATTAAGGTTGCTGGGGTTCATCTGATAACCCCTCAGGGTCCATTACAGCAGTCATCATCAGTTCCTCCACACCCAAACACATAGGCATGTACTGAAATGAGGCTGCAGCCTAATTTAACCTTCACTTTTAGCATGACCTCCATTAAATATATTTTTTATCATGTCCGATTTTACACTGACTTTGGTCTCAACGTGAATGCAGTTGAAATTGAAACAATTGAAATTCTCCCCAAAACATTTTTTTTACAACCCATTCCAATATTTCAGGGCGCCATTTGTGATAGGGCATAGAGTTATATTATATAGAGTTTTTTGCTCAGGGTCCAAGCCTGGATGTCTGTGGTAAATTCCATTAAGATACAACAAATTCTAAATTCTGTCCTCCTATGCATTATTATCAGAGGTCCGAGGCATTGCCATGGCAACATGGTTGTGACTAGGGGTAGGTTGTCGCAACTTTTATATTCAGGGATGTGTTTACCTAATTTCATTCGCCTATGACCAAAAAAAGTTCAATATTTGCAGGAGGCGCTGAAGTTCATTTCAAATGGTGCCAATAATATTGGCATATTGTTTTTCAGGGCATCAGTATGCACAACTTCTTCTTTGGGTCCAACTAAATCTGTCGATGTTTGAAAGAGTTTGAGATTGAAAAAGTAAATTCATTTTTTGCTGGGCTTGAATTTTTGGTCAAATAAAATTGTTTTTTTTTTTGTTAATGTTCAGGGGATCAAATTTGCCATTAAAGGTGCAGTATAATAATAATAATAATAATAATAATAATAATAATAATAATAATAATAATAATAATAATAATAATCAGAGCAATTATAATTACTTACTAAGCACATTAACTCAGCTAATTACATATACATACAAGATTCAATAGTTTACTGCCATTTCAATGAGAGCATTGATTGAAATTTGTCTTGGTGATTGCTCAGAAAAAAAAATTAACAAGAAGGAAAACAATGCATTAATTGCATTCAATGAATAAATACATGTGATTTAAATGAAATTTATAAGCCATTTATAAGTCATTTGGCACTCGTTTTACAGCAAATGCGCTGTTGTTTTTGAGCACAATAAGAGATTGTTTTTAGGCACAAAACAGCCAAAGAGAGAGCTGTTTGACTGGCACAAAAAGACCTTTTAGATTCACTGATGATTTTCGGAACAAAAGCGAGACAGAAGAAAAACCTGAACAACTGAGTGTATCAGCAGATCATTTTCATGCAGTGCCTGCACAATAGGATCTAAAGATATCTAATGATAGGCACCTTGAAATTTTACAGGTAATCCAATATAATAATGCTATATCATGATATTTTGAGCCAACTTAAGTTTATTCTCAATATACGTAGATAATCTGTTGCTTTATGTGAACATTGTCAGGAGTTATTCTTCCTCAATACTAGCTTTTACAATAGTTAGTGGATAACTCACAGTTTCTGTTTGGCGCATTTGCTTCTTCCCTATTAGCAGGTCTGTGATTCAGATCAATAGCTGGCATTGTATTTCATGATAAGCCATGCTGCAGTCCCATCACGTGGTGGTGAAGGTGGGCAGACCAGGCCCAGGTCATGTGCCACCAACATGTAGGACGTAGTTATCTTTCATATTGTTCATGGTCCCATCAGGACACCGCCTTCTGTGTCAGATATGCATGTACCAAGATATTATCTTATCAGCAAAAAGGACATTTCAAGAAGTCTTTGTCTATAGATAACTTTGTGTAGTTTTAGTGTAAGCAAGGCTGCAAAATATTAGGAAGCCTCTCAGGTAATATGGTATATCAAAACAAACTCAAATGTTTTACCTTAAGATTATTAAAATAAAAATTCCAATGTCATTTTGATTGCTTGTTGACATTAAAACAGGAACAACAACCCCTTCATTACTGATACAGTGTGTCTGACTCACCTGATACTCCCATCAGCAAACATCCTAAAAATGTACATAGTGTGGCTTTAACCATATGGTAAGTTTAAACTTGCTTGAACCATACCTGATCACACAAGTAAATTTAAAGCCCTTTTTCAAGCAGCTTTTACTGATAGGCACCCCAAGTCATTTCTTGAATGTCATTTTTCCAATTCCCATGTTAGAACTGTTGTTGCTTCTATTCCCTTGGCAAACAAAGACACAAAGGGACCGAACAGAAACAAGGCAAAAGAGGTGACGACAGCTCTTTGAGTGCTGTGAAAGAGGGAAGTGAAGATTTGGGCATTCAGACATAATACAGGAAGGAAATGTAAATAAAAAGCTGAGAGAAATCTTTCATGCCACGAACTACAAGAGAATGACAAATTACAAAGGACAAGGTACTGTAACAGCCCTCCTATCTGTGCATCCTCAATTCAAGTTATTGGTTGATTAGTGTTTTTGTGACAATAATTCTATTAGTGGCTTTTAATGACAGTTTGTTTTTAGCGTGCCATGTACCTCTCATATGTCTTGTTCTGATCACAACGCCACTGCCACAGCTGTGCGTACGTGTGTGTAAGTAAATGTAAGCACCAGATAGTTAAAACTTTTAAAAAAAAAAGCATCTCACTTTAATTTCATTTGACTTTGCTATTGTCGTGTGAGCTCTTACTGTAAGTGACAGGATGTGACAATGTATCATGTGCTTATCTTACTAAAGGATGTTGCAAGGTTTACAGTGAATTCTGTATAGCTGATTTCCTGTGGAAAGAAATACTACATTCACTAGTGCAGATTCACATTCATGGTCAACGGTGGGCTTGCAGTGTTGCAGTGTTAGCTCCCAGTGGTATGAATACAGGCAGGGTATAGGCCTACTGGGGTGAGGTTTCTTCTCTGCTGTGTCTAAGGTGTTTCCATGGCGGCTGCAAGTCTGTAGGGAGCCATTTTGTGGGTTGCTAGGCATGCCAGTCAGATAGAAGAATCCTTTTGTTCAGTTTTATGTCCTTTTTGCCAATACACAGTCTTCTTCTTATACATCTCCAATAGATTGTAAGATAATTAAAATAAAAATCTGAGAAGGGCAAGTATCTCTGTACGACATCAATCTGTTATTTATCAGTCATTGTTGACGGCGATGAAAGAAGCAGCTTGTTGGGCCTTTGACAGCTCTGCGGGAACGTAAATCAATTGCACTGTGAGAAATGTTTATTAATGCAGCCTGTTTCAAATAAAATCAAGAACAGAACAATGACCAAGGCAGATGTTTTTGTTTATATCAGTAGTCATTAATGTGGGGTCGATTTGTCTCTTGGTTTTAATCTGGCCCAGGTCTACTACCTCGATGTCCTTCTTTTCAAAATAAAATAGAATATAAAAGAAATAAAATATAAAAGAACTCTGAAAATGAAAACAAACTAAATTGGTTTAAGCCTTAATAAATAAATGAAGGGATTAACAGGTTTCCCTTTATCTTGTGTTTCACAGGGGAGTCCAGAAAGTTTGATCCAAACTTCAAAGGACCAATACAAAACAGGTTAGATCATGATGAGAGACTCTCTTCTCTTAGACAAGCAACATACCTCTTCTAACTTTCTCCTCTTCATCAGGGGTTGCACAGATATCCTCTGCTGCATACTCTTCATCATCGCCTTGTTGGGCTACTTTGCAGTGGGTATTCTTGGTAAGTCCCACTCAGTTCTGGTTTTTCAGCTGATAACAGAAAATCTATTTGTAATAATTAGTTTAATGTGTTTTATTTTGGCAGCCTGGTCCCAAGGTGACCCCAGGAAAGTGATCTATCCCACAGACAGCAAAGGGCAGTTCTGTGGACAGGCTGGGACGCCACTGGAGTGAGTCACCCCCACCTACAGTCAACACAATAACTGTTATGTGTGGTGTTGAAAGCCCTGCACAGGCATAATATACTGTGATCTGATCCCCCTAATTTACGATTTAGACACATCAATTTGATAACAGTGTTGTTTTACAGGAAAAAGCCTCTTCTGTTCTATTTTAACATCCTAAAATGTGCCAGTCCACTCGTTCTGCTGGAGTTCCAGTGTCCAACCACACAGGTCAGAAACATAGCAGATGTGATAATGTATTTGATTATGTTTGATTATTGATATTATTGTTGTCTTGTTTTTAGCTGTGTGTGGAGAGGTGTCCCGACAGGCATCTAACGCTGGTAAAAGCCAAAGTTGGAAAAGATAAGGACCTTGAGTACTACAAGCAGTTCTGTAAGGAAGAAGTGGACATTATTAACATGGTAAACATTTCCATCAACTGCATTACTTGCTTCCGAAGTTACACTACACAATGGAAAATATACTGAATACTACATCAAATCTCTCAGAGTCCTCCTGAAATCCTGAAGGAAGGCTTGTGTCCTGCCATGCTGATGCCGAGTAAAGCCTGTAAGTGAGATAGTTTTAACATAGCAAATTGCAGCTGTGCATTAAAGCTGCACATGACAATAAACACGTTTTTCTTCTTTAGTCACCCGGCGCTGCCTTCCTGCCCTGGGAACGATGAAAGGTGGTGTTGTTGTGGTTGGCAATGAGACCTCCTTTGATGCTGGAGATGGAGTCAATATCAATGCTACTGATGTGCTGGAGGCATCGAAGTGAGTCCACTTAAAATCAGTGAAGCCTCTCAAAATGAATTTTATTACAATGGTATTCATTTCTATCAAACCAAACCAAGACCTAAAGAAGAAGTGTTCTAATCGCATGTTTAGTGGCCTCAGCTATTTATTAACATAGACCATTCATATTGCATTGTAGTAGATTGATGGAAACTGTGTCATCTGAAAGCAACATCCCACATCCCCGTCATACCTCACTGCACAGATTTTATGGCCTATTTGACCTTCCCCCTCAATTCAAACAATTTCTGCACTCTGGTGGGCATTTAACAATTGTGGGTCATATTAGTATAAATGACAAATCCATCCACTTCTGAGCTGCCGCTGTTGTTTACCTTTTGTTTCAGGAAGTCAAATGTGGTTGTAGAAGCTCGTCAGGTGGCAATGAGGATCTTTGAAGACTACACGCAGTCCTGGCATTGGATATTACTGTAAGCCTGCTGTCTACCTTATTGAGTGATTTGTTTAATTCAAGATAGAGCCACATGCCAGGCTTTGAGCTGTTTACACACTGTTTACACACGCTACATTTTTGTACATGGTGTATCAAAGCATCTCAAGGTATAGATTTCAGGGTTTAAAAATAAACATGTGTTAAGAACAAATGTACAGACTAAACACTATAACACTCTGTTTATGCTTCTGTTTACTTCTGGGCCTCTTCTCAGTGGACTGGTGATAGCTATGGTTGTCAGCTTAATTTTTATCGTCCTGCTGCGTTTCTTGGCTGGAGTCATGGTGTGGGTCATAATTGTCTTGGTCATTCTTGTCATTGGTTATGGTAAGTGCTGAGACCATTTTATGTACATTACTCATGTTGTGTCAAATGAGTTTTAATGTAATAGTTAACATGAATATCTGATTTCTTTCTGTCAGGGATTTTCCACTGTTTCATGGAGTTTTCCAGTCTGAAGGGTGAGCCTGGTGCTGATGTCACCATCCGTGACCTGGGCCTGCAGACAGACTTCTCTGTTTATTTGCAGATCAGACAGACATGGCTTGCCTTCAGTATGTACTTTTTGTGTCTTTTCATGTAGTACAACTTTGTTAATCTTTCATTATTGTTTCTAATTTGTATTACTGTTTCATAGTGATCATCTTGGCTATTATTGAAGTCATCATTATTCTGCTGCTCATATTCCTGAGGAAAAGACTCCTGATTGCCATTGCCCTCATCAAAGAGGCCAGTCGGTTAGTGTGACTCTTTTTCCATTTTTCTTCTAAATAGTGTCAGGCTTTGACACTAGTTATATTTTTATTGTATATTTTGTTTTTCAGAGCTGTTGGACATGTGATGTCATCTCTGTTTTATCCCATGCTGACCTTTGCCCTCTTGGCTGTGGTGATTGCTTACTGGGCCATCACTGCTGTGTATCCTCCGATAGAGACAATAACGTTTTTATAATAATTATAATATAAAAGACAGAAAAAAATAATTTGCCATTTATTACTGAGATTAAAGTACTCATTGTTTAGGTGTTAGAATAGCTTTTGTACCACAAGAATAATCACATGATTTTCAAATGACAATTTGAAAACAAGGTCCCTTTGCTGCAACAGACTTCCTTGACTGCTCTGACCAGTTTCTTGTCCACCTCTAATGACCAGGTTTACAAAGTTTTCAACCACTCAGAGTGTGAATATGCCCAAGACACTTGTGACCCCAAGGTAATGCGTTGCAATATTTCTTGCATAACACACAAGCTTGACACACCCCTCTATTTTACTAAGGTCTGATTTTTATTCTCTTTGCAGACATTCAACACATCCAACATCTCAGCACAGTGTCCTGATGCAGAATGCTTATTTGCCTTTTATGGCGGAGAGACCCTCTATCACAAATATCTCATCTTGTTCCAGTTTTACAATGTCTTCCTCTTCTTCTGGTGTGCCAATTTTGTGACTGCCCTGGGACAGGTCACTATGTCAGGGGCCTTTGCCTCATATTACTGGGCATTTAAGAAGCCAGAGGACATCCCTGCTTACCCCATCTTCTCCTCACTGGGACGTGCATTAAGGTTGGTGTGAAGGATATTCATTACACATTTAAGATAACTGTGAATGCATTTTTTGTATCATATTAAGTTTGATTGTTTGAGGTGTCTACTATTGGCAAGAAAAGAGAAATGACAGTAAGTTTTTTGGATAATTGTCTCCAAGTACGACAGATGGCAATGTTGGAGGGTTGTTGGGCCAATGTGAAAGGGAGACAAGAGTTTCATGCTCACAGCCAGACTTCTCTCCTTCTGTTCAGATACCACACAGGCTCTCTGGCTTTTGGTTCCCTCATCTTATCTATAGTCCAGGTTATAAGGGTCATCCTTGAGTATCTTGATCACAAACTGAAAGGTACAAAGATTTATCAAGAAAAATCAGTTACCTTATTAAATGTAGATCGGTACAACCAATTTTTTTTTATCTTCCAGGGGCTCAAAACAAGTTTGCTAAATTCCTACTGAGCTGCATGAAGTGCTGTTTCTGGTGTCTTGAGAAATGCATTAAGTTCCTAAACAGGAATGCCTACATCATGGTGAGTTTTGTGATCCCAGTCAGATGCGTCATCATTGTAGTTCAGCAGTGTAAATGGTGTATTTTTCCAAACAGATTGCCATCTATGGGAAAAGCTTCTGTACCTCTGCTCGAGATGCATTCTTTCTTCTCATGAGAAACATTGTCAGGTCTGAATCCTTTACAAAGACATATGCTATCAGCATCTTTACTGTAAATATTTATATTTGGCATTATAATGGATTTACACTGTATTTACTGTTCCCTTCTCTGTTTCACAGAGTGGCGGTTTTGGACAAAGTTACTGATTTCCTGCTGTTTCTTGGAAAACTCCTCATTGTTGGAATTGTTGGTATGATAGCTTTTATTTATAGCCAAAATAATGTTTTCCCTTGAGACTAGCAAAGAGTAGTGTGAACATGACATAAGTTTATATTTAGCATTTTTTTTCTGCAGGAATCTTTTCTTTCTTCTTCTTCTCTGGAAGAATTAAAGCTGTAGAGGAGGCTGCACCATCTCTCAACTATTACTGGGTGCCAATACTGGTGAGAAAATAACGTTTTGGCATTTCTTGGGAAGTTATAACTTATATCTTACTGTATATGTTTTTTTTTCTTTTTGCAGACAGTTGTGGTAGGATCCTACCTTATTGCCCATGGCTTCTTTAGTGTGTATGCCATGTGTGTCGACACACTCTTCCTCTGCTTCTGTAAGTATCTTTGTTTGGGATGGACAAAGACATTTGCTCTCTTTAAAATACTAATGCTGCCAGTTTTCTTTCTACTGCCATGCCTCTGACTCTTTTCTTCTTGTTTGTCTCTCCCACTAATTTTGTCTCAATAATTTTTACATATGGCACTTTTAATATTATTTCTGGTTTTCATTTCACCTTATTTTCCGTTAACCCACTCCATCACACCACATATGTGCACTTAACACTGAAAAGGCGAAGACTTAGAAAGAAATGATGGCTCATCAGACAGACCTTACTTCATGTCACTTGAGCTACATGAGATACTCTCCAAAACTAAGAGGGTGGAAGAAGAGCGTGATGGCATTGAGCAGCCAGACTCTGCCAAAAATGTAGATGAGGTCAGACTGGAAGAGGAAACTCCTCTTCAGCAGCAGCAGCAAGATGGAGAGATCCAACTAAAACAGCAGCCAGTGCTAAAGCAGGACAATGAGGAAGAGCAGCCTCTGCAGTCCAAACCAGAGGCTGAAGAAACAAAGGAGGAAACCAAGGCGGAACAGAAGGAGGGCCAAGCAGAGGAGGCTGAAACAAAGCAAGAGCCAAAAGAACCGGAAGAAAAGCCGAAACAGGAGGAAAAGACTGAAGAGGTACCTGCTCCAGAAGAGGACGTCAAAAAGGAGGAGGCAGCCGAAAAGAAAGATGAGGATCCTAAGGCAGAAACACCTGCCTCTGACCCACACGAGTAATATTTATATTATAACAATGAGGCTTTGTTATAACCTCCTGAAGCATCACAGAAATATGAACTGAACAACCACTTTGTGATATGGACCTGATAAATGTATGACAAACCAGTTGTAAATTCAGACCGCCTTTGCTTTTTGAGTGTTGTAAAGATTGTTGCTGATGAGTGAAGCAGGTTTAAAACCCAGTGCATCTCTGTAGCTTGAAAAACGCTCTGTTGTGTTGGTTTTAGGTCAGTGTTGGTTTTTATATTGTGAAGATCTGTAGAAATTTGTGAGTGCTGAACCTGTGCCTGATTACTGTCACTAATATTTGTTGTTTAATGAATGCACTTCAGGACAACCATGTTTACAGTCAACAAACAACACATCAGAATCAATGGTGAATGTCTTTCACTGTTTACAATAATACCAGCTGATGCCAAAATGTAACAGACGTATTTGATATACTGGATATTGAATCTTGCTTATGGGACTTCTGTATATACAGTAGTGTAGGTCCTTTTTTGGCTTCAGTCTTGTGGAGATCCTGACTGGGATCCCAAGTATCGTGTGCCACCTACTTGCCTTGGTATTTCAGACCGGTGTAAGAGTGCAGTGACTGTGCCCCAACTGTTATGACCTTTTGGATTTTGCTAATACAAACCCACTTGTTTACTGACCTCAACTTGCCTTGCTCTGTCCCTACCTTTTCTCTGTCTTATCGCTCTCTCCTTCTCTCTGTCTCTCCTTAAAGTGCTGCATGATGGTGACACGGCCTTCTGAATGCTTGCTACTAACATCTTGTCCTTTGATGCTTTTGTACCTTTTTTCTTGTCGATCTTCTTGTGAAATGTGAAAGCTGATTTTTCAATGAAACTAATGACATTCCATATTTACTGGCCATATGTCTTTAATAAAGGTGATTGTATTTACATGTAGTGTTCATATTAATTTTGAAGATTGCCATCTGTGAACAGGTAAGTTTGGATGAGATAGCAATCAAGAATGTAATACTGCTGTTCATAACATACACACTTCCAAGAAAGCCTCCCTCACTTTTTTTTCTGAATGTGCCACAGTGGAGGACCTTGAACGCAATGATGGATCAACAGAGAGGCCATATTTCATGTCCCAGGGCCTGCTTTCTCTACTGAAGAAGTCCAATGAACAGGCCAAACAGGTGGATTAAATCTGAACTGTGTGTGTGTGTGTGTGTGTTGTATTTTTGTTTGTATATATTGACAAAGTGTAGTAAAAGTGCCATTTTGTTCAGGGAACTCCGCACTTGTAACTGTATTATTGTAATGAATTGTTTTCATTGTGATGTGAAGTATTTTTGTCTTGATGTCTGCCTTAACTGCTGGACTATTACAGAAGGACATATGCAGGCTAACTACTACATTAATAATTTACAGATCAATGTTTCCACTTGTGTTTTTCTTTTTTGTTGTTTTTAAATCGAGTGTTGTTTTTGTATACTGCTATGCAGTCTGCACTGTCTGAAAATCATTTACCAAAGCAGATATGCAACCTACAGGCAACTAAAACAGTGCATGTGCTTAAAAATTGCCTGAAGAGATTAATGACCAAATGCCTTACATTAAGCCTACTTTTTATAATAGCTTATACATTTTATTTGTATTTGACATGAAACATCAATCATTCTGTAAAAGATGTTTATTTTTTACATTGCATTTTTGTTTCTTTTTGTATACTAATAAAATGCTCTTTTTAATGTTAACGGGGGACTGTTTGTGGCACAGACAGGGCTCCAGTATAGCCATACATCCATGATCCCTGATAGCATGTCTAAATAAGCTCCAGTCAAACCGAGCCTTTGGTGGTAAGTGTACATGTTGCTAGGCAACAGCTGAAGGTTGGGTACTTGTTGAGTTTGAGCTAAAGACAAGAGAGTTTTCTCTCGCAACGCCGCTAAAAACTAAACATGCCATTCAGTGCAGAATCAAAGACACTTCCTCTGAGTGACCAAATAACAGAATTACAGCGCAGAATTCAACTTCTAGGTGAGTATCTTTGTCACTCATTGATTGCTAATCGTATGCTAACTTTTGTAGCTAGTGGCTACAGACACGATACTTGCTGGCCTTCAACTTTACTTGAATGTAATGTGGCTGTAGCACATATATAGGCTTCATCCAGGAGAAAAGGACGTTCGCTTAAAAAAAATAAGATTCATAAATCCTTTGATAAACCATTTTACTGCGTTGCGTGTAAGTAATAAATGTGTCCACCAGAGGGAGACAGGACTGCGTTTTATGAAAGCTCACAATCCACTATCAAAAAGAATAAAGAGAC
Source organism: Rhyacichthys aspro (assembly GCA_036850595.1). Classification (NCBI taxonomy): domain Eukaryota; kingdom Metazoa; phylum Chordata; class Actinopteri; order Gobiiformes; family Rhyacichthyidae; genus Rhyacichthys; species Rhyacichthys aspro. Next base: position 14,603,232 of record CM072148.1, on the reverse strand, counting down.
CATCAAGCAGCTTAGAGAAGAAAACACCAGACTATACAGGAAACTAGCAGCGGCTAATGAAGTAAGTTTAGTTTCTGGTGGTTGTTTTACTGGTGTTGTATTAAGCAAAGAGATAGAATGAGTTTTGTTATTTGACTTGTAGGGGGATAAACATGTTGTCAAAGTGGCATTTCATCACATGGACAAAGGCTCGGAGAAAGATGCTTTCCGCAACATGTCCGGGGGGGTAAGTTTAAGGAGCATGCCCTCACCTCACATACATTCCCTCATAATTCACGTCTTGTATTTTTTTTATTTTGTATTTTATAGACAGCTCTCTCAACTCTAGACCACAAGCTTCAGTCAAAGAAGAAGCGCCTCAATGCGCAAAAACACATCACACAGACTATGCAGCAACGCCTGAATGAGCTGATGTTAGAAAATGAAAGACTGAAACCGGAAAGCGACAGTGTCGCTAAATCTCCTGATTCTCGAGCTCAGAAAAGAGAGGAAGATGCAATGGTTGTTTATTCATAATACCATTATGCCAGACATCTCTTAGAGCCACTTTACAATTATATAGGATATCTGTTTTTATCTATATGCTTGTCCGTGTCTTTAGAAACTGAGGACTCTGGAGAATAACTTGGAGAAGGCCCAGCTAAAATGTAAGGAGGCTGAAAACATCACAAGAAACTACCTGACACTCAAAAGTCACCTACAGGTAACTCCAGCATTTAATTATGCCGAAAACAATTAAACATTCTGCAATATGGACGTATCTTAACTAGTCAGTAAAAATAAACTCATTACTTATGCTTTAATCACTAACTGCTGAACCACTTTAATTTAATTATTGAGGACTATGTGGAGCAAATAGTATGTTGTGAGGTTTTATGAACAACATAATTAAACAGGATTAATGTGTCCACTGCCATAAACATTTGCTGTACCGCTGATTTGGTATGATTTAGTTCTGACACATCAGTATGTCAAAATCTGTGTTGACATTTTGCCATTCATATTTGGTATTTCTAACTTTCATCTAAACAGAATGAGAGTCTGAATTTCTCAGGTCAGTTAGACAGTCTGGAAGCAGAAATCTTAAAACACAGAGAGGAGCTTCAAAATCTGCAGGCCATGAACCATGAAGCTCAGCTCTCGGCAGAAGTTTCTAAGGTGACTTTCAAAACCTCTGCCATGCCACACAAGCAGGATGTAATTTAAAAGGTATGTCTGTTTGTCATAATCATTTTATATTTGTCCTTTCAGGCAGAGCTACAGCAAAGAGAGGAATTGCTTTACAAAGAACGTAAAGAGAGAGAACGTTACAAGACAAAGGTTGAGGAGTGCAAAATTCAGGCAGAAAAAGTTGAGAGAAGGGTAAGTTATGCTGGATTGAACAAACCGGGGAAAAATTAGACTCATCACGTGCTTTTCAAAAACATAAAAATAAAGCAGCGTCAGTGATCAAAATATATGTTTGGATACATAGTTGTTTTCATAGAGTCAAAAAAATCCATTGTACATAGAAGGAAGTCCAACCAACCGGAACCATGTTAACAGACACATAAACATGAAAAAAGGTCACTGTTCCAACCTAACCTGACTTGCCAGATGGTTCTGTGTAACAGAGGGCTTCCAGAGAAAGCACTTGGAAAGGGCACGTACTTTAGATGAAATTGGATTGGTCTTTGGATGAAGCACCTGTCTGTTATGCAGTTTTATTCAATCAACATCAGCATTTTTTTCCATTAGTAATGGTAAAACTGGTGCTTGAACATACCCATAACTAGTTCGTAACACCATTGGTTTGGAGTTTTTGAAACTCAAAAATCATGCAAAAATGCAGCTGCTGCACAAGATACTTTCCCAACACCACAATGTAAACAAACACTACCAACCGCGTAAGGCTCCTATATGACAATTATGGCTCTACTAACAGCGATGGTAACATGTGGTATGTGCAGGTGCAGAGGACAGCCATACAGCCAGATGACCTGAGCAGTGAGCCCCAGCGCAGCACCACCAGGATGGCCGGGGAGGAGGATAAAGTCATTTCGACTTTTGAAGATGTTTTTAGACGAATCAAGGAGGCTACTGGAGTAACTGATATACAGGTACAAATTCTGTGTAGCGTTGGTGTTAATGGTGCTAATAAAATTGGAATAACATTGGAAGCTATATAATACTTGGTGATGTTGCTTTCTGATTTCCAGTAAAAAAAAAAATACTTGGAAAACATTATTAATGGGTGATTATGAAAGAAGAGTTATGCTAATCAGCTAGCATGCCTCCCCTTTGATTAAAATAGCTTTGTAGGGATCATTGCAAAAAAGGAAGTTACCTTGTATAATTTATGTGTGAACTGTTTACTCTTTGATTTAGTCCTATATCTTTATTGACCTTACTGCCTGAGTTTGTGATTTTCATAGGAGGTTGCAGAGCGCTTTGTCACTCAGAAAGGAACCCATGACCATCTGGAAAAATTGATGGAAGAAAACAAAAAGGTGCTTGTGCAGCTAAAAGAGCAAAAGGAGCTCCTGAACCAAGAGTTTCAGGATAAGAAGTATTCTGGGGAGGCAAAACTCTCCAAGTAAGACACCCCAGACAAAATTCCTTATCATGAAAGACATACTCTGTCTAATATAAGTACACTTTTACTTGACAGGGACCAACATATTCTGGAGGAGTGTGAGCAGCAGCTGCAGGCCGCTCAGAGAAGATGTGACGAAGCTAAAGAACATCTGCATGATCTTGATAAAACACTCAGTACGGTCCAAGCTGGAGTAGAGCACTTAGCAGACAAACTTCAACACATCACGCTGGTAAAAAGTCTTTGTGAAATGTTATGATGATGATAAGTTTCAGATTACTTTAACTTGCCTCTTAATGTAATATAATTGAATTGGTTTTTCTTCAACCTTCCCATTTTTTTTCCTTCCAGAGAGAGGAGGACACATCAACGGTGGTATCAACAGACTCCAGATTGGTAGATCTTCTGAGCGAGTGTGAACAGAAGATACAGTTACTACACAATGAGCTCCAGGGAAAAGACCTCTCTGTGATTATGAAGATGATAGAGGATGAAGAAGTAAGGAAAACAACAGTCACAACAACACACTGCATGGTTAGGGCATGATTCAGGCCATAGCTCTATAATATTTAAAAACCACTGGAGCAGCCCTTTAGAGACTCGCCCAAACAGATAATTGAATGAATCACATTGTTCAGATTAAGAGGAAATGTTGGCACATTGACAAAACTTCACTAACAGCCTCCCTGACGTCACTCAAATTATTTAAATCCTAAATGCGCCAGTGTGTTTTTATTAGTCCACATGGTTTTGTTTTTGTATGCTGTTTATTTAATTACCTGGAAACACCATCAACAAATACAACTGAATAAAAAATATTTTATATTCTATATAAAAGCAAGTGAGTTGATTTAAGTAGACTTGAAGACAAAATCACAGTGTTTTCTACTGTGTACTGTGAGTAAAGGCACTGACAGAAGTCTATAGACTACCGCACGGTGTATATGCTTAGTAATGGTCTAACTCTTCAATGGAGCCATTAGACCCAAGTGAAGTATTTGTTTTTGATTAGTAATGCTCGACAGCTCCTTTTCTGTTTGAGAACAGAGCATATCAGTCTGACCTATACACAAAACACATAACAGTCTGACGACCATTGGCTATTGACATTGACTGCTTTACAGTCACATTGGTTTATTGAGGCTATTATCATTGTGAGTGACGGAACTGTGAGCTGATAATTTCAAAAGCAGTCAAGCTTTGTTTGCAAAACAATTCTGCTATTTTGGTCAAATATACAAGCTTGTATTTTATCTTGGCTTGACTTACTTGATATAGGAGATTTTAATCATCAAGCTTTTGAGTATATTCTTGCTCTGTGCAGTTCTTTCTCAAAATCGAGGGGAAATTGCCGACCTACAACACTCGTGTCCTGCTGCCTGAGGACCAGAGGCAGGAGCCTTTTGATGACGGTCAGTTGTAGCCTCACACAAAAGACACACATTTATTGTGTATTTGTGTTGTTTCAACTGTTTGTGTTTTAGAAGAGGAGAGCGATGAAGATGAGGCCGGCACCATTTCACGAGAGGCATTGAAACGACAGTCACAGCTTATAGTTGACTCCAAGTTCAAGAAAAAGCCTTGGAAGAAGAAGAAGTAGCTGTGATAATGCATTACAATAAATGGAAAAACAAAATACGAAATACATCATCCAAAACTATTGTGTAATAATTTCATATATTTATGTTATTCATGGTCTGTCTGTGAAGCAGGTTTCTTTGGTTTATTCAGACAATTTTTTTTTTCTTAATTTTCAGTCAAAACATACATTTTAATGTTACGCACTCAAAATATTTGTCCATGTATTCAATTCTAATATGTAGTTATTCATATTGCTCACTTGCTTTCATAGAAACCCTTTTGCTTTCTCCAAGGTAAGGCTTGGTCCTGGCATGTGAATTATTCTTGTAATCCTTAGCATCTCAAAAATGACCCTGAACACTTCACTCCAGCCTTTGGATAATTAGTTCAGTGATTGATGATTGGTTAGTGGTACTAGTTATTAGCTTTAAAAATTGCAAAAACTGTAGATGACGATCTTGAGTGACGATGGTGACGCATGATGTCAGCTTCAGTAATTGACTAAATAAGTTCAAAATGACGAATAGATATGTTTAGCTCAGTTTTTGTCTGTGATTTACCTTATTCACATTTTATTGACCATTAAATGTTTGATAAATGTCTGACAAATATGCCCAATACTTTTTTCTTTTTTCTTTTTTTTTGCTACTGAGGAATTTCATGTAAAATCATAAGATATGACCTATATGACTTTTTTAACAGGTGTTTCTGTTAATGCCTACGAAAACAAGAAAATCAGGGTTGTACCATAGGGTTGTGCAGGAGTTTTATTGGGATTTCAGTCAACCAATCAGGAATTAGAGGCTGCTCTGCGCTTCCTGTTTTGGAGTTTTGAAACTGTGCCAGGACAAATTGTGCGCGAGCTTCAGTCTCACATGCTGCATATCTTCAGCCAAACTCAACATGTATTTGCACTTAAGCTCCGCATTAAAACGTGTCACTTGTGCAGTTTTGTGTTTTCACCTCTTAAACGGTTAACTTTAACCCCTCAAAGGTAAGATTAGCTCGAGAGATCACTCTCAGCTCCCTAACGCGACAAAAATGTACATTTCATAAATGGGTACGCCAATTATCTAAATTGTTTGCGTGGGGGATAGGTTCAAGATGTTGTTTTATATTCTCATCAGCAAAGCAGTGGGCTAGAATAATGGGATGCATATGAAAATAGGAATTATAATTATGCATTAGTGTGCACAGGCGAACCGGGGGTAGGCGCACGCAATCACGCACGTACACACACAGCCTACACATTACACACATACTCACGGAGCAGCGTCCACCCACAAACACGAGGAACAGTCATTCCTCCGATAAATGCCAGAGTCTGTCATCCAGCTTTCACACTATCTCTCTCCACACACTGAAATCCTCCAGTCAGACTGAACAGAAACTACTCCTCCAGCCATGATCTTCATCAGAAATCAACAGGGATACTATTACAGTTAAGTGACTATATTATCTTATTTTCATATAATAATTATTTTTGAATGTTGATGATTTTTGCTGTAAAATGCCTTTAGCAATTCAATATTCATTTACAAACTAGTGCTATGATCTAAGTCTGATTCTTTCTCCTTTTTTTGCTCATGGTTTGTGTTTTGTAGTCTTTATGTGAAAAAATAGAGTGAAATTAGTTAAACAAGATTAAAGTCAATTGAACAGAACCACACAAATAAAATGTAGGTTGCTATATGGGCTACTTGCCTATACTTTTACGTTCTAAGTTTATTTAGACTTAAATGATAATCATCAGTTCATTCTGACCTTTGTGCAGTTGTTTTCCTGTCGTATATATTTAGTTAGATCATTCACGTCAATGTGCTGCTGGTAAATTGAATCACTCCAACACTGTCTCTCTCTGTGTCTTACCCTAAATGTAAATTCAATTATTCCCAACCCAGATCTTTGTTGTGGTGGGGACTATGCTTTGTGAAACTGATACAAAACAGACAATGATCCTTTGCAGAGAAATGTATAGCTGATTTTCTCATTTCTTCCCCTGACACAGATGAAACAGCAGGTGAGGGTGAGCTCTGAGGAGGTGCGTGGGTCTGTGGCGTGACACCGAGTGGGAGATGAGGACCGTTCTTCCTGTTTGTGGAGGTGGTGATGGAGGGGAGTCCCACAACCTCCGCAGCAAAGTGGGCATCATGAAAAAGCTTCTGTGGCTCAAGAGGAACATCAGTGAAGACATCCACACAGACAGGGAGCCCGGCGTTTGGCTCAGGAGCTTTCAGTCTCTTGATGTAGATGCACAACACGAGGTATTATTTCAAGGCCATCCAGTTGCCTTTACCTGGGTCATTTTAATAGAGACTCACTTGAGATTACTATGGCTTGTCCAGAGTAAACACAGGCCTACAAATGTAAATCAGGTTAACATCCTCATCTATCAGATATGAAAATAATGTGGGAAAAGGCAATAAAACGCAGCCGCAGTTTTCAGATTATGGAAAACACCACTTCAAAACAAATGTCACGTAGATAAAGAGTACATGGTGGATTCAAACCTAAGCAAATCACCAGATTTTACAACCAGCAATGAGTACTATGTCTAAAATTGTGTCTAAAAATGCATTTGCCCAGTACAGAGAGTTACAGATGAAACGTTTTTAAGTTCAGTCAAATCTAGAGTTGCTCATATGAAACCTCCTGTGTTTTTGTATGTTTTTTACATATAAATAACCACAAATGATCACTTTTAATCTTTTTTCTTTTATATTGTGCTTATGAATGCAGCACTGTGGCGGACAATTAGGTTGTTGTTTATCTGCAGACACTTTCGTTGTTCCGCATTGTGATTGAAATGTTTTCATATCTTTCACATGAGCCTGACCAGGAAGTAGTTCAGGAAGAAGTATATTCCTAAAAACATTTGGTCATCTGGTTTTCTGCGTGCAGTCTTTCACTTCATTCCCGTCACCTCATCACTCATTCATGTGTCTAATTGGCACTAATTGGACTTTAGTAATGCTCTTTTGTTCAGCCTCAATGAAAAGCACAAATTTTTGGTTCAGGGGGAAACTCATTAGACAGACAACAAGTTTATTGTTTGTTGAGCTTTGAGAACAATGGACAGTGGATGCTGATGCTCATTAATGAAATGTATTGAAAATCAGTGGTTCCTATGCAGCAGAGGATTTGAAGGATCTATATTCACACCTGTCTCTAAAATTAGAGCTAGCATTGCTATTTAAAGGCTGACAGACCTGTTTCATGTGGTATGTCCTCTCCACGCCCCTGACATCATGGGAAGAAACTAGTGACTAGTGGTTGTTTAGGGAGAAACTGCACTGTCTGGATTCTTGAAAGGCCACATCAAAAAAATGACTGATGTTGGCCTACAGTCAGCCACTATGCTCCAGCTAGAATGATGTCTTTATTAGTAAAACATGCTTCTTGAGTAAAACTTTAAATAAGTATTTCCTGATGATGTAGGACTTTCATTAAGAAGAATATAAAATAAACTGTAGCTGCACTTTGAAATTTGAATATGAAAATTACACACACTCCTTATTGAAGAAGCTCTAGTTTAAGTTGAAATTATGCTTAGAGTAATCAACATAAATATGTTCACTTGTACAAATTTTACAGCTTTAGAATGCAAGGCACCCACATTTTCCTGAAGTGCAATTGCAGTGAAGAGCATTGAAACCAAAGTAATGAGGCTCTTTTGAAAAGCAGAAAGTTAAAAAGTGTGAAAAGGCATTCTCAGATTTAGAGCTCTCACAATTATATAATCATAATTATATAATTGTGTGTGTGGTTAGTCTTGTAGTTCAGCAGTTAATTCACACAAGGCTAATTGGCGTATCACATAGCAACAAAAACACCTCTATTAAACATGGGACAAACCTCAACTTTAGAAAATGACATGAAGACTGAAAAGGCATTCCTGTTTTGTTTTTTTATCCTTTGATTCAAAAGTTCTTAAGCAGAAATGAAATGTTTTTAATGTTTAGCTCTTATAAACAAGATGCCCCCATTCTTTAATATAAGGACTTGAGCACCTGAAAGATTAATATAATATAAGCAGCTGAAAAAACTGTATTCATTTGCTTAAAAATGTAATAAGTAATGTTAAAAAAAAATACAAACAAACAACAAGAACATTTGCTAAAAATAATTTTAGCCTCCCATCAAAGTTTTACTGCTCATCCGAGTCTTTCCGCGCAGCTCATTGGCCAGCCTCGTACAGACCCCGCCCACACCTGCTGCTAAGCCCCGCCCCCTGTATACCGGTCATTCCTCGGTGTACTCCTCACGTCAGTCTCAAACCCGTGCGTCCTCTGTCGCGAATAACTCCTAACTCCTGAGGCTGTGCCAGGAGACCGATAAACTTTTTGACTTTGTTTTTCACTTTGAATTCAAAATGGATGTTCCACATGTGGCTCAGATGGATGTAAGTGATCGGAAGACGGAGATCAATCCCTAATAGCTTCTCGTGTTGTTGAGTTTATGATTTCTTCACTCACGCAAGATAACATGGGGAAATGGCAGTTTTCGATGGTAGGTTATTAATCCTGCTCTTATACGGCTATTACACTTTTTTTTTTTTTTTTTGCAATTTTGTTGTTTTGTTTAATGTTGACTGAAGAAACCATTAACCTGCTGAAAGTTTAGTTCTAACGTGAAACCTAATTTGTTGTAACCAGGTCAAAGTCATTGATACTGGCATTTCCTAAGTACTTTCTGTGCTTATGATGTGTTAAGGTCTCATTGTTTTCTGCACACTGGTTTCTGTCATGCGATAGGAAGGGTTTTCAGCCATGGTTTGGCTCTTTTGTTATTACTCAAACAGATAACATTGTGCTTACATAAAGCCTGTATGGGTAGATTGCTGCAGGGTCAAAGAATAGGATGACACATACACCTTTTTGTCTCTTAATTGTGTTTACATGTTCACATAGTGATACCTTACAGATTGTTTGCCCCTTCTTTCAGTAAAATAGCTGTAGTATCGGGTAAAAAAAGTATGTCTTTTGGATTATTTACATTATTGATATATGGCCAGACAAGCACTCAAACTGCCTATAAAACTATGCCAAATTGGTGTGTATCCTAACTGATATCTTTATGAATTGTGACATTTACTGCTGCTACAATAATATGCTCATCATTTATATTAAGTATTGTGTTAAGTTCTATAACGTTTTAAACACTTGCTAACTGGTTTGTTTATCGTATTATTATTTCTGACAGTAAAAGCATAGGTTGAGGCAAAATGCAACAGCCCCAAACATGGTTCGTTCCACATATGTAGTAAGCGCAGTACGATGAACAAAGAGGCATTTGCCCAGCTTCCAGCCACCAATTGTCTGTTTGTCAAAGTTCAAGACTGGGTCATCAACAGCTGCCAGTCATTTGTCCTGAAATGAGTCAATTTGAAGGTGCTTAATGTGTTTATGAGTTACGTGTCGTTGATGTATGATCCTAACCAGACTATAAGGCTATATTGTTTTCACTAGCTGCATCGTAGATAATAACCTTGCCTATCTCTGTGGCAGGACCCAGTGCAGGAGTGGGGTGAGGAAGAGGAGGATGGCGCTGTGTTTGGCATCACACTGCGCCGAGAGCCTGTTGTGCCGAGCCCAGATGCACCAGAGCAATCCACAGCCTTCAACTTTGCCCAGTACCACACAGTGAAGCTGCGCAGGCTAAAGGCAGCCACCCTGGAGCGCCTCGTTACCCATCTGCTCGACCCTGAGCGCCAGGAGCAGGACTTCACCCGAGTCTTCCTCTCCACCTACAGGGCCTTCACCTCGACTAACAGCCTGATCGAACTGCTGTTTCAGAGGTGAGAACTGTCCACAGGAGACAGACATGTGCCAACAGAAGGCATGTGGGCTCATTAGGTTTATTTATGTTTTACACAAGTATGTATTTACAGGGCAACATTTTAAAATCAGCATGCATAGTGTAAGAAATCCATTTGTATCAAAGTATCATAGATGTTGGCTTTAATAATGTTATCAGAGGGCAAGTACACAGTTGTGCCCTTTTGTATTGCTTCTTAATTCTGTGACATTGATATACCCCAGTGTGTCCTACTTTTTAAAGGTCTAACAATAAATATAAATAACCAGGCTTTACAACGTGGTACATTGTTATCTACTAAAGACTGTGGGTTTTCACACCCTTTCCACGTCAGTAGAGCTATTCTCAAGGCAATCTCTGATGTGAGGCCGACTTCAATGACGGCCATTATATCGTCATGCTTTATACAAATAAGTCACCACCTTTGTACCTTTGCAGTGCCACGTAATGAATACATCCTCCACACCCATCTCTGGTGCTTCTTCAACCAGCTTTGAATATTGTTGGCTTCAAGATTTAATTTGAGTAACAATGAAAATTAGATCCAAGATTGTACACACCCATATTTATTTGTTGCCTTGGAAGACACTTCCGAAATAATTACAAATGAATGTGTGATATGTGCTATTGGTGCTGCTGTGGTGATTTATTGTTTGACAAACAGTCACCCTCATATCTGTGTTGCTGGTGGAAACAGGTTTTCTACAAACCTTAGAGGGATCATCCTCAGACCAAAAAGGGAACTGGGCTCCCCTTTTTTTCACGTTTTAAGCCACATGCAGCTTGTTGTTACCTCCACAAAATATCAACCATTTCTTTTCTCATTTAATATAAACAGCAGGAATTATATTTATAATAGTTCATTTAGGAAAAAAAATGCATGCATGTGACTTTTTTAACTGGCTCGACAACAGGTTTTATTTTAAACTGGGTGTATTTTAATGATACACTCAGCACAGATTGAAATATTTATCTACTCCTCTCCACAAAAGACAGCCTCCAAGCCCAGGGAACCCTTTTTGATGTTGCAAGAACATTTTGATTTAATTGGCAGTTAAAATGAATAACAATAGGCAATGAGAAAAAATAACCTTTAAAATCATAAATAAATAAAACACAGGTTTTGTTTTAAATGCCAAAGACAGGTTGTTTTGAAATATTCACTTGCTGCAGGCTGTCTTTGGCCCTTGATTCTCATATGTCAGGCTTACCCCCCCATTGTTTGCTTCACACCCACTGTACCAAGGCCACAGTCTGTCCACTGTCACTGTCAGGATTTATGGTGTTGCTGGACATTTCCACAGGATGATCACATATTCTGGTTTACAGGATTTCCCTTTCCCCATTTGATCAGACCAGAGTGTTCCCTCTAAATTTGTGATCTTTTTAAAATGTAACCTTCAGCTGACAAGTGTGTTTCCTTTTGTACAGAGATGAATTCGTGGCCAACTCCGATAACACTGTTTGTACACGCAGGTGAGTGGGGCCACTTATCAGCCAACAAAGTCACATCCAAATTAAGAAACTGTTATCTTATCGTCTGTTTTTCTCTTCTCATTAGTGGATTATCACATGTGATCCGATTATGGCTTGAGGAATACAGTGAGGACTTCAACGAGCCCCCTCAGTGCCAGTCACTGAGGTTCTTGTGCGCCCGCATGCGACGCCGTGTCTGTTTCCGGCGATTGGTCCACACAGCGGAAAACCTGCTCAAGAGACTCCAAGAGCAAGGTAACAGGGGACATGAGATTATGCAGCATTTGTTTATGTCCTGCCATAACGAAGCATGAAGTACTGTCAACTGTGCTTTGGTCACGGTGGTGTCTCTGTGTCAAGCTGCATCACGTTAGATAACACAATATCAGCTCAAGGTGTGTCTGAGAAGTATTGTAAAGAGTGAGTTCAACTACATAATGAAACAAATGAATGGTAAAAATCTGTTTTTATACGTCGTGCTGCCTTAGGTGCTGCTCCTTTTTTTTCAGTAAGAATTTAAGCTTTTTTTGTTGACTGTAAATCTATATTATGTGTTTTTCAGATCGTGCCCAGTTGTCGTCAGAACCAAGCACTGAGTCATTACAGCTGGACCGACAAGACCAAGAGGAAGTGTCAGAAATGTTCAGTTCAGGGAAAGACAAATCCATCACAGACTTCGCTGTCAGAGAAGTGGCAGAGCAGCTGACGAGACTGGACGCAGTAAGTGTAATTCACCTTGAGGTTAACTGTGCGTCTTAGTGTTTTGGAATTATATCTCACCGTCGTCCTTCATTTCTCAGGAGCTGTTTGTCAAAGTGAAGCCTTTCCACTGTCTGGGCTGCGTCTGGTCCCAGCGCGACAAGAAGGAAAATCGAAACCTGGCGCCCACCGTCCGTGCCACCATCTCGCAGTTCAATGCTGTCACCAACTGTGTCATCGCTTCACTTCTCTGCCCTTCGACCAGCTCTTCCTCTTCCTCTACCATCTCATCACCTTGTCCTTCTACCTTCCTGCTCCCTCCGTCCGCTGGCCCCAGCTCACCTCGCTGCTCGCACACTAACCCTGCCCACAGAGCACGCATCATTGAACGTTGGATCGCTATAGCACAGGTTAGGCTCATGAGAAAAACATATATAGAAATAATGATATAAATAATGATATAGAGTAATGACAAATAGTGACATGCATGGACAGACGTAATAAAGCGGTACTGTGTGTTCACAGGACTGCAGAGAGCTGAAGAACTTCTCCTCTTTAAGGGCCATCCTTTCAGCCCTTCAGTCCAACGCTGTGTACCGCCTCAAAAAGACCTGGGCAGCTGTCAACAGGTCAGTAAGCAGTTTAAAAATGATACATTTATATATTATAACAATAATAACATGTAGTTAGGTCTGTAATAGGGATATGCCAATACCACTTTTTCCATAATATCAGTACTAACAATTGAGTACAGCTACAAAAAACACTACAAATTATCCATTAGCTTTAGTGCCACTATTTGCAGCTTTTAACTCTCAAGAGGAGCATAATTTTACAGTTTGTTGTATCATTTAAAGTCAAATATTTCCAAACGGTACTGCATAGAGAAAGAGGAGAAGTATCGGAGGAGAGTGTGTAGTGAAAATGTGAAAAATCAATCATTTCTCCTGTATGTTTTTAGGGATTGCATGGCCTCATTTGACCATCTGTGTGAGACCTTTCCTGATGAAAACTGTGTGCTGAGAAGTCGAGAGATCCTAGTCGAGGTAATTACACCACACAGACATACAGATCTGCAGTCATACAATTTCAGGTGCGTCAGTTTACTAATAGAAGAAATAGTTGGACAGGGGTGTGTGTTAGGGCTCGGGTATGTAGTACAGCAGCGTTGCTCGACTTCTTGATGCATGTGTAATCGCTTGTAAAATCCATTCTTTGGCTGTACAATTTAAAAGGGTTTAAACTGTATGCGTTTTTGGTTTGTAGGTTCAATTGTTTTTTGTCTTAAAATATACTCTTTCAGTTTCGCTGCTGCCCTTAAGGTGCTGTTTGTGGAAAATGAACTCAGTACTGTGTGCTTATCACCAGTGTGGTTTCTTTGTAATAAGGAACAGCCAGCGTTTTTTTAAGTAGGAATAATAGTTTGTCAGGTGCCTTCTTATGTAACCATTGAAAAAAAGGGCTACAGTGTGGTTTTCAAAGCTGACAGACTTGTCTTTTTACAGGATGACAGTGCCACTCCCGGCTCAAAATCACCACAGCTTTGCCCAAGACACATGGTAAGTCTCACGCACAGTATATTTAATACATGAAATTTAAAACACATATCTATTTTCACACATTTTCCTCTCCTGTAAACATAGGTTAACTTCCCCTAGCCTAGTTTGCATTACAGTACTGTTAAACCTTATCTCATGTTATAATAAGTCATTGTTTTTCATGTCTTCAGACCACAAGCAGTGGAGTTGTCCCGTACCTGGGCACTTACCTGACCGTCCTGACCATGTTGGACACAGCCCTCAATGACACAGTCGAGGTGAGCTCACATTAGGCCTAGAACAAGCCATACATACTTTTTCATAATGGTAATATTAGACAATAACATTTTCTTATGTCTGTTTAAAGGATGGACTCATTAACTTTGAGAAACGCAGACGGGTAAGTGTCGCCTCCTAGTGGTGTCTTTTGAAGACAACAGCCAATTTACATTTACTAATTTTTTACTTAGTCTTTGTGGACTTGGCTTATGCCATTTTGCCTTCTTCTTGTATTACATTAATGCTTTATTTCGGTCTTTTTCAGGAATATGAGATTCTGTCTCAGATCCAGCAGCTCCAAGCGTCCTGTTCCCACTACAGCCTTCCAGTGAACACTGAAATCACCAGCTGGCTGCAGGCTCACACTCTGCTGACAGATCAAGAGAGGTGAGACACACCACCATAAAAGTATATGTCGAGTGGATTTCTCTCTGAAAACAGTTTACTCAAATTTACCTTGTTTTATTGTTTATTGTGTCCTAAAGCTATGAGCTGTCCCGTAAACTGGAGCCCCCGGTTGACCCCTGTCCAAGTTCTCCAAGCTCATGGAGCAGTCGTCTGCGTACAAAAAAAATAATTTTGTAAGTTTGCCCTTAAGCATAAGGCTAGGTTTATTTGCAGAACATACATCATGTACATCTCCTCACTGGGTGTACTGTTATGAATGTAAATGTGTACTGTGTTAATTCAGGCTGCGAACGGGCAGTGACAGCTCTCCTCGAAAGACTCATGCTGACCAGATCAGTGTCTCATCATCCAGCTCCAGCAGCTCAGACATGGAGGATCTGTCTGTTCCACAGCCCTCTCCACTCAGAATCAAATTAAAGGTAATGCCCCAGTTGGGTCTTCGCAGTGATTTGAAAACGAGCAACTCATTAACATTTGTAAATTAATTGCGTTTTTACACCAGTCTCTCTCAGGCTCCCTCCACAACGTTGCAGAGGACTTCTCCACGTCGTCACCCTCTCCGAGCTTATCCAGTTCGTCGTGCAGCTCGTCACATCCAGACCTCAGCTCAGCCTCACTTGGCCTGAGCCCAGAGCATTTGACTTCTGCCAGCTCATCTCAGACTCCGCTGCCCGTCTACAACAAACAAGTCGCTGACTCTTGTATCATAAGGGTCAGTGTGGAGTGTGTCAGCAATGGAAATGTCTACAAGAGTATTCTGGTGAGGACAGAGATGCTTCAGTGTGCTAATGTCAGATAAAATTGTTCTGGGACAGTAGCTGACTTGGGTTTTTTTTACACACTAGTTGACCAGCCAGGACCACACACCTCAGGTAATTCAGAGGGCTCTCGAGAAACACAATATGGAGGATCTCAGCTGCAATGATTTTGCCCTCTACCAGATGCTCAGCCATGGAAAAGGTAAACTTCAGCTCTATTCCCTCTAAGTGTAAGATAATGGACAACACTTTGTTTTTATACCACTTAACCTTTTTTTTTTTCTCCCACAGAGCTACAGATTCCAGACAAAGCTAATGTATTTTACGCCATGTGCACTTCCGACAATTATGACTTTGTGTTGCGCCAGCGCTGGAGGAGCCATGGGAAACGCTTTGGCTCATCTTCAAGCCCCGCATGTCAAGCCCCCACAAAGTCTCGCTTTGGCAAGTGAGGAGCAGGCTTAAACGGAGGTGTATGTGTAGAAAATGGTATTGCTACCCATGTGTAGAAGAAACCTGCCACTGCACAGCTGCTGCCGATAAAATCGCGTCAACAACAGATGGCTTCTACTGTGCAGCTAAATGTTCTCATCACAGAGCAAGATGTGGCAAGCGAAAACAAATAAGGTCTTTTACAGGCTTTTGTTTTGTCTCAGCTGGTTTCTGAAGGACAAGTGCTGTAAATGAGAAGGGCAGCTTTGAGTTTGTTCAACTGAATGGTGAAAGAAGAACTGTGAAAGCAGGAGAGAAAAAGGAACTTGAAGAGATCTTCATGTAGAGCAAGGCCATAAATCATACAGGACAACCATAAGACTCCCTGAACAATGTTTCTGCACATGATGCTCTATGAAGTGATTTGTTATGTTTTAGAGAAGAATTCAATATTTTACTGTAATCTAATGTAAAATTATCAATGTAAGTTATTTATTGCATATCAGTATTTTATGGCAAAATATTAGTAGAAATATGCTTCTGTGGTAATTTTTTTTTATCACAGTCTCTTCGGTGTTCTTTACACTGATGTAAATAAGCTGCAATATTATTTGGAAAGCACAACTCAAGTTAGTATTATTTTAAATGAAGGATGTGGATACTGCTGATCACTTTAACCACTTTATTGATGATAAATACTGTATATGTAAGACAATGACAGTTTCAGACTTTTTTTTGTTTTCTTGCCACAGTCTACTGTCTATTGTCTACCGACTTTTGTTTCCTGACAGCTAAACCCTACTGTTTGCTGTGAATTACATGAACATGAAGAGTGTTTTTGAATGTGAAAATGAAATGTTGTGTATGTTGTTTTATAATGATGCATTGAATCATGCCAGTGATGCAAGAGTCACCCTTAAACCAGAACAAACACCTTACATTTATTGCCATACAAGTAAAACCCACAATAGTGGAAGTTGCTGCTCAGATTTGGGAGAGATATTTACCACTTTATCACTGGCTTCAGATTCAATGGCCTTTGGTTTTTAAAACACAAGGTGAAAGGCTGGTGTCTTATTTTGGCAGCTGAATTATATGAAGGATCTACAGAGTGGCTGCTGTTTGTCTCTATATGTCTCTACAGAGCAGCTGTCAGACAGGCTATTTTTGTCAGAATTATTTTTGCCTACATTGTCAATGTTCTCATTTTTTATTTGAACAAATATTTTGAAGCACTATCCAAGCACTTCAAGTTTAATATATAGTAATAAAGACCGTTAAAGTATATTAAGCATTTATTCAAGTGTCCTGTCCTGTTTTTCATCAAGATTATTTGCTGCATTTACTGCAAACTTTGGGCTCAGCTATGGCTCAACTAACGTGTGCACTTTGTGAACAGCAGGTGGCGTCAGAGGAAACATTTTGACTTTGTTAGTTCCTTTACACTTCATAGGAATGACTTAAGGCTCTAGTCTGTTGAGAAAGATGAGAAGCTATTCAAGCTAAAGACAGGAAAATAGCAGACTGAAATACTAAAAAAAACAAAAACAATGTTGGGTCAGCTGCTGACGCTCACCTTCTACTGCCCGATGAAACAAACCTGATTTGGCTTAACTGATAGACCTGATGCCTTATGACATTATGTAACTTTTTATTGTAAAATATAGCTTTGAAATGTGGTTTATTTTGATGGCTATATGACATAACAAAAGATTAACCTGTCTTTTATTGGCAAATTGCAACCATCTTGTAAATGCATGTAAATGCATGTCTTGTGTTAACTTACACCAGTGCAGGCCTAAGTGTGGAGTACTTTAGTTGATGGCGTTCCTCCAAAGTTATGTGCTGTTGCTGTAATTTGATGAAGGGCCACCTGAAAGGCGTCATGGTAACCGTGTGATCTTTAACCTTAAACTACTGAATTAGTCAGTTTAGTGTGATTAGTATAATCTTTCTGTAATATCTTTTGTTTTATAGATAAGATAAGCCGCTGCCAATGTCCATAACATAAAACGAAATGTGTGAAAAAGTATGCAATCAAAAAATGTTTTCTAATAGAATAAATAACTTACTTTTAATATAGTGACACTAGTGACACAGTGCATACAAGTAAAAGTTAACAAAAAATACTCAATTATTGCACAGAGGATGGTAATGTCCCCACACAGATTGTATCAAAGACAAAGTTTATGAAACTGCAGTTGTGTTCATATATTTAGTTGTTTTGTATTCATCCTTTGGTCTCCTATCAATGTTTTTTTTATTGTTTTGTTTTATTGCATTGAAGCAGCACCTCAAAGGCTATATTTATCCCACAGGCCTTGAGTTTAGCATCTGTGGTTTACACCCAGTACAATCACATGATCTCGCCGCCCTGACAGGATGTTTCACAGAGGTGTTTGTGTGTGTCTGTGTGTGTGAGAGAGAGAAAGAGAAAGAGAGGAAATACACTGAAACACAAACAAGCTAATGTCTTATTCTTGGGGTAATATTTTCCTCTCTGTTGTGGTTGTGGTTTCGCGGTGTCCTGCTTTGACCCTGGCCCCCTTCTTCTCCGACACAGCCCTTACAACATCCACTCCAATGTGCTCCGGGACACAACACGCCTCTTGCCTCAGATGAACTCCAGCTGCAGATCACTGTTCAATCATTGAGAGGAAGACGACCACTAACACCGTTTGCATCTAATTAGCAGGAGATAAATGTAACTCTGTTGAAGCCAGACACAGAGGAGTCATTTGAATCATGTTATAAATAATACAAGGCTGTGTCGAGGCAGATGTGTTAAAAGTATAACAAGTGGTGCCAAGTTTAATCCTGATACATGCAGTGGGTGTGGCTAATACAGTCTACAATCATTTTACAGTCTTGACCTAAAAACTCACTGCGCACTGTACGCCCAACATGATTTATGACAAAATAAAAGACCACATGGGGGCACTATTAGGATCAGTTACCAATGAGTCCGCTCCTGTGACCTGAATTTACAAGCATTTGTGATTTCATCAGCCACACTCAAAGGTTAAAGATGGTTTCAGATGCTTGCTGTGTAGCTCAAAGACTTTGTGGTTTTCTTCAACTGCAATTAAAGCTACTGTCAATTCATAACATTTGGCTCTTAGGCCCAGGACACACCTCGTACTTTAATCACTTTATGACACGCGTTTTTCTGTTTGATTAAAGTTATGAGATTAACTGTTGCGCACACATGACATTTTCTCTACTTGTTTCGCTTTATAATTATTACAGTGTTATCTCCATCCATTTTTCTCAACTCTAATCTAGGTCACGGGGCAATGCCCACACTTCCCTCTCCCCAGACACTTCCTCCAGCTCTTCTGTGGAAATGCCAAGGTGAACCAAGGCCCATTAGGAGACGTGGTCCATCCAGCATGTTCTGGGGCAACATTATCTATCACAGCAAGAAGTTGTAGGGTTATTTGATGCTTTAATAGCTTCAAAAATATTTTACTTTGTTTTTATTTTGGTGATTACTGTGCTTCAGTAATTCAGTTATGAGGGTCAAACTTACATAAATATGAATATAACCATCCAAAAAATATAATCATGTTGTTTACTGTGTCTTTTAGCTTAATTTGCTTCAATTGGTTTTATAATTGTGTTCAGACTGCCAAATTAAAAGCCTAAAAGTTAAAAGTTACACATATATTTTTACTCTTTCAGTGCTTTCTGCAAAAAAGCACAGTTGAGTTATTAACCCTACATTTTTTTCTCCTCTCTTGTTTTCCATCAGGGTCAAGAAATTTGCCGCTTACAGTTGTGCTTTAGTTGGCACATTTAAACATAAACTATGTTAAATTTCTGTTTTTAAATCTGTCCACAGAGTGTGCCCAGAGTCACGCGCCACTGACCACCTCGTTGTGTCACGACAGGAGATGAACGGTATGCCTCCTGTCCACTCAGCTGACACAAATAACCAACGACTAATCACAGATTAGTCTGCGCGCAGACTGTAGCTACAGTAAAATGTACACATGTGATCGACCGTTTGTCAGTCACGCTCAGTCCCTCAGTAGGTCAGTGGAGTAGATTTGGTCCCACACTCTTGTAAACACATTTCTAACTAATTCCCTCTGTGTTTTCTTGTGTGTGTGTGTGTGTGTGTGTGTGTGTGTGTGTGTGTGTGTGATTGTACAGTAGACAGATGGAAGAAATAGCTGAGACTAATCTAAAGAGGTTAATCCACTTAATAATAACCACGCAGCCTGAGTGCGGCAGGTTACCTCACTCACAACAGCCTCCACATGTTGTTTGTCTGCAGCACCTCGTAACGGTGGCCTACATGAAAGAAACGCACACTCTGCATTATTCCACTCAGCTATGTAAACTGTATCTGCAGGAGCACATAGATTAAACATGATCTAAAGCCCCAATGGCAAGCCTTTGCAAGTATTTAGGTCTTCCTTTTTTTCTGCCTTCAAACAGGTTAAAGTTAGGCCATGTTTTGCATAAATCAACTTTTAAAAGGAAGAGGAATTGAAGCTGTGGGTTCACTTCTTGGTGCAAATGGATTGAGCTCAGCTGGATTTTTGTATCTAGACTTTCGACTACTGTAATATTGAAATAGAATGGTTTATTAAAGTTTAACACATTTAAGAAGCTTTCTGAATGCCAAACATCAAGGTCATGTGTTTTGGAGGCTATTCATGTTAATGTTTCATATTTGAATTAAAATTTTGACAGAAGAATAGACACCTCTCAATGTGAGAACACAAATATGAGTCAGTGTATATCTACACTTCAGTGATGAAACAACCAGCTGCTGGTTTATGAAGCAGTAGTGTTAATATCATTTGTTAGACCGTCTGTTGAGAGGGATTTTGGGAGGCCAGCTACATTTATTTAAAAAAAAATCACACACATATCAAACTCCATCAAGTATAAAATAATTACTAGTAGGCCTATCCTTGGCTTTATTTACTTCCTACCCTGCAAAAGGGGTTGTATGACTTAGCTGTAGAATAGGAAGTTGTAATCACACTCCCAGTTTGGAGAAGCAGACAGGAGCAATGACATTGGCTCTTTGTGTTCTGTATGGCTGCCAGTGGGGCCTCTAAAACTATTAGTTCACATGTGTGTACATAGGGGGTATTTAACACTTTATTTTAATATATGACTGCCTTTTGTTCTGTTTCATTTTGTATCCAACCTCTGAACTTAGAAATCCCACACAAGCATCTCAATGAGACCACCTCAAACTTAATTTGGGTCTTTTTTTTTTTGGACCAAGTGTTTAAAATCAAAATATCACTGTCTCCATTTAAAGCAGTTCATGGTTTAGTCTCTGTGACATTGCTCCTGTCTTCTTCTCTGAACTGGAATTGCACTGACCACTACATCAGGGAATATGTTAGCTCTAAAAGAAGTAGAACCACATTTGCAAAATACTAAACTAACCACTCACGAATATGAGTTTACTGTTTTACTAGTGTGTATACATATTTTGCCAATTGTTTATAGCCACATTAATTACTTATGAATCTCAAATACAAATGTTATAATGATATATTACACTATCATAAGAAACATGTCCGACGTGATCAGCTCATAAAACCTGTACTGTCTGTACCGTCCCTTTTAGACACAAACAAAACCCATGCCAACAGACAACTTCCTGTAACTCAAGGATATAAGTCATGGTAATGTGAGCTAAGTGTGGTTAGCATTGCATAACACAAAGCTGAATCATCACACGCACGCCCATAGTTATTCCTGGTGGCCTACTTTCATTTCAACAGCGTGCAACTTTCTTTGGCCTATTTTTGCATTGTGCCCTGACTGCATTTGCATTATGTGAGTCTTATGTGAGTCTTATGTGAGTTTTATGTGAGTCTTATGTGAGTTTTATGTGAGTCTTGTGTGAAGTGTCTGTGAAGTTGGGAACCGGCCTTAAACCATTGTTATCCACACATGTGTAAAGTCGCTCACACTTTTAGTGCATGTTGACCTACTTTTTGGAGAGCACTGAGGCAGTGGCGCTGAATGGGTCACGGCAGGCAACATAACTCTGTGCTGAACTGCAGCCAAGCGTGCATGTTCGACAGAGGAGTGGTTTTTCTCCTCTCTGTCGCCCTCGTAACAAATCTTAGGCCCATTTACTGTGGCCGAGATAAAACCTAGTGCTTTTTTCATTTGTAGTAAAAGGACACTGCAGTTGTGTACATTTTTTAAAAGTGCATAAGTATATGGCAGTGTAAGGTGTGTTATTATCAGTCTAAAATGATTAGCTTCTGATACGTCTAAATAGAAACTGCAGTAATTGGTTTGATGCTGACTCTTAAGAGAAGATCTAAATCTAAATCTAAACATTTATATAGAGAAAGGGTTTCTGAATCCATGGCAGTAGTTTAATTGGTTTATAATTGGTTCATAATTCATTGCAGTTGGTTTGTACTTTTTATGGATACTTTTAATGTGAGGCTTAGAACAGCCACTAAAATAAGAAACTGTGTTGTCTTGTTTAAGGGCTGAGCCATCACCACTTATTTGAACAAACTGTTATTTCCGTCTGGGGCTTGTCCTCAGTTGTATTGATGAACGTTGCAAAGTCTAAATGCAGCCAATGGGGAACTGCAAAATGCTGACACTGAATGCATTTTTGTAGTTAAATTTGACCCAGATTTTTCTGAAATAGGACATAATTGAACCATGAAACGTTGTCACAAGATAAAAGATGATAAGACTCTCCAACTCGATCTTGATCAACCTGACTCTGCAGCATTGTTGACTAAATTCAATGCCTTTATCTCATTTACCCAACAACCACAGTGCACCATTTCATGAGTATTTTAGCATTACACTATAATGACTTGTGAAAAACAAACACAAGAGTCAACGGCTCATCTCTGCTGCATTGCATAAGTTGTTCCCGCAGAGCAGCAGCCAATACTGTGACTGTTCCTTCCCTTCTCTCCTTCAGCAGATATTTCTGCAGTGACTGATGGCATCTGACATTTCCACACCATGAAGAGGCACTGCTCAGGCTCTGTCCGTTGACGAGTGGCTCCAGTGAGTCAGATACAGAGTGAGATCACACGGTCGTAAATACTCTCTTCTTCCCAGCTCCTTACCCCTCGGCTGGCTCTCCCTGTGCTGCTGACCTACATGCTGCAGCATCCCAGTTACATAACCAGCTGGGGCTGCACATCACCGGAGGCAGTGCAGGGCCAACGCCTCCTTCTCTCCCTCGTCCTCACTCTTTAACACACACAGCTGGATTTGCAACACTTAGGACTCACATTCACTCACATTCATGTACTGTTTCCATTGGACCCCAAAACAACAACAGTGCTCATCCAAACTAGGCAACATTTACTCATTTAATCACCAGATTTGCTCTGGATTTTCAGTTTCACAAGGTTTGTCTTCTTGAAACCTCTTGGCACCATTGTAAACATGCAGGAATGCCCCGGATACTCATCTGTCATAAATGCAGCTTATGATAAAACTTAATTTGTGACTGGCTACATGAACTGTCTACATCATCATAATACAGGTGTGTTCTATAGTTTTGACAAAAACAGATTTTAACACGAGAAAAATATCCAGTCATCTTGTTGTTGGGAGTGTCACCATTAAGTCATGTCTCAACCCAGTGATTCTGTATTTCTGTGCATCTTTAGTGAATTCTTAAAACACAATATATCTGGGGGTAAAATTAACCAGTAACTTAGTAGTGAGCTGAGCTGATTTATTATTATGACTGATGCTATGGCCAGAAATAGTGCGTTTTAAAACACTAGCTGCAGACCAAATAAAATCTGACCTACTTCTGAGACTGACCCCTGAGTTGGACTTTGGACGCTCCAATACTCTTCTCATACAAGTCGACTTTTATAATAACAGCCTCTCTTTGTAGAGCCATACTATATGTGATATGTGAAGATATAGAACTGTTCAGACAACGCTCTACATTCATACGTGATTTAAAACATGTAACACAGTCCCAGCCAAGTGTGTCTGTTTGCTCCACTGACCCCATCCCTCGGGCAGAAATGTAGCTTGCTTCTTTGAGTAGTTTGCTTAGAGTTTTCGCTGTAGAGGCATGTGATGTAACCCGCCCCATTTCCCTTTACTCTGAATAACAACCCGTCTTTCTCTCCCTCTCTACTCCATCCTCCTATCCCTCCTCTCCCTCCTCGCTGACCTACTTTTTACTCTCCTGTCCTGTTTTCGCAAGCCTCCGCACAATACAAAGCAGCTTTTACTACTCAAAGAAGGGTTGGGGGCTAAAGAGGGGAGTGGGAGGGGCAGAGAGAAAACAAGAAAATGTATAGAAAGGGGAGGAGAGACTGCGCTACAAAGCAATGCGGTTTTTCTCAGGAATGTCACCTTGTTACAGCCACAGTCCGTGAAGGGCAGTGCCTGTTTAAATCTGTTACTATGGGACTGTAGGCTCAACACTGATTCACACTGTATATCTCTCCTCTATTGATCTGAGACACTGGAGAAAGGAATAGCTTTTGTATCTGTCTGACACTAAAGCATTATGACGCATGTATTTTGCGGCTCATTTTCAGATCAGAGCTGCTTGTCCCATATTTCTCAACACATTTGGGTGTTTCCTTGAAATTGCGACACCTCTGTATCTGATAGGCTGCTGCTTTTCTGCTAATGCTGCTTCTTATGTAAACCCCACCGGTGGCACACTCTGCCCAAACCAACGTGTTGTTGTTCCCATCAGCCATTGTTCCATAAAGAGCAGGGTCAGAGGGAGCCTGCTACATGGAGCAGTCTTCACACTCTGCGCACTTGTGTAACCTGTTTTTGCTTGTTGTTTGATACACACCATTATATTTGCTGCTTTTAAGTTCTGGTTCATTAAACACAAGATATTTTTACAAGTTGTGAGTAGTCACCTTGCTTTCCGTGAGATCACCGCTTCAGTCTTGTCTTACAGTATGCACTTCCCATTTATTACATTCTGACTACTTTATTCAATCTGTCAATACAGTATTTTACTTATACAGTCTAATCATGAAAAATGCCTAACATCCTGTAAATCAGTGTTTTTAGGCTGTTTATTGCATTAGGTAAGGAAGCTAATACCACTACACACATCTGACGCAGATTCGACAATGTTCCTTAATTTAGTAATTAACTGCTATTAGTTGAGGTAATATGTTATAAGAAATGGGTTATAAGTGATTACAACTCATCTACTGTAATGATGGCCAATAAATAACTAATAATTACAGGACTGTGCAAGCATTAAATGCAAGCAAGCATTAAAATGCCAGTGTGAACACATACAAAGCAGCTGTTTAATGTTTATTTGTGCAAACAGAGTTATCTTAAGTCTAAGGAAGAAAAAGCAGTCCTGAAAGTGAGGTGAGCCCCAACCCCAACATCCTCAAGTCTTTCTGGAATTAAGATGAAGAGACAGAAGGATCCAAATGTTTGGAGTAACCTAAAGCAAGAGAAGAGCCAACCCTGTTTTGAAGGCACTGTTTGATTTACATTTTTCTTCTGTTTACTCACTTGGCATTTTATAAATTGTTATTACATTTCATACTTTTGAAAGCATTCTTGCTTCATGTCTTCAAAGCTTACTGTATAAACCAAAAACAGGCCCATTAAAAAGGTAAGAGTAATTGTATTGCAATACTAATACATTTTTAGTGAATGCAATTCATTTGACAATTAATCCCTTCTCTCAAAGTAAATGTGTGAGTCTCACACTAAGGTTTGTCATATGGTGCTGGGCTTTTGTGCTGTCATATGAAAGTGCAAAAAATAATAATTTCATAGTCAAAGAATCAATTCAACAACCTTTTATTTTTTTCCCATTTGACTTGTTCACAATCAAAAATGAGCGTTTTTTCGTAACCACTTTGCATATCCACTTGAAGTATCGCAAATACATAATCACTTCTGGACAAGGCTTACTTAATTCTCTTTTGTCATTTTTGTTGAGTCTTTCATCAAACAACTCAGATTATACAGTAACACAGAGTACAAATGGTAACTGGGGCAAAGGGTAGCATGGGTAAATACACAGCACGATCAGGAAGAGCATAGAGCAAAATGACACAACAGGATGACAGAAAACACACAGTAATAGTCAAAATAATAACTGCTTATAATAGAAAATAACAATATTAATAAAATAATATTAAAATAATGACAGCAGTATACAAGAGATAGAGACAACTTTACATTTATACATCGTGGCCAGAGGCAGGCACCAGGAAGTGAAACAGTTGTACAGACTGAAGTACTGCGGCTACTGGAGCTACAACTCAGTGCGAGGTGAGTGGGATTGTTCAGAGATGGGCCAATGTGGGGACGAGGGACAAACGATAAAGAGGCACCATATGAAGAGAGAGCAGCTTTGCTGGTTGTGACCGAAGAGCATTTTTATTTATTAGACAGACAACCTTTTTGTCTGATTCATGAAGCTGGCAAACAAGGCTTACCTTGTGCTTGTCAGGTTGAGCCAGCATCTGTCATCTGCATAGCCTTGACTTGATATGCGAATAACTGGCCTGAACTTTTTTAAGCTCTAATCACCTGAATAAAGACTTTAGCTGGAAAACACCTCATAGGCTATGTTGGAAAGCTGTGGCTCTTTCATTTAATAAAAAGATAATCTTTGAGGCATTTTCTAGACAAAGGACTGTACAAGGTGTCTCACTACGAACAAGCTAATCACTTTTAAGTCTATGACTGCATTACACAATTTTATTTTTGTTGTTTTTGCCACATTTTTCTTCTTAAAATATATAATCCATATATGCAAATTCATATGTCACAGTAATATACAATCTAAGTGCTTCAGAAATGAAGGGGCTTGAGTGCAGATGAATAACAATAAGGGGAACAATGTAACTTGTTGCCAAAAGTGGGTCACTAAACGAAAGATGTATTTCTTTGGTTGAAGGAATGTTCCTATAATGCCACAGTTGATGTGTAAGTGCTGGCTATAGCCTCAAAGGCAATTATAAGTGAATAATCTGTACATTTCCAGACTGCGGTCCAGGGAAGTTTTGTCATATTTCCTCTCTTAAGTGATCTAAGTTGAGTTGGGAGGTAGGAGAGACGGTGACACAGTGAAGATTGACAGTGAAGTCCTATGCAAAGTGTTTGAATGTTTTGAAAAAGGGTTGGATGAGGTGCTTATATAGTCCCACATTGCCTACTTCTGTGACAGTGCTGCTGTTTGCCTGTTTCATCGGTGGCCAGTGGACAGACATTCAGCCCTTTTACAAAACATAAAACCTCACACTTTGAATACACCACTGAACACTGGCTACCTTTCTGTGTTGTGAGCCATAAGTGTGTTGTCAACAAGTGTTTAAACTTTTCCCAATTGTCTTTAATCTCGCCTCTTACTGCGTCCACCACGACCACCGCCGGATCCCTTTTTTCCTCCCTCCTTTTTCGTTTCCACTCTCTCATTCACCTGAGGTTTGACCTCTTCTGGAAACTCAGTCTGATTTTCCAGCTCTTTGCTGTCCCCAATCATCTGGCTGCTGTGAGGGTTGCTGGGGAGGGCCAAATAAGGGTGTTGTGGCAAAGTGGGAGATGGGGATGTAGACAAAAGTGTGCTGCTGGGTGCCTCCACCTGTGATCCTCCGTTGGACAGAGCTCGGTACTTGAGGCGAAGCTTATGGGGCAGTGCTGTGGCTTTGACCTCGGCCTGGCACTCGGCATGTGAACTAATGACTCCCACTGACTTCTGGTGGTAGTTACTGATGTCAGACGAGGATGAAGAAGGGGACTCATCGTCTGTGGAGCCCTCTTTATCAGAGCTTCGAGGGTCACCGTCACTGGACGAGGTGTCTTTGCCGGAGGAGTTCTCTTGGTAGAAACCGTCGGCTCTGGGACCCCCCTCATAAGTGAGCACTGGGGGCTCTTCGTCCAGTGAGTTGAGGTAGCCGTTGTGCTGTGGGAAGGAGGACTGTCCCTCCTCAGTGTTGCGGATGAGATCAGGGGCAAAGGGATTCTGCTGAAGACCATTTTCTTGGCCCCGGAAGCTGAAATGCCCATGGTGCTTCTCGTGCTGCTGTTGGGTGTTGTACCGTTGCTGCAGCTCCTCTGCTGATTCTGCGTGGCCATTGGTGTATTCATACTGTGGGGAGTCCAAAGTTTTGGTCCTCTCCAGCTTCTCTGCCACCTCTGTAATGGTCACTGAGCAGTCAGCAAACTTGGAGTTGTGTCGGCTCTGCTGCTCTTCAGGCCTCTGGCTCTCCATTGGGTAACAGCCACTGCTGGAGCGGTACAGGATGACACTCCTCTGGGCGGAGGCGGCAGAAGGCGCTGGGCTGGACCCATCCATGTGGCACTGCTGTTGCTGGTGGTGCTGATACTCCACAGCGCCATCAGCCAATACGGTACTCTGCTGGTGGGAAGAAACCAGTGCACTGTTATATGTGCCATTGGGCAAGCCATTCAGGATCCCATTTGGGATGGCTTCCAGCCGGGCCAGGTCCATGTTGGAAGGCTCCTTCTTTATGCTGTACCCCATGGGCTCTGGACTGTCTCTAGATGAGCCATCCGACATGTCTGAGACAGACCCACGTGGAGAGTACTTGTGGAGTGTGCTGTGACAGTCACCGCGGCTCGACTGCTCTGTTTCTGAGGAGTCTGAATTCATCATGACCTGGGACGCACTGGAGTAGCCACTGCTTGAGAGGTAGGCGTTACTGTTCGGGGTCCCATTTGTGCTGCTACCGTTGCTACCACTGTTAGTACCAGCTGCTCCGCTGGATATCTGCTGACTTTTCTCCATGTAGGATGCAGTGCTGATGAGGCCAAAGCGCAGCTTGAGCTGAAGAAGTTCAGTTTTGAGCCGGACATTTTCCTCATTCAGTGCTATGACTCGGTTCTCAAGCACCATGTCATTGAGACGACGCTTTTCCCTTGAGCGCTTGGCTGCCTCATTATTCTTTCTGCGTTTTTCCCAGTAGGAAGCATCTTTCTTCTCGTCAGAGATAAACTCCCGTTTGCGGCGGGAGGTCACATTAGGCTTGGAACCTTTTGGCTGGCGACTGACCCGTGCTCCAGATTCAGGGATAGGGGAAGGGAGATCCCCACTGTATGGGGAGTAACTGTCAACCTCCATAGAATTTTTGTTGCTGGTGGATGAGAGGTGTAAACTAAGACTCTCCATTTTTTCTGGCAGGTGCCAGAGGATAACTCTGGGGGGCAAAGGGGGAGGGAAAAGATGAGAATTGTATGTGCCAACTATTTGATATGACTTGGATTTGGACCTATGTTGCAGGATCAGCAAAAACTTCTGGATGAGGTATTTGTGCTCCTCGAAAGGAGAGCCTCATTGATTTCTATTAATTTTTAGATGCTCAAGTGTCCAAATTAGCCAAGAAGATTAAAAAGAGGTGGAACTCCACAAAAACCGTAGACATTTACGTTGTGTTGTACTGAACAAAAACAACAAGAAAAGAAACAACTGTGTATTTTGAGCTAAAAGTCTCCCAGCGTTTTTGGCAGATCGTTCAAAGCCGTCTCCTGAGTCTCGCTGGAGGTTATTTTGAGTTTATCAGCTTCTTTCTCAATCTTTAACAGAACTATGGCTCCTGTGAGGCGGCTGCCTAGCCTCTCTCAGTGCTACACAAAGGATGTAGGTCAGTCTGTCTTCTTCAGCGCTCCCAGAGGATCCAGCTTCACTGCTGCTGTTTGCTGACCACTAACTGCTTTATGGAGACAAAGAGGGATGGGGAGAGAGAGGAAGACAGGGTCAGATTAGCTGTAAGGAACAGAGCGGTCTATTGTGGCACATATTCAGATTTTATTAAGGTCATATTACATACATACACTCTAATATGGATCCAAGTTGTCCATTATGTTTAAAATCAATACTTTAGATTATCTGTATCCAGGACACAAACCTATGACATAACCTTTTACAAGTTGCACAATGTTTTTCTTGTGTTTCTTGTGACCATTGTTTAAATAATGCTAAACAGTAGCAGAAAAGACAGGGCTGTGGCTTTGTCTAAACATACTGCATGCTGCTGCAGAGCTGTTGTGTAAAAGACAGTATTATCACATGCTCATAATGAGGAGTGAGGCCAAGCGGATGCCAGCTCTGCAGAGTCCCACAGATATAGGGAGTGTAGTGTTTAGATTTGTTACTCATATCTTTATATATTGTCCTTTGAGTGTTTCATTTTGTTTGCTTTTCATGTATTTGGGAAACTATGAAAGGAATCATTTTTGAATAGTATTTATGACTGTAACTGCCTCATGGGATTTATTATGTCAGGCCGTCTGTAGGGGAATTGGGACGTCTCAGTTTCTCTGTCTGAAATTACACAACAACACATGCTGCTAAACATCCCTCTGCGGTGTCAACATAGCCATAGACATGCCTTTTTGCCCCAACAATGCAAAAGTGTTTGACGGATGTTGACAGCAATCCGGCGTTATGTAACAACCACTTGGACCACTCTCATGTTTGAGCCATAATTCTTGTGTTTACGCTGCTGCACAACGTAACACGGTTGATATGTAGTAATTAATAACACATTGTTACACAGAGTCCATGACAAACAAGAAAACTTCCCTTTTATGACACACACAGAGCCAGTGTTTTAATCTAGGTCAGTGGGCTTGTCGGTAACACTCTGGTGTCAGTTTTCCTTCACGATGAATTCACAAATGCATTTAAACATGACACAAATGTAACCACTGTTTTGTTTTCTTACTTATAAGCATGTAAACACAGAGATCAACCAAAAGACTATGCAAATTTTAAATGCAAAATAAGAAGTTTTACGCAGGCTCAAATACAATCATAGCTCAATGCAGATGTTCATTTATAAAGACCATTTTAGACTTTCTGAATGCCTCAAGACCTGCTGAGGGCAAGAGGTTAGTGTGTCAGTTTATATATTCATTTGCATTGACTGCTCAAGCTGACGTCACATGATACAACTTGTAACTATCACAGAGGTTATCTATGATTACTGTCTACAAGTTTAGGAAGTTCAATAGCTTATGGAGCATTGTATAACTGCCTTTATGTTTGGATATCAGGTTAGGTTTTGTGCATGACTAAATACTGAGTGCTAACTGGCCCTAAAACAAAATCCACTCTGAAATAAAAGCTCATAAAAGTTTCACTCAAATCCCATTTGTTTATGTTAACTTTAAAGTAGTACAATTATAACTTTAAAATTGTATTTTCTGAAATTCCACAACAGTGCCTCAAACAAAGGCGAACAAGAAGAAACCATGCATACGTCTGCGCTGTCCCACTGACCTAGAAACGACGTTAAGCAGTAAACACTCCTCCTGTCTTTGACGGTGCGCCATAAAATAGGTCAGTGGGACTGCAGGAGAGGGAGGGCAGCAGAGGGAAAGAGAGCATTAGAGTGCACGCTAAAAATAGAGTGAGAGAAAGAGGTGATGCAGGGAGGAAGCGGAGAGGGGACGGGGTTGACAGGAGGAATTTGGTTGGTGGCTGTGAAAGGAATTTTACAGACAGACTGCAGCGAGGTGGAAATAAAAGACACTAACTCAAATACGTCATCGGCTTTAAAAGGAGATTATAAACGGCCTGGTGGTTTTCATACAAGATTAATTCCTGTGTGCTCTAAAAACCTTTTGCAATGCATAACAATGTGCCTCAGATGAGGGGAAAAAACAGCGAGATAGGGTGATGGCTTTGACGTCAGAGCACACACCCATATCTGCAGCCAAACTCACACATAACAGCCTCGCTCTCGGTCTCTCAGGACTGCATGGGGAGGGGCTGCCGTTGCTCGTAACGTACGTGCTCTGAATTTCTTGTACCGGAGCACAGCTTGTGTAACAAATGCCGATTACATAGCAGCGCAAGCTACAGGTTAGTGGCTACGACGCAATCAGGCCTTTTACAATGCTCTCACTGCTGCGCTCTGAAGCAAACACAGCCATTAACATCTGACTGTTGTGCAATACACTTGACCAGCTCAAATTATGAAGGAGTGCAAGCAGGTTTGGGTGGACTTCCGTGTTTTTTGGATGAAGAGAGTGTACCAGGGGTTACCGAACACTTGCCCCCAATGTTTGGGAGGAATGTTTGACCTTTGACCTCTCTAAGGCAAGTGTGAGTGTAAGGCATAGCATCCTCTCCCCCTCCTCCCTCTTTTAAGTGATTCAACACCACACACGTGGAGGGGCCCCTGTTAGGTTAGGTTAGGAGCCTCCATTTTCCCCCCACGGTGTAGTGTTAAAAAACAAACAGGAATCCAGACATACCAGGTCAGGTCTGACTCTGTGTGCGCCAAGTCACGTCTTAAATATCCGAATAGCAGGGAATGATAGGCTTGGCCTGATAAATAAAGACGGAAAAGCAATTAAAAGTTTAAAAAGTTTAAAAGATAAAAGTATCAAAGTTAGCATAAAACGTATAAAAAGCAGGAAAATCTAAGTCTGTGGCAGTAGTTACAGAGAACATGCACAGACTGAGTGTAAGTAGTCCACAGCTTTGCCCTGTATACCTCATGTGTCCTCACCCACATACAGGTTTGACCTATATTTGAGAGCTGGCTGGGACAGACTGCTCTGAAATGAGACCAGCTGGCTGCAGACGGACCACTTGACCAAAACTTTAGACTGCCTCTCCAGACAGGGGTTTCCACTCATTGCATCACATTCTGGACTTGTTATTTCACAACAAGGTCACAGCAAAGACAATAATGTGACAAAAATGTTAAAATGGTTGAGAAGTTTCTGCTTTATATGACTTCATACTTTTACCCGAGAGACTGTGGAAGTTGAAAATAGTTTAAAGTTAAAGAGCAATGACTAATGTGTTTCAAAGGGCATTGCCCTGAGTTAATACATATCCTTTTGCTTTTGAAATATACAGTCTGGGATGAATGAGACAAGGATTGCGCCCGGGTGTGAACGGGAATCAATTACAAGCCTGTGTCCCAGGAGAGAGCTGCCGTTTATTGCTTCTCCCTGCTGTGTGCTGGTTATGTCATACCCTCCAACTGGCTCAAAGCGGAGCGCCGGGCTTTAGTTAACACACCTCACCAGTTAAACACACTCATCTAGTGACTCACTCTGGAAACTATAGACCTTTTTAGGACTTTTTGAACACGAATGTATAACACATGTGGATATGACCTTTGAACAAAATCCACCCATCCAAAGGGACACCTAAATACAAAAATATGACATTTTTAACATATCAATAAAATACATAGGCCTATAATTACCATGTCACTGTAAATGTAAAAACATCTGATACGTTTATTTTTATGAATGAAATTGTTTGCATTT
This sequence comes from Rhyacichthys aspro, assembly GCA_036850595.1. Classification (NCBI taxonomy): domain Eukaryota; kingdom Metazoa; phylum Chordata; class Actinopteri; order Gobiiformes; family Rhyacichthyidae; genus Rhyacichthys; species Rhyacichthys aspro. Next base: position 14,570,410 of record CM072148.1, on the reverse strand, counting down.
ACATTTATTTGTTGTTTGTATGATTGAACTACTTTAGTAAAAGGGCTGTAATAAAGAATATCCTACAGCTACTATATAATGATGAGCAGTGATGAGTCTACTTGTGTGCGCACTGTATCCAAAATGGATCTGATTGAAATAAATGAAGAAATGAAATAAAATAGCATTGGCTACAAATTGTAGCATGCCACGTGTGGTTCCTATACAATACACTGCATTAGAGCCAGACACCACAGCAGCTGCCCCCATTCCCTGGAAAACACCACCATGAGGGAAATTACCTCGCCTTGACATTGACTGCATAATATAACACGGACGACCACGTTTTCCCAGATCTTTCACGGCAAAGTGTCTAAACGCGCAGTGATAACAAAAACCATGGCGTTTTAGGATAAAATGTTACGTTCAATGTCTCAAAAAAAGCAGGAAACGTCTGAAAGTCACGGACGGACTGCGTATCTGCCGGCAGTCGCCATGTGAACAATAACCGACCGAGAGCATCATGTCCTCACCTCGATACGCATTTATTTACAGCCTAAATGCGCACATATTTAAATAATAATGTGATAGACTAACATACACATAGTGAAAATACTAAAATCCAGCCGCTCGCTCAGTCAAAACATACCTTTCCATGTCCTGGAGGAGGAGAAACATCCACGCTTCCACGACACAAAAGCAGTCTGGCTCCCGTTTCCTCGTTTCCCTCTCGCTTTGGCAGAAACCTCCCCAAAAAAGCGAGCGAAAAGTTGTCTTGTCCGTCTCCTGCCGGCGCTAGGGTCAGTTGTGGTTGAGTCAGTGGGTCGAGAGGATGCTGTTTCAGGCTTTTGGCTCTGGCTGCTCCAGTGTTGTGTGCGGCCGGACACTTTGCTCTAGTTTCTGCGGCTCCCTTTCGAGAAATATGTGTTAGTAGGTCAGCGGTTGCATAACAGCTCTTAGGCTGCCTAGTCACGTTTTTGTCCTCTATCTCCCTCCGCGCCAGAGTGAGGTGTGTGCGTGTGTTTCTAGATCACAGTCTTATATCTTCACATCCGTGCTTTATGGCCGTGTTGTTTGACGGGAGTGGTTAAGTTTATAACAGAGGCATGAATGGTTTATACACGCCGTGAGGTCCAGCCTGTAACAGCGTGTCCTTCAGAAGATGTGAAGGTCTGTCATTGTTTTGTAAGATTCACATCACAAATTGAGCTTTTATTATTTTTATAAGAGGGAATTTTAAAATAGGCTACTTCAGTAATTAAACTTTTGGCTATTTTAAGCACAGTTCTGACCTGAAGTAGTTCTACTCAAATGTTTTTTTTCTTTTTTGAACAGGGGTCAAATCACAATTGCAACAGAGAAAACAGTGAGGTGCTCATGACAGTAGTTTTTGTGTCATCTATCTCAAAGGAAAGTTTTGTATAGAGCTTCATGTCACCTTCAAATGTCATTTCCCCCTTTACCATTTGAAGTGCATAGTGTAGGAAAACAGAAATAAGGACCTTTGGCATTGTTGGATCCTGCAATGACAATTTGGTTTAATATGTTCGAATCACTTAAAAAATTAAATTCTTCATTTATTTAATTTAGCCTATACAAAGAAAAGCAGGTCTTGGTGCCACTAACTTTTTCATTTTGTCGTATCACAGTCTGAAGCTCCTCTACCTGAATTTTTTTTTTTTTTTTCTTGCTATCCCTGTCTCAGACTCCTCTCTTCCCCAAAAGCAACGTTCCAATTTTTCCTCCATACAATACTAATACATTTCACCAAACTGAAGTTTATTGTTTAGTGTTGGCTTAGTGTTAGCTTAGCTGCCACATCAGCATCAGAATAGCAATCATCTCCTCCTTGTTAAACATTGGACTGACAGTATTTATCAGTGTTTCACATCAATCCTTTTTGGAGCTATTTCACATATTCAGTGCTGAAAATACACTTTATCAGCAGCTATTAAACTTCCTGGTACTTCATGTGACAAGCGTGTCTTGATAATCAATAGGAGTGCTCCTTTTTCGAGCATGTGACTTTACGAGAATGTGATTGGCCAAGGTTGTCCGTTCCTGAAAAGAGGTTCTCATCTGTTACAATCCCTTATAATAAACAGTAGACAGAATAACAAAGACGTTTTTGTACTCACAAATGCTTGCTTTTACAATATACTATTTGGGGTTTAATGTCAATGTCAATATTATTTGTATAGTACATTTAAAACAACCATTGCTGCCCAAAGTGCTTTACAGGCTAAGTAAAGTGCTCTTAAAATAGAAAGGTAATTAAAAATAAATAAATACATTTCCCCAACTAGAAGAACAAATTATTAGGTCCAGTCTGCTTAAGAATTATTAATTGTTAATTATTTTGAGACACAAAGCCTGGAACGTGTATATTTCTAAGATTTAGTGCAGTCTTTTGTTTTGTTATTCAATATGAGCTCCTGTTGCTTCTTATTGGGGTGTCATGTTCATTTTCTGTCAAAATGTCATATTGTAAAATCAAGAAAAGGCTTGTTTTAAGGAAACAATTTGAATCTCAATGAAATGCGCTTGTTTTGGCCCCAGTTCAAGTCCACTGTCTATAGTGCTTGTGAAGAGGCATGTGATCACATGACATTGTTACTGAATTTTCAAGTGAACCATTAACAATGTACTTCTTTAATATGATCAAATCTTGTGATTTGATGATGGTGGTGACGAATTTAGTGAATGCTGACGTTAAAAATGCTTTTCCCATCCACATAATGAGGACAATAGTTATAACATTTATTGATGCTGCTGTCTGCTGCAGAAGAGATGCACTTTGTGTCAGACTGCATCCTTCAGAGGCAGCATCAGGGAAACAAAGACATTGTGGAGCCTTCATTTAAATATTGTAGGTGCAGAAATCTCACCAATCAGGCCTAATATGTATGAAACAGAACACAGGTGACGTCAGCTTTAAGTTAGAGTAAGAAATGTTCAAATGAAACATTTAACTCTGAAGATTTCAGAGATTACATAAGATTATTTTTTGTGCTCATTCACCCCTGTGTTTTGATGATCTTTTTTTATTACAGTTTTTCTGAAACCTGAGGGCATTTTCTGTTCTCCATCATATAAAGAGCATGCAAACTACATTTTTAGCATGAGTAAACATAGATTTTCTTGCTGTTTCTCTTTTGCATGTTTTAATGAGAGATGACTTTTACCACAAAGTAATTATAACAGAGCAACTTCAATATTTGCTTCCTTATGATCGTTTATTGTTTTCTTACCAATATTATAACTTGTCTGTGCGGTGCTAAGGAGGATGTTTTCAGAGCTCTGTCTGCAGACAATTTAACCCTTTGTCTGCTCACCCACTGTTTTGACTGCTCTTGGAAGACAATAGCAGCTGTGTTCTTTTCCTTTTTTTAAGCTATAAATTCAATAAATAAGTGTTGATGTGCATTTAAATATTTCATGTCAAGATTGTATATGTACCACACCAGTCACAACAGTATATTTTATTTTTTTTGCCAATGACTTTCTTTCTTCATAGGTAAAAAACAGTACAATTTAATACATTTACATTACAATACATTTTACAACTTCCCCATGCCATTTTAATTTTACTTACACTTTTGTTTATTAGCTGAGAAGAAATGACAGTGTATAGCTTTTTCCATTAGAGCCTGTTGTCCTCATCAGCCTCATATTTTATGTGCAGTTACGTCACTCCTCCTGCTCAGTGTCACATCCACCTCCAGCCCACTTTCCCACTTGCGTACCCTCCCCCCGCTTTGTCTCCAGCCACATGTGTGCAGCCATCACCACCACCATTAGACTGTGGTAGGGAAAACGGCGGCCTTGAACTTGTCTAGCCCCTCCCCCTCCAACCAGTATAGAGCTCTGTTGTAGCCACCAACCCCCAACACTGAGCTCCATCGCTCCAGCTGCCTTTGCATGGAGGCATTCCCTTGGCAACTGTGGTGTGGTGGTGCCTGCCTAGCAACCAGGCTCTCATAGCTTCCTCTGGCTTATGGTATGGGGGGTAGTAGTGTGGATGGAGATTGATCACAGACAAAGACCTCCCCCCACTGGAACAGAGCAATGTTGTTGTTTTGGTGGAGCCCAAAGAGCAGGTCTTTGCACAGTGTCACATCCTTGATCTGCTGTTTGCTCAATTTATTATCAAGGTCCTAAATAATTATCTAGCATCCACCCTCTGTTCAAAGTCTGTATTAGGAGTATGAGGAGTATTTGGAGGACAAAAACAGATCAGGCAGCAGTGGGAGAACTGTAACTCAAGCAAAACATGATAGCTTTGCTCACTGTGAACAGCATGTGGCTCTAGAGAAAGCACAATGGAAGATGGGACCTCTAGTAACACTGTGGGATCAATGAACAAATGAATGAGACGTAGTAGCCCGTGGAGACAAATACGTTTGGCGCCCCCTGGTGAGAAAGTAAAGGAACAATAGCGACAATAAATGCATGGAAACGTGTTGAGTTGCTGTCAGATAAAAACATCATGTGTGAGCTACAAGGTGTATATTAAAGTCTATGTGTTGCTGCTTTTCTGCTTCTTGCGGCTGTGAAAGAAAAATATATATATGATGTATTTTGCTGAAGTTCTCCCTCACTTCCACGCTGCAGCACTTTTCAGGTGTTAATGTATTCTGGCCTTGTATCTTGCACTTCTAAACGGGCCAATCAGTCTCAGAAGCAGCTGCATCAGCGCTAAAAATAGCTTTTCTTCTGCTGACGTGACAGATGACTCATACAGACTCTCTTGCATCTCTTCATCCATTCACCTCCACCTCTCTCTCCCTGGCACCATCCAGCACCCACCACCGACCCCTATGTTCCCTCTGTTCAGGCACAGAACATGTATTATGCATTTCACGTTTATGAGGTAGGGTTTATGGATGATGACAATGTATTGTTCTTTTCTGTCTCCTGGATTAGTTGTTAACAGATTTTTTTTTAAATGGTTTTGGATCTATAAATGCTAAGGGACAATGAAAACAATGAAAAGGCACTTTATATTCAATTAATTAACATTTATTTCAAACTGTCATTAATGATGAAGACAAACACATTATAACCATAGAATATTTTCTAATTAATAGTACCATTTAGACAAAAAATACTAAACTATCATTATTACAATGTCTGTTGATTGAAATACATATTTAACATACAATACAGTATCTTATGTTGTACAAAGTGCTGAATCAGACACGTCCACTGATTATGGCATGTTTGTACATTTTAATGGATGCTCTGATGTCTGCCTACTTTATAAATGTTAATGCAGTGTTTCTGACTCACCTGTTTTGTCTAAAATGTACAGTGTTTATTTAAAAAAACAAAAGGTCACCAAGCTATTGTTACTATTATTGTGTCTGTTTGGTGATATCTATTCATGAAGTGTCATTAAGCCCCTCTTTGGCCCTATGACCCAGAGTTTCTTGTGTTCTGTGATACTCTATGCACAATACTCTATGAACAGGTCCATGTCACTTTAACTGGCTGCATGTTACCCATTTGAAATACATAGTTTACGTCCTTTGGTTTTAGTCTGGACTTTCTGTCTGGTTTTAGGAGATCTTGGTGAGCAGCTGCTGAGAGAAGAGCCTCTTGAGCTGAGCCACTTCCTGGGACAGACAGTTGATCTGAGACCTAAGCCTCATGTTCTCTGTGGGATACTCTGCCAGGCTTTGCTGAGAGGAAGTGCAATATTCACCGGGCTGAGTCAGACATGGCCTGGGTCCACAACAGGGCTCCAGGCTTCCCCATGTGGCTGGACCCTCTGCTCTACTGTCCCACACTGTCTGCTGCCGTGTTGTTGAGTGGATGCTTGGCCCCACAGTGGCCACAGGTGGACCACTGGCTCTACTGTCACATGATGGTGAAATCTCTCCTCCGTCGCTGCTGGGGGCCTTGAATCGGAGCTTGTGTGGGAGACTCCTCACACTGTCAGGTGAATCCTGTCTGTTTGGATACTGGCCCTCGGTGGCCCCCAGTGAACACACTTGTGGCTCTTCCACCAGCGCCCTTGGAGAAGGCCCACTTCGGTCGCTGAACGTGTCGTCAAAAAACACAGGGCTGCCCAAACTGGAACTGCAAGACGTGGAGACGCGGGACTCCTCAAACACACCGTGGCCTGACAAGGGTCCCCTCATCCCGTACGTGGGACCGTGCTGTGGAGTTGGGCTCTGGACATGCTGGGTGCTCTGTTGTGAAGTGCTGGTGGGGTAGTGGTGTGTGCTGCTGGCTGTGGATTTGGGGCACAGTGTTATAGACAGTGGCAGGATGCTCACTTCAGAAGGGTCTTTGATGAGGCCAAAGCGAAATTTGAGGGCCAGCAGCTCGGCCCTGAGCCCGGCATTTTCCTCCAACAAACCCAGGACCCGCTTCTCCAGCACCATGTCGTTGGCTCTTCGCTTCTCTCTGGACCTTTTGGCTGCCTCATTATTCTTTCTGCGCTTGTCCCAGTAGCCTTCATCTTTCTTTTCATCTGGGGTGAACTCTCGTTTGCGCCGCACGCCGCTGCTGTCCTCATCACAGCTGCTCCCAGCCTTGGCCTCAGCATTTGCACTGCTCTCAGTTTGGCCTACAGTGTGGCCCAGTAGAGATCTGGCCAACTGGCTCGTGGAGGTGAGTAGAGTAATGGCTTCATCCTTGAGGTATGTTGAGTCCCCCAAAGGTCTGGAGTCCAGTCCTTCCGCACCCAGCATCGAGGGCCCCGAGTGGCCCCTGAGCAGGCCCCCCTCAGTCTGACCGGTCATTTCACTGTAGCGGCCACGAGCAGTCAGGCTGAAGAGTGGTGCAAAGGCGCCACCTGCTGGAGAAACACGAGCATACATCTGGTGAGAACAACATTTCAAATTCAAAACAACATTCAAAACATTTAAATAATGTAAAAGAAAATGAATGGCATTTTTGTGTTACGTTACATTACGCACAAAGTAAGCTATTTGTGTAGCTTTAATGTTTTAAAGCTCTGTATGTTTTTTTGTTGTTGTTTAGTTTCTGTAAGCATTGCAATTATGCTTCTGCCATGTCAAAATTAATGAAAAAAGATTGACAATTTCCATTTTACTTTCCATTTAGACTAAAACAACCGACTGTGATAAACAGTAGGGATTAAATTAGTGTTTAAAATACCAGAAAAAGAGCTGTCAGTCTGCATACTAACGCTTCTTCAATGACATTCATATGTCAAATCTCCGTCTTGCTCAATGAAGGCATTTAATACTAAGAATATTAAACGTGTCATTTGCCCAAGAAAATACTCAAATAAACTCGTCTACAACTGAAACAGACAGTTTAAAAAACGGGCACTCACTGGTTTCGCTGGAGAAGTGCTGTGTTGAAACGCTGTGACAGAGCGGTAAACGCCAGACACTTGCTGTTGTCCTGTTCTGGATGTTTGAGCTCCTCACTTCCCGCTGTGTTTTACTTTCCCCGCTCAGAGGTTCAGCCCGGGTCGGATCCTCACCCGGCCTGACCCCCTCCCTCCCTCCTCACCCCTCCCCCGGACAGGAGCAACTGCGTAAAAGCGAGAAAGAGGCGCAAGAAAACAAGGCGCTGCTAGGTGCTGAGTCTCATTAAGTAACATGGGCAGTTAAAAGAGACTTCCTCAAATCACTGACTTGATTTGACTGACTAAAACTCCATTACACGCTACACATGCCTAGATGCAAACAATTATGCAAACAAAAGGTCTTTAGTAGATGATCCACAACAAAAATGCAATACAAAAATGACTGGAACATAGCATAGGCTATTTGTTGATTTTAACTTAAATTAATACTTTTTAGAGGTGAAGCGCCCAGCTCAATGTCCTGGGGAATGTAAAATCAAACTCTAGCTTCAAGACTTTTTGATGATGGTTTATTTTAGCAGAATTACAACTATACAAGCAGATAAAAGCTTCATAGACCTTATTTAAGTGTCCAAAGCAATGAAGGAGCACATAGGAATATAAAGCCAGTTTACGTCAGTCAGTTTATATAATACATATAATGAAACCCCTTTCATTTCAAAACTTGAACATACAGACCATTTTTCTCCTTTGTTTAGATAGGAAGGACGTTTTTGAGCGTGTACCCCTCCAGCATATTTCATGATTACCATGATATAGCTAAGCCTGTTTGTACTTGGTAATACATGATGACCCAGATAATCAGCTAACAAACACAAAACATCAAGGTTTTTGTTTTTTAGACTTGCATTAGAGAAATAGGAAACTACCATTTAAAAAAAACACACTATGATCACTCTGTGCCATACACCACAGTGGGTCTGTTTCTTTTTGTCCTTCTCCTGAACCAACAACAGCAACACGCCACATGACAAGTTGAGAAAGTGCTCACTTGAGCCTCAGTGCTCCAACAAATGCACTTAATCCATACCACTTTGAGGGATAGTGTTTGTAAATGATGAAGGCAGTCATTTGAGAAAAGGCACCGCGCAAACACAGTGAGCTGTTATGTAATGCACGCACTCAGAGCATGTGAGGCCTACTGCAAGTTCAGTCGGGGTGAGGCTGCACAAAAAGGGAACATTGTTCTATGAGCACTCTGCCGAGACCGACACTTCCTCCACACACTGTCCTTCTGTCGCTCTCGCCATGCAGCTGCTGACTTCTGCTTTATCTCTGTGTGTTTTATGTCCTTGTTGTGTGAGCAGCGACCTGTGGCCTTGGGCAGATGCGTTTCAACATGCCGCTGAACACCAGTGATGAGCTATGATGCAACTCGGACAAATCAGACAGAAAAGAAACTGTTTAAGGTCATCTAGTAATTTTCCCAGAAAGTATTTTCCCAATAGTACACACAGCAAAATGAGACTTAGACTGAGCAGCTCTGTTGTTTAGTATGTTGGCATTTGAAGCTCATCCAAAGGAAACATTTGATTTATTTATGTAGCTTGCTAAAGGTTGTCTTAGGATTTTCCCATCCATAAAAACTGCAGTGTTCATCTGTTCCTGAGAGCAACTTCTGTTTAATTCTAAAGTAGGTTCAAAACAACATGCAGTAGGGTGATAGCAATATAGTTGACATCAAAGTGTGGATTATGATCAAAGTGGACTTGTTTTCAAAGTCATATTAACTTAACCACTTAACTTAACCACACCTGTAAAACACTTGTTGCATAATGTCCTCTGTTGCTTACCTTAGGCTTTGTCAAACCGGAGAAACTCAATCAAGAAGCTCCACTTTTCATAGGGAAAGGGAAATACATGTCACAACAGGCATTACAATCTCAACCCAGCCTACTTTTTTTGGTCATTTTTGAGCCATCTCTTACACCAAATGATATATCTTTGGCATGTGTTCAATGTTTATTTTAGGCACTCCACAAATGTGCTCACAAGTACAGTGTGTTTGTCTGCGCATTGACGTGTGCATTAAGCTTTATTAGATCCGCCGAAAGAAAGCAGAGAGCAGAAAGCAGAAAGTAATCAACAGGCGGTGCTTAGAGCAGACACTGGCCTTGTTTGACTCAGTCTGCGCTCAAGTTCAAATCAGGAAAAGTTCTCCTCGCCACTTCCTCCTCTGTCTGTCCCTCTCTTCTGTGTTGTTTATGTCCGGAGCCACAGTAGCAGCAGCAGCTTTCCCCTCTCTAATCCTCATCCTGCTTTCGGACACTCGGCCAACATTCCCATTACGTGAGGTTGTGTAAGAGCAAACAAGCAGTGCCGTCAATACCATTTCACACTCACTTGACCTTCGATTAGTTACTACGAGAGCCACTTGTTCCATCCTTAAACCATCTTTACTTTTGGACACCTGCCAGAGTGTCAGGACAATGGATTGAAAGATAAAAAAAGGAGATTGGAATCAGCGCTGTCCTGAAATAACACAGTTTAATAATGCAGAGAAAATCCATTTATAGATGCTCAGTGAGGACGAGGAGCTGTTCAAAAATTAAACACTACAATATGCTACACCGTGTCAGAGCTGGTCAGTGGTGTGTGGGAGCAGGGTGACTTGAGATCAGAGATAGATACGGCATTTTAATGCATCTTGAGTCTTAAGACAGGACGAGTGGTGGGTAGAGCATTTGTAAACAAGCACACAAAGCACCAAGGATTGTGTTGTCCATTGCGTTTCCTCTCAGAAAAGCTTTTATCAGTTCATTTTCCAGCATAGAGGGACACAGCAAAGTGCAAAAAAACAAATAAAGGAATATCATTAATGGACGTCACTGGTTTTTGAGAGAGCCCTGAACATTCTCAGTACAACACACTTCTGAGCACACAATAAACAAAACAAGAGCTTCACTGTTTTCTCTGCTATTTTTTTATCGACACTTATTAGATGATACATAATTGTGTCCTCGAATGTTCTGTCCTCATGTAGAGATTGTTTATCTGCATTTCTCCACAAAAAAGAAAGGCTCGTGGAATCTAATAAGGCAATGTTGTCATTCATTATCAGATCCTGTTCATGTGTTTCTATTAAATACTTCATCTGAATTTATAGGCCCAATGAGATTTGTCCCAGTAGATAAATGGTTATTTACGTAAAGTGAGTATTCAGTGGACAACTACAATAACAGGATTGGTCAGCAAGTGAGCACGGAACTACAGTTAGTCCAATATGTGGAGTTTTCAAAGAGAAAAGGTAGTGATGTCTACATCTTGTTTACATCTTTTTCTTCCTGTGTGACATGAACTAACCCGCTGGCTCATCACTGCCGAGCCTAACAAAGTACAATCAATTGCAATTCACAACAGAGTGCTTGCCCTTAGGAAAAGGACCATTAAGCTTTTAAAACCTGCTACTCGAGTTAGACCGAACATTACATTGCACAATACATCGTAATCCTTAACAGTAAAAAGTACACACATAAAAAAAACATTATATTATCTGATTTTAAAAGGTCTGACTGTTTTATTAAGACTCTATTAAAGTTCATGTCACATATTTGTTGCTATGAGAGCTAATGGTCATTTAAGAATAAACAGTGATTTCCTTTTGCCTTACAGTTTTACAGTAAACTTGTCGTGTGCCTCTTACACTTTGTTTGTCAGTGTGTGTTTGTGAGGTAGAGGAGGCACAGAGCTCAATAATGTGATGAAGACCTCCATCATCTGACATAATCAGGATGAATCAGTATGGGCTGAGTTACATAAGCAGCCCCCCCCCCCCCCCCCAACTACAAACCCTGGAGTTACAGCAGCACTCTGTTTATCTGTCTGCAGCAATAGGACACTGACATCTACAGGCCATGGACACACATTACACTTTGCTTTTACTCATAAGTCGGGAGTGAGTCAAGACGTTGTGTGATGTAAGAATGCGCTGAAGTTCAATAGAGATAGAGTTCACAGAAACGCTGAGATCATGTCTGACACATACTGCTCACAGAAGAGTTTTACAGCATTAAAGGTTTTATTTGACATAGAATGTTCAAAACAATTATTTTAAAAATTAACACACTCTTAACAACATAAAAACCTTGTGAATTAATATAGTCTCTCTTGATATAAAATATTATGTCAATAAATATTCTGCTACCTTTTGACCTGAGAGAAATGCAGTAACTTACAGCAAAAAGACACAAAACAAGGCTCTTATGAGAAAGAAAAAAAAGCTTAATTTGCTTAAATTAAAATTGATCAAACTGAAAAATATAGTATACAACAATAGTTTTACAAATAACTGAAGTTCTTGGTAACTGCTGAACAGTCAAGGATATCGACCATTTCAGAGATGATGTAGCTATAGTCATAGCTCTAAAGTAGTTACACACCTTTTTAGTGAGATATAGCTTTTGTTAGTGTTTAACTGCCCAGTGTGTACAGTGTTTGTCTGTTTTTGGTCCCAACAGCTGTAATACCCAAAGCATGATCCTAACTGAGGCCTACATTATGTATGTGTCATAATACTGTGTATTAGGTAATCTTCTGACCCTTCATTTGTAAATCTATGCACAGATCACTGTCGGTCTGAGCAAACATAATAAAATATCTCTTTATAATGGCTTTGGTCCTCAGGCGTGTCTCTTCATGTGCAGAGCCAGGTGGTCCGAGCGGGAGAAGGCTCTCTGACACAGCAGACACTCATATGGTTTTTGGCCTGTGTGTTTGCGATAGTGACGCGTCAATTCATCAGAACGTGCAAATTTCCAGCTGCAGCCCTCCCATGAACAATGGTAAGGCTTTTCACCTGATGACACAAACACAAAATTCTATATTAACTACTACACTACAAAGTGACATTGTTCTCTGTAAGCAGGGCTCCTACCTGTGTGGGTCCTGAGGTGAGCCTTAAGGTGGGAGCTCTTGGTGTAAGTCTTAGTGCATCCAGGATATTCACAGCTGTGGATAGCGGGTCTCTTTTTCCCCATTGTTCTTCGTCCACGTCTACCCTCCATGACTCCCTGGGGTAAAGAAGACCCTATCAACAAACTGGGCTGATGCAGGGGCAGGTGGCTGGCTGCCGGGCTGTAGTCACAAAAAAGACTGCTGTTGTGGGTGAAGTGAGGGACATAGTTGTAGTGTCGGGGGTCAGGGGGCACAGTCTGAGGAGGAAGGAACCTGTTTTCAGTGAAGGTCACCATAGAGTGCTGCTGTGGGGGGTAATATGGGTTAAAGTCCCAGGACGAGACTTTTGTGTAACTTCCTCTGCTGTGCCTCTCTATACTGCCTCCCTGAGGAAAGCCAAACTGATCCGCACACGAAAGACTGGGGAGCGTCCGAGTTGGCTGGTTGTCACTGTAACCATGGTGATACAGCTCGGGCTGGGCTGCAGTGTTTTCGGCTGTGGACAAGAGCTCAGCCACGAGGCTGCTGCCTTGTTGGTCCTTATAGGAGCAAGCCTCTTGGTACGACTTGTTGAGGTTGATCTCTGGGAGCTGTTGGTCATTGGGAGTATTCAGACAGGGCTCCGGCGATGGGCTCGGGAGCCAGTCAGACAGTAAGAAATCAATGTCCCAGGACGCCTGGCTGCTGTTGTCAAGTATTTCGTGGGTCATTTGTTGAGAAACCTGCAGCTGCTCAGAGTCACTTGGTGACATTCTGCTGCCGAGAGGGTCTATTGGGAGAGAGTTTTCCTCCGATTTCCATACCTAAAGAAAACAATTTCATTTTTTAAAGGATAAATACTAGAATCTAACACATCCCAGCTTCGTGCAGCCTGTCTGCTTATCTCCAAAGTTTATCTTTATAGTGTAAAGTGTAAAAATGTAAAACAAGATACTATTACCAATAAAGCAGTAATATTGATAACACAAAAACAAATAATAAATAAAAGCAAATTTATGTGGCACAGTTTGTTTAAAGTAATAAAAGTTATTATTGTCCTTACCTTCATATTGTCATTGGAGTGAGTGAAGTTGGAGAAGGAGCTGAAGGAGGGGAGTACAGCCTGTGTAACAGCCATCAAGGACCTTGAATATTACAGACTGACAGGATGACAAAAAATCGTATTTTCTAAATTTTAAAAATCGTTTTAAAAGACCCTCAAACCTAACAGGAACTTGTCACCAAGTCCTTTTTCTTGGTTACAGTCCAGTTATTGCTCAGAGCCCGCACCAACAGTTTCTTAGAGCAGTCTCCTTTGCAGCTCCATTGCTCCACTGATATCTCACCTCTCTCTTGTCTATCTCTGTCAGCTGCAACTTCAACTTCAAATCTCACTTTTTCATGTAGGTTTCGACCGTTAAAAGGAGGAGCGTAATCCTATGTTACTACGTTCTTCTCTTTTCATTCACTCATTACACTTTATTAAGGACATTTACCATCCCATTTGATCTCACCAACTTCCTCTTCAGTGGGATTCAGAGGAACAGTGCTTTAAAAAATCTCTACTAAGACTCTTGTTTAACCAACAAAAACAAAAGAAGAAACTAAAATATTGTGACTGTGGCAAACAAATATACACAAGAAAACCTTGGTGTGTTAGTTTGCTTTAAACGGTCTTTATGACATTATGAAAAGTAAACATATTTTTCTTTTTTATAGATAACTGTATACATAATAGTTACCCAACACAATTAATTATTCATTATCTTCAAAGTTTAAAACATGTATCTTCAATGTCACACAGATCACATGAACCCATTTATAATACATATGAATTATTTGTTAGAAATTATTTTAAGGAACTGATTTGAATGAAATGAAAAACTCAATATACTTAATATACTTCATTAATGCTGGGTACCCACATGCAACTATCCCTTTATAAACAACTTAGCTGTCTGCCACACAATGTGCATTTAGTATTATTGATATTATAGGGAGCCTTACTTCATAACAATAAAAATATGTTTTATCTCACATTGTCCTGCATTGTTTTATTGTAGCTCTAAATATCAATACACAAGTCCCATCTTCTCTCTTATAACATGTGGCTTCGACTTCTGAGAAAACCTGTGTTTAAAAGGTGATATATTCTGGCTGCTGTTTATCTGTTTACTGGGGCTGAGGCTGGCAGATGTCTTCCCACAGATAATGAACTCAGGACTGCTGCTTGTCCCCGATGAGGTGCTCACTGCTGATAAACACTCTCCCCCTCAGAGAGTGACGACTTCTCCAGACTTACACTACGCACACTAACCACAGACAGCCCAGTTTCACAGAAATGACAGCTCACGTTCTTGTTCCAGTCACTTGTTCCAGAGCTGTTTGGTGTCAAAGTGCATAAAAAGAAGGTCTTTGTTTGTTTATTTTTTTTTAGACATTCTGTAAAATAATGCAATAGTATTATCTACTGTCAATAGAATAATCCCATTGTATATTTTGTAATATATTTCCAATTAACTTATATAACTGTATATATAATAATAAATGACCGCTTCATTTATTATTATATATACAGTTATTATCCAGTGAGGTAACTTAAGTGTACTGGAATGACAAAAATGGCAATGAAAAAGTAGCCTATTCATTTCATCATTTTGGCCGAGCCAGTTTTTATGTTAAACCTAATACCTTAGCTTTTAAAAAAAATAAAAAAATAAAAATAAAAATAAAAATAAAAATAAATTACATTGTTATTAAATAGTTTTATGTCAATTAAAAAAAAAATGCCTTGATTAAACCTTGGTCACGTGTCGACAAAGCGCACTTCCGTTTCCTCTTCACTTTTATTTCCACAGAAATATCGAGAAGTAAAAGTTTGACTACAGCCCGCTGACATCTTAGGCTTGTTAGAAGCATCTGAAAAAAATAAAATAAAATTGGTGGTCTTAAAACAAAGCTAAGACTTGTTTACAAGAGAATATCTGTTTTCAACTAGAGCTTGTTGTTGATTGGTTGCCATGGTAACCAGTTTGTTGAGCTGCAGGAAGCTAAAAGCTAGCTGGTTGTCCTGACGTACATTTAGTTAATATTTTTGCTGGATTAACCATAAAAAACAAGACTGGACCATTATTTACATGTTATTATTACATTATTAACTGTTTAACCTTATGTATAATTAGTACGTAACGTGTGATATTAATTCCTTTGATGGTAGCTAGTTCCTTCACTTTGCAGATGGACACGCCAAGCAGAACCTCAGGAGGACTGTGGAACAATGCTAGACCCATCGCATACAGCAAGGACACCCAGGATCTGCTCAAATGTGAGTGTTCTGGTTGCAACAGGCTTTTTTTACTGGAGCTGTAATATTGACATTTTCCTGTATTTTAAACTATGCTCTGGTCCTCAGTGTTGATGCAGGAGTCCCATCTCCCCAATATTCAGAAAAGACAGATCCGTGAATGCCTCAAAAGTGAGACTGATGAAAACACAGCAGCACATTGTAGTATTATTCAATTATATTATTACTGAAGTAGAAAGTTGAAGTTTTACGTACATATTTAATGGATGATCATTAAAAGTGGGCTTTTGCACCTTCATCATTCAAACTGTTGTTGCCTTATAGATGGAGCACCTTTGCACTTAGCCTGTGCCTCTAAACCATCGCCTTCATCTGCTCAGCGGAAACAGGGCAAACTGGTCTCAAACCGTGGTATACCAAGAAGATCTCAACGACGCAGTGCAGAAATGTGCAGAGCAGGAGACAACTACATCAGAGAAAAGTTCAGACCTGGTCCTACTCGTGAGTTTAATTTGTAATTACTTGAACTTTGTGATTTTGTAGCATTATAGATAAATTCTTCAGCTTTTCAATAGGAGACCTGGAGAAAGAGAAACAGCGGCTTCAGAATATTTTGGAAATGGGAAAAGACGCACCTACTGTTACTATTCCCCAAACTCCTAGTAACTCAGAAGTCCTAGAAGAGAAGGACCACTTCCAAGAAAGTGAGACTTACTCTATAGACACTGTGTAATTCAAAATACCATGTCTAAATTACATACTCTTTCTTCTTAGTTCTTGATGAGATTGAGGAAAGACGGCAGTTTTTGGCAGATATGGCCTCTCTGGGACAAGAACAGCAGTATGTCAACATTATCAACACTGAGATATCGCAGGTAAAATAAGTACATTTGCATAAAGTGGATTTGTATCTCATCTGACTTCTAGACTAACAGGTTTTTGTGCCCTATAACTCTTTAGAGAATCAGAGAACTGGAGCTGATGAACAAGACCAGCAGTCTCACAACAGAGGGAGTAACATCTGAGAGAAAGGAGGACAGAACAGAGGATAAATAAGAAAAGTGCTGGACATTATTTGTGTTTGTCTGTTTCTGTATGAACCAAGTGTTGTGTTTGGATAAGTTTGACCAGAAAACATTTGAAATGAGTAAATATTGGTAATAGCTCACTTTATTGCTGTGTTTCAGTGTCAATATTTTTCATATTGTTACTATTCTTTTACAGACAATCTTTAAATGCTTTTGTTTGAGCAGGAAAAGGAAGACAGACTCAAGTAGAAGTATACACAGACAAAATGAGAAGAGAATAAGTAAAGTTTATAGACATTTACATGAACACAAAAGCATTTAAATAAATGGCACTCATACAAGCAGTCTCTTTTAAAAAGTGGTTCCGACCCACTTTAAGGCAAAACATGTTGAAAAGGCATAGTAATATATAAATTAATGATTGCGTATTCAGGATTTGTTTAATATTTAAAAGAGGCTTTTTGAAATAGCTGTTACAATATGTATTTGTCCTTTTCTCCATTGTTGATATCATGAAATTAATGATAAATATGAGAAAGGTGTATTATTGCAAAAGGTAATTTGATCTTTTGTATTAATATATCTTTCTTACACTGACGGACTCACATTTTGATTATCCACCTTAAATGAATAAATACAGAATTTGTGTGCATCCCACCTGTGATGATGCATTGACATTAATGATATTGCTGCAAAACTAAAACAAGCACCACAAGGGTATTTTACTGTGGCAGCTAAGAGAGTTACCTGTTCATGCTTGTTTTAAGGATAAAGTTATTTTAAAGCAGACCTACCCTGAAAAGTACAGCAGGATTAAACCACAATGATAAAACATTATCAAATATCCATGTGTTGTACTTTGGATACACAATGCATGCAAAAAAACAAACAAACCCAAGGCTGTTAAATTATGTAAAGAATAAAATGTATTCATGAAAAGATTAACCTTGGGTGTATTTTGATGAAATGTCGACAGCGCAGGTGCTGTCAATGTAAGTTTGGAAGACACCCTACACTGGTTTTAATGAGCTTAATAACACGTCAATTAAAGCATTTGAGTCGTTTATGAAAAAAAAGCTCTGTGCAAAAAGAAGTCTGAGTCATTGTCACATGAACTTATTTAGGTAGGTCTCTTTTGTCATATTTTTCCTTTTTCCCCTGAAGGAATGTGTCTGCTGGGTGAGTTTCAGCTTTTCTCCTTGCGGGGGCTGGGGCTCTTGCTATGTTCTCCTTTGTGGCTCAGTCTTTTGAACACCTTAATGGATTTGAACTTTGCCCCTTTTTTCTTCTGCTGGTCACTGTCTGGTTCCTTATAAAAGTCTAAAAATTAAAACGACACGACAGAAACAGGTTTTGCTCTTGAACTCTTGTGATGTTACTCATTCATTGCTACAAACAATTTCAAAACCCTACCTTTTTTCTTCAACATAGCCTCCATAAGTTTATCCTCCTCTTCTTCCCTGTAACAGGACATAACAGATCACTGTGGTTCTCTTCTTAAATGTGTGTTAATTTCTCATAGCTGTTCGTTACCTTTGTCTGTCCTGGTCCATGTTGTTGACAATTTGGTTTCGCTGTTCAATGATGGTGACAAGTTCAGCCATTAACTCCTGCTCCCGACTCTTGTCCTCCTCAGTCCAGTCTTTCTCTGAAAAAACAGTACAACTCAAATAAGCCTGTTGATAGCCTGTTTTAAAAATATGTTAATTGCAATATATTTCACTTTGTCTGTGTCAAATGATTCGAACACACCTGGTTTGTTGAGTAGACACCTTAACTCATACTCCACATCCGCTTGTCTCTCCTCTAGATTTTGCTGCTTGGCCCTGGATTTACACAAAAATGTCAATATTCAATGTTGAAAGTGCCAAGAACAACTTGAGCAGCAGGGTTATACTTACGTGTAGACAAGTTCAGCTTCTCGTCGAACTAAAAGGTGTTTTTCGTGGATGAGCGTAAACCAGTCCACCAACAGATGCTCCTCATCCTCATCTGAAAAGGTAACAGAACAAGAACAATGTTGTTTTTTTATCCGCAGAGATGAAATTATTGGTGTTACACAGGGAACAAACAAAAGCAGCGTGATGCGATACCATTAGGGTTGTCCCGTAGCTTTTTCTCCAGCTCCACACCCCTCTGCTCGAGCTCGTCCAGTTGCTTCTCGAGCTGACTCATCTCTCCATAGATGTCCTCCACTGGGATGTACTGGTCGGACTGCACCTGGATGAATGATGAAAGGGTAAGACGGATTTTAGTTTCCCTGTGACACACATATACAATACATAATGTTTATATTTTATTAGCTGTTGTTACTTTGCGTTTGATAAGTGGAAAACCGTGGCCGGGTGCTGGAGGTCGGGCAGGTCGAGGGCCTTTTGGTGGCTTGTTTTTGGATTTGGCTGGTGAGGGAGACGCTTTCCTGTTAAAAGGGTTCTCCTTGCAGATCCGCTAGATAAAGAAAATAGATACAGTTTAAATACTGAACATTGTATATATTTCAAATAATACTGCTGTGTTTGGAGTTGACAGAATCACCTTGTTATGATGATTGCTTGTGTCAGAGGCCAGTGGGCTGGGGGTTTGTTGTGGTGGTGCTAAAGACCCATTTGTTCCGGCGCTGCGACTTGTCTGAGGTGTGGCTGGTGCTGAGCTGGCATTTGATGGAATATGAGGACGGGAGGGGCTGAGGGAAGCTTGTGGCAGTCGCTCACTTGAAGAGGATGCTGCAGTGGTGCACGGTGTACAGATGGAAGGCTCCGAGCTGCTTTTGGTGAATGTGTGCTCCTGGTCACTGCTGGCACCGCCACCCGACCTCTGCTCGGAGCCAGACGAAAGACTCTCTGTGCTAAGGGCTGGAGAGGGGGAGCAAGAGGAGGGCTGAGAGGGAGACAAAACTGAGGAAGGAAAAAGTCAAAGTGACACAAAAAGTGGTAGGAATAGAAAGAGAAACAATAAGGGGTAAAGAAGAACATACTGACATTAGGTAACATTTTTAGCTTTTTTAAGCATTTTCTTATAAAGCTTGCATAGTTTCAACCCATTACATGATGACTTTTTAGCATGAATCAAATTAGACTTGTTTTAGATTGTAATCAGGAGGGTGCAGTAGACACTTGCTAGTGGCTGATGCTATTTCTAGATTGACCCAGTGTCCTCCCCACTGCCATTTATCTGTATTCTTATTTACACATAACATAACAAAAAGGTAAAAAAAACAAAAACACGGTGGTAACTGTCTATTTAACAATATACTTTCAAGTACATTAAGGGGTATTTTTATTTATATTAAACATTAAGCCTTATTGTCAAGAAAAAGGAAGCAAAACTAACATGTCTTATTGTGAGAGCCATATTATCTTGTTAGATGTTTTGTTAGGAGCCAGTTTGAGCTCAGTTATGCTTTAACAGAGAATTATTCAGAGCATTATTTTCAGTTTGGGCTAGTTTACCATCTTTTACGTTCAAACATTGCTAAATAAAGAAAAAATTCCCACTTCAAGAGCATCAAAAGGTACTTTTACTTTTATTACGTAGAAATAAGTAACAGGACAAACCTTGGCTGGAGGCAGGGGGCTGTGGAGCACGAGGGGCTGGCCGTTTCTTGCTCTTGCCGGCTGCAGGGCTGGCAGAGCGGGAGGAGCTCCCTCTGCTTGGGGATGCGTCTGCAGCAGGTGAGTCAGCTGCTTGGCTGATACTGTACCAGGGGTGACTCGCTGCTACCGTTGGGGGAATTATGCCTCCTTCACTAGCCTCCTCTTCCTCATTGTCTTCATCATCGTCTTCATCAAACGGGTTGGAGGGAACAGGTGGAGTGCTGGGTCTGGAGTCTTCCCCTTTGAGAGAGGATAGAGAGCCGGAGTTGGGAGGTGTTGCCAGGCCAGGAACAGGAGGGGGAGGGGCTTTCTTCCTCTTGGATTCTTGGGATTGGACCAAGGCGAGCCATGGAGGGTCTTTGGATTTTTGGGAACCACCAGACAGACTGGACATAGATACACAGATTGGAATGACAACACAATGAAGCCACATAGACCCATGGAAAGTGATGAAATGCAGATGAAATGAAACACACTAACACAAAGAGTCAATACATAGCATTGTAGCTACCTTCCAGGAGACTGCGATCTTTCTCGAGGTTTGGGAGGAATGAGAGGCTTCTGCTGTTCACCTGAAACATAAGTCAAACAGTAAGATGAACGTCACTTAATAAACGAATAAACATGCTGATAAATAAAAGAAATAATACACACCAGCTGCCGCAGTGTTGGTAGTGCAAGAGAGCCGCACTCGAGGGGCAGGTCGCGGAGGAGGAGTGGGTTCAGAAACCTTTCGTGGAGCAGGCACCGGTCGACTCACACATTCAGGATGACTGACAGGTGCAGGAGGCAGCTCTCCATTTACTGTATGTTCGGGTGGTGTTTGATTTTGTTCCTCTTTTGCCTCCTCATCGTCCTCTTCATCACTCTCATCAAATGGATTGGGGGGAGACGCAGGACGTGCTTGCTGCTCACTGTCACTTTTATTGCCTTTTTCTAAACAGTCACTAGCTGTAACAGGAGTGACTATGGGAGGGTCAATGGCAGATATGTCGCTATTTAAGTCTTCCTGGTCATTCTTTGATACTGATACTGATACTGACGATGAGTGAGGAACCGGACTGCGACCAATCCTGGCAGACTCGACTAAAACGGGTTTCTTGCTAAGATCTGGTCGACCATTTTGACTGGACAAACCATGACGTGAAATGTGATGTGTACAGACCAAGGCCCCCGAGTTACTCTGCAGTTTGTAGGATCCAGGTAACAAGGTGCTGTGGCACTCTGTGCACCTGTGATGACAAAAGAACAACTTGTATGTCATAGAGCCTATAAAATGATCATTTTAATTGGCAGTGTCAAACTTAAATTGAAGAACTTGCACAAAAGCAATTAATTATATCAAGGGCCAAAGATAATAGTATTTCACCAGCTTTATTAAAGTGGTGGAAATAAAGTTTTTGTTAGGTTATCATTTTGTCCCTTTTGAGTCCCCTTGTGTATTGTTTTAATCCCTTCTTATTTGGTTTAATATTCTCTTCAGTACGCCTAGAAATGTCCAATTACCACTTTTTCCGTTTAAAAATGAATACTTGCTGAAAACAAGCAGAGATACATATACATTTACAGTAAAATTTTTCCAAACATTGCAATTTACATGAAAAAGTGGAACAAAAGTCACACTGTACTGAGTAACTCAGAAGGCAGTATCTAGAAACCAATTAGCACTGAGTATCTAGTTCTCTGGATAATCTTATTCATTTTTATGTTGTAGCAGCTGTAGAGGGCAACATGTTTACAACAAAAAATGTGACAGCCAGATAAAAAATGGCCAGGAAAAGAGCCAGATTTCTGTGTGACGTGTGATTCAGTTTACTTGGAGAGAACTTGGCTAATCACCTGAAACAGTTGCGATGGAAGAGCTTGCCGTCTACAAGGAACCTCTGCACCAGGTGGACATGTTTGAGGCAGACAGAGCAGGTGCTGCTGAGAGTGCTGCGCTTCACTTCTGCACCTGTCTGCTCGGACAGTGACAGGATGGTGTTCCCAGGCAGGGGCGAAGTGTCAGGAGAGGGGGGAAGATGGAGAGTAATGCGGGAGGGGGAGATCAAACACGGAGTCAGGATTTCAGGATATGGTTTGTTCATTCTGTTAGCTAGCTACGTCTACGCCTCATGAAAGCAGGTTTCTTTCGATTTGAAATAAAAACGGATAAGTATGTCACAAGAAAGCGTTAAAAAAATCCAAACAGTTGTTCACATTAGTTAGATATATTGTGTGTTTGTGTATGTGAGGCATTTGTTCGTCTACATTTTTAGTAAAAGGGGGTTAGCAGAAGCATATTCTAAAAATTTGGCACACAGTGTTAGGATTGTAAAGGTGTTAGTCTTTAAAACAAGACATTAAAAGAAATAACTAACCTAACTCATTGGCTTTCAACTCCTTGCACACCCCCCACCCCCATCCTACTGCCTAGGCTCAGGACCAGAGAGTGGAGGGGGGGTCAGATGTGAGGAGGAAGAAGAGCAGGAAAAGGAGGGAGTGGGATTGCTTTCCATCTGAAAGGGGGTGGAAGTCGAGGAGGAAGGGGAGAAGCCCGAACATGGAGCATGACGATGGAGGACAGAGAAGAGAGACAGGATACAGAGGCTATCTTTGTAGGCTTACTCTACCTCTGGAGCTTTGCTCTTCCCCTGCTGTGCAACACAAAGCCCAAACAAGGAAGTCGGCATTATGAGGTACATGTGCGTATATTGTTTTAGACAAATGGCAGGATGGGATTTGTATTGTACAGCTCCTGTGACTTAATGCCCCCAAATAGCACATGCAGAATGATTGATATATTGAGGTTTCAACCGTGCTCCACCAAATCTAGATGAGATTACAGTGTGCTCTTCCAATTGATTCTCAGGAAAAAAAGCTTGCGAAAACTTGTGAACATGCAGCTGCAACATAATATCATGCAAAGGTAATGAGGGTCAGTATAGTTTTCTGAGTTACATAGTTAAACACAAAGAAACTGGTAAATGTAATTACTGCTCTCCATTATATTTCAAAGTCTTGATCTTACCTCAGTCTCAACCGATTTGTCTTCCAAAGGCAATGCAGGCTTTTTCTGGGCTAGTTCATTGTGACCGACAGGACTTGGCCTCTTCATGCAAGGGGGGTTTGCTGCAGGAAGAGAAATGATCCATTACTGAGCTAGAAAGTGTTCATATACTGAGAGGTTAATTCAGTGAAGCTTTTATCAAGATTTTGATTTTTTAATCCAACTGAATAGTGCCCACCTTGAGATTTGTTGTTGAAGAAGTTGTAATACTGAGAGACATAGGTGATAATACTAAGTCGGTCTGGTACTTTCATGGAGACCATGTCCTCCGGGTCCAAAAGTGCTGGGATCCCCAGCTGTGTCTCAGCCACCTCAAACGCCTGTGACCAATAAGAAATGGGGCAATAATTAATTTACTTTAATTAATTCAACAACTGTTCCCTTTTTTTTTTTTTTTTTTTTTAGGAAATTAAAACCAAGAGATATTTAACTTAATTCGCTGAAACATTATGCAGTAATAACCTGTTAAATGTATTTCACACATTTAGTACTGGGTATTAGATGTGTGACGCCTGAGAAAATTAAGTCTTGCTTTCAAAACACAAGTGACGCACTCATAAAGTTAAGTTTTGTCCTTGAGGATAACCATTAGTCTAATGAAAAATTCCAGTGAAGACATGACGCACCTGTGGTTATATAACAGCATGGCTACAATATGGCATTCACATTAGTAGTCCAGCCAACAACTTCAAACAAAAGCACAATAACTATATTAATACAGAAATGCTACTCTCGTTTGTAGATTAACATTTCCTGTTTCTACCTCTGTGGTTTAAAATGAACACCGTTCACATACTTCTGATTACACAGACTGATTTCACAGTTATGTGCTGCAGCAAAAAGCAAACCAGCTCGATTCCTGGGTGCACATAGTTTTGCTGAAAGGCAAAAATATTTTCAACACATAAATATTTGCACTACAGCAATTTTAGACAGCTCTTAACACACTCTTAATATAAAAACTGCATAGTATTTAATTTATACTATTAAGTAAATAGACCGCAAAACATTACTGATGCAATTTTTTCTATTTAGAAAAATAATTAAGTAAGGTAAGAGTAACCAACATCTTGAGTAGTACTGTACTTAACACAGATGCCCGGTATAAAAACAAAGGATTAACATCAGACAGCAGTCAAACAGACCAGGAGTTAATTTCATTACACAGTTTCAGACGTCACTCACTGAGAGACCTCTTTCTGATCTAGCTCTAACACTTTCATAAAGGTGATACAAAAACATGCATCACTTTTTTTCGTCCAAAGCTTAGCTCGTGCTGAACATAGGGACACTCCCATTTTTCCACGTCCAGCTGGCTCACACTTAGGAAGTAAATGTTTCTTTTCCTACTCATAAGCCCCTACCAATACGGCCACAAATTCAGCAGTTTTGCTCTTTAAATCCTCTGGGTATGAACTGTGTGCTTATGTCAAGAAGAGCATAAATTTTCTTGCTTCTTCCTGCCTGTGATCCCGTCAGTCCTGGTAAAGCTCCACATAGATTAGGTAACACAGACAGACAGATGTACACACCCACCATTACAGCATGCACTCATATTGCCAAATAATTTAGGGCAGTGACAAAATATAAGTAGCAGACACAATGCCAGAAGTTAGATTGCATTCACAGTTCATATTTGGTCAGATCTTGTTTGTCGTTGTCAGATTACTTTTTAACATTACTTTTTTTTTTGTGTGTGTTAAAGTAAACCCAGGTAACATATTTAAGTTACTTACTTGTGATTCAATTTAGCACATTATACAAACAAATGTTTCCAAAGTTCTGCACAATAAAAAAATTGTAAATTAAAAAAAAAAAAAATAGCCTAATCTTAAATCTTAAAACTAGTAAATAGTAAAAAGCTTCAAAATCACTCACCAGTCGATTGTTCTCGTAGACATTTTCTCTGGACAGGGAGCCAAAGTCTCTGTAATGATAGACAAGAAAATTGGAAATTTACTTCAGGAGAACACTCATACAGAATTAGTCTAGTCTTAGTCTAATACAAGACAGTACTGTATTTAGATGGCTGACCTATTTTCACTTGTGTCATGTACCAATATAATTCTATTAATGGCCTCTCAGCATGACAGCAGAAAATGTTGTGTGGGTGAGTTTTTTTAACTTCTGAAGCAGACAATAATCCCAGACCACACATAAATGTTGCCTGATGTCTAAACAATAAGAAAGAAGCAGCTGCTGCAAACAGTAGTGATGGGGTCATAATTACAAGGCTGCGCTTTGAAATACAGCCTGGAGCGGGGAACTAAACTCCAGCTCCTGCCTGTAAACATCCTGCTGTAAAAGTGGAAAATGTCTGAAGTGTTAAGATGACAGTAGCCTTTGAGTGCAGAGGTCTGTTGTAATAAGTGTGAAACAGTTTGGACAACGGTACAGCGGAAAAAACACCAGCGCTGTCTGTGGGAGTTTGCGGTGACCATGTGGAACTCTCAAGAAGGAAAAAACAAATGAATGAGCTCCGTGTTGGCCCAGTACAAAGTGCCCTCTGTTCTCCTAATCTAGTTCTCATGGTTACAAACACAAGTAGCAGCCACTTTAATATCAAGGTCATGTCAAAGTAAGTCCACTGTGTCCAACTTGATCAGGAGAAAATTGAAAAAATGTTAAACTTTTGATTAAGTAAATTTTAGACCTCACGGAACAGACAGTGCCAGCTGACACTGCCATCGATGGGCAGTCAGTCGACACAGTATGTGAACTGCACTGCAAACCTAATCCACAGCCTCCCAGTTTATTTTGGGAAAGGCTACTGCTGTAGAAGTGAGTGACTGACTGAGTACAGGCTTTCTAAAATCTGTATCCTCCAATCCCAAATGGACTAGTATCACTGCTACATTTAGTTTATTTGACAGAGAAATGGGGTATAAAGGGGTTAGGAATAGAAGTATAAATAGTGTTAACTATACTTACTATAAAGTTACATAATGTGACACCCCAAAGGTTAACCAAGCCATTTTGACTTTAAACAGATAACTGACCGTTTGCCGTTATAATGACTCTCCGCTGCATCAGTTTGATGTACTGTGATATGAATACATTGGCCGCAGAGCACTATTGCATTGCTCTCATACAGCATTAGAGCTAAAGCCGGTTTGACAGGCTGAGGTCCCAGCCCCGGATTAGCTTGATGGACTGTCTGCTTGGATCATAGCAGGCTCGTTGGGCCACTGCAGATACACTGAGTCCCGCAGAACAGAGAGGTATGCAGGGTCTATATCACAGGTCACGTTTAAACTAGGCTCAGTAATTGTTCTGTCAGGGTTCTAGGGACTGTGCTAGTTGCCAACTCAAGTGTCCAGACCACCTAAGCATGAGAAAAAACATTTTGCAATTAACTGCACATTGTTTGCAACATAGAGACACAACATCTTAAAACAGGCATGCTATTTTATTTTATATTTATCCATGTCTAATGTGAGTCATATGAAGTTTCAGAACATATCACCATGGTATATGATATTCGTTACACAAGTTATATGAAGGTGCAAGAGCACACAGTAGTCCAGGTCACTTCAGCTTTTTTGGTACTACACTACTTTACATCCCAACTTTTGACTTTACAGGCCGAGCTTGTCAAATGGGCAATTTCAGAAACGGGTAGACATTTATTTTCTCATTCACAATTTTTTTTATTTTAATCCCACTGTGGCTGAGAATACTTACTGTGGTTATGTTTTGTGGCAGTCACTGAGCTGTGTGATTACAGTGGAGGGTGTGTTGTTATAGACAGGGTATGACTTGTCAGTCTGAGTTAGTGACAGCACACTGGCCTCCAACACAATGTGACTGCCAGTAATAGTTATGATATACAAAATTACACATCTATAGCAATAATCATTTGACCATATGTAACATCACATGTGGCACTGACTGAATATCACAATTGGTTTCTCTTGGTCTATTTATCTCAATCTGAAGCTACATCTTCACTAAAACCTAAAGGTCAAAGTGTAAGTACGAAACTAACTGAACACATCTTTATAAAGCAATTTTTAATTAAAACGTGTTTACTTACATCAGCTCTGGCCTGTAACGATGTATTATAGCACAGAAAGCCAAGCCGTCCCGAAAGGACGTGGACATGTCCTTTATTTCCACATCGTTGTAATCTTCACACTGTATCCGACACCACTCTTGCAGAGCCTTTAAAGACCCCATTTTCACCATTACATAAAAAACATAATATCCTTGTTCAAAGTTTTCGTCCCAACTGTAACAGAGGACAAGGTTAAGTCCTTCCTTTCTCCGATCAGACACGAATCATCTGCACCGATTCACTGAGCAGACAACACCCGCTGCGTTATATTCATTCACACTCACTGAGTCACGTAAAACTAGCATGGTTAGCCGTGTGTTAGCCACGTCTCCAACGCCGATGTACGCTTTAGTCACAGTACGGATTAATCCCTGCAGTTATCATCGTGTATCACACAGACCTTTGTCCATGAGCACCGCGTTAACATGGCTGATAGATAATGCACAGTCGATAACAAGAGCTTGCCAACAAACTTCTTCGGAAGCCAACTCTGCTAGTGTGCGACCGAAGACCACCTCCTTCTTGTAGTTTTAGTGGTTATCCGCACTCAGATCAGCAATGGGATAACAAAATCCATCACAGAAACAAGTCATGTTTTGATGAAGCAGAGGTGACGACTTTCTCCTCGTTTAGGTGGACATGAAGGAGACGCCTTCATGTGCTGTTACAGTGACTGCTATGCGCTTGAAAAAAAAAGTCAAGAGTTAATCGCATCGCACAGCAATGTCTTTAAAAGTAACATTAAGCCAAAGTGAAAAAAAAATGAGAAATCGTGTTTTGGATTTCCTTAGTAACTCAGCATCGCGCCAAGCCACTCTCCAAAAAGCGACAGTAACCTGCCTCTTGTCCTCCCCAAAGTCATGTTGCTATTCTCACAGCGTACGGATGGGGGAGCTAAGGGATGTCACTACCCGATTTGTGTCGCTATCAAAGATGGAATATAAAAAGTTATAATGTTTCCGAAAAATATCAGATATAGTGCAAAAATTACACAATTTTTAGAATACACATCTCATACAACCTATATATGATGCATTCAAAAATAGACAACTCACCACTACCCAATTTAGCGTAAGTACTTTAGTGTAAGTACTCTGCGCATGCGTAAAACCAATCTGCCAGTTTAGGTACAGTAACGTCACTTGAACACTTCAACATTTTCAATTATTTATTTGTAATCAACATAAACTGTTGCTGCTGTTACACCTCGTTAAAGAAGTCATGCTGATAAAATATGTGATATAAGGGATAAAGTTTGTAAGAACAGTGCCATCCAGATGTTTACAAATCGGGTTGATGGTATTGACATCTCGCGTCATGCTTTCTAAATCACGCGAGATTAGCCACTGTTTAGAATACGCGAAAGATGGCGGCGCCGCCTCCAGATGAGGCTAGTCTACAGGCTCGCATCAGTAAGTCAACACAGTATATACTACTCAAAATATTTTTTTTAATAATCGGCTGTTGTGGGCATACAGTAAAGCGTCGGTAAAAACATATTTATCATATTCTCATCTGGATAGTCTCGCTATTGTCGGTAGCGCAATGCATTTTCGCCAGTCGAAGGAGCTAATGTCAATCTGATCAAAAAGTGAAGCAGCCTCAAATTCAAAACTCTGTCAGTTTTGCTGCGGTGTGCTCATTTGTTATCACCTTTGAGTTTATTTTTAAAAGTCTTGTCGTAATCGTTTCAGTCAGGTATTTTTTCGAAACCAGGAACAGTGCATACACCACCTGACTGAGGGTGGAGACTTGTCTTTGGCCGCATCTTTGGGTAACATAATAACAAAAGTTCGGGTTTTGAAGGACAGTACAGGGCCAATACAGTTTACTTTTGTGTTACCCACTTACAGCATTTAGTAAAATCTCAAACTGAGACCACACGCTTTGTTCTTATTATGCAAATTACTGAACAAGCAAATTAGAGTAGAGACTATGGAGTAATCGCAGATATTTATTTATTTTTTATTTTTTTTGTGCAGACAAGGCCACCAACCCACAGAACAAGGAGCCAGACTGGGACAGTATAAAGGGATTTTGTGATCATCTCAACAATGAACCAGAAGGGTAATCCAGTGGTTTAAGATAATGTTGTGTCATTTTATTATATTATATTACCGGTATATTTTTTAAAAGAGATTGTTTTTCTTTATTTTTTTTATATTATTTTAAAATAAAGCTTGTTTATTTTTTAGATTCTGGGGTACTGTATTTTGATATTTATTTATTATATTTCTGTTATCTTTTTATCTTTTCACTAGTCTTGTCTGTAACAAAAAGATTTTCCTCTTGGGGATAAATAAAGGAACTCTGATTCTGATTCATAAAGGTTTTTGGTCTGTGTAACTCAACAGCCATTACTTTTCAATGCAGGATTTCAGTACATGTACATACAAAATACATGTGCACACAAGTTGGGAGTAGTTATTCTCCCTTTATCTTCAAGCACACTTGAATGGGTTACTTACATGAAACTTTTAAGACTGGCTTTACTTGATGTTATTTATTTTCAACTTATTTGTCTTCTGTTTTAAGTCCCCAGCTTGCAACAAGACTTCTGGCCCACAAAATCCAGTCTCCTCAGGAATGGGAGGCAATGCAAGCACTTACAGTAAGTAATTTCTGAATGTAAAAATATGAAATTCCAAACATACAATCTCTATTTTAATCTTGATTATCTGGAAACTAACAAGGTTAAACAAACATTTTACAGGTTCTTGAGACCTGCATGAAGAACTGTGGGAAGCGTTTTCACACTGAAGTAGGCAAGTTCAGATTCCTCAATGAACTCATCAAAGTGGTATCACCCAAGGTAATGTTTTTGTTCTATTGAATCAACTGCATATCATCCAGGATGCCTATTCTTTATATCTGTAATGGCCTTTAATATATACAAATACATTATGTAATAGCATATTTCTCAATACTATGAAAAAACAGGTCAAATATAAATATTTGTCTGTATAAAGTGTTTGTATAATTTTTTTTTTAAATTTTTATTCTGCAGTATTTAGGCTCCCGGGCACCAGAGCCAGTGAAGAGAAAAGTTATAGAAATTATGTTCAGCTGGACAATAACACTTCCAGATGAGACCAAAATTTCAGATGCTTATCAAATGCTGAAAAAGCAAGGTGAGCACTTCAGATCTTTGGGAATTTATATGATTTGGTTACAGCTGTTACAATTTCTTGATGGTTATTTCCCATCACATTTCTATGTTCCTCGTAAACAATTATCATCAGTAATCATCTTTTTTCTGTTCCCTTTCAATGTTTTGTGTGTTTATATCACTTCCCATTTTATGGCAATGATTCAGTAGCACGCCTAGCCTAGCAAGACTAACCTGCCTAGTCATGCGCTTTTGAATGTGACATGATGTTCACCTAATGTTAGACTCATACTTTGCTTTACTGCTATATAATATTTTGCTCTTTAGTGTCTAAATCAAACTCACAAGACATATTTTCATGTAACCTGAGCCCTGTACCACGAAGATGGGTTAGAGGAATTCGCTTTGTGTATACAACTAAAACATATATAGAGCTGGAGTTGTGTATTCATTCAAAGGTTAAAAAGTGTCCTTGTTTTCTTCCAGGTATTGTCAAGCAAGATCCTGTGCTTCCTGATGACAAGCTCCTCCCACCACCTCCACCTAGAACCAAGAATGCCATCTTTGATGATGAAGAGAAGTCCAAGGTAAAATGAATCACCAATAAACATTTAACTGTATTACAGTTTTTTTTTATTTAGAGATGTTGTTTCCCTTAGGTTGTCAAAAATCTAACTCCTGGGAAAATTAGCCCAAGGTCAACAGTTTACAGAATCCTCTTCCTCTTTTCAGCTTCTGTCCTGTCCTGTTTTTGTAGATGCTGTCTCGGTTATTAAAGAGTACACACCCTGAAGATTTAAGAGCAGCAAACAAACTCATTAAGGAAATGGTCCAAGAGGTGGGTCTGGTGTAAAGGATTGTTTATATTATGTATTGTACATGAGGAAACAACTTTTTAAAAACACATTTTAAAACACTACAAGGAAATAACAAAACTTGAGTGCAAAGTATATATTATGAAGTATTGGTGTAAAATGAAATACTAATTTCAGTCTTACAAAATGCCATCTGAACTAATAAGTGTTTTCCAATGTTACATTAGGACCAGAAGCGGGTTGAAAAGGTATCAAAGCGAGTAAATGCCATCCAGGAGGTAAATGAGAGTGTTAGCCTGCTGAGCCAGCTGCTGGAGGGTTATAGCAAGGAGAGCAGTTCTCAGAGCAACCAGGAGCTCATTAAGGTTTGCCCAGCTCAGCGTATTAACACTCTCTACACATACAGACTCGTGCTGAATGTAAGAGATGAAAGTATCCTTATGTTACACAAGTTTGTTTTCCTAGGATCTTTACCAGCGCTGTGAAAAGATGAGGCCTACATTATTTCGTTTAGCGAGCGACACTGAGGATAATGACGAAGCTCTAGGTAAGTTAGCTAAATACACTCCTTAACAAAAGTACACAAAACTCAGATTAAACAACTTAGGCTACTAATAGTACAGAAACATAAAATAAAAAGAAAATACTGATGATTTTTTATTGTTGATAATAGTATTTGTCTTTCTGATTACAGGGGACATCCTAGAAGCCAATGACCAATTGACCCAAGTCATCAACCTCTACAGGCAGCTTGTAAAGGGGGAAGAGATTAACAAAGA
Organism: Rhyacichthys aspro; assembly: GCA_036850595.1. Classification (NCBI taxonomy): domain Eukaryota; kingdom Metazoa; phylum Chordata; class Actinopteri; order Gobiiformes; family Rhyacichthyidae; genus Rhyacichthys; species Rhyacichthys aspro. The sequence continues at coordinate 14,538,474 of CM072148.1, read as the reverse complement.
AGACATTAACCAATCACAAGAAGGTAGTTAAATGTGTATGAGCTTTCTTCTCTGTTATACAATGTCATTTCACTTACGCTCTATCAATATCAGTCAACAGTAACTCAGAACTTCTAGACTTGGCAGGAATAAACCCACTGGCCAACACAGAGCCCTCCAGTCTACCGACACTCACCCAGAATATGGGCCTCAGCCTTTTGGATGATGAACTCATGTCACTGGGTAAGAACAAGTCTCTGCTAATGTATCTTTTGTCTTGTTTTTTTACACACAATGGTAGATACTTGATTGCCTCATTAAAAGCGAGATTAGCAGTGTAAGCACATGTCGGAACTATTAGGCCTTGTTCTAACCGTCCGGGGTGTAGCCCTCCTGTTGCTCCAGTGAAACTTTAAAAGGGACACACACCTGAATAGACCACAAGAAAGAGAAAAACAAACTGTATTAACCTAACTGTATTAAGCTTTTTGAACATGTTTGCATTTATTAACCATAAATGCCAAAAAAATCTAATAACTATCTTGTCTTTTGTATTATTAATATGATAGGTCTGAATGTAGCAGAGAACAACGCTCACTCTACTTTCCAGGTAGGAGTTTGATGATAATACAGTGCTTTCAACTTAAGTTTGTAAGTCAGTTTACACCTGCTAATACCTGTTTGTTTTTTAGTCCCTCAATAGCACAGAAGTCTCAGCTCCCATGCCAGCTGCAGTGTTACTACCATCCGTCGCCCAGAAAGATCAGACCTCACCAGTAGGGGGTACTAGTGCACCTCCTAAAGCCATGGATGAGTTGGACTTGCTGGGGAAGACTTTGTTACAGCAGTCCTTACCACCAGAGAGTCAGCAGGTCAAATGGTAAGATAAAGAGACTGCATTAGATATCTGATGTTTAACAGTAAATCTTTACATTTGGTAGGGAAGTCATTTCGTTCATTTTACAAATACTAAATTTACTGTTTTGCTTATACATAGGGATAAACTTCAGACTCAAAGTAGAGTCACCTTACGAGACATGCAGACTATGGCCGGCACCAAATCTAGTTCGGCTGGTCCCACAGCCTCTACAGCTGTACATTTGGAGCAGCTCATTACTAATCCTGCAGCTACAGGCCATGCAACTTCTGTAACAGTTGCTGTTGACCCTCAACAAAACCTATCTCTGTCTGATGTTACGGTCCCTCTGGAAACAATCAAGCCCAGTAATTAAACTTCACATCTTACTTCATAAATGTTACCTGGTACAGCATAAACCATTGCTCTGTCTCTCTGTTTGGATTCATATTCTAGGTACTTTATTACCAGTTACTGTATTGGATAAACACAGTCTACGGGTTTTGTTTACATTTGCACGAGACTGTCCACCTTCACGACCGGATGTGCTTGTCGTGATCATCTCCATGTTGTCCTCTGCCCCTGTTCCTATCACCAACATACGCTTCCAGGCAGCTGTACCGAAGGTAGGTAAGGCCAAACTAATGTGTCTGGTCTCATTCCACAAGCAGGTGAATTTTTACTGATTAAGACGAAATCTGTATTTTTTTGTCGATGGTAATACATTTTATCATGTGTAAACGTGTAGATAATGAAAGTGAAGCTACAGCCTCCCTCGGCCACTGAACTTCCTGCCTTTAACCCCATTTTGCCTCCAGCTGCTATCACACAAATTTTGCTATTGGCAAACCCTCAAAAGGTACTTTTTCAATCATTTCAATCAGCAAGAGGAGCATTATAAATTACATTGATATAATTTCCTGTTTTTGTTTTTCAGGAGAAGGTGCGTCTGCGATACAAGGTAACATTCAACATAGGTGACAAGTTTTATGATGAATCTGGTGACGTGGACCAGTTTCCCTCTCCAGACACTTGGGGCAACCTTTAGGCTGAAGTTAAATTATGCTTTATAGCATTTTTGACACAAGACCAGTTTGAGATCCACTACTGGTCTTGGACTAACCTTGTGCCTTTCACCACAGACTCTTTTCTGCAGTAATATAAATCAAGGAGACTCATGTTGAGTCTTTTAGAATTGTGTGCAATGATCTGTTTTACATGCTGTTAAAGAATTCTGTCACAAGTCCCATCTTATGTGAAGCTTATTAAACAGCAAGTGTTTAAAACCCCCAAAGTTGGTCTTCACATGAAATGTAATATTAAAGTTAGCAATTAAAAAGCTTTTGCTAATTATCTTTAGATGGGTATTGTTTTCTGGTTTACCAAGAGAGTTTTTAATCAATCAAAAGAGAGCCATGTTTCACTTTGAATGAACCAATGCTGGAGATTCTTAGCATGTTATTATTTTGGCTTTTAAAGTGATAAATATTACTGTTAGCTCTGACTTTCAAATTCACTTTAAAATGGGTGCTTTTTCTGAGGACTCTGGTGCATGTGAAGTTAATCTGAAAAATTATCAAGTGTAAGTGGGAAGAACCTGTCAAATGTTACTGGTGTCTTAAAGGAGATACACAACAAACTGGGTTTAATTTAATTGTCTTTCTTTGTTGACTATTTTATGTCACTTGTTTTGGTTAGATTCTCGTGAGGCGGTGTTTGTGTCAAAGATGTAAGGGATCAAGATCAGTGCATCATTTCCCTGTTTAATAATACACAATGTTTTTTTCTTTTCTGCACTTTTACTTTTGTTCTCAGGATTTTGATTTGTAACTTTACATTTGCTTTGACTTTTGTTTAAATGGAAATCTTTCCATACATTTGAATTACAACATTGTATTTTCCTTTGCTGCCTTTCTGCTGTCAGCTGATCCAAAGATGGACATCCTGAGTTGAGTTAGATTGATTCTACCACATGTGCCTGAAACTGCATTGTACATATGTATTCAAATTATGTAAGAAAATGTAACAAATGGGAGATCCCTACAAATCCATGTTGTTAGATCTTATGTCTCTTAAGGCAATGAAAAAAAAATAAAATGTGAGGCGAGCTGCCTACACTTAATTTTTAAAAAGAAACCCGCCGACCCGTAAGTTTTTTTAAATTTTTGAGAATGAGAGCATCTATTCATATTAGATAAGAGTATATGAAAAAAGAAAAGTTGTAATTAATAATTATACATTCCTTTTCTTCCACTTATATTATGGGAGACTGGGGAACTGGAGCCTATCTCAACTGCTTTCGGTGTGAGGTGGGGTCAATGGACAATGGCTAACACTCTATATACTGTACACATAATGCAGCTTGTTTTCTTTACTGATAGCCTCCTCAGTTCATCAAGATTTAAGTTTGTGAAAAACAGATAAAGACACTGTTTTGTGCTTTATAATTTTTATTCAGTAAAGGACTGTAAAAACAAACATGTTTATCCACAGATCAGTGTTACAAGTAACTGGCATATGTTCAGTCCACAGACTGGAAAAAGATGTGTGGAAAATGCATCTAAATCTAAAGCAACAGGAAGAGGACTAGTTGAATTATGTAAAGACTATTGGACCAATACAAGCACAACCCCTTCGTCTAAATAAAGTTACTGCAAACTTCCCTTTTTTAATGCAAATTAAGTATGAATTTGACTCAAAAGAAAAAAAATAGCAACACTGGAATGTGATATTGATTTAAAATAACAGTGATCAATGCAGTTCACTCAAGATCCACTGTTCTGAGACATCTACCACTTCAGTTTGGAGTAGTCTGTACAGAGAATTGTACATTTCATACAAAGGGTTAGGCAGTGTATTAAAGATAGATAATGTAACAAGGAAAAGATAAGCCCTTACTACCTCAGAATAAACACCTGGACATGATTAAAGTTACACTGTAAACACAAAGTAGAAGTAGTTTGTTCAGGTTACTTTCGAGCAGCTGGGGGGCCTGGAGGGGGAGGAGGTGCAGAAGAAAAAGGGTACGGCGGTTGGCCCATGAAGCCCATTAGAGGTGGCTGAGGTGGAGGAAACTGTTGAGCCATGAGAGGCTGCGGTGCTCCTGAAGGTGGAGGAGGGGGCGGCTGACTGTACTGACCCTGAGGCTGGCTGGACTGATCGGGACCTCCACCTCCGCCTGATGGGCCTCCGCTGCGGGAGTTGTAGCCCCCAGTGTTGTTGTAACTCTGGTACTGGTCTGAGTTGTTGTAGCTGCCCCTGCGATCGCGGCTTCTGTCTCTAAACGAGGAAGACGAAGAGGAAGAACGATCCCCCTCGCGGTTGTTGCGACCATCGCGGTTGAAGCTCCCACGGCTGTCTTTGCCGGCTCCCCCTGTGCGCATGCGACGCTCCGTCTCTTCTTGGTACATTAGGTTTGGGTTATTGGAGCTGTTTCCACGGTAACGCATGCGGCCACCTTAAAAAACAATCATTGCTTAACTGTGCATAACAAGGTCTACAGTGCATGACCAAATCAAGTCAGTGACACTCCTTACCTCCTCCGCCTCCTCCACGTCCCGAGTCCAGAAGCTGAAGTAGTTTTGGGTTAATGGCCTGTCGGGCCTCTTCCAGGACTCGGACAAGGTCCCGGGCCTGACGCAAATTACCTGGTGTGAAAAAGGTGTATGCAGTGCCCTTGTTGGTACTGCGGGCTGTGCGTCCAATACGGTGTACGTAGTCCTCAGATGAGCTGGGATAGTCATAGTTGATGACGAACTTGACATCCTCCACATCTTTTAACATTAGTTTTTTTGGGGAAAAAACATAATATTAATACCACATTGAAAATGCATTTTCCCAAGCTTACTATTATTACATGAGATATTTACATACCTGGAAACTTTAGTGTCATATTTTACAAAAAGATGAGAACTACTGTGCTACAGTAACTTACCTACGCAATTAGGCACCATCAAAATATGTGCTCAACCAAAGATTTATAATAGATTAACATTACGAAGTATTTATTACAAGACACTGTATGTCAGCTCACTTCATTTGCAGTGAGAAATAAATCATGGGTTGTTAAGTCTAAATTGTACTTTTCACGCAAATGTGACAGTTAATCAAAATGTGTGAATCCAGAGAGTCTGTTTCTCATTACAGAGGCGTGGGGCTCTGACAGCACTGCTTAACGAGTCTCCTCATTCTCCTCCATCTTGATTTCAGATTTCATCACACATCTTCTTCATAATACAATGTGCTGTGATGAAACTGGACTAATATACAGGCATGATGGAAGTAGCTGGATGTACACTGAGGTTGTAGAGGAGATAAGAAAAGGGGTGGTGAAGTACTTACCCCCTTCGTGTTGTTTTTACAAAGGTAGCCAGTCCCCCCTGATCAGTCCTGGTTCATAGGCGGGGCTGAGGCGGCGGGAGACAGACGGGAGCAGAACCGCTAAACCTCAACAGACACGGCTGGTTCTGTTGCTCTCTCGTCGCACTGCAGGACCCGCCTCAGACCCTGGCCAGGACTGGATCCAGACGAGCCCTCTAACACTCTCTCCTGTCTGTCTGCTTTTGGGGCGGACCGATGGGCAGACATACAGGCACCTCAGGCTGCTCCCAAGGAAGGCTCGCTGGATTTACAAACTTTGAGAATACTGGGTGGGGGGGCTCTGAGTTACCCAAGAAGTATAGAAGAGGGGCATTAAACCCTCTAAAATTAGCCAAGCTTCTACTTTAGCATGACTGAGGGGGCAGAGACAGCAGCTCAGAGTGTTACAGCTGCAGTATGCTGCCAAACCCTGAGAGGAGAAGAGGGGAAAAAAGAAAATAAGTCATATTCTCAAATTCTGTCAGGTTATGATCACTTTACCTATCCCCACTTCTCAGACTAAAGTTGCCAACAACACTGCAGCAAACACATCAATGTCAACTCATGTTATAACTGAGGCAAGACTATCAGAAGGCAGTTTGCATCAACAGCATTAAGGAGACAAGAAAAGGTGCACAGGAGCTTCTGCCCCATACACCCGTCTTTTCGGGCAGCGTGCCAAAGAGCCCCAGTTGAAGGAGGTTTTAACTGCAGTAACAAGAAACAGACTAGAAATCCAGCGAACCGTAAAGGTTTGGGCCTCCTAAGTGAACTGTCACAAACTCTGCACAAATTAACAGCAGCAGATGTGAAGAACCTTGTTCCACTTCTTCAAAAAGAGACATTTCTACTTTTGAGTAATACAAGATGTAGACAGTAACATCTCAAATACTTACCTTTTATCAATGATCAAAACTGAGTAAACAATTTCATACAGATATGTCTATAACAACCGTTTTGTTGTTAGGTCACTGTTTAAAGCTTAGTATGTCAGTTACAAAAATATTATTCCCTTATAAAAGGCAGACAAATGTAAATTGAGATCGAGTTAAAACAGGTTGCATGATGTGTATGTGTATCTGTATGAAGACATACCCAGACCGCGAGAGGCTACATCAGTGGCTATCAGTATAGGAGCTTTACCACTTCTGAATTCTGTGAAATTACAGATTAAATAGATAATGTATCAGTCTCAAATAATTCCAGCAATATGGAAATAAAGATATTGAGCACATAAAATATGAATAGCATAATTTGTTAATATATTTTTACCTGTGAGCACCCAGTCTCTTTCTGGTTGGCTCTTATCTCCATGGATACACATGGCAGGCCACCTAAAAATACAGACAGTTATCTTTCTCCTATAAATTATCTGAAAAATTATGACTGTTGTTGTCATAGATATTGATCCTCACCCGTCCCGTCTCATCCTTCTGGTTAGATCATCACAACGCTTCTTGGTCTCCACAAAAATGATGGTTTTGTTCTCCTTTTCAGCCATAATCTCTTCCATCAGCTGAATGAGTCTGAAAACAGTTAAAACTAGTGTGTCAGGATCATAGATAAAACAACAAGGATCCATTCACACTTCATCAATTTCCATCTGATAATACATACTTGTTGTCTTTTTCTGTTTCCATGCAAACATCCACTATCTGCAGGATATTGTGGTTGGCACTCAGCTCCAAGGCACCAATATTTATCTGGATATACTCCCTGAGAAAGTCTTCAGCAAGCTGTCGAACTTCTTTTGGCCACGTTGCACTCCACATCAGTGTCTGTCTGTCCGGCTGAGAAGCACAACACATAGTTTTAGTAAAAAAACACTATTAGTACAGTTCAATCATAGAGTCTAAATTTCCCTACCCTGATTTGGTCAACTATTTTGCGAATTTGTGGCTCAAAACCCATATCAAGCATGCGGTCAGCCTCATCTAACACAAGATAGGTACAGCGACGCAGGTTGGTCTTTCCAGCTTCCAAGAAGTCTATGAGACGACCAGGTGTGGCAATGCAAATCTCAACACCTAAATATACAAAGAAAGAAAATAATTATTACAATGTAATACTAATTATTGTTTTACAATGTTGACAACTTTGGGTTTACTTTTTATGGCAACACCACCTACCCCTCTCAAGGTCTCGAATCTGTGGTCCCTTGGGTGCTCCACCATAGACGCATGTACTTTTGATTCGAGATGACTTCCCGTAGTCATATGCTACCTGTTGGACCTGCTGAGCCAGCTCTCTGGTTGGTGCAAGCACCAAACACTGAGGGCGATGTTTTACAATGTTTATAAAAGCCACATAAAGGTAGTGTTGTAAAATAAATCAAATAATCTAAACAAAATGATAGCATACTTACAATAGGACCATCTCCCCTCTCCAGATATGGCTGGTGATTGATGTGCACAATAGCAGGGAGAAGATACTACAAAAACACATTAAGAAATATGAGAAATGGGTGTTAAACGTCTTTTAAATAAGGAAACATATACTACAAATACCCCAATGAACTTACAGCCAGTGTTTTTCCAGAACCAGTTTGTGCAATTCCCACCATATCCCTACCACTCAATGCCACAGGGAAACCTTGAGACTGGATGGCTGTCGGTTCCTTAAAGTTCTGCTGCATCAGTACATCTATCACATATTCTAAGAGAAAACACAGACAATCAGTAAGATGGTTTTGAACTTCTTACACTGATTTGAAACAAAATACATTTAACATTTTATGTTCAGCAGAGCGCTGAAGTGTCTATTGGGTTTACTCACGGGGAAAATGTGCCTGATGAAAAGCAGTGACTGGCCTTGGACAACCAGAGCCTCTGATTGTGATCTCCTTCTTTCTGCGAAACTCCTCCATGTCATACTGCATTTGAGAGGAGAATGAAAAGGGTAAGATTTCATATATTATTAATAATGTCATATATGAGATAGAAACATATACCTGACTTATTCGCTGTACATCAGGGTGTTCAGTGTAGAAGTTCTTTTCAAATTTGGGCAGCTCATCTAGGTTCCATCTCTTTTTCCGGAGGCGGTCTCCTGGATTACCAAACTTCATGGGTGGAGGACCGCTATTACGACTCATGGTCCCAAACCGTGGCCTAAGGATAAGAAAAACAGATACAGTAAGAAAAACTGGGCACACATTGAGAGGTAAACAATACAGCTCCAAAGCTCCTATATGACAGCACTGTACCATAAGACTGCATTACAATGGTAGTTACTGTAGATATTGAAATTTTTTTCATGGCTAATATTTTAAAAACAAACTTGTCAGATGTCCATGCTGTTGCATCTAAAGCTAAATCTCATCTAAATCTAAATTCAATTACAGAAGAACAAATTTATCTACCATGTTTTGCTCCCTGAACATAAATGATCTACAATACTCAAGTAGTACAAGGCCTTGACTCTTATGGATGAAGCTAGCAGCCTTTTCACCGTGCACATATATAAGCACATTTTAGCAAACACAAATCAAATCATCAAACCATTTACCTGTCTCGGCCACGGTCTCGGTCCCTGTCCCTGTCTCTATCTCTGTCTCCATAAGAAGAACCCCCTCTCATTTTTTTTTAGTAGCGTTAGCTTTTAGATCGACTCTGGTTGTGCTGTGGTCCGTTTGTCTTGTTCACAAACTAAATATACCCGTATGTTATTTGTTCATTCACAAACTGGAAACTTTCTTAGCTTGTTGCGTCTATTTTGGGTGGAAACTACACGAAAAAGGATGGAGGATTATTCGTTTAAAAAAATATTTTGTGCGTCACGTAGCAAAACAGCAGCCGTCGTCCCTTCACGATCTGCCCTCTTTTACTGCGTAAGAATTTGACGTAAACCCCTCTCAGTGTCGTTCATCTACGCACAAATATTTACTAACGGAAATAGAGAATAAGAACTGTCTACAGCGCTTCTTGTTTTGCCCATGGCCGTATTATTAGAACATCCACGGTTTTACCACACCGCGGCGATGTGACAAATACAAGGATCTTATTTTCACAGAAAGGGAAGAAGAGGGTTTTCCAGGAAGAAGCAGCAGTAGGTTAGTTTGACGCTGCCGTCAAATGCGTGTACAGTATAATATTTACGTTATGTGTGAATATGCTCTTTGATGTTATATTAGTGTAGTGACCTTTTGAGGTGGACGTCGTCTTAGGAAATGCCTTTGTTCATTCAAAATAAAGGACTCGACCGCATAAGCTCGACAGCGGACCTGTTTGAGCGACATCCGCATTTACAGGTTTGTGTCCTGGGCATATATCCATGACAAATGGCCTCAGCTGCCTTATTAACTAAAATTAAATCCATACAGCTACTTTTAGTTGCTGAAAAATGTACCATAATATACTTGTCAATGCCATAGCCTATTATTCATGGTTTACTATATAAGATATTGGCTACACTCCATTCAGTTCAGTTCAGTTCAGTGTTTATTGTCATGTGCATAGTAAGGAATGTCATTGTACGTGTTTCCCTGTACAATCACATTCTTTGCTGTCCATAATAAATGCTGTAACAAATAGTAAAAGTGTCCAAAAATATATATAAATAAGATAAACATTAAAAATGCAAACAATGGAATAGAAATACAAATAGAAACTATATAGGCTACATTAATTGAGTGTACAAGTCAGCATCAAAGGGTTTTTGTGGTTTACATGAAAATATCAATAATGTAATGAGAAGTCAATGTCTGTAATTTGTTTAAAAGCTGCTTCTATTTGTTTTAAAGGAAAATGCAAGACAGTTTCGTTCGAGGCCACTTTTAGATGTGGACCCAAAGTGTTTTCTGTATGTTCAACAAAGAGAGTATGCTGCAACAACACCAGCAGACAGTAAGTAAAGTGTAACTAACTAAAAAGAGTGACAAACATTTACCAGCACATATACTTTTTAAATTAACATTTAACATAATTTAAAAATTTGGGAACAGACTGATTATGGTTGTAAGCTATGTTTTCTTCTCTTACAGAATTTGTGTCTGTCATTGGATCAGATGATGCCACCACTTGCCATTTAATTGTTCTCCGACACACTGGTAATATTTCTTTCCTCATAAATGTACTTTTTTTTAAGTGTTTGCATTGAGACCATTCTCCTGCTTTTTATTATATTAGGAAGTGGAGCTGCTTGTCTAGCTCACTGTGATGGTTCCAGTACTTGGTCAGAAGTCCAACTTATTATTAAAGCTGTAATGTCACTAAGTAACCACAGTAAAGATGGCAGGTATGAAAAAGGCATAATTAAAAGCACATTTCTAACTTTGAACCTTTCAATTTACACAATATCTAACAATTACCTGATAATGTCTAGACTAGAGCTGCATCTTATCGGTGGATTTAATGATGACTCCAAGACATCCCATAACCTAAGCCTTAACATTTTGGGTGAGTTACCTCAGTTTTGTTGTTACATTGTTAGCATTATCATTATAAACTAATACAACCTTTTTGTTACAATTATAGCAGCGTTTCAGAAACAAAAAGAAAATGTTCACCTGGAAACATGTTGCATTACAGGTAACATATTTAAATAAAATTAAAACACTCAAAGCTATACTAGTCTATTCGTCATTGTTGTAATCCTTCTTTTCAGAAATGAACGACATTGTTGTTAATGGAACTCATAGACCTATAGTGTATGGAATAGGTAAGATGTGTACAATTTGACAAAAGATGAATGAGAAGCAGTGGATTGCGGTCCCTAAAGTGTTATTTGATTGTTGTTCCGCAGGTGTAAATGTAAAAACAGGTGATGTGTTCCCTTCTTCATTTACCCATAAAGGACCTGCAGAGCAGCTGCGCTCAGCACGAACCTTTACAGGTGGACAGGTAGCACAACATGCTGGATCTCTTGAATGACATCGTAAAGCTATGTGTATGTTTAAAATTAGAGGAAAAAAATTTTTATCGCAAAATTGTTTATATGTTGCAGATGGCAGACATATATGATTCAAGCCGAGGATTGGTCAAAATTGGCCCTTGCAAGTGGTCTCCAAATTTGGAGATTGCCTTTTGGTTGTCACAAAATGATGCCACCATTTTAAAGGTAAAAACAGGCACATCTTAATGCCTTGTACACTATTTTATAATACCAAGCTTATGTTGGGTTATTTGTTTCTTTTACAAAGTACCTGTCAACTTCTCCTATGGCTGAACCACCACACTTCGTCCAGCACATGAAGTCCACAATCCAGTTCCTATTAGATCATCCTAATTCTGACAGCCTGTTCCCTGCTGGACAGCCACAGCTCTACCACAGGACAGAGCGAGGGGAATGGGAGAGGACTGTCCAGTCATAGACATACGGTGTTCTGTTTCTATCATGAACCTTCACATGAAGCCTATGTTTGCCTCTAAACTCAGTGGATGCACAGGGACCACATCCACCCACTGACTATATATCTTCATTGTGTCTTATGTTATAAAGATAACCTCCAAATAGACATTGTAGGAGCCATTATACACAATAATACAAGTAGCTGGTGTTTTTTTAACCGAATGTGAAGATCCTCTTCCAAGTTATAGGCCTGAGAAGTCACTCTACAGTATGTAATAATTAAATTGTCTTCTCTCTTTTCTGGCTGGCCCAGTAAAGTAACTACATATGATCATGTGACATATGACATCAGAATCTTTTGTTGTCTGTGATGGTTATACTTCTTTCCATCTGTCATTTGTCAAATGGATTACACATATTACATCACCTGCTGTAACCTGGACCTATTGAGCATTTTTCTTTTATTAAGTGCTTTGAAATTTATTTTGTGCATTGAGCCCACTAGCTCGTTTGCTCTTTGTATAGCTAACTTATATGTAAGTTAGGGGCTGTATAAATCAAAATGATGTGCAGCAATGCACAAATACTTTCAGTTTGCTGAAATTACAGTTAAGCGTCTGATTTGAAGTTCATGGAATATACTGCAGTGTTTGATGTGCTAATAAATAATGACCAGAACTTGCTTAAATTATTGCAAGGTGAGATATTGTCCAATTTGATAGTGGTTGCTTGATTTTTGTTTTTATTTATTTTATTGTTTTTTTGTGTGTGTGTTTGCGTTTTTTATGTTATAATAAGGAATTATATTTCATGTCCTATTTTCTCAGTGTCTATAATGAAACCGCACTACTTTTTCAGGTTGAACAATTAAGCAGTGCATTATGGTCATTATAGTGAAAGTTGAGGAGCTGCAGTAACTGTAGTGAGTAGACATTAGGCCCCGCCCACAAACCCTTTCTCTGTAAAAAGAGCCATAACCAACAGCAGACAAGACCAGAGAGACAGGTCCCGGTTCTCGATGCTTCTTCTCGTATGGTACCGTGATTGAAATGTAACATTATCAACCATTATTGAGCTATATATTATTTGTAAACAGGTAGACCAGATTTGATTTATTAGTGTTGTAGGGTTTAGGTGAAGGCTAATGTGATGTTTCGACGGAATAAACATTAGTGCAGCGTTTAAGCCAAATTTACCTAAGCTAACGGACGCTATAAGTGTATTTTTTTAAAGATTGATTTTCCACTACGCCTGTATTAAAATGTTAAAGGGCATTCTGGGACATGTCCGGCGGTTTCCATGGATCACAAATGTCACACTGTACGGCTGTCTGTTCGCCGGGGGAGACTTCGTTCACCAGTGGCTTTCACGGAGAGAGAAACTGGACTGGAGACAAACGCGGAACGTCGCCATAGTAGCGTTCAGTTTCCATGGCAACTTTAACTTTTTCTGGATGCGGTTTTTGGAGCGCAGGTTTCCCGGAAATTCCATCGGGATGGTCCTGCGAAAACTTGCCCTGGATCAGACCACAGCAGCGCCGCTAGCCACCAGTGTCTTCTACACAGGTCTGTTTGTGGTGGGACAGCTGCTCATGGGGACCCAAAGTTCACTATAGAATGAGAGCAGTTAATAGCACACTCAAAGCACACTCGTAAATCTTTAACTTGAACGATGTCAACACAGATGTCTTGTCATGAGCGTTCACATTGATCATTGCCGGTCAGAGGTCACGTGAATGACGTGTAAAGGACATTGAATGAGACAGAAGAATGAGAGGTTTTAACTGTTACTTTTTTGTTGTTTGATTTATTTCCAGGTGTGAGTTTTCTAGAGGGAAAAGAAGACATAACACAAGACTGGAGAGAAAAGTTCCTGAATACATACAAGGCAAGTCGGAGAGGTGCCAGACGTTTCGACGCATGTTTAACCAACAAGAGCCATTCAAAAGTGACCTTCTTCTGTGTCATAATCACTTTATGACTTATACTTTCTATTTGTTTCTCTTTCAGACAGGACTAATGTTCTGGCCTTTTGTGCAGGTAAATGGTTTGTTGTTACTTGTGCTTGCTGTTAATTTACAACAATTAAAAATATGTGGATCATAGTCATAATTCACTTAAGATTCAGAGCTAAGTTATCATAGGAAGAATTCTTAACTTAAGTGAATTTTTGTCTGTAGATGAAAAGAAGTGTTCAATTGACATTTCTTACAAATGACTTACCTCCTTTTATTGTAAGCCTAGTAATACAACCTCAGTCATGTCGTATGTTGATATGTAAACCTGTAAAAACTGTTTCTCTTTCAGTTTCTGAACTTTGCCTTTGTGCCTCTGTATGTGCGGACCACATTCACTGGCTGCTGTGCCTTTGTCTGGGCTACATTCCTGTGTTTCTCACGGCAAAGTGGAGATGGAACGGCAGGTGCTGCTCTTGCATGGATATTCCCCTCTAAAGATGAAACCACAAAGGACAAAGGTGGCTGTGTTCAGGAGGTCAGTGCATCCAAAGAGCTGAAAATAGAGAAATCTACCAAACACTGATCGACACATTCACTTTATGATGACAAAATGGAACGGAAAAACAAAGATCAAGATATTATCGAGTTGGATTGAGCCAGGATTTCTGTCAAAATGTTGGCTGAACAAGACCTCAAACCTCAGTTAAAACGGCAATCAACAAGAATTACAAGATTTAATCATCAGAACAAATCATGTGTTAAATTAAAAAGGGACATATACACAACATTTATCTGGTCTTCCGAAATTTGACCACCAGCATGTGTATGTGTTCATATAAACTATATTGCCATACACAACAAATTAACAAGTTGTCTTGAAAAAGCTCAAGATAAATATAAAATAAACTCAACAAAAACAAACTATTGATACAAATAAAGCTGCTGATCGAGTTTTACTTAATCTAGATGATTACTCTCATTGTGGGATTATAACCCTCTGGTCTGAAGTCAGCTGGATCATTCCTGTGTGGCTCAGTATTTCACTGGATTTCAACAATGCTGACGTCAAAGACCAAAGTCTGTCTGGGGCCAAACCAAGTGTGTGCTTCCTCATTACGTTATAAGAGAATGTCTGCAGAGTTTAGAAATAGTAGTAGCTAATTCAAGACTTCTTACACAGTATTGTTCTTATACAGTACTCAACATGACTGAAGTTTAATGAATTACTTTGTTACACCAGCTATTTATACAAAACATTCATAAAAGGCAGATTTCTTCATAAACAAACTGGAACAGGCGTGGAGTGAAACGTATTTCCACAATCTGGAATGGCAGCTAACTTTTTATATTGGACTTTCAGCTTTATATTTATTATTTGATGGGTACAAACATACTGTTATGTATCTGTCCCTAACACACTAAAAATAAGTACTGTGGAATGTCTTTGTTGGTTATTGTTTGCACTATAGAAAGATTGTACACAGTTTAAGTACATTTGAACATGAAGATGATTGTACAATGCACGCACATTAATATAAATGATTAAAATCAGTGTAGTTTGCATCATGTTTGCACTTGAATGTCACTGGATTTAAGAAAAATGAGTTGATTTGTGATTGTTTGATTGATGATGTTTTTCATTACACTGTATGTAATCTAGTAATTTATATCTAAGTTGTCAAGTTATGTGATTCATCATATGTTATATCGTAATATATATCGCACTATTTACATCTTGAACAATGAATAACACTAGTTGTCTGGTGATCGTTTACTTGTTTAATTGAGGCCCCCTTTGAATAATATCTGGCTTTTCATTTTAAAGTTGTACTTGAGTATCTGTTGGTCATACTTACCTTAATCCATATTGTATGATGCAGCAGAAAGGTCAAATCAATGAATATGTTGATGTCAGCGATGCTATGCTGATGTTTGCTCCACACTGCCAAATCAAACAGATGAGATTGTGTTTGCACAATAACCATGATATGGTTGCCTTTTATTGTTAAATAAACTGGATGTGTTCAACTGACTCTTTATATTCTCATGTCTACACACTTTTCATTTTATTGTTGTCATTTTATCCATTTTAAGTTGTATTATGCTACCACTATGCTATGCTTTTTTCTAGCACAAATATTACTCAAGTCATGCACTAGTCATCACTCTAACATCTCCTTTGAGAGTATACAAAGCTGACCAGATCAAACAGATCAAAGTTGTTATTCACCCGGATAATAGTGTGGGGCTTTTAACTCCAACCTCTTTGCTCCCGTCTTCTTCTATCTTTCACGTCATCTCAGTGTCAGTGGGTGTCTCCCAAACCCTAACGTCCCCGCTTTCTCTGCGCATGCTCCCTGGATCCCTTTCGTCCACACCAGGTCCAGGGACTTCAAAGCTCGGATAAAGATGCTCAGCGTCTCGGGTCGCCGCAGCCTTGTCACCGGGTGAAACGGACTCATCCTGGAATCGCGCCCACAGAGTAAAAAACAGCAAAAACAGACGAAGCTATATATTCGACAACACCACACCGACATGGAGCTGAAGAAATCTATTTCAGACACCGAGCGCGCACTGAGGAGCTACGGAGCTGTGTCGGAAACGGCGTGGACCACGGACAAAGGTGAGTGCCACGAAGGAAAAGATGTTTTTTAGTGTTGGCACGTTTCACTTCGACAAAAACAGGGAGTGCGCTACTTTGAGGTGAGTGCTGCTAATGTGTGACTCACTGGAGCTTTGGGATCATGCAACCCTGATGTGGCGCTATTCCTTGGAGCTATAGGGCCTATTGATCCCCATACATTCAGCAATAGCGGCTGGGAATTCCTCCAATGTGTTACAGCTCGTATGCTAATAATGGCATGTTGAATGAAAATGCCTTATAGTTAACTTTGCAACATAAAGGCCTGTTATCCTATTCAATTTGTGAAATAACTTTAATTATTCTAAGATCAACATAATCCCTGCAACTGCCTGCAATTATATTCATTAGACACAAACACTGACAGAAAAATCTGTATAATTCCATTTTAAAGCTTGAGTGTTGCAGAACAGGCTAATGAAATTGAAGTTTATGTCATGCCAAAATCTTTTGACTTCTTCAAAACATAAAAAGGAGTGAAGAAATTTCCAGATTAAGTCAGAGAAAAAAAAAGATGTGGATATTTATAGAAACTGATCCAGTTGTAGCCCTCCCTGTGTTCACCAAAAACACACAGACGTACACAAAGCAACAAAGCAAGAGTTAGAAAAGAGCCAGCACCGCACTCATATCCCATTTTTGTCCTCAGAGTCTGTGTTTCTGCCCCAGTTGCTGGTGGGGAGGGGGTTTCCAGTGGCTGGTGATGTGTTTACAGTGTGACTGCAGAATGTGTCAGGGGCATCTGCATCGGATGTCATACAGATGCTGACGTCTCCTTGTTGTCAAGCCCCATGTGGCAGCCTACAGTCATAAATGCGAGGGTAGGGCATTTAGTTTTAATGAAATGTATTAATTATGACAGTGAGGAGACTGGTTTACATCTAGAGATTTAAGAAGCACTGTGTCAAGTTAACCTCACTTGTCCCTGGTGAATGCTGGGCTTTTAATTAGGAAGTATTTAAGCTATTTGATCTTGTAATAATTCTGTGTATGTGCTAGGCCAGATAAGTGAGGGGGCTGTTAAGATATTACTAAGCTGGCACTTTGCCATTTTTAATGGTTCAGTTGGGATTTAATGCAGCTTGCTCCAATTGATAAAGAGCACATGGCTGTGCGTGTGAGAGACATGAGCGCAAGAAAAATATCAGTCTGCGGGGAAAAGGCACAGCTCTGATTTGGCGTCACTGTTTACTGTCAGCACACAAGTTTGGATGATGATTCAATATGAGATCCATACAAACAAATGGACCCCCCCATGCAGCTCCAGTCTGCTGTGGTGAGTCAGCCATGTTCTCGGTGATCTTTTGTGTGAAGCCCTACAAATGCTCACTGCAGCTAGTGTTGCTGCAAAGCGACCAATAGTCCTCTAATGTTACCTGACACTGTGCCGAGAAAAGCTTTAGTCTGTATGTCCAACAGCTGGGACCAAACGTCTGCTCAGGTGCCCGAGTCTGCGTAAGCATTTCTGCTCCTTCCTTGTACTATGGCCAAGACCTCAGAGTCAGCTGCGTGCGTTTTTGTGTCTCTTTGGTAAATTTCTGTGGATTGTGAATTATTCATGGTGTAAAGTGCAAGATAAGATGAAGTGCCTGTGATTCCAGCAGTCGATGACATTTGACACTTTCATACATACTGTACAATACACAAAGAACATATGGTAAAGCTGGTCTGAACTGTGCTTTGATTTTAGATGATCATTTAAATGTTCTTGATGAATACAGTAAGAACCAGAACGTCCTTTGACAGCAGTATAGTTTTGATGGATGGTGTTGGTCACTTCTAACATTTGCAGTGGTCGTGCACTGAGCAATTAGTATTTGCTCAGTACAAGTGTTTAGCCTCTGCAGTTCCAGGTTAGTGGTTTATTTTAAGAGAAGAAGCAAGAATCTGGCAATCAATCCATGTTAGTTTCACTACTCACTTCTGCATCATCAGATTTTTGAACACAATTTCGCTTTCAAAGGGCATAAAATAAGCCTGTCTTGCAGTATTTTTCCCCTTTTCTGGCAGCCACACAGTTTACATTCTCAGTAATTGTGAGTGCTTAAGAAAATAACCACATGGAAGCTGCATGTGCCGGAAGCACTGCTGTGGCTTAAAACTTCAAATCATCTCTCAGTTAGACAGGCTGCTTTCATTACAGATATAGAGTTGTTAGCTGCTGTGAGGTGACACATCACAGAGAGACAAGGCAAGACAAATCTGAATGATTTTTCAGTAGTGTTATAAACCATTTTGGATGCTTTCTCATGTGTAATCGACTAGGAAACAAGCCATTTGATGTATTTGGTTGTGTTATTGTTTTTTATTCATCAAGAAAGTCAAAGAGTTATTTAAACTCTTTTTCCCACCTGCTTCTCCACAAAAGCTGTCTCCACAAGATCTTTTGCTCTCTTTTAAGGTCTAGATCATGTTTACATCTATGTTTGTATTCATTTTTATTATTCTAGGCCATTCAGATGTGTCCATGGCCGAGAGCACTATGTCTCCAGAGGAGATCGAGGTAGAGATGGCTCGTATCCAGCGCCTGCGGGAGGTGTTGGTGCGTCGGGAGTCTGAGCTGCGTTTCATGTGAGTTTCTGTCAGTTCCTGTTTTATTGAACCAACAACCTGTGGCATAATTATTATGTTTAGTTTAATCACAAGGCCTGTCACTGTCATAGTTTGGCGCTCACCAAAAATCCACAGATTATTCAAATTACCAAAGTTATAAATAGGAGTTGAGTGAGTCACCACAGTGAACTCTTTTGCACCCTGTCACGGATATTTGTGACAAGCCCTTTGAGAAAATTATTGTTGTGATACTGGGCTATATAAATAAATTGAATTCAATAACAGAACAACACACGCTCAAAAAACTAAATAGACATGAAAGCTGCAGTTTCTACATGCATTTGTTTTCTGTAATGAATCCAAAAGAAGACAGAACAGTTATGTTTGTGGATTGTTACCTCAGTACATTTCCAGTTTGATGAACACAAAGCTCAGACACATTTCAGTCTGAGTGCAGTCAGTTGATAATGTTAGTTCACACGCCCACGTCAGAGGCTTCATTAGCTGTCACGCTGCTGTTGTCAGGCTCTGTGTGCGGCTCAAGACAGCGCATAAACTCCTGCTTTCACTTGCAGATGGAGTGTCAAAGTGCAGAAGCTGCTGGGATCCGTAGATAGCATTTTGTGAGTTGAACATGAGGCAGAATAAAAATGGAAAAAACAAAAACGTCACAGAGCTGTGAGGAGGGGTCATGAGAGAGAGGAGGGAGGTGTAGACCAGAGCAACACTGAGACGTGCTGTGGGAGGAGGAGGGAGGCTGTGGATGAGTCATCGGCCTGATCTATCACAGGCAGAATTAAATCTGTGGTAGCTGTCACTTCTCCGCAGAGAAAGAGGGGGGGTCTGGGACAAAGAGTGGACGTAGAAAGACCTCGAGGGTTACATGTCAGGGCTACACACTCACAGAGCACAGGGCAGATTGATTTACAGTGTGTGTTTTCATCTGTGCACATGCCAACACCAGGCCTGAGGCTGAGATTTCTTCATGGTCAGAGCAAGGATGTTACAGATGCACTTTGGAACTGCACTGAGAGGAATGAATGAAATATTGATTAATGACTTAGTTAAATAAAGCAATGTTTAATACAGTATCTGCTTGTCTGGTTTATAGTCCATAAGAATATCGAATTGAAATCAGGCACAATTACATCGTCCAAACGAAGTGTGAAGATTTGTTTCAAGTGTCACTGGAAAGCAACGTAATGTGCACATGAAACCAGCAAGTTCACTGATTAGTCGTAATGATGGCTAGGAAGGATAGATTGAGCGAACACAGAGTGGTCAAGTGAAGTGTCCTTGTCTCTGATCTCTCGTTACTCTTCACACGTCTACTACATCTTCAATATTACATGTAGAGCATCCAGGTTGCTTCCTGATTGCTCTTTGACAGTGACCCTGTTGATGTATTGCTTAAATCAAAAGGAAAATTCACTTAGAGGAGGATACACTGAAAGAAAGACACAGGAAGTATTATGGTATTGTTATGAATCTAAAATTACAAATCTGTTGGTGCCCTAGGACTTGTGCACTCAGATTTGGCTTTGTTACTTGTTTATGTCTAACTTCATGCTGTCAGAGTGTCTCCTATTAGCATCGAATTGTATCAAATCACAAAAACTTTCAAACTGATGCCATGCAATAGAACAGTAATACTGGGGCTTAACAATATAAAGTATCACAAGCTTATCTTTTCTTTGCATTTTGTACAGTTTATGTGTTAAGTAGCTATTTCTTTAACAAATTAAACTACATATGTTTTATTCTGCATTCTCCTGTCATTTCAGGGTCATACACGAAGCATAACTGTGCCTCCGATCATTGCTAATCAGATAACATGAATCAGAACTGGAATCAGCTAATAGTATTTGCTCTTCTTTAATACGATTGAGGCCTGTGTTTATTCTTCTTTCCTTCTTTTTTTTAGGATGGATGACATTCAGCTCTGCAAAGACATCATGAGCTTAAAGCAGGAGCTGAGGCAGATTGTCGCAGTACCAGGTATATAGTGCAGAACACACACACACAGCCACAAGAAAAGCAAGCTTTAAGTCCTTCAGGAAATAAAGCAGTCAGTGGAGGTTCTTTGAAATCGTCTGTGCTCAACCAAAAATAGAGGTTTGGCTTTGCATGCAACTCACTGCAGTCCCAGAACGTCAGCTGGAGATTTATAGAAAGAGTTTTTCTGAACTGCACGCCATTGATCCTAAGCCTCGGGAAAGTTATGTGTTAGAGATATTCATACATACATCATCACTGTGAAGCTTTAGGAAAATAATAATTCAGTGTAGTTTTTATTGTGTGCTATGGCTGCGGCTCAGTCCTTCTCACTGCTGTCACGTTGTCAGATACATTCATCAGACATAGTAACACATACAGTCAACCTGGCAACAGCACCAGCAGCACCCGCCCCCTCTGTGGCTGTTACATACGTGTGTGCTGTATGTGCGAGCGCAGAGCTGGGTGTTATGTTCAAGGGCGCGTTCGCTGTTTTTAGAAACAAACTAATCACTTTTCTCTCGTAGCATTAAATTAGTTTGAATACACCTCAGAAATGAAGGGTAATTTATGAAACTCTTTTTCTATAGAGCTGGACAGTATGACCTTCAAAATAAACATCATGATTAACCGATGAACAATTAATGGACAATTAAGGCTATTATTATGTAACCTTTTAAGATGTACACCCACTAAAAGGACTCAAGAAAACAAATGCTGCGGCAAACTCTCATAGGACTGTGTTTGATGTTAGAATTAGCTGTTGCCATAGGACCCATATCCATTCTTCCTTCATCATTTTCTTGAGATGATTGGCTTTAATTAGGAGTCTTCTTGTTAATAAAGTGACCAGGCTTGCTCTCCGACTTCACACCGTGTCCACAATTTAACTTCAATTACTGAATACGCATTCTCTTCCCTCGTACAGCAACAATATAGTGCACAAGTCACTCATCCTTTTTATATACAATCACTGATCAGCAGGCTACATGAACAAAACTGACCATTACTAATATTACCACATTATGGAAATGGCTTACAGGTGTTACCTTACAGTGGGAGCCATGTGATAAACAGAACACGGCGCGTTTTTCCAGCTCCTCTGACTTTGAGAAGTACGCGGGGCACCCTTGTGAATAGATTGTCCTGAGGCCCCGGGGGAAAACACTGCGAGGCTGCACTGCTCCATTTTATTTCTGTATGGAAGAAAAAGAGCTGAAGTGCGCAGACATTTTTCCACCCAGTGCCAGACATAAACTGGAGCAGTCTGCGGCTGTTCCTATGTTCGTTTTTTTTTGTGCTTTCGAGTGTGAAGGTTAGTGAAGAAACACAGAGGAGGTTCACCAGATGATGCTCATGCAAATTCCCCTTTGGCAAATGAGTCAAAAAAGAGCTCTTCAGCATTTACATAATAAAGTCAGTGCCTTAGTTGCTATAAATTATACATGAGGGAAGAATTAAGGGTCTGTTTGTGATGTTAGAGTTTAAGAGCCAGTCTATTTTGCTGTAAGGTCACTCTTTTTAAAGCAAGGTGCTAAGATATGATTAGCTATAGCAATATATATGAAATAAAATATTAAAAACTGACAACAAAACTAACCTAGCTAATAAATATCTATGGCCACTTAAAGAAGACTCAAAAGACAGCTAGTTTTGAAACAGTGGATGCAAAGACAACCTGTTTCTCCTCAGAGTGTGAAAAATAGGCACAAGAGACCTTACCAACAATAAAATAGGGACTGGGACATCCAGTTACAGACTAAATACTCTATATTAATGGCTGTGTAAATGTTGACCTTTATGTGGAGAATTGTAAATGTATCACTGGAATTATTTTTTAATTTTCTTGTAGGTACAACAAATGAGACAAGTTCAATATGACTGAAAGAATACAAGTAAAATAAAGAAGGAAAAAAAATGTAAAGTAAATACATAAAGATTATAAGATTATAAATAAATGAATGAATAAATAAAACAATACAGTGCATTGGCTATTTATACTCATATATTAGCATACATAAATACAAAGATATAGTTCTGCATACTCACAAACAGCATCTGCTTGCATGGGTACATATATCAATGTAGTGTTAATGTACACTTGCCCCACTTACACCACTTTAATGACCAAAACTAAAATTTGCCTACAACTTGTTTTCCGTAGAAAAAGACAAAACAAAGAAGCACCGGCAGCGTGAAGAGGAGCTGATCCTGAAGATCCATAAACTGGTGCAGAAGAGGGACTTCCTGGTCGACGATGCCGAGGTGGAGAGATTAAGGTCTGGGGCGTGTGATATCTTTGTCTGTTTAAAAACACAGGCCTTTAGCGGGTTTGAAAAACAGCAGGAAGGACACTCATTAGAGGAAATGTGAGGATGACTGGAGGCAGGGGATGAGGTACTTTCATCACGGTGCTGCCACTGGTTGTGTGTGACTGATGAGAGTGCTCCGTTCCCCTCTGCTTCCACAGATAACCCAACACAAAGTGTGACTCACAGAGAAGCCACATGAAATGGTTTAAAAAAAGACCTACAGATACAAGCAAAAGTGAACTCTTTGTTTCTAAGCAACTGCAGCGGATGCCTTAGAAAGTGAGACACTCGATAGTTGTTACAGTTCAATTAAGAAGTAGTTTATAACATAGGTCCTTAAGGAAAGATAGTAAACATTAAATCAAGTGTGGAAATGGCTGCTTGATGTTACCTAGGTGTGCTTTGGTGTTCCTTAAAACGCTATATCTCATTCACTACAAAAAAGTGCTTTGATGCCTGGTGTTGTTTAAAGTCGGTTCAGAACAATGACTTCTCAGCACAGTTTACACAATTAAAATGTCACCTTGTCTACATCAGGGAGCAAGAAGAGGACAAGGAGATGGCAGAGTTTCTCAGGCTGAAGCTGATGCCACTAGAGAAGAAACTCAAAGCGACACAGAGTGAGTGTCCACAGCTGAGACTATTACACATAATGACATTTTACTGTCTTCGTGCAGCTCATGTGATCACTATCTTGCTTTTCTATTTGAGAAGATCCTCCAAAACCGAAGAGACAAGTCCCGGAACCGCCTCCCAACAAACCTTCCATCACCAAGTCAGGAGTGGCCATCATTAAGGACTGCTGCGGAGCGACCCAGTGCGCTGTCATGTAACTGAGAGACCCCCCTCATGATCCTGCCCCACCCCACAGCAGCACCGCCATATCTACTACACACTCCATTCAGAACCTCCTCAGCAGGCCAGGGTTTACTACAGTCCAGAGTTGAACCGGCAAATTTTTCATAAACAAATCATCCTCTCTTTTAGTGCTCATCAGTGAGTAAAAGTCTAAAAAGATCTCTAGATATTTATTTGCTGTATTGCCTTTTCTCATGTGAGCTGTGATTGGTTGAGAGGTACTCCCCAAAACAAAGGAAACAACAAAAGAGGAAAATACTGAAAAACAATGAAATACGAGTTTGTTTGGATATATATTTTCAAAATCTTGCATATTCAACCTTTAAAATAGGGGTAGAGTGTTAAAAACCCCACTTCAACCTTCACTTGACATTTATTTTTTCAAGAGAGTAAAATAACAGCATATGAAGCCCCTAAAACAGTATATTCAAGTATCAAAAGCACAATCTTCACAGAATCTTTTTTGTTAAACAGGAGAATATATCTCATACTTTATTTGACAATTGATACCAGTGAGTCAGGTTTTTACTTTGGGAGACTTATTTCAGAATACAGCAGAATAAAGTGGAAGCTAGATACTATTTTTGTTCATTGTTAATCCAAGCCACTTCTGAAAACTTATCAGCAGGAATAGGCTTTTCATTCTCAAGGTCACAGTATACTGAACCTCTTGTATATAAATGTGAATGGCATACAGTATATAATCTACCAGGGTTTAACAAAATGCATTTTTAATCCAACGCTAATTTTAATTTTAGCAGCACTATTACAAAAAGTATTGCACTGACTCCACAAAAATGATGCAGTCATTCACCCATCTCAGCCGTCAGCCCTGAGGTAAAACTGACACGTCGTAAAAGGTAATATGGATATTACTGACAACATGCATCCTATAAACGTAGTCATTTTTTAAATTATTAAAAATACACCAAAAAATGAATGCAACTCTTGTGAATGCCAGTGTACGTACATGTTTGAGTGTATTTAGGACTAGTAACTCATGTCCAGGCAAGTGTTGCTCTGTCACTAACTTTCTTCTGATGAATTAGCTTTCTGTAGTGGTAGTGACTTTGAGTGTGTTGATTATTTAACTATATGCAGAGAATAAGCTGAAATACCTGTACATACATGTTTAAATAAAGAGCATCTTTCAAGAACACACTGGGTGATTTTCTGAAAAAAAAAAAAGACAAAAGACAAAGAATGCTTGTGAAATTTATTAAATAACTCTTCTTGGTCCCTTCCACAATGTTAGACTGTTACAGTTACTTCTGGGAAACTGGGGAAACATCACATCAGCGAGGCATATGTTGCAGGTAAACGACAATGAAAGGCAAGCGCTGTAATATGTTAAGACACTGATGCAGAAATTAAATTCACATTTTGTAGCAGTAGACCACAACACTGATCAATCTGTGCAATGTTTAGAGTAAGGAATCTAACGCGAGATAATTTACTAAAATACGGTTCAGAGACAGTATTTCTACCTCTCCTAAATAACACATTTTAAAGATGCAATGAGTACAGAGATATGCAGAAAAGCATATTTCAACCAAAACCAAAAGTAAAGTTTCTCACTGATGTGTTCCAAGAGAAAACAAATTAAGTTAGTTGTCACTGGTTCTGATAGAAACTTGGGTATTTTCAAGAAGTACTAAATAAAGGTTCAATGCCATCAAAGTTAGACATTTCTCATTAGTATTTTTTCCACAATCGAGTATTCATTACATCTCAATCTAAATAAGTACTTATTTCAAGCTCATCGTTTATTATTTAAAGAGGTTTCCAGACAGTCAGTAAAAGACTATAGGTGATATTAAGCCAAAACAGCCCAATTAAAAAAACACTTAAAGACTAGGCTTTTATAGAAAGTTGATGGCAATATAACTCCAACACTAAATTACGACCAGGTCATCAAATGAAACTCATACAGGAAACACTGGCACAACTGGGTTTCAATTAAACTGCACAGAAACTGGTTCAAATGGGCTTGTGCCCATTTCCTTATTTATTTATTTATTTTTTTACTATTATCTGAACTAAAAAATCAGCAGCTTTGACTTTAGTGCCTGGGCCATGCTCAACTTCAGCAGCCAACAGTGTTAAACACATTAAGACAGAAGAAAACAGCAAAATAATCATCCTCAAGTAAAACTTCCTCAGCTTAAGATGAGAGGAATGAGGAGGTGTGTGGCATTTCCTTCAGCGCCATGGCAAATACAAGCCATTGTAAAAGCCAGGCAGATCCCAGAGAGCCACAGAGGGTCCTCTATGGGTACAGTCAGTTCAGGGGGCTTCACTGACCCCTCTTTCACAAACAGCCTACCTCTTCCACTCCAGCTCTTTAACCTAAAACCCACAACCATTCACCCCGTCCTAAAATCAAAACTCAGGAGTGCTCACTGCTCTCAATAAGTTTAGTGCAGGCACATCCACAGATGCATCTTTTAGCAACAAGGTTCACTCAAAAACCTTGAGCTGATGAAGCAACCACAAGAGTGACATCTCCTGGATCCTAAAACATGTTGGAAATAAAAAACTGATCTTAAACAATTATCCCATCTTGTCGTCACATTACATCTGCACATTCGGGGCTTACACAATGCATAAACTCAGTTATGCACACCATGCATATTTCACACCACCTTCTCCAGCATAAACCCCACACAGACAGTTAAAAGAACATCTTGTTGGCTGCTGGCTGAAGACAAATGAGGCATGCTCACTTCAGTTCCCGATTCCTGAGCAGAGGCACAGAGTATTTAGGAGCCATACTTTCAGGTTTGGGAATTGGGCCAAAAGCTTTGCTATACAAGAGTTAACCATTTTCGCAGTGCTGGTTATAATATTGGTTGTAACCACTTTAACTCATGAGCATTTCTTTTTACAAAGTAAAGATATGCCAAGAGTAGATAGCAACAATATTAGGCTCTTCAAGATACACCAGGGATTAAGGACAAAGTCTTCCACAACCTAGATACTCTCACTACTCGCATAATATAAATGGAACTGAAAAACTGTCTGCGGGACAAAGGACAAGAACGTAGCTTAAAGAGAAAGTAACTCTTAACACTATTACTAAATATTTGTCCAGACAGAATGAAACTTTCAAACAGGTGCTTACTGCCAAGTCTGACTGACATATCTGAGATCACCTCAAAAGGAAAATGTGAAAAACAGAATAGCTTAATTGAAATTAGCTGTTTTAGGAGATCCAATAAAACATGTCATTAACTGCCATTTTAAACTGAATATGGAAAACTATTCTTTGCTCTAATGTTGTACAAGATTATATTAACCAATTACCTGATCCCAGTGACAACTAACTCATTGTATTTGTTGCATTCATGGTTCTTACAAAACCAGTGTTCTTATAAACGATGTACGTCATGCAGCATTATTAATTATCTGTAGCAAAATAAACAATTGCAGAAAATCTGCAAAATGAAAATTCACAATGTGATGAAATCATTGGGATGATAAATGATGCAATGACAGCAAAAGAGGGACCAATTAAGAAAAGATACAGTTGGGCACTGCCAGTACTCTTTTGGGCACTTCTTTATGGTGTTTAATAGAGCCAAGTCAACTCTTCTGTTCAGAGTTATACCTTGTGTGGACCAGTACACTGTGTGTACTCAAGCTGCCTGAGAGGAAGACTCAGAGACCTGTGGTGAATGAGAAATTGGCAGCGAGCTTGAACCTACTGCGTGTGGTTCTTCTACTGGGACTGTCTGAGGACAACACACCCTTTGTGGTGGGCTGGTGTGGAGGTTTAGAAGCTTCAGTGCACTCTGTGTTCGGTCGCTCAGATGAATCAGATGAGGGTTCAGCTGACAAGTCAGCATCAGCATTTTCTAAAAAACACGGGTATAGAAGGGGTTCAGTCTGTCAGTAATATATCAACTTCTCTATAAAGTTTAAAGAAACAACTTCAGAGTGGCTGCTAAATGACCACCACTCACCTGCTGGAGGTGGCTTTTCCTCAAAGTGAATCAAATCAGTTTGAAGTACAGGGTCAGGATAGAGCTGAGGGGAGGGTAAGCATGATGGTACAGGACCACACAGGAGGTCCACTGGGGAGGCTAAATACAGCAGCTCTGACTCTGGCCCCACAGCACCACCTGAAACAACGTGATGAATGTTTACTTCTTGTACACTTGTACACACTGGCACAGACTGACACTGGACCACTATATACACCTGGACTACATGTATCAGAATTCACACTGCTAACTGGACTCTCTCTTGGGCTTTCACTCCTCTCAGCAGGTTGTGGGCTGTTGGGAACTGAAGAGCTTGTCCTTGCTGCCAAATAAAAAAGATACAATGAATGCTTACAAAAAGCAGCTTTATTCTAACATGTTTCCATAACCAGATTTCTCTATCACAAGAGGTGAGTTGTCACCTTTACCTTTCATATCGTTTTTCAAAACGATAATCCTCTTGTGACTGTGCCCCTTGATCCAGACCACCTGATAATAGTGAAAGAAAAAACCTTATATATCTTTTCATTTTCAAATCTATGAAGCAGACCAAATTTCACATGACAGTAAAATCATTCTCACCTGTGGAATGGCACTGAGCAGCTCATCGATGCTGTTATATCCAAATGAACGTGGCTCAAGGGTGCAGCCTGTGAATTTGTTATAAGCTCCCTGGAACTCAGTCAAGAAGATCTGGTTGTAATGGTAGGTGTGGAGCAGAGCGCGGACACTACGTGCAAACTGGTAAAGCCTGGTCAGCCTCACCCACTCCTCACCACGTGTCAGGCCAGTGTTAGGGCTTTTGCTGCTGTCCTCACTTTCATCATAGTACAACTGTTAAGAGTCAGATGACCAGATCCAGTCAATGACATATTGAGTTAAGAGTCTAGAATCAATAACAGATGGACAGCTCAGCTACAGTCATTTATTAAGAAAAGGCTAGAAGCTGCTCACCTCGACAAGATAAGGCAGGCTCTTGAGTAGCTCACTGAGAGAAAGAAACCCATATTCACAAGGGTTGAGAGGCGCAGCAAAGACGTTCATGTAGTAACTGCTCAGCTCCTCCACCTTCATACCCCTGATGACTTGCTCATCTTCTTGGGACATGAGCAAAGCCAGTAGCTGGGAGGTCAGCAAACGCAGAGACTTCCTGTTTATTAACTGCACTTCCCGACCTTCTGAGCCATCTACTACCTGGAAATACAGTTAAGAGGTTTAGCAAACACATGGCTCACTAAAAAATAACAATGTTTTGCTGTGGTCAGTGATAAATGACTCCTAAATGGCAATAAAACATAACACTTGTTGCTGAAGGTGCCCTTTACCTTAACGACATGGCAGAGCTTGGCGAGCAGAGCAGGTAGGGAGCTGGCGTCGTAGTCCTGTAAACGGAGACCATAGCCAAAGGTCTTACTGTACTCTGTGAGTAGCTGGCTGATGGGAAGGCTTGAGTTTTTTTGAGCCCGCAGCAGCTTGACCAGCTGAGCAGCTAGAGCCTTGATGCGCTCCACTTCTGTCAGAGTCAGCACCTTCTCCTCACCACACTCCAGCACCTGAACAACAGAAGAAGACACAGCTGAGACAAGTAATATTTTAAGATATTTTCAAGGGTTTTACCCAACAGAAACATGCAGGAATCCAATTCTACACATTTCTAAAACTAGTAAAAGTGATGCCATACAAATAAACGTTTATGCTGACCATTAGTACATCAGGGATTGCTTCAAACAGCTCAATGAGTTTTGCGAAGCCATAGTAGCTGAGCTTGCACTGGCGACCGAAGTGGTGGTGGTA
Source organism: Rhyacichthys aspro (assembly GCA_036850595.1). NCBI lineage: Eukaryota > Metazoa > Chordata > Actinopteri > Gobiiformes > Rhyacichthyidae > Rhyacichthys > Rhyacichthys aspro. The sequence continues at coordinate 14,508,896 of CM072148.1, read as the reverse complement.
GGTGGGAATGAATTTACTGAAGGGCATTCTGCAGTGAGGCTGGTGACGGAGGAGATCCACCACCTCTTTCCCAAATTGCTTTGTGCGATCAATTTCTTCTGCTGTACGCTCTAGAGACAAATAGGAAAATGAAAAGAACAGAACTGAAAAAAACCCACTTAATTTAGAGTTGTGTTTTTAGGTCAAAGCACCTCTCTTGGGGACTGAGATGACAGTGTCTGTGTCCTGGTGTGTAATGGTGATGGTTGTGTCAGGAATCTCATTGAGCAGGTCCATCAAGTCACACACGCCGTAGTCGATGATCCGCCAGTCTCTGGAGAAGCACCTGGGACAGAGTGATATAAAGTAAATACCTTAGTATGTACACCTAGATTTTTTTTAAGCCAGAGTAAAAACAAGAACATAAAAATTGTTGACTGAACTGACCAATGGTATGCTTGCATAAAGTCCTTGATTGACACTTGTTTGCTTGCTTGGAATTTGAGAAGTTTAAGGAGGTCCTGGGTGAAGCGTTTCACCTGGGCACGATGGGTTAATGTCAGGAGTCTCTTGGTGCCCATGCCCAAGATCTAAGGACATATAATTATGATCAGAAATAGCACATGTATATACACATATATATATATATAAACAAACAACTAAGTTCCAATCTGAAGAGTTTGTACCTGAAGCACATGTGGTACTGCCTCTAGCAGCTCCAACAGTTTGGAGTAACCATAGTCAGAGACACGGCACTGCTTAGCAAAGTGATGGTGGTATGAGGGTATGAACTTGCTGATGGGCATGATGCAGGATGGCTGACTCTTTAAAAGGTCAATTATCTCACGGCTGAACTGAATGAGCTGAGGGTTGCCTATTGGACTCTTGCAACGCTGTATCCATGACTCTGTAGAAAAAATACTTCATTATATTTTTTATATGATATTTATTATATCACACATTTATATTCAAAGATTTCTACCAGTGTTAGTTGCAGGCGGCTTATTGTGGATCCACTTGATGATTTTGAATCCGTTCTGAGCTGTGACTATTGTGATACTGGGAACACAGGTGATGAGGTGCTCCAGAGGGATGCCTCCCTCCAGTGTCTCATTTCCCAACTGCAGGCGGTTGAATTTTGCAGCATAGCAGTCTGGAAAGCTACAAAAAAACAACATATTAAACACTCTTTTTTTACAAGTTCTTCACATGTAACTTAGGGACATTTTACCTGAGAAGGGGAAGGGTGCCCTCGTGTGAATGCAACAAACTATGAATTTCAGAGGTTAAAGTACTCAGAGACATCGCAACAAATGGGATTTTGTAGGAATCAGGGTCAAAGTCAGCCTCGCTGCAAAAAATGAAACAAAAAGCAGTTGTAAAAATAGACACCTACTAAACCTACAAAACCTTTCTTCCTTTCCTCAATATGTAAAGATACAAAGTATGTGTACTAATTAGTCATTCTTGCTTTTTATTGTAAAGGTTATAAGAAAAAGAAAATAACCTGAAGTCCTGCTGTGTATAGTGTTGTCGGCAGATGGGTTCATGATATTCTAGCTCCTCAAAAACCACTGGGCTGCCACTTGCTGATGAGGAACCATCTTGAGACTGAGAAGACCCCAGTGGGCTCTGACGGATTTGGCTGCTGTGTAGAAGACAAACCAGCCGTGAGCCTCCCTGGTCCCGCACTGCCACCATTTCAGGAAGCCTATACAGATCTCCAACCACAAGCTTTCGAGAATACCTGAGGAGGTGCAGAGGACAACAATAACATTTCCAAATATTTGTAAAATGCTGTGTGTGAGAGCTTTTGATGATAGAAAACACTGTACGGGAGGAAGAAAAACACTTCACTTTTTTTCATAGATCTCTGTGAATTTGAAGAGTGGAAGGCAATTGGCAGGTGCGTCCTGAAGAATACTCATTATCTCTGCGCTGTACAACAGAAAGACTTCGATTACTGTTATTGTCTAATGTACGTCCATATTGCTTATGAGGTCATACCATGTCTCTACTATTACCTGAGCATAGCAAGGGATTTGCTGCTGCCTCCAGTGATCAGAGACACTTGAATGCGTTTGCCTCCAATCTTATAACGGTGGAGCCCACTAACTGCGCTGATAGCCTGCTGCAAAGATACCATTTGAACAGTGGCTTTCAGCTGATAGTCAGTGTGAGGGCTCAGCTCCACAGCCTTCACCTGAAAAGCCAAGTCATAGTCATGTCAAGCTTAATTTATGGCATGAGGTAAATTCTAAAGAGATCCATTGATAGAATATACAAGTACATTAAGATAAGCACCTTTCCATATCTAGAGAACGTGTCATGGAGAATCTGCTGGAGATCCTTGCGAGACATTCTGTAGTCCAGGTTGGCCACCTGGACCTCAGCGCCATCTGAGAATGGCTCGGAGGGACCTTCAGGACAAGGACTACGAGGGGTAGCAAGCAAAGGCGAGGAGCGGCTTGACAGACAGGGTGAAGCACTCCTTATTTTAAAAAAGAAAGACATTTTGTGAATTTATCAGGGATTACCCTTAAACATCTTAGTTAAAAAGTAAGGGCAAGATATTCACCTTGAGGACCATGATCCCTGTGAAAGGACAAGTGGACTGAAGCTCCTTTGTAGATTCAACTTGCTGAAGGCTGAGGGTGTGCTTATCTGAAATTCTCCCAAGCTCCTCTCTCGTTGTTCCACAGGAGACTCATTTGTGCTTCGGGGATTTGAGCCGTCCCTTCTGCTTGGTAAAAACAAATGTAAATGTGTAAATTCAAAGTAGATCAAGCTGAGAAAGCGCACTTTCTTGACCAACCTGCTTCGGTACATAGATTCTCCACTGAGACCAGATTTAGGGAGTTGCTCCATGGCTCCTGTCTCATTACTGTGAGGTGAGGAAGAAGCAGCACGTCCTTTATCCAGATAGATTTTGGGTTTACTGTCTACATTGCCCAGCTCCTAAACAAGATAAGAGGCATCAGGTATTAACAGAGAGACATTAATGCAAGTACTGTGTACGTACTGGTAACTTATATAATGGTGGCATATGAAAGGCACACCATTAATTTTGGGATAGATTCCGTGCATCAGACTTCACAGGTGTTAAACTAATTTCACGAGGACCTAATGTTTAGTTTAAGTTAAAATCTTAAGACGAAGTTGTCAAATTTTGCTTTATTTGGACAGGCTGTGGATATTTTACTCACAATTATAAACTCTGGTTACTAGCTCCAGAAAAAACTAAATCCAGCCACACTTGGTGGTAAAGTAGATGGGGAAGATCACACAATGAATAAAATGAACAAAAAGCATAATAAATAAAAAACATGCAGGACAATAGGACACACAAAGCACTAACTACTGAAGCTACATGCTAGCGGAAGCAGACAGCAGGCAGACAATGGAGTTTAGCAGCAACAAGCGGTTAGTTAAAGCAGCAATTAGTAAGACACTTGGCATGAAAGGAAGGCTACGTTGATTCACACAGCAGCCAGACAAGGACAGAGCGCAATGAAGCTAAAGGGGAAGCAGGCACTGGCAAGTCTTCTGACCTGATGGGGTTTGAATGGAGCACCATGGGGAGGCCCACTGCACCCTCTCCTGGGGCTGTAGGGCCGTTCTGGCACCGGGCGGGTGGCTCGGCGTGGCCTCCTGGGTGACCTGGCCTTGTCCAGGGGCAGAAAAGACATTGAGGAAAAAACCGGGGGAGGGGCAAACAACGTGTCCTGGATTGGAAAGGGCTGGGGCAGAGTCGGAGGAAAGCGACGGGAGTGAGAGTGAAGCTCGGGCTCAGGACTGGCATCGTCTCTGGGCCGTGGGGAGAAGGACAGGCTGATGCGATGGCCATACACGTCCTCATTTTCCATTCGTTTACGGGCACGTGCAGCTGCCTCAGCGCTGCCAAAACGCAGAACTGCCGTACCATGAGACACACCCAGCACCTTGCCACCACAGTTGTCGGACAAACGGCGAAGTCTTAGTTTCACAGCGTTGCGTAGATTCTTGTCACAGTTGACGGGAAGGTTGTGCACATAGAGGAGGTTGAAACTGGGCTGAGGGAGGGGAGAAACAGCGCGCCTGTCTGGTTTGTATAATTTACACTTAGAAGAAAAATTCAGTAGTACTTCTTTCACTAATACAACAAGAATGGACCATTTCTGTTGAATGGCACAGATAAAGAATTTTTTATTCCATGACCATTACACAACTGCCACCAGTTTCTGCCTTCCTGCTTCTTAAAATGTGCTATTCCTCAAATTAAACCAGTATATACTTACCACATATAAGAACCAGTGCTTATATTGTAACATGTAGGAATTCATTAGGGCATACCTGGGCACTAAGCATTCGCGGTGGCAAATCAGCAGTGATGTCATGAAAGGCTACATGGTGGTGGGCGTGCTGCAGAAGGGCTGGCGAGGCATGATTACCATGGACGAGGATAACCTGGAAACCGTGGCGATGGCGCAGATCACTCAGCTCACTTGCAAAGTTAACATCCGCTGGTAACAGGAAAAAAACATGTCAGACCATATCCAAGCTGTAGGACTAAAATGTGAATATAAATTTACAAGATACTCACAGGATACTAAGACAACTGTCGCAGGAGCAGTGTGGGTCTCTGCAAAGCGTCGCAAACTCTGGCGAAGCTTGTCATCAGCAGCATTCTTGGCAGTGGCGTTAATATGTGCCACTGTTACCTGGTAAGTTAAATATGAATGTCAACAAAGAAAGTGCCTAGAAAGTTGTAAGTGATTTGGCGTCATGACCTGTTCATGGTACCTGGCAGTTGTTGAGCTCCTGGATGACAGATTTACTTTCTTTACTGATATCACACACACAGATGAACTCTGCCTCACGGTGGCCTTGGAAGAAGCGGTTGCGAATGCGCTCAACCACAGCAGCAGCAGAACGTCCACTGGGGACACTACAGTTTTCAATGTCCCAGAACACTCCTACAGGAGGGATATTTTCTGAACCACCACTTTCTGGAGAACCTGTAAGATATTTTACTACTAAATAAAGTGTTTTTCATGTATAATGATTTATGCACAACATACAATTTATAACTAATTGGTTTTAAGCATCTAGACAGCTAACCATATTTCTGTCCAGTCTTTCCAAGGCTGGTTGATGGCATAAGCATCACACCATCAGCAGAGGTACCGCAGCCATTACAAATGGGGATGGGAGCAGTCTGAGGAGCAGGGACATTGGGCCACACCTCATCAGATTCTGACCGCACACCATTCATAGGCTGAAAACAAAAATAAGCAGCAGAAAAAAATTACAAATTATTGTATATAAAATGCATTCTTGAAATAACATTATACCTCTGACATCTTCGGCGCAGACAGCTAAGACTGAACAATAAAACTGTGGTATTTGATAAAATAGAAACATGCACAATACACATTACATGCTGCAATAAATGTAACCGGGTCTTCAATGTGCATTTTTAATTTTGTATGTTTTGAACCAATGAAAGCAAACCCAAAGCAGAAATTATAATTATCAAGTTTTGTTTTTTTTAAACTAAACAAAAAATCTAATGCCTTAAGTATTGCAAGTCATATTATCCTTACTAAAAATTCCATCTCTCTAATTTTCATCAATCATCTAGAATAAGGCTTAATACAGTGCTTAATTTATCCCAATTACATTTTTCAAATAGAGACTTTGAATGTTGGTACTATTTAATTCTCTGATTGGTTGTAATGTGTGTTCAGAGGTAGTTCTAATTTCCTTCCATTGGCAATGCTCTTTACAAATCCAACTCCAATCTTACCCACTTTCACACCATTTGGATACTGGTAAAACCAACTTTTGCTCATCATGGAAGACACTTCATACAAATGTTCGACTATCACGCAGGCACTGATGAAATAAAGAGTAAATAGTTTTAACATCCCAATGAGGTTTACTGGTCTAGAGAAAATCCAGACAGATTAAACTGTTTGCCACATATACTTTTAATTGTATATGTGAAAACATATGAGGTGCATCACCCACAATTAATGTCTTTGTTTGTGCCTGAAAATAGAGTGCATGGGTTAAGCCTCTACACTTTGATAAAGGAAATGCCATTTAGCAGTGAGTGTCCCTACATCGAGTGCACTAGGAGCTGGAGTGAAAGTGGGTAGAGAGACATTTGGAGAGGCCCTAATTCTTTGTATATAAAAGAATTATTATTTTTAAATTATAAAAGAAGTATTATAATGGCTGACAAGGCGTTACCTCATCACAGTACACAAGGATCACATGTTCCAAATGTCATAATCAACAACCAAAAGTGAAAGGAAATGTACCAACCTTTAACAAGCACTCCTGGCAGTAGTGTGCCCCCTTCACACAAACCGTGCGTTCCACATTAAGGTGCGTAGGATTAGAGCAGAAGTGACATGAAGTGGTTGTGGTGGTTAAAGTGGTGGTTGTTTGATCACCCAGTGCTGTGCTTCTCTGGGATCTCCTGGTCAAAGGGCTGCAGTCCACACCACAAGGGTAGTAGCCAGAAGAAGCTAAACAAGAGCCATGCAAAGGTGCGCATAAAGAGGGCATAGAGGAGCCCGAAGGAGCTGAAGGAGGAAATGGGTTTGGTTGGCCGCATGAAAGAGGTAGCCCTGGGTAGGAGTGAAACAATCCTGGACAGTAGGGCACACATGTATGTGATGATGCAGGTTGTGAGGTAGCAACAGAGGAGGGCAGCTGAGATGTGTAACCAAGACTGACCAAAGGGGCAAAAGCTTCAGTTCGGCCTTCACAAGTCAAATTATGTTTATATTCAACAGATGACGCAACAGAACACAGCCCAGCTCTGCAAATATTACTGTTGGTGCTCGGTGCGCCCAAAGTGCTTGAAGCCCTATAAAATGAGACAGCACCTGCAACACCGCTACTACTACTACTACTGACACCAGAGGCACCGCCTAAAGTCTCATAACCCCCTGTGCCGCAGTAGTCACAGTAAGAGCAGACGCTTACTTTGGGGCCAGCGCCCTCCTGTTGCTGGGGTGTTGGCGGCTGTTGTTGATGGGATTCTGGCGGAAGCTGTGGAGGAGGAGGCAAGCAAGGAGGAGGCATGGGGAGAGGGGTGAGAGAGAAGCGCTGGGCTGTCTGGGAAGAGGTATTGTGGTGTGGAGGAGCAGGAGGAGGAGGGACATCTTTAAGGTCCAGCACAGCCTTTCTGCCATCCATGTAAGTGCTCTGAAACAGAAACATAAGTCAAGATAGCTTTAAAATAATGGCCCAAGACATTGAACACTTTTTATTAACATGTATTCAATCGATGACAGTGAAAGAGTAAACAAGAAAGGTTTTAAAATCATATAGCACAATACATTGTGAGATGATGTACTTAAATCAAACAGAAATGTCCAGGGTAAGATGTACTGCAGCTTGCTTACTGGCAGCAAATTGTAATCCCTGAAAATATTTATCATCCTACTTCTAACAGTTTAGCAGTTTAACAGTTTGTTCCTTTCAGTCAATATGTGACACTTAATACTTGACTCCACATTTATCTTAAAATGCATGTACTATTTATCTAAAGAAAGGCCTTGACTGTATTAACAAGTGTTATCATGGCCTTATTTGCTTTTTTTTGCATGTTAAAAGTCAGTGTGTTCTTGACAGTGAGTTGATTAGAAAATGACAAGCAGGTGCTACTTTGTTTTGTTGAGATTAAACCTCCTATTTTATCACGATTGTGCTGCTATATTAAGGAAAAACATGTCTTTATATTAAAAATACAAGTATTTTAGTTTACATGATGTAGACACAATCATTATGGTCTTTCAAAAGAGACAACTACTCACGTCTTTATCTGAGTGAGAAAGAGCTGTTGTTACATTGTTGGAGAAGCAGTCTTTGAGTTTCCAGAGCAGAGTTGAAGCTTCTGTTTTGCTTGGACCGAGCCATGGGAAGGGTCTAGAGCTGCATATAGATCTCTCCTTTCCCAGTCCTTCCATCATACATCCCAGAAAGGTCCTTCACCTCACTTTCATTCCTCTTCTCTTTCATGCTTTCCTTTAAAATATAAACAGAACATAATAAACTTTGCATCAGCGTTTCCTTTTATATAACAAGGACTCATATCTCAACCAAAAGTATCTTGACTCAACTTCAGAGTACCTGGCCCTGGTGGTTTAGTTCCTTATGTTCATGAAATGCACACAAGCAATCACAGGAAATTATGTGACCACAGCGAGCCATAATTATGACCCGATCCACTGTTCCACAAGAACTCTTATTCTTTCTGGTTACCACAATCCTACTTGCTGCTAACAAATCTTGAAGTTAATCAAGGTAAGATGTAACTTAGCAGTGAACTGGCTAACTTCATAATACCTTCTTTTTCCTGAGCAAAAGACGATACTTCTTTTCCTTCCTAAGATTAGCATGGCAGAGTTTAATACCTTAGCTTTCGTGAAAACTGAGCTAATTGACGTTTACCGCCTTGAACCATGGATGTATTATCAAACGGCTACTGTTTGCATTATGTAAGCTAACTACAAACTCCAGCTATTAGCTTGGTTTACAGGCATTTAACTAATAATCATTTTATTCACTGTAAATTAAAATAATGACTTAAACGGCAAGTAACAAACATATTCAATTATCAAATATTTATTTGACTACCTGGTCGGGAAATACACGTCTTTTACATCTTCCTCTCAGGACCGATCCCCTCTGTTTGTCTCCCTGGAAACCCGGATCTTTTTGTAACCTGGTCACTACCGCAAATGAGAGACAGCTGTCGCAAATCTCAAACAACAGCTTTTTGGATCTAAACGCTTGATAATTGATCAGGTTAGTATTTGTAGTATCATGGGGTAAATTTGTCTTTGGGAGCAAGTATCCCAAAATTATATATTATAGTCGTAATAATTTTCAAATTTAAATAAAAATGGTTCATCCTATAGGTTTTTTGTCTGACTCAAAAAAGTAAAATGCCTAACACTGACATACATTTTCACGTAACCTATATTTCTCAACTTCGATCACTGTGTGGCAATCGAACATATATGGAAAATCAGATGCACTTGCTGTGCTGTGTATTGAGCTGTGGGAGCCCCTAGTGGCTGGCGTAGAGCCTGCGGCCCCATGTTGCTTTTGTTGTGTGCTACAGTACATATAACGGAACGGGACAGCAGGATTACGATCAGTCCCTTTTGTCAATGAAGATGGATTAGCTACTCATTGTTTTCCAAGTAGAACAGTCATTTTCTTTCATTGACTTTAGCCTTAAATTTATTAGATATCGTTTGCCTTGAATTAATAAACACAGTAATTTAATCATTTTACCAATTAGACAAAAGCCGGTTTTCTGTTCACGTTCGTCATGGCTATTGCGCACGTAGCCACCGAATATGTTTTCAGCGACTTCTTGTTGAAGGATCCTACAGAAGAACAAAGTACCAAATACAAAGGGGTGCGCCTGGAGCTGGCTGTGGACAAAATAGTCACGTTTCTGGCCGTGGGGCTGCCTTTGTTTCTTATCTCTCTCGCCTTTGCTCAGGAGGTGTCAGTAGGTGAGTTGTTGCATTACCATCCCTGTTTATTTTTGGGGTTTATCATAGGATAGATGTTGGTTTGTGTTTTTTCATTTATGTTACAAGCCATTTGAAGAATAAGGCGGTGTGATGGTCATGTTAAAGGTCCAAAGAGGTAGTCTATGAATGGAAGGAAAGGGGTGTGTGACAGCAGCTCCACCCTTCTGCATCACACCCAGACAGACCCTGCTGCTGATGTTGATAATAGCACAAACTGGACCCTGAAGCTCTTGTTAAAAATAACTGGTGGCATATGGGCTTTGGGTCTTTGTTCAATTGAAAGCAGTATAATCTTCTTAAACTGCAGGCCACCCAATGTCTGATGCTATCACTCTTGAGATGTAGCCTGTGTTTACTATTTCTACATGTTCAAAAGCGGATCATGGTGCACACTCATCCAGTGGAGCAGAGAGTTGTCTGCCATTTTAAAGTTCCTGTATAACTACTGCCAAAATATTGTCTGTGAACAATAACCATGTGGGTCATGTTTGAATTCTACATGCCCCACTGAGCCTCTCATTAAACGGGATAAAGGGAGAATAATTGCTGACCCAAAGTACCATAATTAGGGCATACTTTGAGTACTCAAATGAATACATAGACAGCATGTTGTTGTCATCATAAACAATGTGTATTTTATTTTATCAATGTCCCTCCCAGGTACACAGATCAGTTGCTTCGCTCCAACAAACTTCTCCTGGAGACAGGCAGCCTATGTGGACTCCTTTTGTTGGGCAGCAGTACAGCAGCAATCTGAAAGCTCACCATTATGGTTACACAAGGTAACATAACATTGCTTTTGAAATAATGAAAACCTACACGTCTATTGACTGAGACTCTTTTTTTAAACTCTTGATGTATTTTTTTGAATTTCTTTGACGCAATTTGTATTTTCCCTATTCTTTCTCAGTTCTTCCCATACATCCTGCTGTTATTTGCCATCCTCATGTACATTCCTGCACTGTTTTGGCGCTTCACAGCTGCTCCGCACCTTTCCTCAGACCTCAGTTTCATAATGGAGGAACTGGATCGCTTTTACAACCGTTCCATCCGACTGGCAAAGAATCTGGCTTCTTTAGATAGCAAAGATGGACCTGAGGACTCCCAAAGGTAAACGGTTACGTAAACAGCGTTTTTTGCAATGGGGTTATTAAAACTTGAGTCTCTGAAAGTAACTGTATCACATGTATCATATCCTCTCTTCAGTTTCTTGGTCTAAATAAAAAAAAGTCCACAGACTGTTTATATTGGGTATATTTATTATATATTTATATACTTTGACATGGCATTTTGACATGTTTGTATGTTAAACCTATAACTGTGCATGACGTCATATATTTTTTCGTGTTTTTCACTATGATTTGCTTTTTCTGCTTCAGTGCAATGGACCTGACAGAGGGCTGCTTCAAATACCCATTAGTGGAGCATTATCTCAAGACCAAGCGCTTCTCTCGCGGCCTTGTGGTCAAGTACTTAGCCTGCCGTGGTCTGACTCTGCTAATCCTGCTGTTAGCCTGCCTCTATCTCGGTTACTACATTAGACTGGCCTCTCTCAAAGATGAGTTTCCCTGTGACCTGCGGACTGGGATGCTGCAGAATGACAGCATGGTGCCATCAGCTGTTCAATGTAAACTTGTAGCAGTGGGTGTGTTCAGGCTGCTCAGCTACATCAATCTGGTGGTCTATGTTCTCTTGGTTCCACTGGTTGTCTATGCTGCTCTTGGACCAGCTCGTCAGAGTTCCAGCTTCCTCCGGCCTTATGAAATGCTTGCGGGATTCGGAGCTTTGGGAGTGATCACCCCCATCTATAATGACCTCAGCATGTATTTACTATTTCTGCATGAGAATCTGAGCCATCTTAAGTCATACAAATGTTTGCAGGTGGGTTCACATAAATGTGTGTGGAGTATTAAAATGTAGACTGTAACACTAAATATTGTGCTGTTACAGGTGCTGGAGTTATTGCAAGAAGCAGGTGATGATGGATTTGACACCATGTGCTTACTGCAAACTCTGGGACAGGTGAAGACAGATGTGGTAGACAGTAAGAAGGGAACATGTGTACTCAAGAATGAAGCAAAGGCCACTAAGAAAGAAGAGAATTAAAGGTAAGTTAGTTATTTGAGAAAAAGAAAAATGTATATAGCACAAATTTACGTCATTTCTGTCAATATTGCCTGTTTCCACAGATCTCATGCTGTGATGCAAGAAAAGAAGAATGAATTGTATGGTTGCTTGTTGATGTATGTGTATATAATGATATTTCCAATAACATAAATTAACTACTGTCACTTCAGTATCATTCCACTTATCAGAGTCTTAGAGCTTAAGATTTCACTTTCTTAGACTTGAATTATGTTCTGTACCCAATCTTTAGCCTTTCTCAGGACTTGAATTGCCTTTCCCCTGACGCTGTAAGCCATATTTTTTACTAAAAAGAGCTTCTTAATTTTCCCGGGTGCTAGTGCCTCATTTTGTAACCCTTTTTGCCTCAAAAAAGAACTCCACTGTAAATATTAGGACTACTCTTTTACTTATAATTCTGAAACTTCAAAAATTAATGAATAATGACTTTTATTACTGACAGAATCATGGCCATTTTCTCTTGCTCTTATTAATATGTTCTTTGAATTATTAACAAGATAAGTGCAATGTGTATTATGAATATACATAAATCTAATAGCATCTCTATTATGTGTATCTTAATGTCACTTTTACATACCTCAGAATTTGCATTTTTGGGGTGTCAATCAAGCAAGAAAATTTCTAATAGGCATGTATGCTGCTGCATAATAAAATCACAAAACTATGGTGTATATTGTATAATTGCTTTTACTTAAATATTAGAGTCCCTGTGCTCATTCTTATCATTGCATGGATTATTATTTATTATTAACAAGTCTTAGTCAAGTCAAGTCAATATAAAATTGAAAATTAATTCATGAAGCAATACAATTCCCCCTTCCCACCAGCCAACCCCATTACGCTCTCAACCAGACACTGAATGTAGCATCTTTGTTGGGTACGGTTTCTGGTGGTGTTTGCTCGTGATTGGCTGGTCTGCGGTTGCAAAAGTTATGTGATTGGGTAATCCAGGATTACGTCATCCCAATAGACCAATCAGGTGCCAGAAGCACAGCCTCGTTTGTATTTGGATGGTGACTTCGCTTCGCCACTGCCCCAAAGTAACGCCGAGTGAGATTAGTTCGTGGACAAATCCTTTATTTTAAGCATGTTTTAAAGCCGTTTTGTATGCAGGTGAGAATTCTGCTTTCATGATGTTACTTGAATTTCATTACGAAATATACCACAATATCAAAGCCTCTAGCAACGCTATATTAGCTTAAGTGCTAGGTAAGAGTTAGCTAGGGTGTAAAACCCTTTATCACGCTTTTAGCTTTACAAAACTGTTAATGTATGTACTTGGAGTACTCATCAACCAGTTCAGATTATTAAATCTGTATGTATATATATATTAATATTTTAAGATCACTGGGTGTAGTGGAATAATACCACCGGCGCTGCTACAACTTAGGTTAGCTAGCATTCCTCTAGAGTTGTTTGGGTCCTGAAGTGTTACTTTGGGTTTTAGCCGGTAACTTTCAATTTGCCTGTTTATTTTATAGATTATTGTTTAGAGATGTTAGAGCCAACGCACACGTTTGCATCCCTGGAAGACGAATTGTGCTTCTGGAAGGAGCAGGCAGAAAAACACCAACAAAGGTAAAGTGCTTAAAGAGTAAAACGTTCTCATAACTGCCGTATTCCCTCTCCTTTGACCGATGAATGTTTTGTTCAGGGCGGACGAGTCTCAAGAGGAACTGCAGGAGTTTCAGCAGATGAGTAGAGACTATGAGGCTGAGCTGGAGTCTGAGCTAAAGCAGTGTGAAGGGCGAAACAAAGAGCTGCTTCTGAACAACAACAGGCTGTGCATGGAGCTGGAAAACATTAAGGTAGAGCACCTCCTACATAAATGGGTCCTTGTCCTAACGTTGATGCAGTGAGCTTTATCCTTTAGTAAATGATATGATAGGGTCTCTGACAATAATGAAAGCTCTGACAGTACCATATCAAAACAGTTTTAATGACAACGCAATGCTTCATTGTTGTTAAAATAGTTTGCTGCTGTGAAAACTAAGGTAAACAGACATTTTATAGATATCTACAGGGAAGGTGAATGAAGAAATTGTGTTGAAACTCTATATAGCTTTAAGGCTGTTCTGTACTGAGAAGGAAAACACTGCATCAAAACACACAGCGTTTTGTTGCAAATTATATATCCATTTGTTATTTTTGTTATTCACAGGAGAAATTTGAAGCCCAGCACTCCGAGGCTTTGAGGCACATTTCAACTCTGGAGGAGGAGTTGGTGGAGACAACAGCTGTGAGAGATCACCTGCAGAAATACATTAGGGAGCTAGAGCAGTCCAATGATGATCTAGAAAGGACCAAAAGGTTAGTGTTAAGAAATTATATTAACAAGGTAAACCCACACTAGAAAAACATTTTTTTCCCATGGTTCCTGTCACAGAGCCACCATAATGTCGCTGGAGGACTTTGAGCAGAGAATGAACCAAGTAATAGAGAGAAATGCATTCCTTGAAAGTGAGCTGGATGAAAAAGAGAACCTTCTTGAATCAGTTCAGAGGCTCAAGGATGAAGCCAGAGGTAGACACCATTAGTTGCTTCAACATTATGCACCCTTTTTGTGTTTGCTTGAATGCTTATCTTCTGCTGTGTATGTGTCTAAAGGTACTTTCCAATAATATAATATTTTACATTTGAAAATGTCATGAATTTGTCTTTTACAGACCTCCGCCAGGAGTTGGCTGTACGACAAAAGGAAAGACGGCCATCTAGCAGCTTAGGAAAAGATACAGATAGAGCAGATCTTCTGTGCCCCCCAGCTAATAACTCATCCCTCCCTGTTACACCCTCTAAACCGATTAGCTCATTTGACACGCCCCCCGCCTCCAGTATTCGCAGAGGTCAGTATTAAGCCGCTATAGTTAGAATGATTTTGTGAATATTCTCATGTTACAATGTACAGTTTTATGTTATAAAAGTTACTGAATTTACAATTTTACCTTTTCAAGGTGATGGTTTAACAGGCACTCCCTTAACAACATCTGCTCGGATATCTGCACTAAACATTGTAGGGGAGCTGCTAAGAAAAGTTGGAGTAAGAAATTTGATTATAATGTTAAAAACAGTATTAAGCAATGCTTTACTGTAATGCACTACATACTGGCTAAATAACAGGTATGTGCAGACTGACCATATCATTTTCATTGATCTGTCAGAACCTGGAGTCTAAGTTGGCATCTTGTCGAGACTTTGTGTACGACACATCTGTCACGCGACCTGCACTTCTAGCTGGACCTGCTAGTCCATCAGGTTTAGAAAGAGTGTCTGAAGTCCAAGCAAGTAGCCCGCCACCACAGTATGACAGGTACAACAGTAAATATTGTTGTCATGAGTTTCAAATAGTAGTTGGAATAGTAACTTGGCAAAAGTTGATGTCATTTTTTTCTTCTAATGCTACAGTTTAGTGAAGCGGTTAGAGTTTGGACCAGCTCCTCCAAGAGGGCTATCTCAGGGTCCCCAGTCTCCACAGGGAGGTGTCAAGATCCTGCTATGAGAGAACACCACCTCTTCCCAAGAAACCATCCCTCTTCTCGTCTTCTTGCTCTACAATAATTCACTGTGGTTAGACTGAGCTGCACTCTTTTCCCTTGACACTGCGTGTCCTGCTGAACTGTTCTGAACTATTCTTGCTTTGTGGTCCACATAATCAGTGCATGGACTACTGCTGCCTTGGGCTAATATCACACCATATAATATGAAGCAAACCTACACCTTGTGCAAAAAGAGACTGTATTGGCCCTGCCTTTATGGTGAGTAGTGTCCAAACTGTTTTTGTCTGTGTCTGATTAACCCTGCCACGTGGATCAATTATGTAGGGACCCAAATAAATGCCTATTACAGGCATTTGAACCATGTTGAAAAGACCAATAAAAAAGTTTAAAGATAACTGAAAAGATGAAGTATAAATTTCAACCAAGATGGAAGGGTTGGTTAAAAAGTGTTAATTTCTAGTTTAATTCTTTGTTTTCGATTGGCCTCAAATATATTCACTGCCCCAGACTCAGAACTGTAGCTTTGTTATAAATTTAGATGAAATGACTTGCTGCTGGTGGTTGGTGTTAGTCTTTAAGCCAATGCTGCCTTTGTCAACATTTTTTACTGTTTAGTTTTCTTTCCTTTTCAGCAACAGTTAAATCAAATGTTACAGTTGAAAATGTAGCCATTATCCCCACTGTTTTAGTAATTTAGCTGCTTTAGATTTAACATGTTTGTTTCTTTTTCTCAGCTGTTTTCCATCTTATTAATGCTTAGGCCTAACAACAGCATATTGCTCAAAGGAATTATGAATGTGAAGATAGACGTGAGGTAGTGATTTACAGTTAGTTGCAGATGTATTATTTTGTGTTAAAATTAAATAGTGGGTTTCTAGATCAGCAAATGTGAACTACTGAATGTGTTGTGACTTTTTCTTTGTCCTATTTACAAAATCTCAGTTGCATTGGGTTGATGGGAAAATGACCAAGCAATAACATATTTGAATAAGCACAGACTATTTTATATTTTTAGGTTCCTGCTTTTTAATGAGACATGGTTGTAAGCATAGAATGTGAGAAAGATATATATTTAACACTTTAATATCTGCTCTTGAAATGCTTAAGAGCTTAAAGTGTCGTTACTGCCATACAGCAGCTTATAGGAGTACATATAAAGGTCATCCTGATACAGTAGTTTACTGTGTACAGCATTGTAACCTGTGTGTAGGACTTGAGCATTTTGAGTTCCTACTCCTTTGCTGTTAATATTTTCTTGAATGAAGATGAGCTTACTGCAGTTGTTATCTCTGACCACTGTGTAGTGGGCGCCATTTAAAGCGCCTATGCAACTGCTTCTGTATCATACTGTATGTGCCTGGGGTACTGAACTCCTCGTTTTGCCTGATGTTTTGCAGTTTCTATCAAACTGAAATGAGTAAACTAATGAAATGAAGTTACTACTTGTCGTCCAAATGATATTTTTTAAAATCTTTATTTCTTGTGCAGGTGGTTCAACGGTTAATAGATAAGGTGTTGTGTAAACATCAGTTGATTACATATAACAATATAAAATTTCATTTAGTTTAGATTGATATGGGGCTTATTAAACCTGTACAATAATTCTGAACATAGCAAGAAATGGGAACAGTGAATGTAAGTGCCATTTAGTGACCAAACCTGTCTTACTTTTTCAAGGAATCTCCAAACCTTGTTTGTCTTTAGAAAATCTGACTACACTACCTTTTAAAAGGTGCAAATATAATATTTTCAAAGGTGACTTAAGAACAGCTAAATAGGGCTCTGGGTACAGACTGCAGCACTGATTTAAGAAAGATCTCTGTGAAAATGTATATTTCAACATTTCCAGTCTGATCTGACGACCTCAGAGCTGCTCGAAAACAGTAACAGCAGTCACAGGCAACATGGTTACAAATCAGGAGATTTACATAATGTGTCTGTTCTGAGTTAAAAGGTGAATTATTGCATAGATCGGAGGCTGTAATCACAGGGTAGTGTGGTAATTTGAGGCCTATTTGTGTACAATACTTTACATAAGTAAGTATTGTGCATTCAGTGTACTACAATAGTGAAAATAAAATAAACAGCAAATCACACTTCAACAGAACCACTGTAAAAAACCTTAGCTGATATCAAGTACTTTTGATTGTTGTGTGCCAAGAAAAGGTGCTCTGAATCAAGTTACAACGTACACAACTGTAAATAGTAAGAATGTTTAGTAAATGAGACAGGATGACATTTCAGGCATTGAAGATATTTTGTTTGGCAGCCCTTCTATGTCAGTATCAAGTCCATTATTCATTGGACTTTCCATTGAAGTCACTTTGGGAGTCAGCCTCTTCCTCTGAGGCATCCTCGATCACCCTTCGGCCGCCTCCGATACGTCGAGGTGTGCTGCCAAAGGAGGACTCATTTCCACGCCTAAAACACCATAATGGAACACAAGAAAGTAAAAAGACAACACACAAAAAACAATTGCCATTTTGAGTGATAAGGTTATGTGACAGGTTAAAAGCTGTGGTTCGCACCACAAGAAGAATCACTGAAGTACAGAATACTGAATGTACAGGTTGTGCTTTGGTTACGAGTTAAGCACGCTGGTTATCTTTGTAACTCATTTCAATCCTGGCTCAGGACAATGAGTTTGGTTTATGGTAGTTAAACCAAGCACTGAGAAAAAGATGGCCCCAGCTGATAATTAATGTCTATGCCTCTTATTAAATTACTAGAAGATAATGAGCCATATTTCTCTCAGGTAGACTGAGTGACAGAAACGGGGAAGCAGGAGTGTGCAGGGAAGAACTGGGGGTAACTCTTTGGCACAGTGGTACCTGCTGCGTTACTCCTTGGGTTCAGGGTTGCCTCTGGAATAGAGATGGACATGAAAGTTTTTCTGTGCTTATGCTTTTATACTAATTCTTAGAAACTGAATCATAAATAAATGTGCCTTTTGCATTTCTATTGGGATAAAGAATTGGGCTCATTGATAGTGTGTTGTAGTTGTGTGTACCTCCAAAGGTTCTTTATTTGGTCATAAATAGTTATTGTCCTTAATGGCGACTCAGGGTGATTTTATTGAAAAGCTGACAACTTCTCTTCAGTCCTACCTGAGTTTGTTCTTGAGAGAGTTAACCTCACGGCTCATTGCGTCGTTGGCCTCAGTAGCCTCATCGAGCTCCCGCTGGAGCTTCCTGCGTGCAGCTGTAGCCCGCTGAGACTCCTCCTCGGACTCCTCTAGCTGTCGCTTCAGCTGCTTCATACGAGTGTTTGCTTTCTCAGCCTGGTGTAAGTGAAAAGGAGACAAAGGTTAGTATGATTAAACACACTATTTTGCAATCCACACATTAATTAATACTTAAAGACTACCTGGTCTTTGTACTGTTCTCCTTGTTTCCTTTCATCCTCCACCTGCATAATCAGGTCCTTGAGCTTCTTGTCCTTCTGGCGAATGCTCTTAGCATTGGCTTGCTTATCCCTAACAAAATACAGGTGATAAATGATGCTAAGTAGCAATGTGCACAGTGAAACAGGTTTTGAGTAAATAAACCTGCCACTGACCTGTTCTCCTGCTCCAGCTGTTCCTCGAGCTGTGCCACTTTAGCCTCCAAAGCTGTGATGGAGGACTTGAACTTGGATTTGACCTGGTTCTCCATTTCCTGCAGTTTGGCCTTTAGTTCCTTGTTCTGGCGTTCCAACTGCTGCCGAGCACTCTCGTTCTTCTGAGAGGTGCTGCGCTCGGCCTGCAGCTCGTTGTTCAGCTGATCCACCTGTGCACATCATTTTCTGCACATTTAACTGAGATAGCTCTGATACCTGTACTGTTCTTATGATTTTGTTATTTCCAATCTGTCACTTCACCTGCTGTGTGCTCTTCCTCAGCCTGTCATTAAGGAGTTCCATGTTACCCTGCTCCTCCTCTAGCTCTTCCTCAAGCTGGGCAATCTTAGCCTCCAGACGTCGCTTCTCATCTGTCAAAGCTGACCTGTCCATGGAAAAAAGAGGAACTTGAGGATCAAACATACAATAATTTAAAATTACAGTACATCAGTGAATGACTTACTTTCCGGAAGAGTTGCTTGCCAGCTCATCAGACAACTCGTCTCTTTCAGCCTCTGCTTGCTTACGAGCTCGTTCAGCAGCTGCCAGTTCCTTAGAAGGATCAAATGTTAGTACTACATGCTTCTTACAGGTCTGGGTGATTTAATGCTTGGTTTCTATGTTATTTACCTCTTGCAGCTGCATGAGCTCAGCCTCCAGACTCTTGGCCTTTTTCTCACTCTCTTTAGCAGTAGCCAGCACCTCCTCTCGAGCAGCACGGGCATCTTCAAGCTCCCGTTGATAGTCTTTCATCTGGGCCTAACGGGAAGTAAAAATTGAGCAAAATTTGTTTATTGTTTATGTAGTGTACCCAAGGTGTTAGGTGCAGATTTTCCCACTCTCACCTGGAGCTTGCGGAGCTGCTTGATAGCCTCCTCTCTTCCCTTATTAGCTGTCTCAATCTGGCCCTCAAGATCTTTCATGTCTGTCTCTAGTTTCTTCTTGGCAGCTGCCGCCAGGGCTCTCTGCTTACGTTCATCCTCCAGCTCTGTCTCCAACTCACGGACCTGCAGTCATTCAATGCATCTGTGTCTAATTTACTGCTGCATTCAGTACAACATCTTATGTGTCCAACCTGTTTGACGAGCTGTCTCTTCTTCTCCTCTCCCATCTCATCTCGTCCCTGGAGGTCCCTCTCAAACTGAGCCTTCAGGGCCTGCATGTTGACCTCCAGACGTAGCTTAGCATCTTCAGCTGCCTGCAGCTCGTCTTCCAGTTCTTCCAACTGGGTCTTCATCTCTTCGACCTGAGCCTCCAGGCCTCGCTTGGACTTCTCCAGCTCGTGGACCTGACAGTGTCATTAATATGCTGTCAAATTAACTGCCATATCATAGTATACAATTCAATGAATTATAGTACCCAAAGTAAATCATATTTCTGGGTGAAATAAAGCTGTAAAACACAACATAAATGTTTTTTTTCTGACCGGACTTTCTTCCAAGTTGCAGTTATTTTCGTGAATCTAAGTTTGCTGTTTGCTGTCTATGTAGCCTTGGCCAACACTCTAGACTGGGGATGCACACTACTAGAAATACTGTCAACAAAATAGTAGGAGTTAACATTCAATTAACTCAGCTCTTACATTCTTCCCAACATCGTCCTTGGAGCTGATCAAGTCTTCCATCTCCAGTCTCAGGGCCTTGTTGGCTCTCTCCAGTTCCTCTCTGGTGTCCTGAGCCTCTTCCAAAGCCCGAGCCAAGGACAGAGCCTTGGTCTCCTTCTCTCTGGCCTCTGCTTCAGCACGATCTCTCTCTTCTGCATATTTGCTGGAGATACTCTTCTCCTCTGCCAGCATCTGAAAAACAAAAATTGTATGTGTAATTAAATTATTCGTAACTGTTACAGAGAAAACCTTCCTACTCATATTGTAAGCATAAAAAGTAGTTCCCACATTACCCAGTTGCTATGCTAACAACTCTAAAGGACCAAATAATGCTGGAACACAAAGTCACCTATAAAAACATGTCTTGGACAGTGAGTGGAAGTAATAACTGAGATATTTATCAGGTACTCCATACAACATGGGAACTCATTATAACTCAGCTGACCTGGTCAAACTTCTTCTGCTTCTTCTCCAGGTTTGACACGTTCTGTCTCTGGTTGTCCAGGTCCATCAGTGTGTCCTCCAGCTCCTGCTGCAGACGGTTTTTAGTCTTCTCCAATTTGTCGTATGCAGAGGCCTTTTCTTCAAACTGGGTGTTCGCTGCCTCCAAATCTCTCTGCAGCCGTTTCTTGCCTTCTTCTAGGAGCTCAATGTTACCCGACATTTCGTCAAGCTTCTTCTTTGCATCTGATAACTGGAGGAGGAACTTGGTTTATTTGGTGCAATGTCTACACACATTACAATCTTATTTTGTACCAATGTTAGCTCCTACCTGAAGGTTGAGTGTTGACACGTGTCTCTCCACATTCCTCTTCGCCTCCATCTCCTCTTCAAGCTGCTCCTGCAAACTGTTCTTGTCGTCTTCAGCTTGTCGCAACTTTGTAGAGAACTGCAGTTTCTGACGGGTCTCCTCCGCGAGTAGCTCCTACAGCAGAAATCATAAAAAGTCAATGCTAAAACCACCACAGCACAGTCCACAGTCTACACAGTCTAGTTTACCTGTGTGTCTTGAACTTGAGAGGTAAGACTGGCAACATCTTTGCTTAGTTTGATGTTCTTGCCCTCTGCCTCATTCAGCAGGCTGGTTACACTCTCCAGTTCAGCCTAAATTGTTAAAAATATGACGTTATACATGCTGGCTTTTTAAAAACTAACATTGCATATAATATTGATATAATAGATTTCATTTACAGTTGTCTTGGCACAGCGATCTCCCAGCTCAGCTTTCTGCTTTTCACTGTCATTGAAGCGAGACTGCAGATCTGCCACCTGACTTTCCAACTTCTTTCTCTTATGTTCGCCATCTTGTTTGGCCTGGGACAGTGAGCGCACCTCCATGGTTAACTCTGACGTCTCCTTTTCCAGAGCTTGTTTAGCTTTCTCCAGATTTGACTTGACCTAAACAGAGAGGGTGACATAAGATGACCAAACTATAATAAATCAGAGACAAATGTTTGTCCTTGTGTTCCCTACTCGTTTGGCCTGCTCCAGCTGGTCGGTCAGCTCCTCCACTGCCTGTGTGTGCTTTTGTCTCATCTCTTGTACTTGGGCCTCGTGGGTCCGGTTTTCATCCTCGATAGCTCTCTTCAACAAGGTCACCTCCTGTTCACGCTTGGCTCTGTTTACAAATTCAAAGATTTAACAAATACTAAGATATTCCTAAGTAACACAAAATCCTTCAAAAGACTCACAGAACATAATTACAGCATATTTGGTTTGACTGACCTAAGTTCCTGCTGGGTGGCAGTGGTGTCTAATGTGTCCTCCAACTCTGATTTGAGGGCCTCTAGTTCTTCTCCCAGGTCTCTCTTGATCTTCTCGGCCTTGTTCCTGGCGGCCCGCTCAGAGTCCAGGTCCTCCTGCAGGTCTGAGATGTGTCCCTCTAGCTCTCTGATCTTCTTCAGAGCATTGTTCTTTTGAGCTGTCTCATCTTCTAGCCTGAGAATCAGAAGAATACATTAAGATGACAGTAGTGATTGATGTAGATCACTTGCTTATCTTTTGGAAATGTCAGAAAAGAGAAAAATTACATAGTATGGACTGTACCTTGCCAAAGCATTCTGTAGTTCCTCCTCTTTCTTGGCCAGTTGAGCTTTGAGTTCAGCGATTTGAGCCTGTAGGTCTGCTATCTGCTCCTGCATGTCGTTGCTCTCTGCCTCCAACTTCCGCTTTGCCTTGTCCAACTCCTGGCGACCCTTCTCCTCTTTCTTCAAGCGGACTGTAAATATACAGATAATCATTAATAAAAACGTATATTATTGCAGTCTGAAAATCATATGAACCTAATTTGATGAGTTTTATTTGAATTTAATAATTTTATTTCTATGAATATAGATAATATATTACCTTCCAGTTCAGAGATCATGGACTCGTGTTTGTTTTTGAGTTTAGTGAGATTCTTGGATTTTTCTTCCTCCTCAGCAAGGTTGGCACTGAAGTCTGCAATCCTTTCTTCCATCAACTTTCTCTCCTACAAAACACCACAAAAAGCCTACCTTAGTTTTTTGACTATCCAGTGTATGTTTGCTGTACACTAAAATGTACTCATGTACCTTCAGCAGCTTGTTGTTCTGATCTTCCATCACCAAGATGTCATCCTCTAGCTTTTTTATTTTTCCTTCGCAGGTGACCTTTTCCAACTGTAGTTTTTGCCGTGCATCCTCTTCCTCTTCCAAATGTTCTTCTAATTCCTGTACATAAAATGTTTCTGCTTCAGATTATAACTTTCTAATACTCACTATATGTCAGTATCATAATAACATAAGCAGACCTGCATCTGTTGTTGCATCTTCTTCTTCTCTACCAGAAAAGTTTGAGAACGCTCTTCTTCTTCGTCCAGCCGCGCCTCCATCTCGTGCAGGATCTCCTCCAGCTCCTGCTTCTTAGAGGCAAGACGAACCCTCATCTCCTCAGCCTCAGCATACAGCTCTGTCTCTGCCTGAAGCTGCTCTTGCAGTGCGTTCCTCTCCTCCAAAACCTAAAGCAGACATCATCATCATGAATGTAACCCAACCCAATATAGATCACTAACAAAGCTTTTTTATGTTCTTGTAGTAGTTACTACAGCTACAGTTTCTACTTTATTTCAGTTAGAGCTTATAAGCTTATGTTTTGGTGCATCTTTTTCCTTACCGCTGTGTGTTTCAAGGCAATCTCCTTCAGCTCGGTTTCAAACTTTGTTGCAACCTCTTTGGCTTTTTGCAGCTCCTCCTCCTTCAGACCCATCTCTTCCTCCTGACGGGTCACTTGCAGCAGAGGCTTAACCTATGGTTCATAAGATCAGACAACGGTTAAAGTCAGGAACTGAAATCTAAACTAAAATCAGGGCTTCATTATTTAAAGATTTCTATGATTGCAGATACAATATGACTGAATTGTGGACAGTGTTGCATAACAGTAAAATATTGCATAGACCTTTGTGAAGAGCCTCCACCATTGCCAGTTCCTGAGTTTGAGGTAGGCAGCACAGTTCCTCTGGATTACTTTCATAGCTGTGAGCTGTTGTTGTCTCTTTGCAAAGGCCCTTTAAAATATAAGCAAAAACTTCATTAGGCAAAATGTACAAGAAACATACTGCGTTACCAACAGAAACCTCACAACAGTGTAAAGTAGTGATTTATATCTATTACTATTACTATTAAATAAATAATATAATACAGCAAAATAGAATATAAAATGTATATCCTACTTTCTTGCCAGGAAGCCTCTGGCCTGGGCTTGGAAAGCAATGATGATCACAGTGATCTTGAGGTCTCTCTCCTCCTCCAGCTGAGCCAAGACTCCTGTGCGGAAAAAGATCTTGCTCTGGCCAATCCTGTACAGATTTGGGTCCAGGTCTAGATGCTTGATCTACAAAGACACAGTGGAGTATGAGACAGCAGTGACACCAAAAGATTATAGCAGGAAAATTGCATTTTTTTTGTAGTTTACCATGAGGCAGCAAGCTTGTTTCCCATCCATGAAGCCTTTAGGAATTGCATTTGCAGCTAGAATCTCATATCTAACAGAAGATTAGGGATTACAACTAAAGGAAATGGAACAGTCTTCGTTGATTTAAAGGTTTGTATGAGAGCCAACTCACCGCTGTCGGAATTCCTGAAAAACTATTCGGTTGGGGAATCCTTGTCGGCAAATCCTGATTCCCTCCAACACACCGTTACACCTCAGCTGCTCCAAGACCAGGCTGGCATCCAGCTTCCCAGCCTGGAATAACAGGAAACCGTGGATAGATATACTTCTGTCAGTTCCTGAGGGTCACTGGTTCAATCTAGATATTTTAACAGTTTTTCTGAAGCTTACCCTCTTCTCGTGATTGGGTATAATACATCTGACAAAGTTAGGTTGGGTATTGTGCAGTGTGGTCATGAGTTTAGCCAGAGACTCTTTGTAAAGCTGCCCGACTGTACGAAACATGCCCTTCTTGGTCTTTGAGGCACTCGGCATGGAGGTGTCTGACATCTTGGCAATTGTGTCCAGACCTACTACTCTGTCAGCTGCAATACACAACACAGAATGAACCATCTTAGTAAGGCAATGTTTTTTTCCTCCAGCGTATATTGTGTTTTTTTATGTAAAAGATGCCTAAGCTTAACATCTTACTGTCTTTCCATAGTTCTTGTACAAATGTGCTTGAAGAGTTGCTGAGCAAAGCTGTCACATTGTCATTCAAAGGGTCCATATTCTTAGTTAGCCAGGCGGTGGCATTGTAGTCCACCTATAACCAAAATAAAACAGAATTGCACACATGATATCCAACATCTAATTTATAATGTTTGTATAGTGTATATCAAAGTGTGATTCATTCAGTACATCTGCATATACTCACTCTCCCAGCATAATGCAAAATAGAGAACTCTGTCTTGTCTTTGAGCTGCTTGGGTTTGGCAAATTTCACATGGTTTCCTTGTGTGTTTACAAGCTTCTCAACGAAGGACACATCTGTTGCTTTGGGGAACCAACACTCTTCATCCAACAGAGCTAAGATGCCTGGAGGGTTGTTCTGCAGACAACAGAAACACATATCTAAGCTTGGAAACAATTGCATTAATAGTTGCATTGGGCAGAACAGCTAAATTAGTTTACTATTTTTACCGGTCTTTCAATGAGCTCAATGCAGGGCTGCAGGTCCAGGCCAAAGTCAATGAAGTTCCACTCAATGCCCTCCCGCTGGTACTCCTCCTGCTCCAGGATGAACATGGTGTGGTTGAAGAGCTGCTGTAACTTCTCATTGGTGTAGTTGATGCAGAGCTGTTCAAAAGAGTTGTCCTGCAAAAAAAAAAAAAAAAAAAAAAAAAAATATATATATATATATATATAGACTACTGTTAACTCTACCCCTTTGCCCTCACCATGTTGCACGAACAGCATATACATATGAAGTATTTCTGAGCCACCTTTCATCAATGTATCCATACCTCAAAGATCTCAAAGCCTGCAATATCAAGGATGCCCAGGAAAGAGGCTCCCTGTCGTTTGGTTTTATCCAGGGCCTTGTTGACTCTGGAAAGGATCCAGCGGAAAAGACGTTCAAAGACAGCTTTGGCCAGGGCTTCAATCGCAAAGTCGGCCTGACAAAAAAGAAACAATGAAATCCTGAATAACGGATTAAAATAGTTCATTGAGGGGTTATTACTAGTAAACAAGATCTTCAATTCAGTATTTTCATAGTTTGTGTGTTTTTATTTATTTGTTGAACTGTGGTCAGTATCTGTAGTACCTGCTCCTTGGTCTGGGCCTTCTGGACCACCTCTCTTCCCACTTTGATACGAGGAGTGAGAATGGCACGAGTGAAGTCTGTCACATTGATGCCCTGCAGGTGACACACCTTTTGGGCCGCTGGATATAAAAATTTTTTTTATTTCAATACAAATAGCATTCATTTGTTTATGTGCATAAGAACAATACTGGAAACATGTTTATGTCCTACATTTTAGTATCTTGCACTGTCTAACCTGTGTTGTCGGGCATAGTAGCCTGCTCTTGGTTCCTCTCTTTCTTGAATTCAATGTTTCCTAGCTGCATGACTGTGGAGCACACCTTAAGGATGTCTGAAACAAAGAGAGTGACTGTGAATTTACAAAAGGTCAAAATGTGGTTTAACTTAACAGAGGACGATTGTCTGTTACCAATTCTCTCCTCCTCAGTGAAGCCCATGATATTCATGGCCTCCATAGTCTCTTCATACATCTCATCATCTTGTTGGCCAGGGAGTTGAACATGCCCCGCACTTAGGAAACGATAACCAGTGAAAGCCTCCAGAAGAAGTTCCTCTAAAAATGCGACACAGGAGGTTACATACAAGACACAAAATGTTCATGAAGAGATGTAAGTATGTGATCATGTTATCTTACCACGCAATTTATCCTTAGCACCAGCGATCATGTAGTAGAAGATGTGAAAGGCCCTCTCAGTCTTTGCCTGTCTGATACAGCGAGATTTCTCCAGCAGATCTGAGTGCATTCAGCTGTTAAAGATCACACTGAACTAGACTAGTCTGTACTAACATGTTATGCAACTGTTTGGCAGTGGCATTGACTTAAATTTCATATAAAATGAAGGGAGACAAATGACATCATCAACTTTTGGCACCATATGTAGGATACAAGTCTCTATATTGGCTCCAACAATGTAGCCGGTCACATCAAAGTTAATGCGGATGAATTTACCCTAACAAAGAGAATGAATCAGATACATTACAAACAGTGTTTAGGATTATATCTATGATATATCTCTTTTTTGTGTTAAAATAGCAGACTCACAAATCTGGAAGAGTTGTCATTTTTGATGGTCTTTGCATTTCCAAAGGCTTCCAGGATAGGGTTAGCCTGCAGAAGCTGTTTCTCCAGCTCCCCCTAGTGACAACAACCATGTACAGAAACATTATCATTCTAAACATATGTAATAGTTGTTGAAAAGATGGTAGAAGTCTATAATCTTCTTTCGTATTTTTTTTTTTACCACAGACACATGCAATTTGCTGAAATGCTAAAATATTTTGTAAAATAAATGAAAACTACATAATATTAAATTTACATGAGCTCAGATACAGCATCTGTATAACACTCCCAACACACAGCCTTATTATTCCTGCCAAATTCTTTTCATTAAACCAAACTACAATTATTCTGATCCACTGAGTTCCTTTTGCAGATGTTATTTCTGTCCAGCGTGACTGTGGACCATTGAGGAGAGCTGGGCAGTTGTTGGGAAATCAGGCAAACACCCTTCACTTTACATCAAGATAATCCATTTGATCAAAGCAGCCTGTGTCAACCTCACATCAAGGTCAGGGACAGAACATCTTCACCTGAAATACTTCCCCGCTCATAAACACTGTGTTAAGCTGCAACAGAGCTAAAGCAACATGGAGAATATGGCAGATTTTGTCTTGTTTTGATAAAGTAAATCTTAACAACAAGAAGGGAAAAAAAACAAGAAAGACAGATACAGACCAGCAGATGACAAGCAGATCAGAGTTGGCAAAGAGAGGGAAGTGTCCTCTTACTGGAAAAAGAAAGTAAAGACTAGAATAAAAGGAATAAACATCAAAATGGTAAGAGCGAAAAGAGATGACACAGCATTTATTACAACGCTATTACGATACAATAAGTGAGGCTAGTCAGAGGAGGAAAAAACTGACCCTGTGCTATTTGTATCAAAGTACTATGGCCAAAACATAAATCAGTCATAAATATTAACAAGGGACATAACCTTATGCTCCTCAAAAAGGAAAGAAAGACTAACAAATCCCAGTTTCAAAGTTAAATTCATGTGTTTTACATTCTCCACACGGTGCAAACTACTGTCCTCTAAACACTTAAGGACAACTAGACCTACTCCTCAAAACCAGGTTAAAGGTAGATGGTAAACGAGAGGGGAGGTCAGTGACATTGTTGTTTCATAGAAAGGAGATGGGCATGCTCACACTGTGCTCATTTGTCTGTGAGAAACCCTTTCACTGCCAAAGAGGCCTCAGCCCGGCCTCGACTGGCAGTGGAAGTGTGTTTAGAAAATGGATGACAGAAAACCAAATACAGGACCAGTTCAGGACTAGGCCAGATGACACCAGATGTCCTAACTGAAGCACTCTGTAGGTCCTAAATGTGTTTGATAATAAGCATGCAGTCTAAATCAAAAGAGGGCTACGGTGATGTCAGATACAGAAATGATGATTGTAAGGCACTGTCTAACTCCAGGAACCTTATGTGTAGTAGACGACTATCTTCATGCACTTTTAACCTAAGAAGAGACACACGTAAGCACCACACAAAACACACTCCAGGCATTCTCCTTTACTCACGTAGGCAAACTGTGATCCTGATTGTTGCTATTTGGAGGAAATGGCGATATACAGCATTAAATCGGGCACTTTCCTACATACATCGTTCACCTCCTTCATAAGTGTGAGGAAAGTTTGTTTAGTGACTCTGATACTTACAGTACTGCTGTCCTTCTTGCCTTTGTGTGAGGAGGCAACAACCGCCAAGTACTGGATGACTTTCTTGGTGTTTTCAGTTTTCCCAGCACCAGACTCACCGCTGGGAAAAGGCATGATAAATACTGGTTATTCTAAACACTTTCAATTTAAATGTTTTTTATCAGTCAGGAAAGAGGGAGAGACAGGAAAAATGCTCTTTTTGTTTGACTGCGAAAAGTGGAAAAAAAAAGATGAAATGGAGTCTTTGGTATATACATTAAATCATCTGAAAGTGTAAACAACAACTCATGGTGCATATTTGTGATAATTTGAGTGATGTTAAAGCACTGTCATATCCTCAGGCATGGGGCCGTAAAAGGCACTGGATGCTATCTGTACTGGCAGCTCCAAGAACAAACTAATTACTGTGTCCCGCTCAGGTCTGGCAAGGACATATGACATTCAGACTACTACTGTAAGCAGCCGAGAGGTTCACTCCATTACTGTAAATCAAATTGTCTCCTCCTGTATGCTCTGTTCAGTATCTGCCTGTTTCAAATATAGATGAATGTTACATTTTTTGTAGCTAAGTAATGGTAATGGACATTTCTGTTGTCATGTCTTATTGCAATTTATGATAGCTAATACTGCCATATGTTTATTCAAGAAATCCAACATAATAGCTGTTTTGTTGAAGACAATACACAGGTGAACACACAAAAACCCTATTCGTTCTGTCTCTCTCAAACACACACACAATAACACACAGTAACACACACAGGAGCACTAGGTCATACATGACATTCCATGTTCTGCACCAAACATTTCTGCCTTATAAGGCTCAGAGGCCTGCTGAGGTCGACACCAGCTGCAGCTCAGAGTCAAAGAACTGCTTAACCCTGGATACAACAGCGTCATCTCTTATTTAAAATGAACTATGATTCATTTACAAAGTAACTGCTGCAGCAGATTTTAAATGCTCAAAACATTTGTCTTATTCTGGCATTTCCACTGTAGATCCACAACAAAGAGACACTTGAGCACATATCCTGAACACTTAACAGTGAAAACATTACTGAAGAAAGGTGAGCCAAGTAAAACCCTTGCACTGACTTCATCCTACTGTTGCTAAGTTATAAGCTGTATTGTGTATTACATCATTATACGGGGAGGTAAACCTTTAATGCGTTTGCTGGAGATAAATCAGAACACAGAACAACTAAAAAACCAAAAAAGGTAAGCTAATAAAGGTTTACATTGTTTTCTGTTTAATTAAAAGGCAGACTGATGCTTGGTATGTTAATGTCCCTGGATGTTTGATCTCTGAGTCATAGTTCCCAATAATTACGTTAAAGAAATAAACAAACAACATGAGGCCCAAACATTTGGGAAGCTAATCTTGCTCTCCCATCAAAATGCAGGGCTAACTTCCTGACCCAGGGTCTGAGAGGAGCACAAGGACACAGGCAGACTTTACTTAGTACTAATATACAACACAATCAAACTTTCTGCAACAGTATTTTGAATTGTCATTCTTGTATTATGAATGATTATCTGTTGCTCACACAGCGTAATGGAGTAGGCTGAGAGTCCATAGAGATACATTTCTCTGGCTCAGTGTTTACAAAAGTATTACATAACTTGCAAATTCAGACATACAGTCTAGTATAAAAATGACACACAGAAAAAGACGGGAAAAGGGACATAAGAGATTTAGACTTACGTGCAAAGGATGGACTGGTCTTCACGATCTGTAAAAATGCATAGCGTTAAATATTTTTGAAAAGTCATTCACAAAAACTTCATAATATATCACAATTCACAAAGAAAACAGTCAGTAAGAGTTTGCAACAGCTTTTCTGTAGGAATAAGTCTGATAACATTTGAACATGGGGCATCTGCTGCAGATATCAAGTAGACTCTACTGTCTAAGAAAACATGTCCCTCCCACTAATGCTTCGAAAATCAGATCTAAATGCACTAAGCAATGAGTCACTACAGTCTCCTAAAAGTCTCCTGGGGGAATACATTGAGTCCATGTAAGGCTGTTTTGTAAAATATGTCCTTCAATACAATGGGGCCCTGACTGAACAGGGCTACAAAGATAACATTGTTTACAGTTTAATTAAAATATATCACATTACCCATTAGACTTGTACTGCAAAGATAATCCAGTGTGGGAACCCAACATTACAACAACAGTCTTTCTAATAACTTATATTAAGTTTCCTACAAGGCAGATGAAGAAATGGGAAAGAAAAAGTGGATTAAACAACATCCAAAAACAACATGTTCACCTCCAGAATCACACTTCTCAAGATCATAATTTACTTTACAGTGCCACTGCTGCCGCTCTGAAATATTACAAGTGACAACAATTCTCTGTGGGACTCGCACAGTCCTTCACTTTCCAACATCAAAGACAAGGGAGCTACTGCATTTAGCCAGAGCTGGACCTCAGCCAAAACAACAGGAAGAATGTTTCAAAGACTTATCTGGATTTACTGTTGTTCTGCACCACTTCAATTTTCACATGAACAGTTCAGACGGCCGCATTCAGAGTTCAACGTCCTGCATCAATATTCCACCATGAGAATCCCATTCATGCATTCAATCATTATATTTGAAAATAACCTGGTGGTCCAAACTGAATCAAAGGTAAAATCATGTTTAGTCTGGGATTGACGTTATGTGCATGCTGTTAACAATGCCTTGATTTCTCATAAAGTAAACAAGCATGTCTAAGTTGCAGCTGTATGTCTCCAGCACATCTTTATGTGACATGTATCTAAATATGTACACAAACACCTTTCAGTCTGTCTCCTTCTTGTTTACTTGAGACACTGTGTTTATTCTTAATAGCTGCAATGGTAAATAAAATAATGTGGTGTGCACAGCCCTAATGAAACAATAAGTCTTGTCATGTACACATAGTGACACAAAGTTACATTCTTTGAGCTTCAACTACATTTACTGTTAGAAACAGGGGTATTTATAATGACATGAAACATCCTGTCTAGCCCCTGCACAAATGGATATTCTCAGCCTGATGATGAAAATACAATACGGTAAACTAAGTTAAAAAACAAATAAGAACCATCCACTCTGTAGAAGAAGGTAGTGTTTAAAATGAATGAAGGCACAGAAATGGAAAAATGTTTCTTTTAAACTCCTTTGTGCTGTCACTAAAAAACTTAAAACGATTTGAATGAGCAAAGGGAGGGCTGCTGAAACAGGAAATGTTTTACGGCCCTCCACCCATCTCTCTATCCAGATGTCAACTCCTCCGAGAGCACATCCTCACGTCAACATGAAGCTCAGTGGGCACGACCCCCTGGATGTCGAAGAAACAGACTATGGGAAACAAGCTGCTCTAAAGCTGTAGCACTCCAAGGTTTGCCAAGAGCCATTTACTGTAAGCACAGCTCTCCACAAGCCACAATCATCACCTTTACGAGACACTGACTCTCAAATGAGACGTAATAACTACAAAAAACTGTATTGAGTCAGTTTGGAGCTTAAAACAGAACGAGCAGGCTGGGTTTCAGAGCTGAGTGCGTCTGCACTGGACAATTTGTGTCTTATCAGCAATGTCATTAAAGATGACACAGGAAACAGTTCCGCGGTCAACCACCACAGTAATGTGAACAGCTGATACTAGTGCTCATACACACAACATTCCTAAAGCTAACACAGGGGTTTCCAATTAATAATGTGAATCACTTTTTAAACAAATTTATCCTTGCAGCATCCAATTTTATCTACAGTAATGTATTTAAATCTAGTGCATTATAGATATATAATGATTACACAGTCATCCTAAAGAACTTCAGTGTATCAGCAGGTCAGTACAGTAATATTGATTACAATAATATGTTACTTACTGTATGCTGCTACAGTAAAGTGGAGTAGTTATAGAACTATTAGCTACTTTATGGGTACTATAGTCATAGTAGTTATAAAAGGCTACCTTGCATCATGTTCCTGTAGGCGTTGTCAGTGATGGAGTAGATATGAGGGGGCACTTCATGTCGTTTCTTCCCTTTGTACATGTCAATGATCTTCTCTGAGTAAATAGGCAGCATTTTGTAGGGGTTCACTACCACACAGAACAGGCCAGAGTATGTCTGACAACAGGGGACATAAAGATAAGAGAAACATCAGGCATTGTTTTTTTAATCAATAACAATTATCTATGAATAGAGAAACTGTAATACATTAGATTAGAAAAGACATTAAAAATGTTTTAATGTTTTCCTTCTTGATGGTTTTGTCCTCTCTGCACAGTGGAGGTAATAGTAGTACATTGCATTATGCAATAGTGATCTCCTCATTATACAAGAATTACATTACTATCATAACTCACTTGAGGCAGTCTTTTTTTTATAAGTGGATCAACCTCCAGACACTAAGCCAGAAGTTACTGCATTTAGGGGATCTTTTCCAGGCCTGGCCTAATTTGTATCAGTAAAAATGTGTATGTATGATTCTTACGTCTGCTTTGAGCAATAATGCATACTTACATAAATGAGGCCAGAAAAGTATCTCTCACGGAGATTGTGCAACACAGAGGCCTCGTTCAGGCAGGTGAGCTCAGCCATGTCCTCCACTTTGCTGAACTTGGGCGGGTTCATCTTCTGGATGTCATCCTTGTTCACTGTCACCTTTTTGCCATTATCAGCCAGCTCCACCAGCACCTCGTCACCGTGCTCCTCCTTGATACTGGCTGCCTCAAAGCCATGCTTTTCCGATGGCACCCACACCAGCTTTTTGGCCGCCCAGTCGGCCTGCGCCATTGGGCTGTTTAGGAAGTCTTTATCAACGAAGAGGAACTTCTCATCCTCGCTTGGGGCCTTCTTGGACATCTTGGGTCAAGGTGGAGGGCCAGCTGGGGAGCAAAACACATTAGTTAAACAGAAATTAATACTTAATTTGTTATTTTTTGAGTATGCACAGGGTTAAGCAAACACTGGTAAGAAATAGGTCCCTTTGGATATTACATTTGCTGCGTAATCAGTCTTTGGTGGTGACTTAAAGAGTTAATGTGTTTTATCTGTAGGGAATTTCAACAGTATGGTCCTTCTCACAGACCTCCACCCTCCCTGCCTACACTTTCACACACACCACAAGAGACACACACAAACAATTGCTCTCCTTGATTTAGATACAAAGCTTGAGGCTGGGAAATTGATTTTTTATTCACTTGGAACAATGACCAATCTATATTGTTGACAACTTTATCTAAGAAATGCATTAATGCCAACAAACGCGCACAGACACAACCATTAAATCATTATGTAATAATTGACAACATCCATTTTTTCCATGTCTTTTGCTCTCTCCCTCCTCCCCTTCCTCGTCTCGCGGCAAAGAGGCTTCAGTCTCGTGCTGCGATGACCATATATGGGCCCCTTCTCTGTAGCAGGACTCTTTTCTGCGGACCTAAACAGCAAGGCAAGTGAAGTCCCAAACAAAGGCCTTATAGGGAATAGTATGTCTCCCACTGGCTTCGTCGTTTACTTGAAAATGATAACAGCAAGGCACAGAGACTGAGGGGGGCCTGGGGCTTTAACAGTTATGCTTCATATGGGCTCTTGATGGCTTTAAATGTATCTGTCATATGCATGGATTACAAACAACTTTGGGTTACATGTTAAAACTGTAAGTGGGATCCATACAGTGAGGGAACTGTAAAAAAAACCCTAAAATGGCACCTGCTCCACTTTGGTCCAGTGAGTTTAATAAAGCACTTGAGTCATATTGTAATCTGTCATCTTGGATTTACCACCGAACTGCTCAGAAGTAATTGTGCGGCACTTAGGTTTCCAACAATTACTTATTTCAGTCTGCAGGCTGTAACTGCTACCCCCTTTCACCTCTCAAGACTGGCACACACTATAATTGAGTGGGAACTATGTTAAAAAAAAAAAGCTTCTTGAGAAATTCTATGAATGCACCCAGGGGACCTGCAGAGCCAAACAACACAGAAACTTAAAAAAATGTATTAAAACTGATTTAGACAAGCACAAAGCATGCAATACTAGACAGTTTGAAGATCAGCTATGTCTTAAGATAACCAGACTTTTCTGTTGAAATATGTCCAGCCAATCAAACCCCTGCTGCTAACCCTTTAAACTTTGCTCATCACCTTATCTTAATATTATCATAGAGCTTCCTCTTCTCCCCGTGAGTTGTGTCAACACATCTTTGTAATCAGTCTATCTAGAGGGCTGCTGTCTGAAGTGGAGCTGATGGTATAACAACCTGAGTCAAAAAAAAAAGCCTTGAAACTTTGAAGATGACAAAGAACAGAGAGATTAGCGGGTCCACGAGGCTCTGTTTTTCTTATGGATGATTGGACACATCCACTTGCAGATACTAAAATATCCTAAGATACCAGATTGTTTAGAAATAAAGTCATTCAAATATCACATCACATTTAAAACAACTGCCAGAGACTCCATCAAAACTAATAATCAAACTGTGAGGAACAATAAACACATGGGAATGTTACTCAAGAGACTAAGTGACCTTTCTATTTGTGGGCGACACACAGGTCCTGTGAATGATTTTACTCATTTCCTCTGTTGGCTGCTTCACAAACATACTTCCTGTTATAATCATATTAATAAGCCCTGGCACATTATGATTTCAATGGTTTTCTAGGATGATAAATAAAGACAGCCTGAAAATGACTGAATTATGAGGAAGGACAATAATCAGCTGGTAAGATCAGTGGAAAGGTCCTTTGAGGGCTTTGAATACACCTAAATTTTAACAAATACTATACATCTATACAAATTAAAACACAAAACAGACATTAACTAGTCCAAGGTGCATGATAGGCTACAGAGGATTGATACACAACAAGGACAGTTCATTTTCCTTATTATAATGACACTGCTTCAGTCGACTTTTATGCAGGTTTGTAAGATGAACTTTAAAGGAGGCATAAATCAGGGAAAAGTTTGCTTTAAAGTTCAAATATGCAGTTTTACAAAATAAAGCAAGTAATCAAAAATACAAAAACATCTCCTCAAATGTGTTTGAACTCACTTAAACCTACTGTCAATCACTGTTCATCTTTAACCTCAGACGTCTGACAGACTTTGACATCACCATATTTGGAAAACGGGAAACGCAATTTGTGAATTCACTTTTAACTTCCTCTTCTTTTTATTGATGTTGACAGTTTTACATTAATCAAATATTGTTCATA
This sequence comes from Rhyacichthys aspro, assembly GCA_036850595.1. Taxonomy (NCBI): domain Eukaryota; kingdom Metazoa; phylum Chordata; class Actinopteri; order Gobiiformes; family Rhyacichthyidae; genus Rhyacichthys; species Rhyacichthys aspro. Next base: position 14,472,892 of record CM072148.1, on the reverse strand, counting down.
TGACTTTGCATTATATTTCAAACAGCCTAAGACGCAGTTTTCATCATTTAGTTGAAATGGAAATTGCAAAGTAACAACTTGTCAGAGGGACTCAGTTAAAAAAGTGCAACACATTCAATCACACTCTAGGTGAGTAAAGAGTATACTTACATAATGTGAAGAAATGTCTGACGTGGGGAGTTTTGTTTTGTTTTTTAAAGCTGATGTTTGGAGAGGCCGGCTGTGACGAGGTACTCCAACAAAGTTCACAGTCCAAATGACCCCCGTGAAATTCAGAGACTTAGCATTTAAACTGCGCCCTGTTGACAGAGGGAGGTGGAGCTGCGCCTCCAGCACAGGTCCGTGAAGGCAGCATCTATTAGCGGTACAGGAGGCAGCGGACATGCGCAGTGCGGACCGCAGCAGATTGAACAACCATGAAAGAGTGATGGAAAAAGGAGGAAAACAGGAGGAAGAAGAAGAATTAAAGTTTTACGGAATTAAAAGCACACGCGGTGGAGCTGCTGACTATAATTCTGTTAAGTCAGACCATCCTTATGCTTTTTAGACTATACCTATAATATTATTAGGTCCTATTAGATGTTGCACTTTATTGTTACTGTACTGCTGTGCAATGACAATAAAGGTTCTTCATATTATGCTGACTGACTACAACTATTGATCAGTGTCTATTGTTGTATTAACACATGTTATAATTCAAGTCGTTTTTATCTTCAGTACCAAGAGTCCAACACTGAAATGAATGTACTTAAAAGACATTAAAATAAATAACACCCTCAGTGACAAGGCTCTTCATCAGCTTGAACAAAACTTATTATAATTATTATAGATAAAATCTGATTATTAAAAGGTGGATATTACACGTTTTGTAATAATTAAGTTCAAGTATTGTAGGTTCATAACTTTGTAATTGCACTAAATTGTCAGTTAATGGCTCTGCTCAGTTTTGTTTTGTTTTTTTTTTTGACTGCTCTACACAACATTAATTTTTAGTATTTATTTACAAGTGCATGCAATGCAGGACACCCATAAACCAGTTATATGTATACAGTGGTTAGAAAAAGCCACAAGTAGTTCCCACTCCTCATAAGGCAACCTGCTGTCCCCTGCACAGGAATCCTCTCCTGTGTAAAACCTTCAGGCGGAGCCCCTCAAGCAAATCCCATAACTCACATTCATACAATAAACCTGTCTATTTAAGTACGTATACATCCCAGAAGTATCTAACTATCGTTATCGCGTTTCCCAAAAAGCTGCACCCATCCCAGCTTGTGTGCACAGCTCCTTTCCAATGGAACTTCCTATATAAGGACAGTTTTCTATTTGCTGAAATAAATCAAACTGCTGGATCAGAACACAGGCCTGTTTTGTGCCGGTATGTGTGTGAAACCTGATGACGGACCAAAGAATTACACAGCACAGGACCTTCAGCCAACGTCAAGGAGGTGGGGTTGTACTCCCAAAGGGCAAACGTAGGTTGAAAAACTCAAGAAATCCAGGGTGAGGGACATGGCAGAGGGCGGGATGGAGAGCCAGACTGGGAGGACAGGGAGGCGGAGGAGGGAGTGAAGTGGGAGATACACTGAACAGAGGGGTTGCAGTGTGTGCCATATAAGGACAATGGGGTCTGTATGGAATCTCAGCAGCTTTCTGTGTTACTTTGAAAGTCTAGCACGGGCAGCACCTCAAGGCCTGGTGACTAAATATGGTCCAGAGGCAATAGTATTGTTCAAACAAACAAAGTTGCCTCTATGGGAATCACTCTTCTTATTTACTTCTACTGAGCCAGCTCGTTTGCAGCTCATACTCCCGAACTCGTACTCTTAAAGTGCAAGCATATGAGCGCATAAGAAGGGAGTGATCTGATGAATGAAGTTGGACTTTAAAAAAAAAAACCCTACATATTCACATGATCACAGGTTGTGTTTGATGATGGTACTCAAAAACAGAAACATGAAAAAATCAAAAGTTGGAAATATACTTGCAGTAGTATAATGCAGTTACACCAAATAAAGAGTCTTAGTCATGACCAAGAGTTTTTCAAGAGAAGACCAGGGTTTTTTGGAATCAAGGTAGGGTCAAGAATATGACCAGTGTATGATACTTTGAAAGAGTTACAAGGAAACCAGTGTCCAAATCAAGTCCAAAAAATAGAGGTTCTGAGTTCAGGAGATGTATTTAGGTATTTAGATAAAATAATCCTAACTTTAATGATAGAAGTTTTCATCCAGTTTCAAAAGTTATGAAGACAAATACAATGATTTAAAATCCAGAGACCTTTACATCTGAGACTAAGATAAAACCAAGTAAAATGGGTTAAACTCTGAGTCTAGAAATAGACTTTAGTAATGAGGAGGAGAGAGTTGACATTCCATACAAATCCTAAAGAAATATTAGAATAGACATATCACAGGATAATACATAGCAGACAGATGTTGCATCATTGTTACTTAAAGCATCGCAATGAAAACTCAGATTTGTCTGCAAATTCAAATGAGACTTTTACTTCTCAGTATCTTAAGTCTACGTGGTAAAAAAATTGAATACAGCAAAACTACTCTAAACCAACACAACGTTTAATCACTGACAGAACGTTTTTCACAATATAGAAAAAAATACAAACTGCTACTGTATATCACAGCTCTCTGACATTCTGTAGGTTACATGTTTTTCTTCGCTGCCCATTGCCATAGAAGGCCATCTATCAGAGTGAAAATATGTTTATGGATATGTTTGACCGCAAAGGAATGCAATTGCAATCTAATTTGAGTTAGAGGCACACATCAGTTGAGTAAAAGACCACTTCCTACGTTAACGTAAGTCCATTTTTTAATAGTGGAGAAATGATTATAAAAAAACAAACAAAAAAAAACAGTTGCATTGTTTGACTTCCTCCACTTAATACAGCCTTGTAGTACGGACATAAAAGGGGAAATACTATTGGCTCCAACTGATGCAGTGATACAAACCTATTCTTCTCTGTTATGAATAGAAAAACATACTGTTACTAAGTGCTGCTAAGACTGAAGGTTATCCTGGGTAAATTGTGAACACATTGAAAGCAAAATAATATGAGCTCATTTGTTCTCTTGGTTTATTTTAAATCCATGATCTCAGTGTTTAAAGATCCTGCAATCAAGATGGATTTAAGGATTTAAGAGGACTGGACAAATTAACACGTTCTCTTTCCAGAAGTTAACAATAAGAACACCAGTCCAACTGCAGTCACCCATGTTGTTGGTGTTCAGTGGCATATATAATCAGGCTGAGGAATAATGACATACCCAGTGCATAATCTGTTCCTGAGACTTTAAGTTGTGTGAGATAAGAATGTCAAGTTCCCTTAAATGGTGAGAAAGGAAGTCTGAAGCATAGAAAACATTTATGTTCCCAGTCCAGAGCTGTGGTATACATATGTTTATGCTTCAAGACTCTATGTGCATATTTTAGCTAATGTTATGGGAGAGTGCATGTGGGAGAAATAATGGATATAAACTTAGAGGCCACTCAGGTACAAACATGGGGATTAACTGTCACATAAAACAAAGATTAAACTGTTAAATGAGACGAATAAAGAATTATTAATGATACAAGTGGTTGAGTAGAAGTGTAAACACATCCATATTGGACATTGGTTTGGCAGAGTAAAACAAAAAAGACTATAAAAAATGTAAAGTTATCTACTAATTCTTTTGCCATTTGACTCAGCTTTGTATTAAACTGAGCAGCAGCAGCATTATGTTTGCATTAGAACATAATGAGTTGCATATATTCGGCATTATACATAAAGTTTTGTGAATAGATGGCTGAGAAGGTTCAGTATTTTGTATCAGTCACATGCATTTGCCTGTGTTGTTCATTTGATCTGTCAAAAAGTGTTCTTGACTGTAACATGATTCATGTATGACCTGTTATTCATTTATTCACGTCACAAGTAAGCATTACTGTCTTTGGTTAGGCTGCCATCTTGTGGTAGTAAATGAAAACCCAATTTATACCTTTTAAAATAAAAAATATAGAAATGTTTTTTATTTTAAAATAACATTGTACAAGTATGAGAACAAAAGAAATTAACACATGAACAAAGCAGTAAAAAAATACAGAGTAACAAAAACTATTACTACTACTATTGGCAACTAATGCTATAAAGTAAACAGGCTTTAAATCAGATTTCACAGAATCCAACACTGCAGACATACGGGCTGTAAAGTCATTAAATAAAAAAGAGCTGTCTCCATATTTTCCAAAAAAGGATCAGGTAAAACATATTTTTATCCATGTCATACAGATTAGTACTCATCAGTAGTTTTTATACCTCTGGCCCAGGTGCAGTGCTACTGACAGAAGGCCCAGATGGGTGACAAGGACCCCGTAGAAACACCTTTCCCCCACTGTCACCACTGTTCACAAAGTGGGACACCAGGCCATAGAGAAGAGGTCTGGAAAAACAATGGGAAACATGTAATTATGTTTGGAGCTAAACAGGAAACAGATAAATGTAACATCAAAACAACAAAACAGTGACAAACTACTATTCAAAATAAAATTACTTAAAGAATGGCCCTGGCTAATCTTATAAAAAATTATCAATAAAAGTTCAGCAAATTCTGTGTCACAAACTTACACAGACTTGGAACTAGCATCTTCTGCAACATTCAGCTCATTTGCCAAAAACTGTCTGTCCAAGGAAACTTCAGGTTGGCCTGACTCTGAAAAAACAAACAGCATTAGGTTTAGAGTCCAATTCAAAAATGAGAACTAAAAATGTAATTCTAAATAAAGGGCTGACAAACAACAGAAATACGTAACATAGGCATTCAGTGGCTGGGTTTTCCTCGGGTGAGACATTTCTCTGGTTAAAAACATAGGGTTATGACATTTTTTATTCTGTGACAATAAACATCTGACATTCCACTGAAGTCTGAAACCCCAAGTATAAAAATATAAATATTTTGTATTATTTTTGGCCATAAAAACTATAATTAAAGGTTTTATTTGAGTCAAATCCAAAAATTGTATGCAGGTGCGATGCCCAGCAATTAATTGGCATCAGCAACTAGGGCTTTTATATATTAATTCAGTCATTGTTTGGCTGGACTAAGCTGCATCTTTACTCTCCTATTTTGGAGTAAAAATGTTTAAATGGCACAACAATATTAAAAAGGCTATTGCTTTTTAACCACTCTTAAAACTCTGCATGAATTCAACCTCTCCAAAAAAAAAAACCTTACATACTGATGAAATGATGAAATTGTCTTCAGTTCTTTAAGTAAATCATAAACTAAGTGGACCATTAAAACAAACAAACAAAAGTGATGGCAAATCTGTAACTATAGCCTCGCACAATGAAAAGAGATGCACAAAACATGAATAAACGTCAGTATTTGAGCTGTAGTTAAATCAATCAGATATGTATGTATCTTTAATTTATGTATGTTGTCAAAATACCTTTAGGTCAAGTAAAGTATGTTGAGGGGAGTGAACAAATGGACAAGGGCAAGAGTGAGTGCCGCAGTTTATGGAAGTGGACTACTTGTTAAACCAAAATTACAGGTTTCAAGTGAATCAACTCTACAGATGCCCACTCATTAACTGGCATCACCATTAGCCTTTTTAAATTATGCGCTCATTGTTTGGTTACACTGACATTAAAAATTAAGGTTTATGAAAACAAATGCTTATTCTTCCCTAACCTGCTGTTAATACGGACGCAGAGTATTTGTACTTGTTGAACTCCAGGTACTCCCGGATGAGCTCGTTAATGAGCAGGTTTTCGTGGGACAGTGGCGGACGCGGCTGCCGCTGATCCTCCAGGGCACTGAACACTTCCGCCCGGATCCGAGCCTTCAGCTGGCCCAGGACCCCGCGGGACTCCAGGGTCTCTCTCACAGCTGCGGTACACACACCAGGGAGTAAGCTGATTTCAACAATGCTAAATTAAGGAGAGAACTTAAGCAAAAGCAGTTGTTTAATGGTATTATACACATTTAATGAAAAATAAAGGGTAATAACGGCTAAATCCTTGCATATTTTGAATGGAGACAAATTAAGTTGTTTGGAGAGTGTGACAACATTATCCTTTATATAATTTTTACTTACATGATCTATAGTTACCGTTACTAATCTCATCTTTTCCTTATCGAGACATTGTGAGTGTTAAAGTCATAAAAAAGGATAGTTTTATCCTCTTACCGCACTTCAGCTCCGTGATGGTCGCCATTGTTACAAATGTAAACAAACCTTCGGCAGATTAGCGCTCAGCCATTGTCAACTACTGCCACCTAGTGTCTGGCGGTCATAACTACAACCTATATTATTTTATCAATTTGGTCCACAGTCATGGGGGACTTCAGGCACTCATCTTTTATGTACTCCGTCTACTCATTAACATTTAAATCCAATTCAATTCAGCTTAAATTTGGTACACCCTGAAAAGACAAATAAATCTGAAAATGTGTATTTATTTCATCATAGTCTAATATGCATATACTTACTTACATGGTCTGGTTGCTCTTGATATTTCAGTGCATATTCAAACATGTTTTTATTTGATTACAAAATTCACTCAGACATATAAATATATAAATGAATTTTATTTTCCAGCATGTACAGTTCATTAAAAATAAATGGTCAGTGAAAAATCAGTAAGCTTGTTATAAAAAGTATAAATACAATAGAGCCCTTAAAATTTCAAGGACACTTAATACATTTATTGTATGACATAAATAAACTATAGTGTTTCTCTTTGGATATATTGTCTAAACCAGTAAGACAAAAACAGTGAATGCCTCTTCTATTAAAGTCATTGGGTCCGCTACATCTGAAGAGAGATAAGGTCAGTCAGCGTTATTTACAGTTTGTCATGTTAGCACCAGAGGAACAATTCAGATTTTTTTCTCTGCATATGTATGGCTTGAGTCGTGTGGTGAAGATATGGAAACACAAATAGATTTATCACCATTGTTTTGAAGAGAATTCTCTTCATTCATAGCGGTTTTACCGGCGTCCGGTTAAATCTGACCAGCAAGGTCTCTATTGACATTTTTATGTGTTTACTTTGACAGAAATAAACAAGAGCCACAACATAGTTGGATGATTGCTAATGTGTTGGCTGACTTTGGTGTTTTCCCTCTTCCCCTGACATATAAAAACTCAGAATTGGCTGCTTCAAGCTGAAATTTGGAAAGCTCAAAAACCTCATTTCCCCTGCATTTGCCAGAGTGACCCTTTAGAAGGTTAGTGTGTCAAACTGTTTCCTGTCCCAGTTTTGGGGACAAGAACACAAAACAGAATAAAATCACTTTACAAATCATTTCATTTTGGTATAAAAGGTTAAAAATGAGTAAACAAGATCATTAAAAGCCTGAGACATCAAACCATGAACATAAAAAAATGTCATGTGCTTCATAACACTTATAAAAACTACAAAAATAATATATCTGCCATTCAAAAAGAGAATGAAAATTTGTGGCACTCTTTCATTCCAGCCTTTGATTGAACTTTTTTATGGAATAAATTGACTCCACTACTCTATATACATAATTTGTAGCTTGTACACACTCAACACCCAGCGGTAGAAGAGTCTTTTCCTGAATTCAGACAGCAAGCCTCTGTGACAGAGACTACAAACAGGACTGTGTGCAGTTTTTCTTGAGATTCTTCTCTAACAATGCCCTCACAGAGAGGCAAATTGAGCTGCCACCTAGCTTGAAATGGTTGATTTATTGTGTGTTGTTGAGGCACACAAATAATGTCTTGCAACAGTTGTCCAGGTCAGCCAGCTTCAAGGCTCATAGCCCTGCAAAGCTCTAAGCCAGACCAGCTTCTCTGCACATTCGGTAGAACTGTCCTCTCTGTGCAATGAGGTTGGCTGGAGAGTCCATTTCAGAAATGTAGCCTCTGTCCATTACAATCACTCTGTAAAAAATGGAATGAATTTATTACATAGCTCTTTTTTTTTAACCAAATATATTATTCCAATTACCAAAACTGATTTCATAAATGTAATAATATCAAAACCTATTTGTTCATAAATTATTACCAACCTTGTATAGTCCATGATAGTGTTAAGGCGATGAGCAATGGTCAGGACAGTGCAGTCCTCAAATTGTGTGCGAATTGTTGACTGGATTAGTGTGTCTGTCTCAAGGTCTACAGCAGCCGTAGCTTCATCCAAAACCAGGATCTTAGTTTTCCTCAGCAAGGCTCTGGCCAGGCACACTAGCTGGCGCTGACCGAGACTAAAACACAGACAGACACAGATAAGTAGGGACACATTTCACACTTGGCCTGTATGCAACATTTGTCTTTTGTGAGCTTTTATGACTAAACCGACTAGACAATGGCCTGTGGTTTACATTATCTATAGTGCAACGTGTCATATCAGTGTACTCATCTGTACCTGAGGTTTTCGCCTCCCTCTGAACATTCATAGTTGAGTTTGTCCGGCAGATTGGAGACAAAATTCTTGAGGTGAGCGAGCTCCAGTGCACTCCACACCTCCTCGTCTGTGTAGGTATCAAAGGGGTCAAGGTTCATCCGCAGCGAGCCAGAAAACAGCACAGGGTCCTAGTGAGAGGACAGATCTTATTAACATCAAACCTTCAGATTAAATGTTTGTATTATTTAATCCAAGTTACAAGTTCTGTAAACTGTTTATGTGAGAAAAGCCAGGGCTCTGGATCCGTTGTTACTGATGTAGTACCTGAGGAATGATGGTAATGCGTGAGCGGAGGTCATGAAGTCCAATGTCAGCAATGTTGACTCCATCTATGAAGATCTTTCCTTTTGCTGCCTCTAAGATCCTGAAGATTCCCAGGGCAAGTGAGGACTTTCCTGCTCCGGTCCTACCCACAATCCCAACCTAGAAAAAATGTATTTATGGTTAGACACTTTGTATGACTATGCAATGTGGAAATTCCAGTAATATCACAGTACCACTAACTTTTTCTCTTTCCTGAATCTGCAAGGTGATGCCTTTCAGAGCCAACTCCAGGCCTTTACGGTACTGCAGCCCATAATCCTGGAATTCAATAGTGCCTGTTTGGGGCCAAGCCAATGGAAGAGAACTGCCTTCAATACTCCAACTGGCCTGAATGGGATGAAAACAAAACAAGAGTGAACTGAATGATGTTTAATTTGGCAACCAGTTGTCACTAATGCAATCATAACTGGAAATAACCTTATTTTCTTTTTAAACGTTTATACTGCATGTGTAAAGACTGACCTCTTTGGCAGTATCAGCATATTCATTGACTCTTTCCACAGAAACAATGTTGTTTTCAACATCGGTCCAAGATCTTACAATCCAACTCAGGATACCAGTCACCTGAAAAAACCACCAAGAGGTTTACAATTTATATTTCTTTCACGATTAGCACACTTATACTTAGGTTTTTCTGTGCTCTAATTGACACATGCATGTCACTTATTTGTTAGTATTCTACCTGAAGGGAGTGTGACACTGCCAATCCAACAATGCCTGGGCTCAGGGTGCTTTTTCCCATAACGGAGAGAATGGCAGCAGCTAAGACCACCCCGTTACCAACAAACTCCAGATTGACTGCCAGCCACCTGCGAATTTAGCACAATTTTAGTTAAATGCACACATTAAAGTAACTCTCCCTGGCCTTTAACCATCACATATTAACTTACCGAGTGGCCACAAATCGAGGAAAGTAGGAGGTCTGATTGAAGTCAACCCTCTCATTGGCCTGCACAATAAATCTTGACTGTTCCCCAAAAGCCCGAATAACACTGGCTCCCTGCACTGTCTCATTGAAGTGAGTGTAGATGGGCGATCGGCTCACGGCCTCCAGCCTCCGCAGCTGACAGGATGTGGCAACGTAGAAGCTCTTTGGGCCAAAATGGAAAAGTAAAATATCAGTTTAATGAGGGAAACCGAGAAGCAGTACTTAAGAGTTTTCCCATAATTCAAATTTCAAATCAAACAACTATGTCAGCAGGTCACAGTAACAAAATACAAGAGTGAACCGCTAAATCAACACTTAATTCAAAGGCAGATTTTCTTTTCCAAAAACATGGAATCACCATATTTTCATAGAAAATAATCATATAAGTTTTACAGAAGGGTTTAAATGAATTTGGAGACAGCCCATACCTGTACACACGCATAGAGGAACGAAAGAGGCAGGATGACCACGGCAGCAAATGGTGTCGCTATCAACACAATGATGCAGACCTCCATCAGTTTGAAGACATAGCTCAGCATCATCTTCAAACCTTCAGGAACCATGCAGTCAATGGCATCAATCTCTTTGGCAAAGCGGTTGAGAAGGTTTCCGCTGGGCGTGCTCTCAAAGAAAGACATGGGAGAGCGCAGCACGTTGATGAGAAGGTCCATGTGCAAATGGCGAGAGGCGAAGATACCACAGATGGAGATAGCGACGGTTGTACCAAAGATGGCAATACCTAAACAGACAAGCAAGCTGTCAGTCATTATAATGAAGGCAAGGCAAAACTTGTGAAAGCATTTGTTATCCCTAGCAAGAAATGATATATTAAACAGCATACATTTTCACAAAGGCAGTAGCTAACCTTGAACAAAGCCCAGTGCTCCAAAAACAGTCAACTTCAGATCTGTGTCAATCTGAGTGCCATTAATAACAGGGTCATCAGCCCACATGCTAAGCCAATAGTTGTAGGCCAAAGAAGCTCCCTGCTGGAAGGCGTACAGAAAGACTATAGGAATGATAAGGGCCAGTCCGATGGTCTTGAAATACTTCTTGTACATCGCTAGTTTCACCTGAAAAAAATGAAAAAGAGGTCTTACATATGGCCATTTATCTGATGTTAATAGCAGTAGTTATTTGTAATTTCTATCCTACCCGTCCAGTAAAGGCCTTGTCAGCCTCAGTCAGCTTGCCAAGATCCTCTGGTACCTGTTCCTGGTCTGTTTCAGTGACAGGCTCCATATTCTGCAGGTTTGTATTAGTGGTGTCTCCCCTAGAAAATGTTTCAAATCCAAAGGTCAGTTTTGCAAAAAAGCAGAATTCTATTTATTTATAAGTTTGATTATGTACCCAATGAGCTGCTCTTGAGACAGGTCTCTAGAAAAGGGCATAAAGTCGATCATGCTGAGACGAGCATTGGACCTCCTGGAACCGGCTTTAAAAAATAACATTATTTAGAACTGAGTTCATATTTTTATATTGTCATTATATTACAGTAGGTTGATCAACATTTGGCTGCAGTAGGCCTTTACCTCTTTGCATCACACTTTCTTTTCGCTCTGTGTTGGCGAAGGTGTGGATAAACTCTGCAAAGGATCCATTGCGGCTGAGGAGCTCTTGGTAGGAGCCACTCTCAGTGATTTCTCCGTCTACCAGGACCAGAATGAGGTCAGCTTGCGGCAGGAAGCTCATCCCATGTGTCACCAGGATGCGTGTCTATTCAGCAAGCCACACAAAAAATAAGGATGTAGGCACAATCTGATGCTAAATTGGCTTTGTAAAAACAAAAAAAATCTGCAGTAGTGGTTTCTATATTATGAAAACAATAGCCTAGGTTGCATGCTTTTGAGTGGTGGTTGTAAGTGGTTTAAGTGTGTAAAACCCTGTTGTGTCTGCTTGTAGTTGTCTTTAGTAAGCAGAAACCACAGAGCACAGCTTTTTACGTATATTACCTTGTCTCGGAGCACTCCTTTGGGTCCAATGACTTTGTCAAAGATGTGCTGGCCCACATGTGCATCAACAGCAGACAAAGGATCGTCCAACAGGTAGACATCAGCCTTTCTATAAACAGCTCTGGCCAGGCTTACCCTCTGCTTTTGTCCACCAGAGAGGTTCAGTCCCTTCAAAAACATTATTAGAGCATTAGAGCATAAATAAATTGTAAATGAATTCTTGAAACATCTTAAAGAAAGTTTGTCTTCATACCTTCTCTCCAATTTCAGTAGCATCTCCAGCGGGCAAGATGTCAAGGTCAGGCAGCAGAGCGCAGGCCTCCAGCACACGGTGGTACCACGTTTTCAGCTTCTCACGTCCAAACATGATGTTGTCTTGAAGTGTGGCATTCTGTATCCAGGCCTGCTGTGGCACATATGCTACAGAGCCCTGTGAAAGGCAAAAGACAAAAGGCAGTCAGTATTTATAGAAGGTAAAACACACATCTATAAATAGACATGCACCTGGAAACTGTTGTCATACCTTAACGGTGACACTACCGTTTCTTTTCTCCGTTTCGCCGAGCATGGCAGACAACAAAGAGGACTTTCCACTGCCCACATTTCCAACCACAGCAACAAGAGATCCCCGTGGCACACGCACATTAATCCTTAACAAAGAAGTAAATTGTCCGATAAGACTGCCAGGATATTGTGTATATTACAACATACAGTATGTAAATATATAAAGGGTACATATTATGTAACTTTTTTTGGTTAAATTAGTCATACCTTTTCAGACATGGAGGGCCCTCTGCAGACCAGCTAAAAGTGCCATTTTCTATTACAACTTGTTCCCCGTCTAAAAAAGAAATAAAACAGACAATGCTGAATTCTGAAATGTATACATGCTCTTTTAACATAAGTGACAAACAAACCTACAAAACAAATTCCCCCTTGAAGTTACCCGTCAGAGCACTGTCTGTGCATAATTACAAGTGAATTTGCTTAATCGTACAAATTACAGAGCTGCTGCCTTTTCACAAGCCATCTTAGGAAGTGTTGACAGATTACAGACACAAGAGTAGAGCTTTTTTGTTTTCTTTCTCTATGAATCATATGTCTGAATTCATGCTGTGATTTATGTTCAACCACTAAATGGGAATATCCTATAATTATTACGTCTACCAGTCAGCCAGAGACCCAGGAAGTGACAGTGCACATGATCCATACAAGGCTGTGGCAGTCCACAGATATAAACAACAAAATCTTGTGGCCTGCTTATATTGATCATGACAGCCTATGATTTTATAAAGTATGAGAACTCGATTGTGGAAATTGTTGAAATTAAATGGCTTAGAATAGTAGTTTATTCATCCTGTGTAATAGCATATACACAAGGGTGGAGCTCTTACCAGTACTCAATGGAGCCTTTGAGACATTGTCCACTTTGAGCTCCTCTGAACACAGGTACTTTCCCAAGCGTCGCAGTGAGACCACAGCCTGAAACACAGTCAGTGGTTAATTGGCTGACCTATATGCTTCATATAGAAACTGAAAAATATAATAACAGGCTATACATCTGGAAAAAATATGCCAACAAGCATTAACAGGGAAATGACACATACTTGCATGGATGTGCTTATGGCAAAAGGAAGCTGGCTGAGTGGTGTTTTTAGGATGTTGATCAGTGCCATTGAGACAAACACTTTCTGTGCATCCAGGACATTTCTGGCATCGATCATGACATAGACTCCAAACATGGCAAATGCAATCTGGGCGAAGAACAGACAGAATTTATAGTAATATTGTAATTCACATGTTACTCCCAAGACAGCAATCTGTAATAATTTAGTTAGTAATTTACCAGGAAAGATGAGGAGTTGAAGGATGCAATTGAGATTGAATAAAGGATCTGAGACTTCTTCAAAGCATTGAGCTCCTTTTCTCTGTAGCCCAAAACCTGTTCAAGGAAGGCCTTCTCCCAGGCATAAAACTTTAGGATCTTTATTCCATTCAAGATCTCATTCATTAGTCTGATGCGGCCATCCATAAACTTCATTTGTACTTCCTGTTGACCAAACACAGACTTTGTTATGTTTAATGATTAAAAAACTACTTATGTTAAAACTGAAACTAGGCCACAGACAATTACCAGAACAAAGAAAATACACGGATTTGTGAACATGAGGTTGTCTGCTTGTATTACAAGGGTAGTTTTCCAAACATCACAGAACTTTAATCCAGTTTAATTCAGTAAGAATTTATAGCTTGTTACATTTTAGTGATTCTTTTATGACAAGGAAACAACAAAGCGCCAGGAATGTGGTTGCTGCATTCAAGACTTTGTTCGATTAAATTGGCATCTAATTTTACAGAACTGTCTGTTGTTTTTCCAAAGAAATGAAAAAATATGCTTTCCTACTGCCCACCCTTTCCTGTCATTGTTTTTCAAATACATTATATGAGGCAGACATCAAAAGGACAAGAGAGAATGTAGCACCCAGGCCAAACACCCACACGGCTCTTTAGCCACTATCTAAACCAGCTGTGGCATCCCTGACCTAACAAGCCAGATGTTGGGACCGCTGAGTGTAAAGTGTGAAGCATTCCTGAGAGTGCTTTTACCTGTAGTTTGCTTCTTTTCTTTGCTATTATACCGTTCAGTGGAAAGATGAGAATGACAGTGGCTATTCCTGCCAAAGCTGATGGCCCCAGATGCTGCATAATAAAATAAAATGGTCAGGATAAGAGGCAAAGGAGATGTGTAAGCAACATTCTGTAAACACCTTATTTTGATATACCTGCCAAAGAAAGAAGAGACAAAGAGCAATTTCAATAGGAGCCAGCCAGACTGCGTTGAAATACACCACAAAGTCCATGAGCTTCTGAGTGTCGGCTGAGACCAGATTGACAATTTCACCCACAGTGCACGTCCTTCTGGCGGAGCTGTTTATCACTAAAGACTGGATTGATGACAGAACAGACAAAGACATTTTGGCCTCCAGTGCATTTGTACAATATAATTTGAAAACCTCGTAAAATTTTCAGACGATCATTCATCATAGGTAAAAGCTGTTAATCATACGCTGTGTAGTGTTTTTCCGTCTGGGAGGGAAGAAAGTGTTTGTTTGTGTCATAGATACAGATTTACCTACCTTTCTGTAAACCAAGCCCATAACAGCGGTCTTCACTCTCATTCCTACTGTGAAGCAAGTGTACATATACTGATGGTTGAAAAGGGACTGGAGGCAAGAGAGCAGGAACATCAGAGTGGCATAGAAGTAGCCCTTCCACAGGGGAGCATCTTCGTCTTTCATAAAACTCAGAAGAAGACTGTGGAATAGAAAGAATAGCAGACATTATGCTGAGTCAAATCTGAATATGGTGTCCCTGGAAAGTGGAGAATGATACATATGAAAGCAGATGACGACAGCTTTATACTTTTCCTACTGAATCTTGTAATATCCAGCTGCCAATGGCCTTGTGCACTGCTGAGCCTGCTGGCTGACTGCTTCACATAAAGCAGCTCCAGTTGCACAACAGCACTCAGCTTGCGGCTAAACTGCCCTCACACTTGGCCAGCGGCTGCCTTATTGTGGTGTGACTGCATTTCTGCCATTTAGAGCCTGTCCTCTCCCCCTCTGTCTGTCGCTGTGCAGGGCTCTGCTGTCCTCTTTACTGAAGCAGCCTGTGGTCTCGTCGACTTTTCTTGCTCACAACTCCATGTCCGTAATTAACACTTCAACTAATGCTGTCTTGTGCATCAACAACAACATTCCAGTCTGGCTACAGGAATGATGTGGCTCTGACCTGCTTTCACTGCTGCCAGCTTCTGTTGTTGTTGTGCAGTGATGTTGATCTACTGATTTAGCGGGCTATCAGTGTGTCTGCCTGACAGCCTGCCAGTCTTCTCCATGTCCATTTGTCACAATCTACTAAAGCTATACCACATTATCCCACCACAAAAACATAATAGCCTTAAGCCTCCAAATTGAACTTGACAGGAACACAATAAAACATATTTTTACTTTGCCCTAGATTTCTGTCTATGCAGGTAATTCTATGCCTAAGCTGTGGCTTTGAAAAATACAGTGGCTAATACAGTGTTCTGGGTTTCTTTTGGTTTGTGGCTTTCAAGCATTGAATAACTTATATTTGAGCAACTTAACAACATCTACCTCCAAAAATAAAATATAGGACACAATATAAACATATCACACCACAGGGGTTACTGACAGATCCATGAAGTGCAGAGCTTTAAATATGTTTTCCTTTAGCTCTTACCTCAGCACCTGTGGGATCGCAAACATGAAGGCATCGTGGAAGATGATACATAAAGTGCCTGTCAGGAAATATGGACCAAAATTTCGTGCCAGGGTTCTGAGTAGAAAGAAGCCAGAGCTCTGCTCTTTCTGCAGCTTCCTGAGGAGCTGAGCTTGGTCTGGCAGCCGGCTCCCCAGTGCCACACCCGACGCCAAGGCCTTCTCCTGCCTGCCACAGAGACAAAAAGCCCAGTTATAGACAAGACATCTGTGTCAGAGAAGCCCTAACATTTATGATTTTGCCTTTCAAGTCTCTAATGTAAAACAGACTGTAATAAAGTGTTTGTTCTCTATGCCATTGCAAATGGATCAAGAATTGGCTAAGAGCCATAAAAAAAAAAAAAAAAAAAAAAAATCCTCTACGTTGTTGTAACAATGGACCATCAAAGCAAGGGCCAAATTAACAAGCTTTTCTTGTTTTGACATTATGATGCAATGGTCTATATCCTCAAGGGATACTACTGGGCCTATTTTTACCCCAGTGACAATAGTGACATGTTCAAATGTTCACTTAACACTGTTAATGAAAACACCATGAATTGGACTTTACCGGATGGAAAATAAACATGTACTAGTTTAGCATATGCTGATACCTTCTCCTGCACACACCTGTATGCTACATCTATGAGCTGAAGTATAATGTTTTATAGTGTAATATGTAATTCTGTGATGTGTAAAAGTGTAGCTTGTATTTAAATAGTGCTATATATATATACAGCAGTATCTATGTTGCTGTTTTTCACAGGTTTAGACTTTCACTGCTCAAAAAGATGCTCTCATGCTTTGACTGTGAGGCATCAGGAGACAATAACCTCTGAAGTCTGGCACATTCAGCTGTCCATTCTTGCTGTAGCTCAGAAATGATCTTGTGTGATGTGTCTTCCTCCCTCAGTGTCCACAGGTCTTCAGCTGCCAGTGGAGTGCGATACCCTTTCACAACAAGCCTGAAGAGGGAGCAGAGACATCAGTCCAAACATGAAAAACATATTATTGTAAACAAGTAAAACTGTTGCTGTAGTGATGTGTTGAGATAGTGTAGTGACTCATCAGAGGTCTAAAATAAGGGGTTTTAAACCTTACCCTGTGAACCACCAGAAGAGGATCTTTGACAGGAATGAGGCATCTTTCACGGGGCAGGGATTCTGCAACAGATTACAGACCAGAGTTAAGTGTTATTCTGCGGTAAATCTCTCTTACAGGAAATACACTGCTACTCTGATACAGATGATTGAATGGTGCACTTGTGGATAGTGTGTTACACCATGCAAATGTGTGTGTCAACAGTCTATTAAAATCAGGAGGTCCACTGTATTCGCACATGTGGACATAAATAGAGGTTAGCTCGGGGTGAAGATGACGTTTTGAGGTCTAGGGTAGACAGAGAGGAAATGTGTCATCACAACGTCTAACAGTGGATTCACGTATGCTTTATGGCAGCTCTCTGCCCTGCCGCCCCCTCAGTGCGGTGTTTACTCTCCTTATTACTCCAGCTCTTCATCCTTTACTTCCGCTCTTCTAGTGAGTAACTGTGACCAGAGCGTGGGGCAAAAAACAGAAGAAGGAAGACTAGGACACACCAAGGAACGACCAATGGGTGTGTCCAAACCAGACTGTGGCTTCTGCACCCTCAACCTCCTTACCACCCAACCAAGAGTGTGCGATCGGGACTTTTCCAGCTATTTTGATTGTTTATCACCAGGGAAATAATACATCATACAGTAATTGACAAGACGCTAAATTTTATTCACCTGTCAGCTTTCCTGAATTGCACTGACATATCATTTATTGCATAACTCATTTGGTGATGTGTGGTACAATCCAATTCTAAACTGTGTGAGTATCATTGATGGTATGCGAGGAGACTAGACAAACACATTCTTCTCACAGGAAGCAAAAGCGTCTAAGTGAGAAGGGAAGTGGACGCGAGGGAGGAGGTGAATCACATCATATCCTCCAAAAGGAAAAGTGTCTTGACAACAAAAGTCGAAAACCACAAACTGCTCAGACATTTTCTTTCCTGGGTATTGGATTGGAGTAGACTTCTTGTTTTTTTTTTTTGACTGAAGTGGGACACAATCTCCTCTGCCTACCTTTTCCAGAATGTTTTTTCCTTCTGGAGGCTGGTCAGCAAAACAGCACAGGAAAAGCTGGGCCAGTTGGATTGTGAAATAAGAGAAGAAGGCAAGGTATCGTACAATATCTGAAGCAATGCCCTGTAAAAGAATAAGAAAAAGACAATGGATATTAAAACAAACTATTTCTCAGCTATGACAAAATCTATTATCTTTGTGGCTGCAAAAAAACATCAAGACATCGGCAGCAGAATCAACATGTACATTGGTTGTTTTATCTCTGTAAACATTGCTTGACAAATCACACAACATCCTGTGGTATAAACTCATTTATCTTCACTGTGGCTTGTGTGCCATTTCACAACTGCCTCAGCGCCAAATTCATTATATTACTTTTCCCATGCTTTCACATTGTATGGCTGAGGATATGGTTTATATACAAGGATCACAGACACTATAAAGTGTATTTTGGATCTTAAAACTAAATCAGGGTAAAACCTCGAAGTCTTAATGGTGTACTTTATATAAATGAAGCAAAAGTTAAAGCTGCCTCTCAGTCACGCCATGAGCCTGTATCTGTAAATACTGTTGGGTCGTTGTGGTTTTTGCAAACTGGCTCCTCTTACTTTCAATCAAGGCAGCAGCTGCAATATTAGCCACTATTGTGAAATGTAGAACTGCCATGTTATTCTTGACATACAGAAACTGTGGGATTTGGCTGAGGTATTGTTTACCACTGGGTCAGCGCTGCCACCACAGTCTGTTTGTTATGCAGTCCTATGGGTATGCATGAAAGTCTCAGCCATGGTAAACAGTAAAAATGGCTTTCTGTGAATGTGTGCTGCTGTGCCCAGAAAGTAGGTATAAGGGGGCCAAATGGATCCGGCCACACACTGAAAAACAGGGTCAGGATGGTTGGATAGTGGGTGGGAAAAATGTAGGTCAAGGGACTAAGAAATGGTTGACAAACATGAACTCTGTCAACTCAAGCGTTTAACGTTGCAAATTGAAAAACACTGTCTTTAAAAACATGCTGAGAAATGCTTTGTCACTATTGTCCTTTCATCTGTTCACTACCTCTGAGATCTTATTGTACACTTCATTGTTCTCTTATAAAAAAGCTATCAGCAGCAATGTACTGTGTCAACTATGCTAAATGTAATAAGAGCATACAATGAATTTGCAATGTCAAATACCGACACAGTGGTGCAACTGCAATAGCTGTTGGACCATTTTGTCACATGCTTGACCAGACTTGCAGATATGAATCACTTTCTGCTAATTTTCAAGAGTAAAGTTAAAAACCTGTAGTGTCAGTTGTTACCTTTCATTGAACATATGTAAATAGCAAACTTCTAAACTTCCACATAGTAACCGTGTACAGTTCATTGTTGTTATGATTGACTTGAGTTGTATAGAAAGTGCAAGCACAAGGTTATTTTTGTATAAAAGCAGGTGCACTGCAGAAAATATAACAATTTCAGTTACAAATAAGAATTAATACCACTTTCACCATCTCAAATTTTATAATATATCATACAAATTGAGAACTATGAGTGGATATGTGTGCATCCTATGGGCATGTGTGTGGTAGTATGAAGTGAAAACATGTGTGTATGGATTGTAAATGATCTTGCATCATGTGCAGATGCATAGATTTCCATCTGGCTGTGTTTATAGGAGTGTAGGCCCATAAACACAGCGCTGACGTTCCTCTGGTCTGACCCTGAGCTGCCATGTCTCACCATCATTTATCCCAGGGCCATCATTATTCTCCCCCAAGCAGTGTGGGAATGTCACACTAAGGACGATAAAACAGAAATATGGATATGTGTGTGTTTGTGTGTTTTTTATAGAAATGCAAATGCAACAGCCCCATGGCTGTGTGCTTAAATAGAAACTTAGCCCATACAACAATGATTGCAGTGTCTGACTGAGACACAGGAAGAAAAGGGAAAACTTAAACACACACAGGCTCGACCAGAATTGGCAGTGTCATCCTCCAACACTTGGTTAACTTTAGGTTACCTTGGTTAAAACTATGGGACGAAATAGAAACTGTTTTCTGCCACAGGGTATATCTCAAGCGCTGCTGTCGTGTGTCTAGACTTTGGGTAGACAATGGTAAAGTAGACCTGATTAGATATCCCTGCACAGTGTTTTGACACCGCAAGTTCACCAAGTTCATACCTAACAAACACTTTTTTCTGGCTGTGACTTTTTTTCTTGAGACTAAATATTCAGATACTTGGACAGCTGATTTTGCATTGCCAAAAAAAACAACAAAAAAAACAAACAAACTCCTTTTGGGACAACAAGTATGAGTTCTGTCTGTCCTATCTACAGTAACTATTGTTTGGTTCATATCATTTGTTATATTAATTATACAGCATACCTCATCCATAGCCAGCTGGATCTTGGCTCTGAGAGGCACCAGGGAACAGACAACAGCCAAGACCCAGAACAGGAAGAGGAATACAGAAGAACGACAACCTCTTATTCTCTCCAACTGGATGATGCATAAGGCGAGGATCTGGAGAGACAAACAGAAAAAGAAAAATAACATTGTCATAAAGTTAGAGCATTAGGTCAGGTAAACAGTCTTGATAACCAGTGCTTTGCAAATCTAATAAAAACATAATTGGACAGGACAGTAAAAAGTACACACTCAACGCCAGTGTTTACGGTGGCGAATAATAATTTATAATCATATTTAGTCTGATCTAACGTTTGTGGTTTTCGAAGAACTTGGGATCATGGGACTTCCCTGACCACAGGCATAGAAGTGATTTGGCTGTCTTCAGTCTATAAAAGATGACACTGGTTTGCCGCATGCACTCCACACAGTGAGAGTGCCTTTTTCTTTATATACTATGGCATGTGACTGGAAAAAATCCATATTGTTGTTTTTTTCTGAGAAAGAACTGATCTAGTGTTTGGATATTTCAATGTGTCCTCAAAAGACTCAGCATTTGAATGTCTCCTCTCTGGGTAGTGGCCAAATGAGACGTCACTTTGTCATGCTAGCTCATCGCCAAGAGGGGAGAAAGTGGATTTAGGTTTCATAATAAGAACCACATTGGTTTCTTTGGGCTACTGTAGTGTCCACTTATAAACTAGTGGTCAGATAATTATATAAGGTCTTTGGTGCAACAGTGTAATTCACATATATGTGGAGATGTGTACAGTTTTCTGTATGGTGCTTCAGATAGTGCCCTGGTTCAATATAAAATCAGAGGTTTCTGTAAAAATGTCTCAGAGACACAAGGATTGCTTTGTTTTAGTGGCTTTTCCTACATGTGATATTTTCTTTGTGAAAGGAGAGAGAAACTTTAGCCTGAATGCAGATAGACAGGCTCTCACAGTCACACCTATGGGGAATTTAGAGTCTCCAGTCCACCTGACTTGAAGGAAGCAAAAGGCACATCTAAAGTGATGAGAACATAGTCCAAGTGCAAAGAGCCAAGAAGTGGTGGGACAGGCCTAAATGACTATTGTTGTACTGTGATAGCTCTTTGTCTGGGACAAAGTTTTGACTTGTGTCCCAGACTTTCTAAAAATGTTATCTAAAGTATACTGTTTATTTGCTATGATTTGTAGTAATAATAATAGTAGTAAACACATCTTTATTTAAAAGTCAAAGAAAATAGGATTACCATTTACTTTTTGTTCATTGATGGTTGTCTTCTCTATAGGCCAACAGTAAACCAAATTGTTTTGTAGAAGTGGAAAGTCATGCCATCTTTATCGTTTAAAGTAGTACTGGCCAAAACCAAAATTTCAAACAGTGAATTTAAAAACCTATTTGCTGGATACTCTGTTTAGTTAGCAGGTAACTATAAAGGTAGGGTACCTGCAGGAAACATTAGCCACCCATTGTTTCTTGTCTAGACTGAAAGAACATTTAGTACTATGTACAAACCCTGAGGCTACACCATCCTGTATTCAAGGCTTAATTTAGGTAAAATGTACAGCTAACCTTGGGTCAGCATCTGAGGTCAGGTGGTTCTATTTCAAGCCCCCATTCTGACTTGCCTTATTGCAGAGAAACCATCAGCCATCTGTTTGTACAAGTCAGTGGGTGGATCCATCACTAAGCCCCAAATCAAAACCTACCTTATAATTATATGGGAAGTGTGCAGTGCTGGGGAAGTAAAGGGGGGTTTACGTCATGGTATCGCTGATTATAGTCAATGTCATGCGTGTACTTTACATCAATAGTGATTCGTTTGTGGGTTAAATGACTTGGGCAAAACGGTTCCCATACATTCACTAAAGTTGAAGGGTAACAAAACAGCCTGTGCAGAACAAGAGCGCAGTGTTCCCAGTCTGTACCCAGGAAACTGTTGGAGGTGGGTGGCTATGATCAGCATCCAGAAAATTATATGCTTTAATAGACAAATAAAACAAGTGAGCAAATTTCAAATTTAAGTCATGCACTGAATTGGTCTGCCCTCGTAAAAAAAAAAATATAGGCTATGTTCCCAAAATATATTATGTCTTTGAAAAATATCCCTCTATACAAGCACCCGTTCAGGGTATTTTTACATGCTTATTTGCTCATGAGTCTACGAAGACCATAGTGAACTTGTCTAAGTTACTGAGAGAAATTTTGCAAAACCTGTACAAAGCTACTGAGAGAGACAGCTTTGTGAGAAAAGCTATAGGCAACAGCTCTGTCAGTAGGCTACACATTAGAGACTCTGTGGGGAACACCAAATGAGGTCTCCACCTTTGTTTTTCATTTTTGATATGTTCTCAAAGCTTAAATAGAAAGCAGCATTGAAAACGTACCACCCATGTTGTCATCATCATCATTTGTTTTTGTACCTACTCATCTGTTATAGGTATCATTTAAATTCTTTCATGAGTGGGATCAATAATTCAGGGCCATTTCCATCAACACAAGCCACTGGAAATATTCATTTGATTGCATACTAGCCCTTATTGTTGGGATGCAGTGTTTTGTATTCCACCCATATGCCACCCTGATGGAGGACTGTGGAGGCTATTATGGTCTGAATCAAGACGCTTGATGGAAGACAGTACAAACAATGTTAGACAAAATTAAAGATGCAACAGTCACTGCATAAACCTGTACAGGGCACTGATTCTGCTGTAAATATTTGAACTATATGAAAGTGTTTTGTCTACACGTGGATACACTGGATTTGTGAAAGCATGCCAGTAGCGAGCTGAGGCCATGTGTCCAACTCATTTTACAGCATGGACAACTGCACTGTATATAATTTACTTTGTCGATGGTTTCTGGAAGAAACTATAATTTACATTAAATCATACAATCTGTGAAGACACTGCAAACCACTGAACGACTCATTTGGATGCCATTACATATTGGATACGAATCAGCAGTAAATTTGCATGGCTGAGTGGACACGCACTCACTGTCCAGCTAAAATTCAAAAACAAGTCACTATTGTATTGGTTAACCCACTGTCATCTGCAGATCTGTCACAGGAGCAAGAATAGCTACACTTCTGAACTGAGTAGGCTATTTTAGGTAGAAGCTTAAACAGCCATTTGAAATTGAGCTTTTTAACCCAAGTAATTATATGGAAATAGAGTTTTGTGAGGACAAAATTACACACCTAAATATGAAATTTTTGATTTACACTGAGTTTACGCAAGCTTTATGTACACCGATTCCACATCATACAGTAAATGATGTCAATATATATGTAACTCTGTGCCCTGATGAGTGATAGTCAAACACAGACTGCTTTTACAGCACACTGTAATGTTTGCATTGCCTCCACTGCAATAAATCTATCCCTGGTTGGGCTTCTTAGCACCTCAGTGTTTGGCCAACAAACTGTGACACATTATACTATATCCTTTCATTTGTTTGCACACTGAGTTGTGAGCCAGCAGAACAGGCTAAAATATTCCCCAAATCATTTGGTAACCCATGTGCAGACATGTCATAAAAACCATTAAGGCCACAAATCAGAGGTATTTGACTCCTATAGAAATATATGGGAATGCGATAGTGAGCAGATTTCAAAAGGAGCCCGGTACTTACTACTGTCATGCTGCGAATGATGGGGCTGAGCAGGAAGACCATGTGCTGTTGGATCTCCTGGCTTCTTTCCAACAGGATGTAGAAGAACTCAACAAAACCAAAGGAAGCCAACAGAAACCCCAAAACCTGAACAGTAAGGATGTCAATGATAGACTGCAAGATTTTTCTAGAAAATGATATGACATTTTAAAAGACAAGTATGTCCTATTTTAAATGCGTAGCCATTGTCGGCAGAATGTCTTACCATCTTAGCCGTGCAGAGGCACGACATGCTAATGCGTCCACGGTCATGGCAGTAGAGGTGAAGGCAGTAGAAAGGCGCCAGCAACCAGAGATAGACACAAGGCACCCACACAAGCACTGTGTTCTGGAAACACTGAGTCAGGTCTGGGTTGGCGGTGTACCAGGTTCGGTTCCAGTCCTACATGTAACAAAAGGGTCATGGACTCAGGTCATGGGAAAAAGCTTAGAAACGAAAGAAAATGAGGTTCAACTATTATATAACATTCATCCTTTAACAGATAGTAGGCAAAGATGAAGTGCAAGAGAAACCAGACTTGGTGCTGGTCCATTTAATGCATCACTGCATGCAGAATCCACAGCCAGTCAATGGAGTATCTGTGTGTGCCCAGGCCAGGGAGAATAACATGTCTATTTTTCTATTTTTTTAAAAAGCTGAGTCAGTAAAGGGATTTTTCTGACCACAACTTTTCATTTCAGTAAGCCAGTACATAAAGGTTTGTGGTTGAGGATTACACTAATAATGAAACCAATAAACAATAGGCAAACAAGGTGTGTTTGGTAAATGGTGCCAGTTTGTGATTACGTAACAGCACCAGACCAAAAAGCAGGGAGTTGGGCTAAGTTGTTTGTTGTTTCCCTGCTTCCCTTGTTTATCACCCCTCTGGGCTAATGAGGGGCAGGGTGTCTGACCGCGCTAACAAGACTGCCCTGCAGAGTCACCACAGGAAGTGGTTTAACTCTGCTAGCACGCCGGTGGACTCCAAACTGGGATAAGGGAGAGTGGCTACAACTGATGGCTGCTGCTACTGAGATTATGCAATAACCCACAGACCTTTTATTGACGCATAGGTTGGAGGCTCATCACTCAGATAGGTGCTACTACTCAGCAGCATGTCTCAGCTTGAATAGTGATTAATACAAGTTTCATCACAACCTACAGTTTTGACACCTCAAGAGTCAGTAATGTCTGAATCACTAGGCTGACTGTAAACAACTTGTTAAAATGAAATTGTAGTGGCTGCAGGCCTTATCATTTTATTGCACAAATTAACTACAAAACCTTCTGGTTTTAGCTATGTAATGAAATCTACTAGTTAACACATACAGTAGTGTATTAGTGGTCACTACAAGCAGCAGTGATAAACCCTTGAGAGTCAGTGAGTGGGCCACTACTTTCACAGACCCTTCTGACTCCTGGCAGGGAGAAGAAAAGACCACTTTTATGTAAAAAATTGGACTTGACAAACACACTCCAAGCACTTTCTTCTGCATTTTGCTCTCTACTTATCCTATTTCTCACCCTTGGCTGAAGTGGATGAAGTAGACTAGAACAGACCAGCAGCTTGAGTGCTGCAAGGGGTCTATTTTTACCTGACAAACACAGTAATGTGAAACTTGAGAAAGAGACTTTTACTGTACTATAAATCTCTCTAAAGTCCCTTTTGCTGAAGCATATTCCAGAACAAACTTGATTTAACATTACAAGATAAACCCTTAAAACCTGGGGCTCAAGGTTGGTACCCATTTTTTATTCTGAAAGAAACATCCTGCAGATGGGAGGGAGATGTGATGTGAAATAACAAATGTTATTTCACATCACATCAATCAGTGTTGACAGGCTCACCCAAACTTTTACAAGTTTTTATAATAACAGGGCGGCTTGGTTTAAGGGATAAAACAACACGGTGCCAATTTCTAAATTTTCTCCTGTCAAATGTGTCACCTTACACAATTTGAAGTGTTTCTGGTTTGCACATGTTTACATTGAAACTACACATTAGTTACTTACAGCAAGTGATTCAGCAATGCCACCACTTAAAAACAAGTGAAAATTAATTACTCCAAATAACAAAAAGTACTTGCCAAAATAAGTGCTCGCCAAGTGTAAAAAAACCCCAAAAACATCTGTATAAACATCTTGTGTGTCTGGTGATAGATGTTCCATATCAAAGAGCATGTGTTCTTTAAACTGAACAAAGCAAGGTGAAGTGTACTTTTACTTTCTTCACAAAGTATGACGGCAGTTGTTTGCAGCTGAGACTTTGCAGAAGCAAACAGATGTAATGAGAACCAGAAAGAGAGTTAGGCCGGAAAGGGGAAAGAGGTAAAGTCAGGAGTGCAGCATTCAATAATTCAGCCTTTCCAGCTGGACTGGAGCCATTCTTCTATTTCGAGTGCAGATTCAGAATGTGGAGGTTTGCTAATATATACAAGACTAAATCCTTTCCAGCAGACAGCTACTTGCTCAGTGTGACACTTGACTTCTGAGCATCTCATTGTGCTGAATCACAGAGCAGAGAGTGATATGAGTAAATGCAACTCTGACATGCGTCCAAGGTAAATTCTCCCGTTTAGGTTACATTTCTAATGCACTAATGTACGTAAGAGTGGAAATTGAGAAGGTCAGCGTATGCTATGGTGCTTCCCTTCCTTCCTGTTTGATTCTGCCAATCAATATCAGACAACTGTAGCACTGTTTTTAAGGATGTTTAATACTTTACATTCAAGTAGAGTAAATTCGAATAGGAATGCAAAAACAATTAGATGCTAAAGAGCAATAAAGTTCATTCAAAGCCAAGACACCATGCTAATGTGGCTAGTGCTACAGTCAATATTTCAAATCAATAGTAAAAAATCTATTGTTACATTAAACAAGTAGTGGGTTATAACAAAAGGTCATCGTTTTTGTTGTTCAACCAAGAACTTTAGTCAAACAGTGCAGAAATTTGCATAGATTTTTCAGTTCAGCAGTCATTTCATCAGACACAAAAGTCAGTCTGTTTCTTGCAGATGTCATTGAACACATGACTTACCCACAGAGGGTCCAGGCCACTGAGTCTGCAAAAGGCATCCATCCACTCGCAGGCTCCTTCCTCCCTGATGCTCACTTGCTGGTCTCACGTTGGCTAGCACAGTATGAGCACTGGCACTCTGTCTATGTGTTTGAATAAAACACTACAGTATGTGTGTCCTCAGTGGAGTTTTCCTCTAGCCAGTGGTAGTACTTCTTAAGTTCAGTCAGTTCCTGTCTGTCTGGGTGGCTGCTGGGTCACTGTGTGTTTATTAGTGTCTGTGTGACTTAGCCTCCCCTTTAATAAAACATCTTCTCTCAATCAATGGAAGTCTGTCTGTGTCTGCCTCTGCTGTTTGAACTGCTGCTGCCCTGAGATCCTGTGTCTTTCTGAGTGTCTCTCTGTCTGCCGGCTCTTTATGAGTGTGTCTCCTTGTTGGGTGGGTGGAAATATTTCCCTCTCTCCTTCCCTCTCTCTCTTTCTCTCTCTCTTTCTGTCACACTCTCACACCCCACTTTTCTCTCCCACATCTGCTGGATTTCGATCAAAACACCACAGCTACTCCCCTCAATGGGATGACAGTCCCACACCCAGACACACTCCTCCTACTTTTACTCACTGCCCCTTACCTCCTTTTGGGTTTTCTCTCCCCCTCGTTCCCCACATCCCGACCCAGCCGTCTGACCACACAGTATCTGTTTGTGCACACACATACCTTTTGAATTGAGACTAGCGACACTGGGGTAATTGCCATCCCTTTATAGTCCTCACTAAACTTGTATCTAAGATATCAGTGGCTTTGGTCAATGTTGTGTGACATCTCAGACTAGATCTAAATGGGGGGTTCAGTGCAGACACAATGCTACTGCACTCACAGTGTAAGCTGTCACATGTACTTCCAGGCATTGCTTAACAAGGAGAACTTGCTGATATGGACATAACAGACTAACATTAGTCATTTAGGCGGATAAAACTTGCAGCATAAGTGGAAAATATTAACTAAATTTGCAACAGACACTTCGGATATATCATTCGGATTACTCATTAATGTTTAAAATAGTGGCTCTGGGAAACAGGTCAAGTATAACAAAAGAGATTGATTTGCAGAAAAAAATGTATAATTACCTTTGAATATAGAATTTGCCCTTTCCCCTTTACCGGTCTGTATAAATACATAAAAAAGTGTTTTGTTCATTAATGTTGATGGTGATGGTCATTTGTGTCGGCATACTCGGGAAAACTTCAGCAACAGCTGCTCAGGAAAGTATGACATGGTCTGGACTGAGACGAACAGCATCACCATGATCACCGCAGAAGAGAAACATGGAAAGTTTGGCAAAAAGGCAGACCACCACCAGTCCTATGTCTCGCCATGTGCAAATATGAGATTATTATTCTTTTTAAAAGTGAGTCATCACTCACAGTTTCTCTAATAGGCCAATGGCTGCTTTCATCCTCTTCTGCTCAAGATGCCAAAAAATATGAGTTATGTAACGTGAGTGTGAAAAGTCTCAAATTATATAAAGCCAGATTAACAGCTGGTGAAAATGAAGTACTTAAACTGAGCCTTTGTTGGCGTGTGTGGTCAAAGTTAAGGTTAGAAGGTTCAGCGTGACCTTTTTGGAGTTTATCATGTTGGCTTCTTGTTTAACAAACATAAAGTAACTGCTGAAGTGAAAAAAGTATCGGCCACTGAATGTAGTGAAGCTCTCAGACAAACCTAAACAAAATCTCTGGTCTAACCTACTGTGTTATGTCTCATCCCACAGGGTGAATTGAGTGTTGCTTTCATCAAGAAATGGTCTGTAACACCTCAGCACTGTACCACAGTGTAGGTGGTGTGCGTGTAGGTGTTTGGGACGTTACCACACATGCACAGAGGCTACACCTTTTGTCCCAAATAATACTTGAGAAGTCACATCACTAGGCACAGTTTCCCTTTCTGTTTTAGCTAACTTAACAAACATGCTCGAGTCTCTGTGGCTTCGTTTGTTTGTGTTTTCTAATCAACAGTAGACACATGACAACATCTGGTGCTTGGTTCTGGTTCAGGAGGACATTTTTAGGGGCCTGTGAGAACATTTTCTCCAAACGGGCCCCTGTGGCCTCCCCAGGATCATAGTTACATGTGTTGTAGTGCACAATGGAAATAGGAATCACTGCGTTCGTTAATGTCCATTAACGTAGCAGGCAAATGAACACATGGCTTTGTTTTCTGATCAGGACAAATAAGGTGGTTTAATACCTCTCCTGCTGTGTCCAGAATAAACTTAACTGCAGCGTCTGTGCCAAGGCTCCTCAGCTGATCGGTCCCAGACAGGAGCTTAACTTTGGAAGTGTGTTGCAATTGGATAAGAAAAAAGGAGCAAAAACAACATAGAGTTGTGCGCATGCAACGAAAAGCTGTGCAAACCGCTGGTACAGGCCCAAGGCGGTGAACATACACAAACATATACACATCTGGAGTGTAAATAAGAGCTAAATGAGATCTGCCAGCCATGGCCAGACGGCAGACTGTTTACACCAATGGCTGGAGAGGGGAGAGCACCCAACATCGTGCACCCACTAGGACACTTGTGGTTGAAGCGTGTAGTAGTAGAGATATGGAGCAGGCAGGCACTGGGTGCAGAGGCTGGCTGCGGGGGTGGCAGTGCCCCAGCCAGCCCGCGGTTCTGCAGTGGTTAACCAGTCTAGGTCACCTACACTTCCTCTGGCCTCTCTCGCTTGGAGGAAAAACAGTCTAGTCAAAATAATGGTGTCATTTTGGCCTCTTACGTTGGTGCAGGGAGAGACAAATTTAGCAACAGCAAAGCAAAGGGAGGGGCCAAAAAACAGATTAAGAAACAAGTGAACAAAATATCTGTTTGGATTTTTTTTCCTGCATGAGGCTTAAATACACAGTCTTAAATAAGTGGCGCAGCTTCAGGGCAGCTGTAAATTCAGATGTGTCAGCCTACGCAAGCAATTATAACTGGGCTTAGTCTTTCCGCTTCTCTCCCCCCGTTTATACCCACAATGCTATGTTATACTAGGGTCTGGTAGAGCTCGGCTTTGCTCTGTCTAGTCTTTTACCAGAGTTAAAAGACTTACTACTGATTTACTCACTCTAGACACAATTCACAGAGTGATACTAGCACAAAACTATTTATCACCCTGCTGCCTTGGCTGAGGAGCTGTTCATTCACAAGAAATACTTACAGTACAGCATCATTAACCGGGAAGTGTTAATGCCTCACAGAGAGGCCTTCCAACCCCCTGCTTGTTCAGTATTTAGCAGTGGTAATAGAATAGCTCAAATTTGCACTCAATTGAAAGTAAGTAATATAATGGAAGACACACTTTTTTCCCTTTTTATTTTGTTCCATTTATTTTAAACAAATTACAAATTCCATAACCTATTTCAAACTAATTACTGGCCTTTTTTTCTTGGTGACACTAATCTCACCCCGACTTCTCAAAACCTCAGACTCAGTAAAGATGCTCTTTTTCGTTTCAGACAGCACATGGCTTGCCGTTATTTTCTCATATCCTCTGGAAGCACAAGGTGTCTGAGTGACACTGGGCTGTGATTACCCCTCAGAGCAAAACCACAATGGGTGACAGCCCATCACAGAGGGGCAGATGTGATGCTGGATTGGTTATTGCTTTAACATAGCCTTCCCCTAAGAACACAGAGGATACTTATTCTGTGCATTTCCTGCCTGTTTACACTAGTATTATGTCACTGTTATTCTCTATGGTTCTATTCTTACTTTCTACCACAAAATATGTTAAATATTTTAAGAAGATTTCTAAGATTTGGTGAGATTAAAGATTAAAAGTTTTAGCTATGCATTACACATTTAGACCATATGGTCTATGCTGAAAATCAGTCTTTTAAACATGCAATACTACATTTTTAGGAGCTGAAACCACTAGAGGACTATAAAGGAATGTAAAACAACAGGCAAAAATGTGTCACTTTCAGTCAGTTGGCACCAATTTTTCCCTTAAGGCTCTGTTTTGATCCATTACACCAGCAACATTGTGTAAAAGGAATGCCCACATTAACAAACAATGAAATGAGGAACTGCATTTTAGTAAAATATCATTAACATGATTGCAATGTGATTCCCAGGAAATACTTGGCCTTTTTTCATCAATGTCAAAACCTTGGGCCTCTTTGTTAAAAACACATTTTGTAAGGGATCCGCATTGCATATTTTGGTACAGGTAACTGATTGCTTTGTGTTTCTGCTGCACGTATAGGATATTGGTAAACAGTGATGACAGTTAGTTTCTATATAGGACTTCAACTTTATTTAAAGTGAAGGTTAAAATGTGTTACTATAAAGTAAACTAAAGAAGTAAATCTACGTGAGAGCTTCAAAAAATATAGAGCAGCACCAGTTTTCTCCATTTCAGCAACTTACTGTTTCAGCAGAGTTTTTAATTATCACAGTAAGAGTTGTAATACAGGGAACACTTATAGAGGCTTGCTTTAAGTTTAAAAACTACGTTTTGCATTCATTCTCATTCAATCATGGCGCATGGCTTTTTATTAGGAGAACAACATTTTTTATTTCAACAGTGAATGTGCGGCTAAAGGAATCTCCTGTTTTAGCCGGAATGAGAGAGCTGGAGAAGCTCCTGACTTCTTCTACTATAAAAATGATGTGGTACCACACACTAAAGACTTAGAAGGCTTATACAGTAGTATTCAAAAATGGTAATACAACACATTGATAATAGAAAAATGTACCCAGAATCATTTAATAATTAATTCTTTGCTTTGAGAAAAAATTTACAATAGACTAGTTTTAAATGCACAGCATATCTCTAGGTGGCTGTCTCATGTTTTTAAGTGAGTGGTGGATTTTGGTTGGGTCTGACCTGGCTTCGCCTCACAGCAGACCCAGCCACAGTCGAGTCAGGTTTAGACAGCTCCTAAACAAAGAAGAGACACTGGACGTGAGCCAGCAAGTCACAGCATGGCTCTTCTACAGTCAAAACTAAAACAAATTTATTCTGGTGGTGTTGACTTTTGCCCACAGTTTGAGTAAAAACATGTGACGTTGCAGTGCAAAGCAAAAATAAAGTTAAATAATTACCTCAGGTGACTATTTTTATTTATCCATCCGTCTGCAGCTAAGGGTCTTGTGTGACGTCTCTGCAGTAGGCTCACTTAGACAAAATAAGCCTTTCTTCTGAGTAAACACTGCTGTTACTTAACAATGCTTAATGGGATATCGTGGTTTCACTCTTAACTCAAAACAGACCTTTACAGATCTTAAATAGCACCAAGTGGAAATCAACGGGAGAGTCCCCTGAGACTGGTTGCCCATAAGCTGTGTACTGGCTCTCCCCTTAATAGAGCATGGAGCCGGACGCCCACTCACTTTGGTCCATTGTGACGTAGGAGCAACCAACTCATCAAGAGTCATGGCACTGAAGTGGTAAGACAGCCATCAACAAAAACAATTCCCCTCTTTACTTGGACTGTAAACTGAGCTTTCTAAAAATATTCTCGAGGACAAACTGAGTGGGAGTCCAGGATTATGGTTGTGACGTTTATTAAGAAATCCTCCACTCCCTGCGCATTGTAAAAACATTCCTTTACGTTTTGGGTGGAAAACAAATGGCATGACTATAATGTGGTTGAAAGATGAAGTGATGACTAGCACTTTTTTCTACCACTAGCTGCTATTGTTATTATAGCATTTTTCTATCTGACCACAAATAATTGCCACAGCGCCTATTTGAGTATGTTTGGCCTCTTGTTTTATGTCTTCTGAATTGCTGCCAGCCATTTTACATGCCCTTGTACCTTGTATAATGTCAGTTTTACAATTACAGTAACGACGACGGCTAACTTGCTAGTTGTCAGAAATGAACACTATACAACTGCAATGCAACATCTTAAATCAAGCCGGAGCAGCATTCATCACAGAGCTTCCTGCTCCGAGGCCGTTTGTACTGACAGAATAGAAACCCGCACTTTTCACTTACTAAATAAGAGAGTGCAAACGTGACTTCCGGACAGCCATATAGGATCAGCAAAGGCAGAAAGTGAGCCACATCCTGCGGCTAACAGGAAATGCTAGTTAAATGACAGGTTTTGTAAATGAAGTGCTGAATGTCTGGCCATCACACCCTGTAAATGAATTGTTTGACTAAATGTAACTATCTCTGTGTTTGACATCAGTGTAAATGTGGCACATGTGAAGCCTTTCTTTACATCTCAGCTTTACCAGGTAATTCTGGTACTAAACACTCCCTCTTTATATAAACCAACTCATGTGCCTCAACTCGCCTTTGAGGTAAATCTAATTCCTGTACTTCTGACTCACTTTCCCGAGCTTGTTTACATGCTCTCTTGCAGTCTGGTGTGTTTTCTCTATTGACCTCCTTGAAAAACTAGCTATAATCTGGCTGCTTCATTCAAGAAAAATCACTCCGCGCTGTGACAGTGATTGCTTGAACATGTGCCAGCTCCCTCTTTCCTCAGCATAAGGAGCACATTTAAGTATTATCTTATCCCCTTGTAAAAAATATCACACAGGGCACACAGCCAGACAGACAAGGGCCATTTAACTTGTACCAGACAAGGCTAAATACACTCTCCAATGTCCATGAAAAACAGGCGGGGACTGTGATTTAACTTGGTCTGAATGGGGAACAAGATAAGTGTAAACAATTCAGTAATAGAAGAGAAATGGCTCTCCTCTGGTTTAATGGGGCAACCATCTATAAAAGCAAGGTGGCTTTTTAGGAGACATTGTGGATTTTTTAATCAGAAAATAAATCTTGGTTTAATACATTTTTATGAGACATTCTAACCTCTCCACAAGCAACAAACCATAAACTGGTGTAACAAAGTTACATAACTATAATTTCTACTCTAACCTAGTTTGGAATAAATAAGAGCATCACTAAAAACAACAACTATTACTTCCTCTGTTTCTTTTCAGAGCAATACCATGGAATAAAAATGTTCATACTGTAAAGGATGACGCCCAGACAACAAGTCCAAATAACAACAACACTTAAATAAAGAACGTACCAAACCACTGTCCACCTCTGGAAACTTTGTGCTGACATGGCACTTTAATCTAAAAAAAATGCCATATGTATGTAACGACAGTGGCAAATTAGGCACAATTAAAATAAAATATTCTTGTTTGCTTTTTGAAGATTTTTACATAAAAGATAAGAATACCAAAATTCAGAAGGCACTATGTTAATGCTGTTATTTTCATTCCTTTGTCAATAATAAACTAAATCTCTCAGCTTTATCATTACATATTTATTGCAAAGAAATATTTCAGTTGGTGTGAGTTGACCTTGTTGTCTATTCAAGGGCCCTAGTCTAATTTTGATCCAGACCAGAAGTCAAATGCAGGTTCTTAACAGGTTTTTAAGAATAATTATGAGTTAGACAGTTACGTTACTCATATATTTTAAATCTTATATTCATTTTATTTAGAAGGATGGCAGTCACACACGAAGCCAGCTCAGGGTGTCCCGCCACATCCAGGCCTTAAATGAGACAAGACCTATCACGTCTCTTTTTAGTGAGAGCAGACATTGTTGACTCACTGTAGTCTAGAGGCGCTTAGCCTGCGTCCCACCACAGCTATGCACCGTCTGGCCAGAGCCTCGGAGCAAGGGTGTGCAGACTCACACAAGTCCATGGATGCATGCAAACATCACATAAACAAAGTGGAGGGCACACATACGTAAAGGTACGTAGACACAAACGCAAGCTGGCCTTTTCCCTGCCATGTTGTGGTTTGCTCTTTAATCCATTCATCAGTCACTGCTCTCAAGAACACACATCCTTTCCCTCTTTTAATTACACAGGAGATCTACTGCAGCTTAGCTAATGCTGTATATCCTTTCACATTGGTGAGAGTGTTTGTTTTTGAAGGATTGCTGGTACACCTGTCAGACATTCTTTAATGTCTCTCTGAAAAAAAGCTTAGTCCTACCCAGACTACTGTAAACAAATCTGCAGCACCACCTAATTGAAGAATTCTTTTGACTTAATGTGATGAAGAAACAAGCATGAAGGACAACATCCATCCATTTTCTTCCGCTTATCCAAGGCTGGGTCGCGGGGGCAGCAGTCTAAGCAGAGTCTAGACTAGACTTTCCTCTCTTCAGACACTTCTCCAGCCCCTGCGGGGGAATACCGAGGTGTTCTCAAGCTAGCCGAAAGACATAATCCCTTCAGTGTGTCCTAGGTTTGTCCTGGGGCCTCCCATGGGACATGCCTGGAACACCTCCTCAGGAAGGCATCGAGGAAGTATCCAAAACAGATGCTGAAACCATCTCAGCTTGCTTCTCTTGAAGTGGAGGAGCATTGGCTCTACTTTGAGATCCTCCCAAGTGACCAAACTCCTCACCTTATCTTGAAGGCAGCACACAGCCACCCTGCGGAGGAAACTCATTTCGGCCACTTGTATCTGAGATCTTGTCTTTTCAGTCATGACCCAGAGCTCATGACCATAGGTAAGAGTGTAAGAAGGCCAGGGACTCTGCACTGCTGTTCAGCCCATAAGCACAAATGACACAGGCCCCATGTGGTAAAACCCAGCCAGCCCAGGCATGTGAGCCCCAACCCCAGGTCTGGCTCCAGGGTAGGACCCTGGTTGCAACATCGTGGTCCTTGATTTAACATAATCCATAAGGAGTTCTGAACTGCACTTGGTCTGGACCATTACCTATGACTCGTATGCCTTGGGAGACCCTACCAGGGGCATGTAGCCCAGGATAACATAGCTCCACGGATCATTTGGGCACTCACACCCAACCACCATGATAAGGGGGCAGTTTAAGGAGGGGATCTAGGACAACAGGTGGGGTTATTTCTAGTTTTAGCTTGATATCATGTTTGTCTGTAATAATTTAACTGATTTGAGCATTTGTTATTGGTTTTATTTTAATGCACTGGTGCTAATGAGCTCATTCTGTGTTAAACAGGGTCAGGGTGATTTTAGTTTTAGATTAGTCCTCTGTTTTTAGTTTGCTTTCTGGACAAATAGCCACAACAGAATGGTACACATGGCACTTTGATGTAGTCAGAATACTAATCTAACCTCAGTGTCCAACTCTGGTCCTCACTTTGGTTGCAAAGGACAATGAGAAAAGTGCACGTAGGCTACACCATGTGAGTAGCCACACATGGGTAACCACCCACAGTCAGACAGACAGATAGGGAAACACATAACTGGTGTCTCACCACAAACACATACAGACAAAACCAACTCACCGAGTGCACCACTCACTGTCGTGGCCCTGTTTACTCATGACCATCACAGCTCTGAAGCCGTCAAACCCTTCATTCCACAGATTCCTGTGTCCTGCAAGTTTTTATGAGCTGTGTAGAGAGAAGGCTATTTTAGCTCATTAAAGTGTGAATGATCAAAACCATAGCAAAAAAGGGCATTTTCATGAGGATAGGTTTTTAACTTTCTCTAGAAAAGTCAGCATTTTAATAGATGTAAGTGCAAGCTGAGACACAGGCCCTGAAATGATAAAGGGGCACGCTTGATAAAGACTACTGGACTGAACAAAGGCTGCCATTAGGTTGTTTTTTTAAATCAACACTGCCATCTTTAGACCAAGTGCAGTAACTTCCATTTTAAACAGTAAGCCGATTTTAGAAGGCTACTTCTAATACCTAATAAATTAACAAGTTTAGCACCTGATTATATCCCTAAAATACTACTTCATGTTTTAACAGTAAGCACATAATTGTTGATGCACATGCCTATCTGTAGAGGTTTAATTGTTTTTTTTTTTTTACTTTTATTAAATAACATATTTTTACAATGTATCTATAGTGTATACACTTTTACCTTGTCACTGCTTGTCACCTGTTGTCATCTGTGTTGTCATCTGTGGTGATTGCCCCAGAAATACACAAGAAATCGGTCACATCGTAGTGACGTAATAACTCTGCGCCACGTCCACCTGACAGTTCAATGACAGTTGCCAAACCCACCTCTCTACCATAGCCCAGATTTAAAACTGTAATTACAGAGCCATGCGGAAAGCTACACGCGACGTACTGGTGCTTTTTGGCCCGGCGACGATTCGGCAGTGTTTAAAACGGAGAGGTAAGCATTGGGTTTGTAGTTTACTGTAAAGAGCTGCAGCTACGAAGCTGTCAGCTTAGCCATTGCTAAAAACAACACAAGTTGTGACTTGTTCACACATTATCGTCACTTAGTCAAGGGCTTTTGTTGTTATTGTTGCTAAATCGTATCACTTGATAAAAAGAGTGAGTTTTGTGCAGTCTTGGTTGTTTTGTGCACGTAAAAGAAATATGTAGCCTTTTTCCTATCCGGGATCTTTGCACTTCCACTTTTAATACATCATATTTCTAGTACCTTTTCAGCTGAGCTCGCGGTGCTACAGCGTGGTTCCGCCGCCGCAGGACATCCACGAGAAAGAGATGCTTGACCGGATGTTGCGCGTGGACCACGCAGGTGAATACGGGGCCAACCGCATCTACGCGGGACAGATGGCAGTGTTGGGACGCTCTCAGACCGGACCTCTCATACAGGTAGAGCCCTGCCCTTATACACTGTCTGTGTCTTGTTGTTGTTATTATAACCTTGTGATTCTTTTGTTTTCCTTCAGCAAATGTGGGATCAAGAAAAGAGGCACCTTGAGAAATTTAATGAAATACTTGCTGAGAATAGAATCCGGCCCACGGTGCTCCTTCCTCTGTGGAACATTGCAGGATTTGTTTTAGGTTAGACCTGGTAAAATGAGTTGGATTTAAATTTACTTTTGTTCTTTGGTGTGCAATATGATGTTTTTTTCTTTCTACTTAAACCTACTCCAGGGGCATCTACTGCCATGCTGGGAAAGGAGGGGGCTATGGCCTGCACTGTGGCTGTTGAGGAAAGTATCTCTGAACACTACAACAGTCAGATAAGAGCACTGATGGAGAAGGACCCAGAGAGATATACTGAACTCTTACAAGTTAGTTTGCCCTTGTTTACTCTCTCTCTGAAACACATCAAAATACACTCAATTAATGCTTCAAAGTGACACCCTATGACTAGCTGCTTGGTCATGTGGTCCATTTTATTAGGTAATAAAAGAGTTCAGAGATGATGAAATGGAGCATCATGACACAGGATTAGAGCACGATGCTGAAACTGTAAGTATATAATGGTATATAATATGTAGGCTACAAAAGTATATCTTAATGCTATTGTCATCATATTGAAAATGTATTAGTTGGCTGAAGCAAAAGCTAAATGTATTTTTTTTCTATTAAAGGTACCTGGATACTGGCTCCTAAAAAATGCAATACAACTTTTCTGCAAAGCTGCAATATCTGTTTCTCAGCGTATCTAATTTTCATCAAAATATATGTTGCCTGTGTGTATTTGATTAATTGGAATTCAAATGGTGTCCAATGATGTATAATAAGATAGGTTGTTGGGTTTGCTTGCTGTACAGTATTTGTGGCTAATGTCTTTAATGATGTTTGATACACTTTCTATATCAATTGTAACATCAGAGCATGCCCAAGTAATAAATAATTACCAAAGAAATACCATTAGCCTATATCTAAACATGTAGTTTATCTAAAGCTACGTGTTTGCTTTTTGACTGAACTGTCACTGAAACAGACAAACTGACAAGTCTATGGGTCTGTTGTATTGGACTAATTGAGACAAACACTTTTTTAATGACTTTGTTTAATCATTGTTCCTTGATTAGGTTATTCTTTAGTTTGTCCTCCTCAATTACTGTGCACAGGTTCCCATTTAAGACCTGACCACAAAGAGTTGACACACTTTATGCCAACATTTCTTCCAAAAGTTTATTATAGCCTTTCAGTAGTACATCTTGTTTAATGTGGTTGTTAACAGATTGACACTGAGTATCCTTAAAATGCCTAACTCAACCAAACCAGGTGTGAGTAGAATATAGTTATCATAATGTGACCATGCCAAGTCTCATAAAACCAACTGGTTACATAATGCAACATGAACCAGCTTTAAAAATCTAGCAAACATCATTATACATTATATGTGCTCCAGATTAATAGTGGTGACAGTTTTATAGCAACTGCAACTGTTTAAATAAGGTAACAACAACATGCACATGTACAACTCCATCTTGGGTGATGAAACTACCAGTAAATAAAATAGTGATGGCTCAGTCCGAGTGTAGGTGTTAATAACATTAGATGACACATAAACTTCACATATAAAACTGCATCATTAAACATTAGAATCAGTGCACATTATAATGTAGTAAATATTCCACATTAAAGTTTTTTTTTTTTGCAAATTGTTTAAGTTCTTAGAATAATGTCAAAAGGAATCTGCTGAAATACACAAGAAATAGGCAACAAGAATTTGAAAAGGTAATAAAACATTCTCCAGAGAAAAACTGAGGTTGTAAATTTTGAGATGCCTCAATAATACAAATCTTTATAAGTCATAAAAGCTTTCGGATACAGATTGTATTCCTTCTTGGCTTAGATATATGCAGACTGTCCTTTAACAGACATGTCTTTGGTTTACGATTGCTAATGGGAACCATAAGGCCCATGAAGAGCTGCTGTCAGTAAACTCAGTAATGTATTTGAATTATATGACCATTAACAACAGAATATTCTTGAGTTTATTTTGCAGAAATAAAAAAACATGTTTTTATGTTTCAATGTTATTTTTTCTCCATGTCATTGTCATCATTTACAGATGTAACTGATGGAAATGTACATCACTGATGGCACAAACCACTCCGGTTAAAAAGGACAAAGTGATCCCTCAAAGTCACACGATGCATGTATACCTACTGAGGTAAGTGCTCAGGTTTCTAGAGGCTGCTTTCAAATGGTGTATCCTATGCAGAGTATCCTCTGCCAAGACAGCAACC
Organism: Rhyacichthys aspro; assembly: GCA_036850595.1. NCBI lineage: Eukaryota > Metazoa > Chordata > Actinopteri > Gobiiformes > Rhyacichthyidae > Rhyacichthys > Rhyacichthys aspro. The sequence continues at coordinate 14,432,900 of CM072148.1, read as the reverse complement.
TTAAGGCACAGCAAGTTATATCAGGCTCAATGACGGTATCCATACTCACTTTGAGGATACAGCAGCACACATCTGCTTTAGTTTCAAATTCTTGTTTCACTGAATGCCTCTATGTCATTATCAGCATTTTACTTTGTTTTAAACCCCATTTCATTGTTTTGTCAGAGAACCTTTGACATGATATAAATGTATATGAGACTGTAAACACATAATGCACATAATAACATTATGTTTGTCTAATGAGCTCAGCTCAGTGGACAGTCTTAGTGATAAAGCTAACACAAAGGTTGTCATGTCACCACACATTTATGCATGAATCATGTGCCCACTTATCAGAAAGTGTAATGCCTTGAACCTTTAATAAGGGCTTCTCAGAAGTGAGGGGCCACAGGCTTAAATTGACTCAGAGGAACTTTTTATGTACTCCTGGTTATCCAGGTCAGCTATTCACATGTGAGCTAAAAAACACTTAGACAACGCTAAAAATAGTAAACTCATAGCGTTTTACTGTTCAGTGGTATGTCTATACATAAAAATACCTGTAGTGTGATGTCACAGTGCTGCACAGATGGTCATGTTAAAGTGATTACGTTTGTAGATAGGTTAGATGATTTTATTGCTGCTCTGTAATGCATATATGCATGTTCACATACATGCTACATGTATGTTAAATATTTCGGTTGATTTGGGGGTGTGCACAGAAAGAGCTGTGGCTGTGTGCCTGCATGTCTTCACTGTGTGCTCTGACAACACATGATGTAAAGGGCTGACATCACCTCACTGGGAATCTATGACTTATTGCCTCACATGCACTGCAATTTAGAAGGTTTGTAGAAAGAAAGAAACAAACAAAAAAAAAAACTACTGCAGAAACTACTTACTAAATGAGTGATGCAATTATCTTACACTGTTCATGTCCCTATGCAACATTGTTGACTGCTTTCTCTGCTCATTTTTTTATATGAAGTTAGCAGTGTTAGCTGTATTTCTGATCAGATGATGACAATCTATAGCTGAGTATTAGGTGAGTTGATAGCAGGACATGACCCCTCCACTGGAATCCATCACCGAACCGACAACTTGTTGATACATCCAACATGACTCCAAGGCCACTGTGTTGCTCTATTCTGACACTGGCCTCAAAAACACTATCTGTTTGCCAACCAGAGGGAAGATTTTGCACCATTTCTTCATTATTTTTGTGCCTAGAAATTTTGGCAGATGTGATTAGGAACTGGTAACAACAAATGCACAAGAAATTATGTTCAACAATATGTGGCAGTCCACTTCATTTTATTTATTAGTATCTTCTGATCCAAAAAGTGTCCTAACATCTGCTCTGTTTTTTTTTATATACATAAACAGGGGCAGATTACAGAGCTAACTCTAACATAACATAAACCCAACTCTAAGTGGAACAGTCTGCAACTACTTTTTAAACTCCTACAAACTTAACTCTAGTCACTGCTCTTGAAACATCTGTGAATTGTGTTCTGGTCTCCTTCTCCTCTGTGAAATTTTGCATACCAATTTGGCCTTAAGTCTGAACATATTTTGCCAGGTTGGAGTTGTGTGTTGCATGCCAGTAAGATGAGCATGTTGCAGAACTGCACAAAATGTATTCACTTGTCAGCTGTTGTCTGCTACCCCTGTTACATCAGTGACCACTTTTCCCAAATCCAACACCTTATCCCTGCCATGCACCCCCCCCTTCATCAGTCACACTGATGTATTGGCAGTTTGCAAAAGGTTAACACGCAAGGCCTCTTAGCACTTGTTTTGGGGCTCGCCATGGCTGCACCTGCCTCCTGCAGCGGCACAGCACTTTACACTGATCCCTACTAAGACCACCCTGTCGTCTTCATTGATTGAAAGGAGAACTCTGGCTGCATTACTCAGGACAGAATGCATATCTCTCACCTGAGGCTTGTTTTCATGTGGCTTGTAAAGATGCCTTGTCTATCGCCTATTTATCATGGGCTGCTCTTTGCAGCTATGCCCTCTGCTGCTGGTGACAGTGGAGATTAAGAGTGATGCTGTCACAGATTGTCAAATTACATGCAACATGGCCACAGTGGCTGCAATGTGAGACTACTTCACAGCTTTACTTTATGTTTTGTTATTTTATTGTTAATAGAAAATGTCATTGTATTTTTTTTTTTTTAATGTAATTTTTTGAATCAAGAAACACTAAAACACCTTTGTGGTTGTTTGGCAGTTCACATCCTTTGTGCACCATGTTGTGAAAACAAGAACCAAGCATTTGACTACAGACTCTGGTCTGACCGTCGCTGAAGCTATCAGTTGACAAATACTCTTGCTCGTGGCTGAGCCCTTAGCTCTTGAGTCTAGTGATGACACACATGCTCAGCAGACAAAGTGCTCGGACCACCAGGGCTTTAGGTGTCCTGACCTTGGAGGTTGGCTGTGAAAAATAACAACACAAGAGAAGAAAGAATGCCTCCTATGTTGCACAAGAGGTCAGGCTGTTGCCCCTGTCAGGGTGAAGTTCAACATGTCTCATGAGACCATCACACATTCTGCCACAGGTTATGCCAAATGTTTGCTTTTCAGGGGTAAGAAACAAACATAACAGATTCTCACTTGTGCGTTTAAACAAAACACACGTAATGACTGGGGATGCAGGGCAGGTGTTACTTGTCCAAAGATGTAATCAGTGATTATTGTCCGCTGTGAAAATATCTTAATAATTAACTATTTTAAATGAACTCAGTATCAAAAAGAAAAAAAACCCCAACATAATAATAAATAGTAACAATGCCATTCTGTATTCGTGACATTCAGGTGAAACAATGATAGATTTATGGCAACTTCTTTTGATTTTCAACTATTTGAGGTATCTGTTAAACAGATTGTTGCATTGATTTCTGGGAAGACAGATGGTGGAGTGCATGCTTCAAGACAACAAAAGGAATGAAGAATTGTTCAGCTCGGTAGATCAAATTCACTATAGTGATGTCCTTAGCGTACATGCGTAGGCGCATACAATCTCACTGAAATATGTCAGAGTAGGTTTGTTTTCTGTCTGGACATAGTTGAAAGAGGTTGAAATAGAATGAAATGCTTGAAAATGAGACAAAAATACAAATTTCCCAGCCAATGCAATAAGACAAAACTATCTGACTTTTTCACAGGCTCCTAAATGGTTGAATAATTTTGCTGAGAACATATTACATGCTTATTTATCATACACAACCAGAGCGATCCAATGCTGTTGTTATCATGATTAAAAAACAAATAATAAAGACACAAAAAATTAAAATAAGTTAAGTTTCTGTTTGTCGTTTTAATTGTGTTGGCTCTTAAATGTATTAGACTGCAGTCTTTTAAGACATACTGTATGCTATAGAGAAAAATGTAGATGTTATTTATTGTGTTTATTATTAAACTTTTCTTCCATTTTTGCAGTCCTTGCATCTCTGTGCAGTTTGTCAGGCCTAGCAGCCTGTACCCCCATATGGGCCCATGCACCGCGCCTTTCCAAGAGATCATTATTTACTATGATTGACACGTCAGGATGGTGTGCATTTCATTGATGAGGATTTTACAGTCCTTGGGCTTGTGATCCTTCAGAGATCAGCGGTACGTCACCCCACAGCCATCCCAGAGGGGATCAGAGTCACATTCTCTCTTTCTTTCTTTACCAATAGTAATCTAACTTTTCTGTAATACATGCCTTTGTAGAGCCCAAATGGTGATGGACAGAACATGACATAGGATAATGGTAAGTTCTTATACTTTGTTACAATTTTATCTGATAAATACATTTAGATTAATAGGTATAGTGTCATGGTTAAGATCTTACCAAGATGTTGTTTTCAGAAATGATAAACATAATTTGGTGACATTTATTACAATAGCAAAAACTGGTTAAAATTAAGTAAAAATTATGCTGTTTGATGAGCCTGATGCCACAACCATGATGTCAGCCACCTGTGCTTCAAGTGTGGCCACTAAATTGTTGACCACGTTGTGACCTTCTCTTCATTCCTATGTCGGAAAGTGTTTGAGGTGTGTGCTCCAATGACCCAGGGGTCACATACCACGCTGAGGGTCCATGCAGTTATGCCAACCATGTAGATGTTTAAATCAAAACACTGGTGAACAGAGGTGGACGGTGAAGAGCTTGTTCTGAAGCTATGGTCAGATGGGAAAGTGCTCATGGTGGGTGTGTGCAAGATGTGAACTATGTTGAGGAGAAATGTGTGTTATCTTTTCTCCTCTCCACTGAGCATCCAGGACCTCCCCTTGCCTTGTGTCGTCAGCAGCTTATCTAAGGTCCTGGCAGAAGCTTCAGGAGAAAACAGCAGGAAATATGATCCATATGGTGGCACTATAAAGCTAACCGCTGATTTGCAGTCGTCATCAAAACCTGGTCAACGCTTCATCTCTTTTGACGGTCACCATTCTCTGCTCCACCTGACCAGTGCCTCTGTTTCCACCAGCACCACTCCTCCAGACAAACTGTTGAAGAGCCAAATCAGGTAGGTTCATTATCAAATAGGTTGAAATAATTTAGATCAATCCTCGAGATAAAGACCTTGCCATGAGTTGTGTGTGTGTTTTGCATTTGCATGCTTGAGTAAAAAGTAATATTTTATATTAGATGTAGGCATCTTCTGAAGAGGTCCTTTGGATGAAGCAATTGGTGTCTTCTTGCTTAAAGTTAAATACACTTTGGCATATCATGACCTGGATTAGTGACAACCTTCACAGACATTATTATCTTGTTTGTGTCTTTCTTAGTTATGAAGATACTTGGTCACGTCACTTTTCTGCTGTTGCTTGGGGCAATCTTTTGTCAGAACAATCGCAATGCCAAAGCTGGTGGTAGAGCCACAAAAAAGCCTGGTGGGAACCAGGGAGTGGATGTTGGTCAGTCCTCTACAGAGGTGGATCTTTCTACTAGAAACACTGGAAGCACTACAGGAACTGGCAATAACAGAGGCACTGAAAACAGTGGAGGAACCAGTAATAACAGAGGAACAAGCACTGTAGGAGCTACTGGAGGATCTGGTAACAGCAGAGGCACGAGTGGCCCAGCACCTGGCCAACCGACAGAGGATATGAGGCTGCACTTCCTAAAAAACACCCAAGTCACTTGCAATGATGGAACAGCAGCTGGGTGAGACATGCTGCATCTCCTGCCTTTCTCCCATCCATCACGTCATGTATTTTCTTACTTCTGCCATTTCAGGCCTTCTAGCTATTTGTTTGTCAAGTTGTCCATACATGGCTATGTTCTGTTTACCATCCCCTCATTCCTGTTTATTTGTGGTTCCAAAGGTTTTACCTAAAGGAGTTCAGAGGAAGCCGTCGATGGCTGTTATTTCTGGAAGGTGAGCATTCAAAAACTCAACTGGTTAATTTAGCCGTAAAGGTCAGCTTGTTTTGGCGCCACAACCCCCACAGGAATTTTGATGGGGATGTCATCTTGTCCTTTTTCGGTTGGTGCTTGTCATTTTGGTATACATATTGTTTGTGCTTTCACTAAGAATGTTTACAAGCATTTTATTACAGCATTATGATATATAATTTTTTTTTGTGAGAGAACAATGATGAAAGATCATCTGGGTATTTTGCTGCAGGTGCATCCTTTCCCTCACCATACCCCATAGGTGTGTGTAATGGGCTCAAAAGGGGCTCCTTCTATAAGTGCCGGATATGACAGTCTAATATTAGTGTTAATATTTTTAGGTGGTTGGTGCTGCTACAGCAAAGAGACCTGTGATTCCAGATACCAAAATATCCCTCGGTTGATGAGCTCATCGGTGTGGCCCCAAACAAAGAGAGGTGGGCCATGTTTTATTGTGTGACATGCATTTCTGCATAGAACTTATACAGTGGGGCATTCTCTGATTAAAATGTATCTATTTACAGGAAGTGGTATATTGTCTTCTCAAGCAGATGAAAATCCACATTGGTATAATACTAACATTGTGTAAGTATATGTTCTTATATCCACAATATCATCAAGTCTCTGTTTAAGATTCCACATCTTTCCCAGATTCATCCCATATTGTTCGAGTGATGTGTGGAGTGGTACAGGACCTGCTCCAAACCCGCCTCCAAGGCCAAGAGGCAGAGAGAGAGAAAAAGACAGAAATGCAAACACAAGTATGTTTTTTGAAAAAAAAGAAAGAAAAAAGTCTTGATTCAATGTTGTATTTGTTCATTTCAGTTTGTTTCATTACTGTGACCCATTTGTTTTCTTAACAGAGGGATTTATTTATCTACTGGCATTTCTCATCATAAAGTAATAGCTATGAAAAGCTAGAACAGTTTAGATTGACTGATTAATATCATTACCAGTGTTTGAAGTATTGTATGTATTTCTCATCAGCTGAGTACACCTTCATGGGATCTTTGATTATCCGTGAAGTCATCAAAGACCTCATCCCTAAAGGAATAAAGCAGGCCAAGGTTGTCATGTTGACTGGTACGAGGTGAGCTCTTTTTAATCTCAGCTGTCAGCCACAGCATTTAGATTGACACTGGTGCATAACCTTTATTTAGTCCCAATCCCAAGCCATGCCATAACAAGAGACCTTTTTTGGATGCATATTGATTCATGTAAGCAGTAAGGATGTTAGCAGTCAACTCCGAACAATTACATAATCCCTATTGAAGCACTACGTTCTGTAATTGCAAACTTTACATGGGTTACACAACAGTATTACTGTTAATTAAATTCACCCTGCACTGTTTGCTTCTTGGCAGAGATTATCCAAACTAAAAGCCAATTATTTATTGTCTTGTTTGCTTCTCTGCAGTGCTGGCGGGACAGGTGTCTTATTGAACATTGACAGAGTGGCCAGTCAGCTGGAGCAGCTCGGGGCAGAGGCTCAGGTCCGAGGCCTAGTGGATTCAGGATGGTTTCTGGAAAGTAAACAACAGCGATCACCAAACTGCCCTGAGACTGTATCATGTTCACCTGAGGACGCTATAAAGATAGGACTCAGGTAAGAAAAAGTCTGCTGTATATTCTTGTCAATTAAATACTCTATTTAAACTTTTATTGCATGTCCCCATTTAATCACTTCAGATTGTGGAATGGAGTTGTGCCCGATGGATGTCGGCAGCTTTTTAAGAAAGGAGAAGAATGGCAGTGCTTCTTCGGCCACAAACTATACTCTACAATGACATGTAAATAAATGTTAATGTATTTTTTCACATATGAATGCACCTTAAACTGCCATCATGAATGCCCAGTTTTCCTCTCATTTGTCTGTATAAGTGAGCAGTAATGTTAGCAGCCCTTTGCCTAAATGTATTGTATTCAACGTATTGTTTTTATCAAATGTTTCATGTTGTGTTTCTTGTAGCACCTTTGTTTGTGGTGCAGTGGCTGTTTGATGAGGAACAGCTGAGAGTGGAGAACATCTATATGGGAGGGCAGCATATGTCTCAGGAACAATGGCAGTACATACAGAACCTGGGCCGGGAGCTGAAGAACTCTCTGTCTGACGTCACGTAGGGTCACAAAAACTTTGACTTAATGACTAACAATAATGATAACACCAATGTTAGAGATCATAAAATCTAATCTCTGTATTTTTGTTTTAGGGCTGTTTTTGCTCCATCTTGCCTCTCACATACAATGCTTACTAAAAGGTAAGGTCAAGTATAGATACACACAATACAATTTACTTTTGTAGTAGCCTAATCTCTATATCAACAAAGAGGCTCCCTTGATTTTATTTATTGACAAGGCACAAATTCACAAGTTTGTGTTTGTTTGCTTACAGATCTGCCATTCATCTCTTTCTGTCTTTTTTTACAGCAAAATGTATAACAGCAACTTAGCGCTGTCAAATAATGTTTTTTTTTTTTTTTTGGTAAATTTTTATACATTGTTGCCTCTAACTTGTTATCTTAACTTGGTATGTGTGTTGCTTTTTAGTAACTGGATGACATTTCAAGTTAAAGGCACCTCTCTGCCACGAGCCTTGCACTGCTGGGACAAGAATCTGGAGGCAACACGTAACAATAGAACACCTGCCAAAGGCTGCCCATTTCACCTGGTGGACACCTGTCAACGGCCCCAGTGCAACCCCACTTGCCCAGCCCTGGTGGACCAGGCAACCCAACAGGAGCTCACTTTGCTGCAGATGCTAGTAGCCATGGGCCTTGACCTCCAGAGTCTAGGCATAGATCCCCAAGAAGATGCTGACTCCTTGGTTAGCATGGTTAGCAATGGTGGCTAGGTTAAAAAGAAGAGAGCATGAAGTAGCCATACATAAGCTTGGTGGTTGAATAAAATATGTTAAAGATTTAATGTAACCATAGACATAGAACAGTACTTTACGTTGTGCTGCTAGGCATTCCATTATGCTCCATGTGTCTGTCAAATGGTGATTTGGCTGGTGGTATATGACTGTATGTTGATGGTGTAGCTCTCCCTCTACTGGACACAAGACACGAGTTCTTCATTTCGTCAATCGTATGTAATTTAATTAATTGCACAACAAAATCAGTCTCAGAGCATGTTGGTAGAAATGATATCCATGGTGCATATAGTTTTCAGCACTGGGATTTGTTTTCATGAGAAGTGTTTTAATAAACTGGTAGTATTTAACAAGATTTATTCCTGTTGATATATTTGAACTCAATAAAAGGATTTGACTTTGAGAGTGTAAAATCAATATGTGTTTATATTTCTTTATTCACAACAATCATGTTACTCAGTGTGAAATATACTTAAATATAAAATGTCAAAGGAAAAAAGGGGAAAAAAACAAAGTTTATGTCCTTTTACATGGCATATCCAATGAACTTGATGAAAGATATAGAGACCAAAAGGCATTCCCATGTCGTTACGCTTACAAGCTGCCCAAAGGCTCAAGTGCGGCAATTGAAACTCTCTCACAGGGGGCGCACTTCGACAGTGATTAAACATTGTCATAATATATAATATGTTTAAAAACTCAAGGAATATATTTTACGAACTATATGTAAATAGATTGGCCATCCTACATAAATTTAGTATGTGTTTTTTAACAATTCACAAAAAATCGACAAACCTCTCATCTAAGTTTATATAACCTAACTTTTCTTTTACTGTAATTTTACCATGACCATAAATAACTGCAGTTAGAAAATGTATTTTGTACGATGTAAAATGTTCATTAATTACAGTAAATAGTTACTTTACGGAGCATCTCGCCTTGAAAAGGGATCGGATTTTTTTTCCCATAATGCACTGCAGATTTCTTCTACTTCCTCTTTCCGCCATATTGCAGAACCGGTAAGATGTCTCTTTGCACTACCACCTTCAATCTTTTAATTATCTCAAGCATCAAAACATCATTTAACACATTAAACTAATCTGATGGAAGGTGGTGCTTCGATGAGTGTCTCGGGACGATTATTGTTTGAATAGATGTGAAAATATAATGTCTGAGCATCACATTTCACTTCCCAACCTCTTCGCTCGGCCCTAGCGTTCGTGCGTTCAAAGCGCTTTTCTGACTGCTAGCTTCAAAAGCAAAGATATTCCTTTTCTAGGAACTAACTATTCAATGACCCCAATTGTCGGCTCGAAAAAACCTTGTGACAAGACCTGTTTGACTATAACAATGCTATGCACTTCGGCCAGTGTTTTAGCTCAGCTATGCTAGGTAACCGATCATCCTGAGCGTCTGGAGGACCATGCTTCCAGCGCAGGATAAAATGTGTTATTCAAGAATAAACCTATACTGCACTTGACAAATAAGATGTCAACCTAAATGCTGTTCTTTGCTTAATTGTGGAACGTACTAGATTGACAGCAATTGACTTGTATGTTGGTGATAGACCGGCGTTTCTGCATTCAGTATGTTTTAATTTAAATTTAAGTTACTTAATAAATTTAAGTTGAATTGATCTGGGGCATTCTTGTGTGATATTATAGTGGTCATGTTGTACAAATAACCAGGCCTCTTGTAAAACCACTGCATCTCTCATGTTAGGGTTTGGTCATATAACATAACTGGATTTTAACAGTTTCTCAAATGTTTTCTTTCTTTTACTTTGTTTCAGGCATCATGGTGCGCATGAACGTTCTCGCCGATGCCCTGAAATGCATCAACAATGCTGAGAAGCGTGGAAAACGCCAGGTCCTCATCAGGCCCTGCTCCAAGGTTATTGTGCGCTTCCTTACCGTCATGATGAAACACGGTAAGCACCTTTCAGACCAAAATCCATGCCAGGATTGTGTCGTGTGTTAAATTCTTTCGTTTTAACTTTTTCAATGGGTTGACAACTGAACCAGAAATTGTAATCCATTACCGCTATGGGCTGACTGGCAGTTACTTAACTTTTCAGCTCTCTCACATGGCCTACAATCTATAATGGTTTTAAGGCGGTTGTAACAGTAATTATTGTTCATTTGGCCACACAACAAAGTGCTAAGATACAAGTCTTTTCACCTTAAATGTGTCTACCTTAAACTATACCCATGTGGCTTCGTCAAGGATTTTTATTTAATAACCTCAATGAGTGAGAATCTCCAGACAGTTCAACCTTGTCTGTATTACAGGTTACATTGGGGAGTTTGAGATTATTGACGACCACAGAGCCGGAAAAATTGTGGTCAATCTCACAGGCAGACTGAACAAGGTAAGAACTGACTGTATTACATGTAATACTCATTTGACCATAGATTTCAACATGAACAGTCTAACCTTTTTTTACCTTAATCCTGTGTTTTCTACAGTGTGGTGTGATCAGCCCACGTTTTGATCTTCAGCTCAAAGATCTGGAGAAGTGGCAGAACAATCTGCTGCCCTCAAGACAGTTTGGGTGAGAATCACGTTCATCTTTTTTCAGCTGTGATCTGTGTGTAGTAGAACAGTTTCTAGGCCTGATGCTCTGCTGTGCCTGTATGCATCTTCACTTTTTGGTTGGTTCATGTCTTGATTAGTGAAAGACTAACTGTCTATTACTGTTGCCTCATCAGCAGTTATTGCCAGTGCCAATTTGAGAATTTTAGTTCGATAATGCTCAAAGTAGGTTCTCATGTCATTCAATTGGGTGGGGAGCCCCATAAAGATGGACTGGGATGGTGTTTTACTGATAGGATTTGCATAAGTGAGTGAATTCAGTTTTTTAGAAACCTCCAAAATCCTCTAGTTGTTGATGATTAGTGTCTTAACTCTTCTCCTGATAAAGATCTTACTTCTCCTAGGTTTGAGCTGGCTACGTCTGGTACTGTGTTTAAATGGAGATTTAAAAAAAATCGATATATTCAAGGGTTGAGTGGTAAAATATTACTGTGTTAAGGAACCGCACCTCTTGCCCCCCAACAGCTTAGCAACCTTTTTTATTAAACTGAATCTTGACCAACTCACCACCACAAAATACTAAAGCATTACATCAAAATGAAAGTTCAGAGCCTGCTTTTAACTCTGTGTGTAGTGTTAGACTGATGAGATCCCACAATTATCTCCATCTCTTAGAAAAAGCTCACGAAGATGAAGCCTGCAATGACAATGTGACATGAACAAATGGCATTTACAGTGTTGCTTACAACTCTACTTAAGTCTTTGTGACAACGAATGACAAGTTTTAGGGATAAACTTGCATTAGAAAAGCCAAACCAAAAACGATCTGAGATTCTGTGGTAGGAATCCCAGATATTTTATGATGAAATAACCATTAAACGTATAAGAAAATATAGTGCTCTTTGTTTTTGCCATGTGCAGCCCGTGCTGTTCAAAAGTATTGCTTTCTGAAAAAAAAAATCAATTATAAAAATCATATTTCTTTGCATGCTCACATCACCAGCTTTTCCAGAGTTGCTCTGATGCCCGCTTAAAAAGGACTAACCATTAAACAGGTTGAGTGTCAGACAATGCTGCTGTGGCGCCGTTCCTTTCTGTGTGTATTCAGCATTTTCATTTTCAGCAGAGACTAATTTACTGCTGGTACACTTGAGCTGCAGATATGACAACAATCCTCAGTTTTCTTTAACTATTCTAACTATATTATTTAAACACCTGAATATAGTATCAGCAGCTAATGTGGTCATGTTTTTGAAAGTAAAAAAACATGAAAGTTGTGAAGGATAGGGAAACTTGTATAAAGCACATCCTCATTAGTATTAATACTCAAGGTAATGGTAATTGCCCCGCTGAAAAATGAAAATTAAGATTCTAGCAGCCTGGATGCTCACAGAAGTGATAAGGGTTTCTGTTGTAGGCTGTCTTTTACATTCATACAGTGAGTCTAAGAAGTATATACTTATGAAGTTTGTTGTTGCATTGATCTACAGCTGTTTTGTTGTGGTTATTTTATTGTGGTTTTGCAGCATTACATATTGTTGAGCTGTGATTCTCAAACTGTGGTAGGGTACCACTGCTGGTACACTGGCTCTCTGTGCTAGGAATCTCAGATGTTTTATGATATAACCATTAAATGTATAAGAAAATATAGCACTCTTTGTTTTTGCCATGGCTATTCTATGTTATTTACTATACCGCTAACTGTTTGGACCCTTGGAAAGCTAAGAGATTCAAAATGTGATTTCAAAAGAAGAATAATCAGATATATAAAGATATGGAAAGCAGCACCGCATAATCATCACTTCATATAGATATTAATTTGTCTTTGTTTCTGTATCCGTGTTAGTATTTTGGCCTTTTTACGTGGAGTGAATGATTTGTTCAAAGTGAGCCTCTTTGTTCTGAAGATGGTGTAGTCAGTGTCAGAATGGGGTGTCTCAGGGGCTCGCCTGGTTGGTTATCGGAGTTTGATTTTCAGGACTCCCTGTCACTCTTTCATTTTCTGAATAGTCTGTCATGGGCAGAATGCCAAAGTACCTTAAAGATCATTTCAGCTACCACAATCTCACATTTGTCGCCTCTACAAATCAAGGGATTCTGTCACTGTACAAAACTTTATATCTAAAATCTAGAAGTGTGACTTTACAATTGTCTGTTTAAATGCCATTTCATAGTGAGTATTATAAAAAGTTACAAATGTAGTGTCAGGAAGATGTCTGAACATACCCATGGCTCTGTTTCCACAGATACATTGTGCTGACCACCTCAGCTGGCATCATGGACCATGAAGAGGCCAGACGGAAACACACAGGAGGCAAAATCCTTGGATTCTTTTTCTAATATGTAAAAACTGCAAATAAAAAACCAACCAAGGAAAGCTGTTGGTCTGATTTATTTCATGTCTTTCAATCTTGGCAACCACTGAGTCAAACATTGGGCTTCATACTCAACATGACTGAGCAGGTACATCTCATCGTATAGATCAAAAGTCATTTGTGATATTGCACTAGGGGGCTTTAAATGTTTTTTGAGGTTTTTGTTGTAATTGGATGTGACAGAGTAAATGATGGAGCAGGATTTTAAGTGATGTCTGCAAAATATAAAAGTGCAAGTAGTTTATTTTAGGTCCTTCACCTAAAAGCCCTTGGTAACGTATAAAACATTCAGAAATTGTTCTAAAGCTAATGGGCACATCTATGTTGTCGCAAAGGTCCCCAGTGGCCTAACTACACAGTTGGCAGCTTGTAAAAAGCCATGGCTTTTTGCCCTAGCAAACCTCAGACTAGTGTGACCTTTCCTGGGATCCTCTGTTTCGCCTTGTGCCCAGTCTCTTTGCTGTCTGCCTGCTGACCTCCTGTTAGACTCAGATGAGCGGTAACAACCTGCTAATGCATCAGCTCTGTCCAAGTGCTTGAGAGCTTACAGGCTGCATCCTTCTCTCATGGGTTTGCAGCACTTAAACACTGCCTTGTAAAGTGGAAAAACAACTTGCTCCTGCTGAAACCAAGCTCAGAGTTCAGAAGAGCTGTGGCAATGGACCCTTATAGTGCTTAAACCCTTTTGATGAGGCTGCATGGCTACACTGCCATATAAAAGGGCTTGAAAGCTTTAAGTGACTGCAGCTTGAAGCACTCTTGGCAGGTCTAATTTCCATAATCTGTAGTTTGCCAAAATGTATCTTGCCATTAAATAGCTTGCATTTGAATGCAGCTCTTCCTGACAAAATAGGCTTGGTTCAACACGTAACAGTGATGGAGCATGAATGGTTTTAGTTATTAGATATTTAAAATGAGGAAGCCTATTGAACTATTTAAGCCTACTCCTCAACCTGTTGCCTACATGTAAAACAATTTACACAAAACCTAATGGCTTCTTATAGTGAAACGAAGACTCAATGAGCTTTCCCACTTTGAAGAAGCCAATGCAAACCTATCCACTGCCTCAAATTCCTGGCAGTAAGCAAACATTTTACAGTTGACGCAGGGGCTCTTGTGTAAACATGACAGCCATGTGTTTCCCTCTTATCTCAGTAAAGAAAGACGTATGGAAAATTTATCGGCTGCTTGCCATGACACAATTTTATGGAGCCTTTATGTCCATCTGTGAGAAAATGTGCAGTTTTCCAGGGAACCACTTGAGGGCAGTAGGAACATGGCTCATGGTGGCTGGTCCTCATAACGCATTCAGTGCAGGGACAGTTGGCAAGCAGCAAGACTAATTATGATTGATTCACAGATAACAGTATTAATATTGCAAAAGCACCAAAAGTATGAAATGTGGATTCAGTCAAAAGAGAAATGGAGAGAACTCTCAGCCCCACATTGTCTTTTGAAGGCATGAAACACTTCACAGAGTTTGCACAGAAGCTCGGTAATGTAGAAGTGAACTGAGCCAGTGCATTTAGAGAAAAGGTGTAATATGTTATTTCTTTTGAGTACAGTGGGTGTTTTTGGCAACCTGGAGTCAACCTGATGAGCATTTAGCTACTACAGGCTTCAAAGATCAAGAACAAACACATAAACAGTAGCATGCCGTGCAACTGCTGTTCACTTAAAGCTGATGCAAGGAATTTTGTGTCACCGTGAAATCTAGTAGATAAAACTTGATAAGACCCTTTTGACATCTATAAGGCTTGATAAGGCAACCACTGGCCAAGACTTTATCTAATAAGTGAATTTGAAGCTGAGAACTGCTTTCATGGTTGGCTTGGTAGGCTACTGTGTTTAGTATTGTTCATTTAATTGTCCTGAGAAAGTCTGCATACTACACCTTTAATGACCTTCTGTAAAAATTTGAAGAATTTACATCTTCCAATATTAAGGTGAAACACTAGAGCAATTGCTGATATGTGAATTTCATATTAGATTACTCCTGCACATGAAGGGAGCGAAATATACAGATATTCACCTTTGAATCATTATAAACACGGCCACGCAGGCTTACACGGTACTTTCTGGATGTCTCTGTACAAATGTGAACACATTTATGTTTTCATACTAGTGCTGTGTGAGATCATATTCTGCTTGAGATTCACTTCTTCTCCCAGCCATGTGATTTATTCCTGCACCGAACGCGGCCTCGACAGGCACCATATCTACAAAGAGCCCAGGAAATTCTGGTATAAATGGTGACCAGCTGAGAATAAGATATGAAAATGTATCTTTTGTAGCACGCTGCAGGAAGACTGTTGTCTCCAACCAATCCAAATACATTCATACATTCCAAGGTGAAATAGAGGGCTGTACATTGTCATATGGCTATTTCTGCGATAGACTTATCTCATGTTTTCTCTCTTTGCTCTATCTCTGTATATGCCTTATTTGCTATGGCGAGCTGGGAGGTGGGAGTAGTGGGTGGGAGATGTGTATTCGTTGGTTGTGGGGGAGTCTGGTGTGCATATGATGAATGAGATAGTTAGGAAGCAGTGAATTTATAGCAGTGAATGCAGCCATCCATTCTTGGCCTGCAGTCTCTGGCTGTCCTCAAGGGCATCCTGTTTCTCAGGGTCCCATCTTTGGTAGTAGCAGGGGATCCTACTGCTTGTACTGCTGCGGCACAGTGGGTAGGTGACACCCACTGTAGGTAAACTGCCGCTGCCTCCCCCCTTTCCATGTTAAGCAGTGGTTAATTAACAGGCAGGGAACACAAGCTGTTAATGCACATATAATAACTGCCAGGCCAAAAGGTGCCACAGAGACACTGCCTTTATTAATTAGGCCTCTCATTTGTCAGCCATAGATCACCTTGAGCATTACTGCACTGTTAGCCTCCTGTGCATGATGTACAGTATGCCCCGCAGTAAACCACAGCAGCAGAAGTGATTACAGTTCAGACTAAAATAAATAATGAGTGAGGATGTAATTATTTTAATATGCCATTATTGTATGTATTGTCATCACACAGTGTTGTACAAGAGGCCTCTGTGTGTGTTCATGGACATACAGGACTAAAATTTTACTGAGCCAAGACCACATCATTTTGGAGGCTCACTTTCATCTTCAAATGCAGCCAAAAAACATCACAAGTTTGTTTTTTTTTCTAAATGATCAAGATCATGCAGTTAGTTCATATACAATGTCCTTAAAGAAAACAATGACAGTCTTTGTGCAACACTAAAAATGTATGCATCTTTATACCAGCCAAATATAACAACTGCAGACTCCAGGCTCAGGGTCCACACTTCAGACAGACACACACAACATTGAGAGAACACGTTGCTCCATCACCCAAATCCAAACTCTATATTACATCTGTGTATTTGTTTCTTGTCTTTGCTACAACCTCTCAGCTTCTTTTGCATTAATGGACATTTTATGTTGTTCACTCACTGCTTCAGGCTCCCATCTGCCCTAGTGTCCCAGTCACTTTATTATTCGCAGGTGGTGAATCATCCTCTTTAAGGTTGAATATTTGCTGTAAATATCTTAAAAAATAAATCCCCCCTGAACACGAGCACACTATTTACAAAGATTATGAAAATACTTGAAATAAAACAGGGCTTTTAGCAAGCCACGGATTTTGTAAACCAAATCTGCTAATACCTTCAACATGACTCCAAGCATTCTGGGAATTCAAGGCCATAATGGAATAAAGTGATTACTTCGTGTATGTTCCTATCTTTTGAAAGCAATGATAGCATGAGCAGAGCTTGGCACCACTCATCTACTTTACTCTGCATTTCGCCACATCAGATCTGTAGAGTACCTGCTGCTTTTTGATGTCTTTCATGTATTTAGCTATGATTGTATGTATTGTATTGTATTGTATATGCTCATGTGTAGAATACGTATGTGTATATGTTTATATGAAAGGGGAAATATGAAGTCTATAAAGGGAAGTGGGAAGTAAATCTGGGCCTTTCACTTCTTTTGATACACAGAGCAGCTGAAGGTTTGAAATTTAAAGAGAAGGTAAAAAGTTGGCATAGTGCTTGGTAAAAGGCATCTTAAAAATGTATACATGAATTTTAAACAACAACATGTCAAATGTTTAATATGGATTTTAAATACTCTTTCTATGCCTTTAAGTTTAAGCAAATATGGCCACAGGACAACTGCCTTTCCCCTTGTTTAGAGTTTTGTCATTTTAATGTGTTTATTTGGTCTGCCTCTTGTTTATATTTGTATTTTTTCATCTAATATTATCTGGTCTGTAATGCAGAGGCTACAAGTTAACCCTTACCTGTTCATATTTTGGGGTAGTTTGTTCTTTGTACAACTCTTATCTAAGTATCCTAATCAAAACAACCCTACTTTTAAGTGTAGCTCATTCATGAGTTTGAATATTGTTAAAATATAGTTCTTGATCCTGCGTCCCAAAACAATATATGGAACAACCATTCTTATTTGACAAAAAACTTGAATATACATGAAATATAGTATAACAAAGTTAAGCTTGACACAGATTGATGACACACCTTTATAATGAGCAGAAGCCATATCTTAGGAAAACCTTTCCTGCCTCCATGTTTTGGGATGTTTGGGTAACTGTGTTAATGCCCTCTTACACTGTTTGAAATGACATCAACTACCCAATTACATCACCCTGTTTATGTGGGCAAAGGGAACAATGACTGCTTTGACTGTGCGTTTAATCGGAAACAGTGAAGAACATTCGTGGTCTGGAGAGCCAATGGCAAACACGACTGTAAGCATACAAGTGATCTTTGGCACACTTTAGTGCATTTGTGTTTATGTATTTATGTGTATTTGACAGCAGCAGAGAGGCAGCAGCTGTAGGAGCCACAGGGGCCCTCGGGCACTACATAAGGCGTCACAGCCAACTGGATGCCTCGGGGGGAGGTCAGGATCTGTTGATGACTTCCAGAGGCAGATGAGAGAGAGCAAAAGAAATGGATGTCTCCCAAGGTGGCACAACACATTGTGCCATGCTCCAGTGTAATTAACACATGTGCAGGGGGTGTGCAGTATGAAGGGTAGCTGTCTCTCAGATGAAGGGCGCTGTTTTTTGTGAAAACATACGCCATCAATTTGTATAAAAATTGACTTATCAAGTATGTGTGTGTGAGGAGCAGATGTGCCCTCTTACACCCACTGCTTTGGTGTCTCACTTATTTAAAAATACTCTTGGCTTTTTAGCTGCGAACAAAAAAATCTGTTTCCTCATTCTGCGTATATAAAGGGTATGTGCATAATTTTCTATTGTGCGTTTATTCTAAAGCAGGATTCATCAACTATATTTGTTCAAGTGCCAGTTTGTTTCTTCAAAGATGCTGCAGGGGGTAGACTTCCAAACTGAAATATATAGTTAAATAAATACATACCTCTGCTTTTAGTTATTCTTTTATTTTATTCGATTTCTTCAAGGTTACATATATTTGTTGTTTTTCCTTCTTGACTGAAAACGTTGATAGGTTATCTGAAGTTGAAAAAAAAACATAAAACAGCATGTTTGATGTTTGAAGATGATTTGTTGTGTAAAAAAAAGAAAAAAAAGAAATTAATTTTGGCTAAATGAACTCTTTCAGTCATTTTTGAGTCATTTCAATAGTTAGATTTATGTTTCAGCTCTACCCATTTTCCCCTCATGTTTTCTGGTTTTAGTTATGTGCTGGATAGAAAGCTATGGGGGGCCAGTTGATGATCACTGTTCTAAAGTGATGGTTGCAGGGTTGTATGTTGCTGTTGTAATAAAACCTGGCCTTCTAAATGCGGCGGATGGCTAATTTTAAGTCAAAATCCAGGTTAGATGTTCCTTTGTGATGCAGCTTTTTGTATGGGGTACTATAAACTGTGAACTGCTGGTATAATGTCTGTTGTCTGTGTAGCTCTGGAATGTGCTGTTTACCACATACAACCTTCATGTGAAAAGTAAAGAGCCAACATGAATATCCTCAATATTACCATTCAATCCTAATGTTACCATTTTGTCATAACGATCCCATCCTTCTCTTGTAAAGACCCCTCACAGACCCTCATCACTTACAGCCTTGAAAAACTACCACTTGGGGCAAAGGTCAGGGGCTGCTGTGATCAGATTGCCGTCTGGCCATCTCTGTACCTTCCTCTCTGCTTGGCGGCATCCATATTGATTTGATTAGTTCCTAATTAAAACTTGGCAGGCTGGGCTGGGCACAAAGGAGATCGCTCAATTAACGGGGTGTCAGGCAATCTAATTCTCTCTATGTCACTTTGTCTTTCCTCTCTTCCTGCTCTACCACACATCTCCATTCTGTTTAATGAGTATAAAGGAGGAGTAAGAAAGGGAGGGAAAATAATGCTCTAACGGAAAAGATTGAGCCCATCCAGCCCTTAAGCTAATCTTTGCTTAAAGATGAGGTTTGTACATAAATGCTGCCTGGCTGTGGACATCTTTTAGGACTTGCTGTTTACAGTGAGCCTTGTACCTTTTATCCTTGTGATAAAGTAACACTCGAGCTGTTGTGAGAACCTTGAGATCCTCTTTTTGTTTCTAGAGACAACCTATTTCCAAAGCGAGTTTCATGTTTTGGTCCAGTTTATTTTATGGTACCACTTTATAGACACTTTTCTAAACTCACAAAGTGCATCTTAGAGGAAACATCTCTTTTCGACTAACAAGCCGCTGCTCTGGGAGGCCCTCTGGGGTTGAATGTGCTCCTCACTGACTTTATCCTTTTATCCAAATAACGGGCTGCCTGCTCTCGAGGATCTTTGTCTGTCTCTGTCTGCAGCCTTCACAGAGGAGCTGACAAGAAGTGGAGCTGGAAGTGTGTAATATGTTTTTTATTGAAAAAAAGAAAAGAAAAAGAAAACCCTTTGAGGCATTGCATCTGCGGCGGCTACAGGTCAATACATAGTAGCAGTAGTATGTGTATGTGGCTTATTTCCGCTTAAAATCCCATACTGTCAAATACAAAGCGCAAAGAGAGTGTGACGTATGAATGTGAGTGTTTGTTTATGTTGTTATCAGTTCGTTGCAGGACTCTTTTCGCTTTTCTTATTCTTCTTCATGTGTCTCTAGAGCTGGCTTCCACATGGACTGGAGCTTTTCAGTAAAAAAAAATGGATTTAGATGTACATACATATGCAGTCAAGGGTGGTGGCTTATGGGAAAAAATTTGGGATGGTGTCAAAAGAATAAAAAGTCTGAGCTGTGGGCAGTTTTTTATACTTTTTCATGTTTATGTAACACACAAATGCCATTTTGCTGAATTTATAAGTCTGTGAGGCTGCAAATGAAGTGCACCTCCCAAACTAACACCCACACATGCTCTAACACTCACCAGCTCTCCTAAATGTCTGTATTGTTAAGCCTGGCTGTCATCATCTTGCTGCTCCTGGCAAACTGGACAGGGCCTGCATTCATTAGTCAACTTCATACTCTTATATAATATTTACAAGCAGCATTTTATGTGACTGCAGAGACCTGGGAGCTCACACTGAAGCTTGGTCGTGGCTGCAATAGCGGGAGAGCACGTAGCTGATTGACTGAAGATTTTATACCATTCTTCCATTTTGCATTAAAAATATCAGGAACTGCCAGCAGTGGATGCCAGCGGTGATCGCTCATAGGCTGGCACTGATTAGCTCTGAATAAGCCTTAATGGCAACCTGGTGTGTGGTGTACATAGAGGGCCATTGTCTGATGACTCACTGCAATCTCGGAGGATATCCGCAGGACATGTACGGATGAAGCAGGCAGATTATTCCTATTATTTATACAAAGAGCACCTATAGAATTCATAAGTGCTGTATAGAGCTTAGAGCTGTACACTCATATTAGTAATACAGAGTAGCGACTAATCAATACACATCACTGAGATTACTTTAATTGTTACTGTAACTAAAATAGCAATGCCTATAGAGCTACACCGTCAACAGGAGTGGAAAATAATGTTTTGCAGGACTGTGCATTATTCATAAAAAATTTCAGTTATGGAGACAGAATTTACTGCCATGTTTGTAAAAAGGTCATAGGGGATGGTGAAACGACAATGATAACAAAGAAAGCTGTGGCTATGTAGCTAATGCTAATGGGAAGAAAAATAAACCCCATAGCTTTATAAAGCATTAGTGGGTAAGGCCTTTTCTCTCCAACCTTCAGTCTTACATTTGAAAAAGAAGATTTGAAAGCAACCAAGGGCAATGCTTTCAATGCACATTATAATCAGTTATATAGATTAGCCTGTAGACATTGTCCTGGTTTTTTGATGTATGTTGTGCAGTTCTTGTTTAAATCAAAGGGCACCATACATATAGTTTTTCTTTCCACTTCATGTCTTCTTACTCATTTTACTAAAATGTTGGATGTCTCTAAAAGTCAGGTTGTGTGTGACAGAGAACAAAGTAACATGAAGGATTAAAAGAGGATCTGAAGAGTGTGAGTTTAAAGCAGTTAAAAAGACAGCCTGGTGCTAAAGGAGAAACTGAGATCCCACAATCAGAAGTGTGTGTGTGTGTGTGTGTGTGAGGTGACAGAGAGGGATGGGGACATGGGCAGGTCCTGGTAATGAAGGACTGATAAGTCCCTATTTCAAGGGCTTGGGTTAATTGTGCCTACAGATAAAGGGTAATAAATTGTAACAGGGTAATGGCAGGAGCCTGGACTGGCCCTGTTCCACATTCATCATGACTGGCCGGGTCCAGGAGCCTCGAGAGCATGCACAACTCCAAGGCAGGTAGCACCTGGCAAGGAGTAAGGGTGGAAATGAAACCTCATAGGACAAAACGCTGCAGAGACAGAGGGAGGAAGAAGGCAGTTTTACTAAAAGTATAGGATGAAATCTGCTGAAGGTGCAGGTAATTTCTTTACATTCAGTAGTTTTGTATAATGAACTTGGGATAGATTTACTGGTTTACACCAACAGCAGTCATCACAAATAATGTCATTCTGAATTTTTGTCTGATAAGATGCTCTCTGTATCACATTGATCCTTTAAAGACAAAACACTGGTACAGTTTATAACCAGTCTGTTATGAGTAGGTTAAGAACAGTCTAGTCTTTTAGTTTGGAGATATTACACATCATTTTGGTAGATGAAGCAGATGCAGATCTGTCGCTGTGAGGAGAAGGTCTAATTGGTTAATGCTTGATTTGCCCAATTGGCATCATCTGTTTAATTATTATGTCACAATGAGTCAGTTGATTCTCCATCTGTGTTGCTTTCAGCGAACAAATAACTTCCAGTTGTTCTGATGCAGCTGCACAACATGCTGAAACATATGCAGTAACTATTCTCTCAGAATTGGTTAAAATACTGTGTACTGTGCATATTAGTGAAATGTAGTTGCTTAAGCTTTTTTTTCTTAACAGTTTTGAGTAGTAGTCGAACCTTGGACCTACAACCCATGTAGCTAGTGATGCTAATAGCTGGTAATAAGGCTTCTTAAAGGTACACATTAGCGGGTCTGGCTGACCAAGTGGTAACAACAGGCATGATAGAGTAGACCATTATTAATACAGTGTCAATCACACTGCCCATATGGGTTAATTTGCCCATAACTTGTCTTTTTCTTTCAGTCTAATGTAATGAAGATGCATGGACTAAGAATATTAATAGTAAAAAACCTCTGGCATCACACTGTTCATCACACTAAGAAACAATCTCAGTTGTTTCAGGGCTCACAGTACGGCATAACGGGTCACTCATTCACATTGAGACACTGTGGTGCAGTGGGATGCTGGTGTAGCGGCTGAAGAATGACACATCCCACACATTATACAGCAGAGGTGCTCCCACAGAGGAAGTTGATGTCCTCACCGTGCCATAATGACACTCAGCATGCGGTGACATATGATGTGTGTACAAACAGCGAGTGCAAAGTCGAGGCCGCGGTTCCTTTTGACTGTTTTATGTGGGTCACACTCGGCGTACTGGGGCGCAGCGGGGGAGAAAGGACGTTTTTCATGCAACCCATAAAGGGAAGGAAAACAATGCCCTTGAGATGTGACTTCATGTCTCAAAGGAAATCACCATCGCAGAGTTATGTGGTGCACGTCCATGACATTGAACCTATGAGAAAAGTTGTGTCCCATCCTGTGTGCTACATTCACTCACAGTTTACCTTCTGAATTTTATTATTGAATTAGAGACAGTATACAGTGCAAATAAGTAAGTAAGGGACCAAGGGATCAGGGACCAAAAAACAGCATCCTGGCACTTTATATAACAAATAACTTTTCAGGATTTGCACCCAGTAAAGAACTCTGCAACTGCATGGGTTATTTTTATTTTATTTTGTTAGAGAACCACCAAAAGAACCTAGAGAATTTAATGATCATGAGTCAGATTATGATTATTTTCTGCTAAAAAGATATTTAGAGTTACTTTAATATGAGAGACATTGACATTGTTAGGAAAAGTTAGCCATTTTAGAGTTAAGTTGGCAAGAAGAGCATTTCACAGTACAAAGGAGATGACAGCCGAAATAGAGGATAAGAGGAGATGAAAATACAAAAAGAAAAAGGTGAAAATGGAGAATCAACGAATCCTCAAATTCATTTGTTCTCTGTCTCTACCTGGTCGCACACACCTTCTGTCCGCTCCACCAGTCAGTGTTCACAGCTATAAATCTTCGAGTGACATTTTGGCTGGCGAGTGCCACAGAAACATGGCCAGTGAAATGTCAGTGCAGGAGGCAGACAAGCCTGACTTGGGAAGAGGCAGTGTAAGAAGCTGTAATGTCACCACACTTAAGCACCGCCGCCATCAGTCTTCGTGACATTTAGGAGATGTATCCCCCTCGATCCCTCTGGCCACTGTGCACAAAGGAAACATTTGTAGTGGGTACAGTGACGACCTCTCCAGTCTGGGGCTTTCATGGGTTAATCTGATCACAAATAAATATTACCTTCTCTTAAGTGCTGTTTGAAAACACAATGGTCAGCATCTGTCCTCACTTATAGCTCACACTAAAAACGGGAAAGTTGGAAGGTGAGTTTGTGATGTGTTGTGATTGTTATTTTTACAACCCTATTTTACAACCAAGCCATTTAGGAACACATTTTTCACTTTGGTTGATTTGTGTTGCGATTGTCAGCTCCAGCTTACATCAGCAGTAAACCATCCATGAGGACAGTTTGACCTCTGAGGGTAATTTAAAATTCACATCGCATCTTTAAGACTGTCTTAAAACATCTCCTTTAAGAAAGCATAAAGAACATCATAAATGATAACAAAAGTACAAATTTAAGTCACTTGAAATTCTTCCTTCTCTTTCTCTGATGTTCTTCTTTAATCTTCCACTCTGCTGCATGGGGCTTGTATTGATTTTAAATGAATAATTGAGAAAGCTGGCTTAACAGCCCTTCAAATCTCTGTGGTCTCCTCTCATGGTTCTCTCACCTCCTTCCCTTTCGCCTTTCTTCTTCCCTGATCTACGTCCTCCCATTTACCATTGCCTCACTTTTCGACTATTCTTTCGTTCGTGGCCTTGTGACCTTCCACGATGCTGCAGTTTCCTTTCTCATCTCTCTTCTCCTCTCGTGAGCTGCCGATGTGGATCCTATTCTGTGACGGGTTGTTCAGGAGGGAATGGCTTGCTCGCATGGCTGGTCAGCCAGTCTGTGCGTATCATCCGTCAGTGAGACATGCTGTTGTTTTAGAGTTCTGCTGGGAGCTGTCTCCTTGTCTCTGTCTCTTTCTCTGTGGCTTCTCTCTGCCCGCACACACAGGTGTTTGTTTCACTATCTCCACAAGGAACATTCACTGAATACATTTCTAAGCTACTTATACCGACCTTTAAGCCATCACAGATTTTACATTAACTTGCAGTTAGCTTGTACTTATGTGTACAAAAAACAAATCAATATGTCCTTTTTCTGGTAAGAATGGACTGATGCCTTGTCCACACAGAGATGGGTATCTCTGAAAAAGGTTTTTTCTTATTTTGTTTTTTTCTGTGCATTTTGGCTTTTGTACACATGGAGAGTATTCAAGGTCATGGGAAATGCACCCTTTGAAAAACTCCTGCCAGGCACTTTCAGCCAGTTTACCATGTGTATCTATATAACTGAGCTTTTTGTGATGGGCATGTGCATATATGGTAATTACATACACAATATTGGCAGCTGCAGGACAGGGCTTTTGAACAATGTATGAATCTGAAGTATATGCCTATTCATCACAATTAAATCTATACCTGCACCTATCATTTCTGGTCTGGCAGTGAAAATACTCATGTGAACATATAGTCTGAGTCACACTTCAGAATACAAAATGAAAACACATAAAATGTGTAATTTCCACAGTAGCTGATAATCATGAATTTAAGAGGGAAAACTCAGCATTCACTCTCAGTGTGATCTGTATTAGATGTTACAGTTGATGGTGATGTGTATGCACACATGCAGGTGTTTCATGTACAATTATTTACAGTGCCACATGGATTTTACTGTCTGAAATATTCTTGCGTCACTATGACTTTATGTTCACTCACAAAAGGAAAGAGATGGACATAATGTAAAGGTAAAGTGATTGAATAATTGATTATATTTCTTGAAAGCAAGAGATGTAGCAGTGTGATGTGTACCTCTCTCTGCAGACACTTTTCATTCATCTTCTCCATAAATAAATGTATGAATCCTGCATCTGAACTTGCATTACTCCCAGCTGGGTTTCTTGCCAGTGGCCATGTTGTCTGTCGAGTAACAACTTATCTCTTGGTCCGTTTTCTCTGTAGCGCTCCCACTCACCTTGTAGCAGCAGGTGAATAAGTGGAAGCTCTCTGAATGGTCTTCCCTCGACTGCTCTGATCAATGTGGCACGTGGCCTTGGCCCACTTCTCGCTCTTAGCATTAGCTGCTGTTGTTGAATGTCCAACTGCTCATGTTTTTCGACAGCTCCTCATGTAACACCGGCACAAGCCTGTCACCTCTCACTGCTGCTCCCACAGAGTCTAGCATTGAGGCCACTCTTTCTTTAACCCTCTTTCTCACTGTCTAAGACTTGTTACTGAAATATTTAGCATCCACCACAGCTCACATGCCGGCACTGCCTTTCGTCTGTCTTGCTGGAAATGCATTTGCTTGGCAGTATAAGTCAGAGCACGCAGTTTGGAGGTTCTTCAAATCGGATTTGAATGTTAAGGATCTTCTTCTTTGGTGATGGCTGGATGCACACTGTGAAGAGGCAGCATGTTGGCTCTGAAGGATGATGTCATTATACTGTCCACTGGAAAGAAGATAGCAGAGATAAGTGTCATTACCAAGCAGTGGGTGATCAAAGTCTGGCCATTTACATTCAATTTAAATCTTTTTGTGCTTTGATAGTGGCTTTGAATTGTTCCTGAATGCCCCGTTTCAGGTCGATTCTCATCTCAGCTGGAATGTCTCAGCGACCCAATTGGATATTGTTTTAAAAGTCACTTGAATTTTCAGTGGTGCCAGAAATCTCAAGAAGAAATTGTTCCAAATGCATAACAGTAGGATTGGATGACAACAAACCGAGAAAGAGGAAGTCAGCAGAGCTTGTCACATATTCACTGTGTCTGATGAAGGAATACATGCATACCCTTGGGCTGTCATACATTCTCTGAACTGCATGCAGTGTGGGTATGATAAGATTTTTTTGGTTTCAGTAAAAGATGAAGTGTCAAAGTAAGGGCATTGTGACTGCGGGTGAAAAAAGAGGGATAGAGAGACAAACATTTATAATGGTAGCATAAAGTGTGTAAAGCAAACCATGACCAATAGGCTCCAACACAGAAGATGTTCCAGGCTTTAAAAGTAATGAGAAATAGTCATTTTAAATAAGCAGTTTTTGACCATTGTCGTAGACTAGTTAGAATAGAATAGAATAGAATAGTTTATACATAAATTCAGGACTTAGGATTATAAACAAATCTGGCTCCTGTGCTTAATCCTCTGTCTTAACTATACTCTACTAACCTGTTATTACAGGCAGGAGCTACACACTTAAAAACATCCTTCCACATTGTTTTAGAGGAACATATGTGTTAATAAACAAGGAGTTTGCCTGAGAATTATTTTAGAAATTGCATATTTTCTTTTTAAACATTTTAAAGGAATAGTAGGAAGTGCTCATGCATTCAAATATTAGCTCAAGGGCTTTCCAAACATGGAGAAGCATCAGAAATGGTCCATCTGTGTGTTGGCAGACTGGCTGCCACTTGTGGCCAGATGGACACTCGATACTTTCTTGGATGGACACTTGACTTGGCTATTACTTTCATGGATAGATAAAGTCTGCATTGTTTTCAAATGGAAAGCGACTGGGTGAAGTGTGGACATCACGTAGTGCACAATGTCTCTGCTGATAGAGAAATGCTATTCCAGCACTTCCCTGTTAGCAGCTAAAAAGTACAGTTTCATTGTTTAGCTCCATCTGGAGACGCTCTCGCTGCAACAATTGTACAAGTCACTTTCTAAAACATCACATTGTGAGTTTGGCATTCTTTCACACAGTTGTTTTGTATTGTATAGTTTATATATTATGAGATGAAGAGGACATTAAATATTCTGTTCTGCCATTGAGTATTGTGCTGTTCTGTTTGCATTGTTCATCCAGAGGAGGCTGGACTGGGTTCAACGTTAGTTTGACTCCTCAATATTCAAGCTGGATGTGAATATCTTGATATTCCATATCTCAGTATTCCAGGCTACAGGCAGTGAGTTTCTGGTGAAGACAGTTGTCGACTCTTAGATGGCGGTTACTGATTTCAAATATAAAATGTTCCAATGGATTTATACACAGGGAGTGTTAGGAAATAGGCCGTCTGCACCCAATGTGAGGTTAACAGAACATTTTCTACCAAAGCATTATAAATAGCAACCATTGAGGGAGCCAGTCAAAGTTAGATCAGGTGTGAAGGGAAAGATGAAGTGATGCTGCATGTTGTGCTTTAATGACTTGTAGCGAGGTGAGCTTTCCAATGCCTGAGACATACTCATGTAAACGGCATAATAACTGACCCCTACAGTCACACGCTCTATTTTACATGAGCAATAATTCCCCAAATGGTAAGTGAAACAATCATCATGAGTTAAAAGCTAAAAACCATCATCAGTGTTTATCTGCTATTAATCCTAGTAATTGCCTTCCAGTAACAGCAGGAGAGCTTTTAGTGATTCACATCCCAGTTGAGCAAACACAACGCCATGTTTCCTGCGGAGTCTCTCCTCATCTTCTATATCCATGCTTGTAAAACTGCATGCTACCTTTTTTCGCCCAATACCTAGTCACCATTTATGGATGGCACACAGCCATTTAAGCCTGGATTAATTAGTCTCATGGGACAGTAGATTTTCACTGCAGCATTCCTTTGATCATGTTTTGTGAAACACTCAACAGTGCTGCCTGCTGGGAGTCTCTCTGGGGTTGGACATGCATACATAAAGATATGATCAAGAATTTGAAGACTGTCATTTTGGAAAATATTAGCAAAACACCAGCTGGATGCAATCCATATGGCGATATTTTTATGCACAACTGTTCATCAGGGGCTGAATTTATTGCACCACACAACGGTTTGGAGTGTCCCGTTTTACAGAAGGCTATCATTCACTAGAAGTGCTTCAACTTTCTCTAGAGCCACACATTAAAGAGCTCTGGTACAACGTGGGTGTTGGGTGGGAATATCAGCAAGCGAACAATTTGGTGGAAAAACATATGGGAGCAACTAGATGCGCCCACAGTTAATGATGATGACTAGCTCAGTTCAAGGGAGATCTTTAATACTAGTTTGTGTAATCATCTTCAGCTGTAAACTTTAGAAACATGAGTTCAGGGGTTTGAAAACAAAAGAGGTTTTATGCATGCTCCATTTAAGTTGTTTTGCTCATTTAAATCTTACTGCATGAGGTTTATCTTTTGGTTTAAGGCCAGAACGCTTACTACAGCAATGTGCAGTACCACAAGTGCTCACCGGTGGAGCTGGTTGATTTAGAGAGTAGTTACCCAGTTCTAATAATACATAGAGCTTGTGATGAAGAAAAATACCATCTAAATAAAACAGCAACACATGTTAACTCTTTGAATTTTTATTTTCAAAAAGCAGTCAGAGAAACATAAAACAAGCCAGTCAAGTACAACAAATCAAGTCCTCAGAAAAAGGCAGGAAAAATAAAAGTGACAAAGGACAGAAGGCCTGATGATATATGTACACAACAGCAGACATCTTTTTGGTGTTGCAGTACCAGCGAATCAAGTGGCAGATTCACGGTAGTCTTCACAAAAGGTAAAAAACAAACCAAACAAACTAACTACTATTGTAATAGACAGAGAAGGTTCTAAAAGTCAGCTAAGGCACACAGAGCCTCCCCGAGAACAAAATGTAAAAATAATAGGGTGAAAACATCAGTTGTGAGAAATTTGTGCAACAGTTGCTCAACAATACATTCCAGCAAGAATAACAACAATCTGGCATTAGATTTTCTCTGAGAGGCAAAGAGAACAGGGGTGCTGTCACAGCTGTTCAAAACACTGAAAGAGATTATGTATTTGATCAATAAACACCATCAATTTACTCTTTGTGCCCAATTACTGACACCTCAAAAAGCTTTTTATAATTCAGTGTCTTTTTTAAACCACATCTCTATTTACATGTACAATACCCTTTAAACAATACTTCATTACAAAATACCTATGTACATTTTCATCACTGTTAATCATTTTGTAACAAAATAGGACTTTCACATTGATAATGCATCCTTTTCCAAAATCATCTTTGAACGTATGTATATATTAACTGTGATTTGTGTATCTGTTGTTGTATTTGTAACTCCTTCGGTGCTGCTCTCTTTTATCTTAACCCTGGAAATGGTGGATTTGTGAAGGAAAAGGAGATGGCAGTGCTAACTAACACATCTGACAAAGAGGCAAGGTGAACTTGACATTAATGAACAGTAATGTCTGTTAATTAGCCTTTGCTAAAGCGCTCACTTTGCTCACGTGGCGGCTAAACAGTGTTGACAGTCACAAGCTGGATGTGTAATTGGCTTCAGATGGGAGTGATTTTAAAGCAAATATGGGCCTCTTGATGTGTTTGTTGCACAGCTACTACTCAGTGTTTAACTTGTCTGAAATGTCCAAAGATTGTCTTGATGGCTGAAAAGGTACTTCAAATGTACAGTTGAAAAGGTGCCATAACCTGGTCTATTAAATTATTCATTTTGCAATCAAGTTACAATTTAATATTTACTTGAAGTTGCACATTATTGTCACAGCATGAAGATCACTACCAGTCACTATCACTCTGATACTGACAGGATCTGAAAACACACAAAGCACAGTTCTGATTAAGTCCAGACAGTGTCCAGTGGGCTCTACATTGGTGCTGTGTAGAAAATGTTTCCGTTCATATTCTCTGTTTGGTGACGTTGTTAGGTAGCTGAACTTTGACCTCACAGGCCAAGGTGGCTTTCTCTTGTGATGCACTTGGCAAACAGCCATGTAAGAAACCGAGACAAGAAGATCTATTCAGACAGGACAACACGAACTAACACACAGGTGTGGGCCATAGAAAGGTACAGTTGAAGTTTGGGCTGTTGGCCTTTGTAAATAAAGGCGACTTTCTTTACAAAAAATATTTATCATGCTGCCAAGGCAGCGGTGCAGTTATTTAGTCACTGACTAAAAATATCAGTATTAATATAAATTTATAAATAAATAGTGACTCATGGACTCACCCTTGTCACTCACACAATTTTGAGACTTCTTCTATAATTATATACAACATCAAGTGTCACTGAAACAACTGGAAGAAAGGTTAAAAGGTGACACATAAAACAAGAACGAAAGTTTTAAGGTCAACTTGAGATAATAGTGTTTCAAGTTTGAGGCAGTTTTTTAACTAAAACTGTTTGTTCCTTCACCCTCTGCCTGTCACAACATGTTGGTTTTATTAAAGACAACTACACTATGAATGCTAAGTCTCCAAATGTGACAAATGAAGCAATTAAGATTTTAAACACCAAAATATCTACATTAGATATCTATTATGCTCCAAACTGAATTAATTATTCTCAGAAGGCCTCTGTATTTGCATTTTTGTCATTTCCATTTAGCCACAACAGCTCTGATCAGGCACTAAACTGAAACAAACTGAGCTGCTGTTACTTATTTATTCTGCAGATGCACAAACCCCAATACACTTTCACAAAGGGTTTTGAAGTAGTGCGCTTAAACAGAGCTGCTCTGTTTAAATAATTTTTAATGCCTCTGAATTACAGTCACATTAGAACGTTTAAATATCTCATTTATATAGTGCTGACATAAACACTTGGAGGCACGTCATTTTAGTCATTACCAGCTACCTCCTCATAAACTCTGTGTCATAAACTAAGGCCTTTTCACTGCAGAACAAGCTGCTGTGACTACACACTCACATGACCACTGCCCTATGCCAGGCTTGAGGAGCTGACTTCATAATTGATTCAGAGACAAATTAAAGGCTGGAAATTGCAAAGTCTGATCACAGTAAAACTCAGCCATGAGAGAAAAAAATAAATACATTGAAAGTGAAACAGCAATGCCAGCATAATTCCCTAAAAGGAGAGGTCCCAAGGGTGGACTGGTGCGTTACTCAGCTTTACTAACATCAAGACAATAATCCACTTCCTCCTGAGACAGGAAGTACACAATCCCGTCCCTGAACGCCTTAAATAAATAAACTGGAACAATTGCAGCCTCTTATTTAGCTGGAGGCCCCGCTGCTACCTGACGCGCCCATCTGCGCCAGGTTCTCCCAGATGGGATTTAGGGTCAGGGCTCATGGAACTCCATCGGTTCTTGGGACAGGCTTGCATGACGGGACAGGCAGTTGGGCCTACTGCACAGATGTCAGCCGCCTCCCACAGCTCACCCACCAGACTGTCCAACCAATGGTCTAAGTCAGTGCCGGTCAGTGCTGCGTTCCTCTTAGACTGCTCCACAAGGCCTAAACTGACCGGGATGTTGAGCACTGGGTTGAGGCCGTGGAAACTCTGCTCCATGTAGCTGTTCTTAGCCGGACCATTGTGAAGCTTCAGCGCATCATCTAGGAAAGAAAACATGGGAAGACAGAAAACATAGAACAATGAGGGAGAGTTGGTAAGCAATGACTGAGAGAAGAAAAAACATTTCAAAGCAGGGAACGTGATTTGCTTCCATGTTATCTCATTTGTCTTTATTTCCACAACTGGACTCCATCATTCCCGATTTTTGATCTGGCATGTCAAGTCACAGCTTTGCAGTCCAAAATTTTTAGACATGCCCTCATTCTTATTTCACACTGGTCAAACTCAAAAGGAAGCCAAGAAAAAAAAAATGTCACACCTTTCTCCTCTTTACCCCGAACTGCAGCGAGTCTGTAAATTCCTCACCGCTCCTCTAAATGGGACACTTCTAAGTACGCTAACTTTCTCTTGCCCAGATGTTAGCACACATCATCTCTTCATGAGCTGGTGACATAAAGATGCAGTCAGACTTGAGTTGTTCCACTGCTCCATGCCAACCAGCCTGTGGTTTCAGTCTGTGTTACAAAATGTGTTTGTGTGAATAAATAGGTGTAGTCTTCACTGTGAGAGGAAAGTCACATCTTTTACTGGCACAGCATGTAAGAAGGAAACGTGGCAGTAAATTACAGACAGGTGATATGGCAAAGATGAAAGCAGACATTACAGCATGATTATTACATGTAAACTCCACCAATGGCCACAAAACGGGATTATGTTTATAGCGAACAACACAGAATTATATATAATATAACTGACATAACCATCAGTTAAAGGTGTTGTGCGTAGGAAGTAAAGGCTAAAGGATAAATTGAATATATCTGAAAACAGTAACACAAGACTCCAGTCGTGTGTAAGTAATGTTAGGGCTGCTTGTGGGTCTACAATGTCAAAGTTTCCTACAACTAATTTTCATTTTCTCACAAATAACCTACCCTGTCTACAGCAGGAGTTAATCCCGGGCTCATTTCCTTCTCTGTCTGACAAAAGACCGCGAGAAGGTCCCACTGAGACTCAGGTTAAAGACAAATGTGACACTTCAATTGTTGCTTCTCTTCGTCATTAGAGCGGCTCAGCGAGATTATTTAACGGTGAAAGGCGCGATTATGCCGCAGCTAGTGTCTCCAAACCTCGTGTGACTTTCAGAGCGAATGGGCTGCTTATGGGCCAGAACAATGTCGTCTTGCCCGTTATCCACGCTGGCTGATTGATTTAATTGTGTCATTGTTTTTGGAGAGCTAAATGTGCTGTTGTTTAACACTCTGTTTAATATGTATGAGCAGCTCGCTGGGTTATTAAGGTTGACTTGATGACAAACAACAAGGGTCCGCAGAGGCCCAGAGGCTTGATTAGAAAGGGCATCACTGCAGATACAAGGCTGTTTGCATGTGTATGTGTGCACAGACCTTTTTAAAACCACTGCTGTTGTTATTCAATTCTGCTAATGGTCATATAACACTGGTAACTAAGATATGATTATTATTTTTAATAGGCCTAGCAAGAAATGTGCTTTTTGCCAACAGGAACCCTTTTTTCTGGATTTAATGTGTCAACCCTCTATATTACTGATGCACAAAATACACTTTAAATACTATAATGGGACTTCTTGCTATATGTCAGATATATACAGTACATTTCACACAACATAAGTTTTCATTTTACTATCTTGTAGATAAACTACAGAATTGCCAAAAGGTTGAGCTGATGTTGTTTATGGCCAAACTGATGCGGTCTGTTATGGATTTATTACAAGCACCAGTAACTTCAAGGCAGCCTCAGCCGACACTGCTGTTTTGAAAGCTTCTCTTATGGCTTGTGTCACACAGGCACCGAATTAATAACTCTGTAATAATTCTGAAACCTCTCTCTCTCTGATCTGCGAGAATGAAACAACACAACAACCACTAAGACTCTGCCTCAGAAATGACAAGAGTTGGATTCATTCCTTTGTGGCACAGTGTCCACAAGCAGAAAGGAAACATTATATGCTTCTGTGATACGGCTTTATTACAAAGTGCCTGAGTTGGACAGTGTGGTGCATTGTTTTGATGATTAAACCACGTAGTGTGGCGGTGGTGTCATCCTAATCTTCACAGGAAGCGTGAGGAAATGGAAGGCATTTTGAACACATTGTTGATCGATTTGCAGTAGTGCAATTAGTCTTGATCTACTCCCTGATTTGTTCTCTGTTTCTTACAATGCCAATTCAATGTGTCTATGTGAATGTTTTATGTGACACTAGACCAATTTAAATTTCTTACTTTAGTCCAACTAAAACATGTAACTATAATGCCATTATAACATTTTAGTCTGAGTGACAATGCAGTAATTCAAATTTCTCTAACTAGAGCACAAATAACACAAATATTGTGGTCATTAGTCAAACTACTGAAAAATGGCACTGACTGTACTGTACTAAGCCCTCTGTGCATTCTCCACAGATTCCTGAACAGTGCCTATAGAGTAGCAAATGAAGTAAACAAATAACAAAAGGATGAAAATGTCAAGTGAGGGACAGAGATATTTTTGTATATTAATACACTGCAAACTGTCTTGCAAAACTTGTTTTTTTTCACTCTATTATATAACATAAAAAAGGTTAAAACGTTCCAAAACTAAAAGTTTACTAAAACACAAAATGAAAATGTGGAAGTTGCCTGGTTTTGATTTAAAAAGATGAGACTCAATGTTGTTTGACCTGTT
This sequence comes from Rhyacichthys aspro, assembly GCA_036850595.1. Taxonomy (NCBI): domain Eukaryota; kingdom Metazoa; phylum Chordata; class Actinopteri; order Gobiiformes; family Rhyacichthyidae; genus Rhyacichthys; species Rhyacichthys aspro. Next base: position 14,398,020 of record CM072148.1, on the reverse strand, counting down.
AACACTAAAAATGTTGCGCAAATGTGAGCTGAACACATGAATCTGGTGTACATCCTAGCTCCTGTTCTCACCTTGCCGTATCGGTTGGTGCTTGTTGTAGGCCAGCGGAGCAATGAGGAAGCGCATTTCAGCAACAGGACTCCAGTGGTGGAGGATGCGGATGCTCCACACTCCGGGTCGAAGGGGCTGGTTTAGTGGAGGTCGGTAGTGAGTGAACTCAGCGCTGGCGTCGATCAGAATGTCATAAGTAGCGGCAATGACGTTAGAGGGGTCGACCCACACCACGGTCACGGTTACGTTCGGGCCCTTGCTCCATTTCTGCATGCCCACCGTCTCGTCCATAGGCCCCATCAACCCGCCGAAATTCCTGAACATGCGCTCCTTCGCATCCCACTCTGTTCCGATCTGACAGGAAGTGAGTGGGAGAGAGAGAAAACAGGAAGAACAGATTGAGTGACAGAATGAGGCAAGTACAAACATCAAAAGCAGTGGTATATAAGGTTGTAAAATCATTTGACTGCATATAGCCCACAGTGAATAATTAAGCGCTCGGGTTTGAAGAGAAGACAATTAAGTTAACCAATATATGTGCTCAATTATCTTGGGAACTTATCTATAGCTTGCATATTTCATCAAGCAGTGCCATACTTCTACCCCTCTCAGTGCCGTTATATAATAGGCTTTACTTATGTGTGTTACGTGCAGAAGCAGTTCTTTGAAACTGGTATTTGACTGGCACAATAAAAGTTATAAAAGGAGCATTGATTTTGAGAAGGTGCTTGACTAGATTTCTCCGTGTCTGTCAGGGGCTGCTGATCACAACACATCTTCTCTGTTGATATGAACACACAGAGCAACCGTAGTATAGTTGCAGAAGAAGAAGATATAGGAGTGCTTATAGATGCACAACAATGCAGCGTGCAAACTGAAAGACATGGCGGGATGGAGATTAATGACAGATACAGGGATATTGAGAAGCACGGATGTACTGACAGTGAGTGATGTCTGTGGTGTCGGCTGAAATGTGAGCGTCATGGCGGCTTTAGGAGGTGCTCATCCTTACAATGGTAGCTGATTAACACAGCCTCACCCTTGTGGACGATCAATGCCTGACTGGAACTGACTCTATTACATCCTTGGAGAATTGAGATTGCCACGTACTGTATAAATAGACTGCTTGCATAAATGAGACACATGGAGAGATGGTTTCTTGGCTATCTGTAAAACGCAGCTCACTTTAATCTCAATTATTGGACCAACCTCTGCCATTTATGCCCCATGGACCTTGGTCTTTCTTTTTAAATCGCTAATCAACTCTCTTGTCTGGCACTTCTGTAGCTCATTACTTTATTCAAGGCTGTCTCGTCGGCCAACACTACATCCCCGATTGATTGGCAGCAGTCTTGTTCTAAAGCTGAAAAAATGAAGAGTATATCGACAGAGGAATCTCACTGTAATCCACTGGGAGGGAGGCTGAGGAAGTTAGCTGCATGAGAGAAAGACTCTGAGGATGTTTGCATTCAGTGGGTAGGAAGGACCCCAGAGACTTTGCTGCTGGTTCTCGACCATAGTTCATTCTGCAACATACATCAACCAAGCAAAACACTAATTATATTCCACTGGTGTTAGGGTTCAGTCTGCACAGTGAGCGTAGGAGCAGAATATTCAGGCCAGACGAGTGGGCAGCTTCCCTGCACCCGGCCGCAGGCTCTGTGTTAACTCAACAAACCACACTACAATACATTCACAGTATCTTTCAGATACTTTCTTAAAATTAAGGGATATTTAGCTGCTCTGCCATAATTATTCTTTCATAACATGATTACATCACTTCACAGTTTCTAAGAAGGTGCACTGGCTTTAAGGTCAGATCTTCTATAGGATGATATAAGTTGTACAAACATTTTTGTCTAAAATAAGAAAATGCTCAAGGACAGATGACCTGTCAAGTGTTTGTGAATTGCAGAATGAGATGCTGCTTTACCCACAGACATGCATCGGAGAGGCATTAAAGTTTACTTACTGAACTTAAAGCCACTCTGTGTAACTTTTTGCCAGTAGCACTGCTTTCAGCCCCAAAATATATATTTTCATAATAATTTAATGGTTCTGTGCCCTCTACAGGCTAAAAGTTACGCAGGGTGGCTTTAAGTAAACTTATAACAAAACTTGAACTTCCTCTTATTCTTTCACTGAGGTGTACTTTTGCTTGCTTTGAATTTCTGGATAATTAACAAAGCCAAAAGTAACAGACCATCCAGAGTGAAAGTGGGTCAAACTGGGATTAACTTGTGACCCATTTCAGCTTCAGCCTATAGCTTACAGTGACCTCCACACTCAACCTGTCCCTTGCTGCTTCTACCCAATAAGCTTTGGCTTAAGGCCAATACCCAACCAAGCCTTACGCCCTCTCACCAACTTAGAGATTTATCACCTTTTTTGCAGCTAGGCTTTGAAAAGGAGGCTTTTGTGATTCATTTCTTTTAGTTATTATGTTTTAAAAAGCTTTTAAGTGATTAATCTAACTCTAGGAAGAAATTTGCTCCATCTTCTTACATTAAAAAGCAACATCTTGATCAGTTTCCCTGAGATTGCTGTAGTATAGACAATGTTATTGTTTATTGCTTAGTTTATATTATCACTTAACAGTTAAGCTTAACTATAACTATAACTATACAAGAGGTCCTTTGTATCATCTGCATTCAACACCATTCATGCAGACTCTAACTAAAATGACCAAGCATGAGGAGTATCTTAAACTGGTAAATCATATGATGAGCAACGCTTTCTTCAGCCATTATTAAAAGGCTAGTATTATTAAAAGGCAAGATTAGCTGTCCCTTTAAATTTCTATGACATAACTGACATAACACAGATGAACAAACGAAAGAAAGAGAATAGTGTGAACAGATATGGATGTGGTGTAAAAAAAATTATAGATCTGTCTTTGGGTTGCTAATGGCTGCTATATTATACAATGTACTGTTGTGTGTTTCACTCCAGCATGCAGTGCACCACTCTCCTCACTCCATGATTTAACAGAACACATAAAACGCACCCATCTTATTGCTTAGCACTTTGCAGTGCTTCCTTGTGACCTTTCGACCTGCACAAACCTTTGGCCTCACAAGTGACTCACTGGCGCCTTGAGTCTGACACTGCTATTAAACATTACAGGCAAATTTAATAAGGGAGCAATATGGACAGTCCCAGCTGACATGTGGCCTGGTCTGTGACCGCGGGGTCTAAACGTCCCCCGAGACTCCATTCGCATTTATTAGTGGCACTTCTGTGTGGGGGTAATCACACACAGGTGTTCAATGAGGTGCACAAGGAGTCCCCAAGGGCACCATCTACACTACTGACCGACCAGGAGTCAGAATCAATGTGTTAATATAGACTGTGGAATCTGTCTCTAGTCTAGCCGGTTCCAGATAGTGGCCTAGCACATATAAAATTATGCATGACCTTTTTGTATCCTTTGTATTTTATAATTTCATTGTACAAAGGTTGAATAAAATTACAGCAACTCTTTAATGTTATATAACTACGCAGTGTTATTAACAGTGCCAATAAAGTGTTATTTTATACACAAATCACAAATGTTGCTGACTTCTTTTTCTATTTTTGACCTTTATTAACCAGGATGGCCCCATTGAGATCACAAATGTCTTTTTCAGCAGAGTCTTGGCTACATTGGGGGACGTATTGTACATATTTTAGGTGTTAGATGCAGCATCCCCAAGCAAACCCTTTGTAGCCATTGGGAGAACAGCTTCACAGAGGTCTCGCCCTGCCAGGACCTTCCTACTGTGGGACAGGAGTGCTGACCACCATACCGTCCCAATTGCCTTCCAATTAAGCTGTGGTTTGTGGTAAGCAACCTATTTTCATCTTCTATCCATGCATTTTGTCTCAAGGACTAAAGCATCGGTCAGAGTCGGTCCTCGTGCAGTATAAGACTCATCTGGTACAGGGTAATAAACTACCTCTCAATGTCAAGTCTGTCTTGAGGTGAAATACTAATTTTAACAGTGTGGGCTGAGGCAGTTCTCCACTAAATCATGTAATAAAAGGCCTTTACAAGCAGCTGGGAGGTGTCTATTGAGGAGTTTAAAAAGACATAACTGTCTCCCTTTATATCTAAAGGACAGAGAATGCATTGTTAAGCCAGCCATATGTTTTATCTAGCAAACTGCATATTGCTTCAGTATAATGGGTCATATCTGCTAAGTTGACAGAGGCAAAGAGCTGCTTCTTATTTAAACTCTTTCTGCTCTAAATGACACATGGACAAACTGAGTGACTGACTGACAGCCACTATACAGAGGCCGACAGTGAATGCTTTTCTTAGACTGAGCATCCAGATAAAAGCCGCAGCTCACATCACTTCTTTGTCAGTCACGGTTTCATAGGATTGACACAGACAGAGCTTGGCGAGAGGAAGCGTTTGACAATCGGCCTTCTGTGAAACCACTGCAAAGGTCACAAATAGACACTGCACATGCCACAAAAACACAAATATATAGGATAGTGTGGCTATGGAAAAAAGTGGACAACAAAACAAATGAATTCACCATTTTGCTGACATTTCCACAAAGAGGAAAAGGTCAATTTGCATTCATTCAAGTTAATTTTGTCCTTTTTAAAAAAACACTCGGCGGCTGTCACATCGGAGCCGAGCTGTTGTATCCTAAACGGGCGTCATGGTAAACAGAAACACAGATTAACATAACAAGACAATCAAGGGAGGCATAGGAGTGTGAAGGTGAGATGACGTCCTATTAGGAGACAACAAATAAGCTGCACATGCTGCGCTCATCTCAATAAACTTGGATGAATCCAGTCAATTTACATTTTACAAGGCCATTAGAGGCTCCCGTTTAATTGTCTGAATAGGTGCTGCTATGAGTCTTGGCAAGGTCGCCATAGCAATGAATGTAAGGTCACTTTGGCAATGAGCTGTATATTTCACCTCTAATTATATACTGAAGAGCTGTGTTTTTCCAATGTGGTGCTTACAGTTTTAATGGAACTCATTTCCTGACACTGGCAATGCTTGACTGATTGTTTTGCAAGCAATGCCAAGCTCGAGAGTTAAATGTAAATGAAAAACAAACGCAACACAAGCCAAAAATGCTGACTCACCTCAGAAAACTGCAACCTGCTGAATGTGCTGGATGGAGGCAGGGTGAGCTTGAAGTTTTTCTTGGGTGCCACCCAAGTCTCCATGGTCTCCAGTTTGCTTGTTGCCAGGTTGGTGGCGTGGTGCTTGACCAGGTAGCCCTGAAACTGGTCGGCTTGGAAGTAGAGATGCACAGATACGGGATGTCCCATGGGGAAGTACCTGGCAGCACACGCAGGAATGGGAGAGGGAGAAAAACACCCATTAGCAAACCTGATCTGTGTTGACCTACCTGATGCGGTGTTTTTAGAGGCCAGCTGTGTAAGACGAGTAGAATATCTAGATTCATCTGGATAACGCTTGATAAGTACAGCCTTGCACATGCTAATGCGACTGGATGCTAATGTGTGCACAGAGTGAAGGTTACTGTGGCTCTGTGATTGTGCGACACGTTGGACATTAATTCAGTGACCTTTAGTAGAATACCAATTGGTCAAAGACATGCGTTGACCATGCTGATGAATCTGATTAGCCATTTGTTGCTTAGCTGGCTCTTAGCTCTGTAGTATAGGTCTTCAAATATTTCAACTTGTGCATGTGTACTGGACTAAATTAAAATAAACTAATGGTTGGTGACCATATTATTAAAGGTCTCTACTGTTGAGAATGTTTAAGTTTGTTAATTACAACCTTCTTCTATCTTAATTACTGCTTCAATATGCAGCAGTTGCCTGAGCATGTGCTTGGGTCCTGAAGCGGAATGGATAGTTAAATAAGATAAATGGTAGATGAGACCACAGGCGTCTAAAGAAACAGAAAATTAAAGAATATTCATACGCAGATAGATTAGGGTTTGTCAGCGTCCATAAGCCATAACTTTGACGCACTAACTTGAACTAGGTCATCACAGAATGAAGGCTTTGCCCTCTGATTAGTCTGTTGTTTGCTTGTTTGTTGCTTCATTTCTTGCTGAAGCCAAGCCTCAGGGCAGTCAGCCTGAGTAACTTCTGGAAAAGCAAAGAAAGGGCCACAGTGGGCACTGTTGGGGATCAACGCACAACACTTCACAACTCGTCCTCCAGCATTCTTCGTCCTTCATCTGTTGTGCTTTCTTCGACTCTCTTTGGACTGCTGCATGTGATTTGGTTTTACACATTCACAGGCTGCCCTTTCTGCTCCCCGGTGCCCACAGCCTAATCAGTATTCCACTAAAGGACCAGGAGTCAACTCGTCCCGGTAAATGCTACCCTGACAAGCAGAACAGCAAATATTTACACCCACAAGGATAGCAGCACGCAGCCTCCCCTGTCTTGTTCTTTTTCACAGTGTACGTATTTCTTCCTATTTTGTCTTTGAACTGCCTTTCCCCTTTCTCTCTCCTCATTCTTTCACCCTGTTTTAGCAATCCATCCTCAGGCTTCTCCTGCCTTTTTACACAGACCCATGGCTGCCAGTGTTTGAGGGAGTGAGAGGGACACAGGGCGTAGCCTGCACAGAAGCTCTATTCAAGCAAGCTCCTATACTTTGCAGCCTTTCCAATCAAGTCACAGCAGGCTGCTAAAAGAGCCAAATCCCTCTCTGGCCTCTTACTCCTGTCTCACACTGAGGCTACTCCATCCATCTGTCAGTAACACATCTAAATTCTACATGCATGCTAAACAAGTGGCCAGGCATATGCCTTATATGGGTGTGGTCTCCTCCAGACCAACAAAAAAAGATACCTAACATGTATTAAAAGCCAACACTTTTTTTATTACTGGACTTGGTAATTGGCAATGCAGATTAATAAAGCAGGCCGCGTGTAGTCATGCCACACATCTTGTGTATTTAATTATTAGGCTCATAAAGCAGTGAGTGGCTGGATTAAGTCAATTCACAGCACAGCACTTTTGAGCTTTTATGTTTCCCTCTTTGTGCAGCCAGCTTATTGTGACAACATCAGGAACACATTTCAACCTATTTAGTAGCTTTTAGTTATACACGTGTTTAGTCTGTATTAGGATCTGGAATTGTGGTCTCCATGATATGTAGTTTTACTGGTCACATATTTTATCTTGTCTTATTGTGTGTTGAACTCTCGTGTTATTTACCAGATGAAACCTCTAATACAGGTCCGGCTGTGTTCCTGGTCACTTCAGGGAAGTTTGGACTTTTTCAAGTATGTCCATCTGTTTTCATTTAGCTCAGGTTTGAAGTCTTTTAGATCATTATAGTGAGTGAGCACAGATGGACACCTCATAAACATTTGTAGGATTTGACCCAAAAAGCTACACATGTAGTACTAGCCATAACTACCAAAGATGTACGCTTATGAGCATATGAGGCAGATAAACTGATGTTTAACTAATATTATGAGTTCAGTAAATTGTATAACAAGTGTTAACAACAAGCTTGCACTGTATACAGCTATTTCACAGCTGACTCTCATATACAAATACAAGCACCCCCCTAAATGATTCACTGGTGAACGTTTGCAAAAGGCCTGTATTTCTGTATTTTTTATATTTCTTTAGCCCCAACTCCAGTCTCCACATACAGAACACAGAGTCAGAGGCAGGGTCTGAGCAGAAACAGCTGTGGATGCATGGTTCGACGGATGAAAACACACTTCCTTATGGCTTTACCCACAGAACACACACAATGTATTGGGGAGAGGGAGCCACATTATACACATCGACCTAAACATGGTGATGGAAAACGAGTCGACATAAATCAGCTGAGTTTAGTGTTTACTGCATTTGAAGATATGCTGTTCTCGGATTTAGCTGGTTGTATTGGAAACAGCATGGATGACCAAGAAAAAAAACATCAGATCAGAATGTTTTTTGTCAATTCATTGAGCTCTTTTCTTGATTTTTTTATGGCTGATGAATAATCTTAAAGTATGATAAAGAGCATAAAGGTGCTTCTTTAATTCGTGTTCTGTTGTTTTATGTGCTCTGGGGGTTTTCTTCACTACTGTACATAGCTTTCATTTTACACCTCTGCATTATGTTTTACAATCACAGTATTTTAATGTCACCATGCTTCTGTTACTCACCGCCAGATGCTACTAAAATAATGCATTAACTCTGCTGCAGTAAACACTAAAATGTTCCAATGGCAAAGCATAATGGGCTTCATTTTGACCTCAAACAGTATATGGGAAGTCATACATGCCACAAATAATAGATTAATTTAAAGGCACAGCTTTCAAAGTGGTGCCCTGTCTGAACTCATTACCTCTGGGCTAAACTGACAGAAAGTCATATCTTATTTCAAAATGAATAGCCCTAGTTTGTCTTTCCATCTGCTGATTGGAAAGATCTATTGTTCTGCTTCCGCTGTGACATGTGATCGTGGTGCATTAAGGCAAACACAATGTGTTTTAGTGCATGTTGGGGTCTAATGCTTACATAGGTGTGGCTCTCACAATAAGTGCACCTGGATGATTTGTCTACATTTTAAAGGCATATTTGCATAACTGAGTGTGTGAAAGGGTGTTTAGAGAACCAACCTGCAGCTGTGATCATTAGGGTCTCCCTGCAGCGAGGCAGCAGCCCGGGCCAAACCCAGTCGTGAGAAAGAATGGTAGTACGTGAGCTGCGTGTCTGACAGACTGGCCACTCCGTCCGGCTCGTCGTAGATGTTCTCCCAGTACGAGTTGAGCCCTGGTGTGCCCTGGGGCATCGGTCCAAACAGGTACGTGTCCAGCTGGTTCACTATCTCCTGGTTTACGCTGGCTTCAAACTTCCTGGCAAAGAAAGTGGGCCGCACTGTTTGCTGCAGAGGATGAAGGCAGAGAGGAAAGGACAATCAGACGCAAAGCAGGACGAAGAGAGATAAAACCATGAAGAGTAAAAAGATTAAATGGAGGTGAGTTGTGATACGGACAACAAATGTGCAAGCACTTGTGATATTAAACGAAACAAAAACAAGGCTTTTGAAATGTGTTGGTTGTCTTCCGGTACAGGATACTACAAGAAATATGGATAATAATGGCAGATACCTTCATATCTGTACCCAAAATAACAAAACTTTTTTGTGTAAACTGTGGAGAAGTATTCACACTGTCCTCCCCTTCTCCATCCAAGCTTTTCTCACCCTTTCCATGCCCACCACCCTGAAGCCTATGTGGTTGACAGTGCATCATGAAATTTTCCACAATTTGCAGTGCACACAAAAGCATGTTTTCAGTTGGTTGGCACAAAACGGCCAGTGTAACCTGGCTGCGTCAAAGCTCCTTGGTAATTCTTGCTTAAAACAAAGAAGGAAGTTTTTGAAAGTTCAGCTTTTTCTCATGATGGAGCAGCAACTGTGAGATGACGGTGTGGATTTATAAGGCACTGGATGATGCATTACTTCGCCACATTCAGCTGCAAATATCAAAAGTAAAACATTGCTTTCACTGTGGTTGTAAAAACTGAAACTAGGAAAACAAGTCCTCTTGACAATGTCCACCTCGTGCTTTTCTTGTGTAGCAAAATGAACTCTGTAATTCCCTGGTTCTCTCTTTTTAACACTTTAAATAAAAAGCTTTAAAAACACAAACATTATTTGTCCCAGCTAAAAATAATGCATGCACATACTCCTCTGAATAACCCTTCTCCTGTTAAATACACTCGAAAAGCACTTTGTGGGAAACTAGATAGTTGTACCCTAATTATTCGTCTCATCTGCAAACCAAATTATGGAGCGATTTAGCCTGTCTCTATCTTCCCCATGCAAAGGTTCAAAAGGAAATTGGGATATTAAGCCCCATTAATACTGGGGTCTGGCTGGCTCAGGCAGACTGGTGGGAAGGCTGCTTTGTTCCCAAGGTTGGACTTCGCTGATACCACCAGACGCTGCGGTGATGCCAAGGACCCGTGGTAATGTGTTGGCAGTGAGCTGCTACAGACTGCAGCCAGACACTGGGCACACACGTCTGGCTAAAGCAGAAGTGAGGTCAGTGTGACGCCTTTCACTGCTATGTGAAGGACAGCGGGTCTCTCAGTGTTAAAAGGATAAGAGTTTAAGTGATAGGCCCTCAAGACAAAGATGAGCTCTTCTGTCAAGATCGGACTAATCAAGATAATTATTTCGATTCTGAAAGCTGTGGCAACAGGGTAAAAACGATAATTAGATAAAGTTGGTGCCCTGTCAACAGGACATTTCTGCCAAAGTAAGAATCCAGTTCTTAGGATATATATTTGAAATGCTGGTACTTATATGGAGCAATCTGTTCTTGTAAATGACTATATGATTACCTGAAAGCGGTGGAAGTCAGCGGGTTTGAAGTCATTAGGTGAGCAACCGCACCAATCCACGATGTGCTTGTACTGGCATTTACAGCCCAGTTTACGGTTCCAGTTGGTGATGCGCAGGTTGTTATCCACCATGCTCTCGCAATAGGCGCTATTCTCCAGCACAGTGTGGAAGAATGACTGGTTACAGGAAAAAGCACAATAGGAGAGAAGCAGAAGTGGGAAGCAGTCAAATCAGAAAATTGTAAAGCTTTTTATAGGTTTTGCCCAACATCCAATTCACAAGAGGAAATAGAGTAGCGCCACAGAATGGAAATTCACACCGGCTCATGATAAACATCCCATTTCCCAATTCAATTCTCATCCAATCCTTGTATTTGGCTGAAAGGGAGGATTTACATCATGCTTTTACTTTACTGTTTTTTTTAGCCTTTAAGCAGAAGAGTCCTAAATCTGAAATGTGAGTAGTACCTCAGCAGGCAGAAGTGTGTAGGCGTAGAAGCGCTTCATGTTGGTCACCAGGTCATCCTTAGAGTTGATGACGTACTCCACAAACATACGATTGAGGAGAAACCAGTCGGAGCCGCCGTCAACAGAAATACCTTCTGGGATTTTACGGTCACCCAGTCTCCACATGTGGGTATCGCACTCGTAGAAAAGACGGTCCAAACCCTGCTTACGGATAAACCTAGACACAAAACGTATTTGTAGTTAGTAATTCATAATACTGTACAATATGATGATGATTTTTAGTCCATGATGTGAATTTAAATGGACCACTTTTTTCAACTTGTTTGATCTAGTTCTCTGGAATTAACAATCGATTAGTAATTGAACATTTATTGACATGAGCTGTAAATATGTTTAACTATGAAAACTGGGAGTCTTTTTCAAGTTGTCAGCTGTTTATCCTAATTTTTATACGCAGCTGTTTAAAAATAAATGTGGTGTTTTATTATTTAAATATGCTCACAACAACAAAGTAATTCCAAACTGCAGTTTATCAAAGGGTTTGTCCTGCACTTCACCCATGATAATGCGTCTACCGTTGCCACGTAGACAGTCACATACATAATGGATGGTGTTACTGAGTATCGAGTGTTAAGTCAAGGAGTCATGTTCAGGTCGGGGGGGTCTGATTGTTCCTCAGCTCAAAAGAGACAAAGACATTCTGACTTTGTGCACACAGAAGCAAAAACAAGCGCAAACAATACAGGCTAAGTATATATGCACAGTACAAAGGCATACAGCTGTGGATTAGCAGGATTAATATTATGGTTAAACTAAATTAAATTAGGAATTAACAGCTTCCCTGTCATTGAAAAACACTGAAAAATAGCATCGGTGTAATTATGCTCAAGTGCTGCTGAGTCATGTTGAGTCATGCATATGTGAGGACTGAAATTATTTTGTGAGTTTTGGGATGTTTATGCCCCAGTAATGGCAGAACAGCGGGACAGTAACAGAGGTAATGGGTGATCTGGCGGTCAACTCGCCAGATCACCCCATTAAGAAGGTTAATTAATAAAGCCACAGATGGGAGCTAATTGTATTATGATTCAGTGACCACATCGCACTGGCAGGAGAGCGCAGTGTGTGTGTGAAGAGAGATGCACACAGAGCTGGCCAGACATTAAGAAAGGTAGGGTTTGGAGGGCAAATGAAAATGAGGTGTGGAAATGAGCGGCTCACCTGGCGTTATCCCTGCCATGGGACTTGATAAAGTTCATCTCTCTGTATTTGGACAGGAAGGCCACCAGCTGGTTATTGGTCCTGAAATGGAAGAAAATGACTGAGTCAGACTGGGAAACATATGGTGAGCCCAAGCTGGGAGTGAAATATTGATTTTGCTGTACATGCAGTGCAGGTGCAATGTAGCTCCTGGAAAAAAAAATCATGACAACATGTTTTTATCCAGCTTTCACTAAGTTTTTCTCCTTTACTGGTTAACAAAAAGCAACATTGCATTATATTCTCCAATTCTGAAATGCTATGCACAGTTAAATATAGTAATAGCAATAATAATATAACAAATATTCAAACCATAGAAATTAGTGCAGTTGAAATAAAAATATGAGAGATTTTAATGATAACCAGATCTATCCTACATTATATATATCCTTCTCGCTACTTGTTGCTGAATGTAAAAAAATAAAACCATCCGACTTCAAAGCTTTTTCGAAGCTGCTTTCTACTATGTAGTGATCAATTAAAAACTCTCCCTATCAGCCCTTTTGTCCCTTCGTGCTGTTAAGACTGTTTAGGATTATACAAAAGATTGTGCTGTCTATGATGTTGATGAATGACTCCATGCTGGCGTTACATTGTAAGGCCGTCTAGTTCTTCATACACAGGCCAGACAGGCTAAAAGCTTTGCTCTGCAGGCTATGCCCCAGTCAATGGCTTGAACATTTCATCTGCGCCAGAGCCTTTCATGATGGCTTGGGTTGCCGTTCTAAAAGAGCAGTGAGGCCATGGTAAAAAGCTCAAGGATCAGTGAGGGGAGGGACAAGCACATATTAATGTCATTTTCTCTTCAAGGAGCAATTTCACAGCCTAGGGGGCTTATCTTAGGAGGTCCTGAGCCATAAAGCCTCACTGATGATCTGCTGTAGACACGTGCAGTCGTCTTCACTTCCCAAACACACACAGACTCACTGTGCATCTGCTACAATGCACACAGAGAGACATGCAAACGCTTCAGGCATGGTGACACACACACACTCACACACACTCTCACACACACTCACACAGAACCAGGGAATTTTATGTCAAGCTCCAGATTTGCCACCTGAGTGGTCACCTCGTCCACTGGGTCTCGTTGGCTCACTGTCAGCCCTGGTGCAGCACAGACTTTTGTGACAAACTGTGCACATTTACAACATCATTGTAACCCAGAAAAACCCAGGGCTATTTAGCTGCTGTCTTCTTAAAAAGGCAGCATTCTGGTAACTGTTAGAGGTAAGCATTATGTTAAATTCACCAAGACTGTCAGCCTTAATCTGACTCAGTTGTATTTAAGTTTGAACATAGACTTCAAACTATTTCATTTAGTTTGTGCTGATGAAGGTAAGTTCACATTTTTGCTACTGTATCTGCAGAAGAAACAATTTTATGGTCATACTGTTCAACCAGTTAAAATTTCAATCTATCCTAAAGACACAACAAAAATATACTAAAATAAAAGCATAATTGTTAACAAAACACAAATAGCCACAAATATCAGGACATTTATACATTTTACATTTTTAGATAATTCATTACCAATACAGGGGAAGAAGTTCACATTTGGAAGTTTAAGTTAACTATATTTCATGAAAAATATTCTGACTTTAATTAAAAAATGTCTTCACTGCTTCTTGCTTCTTAACAGGGTTTTAAATTAGCACAGTATATGGTTGGGTCACTTACAAAATGAAAAGCCTTTTTCACTCTGCTAAAGGACAGCCACTGCTAAATGACGGCCACACATTGGGATGCAGCACCTTTTGAGGTCCCGACTGACAAAGTGGCAGAGATTAGAAGATATGAGGCCAGCAGCTAGTCATTGTCTCATCGAGCTCAGACTTCTTAAAAGCTGCCGTAAAGTCTATGAAAGGGGCTTTAAAGGGAAAAGAGGTAGGAGACACTGTAGATAAAAGCTGGGAAAGAGGGTTGAACTCTCTGACAAAGCAACTCATCCTCTGGCCTCTCTGGACCCACACACACAAACACACATACATATCCCCCCCTGGACACACAGCCCCTCTGCTGGTGTGAGGCGCTCTGGGTTTGCCTTTGAGAGCCATCCATGCGGCAGGACAGATATTATCAGGGAATTAGAGGGGAAATAATGCTTGTCTCCAGTCCCACTGATAACAACAGCAGTAGTCAGGGCCGTGCGGGGCAGGGGAGCCCCCCACATTCCTGCCTGCACCAGCACAGTGCGCCCTCAGCCAAAGGATGGTTGCAATATGGGCTGTGACCCCAGTCATTGGAACTTAAGGACTGTTTCATGTTCACAGTATGTTTTTTAATTGTACACTTTGTAATGACATCAACATAAATACACAGTGATTACTTGGTAATGGAGTGGAAAAAATACAACGAGTGACTCTGGGGCTCTGCTGCAGTCTGACAAAAGTGGAAAAGCTTGTTTGTTGCAAGATGTTTTCTGGGCTGTGCTACGGTAGGAGTCCATGATGGTAATGTAACGCTGATGTGTTTATTTCTGAGGGAGAATGTCTCAGAGAGATCAGAAAGGATCTCAGCAACAAAACAACTGCCTGGCTTTAATTTTTTTTTGCTTGAGGACACTCAGGATTAGGCACTCTGCTCTCATGTGACTTAACCCCACCACTACTGTGTAGAAAAAGACTTAAGCAGGTGGCTCAATCTAACTTTAACTTTGCAGTTCCCTGTTGCTGCCCATCCCTTACTCCTTATTCTTCCTGTCATTTCTGTCTCTTCCCTCCTTCTTTTGCTCCATCAATCGTTTCTCAACAGATGGGGCTTAAACCTCTACTGTCAGCCCTTTTTTCAACATCAGCCTCATGCAAATGAGGAGGTGAAGCATAGGCAAGGAAACACTGTTTGGGCTCGCACACACAAATACCTTTAATCACACTCTGACGCTGTGACAGACAGCCCTTTGGGTAAACACAGGATAAATATGCACACATCTATGCAGACAGGTAGTGAGAAAGTCTAAGGTAATGCACACAGCATGTCAGTTGTGTTCACTGATATGGAGAAAAGCTGAATATGTGCACAACACATCTGAGAACAGAAGCCACATTTGCCTGTGTGTCTTGGCTCCAGCTGTGGAGACATCACAGGCAGCTTCCTTTTACCCACTGGCCATTACAGTCTGTCTAAATTCAACTGGTGGACATCTGGCTGTGCAGGAGAGATAACTCTCTTCTTAACAGGAGGCTTTTAATTGGCTGCTGCAGAGCTACATCAAAAACCCAGCAGACCCCGAACTCCCACAAGGACCATAAATTCACATAAAAAAACGTAAGCCTTGAAAAAAATGTGCTTCCAAATGTTACTTCCATGACTTCATGTCCAGCTCACACACACTTTTAATTACCTTTTACAGCCTTTTAAAAGACGTGGTTTGGAGCAGAAAGATTACTCTGGGACTGTACTGTACACAACAGGCCTACAGAGTCAATATTTATTGACCCTTAGCAATTAAATTGTAATCAGTTCAGCATGTAGCCTATTCAATGGAGTTCCAGAAAGGAAACAGGAACTTGGATGAGAAGGTGTGAATGAACCGTGTTTGAGAAAAGCAGAGGGTCTACTTCATTGATCTGTTTGGTTTGGAGCGACTCTTTATTTAAAGCTTGCAGCTAACCACAGGAGCCCTGACCAGTGTGTATTGAATTTCCTCCATGTTGGTTGAGAGCACTCTGCTATGACAGTGCACACTGTCTGTCTTCCTAAGAAGAAACCTGCTCAATGCACATGTTTATTATTTATCAACACATGTTAATTTTTTGCTCCTAACTGTTCCCTCTTCATACATCCTGATTATAGAGTCATGTGATTTTTATCCAGGATACTGACTACTCTGTTTACCTGATGGGGTAATCAGCAGCACTGAGGTTGATGAAGAAATCCCAGCTCCAGTCTCTCATTGCCAGCAGGTCGGCCATGCTGCGAAGGTACATGGTCAGCAGACTAGCTCCGCCCCAAATGGTTGCCATGCGCCACGGTGTAACCCTCACATTGGGATAGTGGGCCGCCAGGGCCAGCACCTGTCTGTGTAGGTAGTTGGAGCGCTGGAAAACAAATTGGTTTAACCTTAGATAAGTTTCACAGATGAGAGATCAGAAAAAAATCTGTGTAATCTTATTATGTTTTGCTGGCAAGTCACAAGTGAACACAACATAATATTCCTTCATAAATCATTATCAAGGTAAAATCTTAAATTCCTCACCTGATCAACGTGTATGTAGTAATAGTGGGACGTGTGATAGATGGCTTTGAAAAGGCGCTGAAACTGGCGAGAGGCCCGTCCATGGACCACCAGCACGAAGGCTATTCTCACTGGTTTGGATGGAAAACTCTCAGCTGAGTCCTCATCCCACTGGACATTAGCATTGGCCTTACCTGTGCATGTAAACAATCAGACAACAGATTGTAACTATTAAAACGTATCATATAATCACATAGTGGCACTTAATGGTTTATGTTGAGTTATGACTCACTCAATGGGATTAAACAGGAAGGACTCTGCTTTATGATAATTATAACAATGAATAAAACAGTGACTAAATCAGTAAATGTATAAATAAACAGAAATGACTTAGTAAACAGACATACTGAAATCTGTTGTCTACTCAAGGTGATGTATAACAAAGCCATAATTCATCCATTCCTGGAAATTATGACAGAGACACAGACAGAGAAAAGGACAATAAAGGTTTCTATCCTCATCCAGACATGAACTCTATTTGCCATCCTACTGGGGCTTTTGAAGTGGCATCACTTCTCTAAGTCACAGCTCCCTGAAGATGCCTTGAATTTCATACAAATGACAACAAATATAGCACAGAGAAAGCAGTTAAACAGTGCCCTGGTCACAGTCTGCCCTTTCTGTATCAAATTAAACTATTCCCATAATCTCCGGACAGCCATTGGTAACCTCAGATATCTTTCAATGTGCAGGTTTGTTATTCCCTAAACCGAAAATAGCAGAAAATAAAAAGCAGAAAACATTCCCCAAAGCAATCCCGAACCATCAAACTATTATTGCATTGTTTTTTGTTTTTTTTTAATCTGCAGTTATTACAACAAATGAGCACAGTGGGCTCATGAAACATGCTTGTTCACATAAAATCCCTTAAGGAGATTAATGACTCTAATTTTGAAGTTCAGTTCCCAAGAGGCTGTAACCGTGTAGATATACAAAAAGCTAAAGGAAATCTTCAAGTATTTATTCCCCTGGGGTTATGTTTGCTCCAGAAAGCCCCTCCCGACTGAGTCCAAATCCACACCTGAAGTCCTGTCATTACCCCACACTTGTTGTTGCACGTTGTCTCTTCATGGGTCGATGGAGAGGGGCTCAAAACCCTTAGCGCCTCCTGTTTAAATTTAAGGGCAGGTGTCCAGCATGGCTTTGTTTAAAGGCTGACCATACGGCGGAGGTTAATGACACGCTTGTCTGACTTTAACTGACCGCTTCTGTCAGTCTTGTACTGATTTTTTGCTGCATACTCTCATAGTGTGTTTGTGTGTGTGCGAGGCAGACAGCTCAAGGGGGAAATCTGCTGCTGGCCATATCAGATTGAATGGTAATTGGTGGCCAGCTAAGAAGGTTCACTGGTTTGCTTTGCACACGGATAATTGGCCAGTCGCTCCACAAAGCACTTTGAGAGTGTGTGCGATGCTAGCTAGCTGAACTAATGAGCACTGGAGTGTTTGTGTGTGAACTTCAATTTTACTGACAGCTTAGTTGAGCGTGCATGTGTTTTTGTGCTTATGTGTCGTATTGTTCCTCACCTGGGCAGAGGCCTCCTCTTGAACTCATCACTCTTTATCATCCTGCTCATTGCCATCAGTCTTTTAAACTGCCTCCCTCATCTGCCATCAGCCCACTCTCTACCTCCATCATCTAGTGCTACTTGAGGCTTACAGCTCCTCCGATTCAACTACACACAGAAAAGCTTTAATGTTGGGCTACATAGGGAGGAACAATTGGGCAGTTTAAATCCTAAATCACAACATGAAACTGCAGTTTTGGATTGGGCCGGTTGATCACGACTGAAGGTTGTAATGTTAATATACACATGAGATAATATCAACTATGAATACATCTTTCTCCAAAAAACAGTTTAAAGATAGAACAAAACTTCATAAAGTTCATGCATCTGAGATCATCTGTATCTCACTGCCTGACACGGCATCACACATTTTAAATTTAGGTGTGATCACAGATGGTTCTGATCCTAAACAATGAAAACTAAACTTAGGAATGTTATTAAAAGCCAAGAACTAGAGCTTAATAATGCCGCCTTCAGAAATGAGAAGGGCTTGCTCCTTTGAAACCATCCACAAGAAAGGACTACCACAAACATAGCTCACATTGGTGTGTTTGATTTGCATTAATAAAAGAGCTAATCCCACTGGACACTGGCTTCGCTGTGGGTGTGAATCATACATAAGTCAGTCTCTTTGGTAAGTAAAACAAGGCAGAGCGTGGCCATTAGGTTAATGCTTAATGCGTACAAGGTCAGTGAGTGGCAGCTTGCTTCTCCTGCTGCAGCCCACTCAACTCATAATTATCCAAGTCACCACATGGCTGCCGAAAACATGGAACACTTTCCCTGCGTATTAAATGTTACAATATCAGTGCTAACACAATTGCTAATCTATCCAAGGCCTCAAGGACAGAAGAGCGATCAAATAAAATTGGACAATTTTGTGCTAACAAGGTTAGGATTTAAATTGGGAAAAGGACAGAAGAGGGGAAAGCAAAGAGAGAGATAATGCATTGGCGGGCAGCAGACAGGCAGACGCAGTGTAAGAAAGAAAAGTGATTTCATTTAGCTGTCGTGTTGTTCCAGCCCAGCCACCAGGGGAAAGCCCTTTTCAATTTCTTTGTCTTTTTTGATCAAACTGTCAGTTTGAGTGGGCTGGAGTTGCACTGTGAGATGACAGGAGCTTAGGTGCAGACAAACGATAGTGCTGCTCCTGGGAAGGGGAATGCACAAAAGTTGCTAAGTCATGGGTCGAGCTTGATTTCTAGTAAACTAAGGGGGAACAAGAGTAGGCAGCATATGGAATGGTTTTCTTCCCTCCTCTGTCCATTATCATGTGTGTGTTCAGCGTGCCAGCCATTAAAACACGATAGAGTGTGCTGTAAACTGATGGCATTATCATCAGCCTTTGTTGAAAGCATAAAAGCATCTGTGTGTTTCTTTGAGTCTGTGTTCTGTGGCCAGTTTTACAAAGCAAATGAAAATGGGAAACCAATTTAGACAAAACAAAAGCAGCATCTCCATTCCACTGCTGTTTTCTCCAACAACATACCTCAGGATTTTATACATGTATATGTATTGTACATGTATAAATATACAAAAAGTTTTAAAAGAACTGGAACTGTTTGCATCACAAACCCTCAAGAAGAAAAGCCCTTTTCTTTATGGCTAAGAATAAAGCTTGTGGAATGTGTTGAAGTATCAGAGAGAAGACAATGAAAAGCTGACAATCGAACTTGTGTTATATACAAAGACAAAATTACTAATGAAAACCATGTTTTTCTGAAGTGGATAAATAACTTAAGCAGAATACAAAGTGACTCCACTGATGAACTCAAATCAAATAATCAATCAAACTAATTGTGATGACCGACTTACCTTCGATGGGGCAGTAGCGTGTGACCTTCTCAGGCATCAGCTGTCCTTCTTTATGCCTGCAGTACACCTCTGCAATCTGCTGCCGACACTCCTTGCTCTTGGCTCTGGACAGAGCAGAGATAGCCTCCTTGCCGCTGATCTCACACTTGAGTGGCTGGTCGTAGGTGACATCCAGCGGCGCAGCGGTCTCCTTTCTCTTGTTAGAGTGCACATGCCTGTGCTGGGACTGCTGTGATGGGGAGCTGCGGTAGTGCTGGCTGCCCAGGTAAGAGGAGTTGTTGCCCACTGCGAGAGCTTGGGGGTGTCCGACAGGCAGCACCTCGTTGGATGCGCGGCTCATGCTGGGGGCGCTGTCCCGCCAGGCCTGCTGCTGGGCGTGAGCTCTCTCCTGGAAATGTCCCCGCTGCTGCTTACTGCTGGGGGCCCCCACTGACTGCCTGTGTGGCTGTGAACGTGCACCAAAATTACTATTGTCTATGTTTTCAAAGTCTTTGGGCACAGAATTCTCATTGTTGCTGTCCACTCGACTTTTCTCCTTTGGCCGGTGAGAGTAATACCCATCCTGCAGCGGGAAAGGGATCAGACAGGGGAAGTGTTGGGGAAGGAGCGGAGGGAGGACAAACGAGAAAAACAAGATCAGAACTGAGCGAGCATGGTGCATATCAAATGTCGGATTAACAATCAATGTGGCATGTATGCGCGGGCAGCTCTGCATCGAACCGTGAGGCATGAAATGAAGTAGCAAGGTATTGAGTGTGAGCAGTACAAGGTGCAGCCTAACCGGAGGTGATGTGGGGCTCAGGTCTCTGCCACTTCAAGCCATCATCAGATTAGCCCCATTTTCAATTAAATTCTGCCTCAAATAGGCCCAGCACTCCGTAAACAGATTACCAAGAAGGGATAAAGGACAGAATATGACAGGGAGTTTATGTGATGTGCACCTTCACGCTGGAGAAAACACAGTGGTGTGGCTTGTCACTGGAAAGATGCACTTGTCTGAATGTACAATTTTCCTATCTTTGGGCCAAAATAAGCTGAAAGCACAATGAGGGGCACAAGGAAGATCACAGAGAGGAAAAAGGGTAATGAGTGTGAGGCAGTAGACCAATGATACGAAACATGGGTTCTTGTGTCGAGAAATACCGTTTTTTATGGAAAAAATGTGCAAAAGTGCATCAAATGAAGAAAGTGTGCACATAGACAGAACAGAAGCTAAGAAATATACTGCTCCTAAATCACTGCGAATGTGTTTCAACATTTCACATGCCACAAGTTTCAAGAGGAATGGCTGATCTTATAAGCGCAATGTGAGGTATGTGAAAGTGAAACAGGTGAGGTGCGATTGTACAGGGAGCCACTCAGCATGGAAATGTCTCTTCAGCCCCAAAGCCAGGCCTGTTATCAAGCCATCATGCTGCCCTCGTTGCAAACACCTTGTACCAGCACAATTACAAAGGCAGGAGCTGACACACTTTCACTCTCAAAGAGACAGGAGCGGGATGACATTATAGAACACAGGCCAGGAACAAAAACAGTGATGGCAAACAAAACAAACACAACAATATGGTCATTGTTAGCTCTTTTTAAAGCCTCTTCCTTGGCTGAGGTCTAGTTTCCTCAGTGCGGGGAGCGTCCTTATTGCGTGCCATGCAACTCTGATTTCCCATGTCTTCACACTTCTGCTGATACAACCTTATGCCTCCTACTTTCACCTTTTCTTCTAAAAATGTGTAGTTTATAATTTCTCTCGAACTGCCTCCCTCATCCTCTTGTCTCTCCCTGCTTCCTGTCAGTTTAAACAGAGCATGTTAGGTGAATGGCAGAACCTGATAATCCTGTGTGTAGCAGCTGCTTAGACCGGTGATCACCTAAAAAGAAATCCCTACATGCCGAGTTTCAAAGGGAATGCTTTAGCAGGCTAATCCGTGTACTCCTCGTCACTTGATGTTTTCAAAAGTACAATGAGTTTGTGTGAACATATGTGCGTTCCTGGCAGAAATCCTTTTCCTAAAATTCACTTGCATTTGTGTGTGTCTTTGGGTAAAAATCAAATCAGTAGAGACAGTATGTGTTTTCCCAGGAGAATCAGATACTTCCACAGTGTGAGGAATGTGGAAACACAAGAAACATCTCAAATTGGAAAAATGCCCAAGCAAGCAAATGTTGCAACATAATATTCCTTGACTCACTTGGAGGGAACAAATCCACCTTGATTAAAAAGATACCATATACCACCAAGTAAGGGATAAGGCTACAACTCATTACATACTACAAACTACTTAAAGAGCTTTGCAAAACTCATGCCTCTGCCAAAGCCCCAAGTCTTATTAGTGTGATGTTTTATCTACAACTATTAGAAAAAGTGAAGGACAATTTTTGGCTCCAAAGCCTTTTCTGAGTTGGTTGAAAAATATAGCAGCTACATTCTTAAAATGAAAAAAAAAACCCAGACACTATTGTATTAGTATGACTGTGAAAAGATCTCGTGCCAAAAGATCTCATGATTTCTCGTCAAGGTGAAAAGTCTTTTCTCACACCTCACTTATTATTACTATTACATGTTTATATCACACCTCTGGCAGGAAAAACCCCATCCAGAAAAAAAAGCTGACTTCTGCCACAGCTTCAATTTGTGTTATCTGCATAGTTAGCTGTGCAAAGTACACCTTCAACACACCTACAAAATAATCTCTAATAATCCCTAATCTCTTCAGGTGTTATTCTGCATAAAATGAAAAACCATGAATGCTATTTTATACTGTTAAAGCCTCTGTGTTTGTCGTCTGGCACAGAGAAGATCCTAAGCAATCTTCGTGCGGTGCCCCCCATCACCAATGTGTGAGTAAAGCACCTGAGTGACTGCAGCTTTAATCTGAGGGCTGGTTCTGAGCAGGAGTGGACCCCAGGATGAATGGAGGCAGTGGCAGTTGGAGATAGGGCAGGGAGCTGGGGACGCTATTGATTGTTACTGGGGAATTGTTTTCCTGGGAGAGTCGGAAGGCCACGACAGGATTGCCTGGCATATAGAGCACACACATCTCGCTGAAGAGTGAGGAAAAAGCAGAGGGGGTAAACGTTAATATCATCCATCACTGAGAGGATGCATTTAGAGGGAGGCCTGTGGGGCTGGGAGTTTGAGCACCCCCTCTGGGAATGGTTTAGTCCATTCCTCAACACAAAGCTGGCCCAGTCCCTCATTTCCTGTACACAGGGGGGAATATTTCACCTGTCCCTTTCCTCCCTCCCTCCTTCCCATTCGTTTTTTCTCTCCAAAGCCAATCTCCTGTGCAGCTCAGAAAAGCACATATCTCTCTCTCAGCACCTGCCTCGCTCCCCCTTAACACACCTCCGCCCTGTTCCTCATATTATCCCTCGCTCTAGGAAGGATAGTGCTTCAGCCGCCCACCCCCCTTAGTGCCATCATTTACTGTTGCGATCCCGTGGTGGATGTGAGGCAGAGCATGGTATCAGTTTCACCTCGTCCCCTCGGCCCGTTCCTTTTAAAAGACATCATTCCTAAGGGGCCGAGTGGAGATAAGCGACAGTGTGTGGCGGCGTGTTCTCTGTCAACATGTGCTGGTGTGTGCAGGACCTACTGTAGGCTACAGAGTGACGACACAGAGCCTATTAGTGAGTGGTCGCTGCTGAGTCACCTGGACTGTGTGTGGCCCACTGCCGATACAGCCTGGCTGCCATGTGGCTAACGAGCTCAGATTAATTAAGTGGAATGAATCCCTCTCACTTGGAGCAAGAAGTGGCATCTGGCCTGACATGGGAGAAGGAAAAACTGACAGACCAAGTTCACAGCTGCTTAGCTCCTCAGGACACCTTGTGGAAGAATTAGACTATATATACAACCAGGATGGCCTAAATGTTTTCTTACTTCTCAGATCAATGCTGTGTCTTAAAAGGAGTTTTGTGTCAGCACTCTTTTTTGCAAATTGTGTTGCTAACAGCAATCAAAAATACTGACAATAAAAGTGTTTTAAAATATGCAACCAGAGCCTTATATATAGTATTTCATTGATTCCTTTCCATCAAATATTCCTGTAGCATTTTTGTCTTATGTGTGCCTCTCCTTCCAAAGCCATCCTCTTAGTATTACCAGCCATATTTCTCAGAAACCGGAAACAGCTGAGTTTATTCACGATAAATGCTTCCAGGAGACGCCTTGGTAGCTCACCTGGTAAAGTGCGTACCACATAAACTTGCTCTGTGTTATTTCCTGCCCTCTCTTTGTGCCTTCTCTGTCTCCACTGTCATTATCAAGAAGCTAAAACACAAAGAACTATGTATATTAAACATTTTTAAGACAAACCTCACCTTAACCATTTTCATAACCTTGTTCTCTGTTTTCAGAAATGTGCTTAAAAGATATGAGGAGATTCCACAGGCGAATGGTTTTCATAAAACTAAAGCTGCCTCTGCATTTAGTCAAAATATCTTGTTCCTGTTTATTTATCTTTGCTCTTTTCGGAGAATCCCTTCAATCCCTCTCTCCTCCCTCTTCCCGAGGCTAAAACTGAAGGAATGCCGGTCACATGTAATGTAATAGTGTACGTGTGTTCATGCACAAATAGCCGATTAGTGGTGCGACTGAATGAGCAGTCTTGGTTTGGTATGCACAGAAGCCTGTTGTTGTGTACCATGCGACAAGCTGCCCCAGTTGAAGCACTGAAAGGGACTGTGTCGTTACGTCTGTGTGTGTAAAGCCTCAGCACTGGGTGAGCTGCTTAAACACCTATAGGGGACTGACAGTGAAAGCCCACTACAGTTTCAGCTCAGTAAAAGGAACATTTGGACAATGAAAAAGAAGGAGAATACCCTTATCTTCATCATCTCTTGGTACTGAATGCTACTGAATTTCCAGCTGGGCATTTACGGCAAATATTTGGCTATGGTGAATGCCCAAATTTAGTTTGGGCTACGAAACAAAAAACCCACACTTCTGTTCTTGTAATAAACGAAAAAAGGAAGTAAGAAAGAGTTCCTTTTTCAATAGAGCTTTCACTCTCCCTTATTTAAAATATTAGTTGTGTGTTTTCCTGTTCTCAGGGTAGAGCTATTTCCGCCTCTTGTATGTCGCTTCTCATTTAAAAAAAAAAAAGGAGAGGGGAAGGAAGGGGGATAATCAGATAATGATGATAAAAAATAACTGTCTCTTAATGGACTTTCTTTTCAAATGTGCTTACTGTTACTGGAAATGAAAAAGCCATAAGTGTAGTAAGTGTGTGGATATCACGTTTATTCTCAGTGGGGACTTTAGCCTAAATTGAATTAAGGAGAAAAAGAGTTGAGAAAGGCCTCAAATAACCCTCTTAGATTTACTGCAAGTGTGTACCAACACAGTGTGAGAACAATGCAGGAATTAAAATCCCACAAGACTGGTTTGTAGTCGACATGAAGCTGGTCGGCTCAAAATCTGTATTGGACTTCCACTGCAGCTTACACAGGTGGATTACCAGACCCATAGTGTAATACAGGCTAACACACTCTGACTGACTTGCACCATACTGCCCTGACCAGCTGCTGCAGGTTGAGTGTGTCCTGGGGATTGTGTGTCTGACTGTGTCAGCCTAGTGTCAGAGACTGTGCTGTAATGTATGAGTCCTATTCTGTGCAGGCAGCAGTCTTACGATGTAGAAGAAGACAGCTTGTTTGAGTAAAAGAAAAAAAAAAACTGCACTTAATGTAACCACCTCCCAAAGAGTTATTAGCATATCTGTGCCTAAAAGGCAGTCACAATGAATGTGCAATTGGATATTTGCATACTGTTGTATATTGGACATTTATCAAAGTGTAAGGTGTAGAGAGGGAAAATTACCAGCTTTGTTCAGGGAGTGTTGGCTTTGTAAGATCTAGGGATCTAGAGTGCTAGACTGCAACACAATGTATGGCTTTTTTAAGACAAGTGCCACTATGGTTATTGTGTACACTGTCACATGCAAGTAAAAGCCTTGATCTCAATTTCCATAAGCATGTGAAAAAAAGAAATGTTTAATCACCTAATAACATTGTAATATGTATCTCAAAAAATCATCTAAAAAACGAGACCTTGAGACATCATCAAGGTTTTATTATCAAGGATTTTCACAGATGAGAATTTTTCAGTCCTGAATGGAAGCTTTGATCAATCACATGCTCACATGCGGTGAGGTGTTGAGTAGGGACCACACAGCATGTCAATAAAGACGTAATGGCTGCCGATAAAACCGAGAAAGTGTATATTCAGCACTGAATACGTCTTTTTGTACACAATACAGCGCAAAAAGAAAAACAATAGAGAAAATGGAGGCAACATGTAACGGGGATAAATATTGTCAATTCAGTCACATAAAGTGGGTGGACATAATTGCCTTTCACTGACACTGTTTACGTTGAGCTCGTTAAGTTTGTGTGTTTACAAATTCACAAAAATCCATCTTGAACTGCTCTAAGTGAAGTATTCATGACTGAACCATGGCCAAACTTGACCGGTGTGTCCAATGTAATCCAGTCACAACCACATATTCATTTAAA
Organism: Rhyacichthys aspro; assembly: GCA_036850595.1. Lineage (NCBI taxonomy): Eukaryota > Metazoa > Chordata > Actinopteri > Gobiiformes > Rhyacichthyidae > Rhyacichthys > Rhyacichthys aspro. The sequence goes on along the minus strand of CM072148.1, from coordinate 14,371,801 downwards.
GTACCTGTCCACTGCAAAAGCTCTCTATGTAAGCCCTCCCAGATGGTACTGTGGAGCAGTTCTATCTGCCTTGTCAGGTTAATGTATTGCTAAGGAAAATTTGGTTTCAGTTTCACTTTTTAATAGTAGAAAAGCTGGAAAGGTCCCAAGGCTGCTTTTGGGGGCGAGCAAACAGCAAAAAGAAAATGGGGTAGTGCCAATTAAACAACAGTCTGTGTTAATCAAACCTGATTCAGTCCTACAGCAGGTTGTCTTAAACTGGTAAAGCCTGAGGTCATTTGTACCTTCTCTTTGGTTGAACCATAATGTGACAACGGCAATTCATATCATATTATGTACAGTATATGAGCGCTGTCTCTCAAGGGCAAACTAACAAGCTGTGTGAAGACACTGGCAGTTCTCCACTCTTATAGCAGCCTCTTACTTTCTTCTGCGAAACTTTACATCTCAAGCTTTGAATGGGCCCCGTCAGGCGATTTCAGTGCCATATCTCACAAGGGCATAAAAAAAGCCACCCCCTCCTCTCCACACACCTCCCTGTTCAGCCATGAAATGACACCCCTATTTAATCAATTGTGAATCATGAAATTTTGCACAAGAGACCCCTTTTCTTTGCACTTGACAGTGATTGAACTGCACAGCCATGCAATTCCATTCACCACGGCGATGAAAAGAGAAGCGGGGGAGGGGCTGTGTGTCTGCGCACTGTGTGAGTGTGTGTGTGTGTGTGTGTGTGCGCGCGAGAGATGAAGGAGATTTCCCTGTGACATCATGGGCTGTTGAATGGCAGCGCTACACAGAGACCCTTCTTTGCATTAAGGCCAGCTGATCTATAGGAGCCCACTACACAAACTTTTTACAGAGGCCCTCCAAAGACCAGGGGCTAAGAATAACAGCGAGAGAAGAAAAAGCAGTTGTGTGGTAGAGTGGGGGGTTGGGGGACAAACAGAGACACCCCTGATGGGAAAAGCCTACATGCCTTGTCCCTCTCTTGTGTAAATGGGCCAGTGTGATGTAAAGCCTGCTTCTAGTGTGGCCGGGAAAACAGCAGAGATTCCTTGCGTCCGTGTGACATGCTGTGACCCCACGTGGCCCCGGCGCAGAGGTCACTGGGGCTCGACTCTTTGTAAATCTGAATAGCATCACGGATGACAAGCTTTGGCCTTATGCAAGATCCATTCATTGCTTGTGTTATTGTTTTGGGACATGATGCTAAAACAAAGAATCTGTTAAATCACAATAAGCATGGCAATGTTGTGCAAATATAAATATATCACACAGCGGAGAGAGCTTTGGTTTCACTTCTGCAGCATAAGCACAATGCAGTCCGCCAGAAGTCCGTTATTGTGCAAGAAACATAAATAACATAGAGAAGTAAAAAAAATCCATAGTTGGAGCTATTTAAAATGACTATTTTTCCTGTAATCTGAAGAGCAGCATCTCTTTAATTAAAAGAAACTGGCTTCACAGAGGGTGAAACCGAGTGAATGGTTGAAGTATTAACATTTTTAATTACATGAGTGATATCCTACTATCAAACAATTTTGGTTCACTTTTTATCACCAACCAAAGCCCATCATTGAACGTGTCATTTCTTGCTTCCCCAAAACTAATAACATGTTGTAAAGGTCATGATATATCACAAAGTCTATAAAAGTCCAAGAAATTGCTTTAATTTGTTTTTCTGTTACATGACAGTCCCCATGGGAATGTAATGCACCTATTAATTACTTGGAGTAATTATGTTCTGGTTTTCTGCTGGCCTGGTTACTCATATAAACACCGTGAGGTTTAAGTGTTGTCACGCATCGTCCCATTTCCATCTGGATGTTGTGGCATGTCACATTATCATCACGAGAGCAAGCTTGGTCAGTGGAAAAAATCTTAAGTACTAGCAGTTACAAAGTGTATTGACAATGCTGGAATAATGTGCAAAAAGGTAGGTGGTAATTCAGCCAGTGTTATGTAGCAGAACAATGAATATTTAACCTTAACTGTGAAACAAAAGCCAACAAAACTGTATATTTCTACATAAGAGGTTGAGATAACAAGCAAAAACAGTACGTGGCAGGGGTTGCATTTATAAAAGATTGTAAAATTGGAAAAATACAAAGATTCTTCAAGGCTTCATTAAGCAGCAGGCGAAAAAAAGGAAGAACCACATGGGAGCTAGTGAATAGTGTTGTTCATGGTCAGTGCTATAACCCCCCAGACGGCCAGGGCTCCCACAACATACTCTTAAGATGAGATAAAATATTCATATGTTGGAGAACAGTGTGTCCACAAAGAGATCAGGAAGAACCACAAAAACCTTAAGGCGTCTTGGTCTGTGTCAGATGCGTAGAACTACTGTTATGTGACAATCTCAATATTTATTACTGCTGTGGCCTTTAAGCCTCAGTCTTTATGTTTGCAGATTAAACATGGAGGTGTCGTTGTGTTATTGCATTTTGAAATGGACCACACTTTAGAAATCACAGTGGCATTGTTTGTGTGTGTCGTTTGTTTAAAATATTCATGCTACAAAACACAATAGAGAGAACAGTGTGAATTTGGCTAGTCGACGAAGCAAGCCAGTTTGTAAAACTATTAAAGGTTTTCTCCTGTGTTCTCACCTCTATTGGCTGCAGAGGACAGTAATTCCCTTTCTGTACAGGCTCATCAGGGGAAGGTATTTGTTTCATCCACACAGGTATTTAGTCAAATTTGATTTAGTGTCCCTTATCTATTGGTGGTCTGGTAAACATTTAGAAAGAAGCCCAGGAATTACAAAGTCACCAGGGCCTGAACAAGACAAACACAAAAGTGTAATTTATGCATAAACGCGGGACACATATGAGTGTAACTAAAGCCCCTCTCGGGCTCCAATTATTTCCAGGGGGATATTTGAGAGGGGAGTCACAGGCCTCTAATCATTTCTTGTCTGTCACATAAAGCCTGTGGAGACAGTTGTTGGTTGTGTATCCGCTGGGAGAATTAGAGGTGCAAATCTGTCAGAGTGCAGCACAAATGTTTACTGAAGCAGAAATTGTATAAAAATTGCTTTTCCAACATGTCAATGGTCCATTGGCTACATTTACATTCATTTAATGTGTTTGTCCTGAATATAATTTTCCAAATGATTATAATCAATTCATTTGAAACTTGCGCCTTGCGTGTTTGTATTTGCATTTATACAACACATAAACAACGGATGGCTCTTCTCCAAACAGCTTCAATCTTCCCAAAGGGCTTTTCAGCAACACAATGACAATCGTGCATCACTAGCAGCTCCTACAACTACGCACACTTTTACAGGAATGTCACTGAAGTTATCAGTCTGATGAAACCAGATAGACATCAGAGGAAAACTGTAAATAATGTAAGTGAAAGTGAGGAGTTAAGCACCTCAGCAGCAGTAACGAGTGGAGAGATAGGATCACGGTCTAAGATCCACATCAGTAAAACCCCCAAATGACTACAGTCCCAGTGGTCGGTGGGGCAGACCCGGTGAAGAAAGGCTATTTCAGGGAAAGTCTTATATTTCAAATGATCCAGTGAAAAACCACTAGGTCAACAACGGCATTTTGAGAATGTCTTTATCTGGAGCCATCGCTGACTGAATGTGTTTTTTATTACAACAGTTATAATGAATTTTTTCAACAAAGAAGTGTCTTATTGCTCTGCAGAGCACTTAATCTGACACTTGTTACCTAAAGTTTTTCACGACTCTGCTCTAATTGAAAAGAATACTGGCATTGTGTCACAAAAGTGTGTTAAGATTACAAACAAGGCAAACAAAGGCTTTGAATTATTTTCTTGAGTTTAAATGGAGTCATGATGGAAAGTGAAATAACAGATAACTGTTTGACAAGGTTTTGCACTTATACGGCCTACCTTCAATTGCAGGGAAGCTGTCTGTTATATTTACTTCAGAAATAGAGAGCTATTGATGCAATTTCATAAATAATCACACAGAAGAGCAAGCAATTGTTCTGCAAACTATTTGTTTTACAGTAAAAGAAAATGTTGGTGCTGGAAATGTTTTTTTTATTAAATAATATTGAGTAATGTGACACAAACGCTACATGCTAAAAGGAATTAAGGAATTACAAATGAATCCCTCTGAGCGTCTCTTTTGAAGCAGAGTGGCCTGAGTGCTGCTCTACCCTTGCACTCTATCATGACTCTTAATCTGCTGGCAGCTAACAAGAGGCTTGTGGCTAATGGTAAGCTTTGACTGGACAAAGTGGATTGTCATCGTCAACTAGTAGGTCACATGTTAATGCTTAGCACTTGTGTATCTGTGTTAATGGACTAAACGACTGCCTGTGAAGTATTGGCAGAATCATATAAAAAGTTAACTGAAAGATTCAACAACTACAGACAGACGCTGACAGTAAATGTGGATTGGTCAGGATCATTTCACATAACCTAATACAGCTAGGTCTCCAGACATTTCCTGGCAATAAGAGTTAATCATGTGAAAGGAAGGACAACTACAATGCTATTCTTTCATCTGATAATTTCCTAACACTAATCTCACTTTAGAAAAGCCCAAAGCCCCCAACCAAATCTCTTCAAACCTTTTAACCCTCACATCAAAAGCCATTTGTTTCCAGCAGTGCAGCAGGACCAGGCCACACCCGAGACAAGCCACGACGTAATCTGGTCAAATTACAGCGTTCACCTCCACCGTGTCTACAATTTAAAAGGGCACCTAAATATCCCTGTGGACCACCAGTGTGCCATCAAAGCCCAAAGCCCCCCGCTTAGGAGTAGAGACATCATCAACAACATTTCTGGCTTTCATTTCCTTCGCCACAGCGGGGTGTGGAGGTTTGAGCCAAGGCCTGGATCGGTCTGAAAGAGGATCTTACAAAGGTCGCCAAGGAGGGTTGTTCTGAGCCAGTCATTTTTGAATTTGTTCACAAATTGAGGCGTAAAAAGACAAAAGAAATGTTCTAAGATAGAGTGCCAACATTTTAACAGCAAGTGTCATATTCATCCTGAAATTTGTCATATTTTTAATTTGTGGGGATAAATCAACCTTAAATCCGAATAAACCAGTCAGTCACTTAATAAAACTAAAAGGGGGTAATCTCTGTCTATGTAAATACATCCACGGACAAATGCAAAACTTAACATTTTTATACCCACTGATCTCTGCTGGCCTATAAATATCCTGGTGGTTGAAGGAAAAGAAAAGTTAAAGTAACCATTTAACCTTATAATCGAGAAAAGATGGGGTTGGCAACACCTGAGTCCCTCTGGATTTGACGCCAGAGCACAACAATTAGGATGAGAACAGTGATTTAGACATCATTTAATTGTACTGTCCAAGTATCGGTGCAGCTCACACACTAAAGTCATTTGTCTGGATTTTTACTAGGGGATAAGTGTGTGTGTGGTTCTCAAAACAAGCTAGTGCCAAGGCTTAGCTGATAGGCTAATTAAGCTCACCACAGGGAATAAATGTTTCCTATGCCTGCCATTTGTCACACCTGGCATGGAAATGTCACTAAGAAAAGAAACACACTCACAAGCACAGACCGTGTGCATCAGACACACGAACACACACACAGTGGGAGAAGTGCTGAGGTGACAGAGCTACTGTGAGAACGTGAGTGGAAGCAAAAAACAGGAGGGAATCCAAAACAGGGAAAAGAGACCGGGTGAGAGAGAATGAAAATATAAGAAAATGAAATCTAGTAATAGTCTATAGTCTAGTAATCAATAGTACGTTTCTCTGTGAGTAGTAACATTTGACTTGTAGTCCTGGGTTCATCCATGTTTCGACTTTGGAAAAGGTCCACTGTGTGATGCTAGAAAAGTCCAGCATGTCTCTACCTGCCAGTCTCAGCAGTAATGCACTAATAAGGACTATTATTTGATGAAAGTTACACTCAACCATGTCTCATTACCATGGACATATCATGCAGCGGTCTATCCAGTTGTACCTAGCATGCAGAGCCATTTTATTGTTTGTACATCAAAGCAATAGTATCACATTTAAATAACTGGTAATAATAGCACCATCAGAATGTGCTTGGTCAAATATAAAAAGCAACTATTACTGAAAATAAGACTATTTTCCGTTAAAGTCAGTCAGGGATTATGCCATCAGCACTGAGCAAAAAAAAAATAAATCTAATGGTTTTTCTGCATAGACCAGCTCTAGACACATAGCTGTCTAAATATAAATATGGGGTGTTGTGTCTTGTAGCCTGTCTTTTAAAGCCTCAATTAAAAATGCATGAGACAACAGGTGCTTGACAATGTGGCAACTGTCAGAGCAGTCAGACCTCACCTGCTGTAAGGCACGTGTTCATCATGACACACTTCATCTTTTTCCTTCCATCAGATGAACCGCTTCATACATAAATCTGCTGCTCATTACAGCCGTGGCAGCTTAAGTGAAGTGTAGCCCCACAGCCATTGTCACACAAGCAGTGGTACAAGCAGCACAACACTCAGCAGCGCACAGTTTTACATGTTGGTGAAGGAATGACGACACACAGTATGACTCCACATACTGACTCATATTTTCAGCAAGATTTAAGAAAAAAAGCCTCATGTTCCACTTAAGGCTTGTGATTCATTTTAATGGAAAAGTTTCCAGAACACACACCAAAATGCAAATTAACAGAAAAAAAATCGAATTATTGTTTTTCACTCACAAATGTATGGTACTCTTATTAAAATTGCAAGTATTTAGAGTAAATTCTCTAAACAGTTTACTATCATGAGCATGGTGTCAGCTCACAGGAAACACTGTCTGAGTGAATGGAGACCATGCAATAGATGGGAGCTTTTTCCTCATCCACATGGATTTATGTGTGCCACATGATGCTATTTCCACAGAACACTTCAAAGCAAAGTGAAGTGAAAGATCTTGTACTTTACTGAAGCGCACTGGCATCAGAAGATCACTGATACTCGTCTTTTTCATCTTTGTTCCACAGCGAACTCTTATCTGTCTTTTGTCAACATGTCACTTAGTCATCTTTAACTAACACAAATCTTGGTATCAGCAGCCCCGCCCCTCTACTTCCTTCACTCCTCTCATTGTTTCCCTAATTATTTACCTCCTGGATGTTGACAGTCGACACAGTGCTGCAGCTGTCATCTGCTGAGAACATGCGGGATGCAGTGTGATAGCGGCCGTATGCTATCGTCCTTCGCCGCACGGCAGAAACATGTCTGCCCCATATGGAGCGTCCCCACAGGAGGAGTAGATCCGGGACGGCTGGTGGCAGCTTGGAACAATGTTAGATGTTTAGTTTGATATCAAAACAATCCATCAGAATGGTGAGACTATTTTTTTAATCAAGCAAATTCAAGAGAAATTCTGTCCTAAACAAAAATAAAAAAAAACAACTTCCTGAAATTCTTCTTCCTATTCTTCTAAAGTTTTATTTCTTTTCATTAGGCAGGTAGGAGTTACTGGTTATCTCTTAATATTCTTACATCATTTTATTGTGCCCCCACCATTTCACACTGTCGTCAGTAAAGCCCAACCTTCCATGTGGCAGTGATAAAAAGGAGAGGAATCAGACAGTATTTGAGCTGGTGCGTCTTAATCTCCGCTCCTCCGGCTCAGCCTAACTGACATTTTCTTAATTTATTCCACTCAGGATTCCAACATTTTAATTAGGTCACTCCAAATCTCCTCCCACGCACTGTTATTGCAAAAAACTTTTTTATTTCATCATGTTTGTCATTTTCATCCTTCCACTCTCATTCTCTTTCTGTCTTTCCTTCTTCAGTTTTGGCTCAGCGGGTTATCTCACTAATGATGTATAGTAGCCTTCCTCACAAATCTGGCGCTGCTGGGAGTAAATACAGCAGAGGTAAATGCATAATTGAATGGTTGCATTAAATAAATGATTGGGCTTAAAGAAGGATGTGCTCGCCTTGGGAAAACTACATTGAGTGTTATTTATGAAGTAAATAATCTGCATTGCTACAGGATACATGAGTGTTTCAGCAACATTTAAACTCGTCAATGGTGTTAGACAAGGGAGCTTAACATCCCCAGTTTTCTTTATTAATGTATACATGGATGACTTGTCAGCACTGTTAAAAAAGCATGTATAACTTTCTGTGTCTTTTGACGATTCAGATGATAACATTTTAAGATTTTCACTTAATGACAAGTAACGCTGGTGAAGTCACATATCTTGGGCATATTATCACAGAGGACATGCCAGATCAATATAATATTTAGACCTTGGTGAGCAAGTAAACTGTTAGTGAGTGTGTTATGGAACCTTTATCTACAACTTTGACAAATATTAATGGTACACACTCAAAAAATCCTCTTTTAAGTATGATTTTGCACTACGGTGTCAAAGCTTGATATTATTACATTACTATTACTGCTATTAAAACTAACTTTTTTATTCAAATATTAATAATAATAATAATTCAATATTTGGTGCCACTGACTTGGAATAGCCATGTTTTAGTGTCCTGTCTAACTTGCTAACTTTTTTTTTCAAATTTTACTTATGCTGATCTCAAACATGATCTAAAACAACCCCAACTTCACTGACAACGAGGGTAATTACTTTTTACAAAGTGACTGTTACATATTTTTCCCAGCGAGACATTTACTGTGATTTAAGTGCTTTGCTCAAGGACTCGTTTGACTGTGGTAGCACCTTTTCTTGGTGCAGTTCTCTTTTATGATCAGTGTGGGCCGACACAAGTGCTCTGTTAAACACTCAGAGGGGGCTGCTGTGTTCTATTGGATGATGGCCAAGCAGTTTTAGGAGATCAATGGCAGGAGTTTTTGCAGTGTAATAAGGGAGACAACGCTGTGGGTGCCGTAGGAAGGTGTTGATCTATGATTCAGTGGTCCTTCTATTACATTTTTTAGAAAACTGGGCGTTGCTTGAAAAGTAAAACACTATATTATTTCATGGTGGTGCTCAGTTCACAAGAGACACTGGTGGTAAATTTAGGGGAAGCAAAAAGACCAAAGCTTTGTCCACAACATGTTCTTTCAATGTCACATTAAAATACTGACATTGTTGGCATCATTTATCTGGATCTCATACACACATTCAGTACATTGAATGAGCTTACTAAAATATAGCCTAATTCAAAAGCCCTAGAAATGAACCCTGCTACTTTTTCCCCCACAATCAAATGTGTGCGTTAGTTTTTTTCATGAGCAAAACTGATGATACTGAGATCAAAACAGGAGATAAATGTAGCAAAGCCACATGAAAATATCAAATTATTTATCTCACTGACATAATAATTCAGTTCCTTCAGATCTTCACACTGCTGACAGTTGTGCTGTAAATCTTTGATGTAGGCTTAGGAAAAAAACAGAGACTCTTAGGATGTTCTCTTTGTGAAGTGGAGCACAACAGTGGTATAAATGGAAGTATTTCCTGACTGAGTTGTGTCTTCTTTTTCCTGTTATGTAGACAGGATGTATCCAAAGGAAATGTAAGTCACCTATGTCTTCATGGACATTTGTGTTAGCATGCCCATTCTAGACAATAAAGAATGGGCATTCTCACACAACCCAATTTAATTTATTGCATCTTTATTTAGGCTCTTTGTTTGATTTCTAAGGGATAACACTGACACACCACTGCGTCATCAGAAAAAAACAGATGGAACATAATTGAAAAATAAAGTACAAGTAAAACAATTGGAATATAAAGTACAATCCAGTATTATAAGAAGTAATCTTTAAGAGAGCTTGAGGTTTCTTTTCTCTGTAATGCTTCCAAAGAGAAATGCCAGAACAATCTGGTTCCACCACAGTCCCACCACCACTACTGTTCAGACTTTCCTACCACAGCCAGAAGCACTTCATTCTGCAAGGCTGCTTTATTGACTGGGCTGAAAGCAGATCCATAGCAATGAATCTGAGACTGACTTCATTGCTACAAGGCCCAAGGATTGCTAATCCATGACCTTCTGAGAACGATAAGCTGAGAAAGTCAGCTCTATCTTCAGCATACTGCAGCGAGGGTTAGGAGGGCTGAGCTCAAGCCTTGTAGTCTCATGTGCTTGAGGGTTTGGGAAAAGTAGGTCTCTGCAACTGCAGGATCAAGCTACTGGACTGAGAGGAGATTCAACCAGATGAGCAGAGTAATTATGTGGTTAGGCCTGGCAAGTAGTGGAAGCAAGATTATTAGAGCGTCTGAAACCTAGCTGGACTACAGTGGTGCACTTTGTGGCAAACCAAACCAAACTGAAGAAGCTACAGTGCTCTGTCTGAGAGGAAACCGTTAAGCAGCCGCACAGAGCAGCCTCTGTTTAGAAAGTGTTGCCAAGAGAAAAGCACCTTTACTGAGCGGCACAGGAGAGCTGAGGTTCACTGAGTTTATGGAGAATGCCGAAGCAGTTTTTTGTGTTTGTCTGCATCGCAGTGCTGTACGCGTCTGTCTGTGAGATCACACTTCCACAGTTCTAGCACATATTCAACAAATCACTGGCCAGTTTTAAAATAAAATCACATGGAGGCACTTACACCATTTGGAGACCACAATTAAACAGACTCTTAGTTGATCAACATAGCATACATTCAATCAAAGTCATGAACTGTCAATATTAGTGTTGTATTGTGGAAGAGAATTAACTACTATAATTACAATGTAAAACAAATGTGAATACAAGGTGATAGATCAACTCTAATGCTTAGTAGTAGAAACCATATGGACTTGTCACCCCAGTGAAGACAGCTTCTGCTGTGCTAATCACTCTGACATAGCAGATGCACACACTGAGGCATTATTGGCAAAATTAACGCTATTTTCCTCTTTTTGAACAGTGTGAAGCAGCTGCCCAAACTGGATAGAGCGAGCTGGAGCCCTGGTGGGGAAGAGGGCTATGAGGAATAGAACAGTGGCCAATAGCCAGGCTCTGGGCGACTCTCATGGAATCCCTCAGAGATGAGGATTAGGTTTCTGATCCAGATTTCAGGATGGATTTAGGCTTTTTCCTCAAGCTGGGCCCAGCTGAAATTCAGATATTGGTAGATGATGTCATTTTGTTTGTGTGGGTAACAAAGAGCTTGCAGCTATCGCTTGGTATTCAGAGGATGCCATGGTCAGTGCTAACCACAAAAGGAGCAGCAAGCCAGACCAGTAGCATCAATTTGTCAGCATATTGCAACAAAAAACCCTCTGGGGCTCCTGGGAGCCACAGCAGGGCACTGGCAAGAACACAGAGGGCCAGGGGTGACCCAGCAGGCTCTAAATACACACATGTTCAGTCATATTGGCAACACATGCTCTCATGCACACAAATGACTCACTGACAGCACAATTATATAGTGACAAATGCATGACAACTTAAATTTAGTTTCTGTTTGCTGCTAAACAAGTGTAAACTATGTAAAGACACATCCAGCTGCAGCCTTATATTAACAGCTGGCGTGGGGAAGGGTCAAAGACAGCATACGCCATGCAGCCTGTGTCCAGTGAATCATCAGACCGCTGTAGGCTGGGACGCCATGTGGAGCACAACACACAAAACTAGACAAGCATGACCTTCCTTGACCCTTGATGTTCAATTCAACATACACACAACGGCTCACTCCACATTGACACACACTAGCACATATAAACACACACATAAGACAACATATGGTACCACAGGCCATTATAAAGTCACTACACTTCATCTATTAATCAACACAGCACACTGCGCTTCTGCAGAATACAAATGAACTGTATGCAGTGTACCCCTCTCTGCAGAAAAACAAACACATTGATTTCTTATGCTTCACACATATCATTCAGAATGAACTGTAACCTCTTATAAGACTGCAAACCAATGCAGAGTGTGAGAAACTACTAAAACACAGCATTCGATGGAGGTTTAACATGTTCACTGGCCTTAGATACAGTGCACCAACCAAATCAATAAATGCTGTATAAACTCTATTGACTTTGATAAAGGAAATGTGACAACATTTATCAACCAAGCATTTCATGGTCCTTCACAAACGAAGAGACACGAAGTGTTCTCCAGTATTAAGCCTCTCTACACTGCCTCAAATCTGGCACATGACATAGCTTGGCTCCAAGCTACATTTTAGATTGTAACACTGTGAATCCAAAGGTATAAACTGGGGTCTTTTATTGGTAATTATTGAGAATTAACTGAGAATTAACTTGCACAGTGCTGCTCCAAAAAACTGCCCCCAAGTAAATCAAGTTAAATGAATAATCTCTTTTTAAAACACATTTTTTCACTCAAATTATATTTCTGGGGAAAAAGGTCTTAAAAAATGACTGAATGTACCAATTGTATAAGCTCTGTACCATCCATTGATCAAAAGATATTGTCTGGTTGAACAATACAATAAAAAGTGAAAGTGGGCATTTAAGATCTGCATCCAATAATGATATATTGTTTTACATGTGCATGTTTATCAGTAACCTCAAAGCACTTTTTGACATGAAGTGAGTAATGAATTTTAGGCAATGATGTGAAGGCGTTTCAACATCATAATTATCTGGGATGTATTAGATAATGGCTAAAACTACTTTACTTTGGGTTCCAGATGTAAAGTTTGCTTGTACAAGCTCTAACCTGACCCTATTAAAGATAAAGAAAGAAAAATAAGTACGAAAAGGGATATGGATATTACTTTTAAGAAGCTAATAAACCACCTGCCTATTAATCTCTATTGCTGCCAGAGAAAATATAGTCCTATTCCTCTGATTATTCTCCACACCTCAGAGCAACACACATCAGGCAAATACTTACAAACTCATTATAGCCCCCCTCTATTGCTGTTAAATTGCAGTCATTTGTGTCTTTTAGGCAAACAGACTGAGTGCTAAGCAAGCAGACATGCCCTGGCTCAATTATAATTGCCTTGACCAAATCTCTTTCTCAGCAGTTGGAACAATTATGTACAAACTCTATACGCTACGTTCACGTGTGAGTTGCCAGTATAAATGAACTCAATGACAGTAAGCTGTTTAAATGGTAGAGTATACATTTGCATAGACAGGAGCAATTATGTGGTTGGTGAACTTGCATTTCGGACTCAAAAGTAGGCAGCCTTGTACTGTTCAGAGATCACCTCACCAGCCCATGAAGAATGTACGAAGGCTGGTGTTATTGGAGGAGTTTTACACAAGCCTCTGTGAGAAGTTGTACACCTCTAAACACTAAAGCTCCTTTCAGTGTTACATAAAAAAGAGATTGTTGTGGGTGCTTTTAGCAGGGTAAAACAGATTTTTGCAACAGTTGAGAGGGGACAGAAAAAAAATGTAAACCCCTTATCTATTAAGTAAGCAAAAGTGGACGGTAGAAAAACAGAGCGGCTTTGACGGTCGCTCAAGCTGACACAAACATATGCACAGTAAAACGCAAGCAGGGCACTGACACCGGTGAGCAGTCAATGGTTTTCCTAATGGGTCTACTCCATGGAAAGGCAATTCTCACGAGGATGGTTAACGCACTGAAAGCCATGTGTAAACACTCCTACTACACTCACAAACACACACGTCTAAAACCCATCTTGGCACACTTTCTCTTCAGCTTCTCAATTTAAATGTGCTGGCTTGGTCCTCCACTTGATTAACTCTCATTTTTTTCTCTTTCTTCTGAATCATAATTTTCAACCAACTTTTCCCATTTTGCTTAGTCACAGGTCTTTTATTTTTGCTCTAATTACAAGTATTTGGAATTAAGAACTGCAGTGATTGTGGGAGAAACTGGTGAGAGCATTCATAATTCTGTAGTGTCTTGGGTTTTGTGGCAGAACTGCTCGGTGAAAATGCCTTCAATGTTTCCAATCCAAACTTGAGAGCTGCAAAGATGCTGGCATTGAGCTCATTATTACACTTTTCAGTAATGTTAATTGTATACCACATTTTCCACACAAAAGGAACCTTGCTATTAAATGGTTCAATATTCATTAGCTCACCGTGAAGAATGACTTCCTTATGTACAAAGCAAATATGGTATCGGAGATAACACTCACACAAGCAAGCCTAATTATCTTCCCTTCTCTGTCTCCTGGCTCGAACACACACTGGGTTTTCCTACATTGTAATTTCTGTGTACCTCTGAGGCGAGGCGCCCAACGAGATGGAACGACAAATGAGGAGGATGGTTGGAGAAGGAGTCGCAGGGAAGGAACCAGTCAAAAGTTAAACAGGAATAAAATAATTGACACGTGCGAAAGAGTGTGAAGTGAAAGAGCAGGTCAAGTTAGGCGTCTGGCGAGGAGGCGAGCGTCTCCGATGTGATGGCCCAATGATGATGGTGTTGATGATACACCGCTGGTAGGAAATCAGAGAGGAACGTATCATTATCGCGCGGCTCAATTACAGTGCAATTTCTCCCCGACGGCGTCATCCTCGGCAGGGCTCCTCATTGAAGCTGATTTGGGAGGCCCGCGGCGCTTGGAGGACCAGCGAAACGTCTCGGCAGCGCACTGAGACGTTCCCACTCCAGATGAGAGGAATGAAGACAAGAGAGGATATAAATCTGTATACATTTACCTGCCGCATGTAAATGTCTGAGCCCAGCCGAGCTCTGCACTTCACCAGAGTGGAGCGTTCATCGGAGGAAGGACAGAGACTCGGCTCTAAATGCACCGCTGATGTCGAAACACCTGTTCAATAATGACTCCCCCGGTTTGTGCCTGTGGTTAAAACTGAATACTGAAAAGCTGTTATTCATGTGGTGAGAAAAAGTGCTTTATAATTTTATTTACTCCCATAGTGTGTGTACAGAGGAGCACTTTGTGTGTGCAGTAAAATGCACGTTTCTGGGTAAGTGTTTTTGTAAAGGATGGTACTTTATGATTGTGTGCATTCCGTAGGTGTTTGCCTTTAGCACCAAAAGGGACACTAAAGAGAGTGTGGGAGAGTGTATGAGCACACAGTGTAGGTATGCAACCTCCATCAGTCTCCAGTGTACCTCGAACATCTTGTATGATCTCTGCCTCGAGGCAACAGACGCCTTAGCTGAACCGCTGACTGACCTCCAGCAGGTATTATTCACACTGACCTTGACCATAATGCTTTACATTCAATTCATTTGTAATTGCATTTCTACGACCGTTCCCTTAAATCAAACTCAACTGTATATGTATTTCTGAGTGGCAGGGCACGCTACTGTAGTTTGAAAAATATACATTTCAAGAATACAACTCTCCACAAATCTTCTTTATATTCTGTTATAACAATCTGATAAAAGCATAACATTTGCAGTCTGTTTAAGTCCTCAGGGTCATTATCAAGTGGGGGAGTTGCAGTGCTGACACACATTTAAAGCCAGGGTCTTCCTAAATAAAAGCAAAAATGTAAATTAAAAAGAGTTCATATTTTTCATAAGCCTGAGCCTTGGCATTCAAGCAGTCACATGCCTTATATATACCGTGAACAAGACTTATTGTTGTTTTGAGCCATTTTTTGAACTGGTGCCACTCCACATTTATAGTAGAGTTTGATATAAAAGGAGGTCATAGAAATGTGATTTAATTAAATCCACAAGAAACCATTACCCACTCTGAAGATCCCCTCTGTCCACAGATTAAGAAATAAACCATTCAAAAACGTTACGGAGATGAAGATAACACAAAGAAAAGTCACATCATCCATCAAGCTAATAAATGAATAAAATCCATTTGACTTGCGGCCTTTTTAAGTAGCGGTACTGAATGAGGATTAATGGGCAGATTACCTCGTCCATACATTCTTAATTTTAATCCTAAAACAGAGCTTCTGTTTAGAGATGCTCAACAAAACCAGCATGTTGCTATCGGCTTAGCATTTAAACCCGAAACTTCACAGACAGAGGGGAAAATTACAGCTCTGATCCCTGCATACACAGAGACCATTTGGACTCAGGTTAGTTTCCAGAATCAGTCTCCAACCGCACTGTGTTTGCCAGTCGGGCATGAGCTCCACTAACACGCCTTCAAACCAAACCGGGTTCCCCTAAGGATTACGCTGGGATTTGAGTCGATGTCGGATTTGTAGAAGGGATGAGACATTTATCTTTTCTTTTTTTTTTTTTCTCCTCCAAACGTTTCTTCACTAAGCATTTGCCTCTGTCTCCATCTCTCGTTCTTTCACTTTCTCATTCTCTATTAATCACAGATAAGACAAGTCTTCTGGGCTGTTGGCATTCGGCTTCAGTGCAAAAACACCACTGTCAGTTCCTCTCTTTTTTCTCTATGGGAACGGAGAAAAAAGCTTTCTGCGATCATCCATATCTCCACTCGGCCATCATGTCGTCAGTCCGTGTCTTCGCTGAACTGCCACGTACTCTTTTCTCTCCCTGTCGCGAACCCCGTCTTATTAAAATAACACGGTACAAGAAGATTAGAGTGCGGTGTGTTGAAGAGGATGCAGTGTGGCAGTAGCTCATGCTCGCGTGTCATTAGACGGCGTGGGTGTGATTACATGTGCTTGTGCATCTATGTTGTACATGAGGATCAGTGTGTTGTGCATGTCAATGTGGCAGCGCTGCAGCAATTTCACAAGAGCAGCCAATCTGCCGTATGCTTCCCCCAACGAGGAGGCTGTCAAGTGTTTTTCAGAGTGATGCGACCATAACGGTTAAGAGCCGAACACACTCCATAGTGTCTAACGATCCCCTACACAAGTCTATTCGTGGTCAATGCTGCAGCGGCTGTAGGGAAGACAGTAGATGCAATTTCGCTCAACGGAAGCATCCAAATAGAAACTACAGAGGTTTGACATAAATGCTGTGACTTTCCCGACCCTTCCATCGTCCCCAAATGCACTAAGTTGCTCTAACCTATGTTGAATATGCATGCGTCTTGTACTCGATGACCTGCGTGCCTTCAGAGTTAAAGGATAAAATGTGAATATTATACTTTTAGAATGAATTGGTCACACCATTCAAAGCAAATTAGAACCTTTTCTCCAAAGCTCTCAGCATAAAAAGGTCGGCGTCAGTGACAGCTGCAGTAATTTTCAAAGTTATTTCAAATTAAGAAATGAAACAGAGGTCAGTTCCACAAACACAAATCTGCAAGGCATAATCAGAAATGAAAGAGCAACTTTGAAAAGAATGAAATTAATACCACACTTTTCATTAATATTTTTCAAGGCGTTTGCTCAATTTTTTGTCTTGGGTTCCACCAGCATTTTCTATTCTTCTTCTGTGCCTTTTGAGTTGCAAATGTAAACCTATGCGATTAAAGCCATGTATTTGCAGTAAGTTCTTTTTTTTATTATTATAAAAGACAGTAGATCTATTTAAAGAGATAACCCTGAAACTAGTAAACATCAAGGGAGAGGAGAGCTTGGCCTAATAACCCCTCCATATGGCCATAGTCTGGTCCAAACTTGTGTGTGTGTTCGCTCAGAGCATTTAAGGGATGAATATCAGCATGGATACGCCACTAATTCACCTCCAGCACATCTTCTCATCGCTCCGTCTCTGCTAAGCCTCTTACCTTTAGGATTATTGGCAACGCAAGGTATTATATAGCTTCATTCATCTGGATGATGCGTTATTAATGTGTTCGGGAATGAAACCATCTGTAACGCTGATGGAAGGAGGAGGAGGGGGAGGCAAGCTGTCCAGAAGGAATTTGGTGTGTTGTTTGATTTTAAAAGCAGCTCTAATTGGTGATAGTCTGCAGCCTTGACAGCACCGAGAGGAGCACAAGTTATGATATTTGATTTTGAATGAGGGCGTCCTGCTGAGCACAAGGGGACAGGCACACACTCTAACGCAGAAGAACAGGATAAGCTGAGTGTTTCTTAAGCCCCTCTCAGACATGCACATCACTCTAAATATACTTTTAAAAAGACCCAGATTTGTCTGACGACTTTAGTCCGAGGGATGAGACGCTGATATATTCAGACAGGTGGCAAGAACGTCTAAATAAATGACAGAAGACTAAGAAATTAGACCGGATCTAAACTAATACTGTAACTGACTGGGAGATGTTGGAGACGGCTGAAACACTTTTTTTCTACTATCAATATCTAAATATGACAAAGCTTTAGAAGAACATATCGAGATGGAAATACCTAAAGAGTAGAAGCGCTTTTCTACAAAATGTGCAATGAATTTACTTTCTAAAAACTCATTCTTACATAACATTTTTTGTCCCTGAAACAAAAAATATGCACAGACAATTGAGGATTTTTTATTTTTTTTTCAATAATAAATAGCCACTATTAATTAAAAATGATTAATTAAAGGAACACAAACTTGCTCTGTGGGCTTATGAAAGGCTAATGAAAATGTGATTGAATATTTACTTACATTTGTCATTGATCTTTTTTGTACTAATTTGCTATTAAATTAATGTATGTGTATGCTCATTTTATTCCTTATTCTGTGGGTAACCTGTCTGGCAAAAGCCAACACTGTACGTACTTTGCAGATGTTAAATCTCTCAGCACTGTTTGCTTAATTTGCATTAACCGTGCAGTTATCCGTTTGGCCGATTAAATATAATGTGATAATGGAGCTTGCTCTAGTCTCATCTCAAATGGAAAAGTCACCATCATTGACACGTTGGTGCGAGTCCTTCCACAGTGGCTTCCTCCAACCGGAGTATACGTGTGGTATTTGGAACATCCTGACACCTGCGGAAAAGTTGACTGGTCAACCCTATATCACACAGAGTCAGCACAGAGACAGTTCACGGATCCATGGGTTACATTCAGCACCTGCTCTTGTGTTTGAGCTGCGATATCGTTCAGTCTACTCACTAGCTTTTGCACCTTTCATAGTTCATAGCCAGATCAGCTTAATGCACCATCACAAGTTGTTTTGCATCATGATAATAATAAGTTGTGTTCTGTTGCTAGAGAGACACTGTCATGTCTACAGATTCTACTAACTTCAAAGTGTCTGGGGTTTTCAGCATCTCTTTCAAGTCTGAGGTGTGCGTACTCCTCCTCTCAGATCTGAATATGTTCGCACTTATCTAGACAGAAAAGCACTACAAGCAGAAAAAAAAACAAAACACTGAAGAAACTGAATTAACAGCAACAGATGGACAGACTGATGGGCAGGCTCCACTTTACTTTCCCTCATTACAGGTTTTAGAGGGTAACACTTTATTGATGTAATGATTGGGACGATGGGGACGTTTGAAATTTGAAATTACACAGTGTATCTTCTGGGTCGCCCCGGACTATAATTATGTACATTCAAAGGTTTGTTTAAAGAGAGTTGCAAACACTCCAAGATGATTTTCTTTTGGGGGAGTGCCAATTTAGGTGCCAATTACCACTGCTTAAGCGGCTCGGCCATGATACAAAAACCAACACTGACAGTGATGGGCATTCGAAATGTGACTGTGAGCGCGGTGATACTATCCAAACACAGCTGGGCAGTGAAACAAGTTGTTATAAATACATACTTAGATATTATTTTGTCTAAAAAAAAACGCATGCAGACTATAAATATGTTCATGTAAGCGGGTGTGTTGAGAAGCTGCTTCCTGCATCTATATACTGTACATAATTGTGTGTGTAAGAGTTTGTGTGAGTCAGCACTGTGATCCTGGACGCAGTGGGATGAATCACATTGTGGTGCGGTTGTGGTTGTGGAACAGACCGGTAGCAACAATAGATTTCCGAAAAGCTCCTCAATGCGAAACATATGCACAATGCATTTGATTACCTTGAATATGACTGGATTGATTGCAGCTCTTTAGATCTATCTTTGGATTTTTGCAGACAACGCTGAGTTATTTACTTTTACTGGAACTGAAAGAAAACATCCAAAAATGGTGTAACATAACAACCGAATGCACACACAGCATACTGTATAATTACGTTTGATTAATTTTGGCTGGTTAAAGACAAATAATAAAAGCCTTTTCATCAACATGCGTCACAAACAAATAATAGAAGTGATGACTCAGATCCTAATAGCAAACGTTGGATTCAACCTGATTCAACCTGATTCATCCGACACTAACCTTGCATTAGCCACTGACATCACTGATAGCTGTGTGGTTAAATAGTCCAGATGAATACACCGTAGACTATTGGAGAGTTTACAAAAACAAAACCTTTTACTGGTTTACTGATTCCTGCAAAACCTGTCCTGTCACACTTCCCTGTGTAAAACTTGGCCCCGCTTGGTTGTGCCAAGTGTGCCACAGTGGGAAATATTACTTGTAAAATAAAACACGACATAGTAATTTGTGGTTTTGCATGTCACTTAAACATTATCACCACAGTGTGTTGGCGTTGAGGCAGAACAGAGGAAAATGTCTTTCGTATGCCATGCCGTAGGAAACCTATTTGGAAAAGTCATGCGTGGGTATGGAAAGAGTGTACATCAGAGGTAATGTTACGTGTATTACCATGACTAACAGGGAAACTCTTTACAGCATGTGTGAGCTGGACACCCGTGGAGCACATTACGGCTACACGACTGTGGCGGCAGACGGAAAGAAAATGCTGACGACCAGATGTGCAGCTTGGAGCCAGACGCTTTTCAAGGATTAACTCGGGCTCCTACTGAAGGTGGGATGGTTTAATACTGACACAGTCACAGTTTCTCATCTCCTTTAGCACAATGGCCTTAATGAGCACAATTCAAAAATCACTCTGATGCTCTGTAATAAACTAACATCGCCATATAGGATTAATTAACAAGCAACTTTGTGTGTGAAAAAAACATCACAGACATGGTAACTTGTTTGATGCATATATATGAAGTGGATGCTGCTGTGAACAGCACGCTGATTAGAGAGGAAAATGTCGACAATCTCTAGCAGCATTTTTCTCAAGAGACACAACAGGAGACAACCACTAATGACAACTGTAGCTCCTGCCTGCTGGGATGACACATCCAATACTATGCATAATGCTCCCACCCAACACAATCTATCACATAGACATAGATCTTTCTCCTGACATTGTATTGTACACTACAGCTTCCGGCTCATTCTTTTGTGGATCAAAGAGCTGCCCTCACTTAGGCGTGGTGCCTTGTGAAGCCTAATTTGCTGCTGTGGATGTGTCACCCTCAGGCTGGACATCTCTTGCCAAACTACTCACTCACTGGCCACAACGAAGGAATGAAAACGCTGCGATAAACCAGAAACCAAGGGAATGCTCGTGACCGAGAGGGACCAGTTGGACTGGCAGTAGTCTGGAGGCTACACAACTGCAGAGGGAGAGTTGACAATATGACAGGCAGGCAGCACAGTAAGCCGACTGGTGGACTGGCATACAGTGTGTGTGAAGTGCCTCGAGGCGATGGGGATGAAAGCCCTCCTCAAAAGGTCATGGGCGCACATCCTCTGTGTACTTTAATACTGAACGACTTTTGAACAAATCAGTGTTGACGCTGCGTGAATAGGTACTGACACAACTGATCTGCGATGAAAAGGAGACACAATCCCTGTTATGCAACTCTACATTATCTACAATCCTTTTAGGAATACTTCAATTTAATAACAATTACAAACAATACCCTGAAGTGTCATTATGTGATCTGCCCTCACTGGACTATTACAGGAATATTACATGCTATTTCATTAAAGGATCCTCCAACTTTCAGGCGACGTAAAACACCAGCACTTTGACTTTGAATTGTGAAACTACCGTCCTATCAGATGAAGTGACTCGCGGTGAAGCAGACAAACGATACTCTAGACTGTGTGGTATCATGCTACTTGTAGGATAAGTTACTGGTGGCATGGCTTCAGGAGAGTAGACTTGAATGCCTGGCAGTTTTATGAAGACAAAACTCTGCAGCACTTGCCTAAAAACAACTGCGTCCAATTTCTTTAGGGAAGCCTTCAATGCTTGAGAGAACACGCAACGCAAAAAGCTCAAGTTTTTAATTCCAGACATCAGGCTGTGAAAATGAATCACATACTGTTGAGACACAATACCTGCTCAGTGTTATCCTGAAGGGCAAAAGAGCTGGAGTTTATAGATAGTTTTTTATTTTTACTAGACAATGTATTCAACCTTATTCAAGTATAAAGACAGCCCTCTATGATGTAAACTGTAGGCTTGAGCAAAATGTGACCATCCTTAATAAATAACACACTTAAAGGTAAGACTTGTGTTCATTTTTTGACATGTGCATTTCAATATCTCAAATACAGGGTTTGGCCCCATGACATCTGTCTTGGCTGCAGGCTCTGCCACTGCCAATTATTCTATTAGTGCTTTAACATATGGCATATGACTCTCATATTAGTGCACTCATCAAAAACAACTTGGAAATGAGGTTATGTTTTAGTTCTTCTTTTCCACGGCGGATCTGCTGACCCGTGCAGCTACTGTACTCGGTTTGAAACACCAAATGGACCGTGACAGGCAAAAAGTAGACCCCAAAATCCAGTAAAGAGCGGATTTGCCCTGCCTCGCTATCACTGTGGCCCGGTGTGAACTACACGCTGAGTTCATATTTTATACTCAGCTGTGGCATTAGAATCTGGAGTGTGCTCTTTCAAACGGCGCTGTGTGGATGCTCGCCTCAGCATCGCTCCTGAACAGCTACGTAGCATCTGTCTAGCTTTCTCAAAACTGCCCGCGTTCACAAGTGACAGCAATTCATTTAAGGCCTGGACGTGAGCTAAGCGTCTAAGCAGTGCGTAAATGTTGTGACCTGTCTGCCAACCCATTCATCTCCAGCTCACCGTCTCTTTATCAGGGACACGGCGTGAACGCATTGGAAATGTGAAGCTGTGGGAATGGCTGTGTCTTACCGGCTGCTGTATGTGTCGAGACGCCCCCCTCCCAGGCGGAGTGTGATGCTGCCGCTGATGGAGCCCGTGCTGGAAATCGCTGCCAGCGGCTTTGTTGCCCGACAGCCGGTCCCTCTTTTCACGCACACTGGAGCCTCGGTCCTCCCGCTCTTCGCCGGAGTCAAGGCTGCTGAAGTTCCACACGATGAGCGTCTGCACCAGCAGCACCGTGAGGGCTGCTATCAGGGCGGACCGCGACCGCCGGGCCAACCTGCGAGCACACAAGCCGCCGACCATGTTCGCACCGGGCTGCTGCTCTGTGGCTCTGCGCAGCGCGACGCCAACACGAGTGGAAGTGTAGAGGAGGACGGCAGCAGCAGCAGGAGGAGGAGGAGGCGGTGGTGGACGCGCTGGAGGAGAGAGGAGGGAGCTTTACGGCGGCGACGCGAGGAGGAGCGTCGACAAGGAGAGACACAGGGCCACCGTGTGGAGAGAGGCGGTGAGCAACACACGATCCCGAATCTGGAACATCAAACGTATCTGTGTGACATTTTCTTTTGTCTAACGTGCATGCGTAAAATACCAAGAATACATATTATAATTCAGTCGTGTGTTTTAGTGATTCTTAACATGTTATCAGAAAAGACAACGCTTTAAGGTTATGTTCAACACTTGGTTATGGTTGGTAAGGAAACAAGTGCATTTTAATGTAGAAAAACAACAACAACCTACTCTAATCTTGTGAGAGCACACATCTCCAGATCAACTCACATCTGATATAAGATGCATATTGAGGCATGATAGTCCAAAAGAAAATCCTAAAAAGAAATGATGCTTTAAGTACCTCAGGAATCAACAGTGAACTTTGTCTTAAACAAGTCCTGGACATTCAGTATTTATCCTGGATGTTTCAGGTGTAAACAGCATTACTCTACATATGCATCACCGCTGAACATGAATAAACAGCCTTCTATCCAGAGAGATGCACTGCTGCAGGCAACACCAGTCGAAATGATCATGTTGAAGTGATAGCAGGCTCCGGCTCATTTTAAAATGTAATATTCACATTACAAGGCAGTACAGCAGGATTAAATGGCCTCCAGAGACCCCTGACTGACACTTCACTGATCCCAACAGGGCCGTAAAGCAGAGTCCTGGGTCCCCCGATACAATACGCCTTGGGCACCTTTTCACTAATTCATACATCTCTGTGTAAAATGGCCTTGTTTAGCTTTTTTAGGAAAGAAGACAATGCTCATTTTACACAGGACTATGCCAATCCCAGATGTGCTCCAACTGAAGTAATAGCTTTATTTCCAGAAGTCATTTTCCCACATACATCATCATGATTAATTGGCATCATGGGAGTTACTCATCTGGGTGACTAGTCATATTAACCGACCTGCCGCTAAATGGCTAAATGATTTTTTAATCATCCATTATTAATGAATTACGTATTGTGTCTCCTTTATAAATAGGCTTTTATAATTGCTTAGTGAAGCTATGCTGCCAACTGTTGAGTTGGGACAAATCAGCTGGGCATTCAGTGACACAGCGTCCTCCAATTGATGATAAATGACCCATAAATATCCCCGATTAGTAAATAAAAAGTATTACATAACACTGTTGATGAAAATAACAATGATATAGTGCAAAATACTTTAAACATGAATTTATTCTTGGTAACACTATCCTGTATTATTTATGTCATTTTTTGCATAAATGTACTCTTTACATGAGGTTTATATTGTTCACATTGGGCTAAAGTTTACGTTTTTACACCTACTTTAGCTTTAGCTTTTATGAGATGGTATGAATGAAAGAAAGCAATAACGTGTAATGTGTATTCAAGCCTGTGTGACTCAAGTGATCTCATTTTAGAACACGTCTACCAAAAACATTCACCTCACAAGTGTGATTCAGCCGACAGTGGGCTCTGTGTCAAGCAGCGTGACGTCATTCACAGTTTGGTGCACACTCGAAGCCCACGCATCATTCATGAAAACTAATGTTACGTGTGGTTTCATATTGTAGGCATCAAGCTTCATGAACTTTATTGGACCTTCTCACTTCCACCTACTTAATCTTCCAGGCAGGGATGAAAAGGTATTTAGCTTTGACTGAGGTGGTCGTAGAAGATTAATACTGGATCCAGGAATAACACTGAGAAGTCAATGGAGTCCTGACATCTTTCCAGCTGTGACTCACAGAAGTAGATTTACAGACTGTGTATCTTCACACTTCATCATAATGTCTGCTGCTGCGAGTCTGAAAAGTCTGGTCAGTGGTGGATACTCTCTTATGGCCAGATGAGAAACATTATATCCCCACATTCTGCAAAAATAGCTCACGGATATCACTCTGTGGTCATCATCCTCTTTGCATTTGAAAAGATTGACTTCTCTGAGAGATGACTGTTCATACTGTGACAAAGCCAGTACAACATAATGATTAAAACCTTTACTGGTGTTTAAGGGTACAGTGTGAATGTATTTGAAGTGGACACCTTTTCATTCAAAAACACAAGAGTTACACATATAATGAAGTTTAACCAGTAATTATTGTAGTTACTGGATATATCAGTTATTATTATGGAAGCAACATGTAACACAACAATTTCTTTCAACTACTCACTTAAGGGTCGCCACAAAAAATCATCTTGTGGTTTGCAGATTTGGTCCAGTACAGGTTTTAAGCTTGTCCTGACACAACCCTGTCTAGCACAAAGGTTCTCTCTAGCCCTTGTGGCTGGATTTGTGGCTCCCAGTCAGACTGAACTGAAACCTTGTCTCCTGCATGATAGGCGGGGGTGCTCACCACTACACAAACAAGGAGGGAATATGAATATTGCATACTAATTATCAAATGGCCATGCAACTGGTCTTACTCTTAATATTTTGGCTCCTCTATTGCTTGAATATACCACTGTACAATTGTTTTTTAGATAAAACAGTAAAACCCATGCTGTTTGTTGTGTGTCACTATTCCTTGTCTGTTCCTCTTTAGCCTCCTTCTCCTGTCAATTACAATTTAACATTATGATTATATGTTTCTGATTGTCACCAGCCGTAGCTCTAAGTAGCCAAATACAAATATAGACCTATCCTACTGCTATATGAGTCTCATTGTGCTACAAACTGTTCACTCACGACACATCAGGTCTAACATAGACTACATCAACCTCCAGTATTGTTAAATTAGAAGCTGTCACCCATTTATTATTGAAGCAAAGACATAGATGTGTTGCTTTGTTTTCGATGGAGCCCTGCAGTGTGGTTTTTCTTCAGGAATGTCTTGGCGCTCTGTCAGACAAAGTATATTGTACTAAACAACAGCTTCGGAGGAGACAGATACTTCTCTGTGAGGCGAAGCAGCTGACCTTCTGAAATCGACGGGGCAATTAGACATTCCTGCCATTTACAGAATAACATCTGGCCTTTGTGCAACAGCGGCTCATTCTTAGCTTAATAGTCTGTTAGCTTAATCGTGGAAAAAGCATGTTTGTTCAAACTTATGGCAAACTGTACACTTAAAGTCAGAGATCAATAACAGCATAAGTGCACATAACAGCATGTTCTAATAATCCAATCAGTAGGCTATCTTTATTCTCATAGAATTTCTTCATGTGTTCATGGTGGTATTTCTGCAAGCAAACACTGATAAGACAAGAGACCACAGACAGATACGTTTCAAAATGCCCTTCTGCTCAGTCACTCCAAAGATATTTGAGCTTCTCATGAATGTTAAATCTCCCTTCATCAAGGACAGGGAGCGACAGGAGGCGTAGGAGGAAAGCATAGGAAGTTGTTAATTGTGGTAAACATAAGAAGGAGAGGACAGGAGGGAGGTAGAGATTGTGAGACGATGTTAAAAGACAAAAATAAAAATAATTGGATTGCATCAAGTAGAGACATAATCAAAGCATTGCTGGGATGCCTTTGGGTCTGCCAAATTAGTAAGAGAGACAGACAAGGGCAAAGTTTGAGACAGACAAAGGGCAGAAAAAAATAAGCCTTTATGAGATATGATATAAAGATGTAAAAGACAAAAGATGAATAAAAAAAGAGTGAGGCCAAACAGAGGCAGAATACAGCTCACAATTTTCTGGCAGCATGCCGTCCCTTCTCATTAGCTGCAGTTCTGTTGCTTAGGGACCAAGTGGGCTGGACTGTCACCACAACAATTCTTAAGATTTCCTGTGGCAACAAATGCTGATTTTAATTAGCACTCACCTTTGTTTCCCATTAATACTGTGTGATCAGAGGCACTGGCTGGGATCTTTTTGGGTGGATTCACATGTCCCTACCTCTGGTGGTTATGGTATGTAGGGACAGACGAGCAGCCGCTCCACAGGACAGAGGAATCCTTAGGTGTCCCACTGTAGGACACTGCCACAGATCCAGTGTTTTATGTAATGAGACAGCGTGCACACACAGCGGAAAGCAGCAGCAGACAGGTGTCCTTGACAGCGATGCCCCCTGGGGACCACGGGGAGCCTTTTTACTCCCATTGTGACACGACAGGCCTGAACAGGAGGACACGCTTGAACTGATGCTCTGTGACTATATTCACAAGAAGAAGTGAGAAATAAAAAGACCAACTTATGTCTAAGGAGTTTTATGATTGTTCCAAACCAAAGCCAACTGAACTAATTGTGTCAAAGAATAAAAACGTCAAAGCTCTGATGAGTTGGCAGCCTAGCTGTTTCTGTGTTAGCCTGTTTTTCAACTGCCTTTATCAATAATGCGGAGGGTAAGACAGAGAGAGGGGACGGCATGGAGCCAGTGGGCCCTAAACCAAAGCTGCATAAGATGAGGTTCCAAAATGCCCTTGATGATATACAATACTATGCATAAGTCCAGGGCTACCACTAGTTTTTTTCTGGCTATGTTATTGTCACATAAACCAAATTATAGTTTTCAAAGTCTTTACTTCAATGCATCCAAAAAATATAAAAAAAATGTATGGTATTTTAAAAACAGCTTCTCTAGGTTAAAGTATATAAAGAAATGCATCTGTAATTTAGTCTTCATTCAACTGAACAATACATCAGCATGGTCACTCTCAAAGGGAGAATGAAAAACATGCTATGTGATTTTCAAGGTGTAGTTAAGACATTTGAAGAATCAGCAGAGGTCAATACCAAACCAGACCAGCATGCTCAAGTACACATTAAAAAGGTCTGGGGCTCCATTTCTGCCAGTGGTGTTGCTGATAACTCTGGATTGTCATTAAAAGCAGCGTTTTGCACAGAATTGTATTTTGTGATGATGTTTGATAAAAACAGATAAAACACTTAATACTTCTAAGTGTGATGTGCATAGATTAATAGAATGAACAGTCACTTCCCGAGGGTCACTTTTTGGAAGGTCAAAGTTTTGGACAAGTCAGTGACAACAACACACTGGTG
This sequence comes from Rhyacichthys aspro, assembly GCA_036850595.1. Lineage (NCBI taxonomy): Eukaryota > Metazoa > Chordata > Actinopteri > Gobiiformes > Rhyacichthyidae > Rhyacichthys > Rhyacichthys aspro. Next base: position 14,343,752 of record CM072148.1, on the reverse strand, counting down.
ACAGCCTGCAGTTGTAGCTAACCTCAAGTAGGTCACTTTCTTTCATATAAAAAGAGGTGCTATGGCACATGTGCATCAATGAGTGTGTTTCTAGGGATATATTCCAAGATGGTGAGCTTTTCCCACATCAGACAGGCTTATCCTGGAAAAACACAGAGCATGTTATCATGTACAAATCCTCGCCAGGGAAAACAGAGCAGCCAGTACAGAGTGGTCGCTCAGCTTCAAAAGGGCAGATGGATAAGGAAAAATTAAGTCAGCCGGAAAAACATTTCCACACAAACACTGCCTTTGCATCAAGTGATTTGTGAAACCATCAAAAGACGTCTTAACATTAGCATATCAGAATGGAGATGCATTGTTTGTGTAAGGCTGATTTGTCAGTTGGAAACGTTAAGGAGCTTTAAACAACATTGTGAAAGTAAACTGTGAAACCAGTGTTGATATCTTTCTCATAATGGGCAACATTTATGTTTTTATTGACATCAACAGTCTCAAAAAAGTGCAAGTTTAGGCAAGTGATATAATGCATCACGTGCTAATGTGAATTTAAATGCATCACATAAAATGTGTCTGTTTAACTTGTTCAAACAAGCCAGGGCAATGGTAACTTTAAAGGAGGGTAATGAAGAGAGTGAAAACTGAAGGCCACAGAGTTAAAGAAAAATACAGTTTCTCTGTCCTATCCACATAATTGAATTTGAGGAAGATAATTACACATAATCTTTGCTCGTTTCAAAAATTTAATGAGGCTTACTGCAAATACATCAGTGGGTAAGTCTTGTCATGCAAAAAGGGTAATAAAAAGCAAGGGAAATTAAGGAACGAGTAATGAGGAAATAATTTATAATCTTACAGCGCTGCAGTGTTTTAAAAGATAACACAGCTGAGATGTCTCAACAACGTTTGCAAATTTGTTCAGTGGTAGATACTGTATTAACAGAAAGACACACAAACAGGACACCTTTAAATCCAAGCCTCCCCTTTTTTCACATGGAGGATGTCATGTCATACAACGACAGGTTGTATGACTAGCCTTAACCTTTGGAGAACAGTACAGCTCTCTGCAGCTAAACATCTGTTAATATTGATATTCAATGACCTTCCTGTGTTTCTGTTTTTCCGAGTCAGTGGACTTCCTCTGCCGGGGTCACTTCATTTTGCAGAGCAAACGTACCCCAGTGCGGCTTCATTAAAGCACTGAATCATTTATCCTTACCAGATTTAAACCCTTGTCCCTTTTTCTGCTGACTAGACATAATGTAAAGCACAGTTAAATAGGTTTGAATGGGTCTCGACATGTGACAGACAGAAAATGACTTTTTCGTCATGTACTCCTCTCTCAGAGCACGAGCATTTCATATATCATTGAAGCCAACGGATTGTATCAAACAGGCCGTGTGTGACCTCTATGTAAATAGGAAGGTATTGGATTTCTGATGACTGGATCCTCACAGTCTTTCCACAAAAAGAAATTATCCACTGCATATGATTAGATTTAAAACTTGGACGTGCAATTGGGATATTTTGAGTTTTCCACTTCCTGCAAAAATCACTCGGTTTGATTCACACACACGAGCACTCACACATTCACACACACGAGCACTCACACATTCACACACACGAGCACTCACACATTCACACACACGAGCACTCACACATTCACACACACGAGCACTCACACATTCACACCCCAGACACTGTTGCAGACACTGGAGGCCATGTAGGGTCCAGTTTGACAGAATCAGGATGAGCGGGGATTAAACCACCAACCTTCCAGATTTTGGATGACCCTCTCTACCTCCTGAGACAGTGTTGACCATTTGGAAACCTTTAGAAGCCCATTTTGAGCATGTTTGTTTTGCTTTATAAAGAACCAAATTAATACCAAACTGCTCTGTCCAAGCTGTTGAATGCTGAATAATGGTATTACTGTTCCCATTTGAGACCTTGTTGGGGAAAGAAATGTGTCCAGAGTTAGTGCTAAATATAGTGTTCATATACATATGAGGTGGAATGGTCATTCTGTTGATGCACTTGCTAGATTTTTGTACATCAAAGAACTTCAAAGCTTCCTTTTCAAATGACACCACAAGTCTGATTTAAACCTTGATCTTTCACTGGGCTCTGGGCTGTTTCTTTTCGACTGTCTTTAAGTTTTAGGATTTTTCGGATTTGTACTTCAGCATGTCTTCCTGGCTGTCTGTTCATCCTCTCCATCTTCCTCCATCACGAGGCTCTACTTGCAGCCCCAGGGCTCTTTGCTCTGAGGGCAGGCATAGCAACACTAAGAAGTATTGTGTCTGCATCTTTGCAACATGGAACATTTTTTGGCTCTGTGACCAAGCAAGCTTGTTAGACTGGTAAAAATAGTAACACCAGCAATGATTTGATTTGAGAGAAGCGAGAGCTTGTGTGTGTTTTGAAAAAAAGAACAAGGAGTGAAGCAGTAAGGTAATGAGGGAGAGAGGCGCTGGGAGCGACCTGACTTCCAGCAGCAGAGGTGGCAAAGATTATATGCCTGCACTGCTTCAGCTGATTACTGATGACCTCTTGTACAGAATCTGCACCACTACAAAAGCAAGCTTTTACCTCGCTTGCACAGCTCTACCATATAACTTTATTTAAATGGCCCTCTCATTTAATACTAAAATTGTATCACATAACCTACAAGGCAAAACATACACATTTACAGTAGGAGCAAACTATGAAACAACATTCTTCAAACAATGGGGAATACAACAAACTTCACAGATTCAGTCTCACTTGCAGTAAAGTTCACATTGATGTGAGGTCAGCTTTAATGCCACATGTATTTTTGGCATAGGCTCCAGTGGTGTGGGAAAGATCCCTGCTGAATTCAGCATTTAAAACACTAATACTTTCCACCAAACTTTTTTTCCTCAATCAATAAGATGCCAGCGTAAGCGTTTACTCTCGAATGAATTGGAAATTCATATTGTTTTGTTCCTCCTCCCCCTCACGGCTCACTGCTGCTGTTGGTGCTGCTGGTTAACTTTTCCGGCTGATAATGGAACACAGTGGACTGCCTATCGATTTGTTTGTCTAGATACAAGTCGGTGTGCGTTCTCAGCGGAGCAGTGCCGCTGGATTTCCTGCATTGTGGGGCAGCACACAGCATCGACGCTTTAGCTGAGGGAGTGAAAATAGGCCACATGTCAACTGATGACAAACATGCAACATTTTCAGCCAATTTGTTTATTATGTGCCCTGATGAGGTCATTGATGAATCTAATCTATGAAGTGCCTCTCACACTGACAACAAGCAATACATCTTTGGCAAAGCGCTGGGTGCAAAAGGTAGGGCTTCCTCGCTGAGCATTGTGATGAATGAGAGTTATTACACTTGATGCATGTGATTGTGGCTCTATGTGGACTACTAATAGTGCACAGTGCAAGAAATATGTGTTTTGTTTGGTTCACTATTGTGTCACCCTTAACAAGCACGCCCTGATTGCTGCGTAACATTGTCTGAAACTGGAAATGGAATCCTACTATAGATGAAGCAGTAACAGCAGTATCATAATATAGTTGATGTGGTAAATGCTGTCACTAGACCTGACTACAACAATTACCACGTTTTATGTGCTGAAGGTTTCTTAGCCTGCTGTGAAGCAAAATTTTTAGGGATAGCCAAGACACAAAGGAAACTAGGGCCAAGACAAAACACTCATCAAAAAAATCAATTCATATCTATTTAATTACTTGTATTGTTATGTCTCGTTGATAAATAGATCTTATTTATGCACAGAGATGGGGCTATGGCAAATGCTAGTGTATAAATAAAAGTGTGAACCAGATAATGAAGCTCCGTTATCTTCTGTGTTGAACTGGATTAGCGTTTCCATTTTCAACTGTGAGGTGTTATAACGTATTTATGTTTTAACTTGTGTTGGAGACAAGACCACCAATGACATGGCAGAGAGCAGGGTGTGCTGATATCAGACAAGTAAAAATGGGAGTCAGACTTTTATCAAAACTGAGATGGACAATATATTCAACAGTACAAAAAACCCCAAAAACAAATAAATGAAGCACTGAACTAACGAAGAACTGTCATGATTTGATTTCAACAACACTGATCCATCCAATTGACGCAACATTCAACTGGCCTGGCTCCAGCGCTCGGCCAAAGATCTATACTGTGATAATTGGACTTGCCTTTTCGCCAGAGGAGTTCAGGTGCACGTGTTCAGTGGACGGCATACAGAGCCTGTATGTGGGAGGGAGAAGGTTAAGGGTTGTGTGAAGCTTTCATCTCAGCTGTGCTTTAAGGCCAGTATAGCAAATAGCAAAGACTGACCAGCTGCTTGATGTGCTGTTCAACCGGCAGTCATCCCAGACACCCTCCAGAGCCACCACTGGCCGTTTGCCCGTATCGTTCCCGTTCTCTCCTGCTTTTATCTCTACCTCTCTACATCGCTCTGCTTCGGCCGTTATCTTGTTCACCCGGCTGTCATTCAGGCTTCAGTCGGGCTTGTGTGTCTTTCATTTCTGCCACGTCTTTGATTGTCACAATCCGACTTGTTTCTTGTATTCGTCGATGTTCACGGAGCCATCATGTCTGTATCGTGTTTCAGATAGCTGTCTTATTTATCTAATTCGAACACTGCGGATGCTATCGTAATTGTCTTGACAGTCATAGTGAGAGAAAGGCCGGTGAGTGCGCAGTGTGGGTGGAAGCATCCTTATACTCACATGGATTCAGCGCTGTCAAGGTCCTTCTGTCCTTAGCCCCTGGACACGGCTGGTCCTGTTGTCTGAGCAGATTAGTATTTGAAGAACAGCTAAACACGCTCAAACTGTTGAATAACCAACGCTGTTTATGATTTCAGGAACATAAAATTACACCGAATGGGAACATTTACAGGGAAAAATACAAGATACATATTTAACAATTTGAAACCTCTTCTGTTAGGTCTGGCAAGAGCGACACTAGGTTAGGAAAAGAGAGCAGAGCTTCATGAAATATAAAAAAGCCACGTAATATGAATAAAATGCACTTGTATAACTATTTCAAGAGGATTTTATGAAACCTTATAAAGCTCCACGTTCAGAAGAAATGAGGAAAATGTATGTCAGATCAGTTTTGTGGTTTTTGGTGAATTCTGGAAGGGTGAAATAGTTTCATAAAATGAAGTCTTGACGATTGCTTAAACAGAATGCCTTTTCCCTGAATTCAATAAAGAGATATATAGGGACAGGACAATGGAAAAGGTCAGGTGTGAGTGGAGCAGCAGGGTGTCACTCTGAAAATTATTACAACGAATTTTAGTCTGCTTGAACAAACACCATCTTCCGGGGAGAAAATGCTTATTTGATGAGTCAGTCCCGATTTGGCCAACAACTCCCTCATTAATTTAACACACAACAGTCTATTTCTGGTCTCTGGCCCTGCATCTTTTTGAATTTCAAAACTGAGCACCTAATTTTATTATCTTTTGTATTGTAATCTGAGGAACAATTGGCACTAGCAAACCTTTGTGAAAATAAACAAAACAACAGCTGTGGTTGTGTAACTGTCACCTGCATGGCTTATGAAGGAGGTGTAGCTTATTGTGCTCCACGCCAGGCCTGATGGAGACTGCTGTGTAGAAATATATTGGTGAAATATATTTTTATTCAAAGTAAGGATTCCTGTTTATTCCCCCTGGATTTACGACAACAATGTGCACTTTGAGTGAATCTAAATCAATCACAGCGAATGACTGTTAGAGTGAATATTTCAGATCTTGCTGTAGTAAATTTTCACTATTCTCTTTATATTTTACTGGCCTCTGAATGAATTGCTTTTAATGCACACACCCATGGTTCACGTTAACTTCCTAAACTATAATGGTAAAGATCCGTCTAAAAGTAGAAGCTGTATTCACTGTAATCATTTCTAAAGACCACAAAGTGAGACATTCCTCATTTAAAACAGTCAAATGTCACTGGGTTTTCCAATTAAAGTTCAGTGTTGTGCTGCTGGAACACTCACAACAACAACACAGTGAAGTGCTGTATTAAAAGCAGCTGAAAGTGACTCCCCTGTCTTTATTTTGTGTCTCAAACCGCAGCCGTGTTTTTCAAAGTAGACCGTGTCTCTCTCGCTAAACTGTTGTTGTTCTAGCTGACTTTGAGGCCAGGTAATGACACAAACATCACTCAAAATGCAACTACACCCAGCCCTTTCTTTGTGAAAGCCAATTGGGTGTTAAAGTGAATGAAGGCAAATGTAGTGTGAAGCTGCTGAGTTGGGCCCGGGCTAATGGTTGGAGAGGAACCAGTCTGTCCACAAGGACCCCTCCTCCACTGCTCTCTGTTAAAAGTCACATCACGGAGAATGATGGGGTAAGGACTCTGTCAAAGTCAGACAGAAAACAGAGTGGAATCGAGTATATTTTACAAGATGACAAGCACTATTTATGTGAGCTGGGAATTAGGGAGAAGTGGCTTTAGAGTGGGCTGTCTATCCCGGGAAGTGTAGTTACAAGGCAGGCATGACTGGAGTTCCAAATAAGAGAGGGAATGTGTGTGTGTCATGTTTAGTGTGTGTGTGTGTGTGTGTGTGTGTTGGGGGCATGTCACTATTAATTCCTTTCACTTTAGGCACCGTTTTAAGTTACAGGCACCAGCAGTGTTCCTTTACAAACCTCGAAGCAAGCGGAGACAGCTTCAGTCGCAATCTCTAGAGAGACGGAGGGGGCACGGAGAAAGGAAAGCAGTGGAGATGCGGAACACACAACACAAGGAAAAGGTAAAGGGAAAATACCAAGAAAGAGGAAAAAAGCAAACATGGGAGAGAGTCTAAAAAGAAAGGCGGCGAGTCTCAGCCAAGGAGACCGTCTCTTAGAACTACCAAGGGAGCCTGCACAGAGAATAGCCTGTATTGTTTTCCCTTCCCTTTGATTTTCTGCCCTCAGCAATAACACCCCTTCATGGACGCGCTCGCATTCGCCAACACACATACCGGGGCGGAAAAAAAACGTTTGTGTTCTTCCTGTAACCAAAGATATTTCTATCTGTTTGTCAACGAACAGAGAAGAAAAAAAAAAAAAAAGGTTTGTCCTTCTTGCTTGTCTTTTGCAGCATAATATCTTCCAGGGCTGAAATAAATACGTCTCGAAGCACTGTTTAGCTGCTAATATTATAACTTTTAATGTGTGACATTGACCTCAAAGTTGTAGAAAATCATTAATGCAGTATGAAAAATGAGAAAATAACCTTGGAATTATAATGGCATACATAGCCAAAAGAAAAAAAAATGGATTTTTCTCTCCATGAATTTTCCATTTATTGAACACGACATCTCTTTCAACAATTCTTACTTTGTCTGACTACGTTACTCTACATATAACTTTAAAGGCCATTAAACCACATACTTAAACTGATTACCTTATCTTTTCATCTAGAGCAAACAGTTCACATTTGTGTAACATCGAGAGAGTCTTTTAATGAAAAAACAACTTACTCCAGCTTGGCATTCCTTGTAACTTCTGATTACACAGACCACCATTCTTATCCCGTCTATACTCCGTGCAGACATGTGGGCACTGCTGAATAAAAAGCCTTCCACTCTATTGTTCATAAGCTGAAACAATAAACCACATGTACTGTATGCAAACATTCTGTACATTGTACTTCTAAAACACCACAATGCCACAAGTTTACAGACTCAAAATGCATTTCCCCAAACACTGAACAAGAGGATCTTTGTAAAGTACACCAAATGTCTTCAGACTGGGTGAAGGATCGGGGGAGCTCTCAGAGATGCCAGGCACGAGGACCGGAGGCTGTGCTTGTGAATGCCAATCTGAGTCTCCCAAGACACACCTGATCCCCCCAATGCAGTGTTCCCTCTCCTCTCATCTCTGCCTCCTCTCTTGTTAGGCGGAAGTCAGTGCTCAGGGCTACAAGTGTTAAACAGATGTGTGGGAATAGAAGTGAACATCAAGGTTAAGAGGAAAGGTGCTCTGAAAACCCCAGGCAACTAGCAGCTACCTGTGTAAGTATTTATGTAGAAGATACTCAAGGGGAGATGGATCTATTTGCATAGACAAGTTCCTCTGTCAGAGAACAAAGCTGCTTGTTGTAGGTTATGGCAGTTTGTGGTGTATGTGGTGTATACTCATAAAATATGATGATTTCATGTGTATTTGTAACTCACTCACAGAATGTACGCACTGATTCTTAGATTACCATAAAAAATTACATTAATTAAGTACCGTTTATTAATGTCAATGAATGATAATGATAAGATAAGAACTGACAAGAATGAAGACAACATGAACTGAAGGATAAGTATGTCGGTGTTACAAAATAGACTGTAAATGTAACCTGTAGTCTTGTAGCACATGGGTAAGACTAAATTTGTCCTAGTTTTCCAGTAAGAACATGTCCAAATTCTATCATGACACATGAAGTTATCAATCTACTGTTTTGGGAGTGGTCCTGGCATGTATGTAAGTTAGGGTAAAATGTATTGTCCCTGTGGGCAAATTTATTCTCTGCATTTAACACATTGAGTGCTGCTGGGTCAAGATATTAACAGCAGTGGGTCAACCACTGGCCCCACATGGACCACCTCCACATCTGAGCCAGGATCAGGTCATGGGAACTGACATCATCAATGTGACTATTACGATATATACGATTAGATGTGAAAAATATTTAATAAGATTTTTTGGAGACATTTAAAAAAAAATTATTTTTTTTTACATTATTTCCTGTAGCAGATTGACAACAGTCATTCACCCCCCTGACTTTCATGTTTGTGGTGACAATGAATCAATCACCTTACTGTGGTGCATTTGTTTTGGAGCCCAGACTGGTTATTGAGGCATTTGCTATCTTGAAATCCAGTGGTAGAGGTAGAGCATCTGTCTATCAATTTTCCTGCAGGAAACACTGGATCTGTACTGCAGCTCTACAAGTTCACACATGAAATATGAACTTCTCTCATTTGCCCTGTGAACATTTATGTAACAGGGCATACTATACTGCATGTGTAAAATGCAAATGTAGAACATATAAACTTCTTTAAAACAAATCAGCTTGTTTGATACAACAGAACCTAAGATGGAGCTGTGTAATGCCTGTAGTAAAATGTGTCAGTGGGATCCATGAAAGCAGCACAATCTCTCTGTATGTTTTATGAGGATGATGTTACAATGATACAACTGTGTTGTACTGAATAGTCTTCACCAACCTCAAAACTGTAATGAGGACTCCTTTGAAGTCTCTGTGGGTGAGGGCTGCTTGTGAGCTCATGATCAGCATCAGGCTGCTTCAATTGTTGACCTCATGCATATTTCACTGTTTTGTAAACAGTGTTATTATATAAATTTCATGTAAAAGCCTTTATACACATTTTGCTCTGTATCAAAACCATAAATAATGTACGTGTGACATTCGTCTGTAATTTTACTATAAAATTACTAGTTTGTGCTGTTGTATTACGTGACCACAGCTGATTCTTGTTTGTTTTATCAGTTGTTCATTTCAATGATTTCAACATAGAATTGTAAAAGTTTTGGCCATCGAGCCATTTTTTTTCTAGTAATGGTATTATCAAAGTTCTGGAAACAAACTGCTTAATGTTCAGCTCGGCTTCCTCCTACATAATATGATAAGTAAGATAGATGAGTAACACAACTGCTCCTCTAGGAAGGGTTTGAGCTATAATAAAAGAAACCAAGCTTGCCCACTCACAACAACGCTAACAAAATGAAATGGACGGCAAAAGTATTATCATAATTGTATAACTGAACATGTAAGAACTTTATGCTTTGTACACAAACATAACATCGTTTTTTATATATATGCAAATTAAAGTGCTGAAAGAGACCAGAGTTTTTTTTATTGTCTTGACTATGAGATTATACATTACAAAGGCAAACTGCCTCTTACACATGAATTATATTGGAAAGTTTTCTGTGTGACTATTTAGGGTTTGTTTCCAAAGCACAGTGCCAAGATAAGAGTAATTAGTGAATCACTGACTCATCATCAGTCATGATCTGAAATCCTGGGAATTCATTTTTGGGCCATGAAAGCTGAATTTATTATCAGATAAACTCCCCTCTCATATCCTGTGTTCCAGATCGAAAACACATCTCCGTCCTTGTGTGTTTTGCTGATAGCGTACTTTTTGAAGTACACAGTGAGGGAGGAAAGAGGGCTTGAATTAGTGCTGATGGGCCATTTCAGCCTCCATCAACTACCAAATGTCCTAAACAAACAGCCAGACAACATTACAGTGATGTTTGCAGCATTATTAATAAGCAAAATCAAAAAGCAAGATCTCCCTTTGAACCTCAGCTCTTGTCGTGCCTCTTAGGGAACACAAAACAAGTCAAACCAGCAGAGCCCTAACTTTTCCTGCCAGACAGACCTGAAAACCATGCGCTGGTCCCAGCTGTCATCTTGCACTCATGCGAAACAGAGACCAACAAACAGTGGGGGCTGCTCTGTCTCTGTATGCAAGCCATCGATCATCAAGCGGCAGCACACACTTCCTGGGAAAGGGAGATGATACCATGTGTAAAGGGAGTACAGCAGAGCCAGCGCAGTTTTGTGTATTGAGCTATGTGTGTACATCCTCGAAGGTGCCACCCAGACATCTGCCACCTCCCCGTCAAATCCCAACAGCCTGTGGTCACATTCTTGCACTCTCCACATCCGGTAGAATGGGAAATAAGAATAGGAGGTTCAGAATATCTGCAAAATGAAGCCAGTAGGGAATACAGACAGGAGGAGATTAAAGAGGATAAACAATGTGAGAGGAACAGTAGGATTAGAATTCTAGTGATAAGCCCTTTCTTCTTCTGTCTTCATGTCCTGCAGCTATCTTCACTCACCTGCCTCCTCTTCCTCACCCATCCACCTCAAGGCTGTCTTTACTCTCATCACCCCACCCTCAGTCCTGGAGAAAAGTTCAAACTTTGCATTTTCATTGTGGTTGCCTCATGAAACTTTCATCTTGTGCCTCTCTCTTCCTCACTCATCCTTGCTCTCTCACCACATATGCATCCACGGCGGCATCCATGACTCCCCAGGTGAGGAATGGTGATGAGAAAATACAAGGCAACCAGCAGAGATTTGCCATGCTGGGCTGTTTGCAGCTCTGCTCTGGGGCGAATGAAAACAGCCTGTGTGGAGGTAGACTGGAGTTGCCTTCATATCTTTTCCACAAAGCCTAAAGTCAGGGATGCAGCTGGTCTGATGTGAGGCCCTTTTGCTCCAATGGTACAAAGATCTTTTGGGGGAAATGCTTCCAGTGGGTTTTGGTGGATGAGTCTGTTCAAGAGAGCGTGGCAGAAATAGCTCATGTGACTTGCATCCACAAACAGACTCCTAATTGCATGCCTCCACGTGCCAAGTTTATGCGTGTATGTAAACCACAGCTGCAGAGTTGTATGAGCACAAAAGAAGTTATTTATTCATGCTTGTATTATCAGAAAACAAGCACTAGTATGCCAAGACTGCGGTGTGCCTGTTGGGCGAGACAAGGCTGAGACAAGCATTGCACAAATATGAAAAGATTACAAAGCTAAAAGCCTTAGCACATGGCAGTCAGCACAATCCGAGTGATGTGCTTGCATTAATGTCATTATCAGGTTTGTTACAGAAAATCTACCACTGGTTGTATGAAAGCATGCATGTTTTGTGAGGATATCTGTTACTGCCAGTGCAAGTCCATCAATGGCCTTTCAGAAGACTAATGTGGCATTCATGTTACTGCCATAGAGTGGGTCTGTGTAAATTATAACTGAAGGAAGGAAGGGATACATCTCTCTGAAACCAGTTATATCTAGTAAGTTGCACATCCATACTTTTATTATGATGTGTATTCTCAATGTTTTATGAATCATTAATTTTAAATGTGAACATATAGAATCGTATTCTGTGTCAATTTCTAATATATACAGGACATTACAAGAGAGCACACTCGATTAGACTTTGCTGAGTAAGTGGACGTGGGCATGACAGATGAGATTTTCATATGTGTATCCATGGTAATGGGAAGGTGGGCTACGAGTGAATCAGAGATGGGGTGCGTGATGATACGGTCATGGAGGAGCCTTGTGGGCCCTGACACATTGATGAACAGCTGTACAGTCCTGAACTCTGTTCATCGCTCTGTGCTCACTCTGTTAAATCAATGAGCTAACCAGTCAATGCTTGGCCACACTCAAGCTATTGCCAAGCCCTTATCAGGCCCTAGCAGTTTAACACTGACCCCTGCACAGGTAGCAGGAGACACACTAATCCATCTCTGCTGGCCCAGACAGACTCATCTCATCCAGCTATCTCACCCATCTGCTTCTTTAAACTCTTCCCCTCTTCCCCTTTATGCTATACACAATTTTTTATCTTTGTACTCTTTCATTTCCTCTCTGCTGTATTATCTCTGCATCCACGTCTTACCCTTTCCTTCCCTCCACGCCTCACGCTGAGCTCACTAACTTTGCTTACCCTCGCCGCGGGTGCCTCTTGGTCTGGCCACAGGAGACAGAGCTCTGGTCAAATTGACATACACATCATTGCCTATCAATATCTGCTCTCAATGAGGGCTGAAATGATTGGGAACTAGAGCTGAGTTTTGATACGCCGCCCCCTCCTTCCGCCTCAGGCTCCAGCGTTTGATTACAAAGAGCTTCAGTCGAGCTGCACAAGTGTGTCTGAAAATATCTCAGTATCCATAATAGCCATATGGAAGTGAAGCCATTTGATGCAAGACACCTCACAGTTCTAACAGGAAAAAACAAGTGTCGGTATGGCAGCTTGTGACTGTACATGCATTATTTTATCATAGGAGGAATGATAAATGAGGGGTAACACTGAAGGACAGATAAATTATTCTCAAAGGTCACTGGCATGGAATAAGAGGGACTTGTACTGTGTGAGGATCAGTTTTATTTTTAGTGAAAGTCCTACATATTATGTCCTGGTGCAAACCATTGGATGATATTTTAATTAGAGCTTTTCTGAATGGCAAATAAACACGTTAATACTTAGAAAGGGTCTAAAGATGGAAGAACAAAATAGTGTGAAACAGAAAGTGTGAAGACCGAACGTTAGCAGGAATAAACAAAGTAATGAAGGGATTGTGAGGGCTGTATCGCCACGAGGCATTGACATTTAAGATTCATTACAGCCAAATGTGCTGTTTCAACCACGAGAAACTCTACCGTCGCCCTGATGCATGATAGCAGCTTTTCCAACTTAAATTCTGACACCCTACAGTAATTTGGTATTTAGTAAGTGATGTTTATCTGCCCACCTTCTCCTCCTCCCACACTTTGGAAGAGCTCTGGCGTACTGTTTGGCTTTGAGAAGCTACTGTAAAAAAGCCAGACCAAAAAGCTTCTGCAGATACAGTATATGCACGCTCCGAGGGCCCTGTTATTTGATCTAACGTGACACAAGGTCCCCTCGGCAGGTGTGTAAGATGCTGGCTTAAAGGGATTCAAGTGATCAGCTGAGACAAGCTGGGCGAGTGTTCTTTTGGCTCAGCAGCATGTTCTGACAGGTAGGATGATTTGGAGGCTACAGCGAGGTTTCTTGAGTAAATTATAGAGTGTATTTTTTTTTTTTTTTTTTTGACTTTCAGGACCAAACTACTACTGTGACCTTTATACATTTAGCTCTTCACACTATGATCTCTTTGTTTATTTGTGTTTTCCACAGTAAAGACTATAAATCCATTGTGTTTCATTTACATTTAGCATATAGTAAAAACATTCAAAGTTACATATTTCATTACAGATGTGGAATTCCATGTAAAATATTAGTAAGAGTTTAAAACTGCCACTGCTTAGACCAGAGCATGCACACAGCTCAACCCCATTCAAGGCTGTACACGCAGGTAGAAGTCTTATTTCCTATTGTTGTGCTTGGCCCGAGTGCTGTGCTGTTCTGACATTTGTTTTGAGGGTGCTGGTGTTGTTGCGGAGCAGGTGGTGGGAGGTGGATGCAGGGAGAAGAACGGCCCAGGGTAGGATGTCTATAATTACATATTGATTTCTCGGGGGCTGCTGTTCTGCCCGCGCTGTGAAAGTGTAGAATAAATCACTTGGCCTCTATGATAGCTAAGTATTTATTCTTTTTAATTTTGTTTATGGTGATCTTGATTCATGCCCTCAAACCCTGGTCACACCTCGTTGCAGCTGCCCCCTTGATGTTCGACTCAGATTGTGGAACAAGGGTGTGTGAGTGTGTAGAGCGATGTTTCTGCACATGCACACAGTGGGTAGATGGTGTGTTTACCCGGGAAGGAGCTTACATTTAGAAAGAAATAAAGGTCTCGAGAATAAAGCTTGGGTAGTTGCTAATCCTCAAGCTACAAACAGAGCGATGGGTCTGAGGTTTTTTTCAGTGGTGTTTTGTCAAACTGGGACACCTGTGGAGTGGCAGTAGTGATGATATCTTTAAAAAAAAAAAAAGAAAGTCAGATTTTTGTGGTGTAGTTTTTGGAAAAGACACAAATAAATAAATAAATAAAATAAAAATCGAGGGTAAATTGTGGTTTGTATTCGTTGTGTGCAGTGTCTCGGCTGCGGAAGACATTTTTACTGCAGCTGTGGGAAGGCAATGTGATGAAATCTATTGATTCCCAGGAGTGAATTTAGTTATTACTTCAGCAAATATAAGATATAGATAAAATACAGTATATAAACCATATTTACTGATCACATTAAAGATTAATGATACTTGGCCTGAAAGCTAAGGTAACGATTCAGATCCTGTAAGTGATATTTTACTGCTATACCTGCAGCATCACATTGAATATGTTGTGTGCAGATCTGTATCTTAAAAAAAAACTGCCACTGTCAGAGGATAACAGCGCTGAGTAGTACTAAAGAGAGATGGAGCCCAAAATGTTTGACTTCAGATAGTTTTCCACAGAATTATAAATGCAAAGACAAAAGTGAATATGATATAATAGAAAATGCACAGACCATAGACTCAACAGAGTGCCACATCTGGAATGTCTAATAGACAAAAATTCAATTTATTTGCCATTGGGCTTTTTGGAATTCAATGCAATTGAACTATACTTCAAAGCACACATTTACAGTCATCTTACCTGAAAAACAAACTATTGCCTCTTTGAGCAAGCACTTTGCTGCAATGGAGAAAGAAACCTCTGTGTCTTAAAGTGAGTGGTGTCTCTCTGAAATGGATTTTAGGTGACACACTCATTCATTCATTTTTTGAATTAATGTACACGATCTGTTTTAATGTATATGTTATGTTATACGTACATTTAGAATATTCTTGTCTTAAAGCTAATAGGCATCACAAAGTGTTATTATGTCTTTACACAAACAACCCAAAGGATTGTTGTCCTTTTTAACAGCTCTTATAATTTTAAGAGAGAAGAGCTGATTAAGAGAGATTACAGTGTTGACAGAGAAGTCCATACAGAGCAGTGCAAACCTGTCACTAGTACTTGCTGTCATTATTCCGTTTTCTGTTTTTTATTTTGCTTACAGCCTAGGCTGCACTTTGGGCAGGGACCTGTCAGTTTGTCAGCAGCTGAATTTGATCAAGATGGAGGCACAATGAGAGCCACCATTAACGTGATTTATAGTTGCCATCACAGTTGCCAAGGCAACCCAACTTTCAATAGTCTCACCTCTGTTAAAGCAGTCTGGATCCCTATTGCTTGCACACTAATGCACATGAGTGTCTGCACACATCAAGTACAGACGCTACAACACACCGAACCCATACAAACTGGCAAACACACACAATCACAGCAATCGCTCAGTGAAAGTGGTGCTGTTCTCTCAAGGCCAAGGAGCTTGTGTAACACACTTCATTTGACACATTCACCGTACAGCTTGAGCTAAGAGCGTTGCACTGAAATATGAACTGAATTTATTTGCACTAAAATCAGGGAACAAAAACAATTCAATAACCCACTGAAACGACACTCGATTTCTTTTGCTTCTGCGCTTCAGTGGCTGCCATGCAGAATGAGTTATAGCTCAGAAAAAAAAGAGACAAAACCAATACACCAGAGCTGTCATATTGTCTGATGAGAATAAAGCCACCCCAACCCATCTCTCAAACTCTCGCTGTTTCTCTTGCTGCAGTTCCTGGCTGTTTGGCTCCTGCAGTGACCCATCAAAGTCAAGGCGGGGTTTCCATCATGTCTGCCCATGTTTTTACCAAGGCAAGGTTTAGCAGTCATCGTCTTTATTGAGTGCACCGCCACCTTACCGTGAAGTAAACAGCACAACAATTCACATATGACGAATAGAGCATTCCACAGTGGATCGAATGTGTAATCTGCGAATGAGAGGAAGCTCAGGAACAAGAGACTATCACACTTTTTGACAGATTTGCTGTCAGCGAGAAGGCAGAGCTGCCAGATGCTCAGAGGTATTACGTGTGCCATCTAAACCTGAGCCTGATCGACGTCACAGTAAACAAAAGGACTTTCCCCAGGCAAAGTTTCTCTAACTGTCAGTGGCACACATCAAAACATTTTTTATAAATTTATTTTATTGCAGATCTGTCAAGAAAGCAAAAAAAAAAAAAGAAAAAAAAAAAGAAAAGACAAATCGGTCATGGAATAGTATATATTAAGCAAGTTTTCTACCACCATGAGGATACTGAAAACAAGTTACTATATCAATCACATTTAGTGTTTAATTATATTTTCAAAGCACACTGAGCCCATTCTGACAGGGCAGAAGTGGCTTTATTGCTTACTGTCAATGTGAGCCTTCAAATGTTGACTAGGTAGAAGCATAGACACTGTTTAATCATGGACACAATGTAATTAGCAGGAAGGACCACCCAAGCCGTGTTTCATGTGCTACGATAGCTGTTTAAAAGCCACTGGAGTTTTAATATTCTTGTAGCAACAGTGTAGCTGCAGAGTGATCCATATTATTTAAATGAGCGAGTGCTAATGTGAAGATTATTCACTGACACAAGCCCCGTGGGTATAGCTGACCTGTCATCATTCTCCCTGCTCTCTCTGAGGTGCGCTCCATCCATCTCACCTCAGCCCTCTCTGTCTCTTCCTCCCACTCCATCTTCTCTCACATCTTGTCTTGGTGCCCAGCTCTGTCTGTCTCGCTGTCACCTCTGGTACTACTCCCAGTGTAAGCTCACCAAAGAAAACTTTTTAATAGTCATTTTCTCTAGTGTTAAACGTAAAAACCGTAAAAATAACTTGACAACCATTATGTTTCACTTCGTCATATATCTCATCAACCTGGTCATGAGTAAATAAAGGCCATAACTCAAGGTTACCAGTTAGCCTTCTTTGGGGTAACCATGCTACTCAATCATAACCCTTTGGTGTTTTCATATTTCTTATTGTATAGAGATCTGAATATTTTTGAATGTGAAAAGCGCTGTTTAATATCTCGAACAAAACCATGCGTTGAAAGAAGTTACATTAGCATCTATATACAATTAAGTGATTAACATAATGGACAGTATTTCACTTGACAGCCATAATGAAGTTGCAGTGGAGTCCATTGCACTGACTCTGTGGGAAACAAATCATTAATGCAGCATGAAGCATGTAAACTATGTCTCCTGGTGTAGACCCTTAACTGTTTAGTCTGCCTCTTGTCCCTCAGCCTTCTCTCTAGGTCAACACCTCCCTAAAGCCCACTGAGAACTTTACAATGAGTTGATTGAACCCGCCTCTAGTGAGCCATCTGCCTGAGCGTATACTGGAACTGATGTCCTCACCTGCCAGAGGCAATTAACTCCAAATACGACTCTCTGCACTCATGCACCGCTGTCCTCCTCCCAGCTGAGTATTATATGGTTGAAGTACATAGAAGTTGAAGAGGGGGCGGCAAACGCTGCTTGCTGCCCCCGGAGGGTGATAGGTAATTACTTCCGTCAGATTTATATCGGCAGTCATGTAGAATGTTGGACGAGTGTCTTGGTGTCCTAAAGCTGCCGAGGTTCAGGCCTAAATCTGAGCGGGAGGGGTGTGAGGCAGTGAAAAGGGCAGCGAGTGGCGTGAAGGGAAGGTTAGGTGATTAATTGAAGGACCAGCTCAGGGTCAGCCTCCATTGTTGGGGTGACAGGTCAAATGAGAGCGGCATTGAGTGCGTCACCTGATGCATGGCTCACCCCAGCCCTCGGCAATGGCTCAAAGATGAAGTTGTAAGTCAGAGCAAGAAATAAAGAAAGAGAAAAGGACACCAGAGAGAAGAAAATAGGACTTTGTGGAGTCTGAATTGCTGTATTCCAACTGACATTTCAATTAAATTGCTATCACAAGTGCCAGGAGTATGTTGAATTCATATCTTGATGCGAAGATATATTTTTTCCTCTTCAGTGGATCTAAATTACTTGAATAAGTGCCTGCAGTATCCCCAGATAAGACAACAGAGCATCATGCAGCCACAATGACTCTCAATTTACAATACGATGTAAAGTACAATAAACCATTGACTGTTTCTAAAACATTCCTCTGGATTCTCTGAATGCCTCTCGGTTTTCCCGTTCGGCCATGACATATCTTCAGTGCCGCGCCCCCTACTCTTTTTCAGCGACACCCCTCTCCACTCTCAGCCTTAAGTGACTCCCTCTAAGAGCTTTTCTGTGTTACAATGCAGCATCTCAAATCTATTACACTAACACCGGTGACTTTGCTCCCTCTCTAAATTTTTTGTTACACTTTTCTTTCACGCGTGTTGCCATTCTTCGGCACTTCATCTTTTATGTTCAGAAAAGTCATTTTATAAGGCGTTGTATAGTCCCGGTGTCCTTGAAAGAAAACAGTGAAGATCTACAGAATGCTAAGAGGCACATGGGCGTATCATTGATAGCAGCACTGAGCTATCAATCTTGGAAACAGATGGGCTATCAGTTGCATGGCATTGTCCTCGACATGTCTGCACTGCATAAAGGTGACCTCTAAAGAAGAATGCACCGTAAACATGAAGGTATATTTTGAAATGAACGTCAACTCTGCGGAAACAGTTCAAATTGGTCAGCAGTAATCAGTCACATTTGGATAGTTTGAGAGGTCTTTATTATTAACACTGCTACTTAACACGATTTTATATTTTTCCATGCCCTATTTTTGAGGCCGCTATAATGAAAGCTGGGAGGAAATGTAAAAGAAGCGATTAGGCTCTAACCAACTGTCCATTGTTCCAGCAACACGTCCCGCTTATCAACAGCTCCATGTTGGCTTTCACGGCACAAGAAAGAGCGACCATGTCAATCCTCATTAATTCTCCCAGTGAATTAGAGGCAAAAGAGATGATAGGAAATTAATGTCTGCAAGGAGATACTTAAATTATTCAGCAGTAACAGGATTATGATGAAAGATCACCACTGTGCTTTTTCTCTCCGTCCTACATGCATTCTTCCTCCCTCCGCTCTCTTTGTTCGATACAAGTCTATAAGTTCACAGTCATACGTTACATTCACGCTGTTGCTGCCGTGTGCGAAAATATTAAAAATATCATAATGGCTTTAAATTTGTGGTCATACATTGCAAAGGGTTATCTAAGTTCTGCAAGGCCTCAAAGAAAATCCCACCTTTTAAAAGATGTGATATTTTTGTTGGTTTTCATTTTGCTGGAAACAAAGAGTTCCCCGCGTACATTTGTGCTACTCATGAAAGGGAAATGTTCATGATCATCTTTTGAACCAGAGTGCAGCCTCAGTACATGACATTGCATCTTACAAGGAGAGAACAAACCGGTCCTGATTACAAAACACGGCCATTTAATTAGGCCTCTGAGGCAGTGTTAAGGGAAGACGTGCCTCCTTAAAAGACTCCTATAAATAATTACAAGACACGTAATGGCACAAATTATTCTCAGTTTGTACTGCATCTATTAACCTTCCTCGTTATCATTTCTGAAGTTATTTTTGTCGGCTCATGCATACATAAAACGGGTCAAACATTGGCTGATTTGTTTTCATTTTTAAAACTATTTTGCCTGCTCTGCTGATTCTGACTCCAAAAGTGGACAGGAATCCTTTTTTTCAGGGCACTACAGCCGTTATCGCAAACCCAAGCATAAATCCTAAAAAGTTTGCCGAATACGTGGTCCTCAGTGTTGCTTTGTTAGCTGCACTGCAGGATGTCTTCAGGTGACTACTCCCTAATTATCTCCAGCCTTAGCTACAGGTCTCTAACTAATAATTTATACTTGAAAGATTGCAGATCCAGCACCTATAAAGTATTCAAGCTCTTTGGGAGTTTTCAAGTGTTTTCTGTTTGGTTCTTTTCATCACAGAATATCATCCTAAAACAAGTCATATGATTGGGCTTTTTACAACAGAACTGACCTAAAACACAATTTGGGAAGTGAAATTAGGTCTTCAGGGTGATGACTGACGGTGCGTGTAATAGTTGCCATGAATCTTCAGCAGTCATTAAAGGAGTGAGCCAATAACTTTCAATAATTTAGTTCAGGATTTGCTGGTTGAGTCTCCAATTTGTCTTTGGCTGAGCTCTAGCTGTGCTGTACTACATTAAAGATGCAGTACCTGATTTTGTTTTTGGTCTCAGCCTCACCACTCTCCCCCAACAGCAGCGTAGTAACCTTCCGCCTTCTTTTATTGAAAAAAAAAAAAGCAAAACCAGACCAATTTTTCACCACAAAATACTAATATGCTTTAAATCAAAGTTTAGCGCTTACCAGAAACTTTTAGCTTTGGAGTTGACTGTTGTAGACTGTAGTGATCCTGTAATTATATTAAACATTGCATGGAAGCAATTTAATTTCTCTATTTTTATCTGTTTGAGCTGTTTTGCTGTATAATAAGATGAATTTTGCAACGGAATAATTCATTTCCTTGGTTTATTTCCCTGGTCAACCATTGGGAGCGCTTCGTTTTACTGAAAGGGAGCTGTGATTGTCCTCCTGCGGGGGCTGATCACATCTTAAGGTCTAATTTTTTTTAACAAATGCTTCCTGTGACAATAAGCTGTTAGTGGATTAAACTGTCAAACTAAATGCAACAGTAAAAAATCAGGCAATGGACTGTTAAGGACTCTGAATCTAAGTTCTAGACAATCTAGGATTAGAAGATCTCATTGTCATCTTATATAAACTTTCATATAAGTTACTAAATGTTTTAAAAAGTATACAGACAGGATGCTCAGTTGCAGGTGTTTCTGGACTGAGCCTGAAGTTCAGTCTGAGTAAGCCTTGAAATTTACAAAAAGCATTAAAGAAGGTGCTTTGAACAGAAACATAGGCAGGAATAAAATCAGTGTTATGTTACTTTTGCTCATTTGTCATGAATGTAACTGTAATCTTCCAAATAAAATAAAAAAATTAATAAAAATTAGTAAAAAGTAAATCTACTTGAAGTAAATCTATAGTATTATACTCATGGTCTAGACTCTTGTTTGTGTCTCAGTTCAGCTGTTGGCAGTGAATGTATGTCCAGATCACTCTTATAAACACTCACAAACAAATGTCTAATCTGAAGGTCTTTATGCTAGTGTTAGGATTAGTAAATAATCAGAATTTTCAAAAGTTTGATTTATGTGCACAGTTCATGGCTATTCCTAAAACAGTGATCCAAATGAATCATTAAATGCTCTTATTTTGAGTGAGAGTCAAACAAGCGAAGGGGCAAAAACAAAAGAAGATTCGAATGTCACGAGGTCTGAGGACAGGCTGAACGTGAAGCATTTGATGAATTATCTCTCCTTGTTCACACAAAGGAAGCGGAGCAAAGGGATACTGACCATTGTTTTGTTTTTTTTTGTTCCCGGAGGTCAGGGAATGAACAGAAGCGGATGTTCAATGAGAGGAGTAATTAGAGACTAAAAGCAGGGAATCTTTTACTCAGCACAGGGAACATACATCACAGCACATCCCTGCCAAAGACATATCCGCTTTCATTAAACTCTTTTCCTGTTTGCTAAATCAACAATGAATAGATTGTACTGGGAATAAAGTGGATGTGGATAGTATAAGGGCAATAGGATCACCTTTGCGAATGATCAAATAACAGTCGTGATTTGTTTTGTTTATTGTCTTTTAAAATTGAGCAGATATTTTTTTTACTTTGCAAACAGAGTATTAGTGTTAAAATGCATAATTCTGTTGGCTTTTTTTGTTTTACAATATCAGAAATTAAGTTGTTGCACACACACACACACACACACACCAAAAGAAAGCCTATTTATGTGGTAAACGCAGCAGATTGAGTAACCCAGATGTCGGATGTGTTTTCATATTAGTCACAGCTCACTGGCAAAGAGGAGAAAGTTGGCTTCTTCAACAGGACATGCAGGCAAATGGCCAAAAGTTGCCCAGGCATACCAATTCTGACAGGCTCGTCTGCTGAATGACAGAGTAAGCCAGGAAGTCATCGACAAAGCACTGGAAACAGTTCAGTGAGAAAATGCTATCTACTTGAAATGGAGCAAACAGATGCCAGAAGGGAATATAGTGTGACAACAAAAGATGCTACGTTATCACATATTGACTCACATTAGACGCGTGTTGCTCATGCTGGGAAAAAAGAGAGTGTTTTCTGATTCAAACTGAAACCTTAAGGCTTACTTCCTGCCAATTACGTTTTTTGTTCTTGAGGAGCTTAGAAGAAACATGACAGAGGATGTTAAGGGAATTCGCTGATAAAAATCTGAAGAGTTACATGATAAAAGTGTCTGGCTTTTCGGTTGAGGTGTGCAGATCTTCTTTTATGTTACATTTGACATGGATCTTAGCCCAAAGCATTGTGGAAGTGCACTTGTAGAAAAAAGAAGATGATGGTCTAGGTTTGATTGAAATACGTGCACCGACAAAATCAGAGGTTTTGAGAAAGAGATGTAGCATTTATCTGTGTCTAACGAGTATGAGTCTTAAAGGCCACTAGCAACAGGGCCCAATGTAAATCATCAGTGAATGATGATGATGTGTTGGTTGAATTTCTTTGTAACAGAAAGCATGAAAAGTCTCAGCTTCTGCTCTGTCACACAGTCTAGACAAGCTATAGAAGATAAATGGAAGGCTGATTTTAATTTACAGTATGACAACTTGTAAACAAACCCATGATGTGTATATGTTTGTAAAAAAAAAAAAAAAAAAAAAAAAAAAAGTAGGCTGTTCAAAAGCCGACAAAAAGGCTATATTTCTTAACAAGATTCTGTCACAGAAGAAAACAGCTCTGCAAAGTGCAACAAAGGCAGCAACACAAAACGTAAATTGCTGAAGCAAGAGGGGGGTGTTTCAAGGTCTAAGGAGTGAGGTCAGGCATAAAGGTCAACTGGATTCTGCCGAATTGTCGAATGAGAGAAATGACATATTTCTATCTAGAAACCCTGCCCAGACATTCTGCTTTCACAAGACAACAAGTACACCTTAGAGCCGAGCTAGTGTAGGATGTTTAAATAGACCTGGGACAGTTCAGACAGATCAAGCATGGACGGGCAGCGAGACACTCAAGGACTTCACTAACACAGAACTTTTCATTTCTACTGTGAAAGTGCTCTTTCAAAACGGCAGGCTCTTTTTATATTTGGATGGTCGATTAAACTACTGTCTGGGGAGTTTGCTTTAAAACCTTCACAGTATATTTCATAACCAATAGATCAGATTAAAGTGGTCTTTGCTGCAGTTTACACTCATCCATTTACGCACCCTTTTCTCCACAGATGGCACACATGTCCTTGAGATGCCTCTGCCACATTCGTGTAAAACGAGAAAAAAGATTCAGGGTCAGTTTAAAAGCTCTGACTCATGATGTGGGTCTGTTTATATAAACAATCACTATTGCAAAAACAACGCTGTTTAATAGTACATCTCCTGCCTGTGACGTAAGCATTGGGCTGCATCAGCTCATGGTGTACTCACAGGTATACAGTATATCAAGATTAAGAATTTATGCCACAATCAGTCAGTTTAAGGGCCTCCTGCAAGCCACTTTGGATTGGCCATGATAATATGGTAATATGCACCACTGGATTAACTGGAGTACAAGTACAAGGAATACTGTAAGGCATGACATAACATTTGGATAAAAAAACAAAAGGAACAACAGACCATGAGGAACAGATTTAGTTGATTTGATCAGAATGAAGCTTTTGTTGTTGTTGTGTTTTTTAGTATTTGATTTATGTCAATATCTAATTATAATTGTCCAAACACTCTATTCATGTTTTAAGTGCAGTCAAACACTAAAATGAACTTATTATAATATAAACTGCTACAAATAACTTAAAATTGCTCACAACAAAAGACAGTTAAATGTTGATCAGCATACATCACAAATAAAGTGAATTTGTAAGCCTAGTTAATGTCATAACTAAAATTAAAAAAATGAACGTGGGCTCAGTTTTTTAATTACTTTCTATCACAAATTATCCATAAAAATGCACAAAATACAAATACACACACAATGTCAATCCCACCTTAGCTACACTTTAACTACACCTCGACCCAGCAGTTTCATTCAACACTGCTTGTCTCCATTCTCTCGTCTCCATCCTGCCAGTCCCCTTTTCTTTGGACTTCCAGAGAGTCTCATCTCCAGAACCTTTACCACGCTTTGTCCTCCATCATCTCATCACCTTCATCTGGGTTATATTTCAATTCAATAAACATGTCAGCTCTACATAGTTGTGGCGTGGTCCTTGCAAGTGAAATAACTGTAGCGGAGGCCGTTATGTAGAGATGAGATATGAAGTGTCCTTGCAGAAGTGTGAAAAAGAATCTGGCTGAGATTTGTAAACTCACAGATTGTTAAGGGTTTATTAGCCAGTTTTATTTTTATTTTTGAATATCTCTCATCGATATCCCGTGAAGGTCAGCTTTATGAGCCATTTATGTTTCAGATCATCAAACTTATTTAAACATTAGACAAAGCTAACTCAAGTAAACAGAAAATACAGTTTAAAAGTGATGATTTTATTGATTAAGGGAAAAAAGCTTTCTGAACCCTATGGCCATATGTGAAAAAGAAATCGCCCGCTCTGTTAAATCACGAATTAACTGTGGTTAATCACATTTTTTGGAAAGCTGAGTTCAGTTTCACCAGTCACACCCAGGCATGATTACTGCCAGAGAACCACAGTGAGAGTCACCATCCACAAATGGAGAAAATATGGAACAGTGGTGAACCTTCCCAGTAGTGGCCGGCCGACCAAAATTACCCCAAGAGCGCAGCGACAACTCATCCAAGACGTCACAAAAGAACCCACAACGACATGTAAAGAACTGCAGGCCTCACTTGCCTTTTATTTTTTGGCATATTTGACAAATATGGCAAGAAGTCAGGAATGAGGCAAATACTTTTTCTCTCTGTTGCTCTGTTGGCTTTTCATGAGACACAAGCACCTATTTACATTGGAGCAAAAGTAATAAAAAAAAAAAAAAATGCTATGTGTAATCGTAACCAAAAAGGACAGGGGTAATTTGCTCAAATAAACTGAAATGTGATGTCAATAATGCACACTATTCTTGTTTTTGGTATACATTTACAGCTACAAACACACATCTAGAGACATGTAAAGACCGGACATGAAAAGTACAAATAAAAGGGGCTAATGGACAGAATGTGTTTTTGCTATAGGACAATCAGATTACTGCATGTTCAAGAACAAATGACAAATAGCTAGAGGATGAACATTAACGCTTTAAATAGACACATTACAAAACAGACACTGACACTCACATTCACAGCACGTGGAGCGCGGACGGATGCCTCAGCTGAACTTACGATGCAATGAGATCAGATGAGCCGGTCGAGATATTTTCAAAAAACAAATCTAAAATTGCACATGAGTCAAAAGCACTTCCTTTTGGAGTTGGCAGTGTGCGCCTGTCCCCCACCTGGTGCCGTCACGCTCCAGTGGGTCGTCTCGGTGGGGTGGCGGGCCGGGGGCAGAGCTCGTCAGCCACGGCCCCTTGTGCTGATGGAGTCACACTACTGCTTTAGGTGTGTTTTAAAAGAGGTGCTGACAGACAAGCAAAGGCCACCTGCTGTGCTTCAAGGCGCTGTTCGCTAAGCTGCAGATATATATATGTGCATGTGTGTGTGTGTGTGTGTGTGTGTGTGAGTGAGTGGATGAGCAGACTGCGAGTGGGTTGTGTGAAGTCCCAGCAAGCCTCGAAGCGGGGAGACAGAGGCTTGATGATCACAGCCAAGAAAAGACGGATGGAGGGGAAAAAACCAGCGCACGACATGGAAGATGTAGTATGACAGCACCTGCCTGATACATGTGAAATGTTATGACGTGATATTTGGGTATTATGTTGTTGTGATACTGCCTTATACATTTGACAGACAGGAACATGATATAATCTCAAAATGTGACATGAATGTAAGGCATAGCACAGTGAGTTGAACAAAACCAAACCGTGTACAATATAATTCAATCATCAGTTTCAGTTGTGTGAAGTTTTTCAAAATTATAAACATGTTTCGTTACAGATGCTGAACGTCAATTTCTCATGAATTAAAGTTGAAAATGAACAGGTGGTTTGGGTATATGCAGTTCTGTATATGAGCTGAGGGAACCATTTATCTTCAACACCAGCACCTTCTCACAGCTCCATGAAATGCATAAGTCTAGTATGTAAGGCCGCTAAAGCTCTACATGAAACTGAGCTGAATGTGAGGGATAAGTGTATGTAGCAGTGGGCAGAGGGAAAATGGACGCTCAACTTGTGCCATCCCCGAAGTGATCCGACAAATCCATTTTAGTGGCAATCATAAAGAGAATACAACAGACGGATCTGCCACTTGCCAACGTCCCACCTCCAAGTCCAATCAGAAATGAGATGTGGCCTCATTATTCAGGACAATTAGCCAATAGGCTGGGTGTCCCCCCGTCATTCCTCATGCCTCATTTGATGCCAGTAAGATGATTGTGCCATGTCCACTCAGGCTGGGTGTCATTCAGGGTGAATGACACAGAACACAGAGAGGGTTTTCCAGCGCAACATTAGCGTGGACAGAGACGCAGGCCTTTCATACTGTCGTATCTAAATCTATTTCACATCTGATTGAAAACAGTGGGATTTTTCATATCACTTCACAATATTTTCCACTAAATCACAAACACTTTCCTGATACACCATCATGCACAATAAAATGGTGTCCACATTTCCACAAAAGTTAACACTGATGACATGCCTTGGAGTCTGGTGTGTGTCTAGCTGTAACTTCAGCCCCATATGGGCTCGTTTCTGTGTCCGTCTCAAATGAATCATATGGCACAGATGCTGCAGAAATGGTTGAATCATTTCCAAAGCTGTGTAGTTAAACAATTTACTCCCAAAAATCTAAGAAACCTGGTTAATGTCATTCTAGGTGTGTTGCTGTGTCATACCAGGACTGATTAATGGTTTGGCACAATGTTTCTGTTGAAATGTTTAAGCCATACTGTTAAATGTTTTACGTAAAAGACACACTTTTCTATAGTGAGTAAATACCCATAAGGATTCTCCCTTGCCTTCTATATGTTAACCTATATGTTTGCCCCATGTTGAAGAGGTGTTACATAACATGGAGAAGGCACCTGGACTGACTCTAAACCGCAGGATTTAGTAGAAGGTGAATATATTAAATGGCTCCGGTTTCCATTAGCCATGTTGCACCAAATTGTTTATCGACCCATATCTGAGCGTTGACATTCCCTGATTAATGATGTTATTAAGAAGGGAGGGAAAAGATGACGGGTCACTCTGAGAACACTGACCATTAACCAGTCTGGGCAGGTGTGGTTATTAGTGCATGCCGCGTTGGGGAAAAAAAATCTATCCATCTATCTATTTACCACATGTTGCAATGCAGTTATCAGATAGTTTATGTACCTGAACATGCATCTGTATTCATCACTTAATTCAAGTGTCTGTTAATTCATCACCTCAGATGTTTAGTGAATTAGAACGAAAAAGAAAACATATTACACATCCATGCATTTATGGACTATAACTCATCAAAAAACCTGAGATAGTTTGCTTTGATTGCTTATTTCTGGACGTTTTTCTAAATGACATAGAGCTTTATTTGTACTATGCAGTTTAAGTCATGCAGAAAATGACTCTGAAGCCTGTGTTTTAAATGGCATGGTAATAAAGTTAACCGAAGTGTTAATATTAGCTTTTATGTTGTTTAGCAATAGTGCTTTCTACTGCTATAAAGCCAGGGTGATTGACTTGGTGATGCCAATACATACTACAGACATTAAAAGTATATTAAGATAAAACTGAATTGTGTTATTATTGGGTGTATTTGTTGTTATTACATTATCGTCTATCTATAAGCAATCAGGGGTTAAAAAAGTTAAAAACATTAGCATGCGAAAGAATAAAATAAAATTCTATACATTTCTTCTCCTTTATCTAAATCTGAGATGCAGCCTCAGCAGTGTTACTGGACCTGCCATAAACCAGTGGTGACTTGATGTGAAATATAAATATACATTTTACTTTGGCAATAACTTCCAGTGGGAAGCTTCCAAAAGTATCCTCAAAGTAAATGGGCTTGGTCGATGTAATGGCCTTTTTTTTTCATCAAGAGCAAATACCTCTACACATAAAAGTAAAAGACGCAATCAGCCTCGTAGGAACCTTTTCAGGCAAAGAGGTCATATTGAACTTTTCCTCCAGTTCACTGGCTTTACTGACTTTGCTCACCACTTGCTGAGAGTCGTGCAGAAACACATATACTGTAGGTCTAGGTGACCTTTGAGCTGAGACAGACTGCGAGTTATCTGACACCTGTCTCATTCACATCTGCTCCAGCACCCATGGGCCACTGATTTGAGTGTGCGCTAAGGCTCATGTGGTGCGTTCATACAGCCGAGTGTGTGTGGTGTGTAAGTGAGACAGAGTGAGAAGCAGAAGAGAAGCGGCCTTGCCTCACTACATCTACGACGGATCAGTCAGTGGGAGGAGAAAAATGAACTAATCAGCCTCTCCAGTGGTGGAATCTCACCCAATTTATTTTCAAGCTAACAGGCGTTGGTTAATGAGCTGAAGCAAAGCATCCGCGCTCTTCCTTCTCTCTCCGTTCGTCCTGTCCTCTGCCGTTCCGCCTGTGATTCTGTGGACCAAACCAATTACCGCCGAGCACATCCATTCATGAGCGCACACATTCACACTTACACATGTTTAAATTCTCGACCAGGACAGAGAAACATACACACAGTGGCATGTAAAGAGACAAAGGGCAATCAAATAAAGACCTGCACAGAGTCGACTGGAGCTTTTCATTTCACAATTACCAATGTTTAAAAGGGCTGTAGGCTTGGTATTTTTCAAAGCAGTTCCAGGCTGTCTTTACAGTAGCAAAAGAACATAACAAATAAAATGAAAGAAAACCTTTTTATTCAAGGGCGCAGCATGGAGAGCTCTGGAGTGTTAGGTCTGGCTTCATGAAGTGAGGTACTTGGACAATTAGACATCAGACAGAAGCACTGATATCCATATTAATGAGGATGGACCCACTAAAAGAAATAGTGGCAGGTTGTAGATTTTTTGGGGTTTGGGCCTCATATATAGCATTTATATACAACTATATACAGTGCATTATAGTCAGTTTGTAAACTCTATACACTTATCCTAACGTGTGAAAATAGTGGATTTAATAAAGTCCTACTCAGGCTGCTATTTGAGGACAGTTTGAGTTGAGAAAACAATCTATAGAATATTATTATTGGGATTTTCTCTCCCTCTAAGGTGTTTGCTGCAAAAATAAACGTGATTATATCTGACTATATAATATTAACATGCATTATTAATGAAATAAATGGGGTTAGCCACTGGTCAGGTCACAGCTGTTAACGGTCAGCCAGCATACGGATAAACCTGAACCTCTGAACCCATACAGTCGATGCCAATAATAATTAAGGCCTTGTCCATCAACAAGGTGCCAATACTGTTAAACATATTAGTTAAAATGTGCTTCAATAGACTGAATAGTGAATAGCTTAGGTGACCTTTAGTGAAAATGCCAGTGCAAGCTTGTGACATTATGGAGGGCATTTGCAAAAATCTGTGGCTTGGTTTTGAAGGTGCAGCCATTGAAGACATCACTACATTGGTCCTTTAAGTATTGACTGGACCAGATTAAATAAAAAAATAAAATAAATAAAAAATAAATAAATAAATAAATAAATACAAGCTTTATGTGTTTCTTTGTTCAGTAACTATGCTGGATAGTAGCAGGCTAAAAATTTATTTGAAATTTAAGATTGCATTTCTGTAGAATAAGTGGTGAAGAAGACTTTTGTGAACAACAATATAGAGAATAACATCATGTCTCTCAATAATAGAGTTAGACAGGTTTTGTACAAATGAGCTGATAAATGGGGCAAGTTCATTACAAGTGACAGCATTTTACTAAACGACAAAAAGGAGTTGTCAGAGTTTACATCTGTGACAGTGTTTACACCAAAGTAATCTCATGTCCAAAAGCACATGCAATGAGCATATGCAGCACAACGAGATTGATGTGTCAACTCTGATAAATTCTTCATATGAATCGAAAACCCAGGAGACTGATTAAAATGAGGTTGTATGGATAAAGCGTGCTATTTTTATATCTATATGTGGACAGGTGATTATAGACTTACTTACACAATCTGCTGTAAATGAGCTCCCTCTGTGTCAAACTCTATCTGCATCAATCACACCAGTGCCTGCATATCTGTTGGACAAAAGGTGAAGAAGCACCATTACCACTCATCCTGATGTTCTGCTCACATGAGAAGTCTGCTTTGGTGTGGAAAAACAGAGAACGCAGTAAGAGATAGCTTATGGTGAATATACAGCCAGAGTGGAAAGGAAATATGAAGAAAAACTATAGAGGCCATGTCCATATCTTCTGTGCTCCTTAAGATAACTGTTGATGTACTTGACTGACTGTTTCCATTACAAGCCACACGCAAATGCTGTGGTAAAAACTACAATAACTAAGCATGAGGCAAGTGTGTACACCAAGACTTATGGGACTAAGAGTTCCTTTAGACCTGGAACAATGCCTGATACAAGGGAAGAGAGACCAGTGACAAACTAGTGAGTGAGGTTCTTGGATAAATTTGAAGGTTGAAAGAACTGGCATTCAATCAAAAAAAAAAAAGAAAAAAAAAGAGAGACAGGGCAGTGTAAAAATAGGTTTGATTCTGAGACAAGAGCAACTTATCTACCATACCTGTGATCACAGTATTGGACGATCAAACTATAGCGCAGCTTTGGTTCCCACCTGAAGAAATATGACAGTTACTCGGGGGGAAGCGAGGAAAACCCTCTCATTACCCCTGGTGTCTGCGGTGTGGGAAAAATCAATAGAGGTGTCCAAGCTGAATTCATCTATATTCTACTGCATGAACCTAATACTCTCACATGGGGAAAAGAAAGATGAGTGGGTGGCTCGAGGGGAAGAGGTGAGGGAGATTTCAGTAAAAAAAAAAGACCACTAGAGGGGAAAGGGAAGTTAGGTCAAAGAGCTATTTATCTACGTGGCTTTAAGGGCACACTCAAACAGGTTGGACAACTTCAAATGGTTAGAGGGACTTTTTGGGAAGATGGGAGAGTTTGTTAAACTCAGAAGGTGAAGGATACAGCAGCAGCACAAATACTGGCATCGAACGAAAGAGAAAAAGAAACAGTTACCGTTCAATTCAATAAAACAAAAGCACATTCTCAAAGAAACATGCTGGCAGACTAAGACATTTCAACTGGAGGAAGCCGTGCTAACAAGGCACTTGTTCAACCTCTGTGAAAGTCCAAGCCACTCATTTACACACACACACATGATCTAACAACCACATCAGCTGTCACTGGGAGCCTCATTAAGCTGACAGCCGCTGGCCTCTCAGGGCAGGCCAGCGCGTCACAGCCCTCTCCTTCCTGTCACGACATGATGGATCTCTCCACCACTGGCTGCCAAGTTGCCACTCACATCCACCTTCCTGTGGGCATCCATCAGAAAACATTCAGTTTGCATCCTGTAGATCTGCTTATTTGTAACCACCATATCGCCAAGTCTGGCCGTGTGAAATTGTCAGGATTAGTGATGAATAAACCTGACTGGTCAGTTCAGTCGGGTCAGTCAATAAGCGTAAGGACAAGAACAATGGACATAGGTACGACAGTTTTGTTCAGAGTCAAGAGGCCTTCATCTGAGGGGGTAATGTGAAAATTAAGCTAATGAGGGAATGGAGGTTTAATTCTTGTTCAATCTTGGTAGTCCTCTTTAGAGACAAGTACAACAGCATTCACTTACTGCATCATTCTGTAGTTAAGGTTTAGTTCATTTTCACTTAACTGACCACAGACAGCCTCAGCTACGATTATACAAGTTGTTGTTAGTCTGTTGTGGTAGTCTTTTGTTGCTTTTGAGACAAACTCTTTTGGTTGGTGAATAGTGAATGTTATTTTGTTGCTAAATTTAGCTAGTAATGATACCCTTATATTTCATAGCTGTTGCATGATGATATATGATTTATTAGCTGTAATTATCTGTCAGTATCTGTTTGAATGTTTGGCCTGACTATGAAGAAAACCTGTAAGCTCCTGTTAATGTCATCAGACAGATAGTGGTTGCCATCAGTGATACACAAGACTTGTAGGAATAGTTGTAGGAATAATTCAAGTTTTTTCAATTCTTCTCCTAAAATGCACCTAGACATCTCAAAAAGTGGACAGAGACATTGTCAGCTTGGCCGATAACAATCTGAGACACCTGACACGTCCATTGAAAGAGCGTTCCGTCCAACGGTCCTCTGTCCCTTTCTGTGTTTGCATCATCAAAGAGCAGCTGGTGGCAGGCGGCGCCCTGTTGAGAAGTGTGTGTCTGTCCTCCGCAGCCATTTGACAGCACACAGCGAGAGTAGCACACACAAGCCTGGCCAGCTTGTACCAATTTAATGCTGGCTGCTCTTGTATGCAAGTCCCAGTGGTGACCCAGTGACCCGGGCGATACAGAGCTGGGGCTGTTAATAGCTTGGTAGACATAGGTAATGAGGTTATCAATTAGATGGAGACTTGTTCTCATTTGTCCCTGTTATGATGTCGTTGTTTTCAAAGGGCTTCCCTGGAAAGGAATTTGTAATTGTCATTTCATTAAAGGATCCAGTAACTGGGGTCCCATTATGGGTTTTGTGCTGAGAGCAGATGTTTACCTTGCATCAAGGTCTTGTATTTGCACAATAAATTACCCAGACAAGACGTAATCAGAACCTGCACTGTACAAGATTAAATGGTGTCATAAAAGAAGCAGGTGATGACATTTTTTAAATCCATATTAATTCTCGTCTTATGCTCATGTGCACGCAAGCTATATGTAAAGTTTATGGTATGCATGTTGGGGAAGCGCGGTGCTGTTGTGAATTGTACAGGGACCATTCGGTGTTCAGATCATGTGAAGACACAGAGGAATAACAAAGATGGTATTCTCTCTGTCCATCCAAAACCCCAGAAGCCATGTTTTATTCACATGTTGGAAGAGAAGGGATACACCTCAGCGTGACGCCTGATGGAGGCAGGAAAGGTGTGAGTGTGTTCAGAGAGGCAGCACTAACAGAGAGACACACGAGCATGAAGTAACAGCCTCAGAAGTAAGATGAGGAGCAGCGCTAGCATCATGCTTGTCACAGCAAACACCTTGTTGATTTCTGTGATTAGCACAGCTTCAGTCGGAACTGATCAGTAAAATCACCTGCTGTTGAGTGTGGTTTGAACTGCATGAACACGACTTCATAAGGAAAGAGAAGCACACTGCTGAGTGAGATAGTAAATGCTCCTTTGATTTCAGAGCCCAAGACATCATCAAAAAAAGCATCCTTGCACAGTGTATGCAATATGTTTATAGGTTTCTACATAGGTTTAATAAATAAATAAAGCAGTGATGATTAGCCATCAGGTCAATCATCACAGTCAGACAGAAGAGGCAGTACAAAGATCCTTGTCTCAGATTTAATTGTGCACGCCAAATATATAAATGCCTCCAAATGAACATTTTTGGATGGTAGAAGCTGCACAAGTTCTATGCAAAATGTGACTTTAATCCATGAGCCTTTTTCTTGGACCAAAAGCTGCCCACACGAGCTTATACGGCTTCCCTTAATGTTATTGCTTCATCCTCCAGCGAGAAAACACCAGAGGCTAGTAAGGATTTCTCTCTGTCTTTCTCTCACACTCATAATTACACTTTTACACAAATTAGACACTCATCAATTTAAAATGTAGTGTCAGCAACAATATGTCCACCTAATCAAAATGTGTCTTATCTGACGCTATCATCAACATGGTGTTAAGTCTGTGGATCATACAAAATGACAGACCCTTAAATTCTGTGCTGTTATTCTCAATGTGAAATAAATATTATGTGATATACTGTGATATGTATAATATTGTGCTGTAGATCTCAGTAAAAGCTGCTTTATTAAGAGTGTGATGATGTCTTTGTTCCATGACTTAAACTGAACAGTAGTGTTTTCAGATGTCCACACTATACAAAGCATACATTACAGAGACAGTACATGTTAAAGTTGTAGTGGTTTCAACACACAGTAATTTAGCTCACAAATGAAGCACATACGTAGCTAGTGTGTAATAAAATGCTTTGCTGGACGCTTACTAACTTGGCTTTAAGGGGTTATGCTTTTGACTTCACCAGAATAACAACAATATGAATTTTTTATAAGTGTTGTTTATGTATGCCTCATTTTTAAACCAATGGGTGCCATTTATGAGCGTTTACAACTGTATTTAAAAGGAAGGGATAGGACATAATTTTGTGGGCATTATTAAAAGTGTAATTGGTTATGGTTTTATTGCTTTATTATGTTTGTGGCACGACGCCTGGCCACTTTTAATACAAATTATACAAGCTATATATCACAGGTTTCCATTTACATGTGACATTTCCTATTATACAGTGCACGTTGTCTTGAAAGTCATTTAAATGAGCTGGAGAATGGCCATTGTTTATCAAACCAGAGGGCACTTGTAAAGATCCAGGTCTCTGCTGCTTCATTATGTTTCTGGCAACACTGTTTCTCAACAAGTGGGAGTCATGAATTACAGATGCTGGTCTTAAAAGTAACATTTCTGGATACAATAAAAATATCAGAGCTGCACAGTAATATAAAAATATGTTTTTGGCTGCTTTGGGTTTTTATGCAGTCTTTGTGGGTGCGTCCGTGAAATAAAACTTACTTTTGGCTGGCATCGAGTGGTCTTGAGAGGTACCATGGATGTCATGGGAGAATGTAGTCTGCTGGTGCTGCTCATTTCACATCAGTTGGGTGAACCAGTAGGACTGTGTGTTCCAGAAGCATGAAGATGATAATAATGCTGATCATGTTGCTTTCGTAGATCTGCAGGATAGCAAAGGTAAATAGTAGACACTCACAGTTTAAACAGCTGATACCCTCCTCAAACCTCTTAAAGCAGTATTTCTCAAACTGATGGTACTCTGGCTTTCTGTGGTGGTACTTGAGAATCTCTGATAACTACAAAATGTAGGACTATTGATTTCTACGACAGCTTTTCTGAAATACACTTCACTATACCACTAAATGTTTGGACTCTTAAAAGGCTGAGGGACTCAAAATGCGATTTTATGTCACAACATTCATACAGGTAGATAGGTATGTGTTCATAAATACCTTAAAATAGCATAGATGTGTATCGGCGTAAAGGTCGAACTTGGAAAGACAAATATTTTCTGGGGCGGTACTTGGTGTGAAGAGTAAAGGAAGCTTTCCGTTTGGCATTCTTCCAAGTTGTGTCTTTTCTGTCCCCTCCTTCTCAACATGACTTTGCTCAAGGACTTCTCCAACTGAGTGGTGATCAGCTTCCCCCACATCCACACACACAACAGACATCTCTGTGTCTGTCTCCATTTCACTCCTCCTCCCCTTTTGTCAGGCTCCGTTGACCATACAGATGACAGTATAGACTACGGCACCAGTGTATCGGAACCGAGAGCTGAGGAGAGCAATGAGAGAGATATGGCACAAAATGAAATGGATAGAGTGAGAGAATGAGGAGAGTCAGTCCTACCCAGTCCCTGTCAGCCTTTTTATTACCATCATGTCTTTGGCTTTTATCACTGTGCCTGCCAACAAAAATCTCTTAAAGCCAACAGGGCAGTAGCTGTGGAGACCTTGCAGAATGGAAATTGGGCCTTAGTGCTCATTTGATCCAACGAGTCACACCGAGACCTCACAAGTCCCGGGATGGCCTGCGGGGAGGAGAGTTCACCTTGTCGACCCGGTACCCGACGGAGGCAAGGAGCATGGACAACGTAGCGGACAGCCAGTGGCGATGGTCAGTGTCAGACACTTGTTGGAGGAGAGATTTCTAGACAGGGAGAGGATTAGAAGACAGTGTTGGTATGCACTGCTAGGAACAATGTACCAGGGCTTACAGAGCAGTGGATCTGTCCTTAATGTAACACACGTCTCAGTGAAAAGAGGTTTGACCGACTCTTTTGACCAGAGAAACTGTGAAGTAAGGATGAGGAAATAATGATGGATCTTACTTGTAACAGTAGATGGCAGTTGGGATTGTTTCAGTTTGGAGAAGCAGACAGGTAGACAATCTAAGGCAGTGTGAGTGGAAGAACTAAATGCTTTTTTAATGTTTTTAGTGGCCAAAAATAGTAAAAAGTAAACTCAACATTTAGCTTATCTGAAAGTTAATTAAACATTTCATCTTACAAAAGTACAAAAATGTGTAAATGCTAGAATTTAACGTATATGTGATGATTTCACATACCTCTTTATTCAAACAGCCATCAACATCTTAATTAACCAGTGACACGGTTGCCCCAGTGTTTTTTATTCACTGGAAACCCATTCCCTTTCAATCTGAATTTTCAACTTTAAAAATAGTATGGGCCGTGTGCTCATTTCATCTCATGTGCTGCTATGTTCCTTTGAATAAGCCTCATTGGTAAAATTTGTGAGACACTATCAATGTTTAACTTCCAAAAACCATTGCGACCTTTCTGTCCACTCTCTGATTACATTAGTGCAGAGGCAGCCACCTCAGCCATCACCACATTGAGCATACAGTGAGTAGGTTTGGGGTTTCATAAAAGGGTGACATGACACACCTCTTGTACTGATAGAAACTGGCACTTCGAGTCCGTCTGGGTCGTTTCTCCACACACACTGACTGGAGCGCCCACAAAAAGCAGCAGTAGATACTATTACACATCATCCCCACCGCTGCCCATCTTGTCATTATTCCCTATGAATATTTAATTCCCTTTTCCCTCTCTCTGGCCTTCTCATCAAGTGTCTGGTATTAATGTGCCACAGACGGTGCTCTGTGGCCCTCTCTGCCTCCCCCCTCCTTTGAGCTATGATGACTGGTGTCCCGGCCAATGCATTATGACTGTTAGGGGTGACTCAGGCTGGCCAGCAAGCCACTGGAGTGTGGGGTGACATGAATAGGAGGGTTATGTTAGGTAACAAAATGATGCATATACAGCAGACACCAGACCTGTTCGGATTTCAGACCTGGAAATAAACCACTGCAAAAATTTATATTTTTGAAACCTGATTATAAGCTACATATGAGAATCCTGAAAATGCAAATGTTTTCTATCATGTATCAAATATATTCTGTGTAAGCATTGCACACAAGTAATACAATGTTGTTCAAAGTGTGGTGTTCAATTTCATGCATTTGTCAAATCTCTGAGGGTTCCTTTAGCTCATATTAACTCTCATGTAAAGGGTATAAAGACACACAGGTAAGTGTGAGTGTCAGCAAGAAATCAATGCATGATAATGATCCCTTTAGGGAGAGTGGTTTACTGCAGTGGAAAATCTCAGGTTTCTTAAATAAGGTGAGAAAAGCAGAGATCTGACTCATACACATTGTCACTTGGTATGAAACTGAGTAACAAGGCTGTGTGATCGAACGCTGACCTCTTTGTGTTGTTTCGCTCTCATTTCCCTCGTTGCTTCAGACGAGCTCTGAGAGCTTAGCTGCACACACAAATACTGATCATTAAGTGAAATACCAGAGCTCAGGGCTAAGGACAAAACATACAGGAGAACGTTAGACAAACAAAACTGCAAGTAGCTTCCTTTTACATACACCAGTCGGTTAGGAACGTTGTAGTGAACTATTTGTGCACTGAACTGAAGGACTGTGTTTATCTGCTACAAACTCACATGGGACCATAAACAGTTTCAGTATTTATTTATTGTTTTATATATAAAATGTGTGGTGAGTTTAATGTGTTGGGCATAAGAAGGTTGCGAACCCTCAGAAAAAGGGGTTATTCTTTCTTCCATATGTTAAGAGTATGATCAATTTTATTTAATGGGCACGCATTTTAATAATTAAATGTATTTTGCATAAAAAGTTGGGAAAAAAGGTTTTTCATTAAAGAGAGGTAAAAACTTTCTGTGGAGTATTTGTCAAACATTACACTGCCCCCCAGAGGCAAAACCATAAACGACAATTTAATCTCCTTTACATTTTATTCATTATTTCACAAATTAACAGATTCTGACCAAATAGCAATCACATCCCTCCCCTCCCAAACCTCCCTCTCCCTCAGACTCTCTCTCAGAGTCAATAATCAGTGTCTGTCTCGTTTCTCTGTGAAAGGCTGCCACAAGTGAGAACACATGAATTAAATACAAAAAGTAATTGGGTTTCATTAATGTCACAGTGTGATATTCGGGGTATATGTGTAGGAAATTGTGTTCATGAAATTACAATTCTGCTATTTCTGTTGGTCATAATAGATTTTTTGAGCTATTTTTCCATTCAAGCAACGCTACACATCAAAGACAGTTCTCAATATACAAAGTTCATCTGCATTCAGTAAGAAAAAATAATAAATTATTAGTTTTCCCCCATTTCTCTCTACTTCTACCCTGCCCAGTCCATTGCAAAGAACAAAAACATTAACTCACACATTACTCGAACGAATTTCCAGCACCCAATGCACTATTTTCATCACTTTCCTGAGGTAAAGAGAGAAAGCCAACCTTGTCACCCCCCCACCGGCTTATAAAACCCCATTAGAAGTGGAGTGCATTACTGTAACAAGTGGGTGTTTTAAAATGAAGGGATATGACATGACTGACACCAGTACAAAGCTGCTGCTTGTCGACCTCTTTGGCTGTCTATCAATCATATTTAACAGTTACATCATCACCAATCAGTATTAACAGTGTTGGTAATGTTTGAAGACAATTTTAATATTAATTTATTAGAAGCAAATTCAAAAATAACTAGACTTACACTAATGCTTGTTGGTGATACTGGCATTTCTCCACTGAGTCTGAATTTCCTAAACAATCTTAAAAAGAAAAAAACCTCTTAGTGCTCTGAGAATAAATTCATTTGACCTACATTAATTACACTTATATAAAATGGCTCATATTCTACCTCAAGTATCAACAATAATCATTTGTGAATAAAAATGACAGAGTTGTTAGAAAAAAACAGAACTAAGAAAGTTTAAAAAGTTAATTAGCATCCATCATCAGCTAATCCTGTGTGTGGTTATGGGCGATAGTGAACTGTTTGAGGTCTGAGGTTGGCGTGGTTGCGATTATGTGCGTCTAGACTTTGGTCTCTTTGTCTGACGCTTGGCTTCGTCCACAATGGCACTGTCTCCACTGGCCTGAGCCATGCTCCTCACTCCCTGGATGCGGTTTACTAACTGCAGCAGGAGTGGGATCACCTAGAAAATGAGTTATGCAAAGTTATTTATTAAAGAATTGATTAACTCCTGTCTAAAAATGTTTCAAAGTGAACGTTTTCTGAGATGCAAACTAGTTTTACTGACAAAACAAAAGCGCGAACTCTGGAAATATAATACAAATGTGGGAATTTTACCTTCTCATGGTTATACGCAGCTAAAAGGAGCAGCAAAGTCAGCGGCAGAGCAATGTACGAGCCTTGAGCAACATCCTGGTCAGGCACTTTACGCTGCATTAGAAACAAACACAGCAGAATTAGACTTCCAACTGTACTCCTGGGTAGAAAATAGATGGTATTGTTATCAAATAAAGCGTCTGTGTCTTACAGTGGGGTTGAAGGTGAGTGTGACGTGCTTGTGGTAACCGTTCGAGGTAAAGGACACCTGGGGCAGTGTGAAGTCATACTGGGAGCGGGACAATGTGGAGTACAGCATCAGCACATAGTTCTAGAGGCACGAGAAAACAAAGAGGTGTGAACACAATTAACACAAGAAGGTTAAATTAGCACAACAACCCAGCTCTCATGATGGAGCCTGTTATTAAAGTGTATACCTCTCCATCTCTGTCCAGAGGAGGGAAATGGAAGAACAGGGACTGTCCCAAAGAGACGCTGTTGATTGGATTGTCCAGATTGTCACTCTTATACAGTTTTACCTGAACAGACAAAACGATTTAGAGGATGCAAAAGAGTTTAAGAAGCTGAATTATAACTCAATTTGTCCTACCGATAGTGTAGGGAGATGTTCAGGAGACGTAATGACATTTCCACTGAGGTCAAACTGGTTAATTTGTCTAAAGGCAATAATGTTGACCCCTTCAATGTCACTGCTGCCAACCTGAGTCGAAAACAAAGATTATAAAGCAAATGGTGAACAAAGCTTCAGGTCCCATAGTGCGATGATAACAGTATTAAGCAGAATTAAGGCATTTTTCAGCCTCACTGAAAAGATTAGGGGGTTTGCACTTTTTCAACAAGGCAATTTACAAAGTGAGAGGTTAAACCTTGCAACGGGATTATCAGAGCTTTTGTTCTGTGTATGAAAAGGACTCATGTGATATGGTTGCTGATAAGTCACAATCACAGCATTCAAACAGTTACAACATTTCAATTACAAAAGCTTTACATACCCCTGTCTGGGGTGACTCTGCCACTGCAGAACAATGTAAAAAGAATAATCTCTACAAACACTAGGACAATGAATATAGTTTGGAGTCTTAACATAAGGCGTTTACATTTATAGTGTTCATTTCTGCTCTAAGAAAGGAAATTTAAATTAAACTTTGCCTTTAAAAATATGTATATATACATATATATTGCTCACCTCTATTGCTCTGTGCTGAGGCAGAGCTCTCTCTATGTGGTCATTACCTTCTGCTCGTAACTGAATAAGATACTTGCATCCTGGCTGTAGAAGAAGCAACACAAACAGTGTTAAACATGCACAGTATGTGAGCCTGGTCAATCACTTTTCCCTCTGCAGTTAATATATCAACAATGCTGTGGATATTTTCTTCTTACGGTACACAGATGTATTACAGTTATCTTGCAATTTATGCGTCACAGTTTCACCATATAGGGGTTTTATCGTTATTGTGGGCAAAATAAGTGAATTGAATGTAGTTGTATTACAGTGATTGTATACTATATTTGTTATCACATAACTAAATTTGAAATTAAAAAGTCTTACCAGCAAACCTCTGAGTCTGAAGCGTCCCTCCTCATCAGTGACTGTATCTTCGCTGTAGAGGCTGCATTCTCCCTGTCCTACTGCCTCTACAGCCACATCCCTCTCCGCATCACCGCTCAGAGACTGCACCGCACCATAACAGCTGTGGACAAAGCCAAATATTTATACAAGAGTCAAAGTAGCTTGCAGTTTAAACAGATTAGCAAGTCTTGTACCTGTATGCTGTCTTAATGCCAATAATATCAATGCTTAGATTCTGACCCTCCTCCACTGTAATCATCTGAGAAGCTGGCTCAAAGCGGAACTCCTTCATCATGGGCTTGAAGTAGTACTGACCAGGACTCTGTGGAGAAATGAAGTTAAACCAAAAACAGAACAAACAACAGAGGAAATATGAACAATGAAGAGAGGCTAAAGAGTCTTACCAAGTTATTAAAGGTTAGGAGGCCACTGTCCTGGGTCAGTAGGTTAGAGCGGAACTGCCCTCCACTCAGAGACAGGAGGACGCCTGATAGTGGCTGACTGTCCTCTGACTGGATCTACAGCAGAGAAAATATAAGGTCAACTCAAGCAAAACACTAAAGCCATACAATCTCAATGAAAGCACTATGTTCTAGTCTAAATTGGGCAAATAAGATGGTAAAACAGGTCAAATCAAAATGACATCTCCAAAGTGATCTGAGGAACCTTAAAAAACAAACTGATAGATGGTGTCAGGACCTCAAGAATGCAAACCTTTTTAACAAAGGCAGTACAATGAGTCGTCACTGACAGCAGACAGAGAAGAACAAAAAGGGATAAATCTATGATTAGAAAAACTTTTCTTTTAATTTTATTTTGTAAACATATAACGCAGGTATGAACAATGAGTTTTTATGATGCTATTTAACATTCATACAAACTACTGACAAAAGGCAGTGATGAAAACAAAGGGTTATAATTGTGAAGATGGGATAATGAAGTGGCTGTTGAAAGTTAAATGCACTGCAGTAACAAACTGGAATGTACCTTAAAGGTAACACCTGCCAGAGCGAACGCCTTGAAATCACCCTGGGTTCCCTCCACAGGACTCAGGACAAAGCCTTCCTTACTTGCAGTGATGTCATAGAGCCGGTCACTGTGCAGCGGCCCCACGCTGGACAAACGACAACACATACCATATTTCAAACTGTAATAAATCTGCTGGAAAAGCTTTTTTTCTTGTGCGACTTGTTGAGAAATTTAACTCGCACTCAGGATGTGGACAAAGTTTTAACAGATACAGACATTTAATATAATTATGCACCATTACTGTACGATACTTTATTAAACCTTATTTAACCCTATTTAACGTGACATTAAAATATTATTTAGGTAATATATTTTATAAACATTGAGCATGCCTTCTCATACCTGTATGCCCCCAT
Source organism: Rhyacichthys aspro (assembly GCA_036850595.1). Classification (NCBI taxonomy): domain Eukaryota; kingdom Metazoa; phylum Chordata; class Actinopteri; order Gobiiformes; family Rhyacichthyidae; genus Rhyacichthys; species Rhyacichthys aspro. The sequence continues at coordinate 14,300,982 of CM072148.1, read as the reverse complement.
CTCATTGGTAGCCACAGTAATTAGAGGCGCTGTGGCTCCTCTTTCAGTGATTGAAATCTCAACCCCTTGTAGCTCTGGTGACACTTTGCCTTCCAGGAAGAGACCTGCCCGACCCGTGATGTCCACAAGCCGACCTGGACATGACTCTGGCAAAAGAATGGGTCATTGACACAGTCGTTGGAACTAAATTCTCACACATCAAAATATATATTTAATAAAACTGGGATTATTTAGGATTTACCTCCAGTTATGGTGGCTTCTACTTCAGGAGGGTAGAAGAGCAGCTCCTTAGAAGATGGTGTCACTGTGATTTTCTCTCCAGCTCTGTACAGCAATGGTTACTTTTAGCACTTGGGAGTTGATTCATAAGGTATCTGTGCATAATTACATACAAAATAAGTAGCTTACCTAGCCCAGTAAGAAAACTCATAATGGAAGGGGCCTGTTAGTTCATCTGCCTTTTCTTGTATCGGAGGACTATCATCTTTAGCTCCTCCATCGTCCTCGGCTGCACGGCGTTCCCGTTCCTGGCGACGCAGTTGAATCTCCTGCAGCTGTTGCTCTTGTCTCTGCTCCTCCAGGCTGCGCAGTGGACCCAGCACAAGGGCTGGCTCACTCTCAATAGACGATCTGAACGACAAGAGGAACAACATTTACAACCTCTCCTATCTCAAGCTGATGTGAAGCAGTTTTTTTGCATGTATTTACTTGATGGTGACTGTGACATCCATAATCTTGTCTGTGGTAATCAGGCCGGTCATGTGATGGCGCACAGCTGTGAGAGTGAGGATGCTGGGCGCTGAACTGCGGGACACACATAACTCAGTGTTATTTTTAATCGTTAAAAAAAGAAAAACATGGGTGTAAGTCAGTGATGCGGGCATTAGCTCACACTTACGTGTCATATGTGTAGAAGTCCTGCTCAAACTGGTGGCACGAGCGAGGGGTGACTTTGTAAACACCTGGACAAGCCATTTTTAGCTGATTAATTACTTTGCTCCAGTTTTATATTTAGGAAAGTCTGACCTTTTGGCTCAAGTGCTGTACTGTAACTATGCACAAGGGACCAGTCGGTACACTTGTATTATTCTTTCCTCTGTATGCAAATTCTAACTATGTTCAGCTAATTAGAGGTCAGGGAAATGAACCTCACCAGGCTTGGAGAGACAGAAGCGGTTGACTCCTTTAGAGAGGTTGTACACACCAACATTCTCAGGTTTGGTGCCATCTTGGAAGAACTCCTGCACAATAAAAATCTTATCAGAGAGGTTCAAACATTTGCAATTATTTTCTTAGAAAGGAAGTAAGGCTTATGATACTGACCAGAGTAATGGCATGTGAGAGAGAACAGCGCAGGATGTAACCAATCTGTCTGAACTCTACACCCAACACGTCTGAGTCCAAAACCTCCACCTCCATGGACTTGTGTTTCCAGCACCACTCCTCATGAGAAATGCCCACTGTTTTATAAAACAAGAGAAAAAGAACTACTCAGCAAACCAGGCTTGTACAAATAACAGTAACAATGTTAAGAAAACTAAAAGCCACAAACAATTTAAGAAAACCCTAAAAAAAACATTTCAGAAAGTAAGAAAGAAAACTGAGTAAACATGCACATTCAACCATAGGCACATAAACAGACTGTGTGCATGTTTAGTGAGATAGATGGAGCAACAGAAGGCTCTGCAAAAACTGTGTGCTTCCTTAAAGCTTCCTCCAAAGTCCAGTATTATAATCAACCCTGAAACTACAAGGAAACTTAATTTCATGTTGGTTAAAAATATGTTGTAACTAATTTTCAACCTTTATATTTTCCTGGCAAGATGTTGTCAAAGGAGAAGCTGAGGATATCACTGCTGCCAGACAGAGCCACACTTCTTCTCTCTCCCTGACGGCTGACTGGCTGAAGGGTTACCGAAAGGTCGTCGCAGGAAGCTGGTCACAAAATTGCCATAAAATCTTTTTTTTTTCAAAATGAATACCTTAGAATTGTAACATCACTTCAACTTTACTGTAAAAATGAAACGTACCTAGACAGTAAACCTTTCCAGAGACAGAAGCCATAAACTGTGTGAACAGCAGGTCTGTGAGGGGTCTGTCCACTAGGGAGACCTCGAGGGCTTGAGGCTGCAGTGCCAGGCCTGCTTTTACCTCTGCCTCAGGGAGAGACACCTGCATACACAGAAGAAAAATTATTGTTTTAGCACAAATGTCATGTCATGTTATGCCCTTTAATCTATTGAACTTAGTTTTTAATTGTTCTCAACACCCAGACTGGGACTTACGTAGACACTGTAGTCACCAGGTTTAGTCTGAAAGCAGAAGCCCCCCTGAGGATCGGAGTCAATGGTGCGGCTGGCCGTCCTGTCTTGACCTTGCTGTGTCAGTGTGACCTTGTAGCGACCTTGCTGCTTCATTCCCTCAGGTAAGCGGCTGATTGAAATCTGGCCACAAACACTAAATCTAGTGGAAGCCCAGAAAAAGACCTTTAGCAGTGGTATTGAGATAGTTTATAATATAAAATGTAACGGATTTACTGGATGGCTGACTATTACATTCAAAGCAAATGCCATGCATACCCTGCTGTAATAATGTCTGGAAGCTGAGGTGTGTTCGGAGCGATTTTCACTGTAATTGGCTCAAAGAACATGAGCTCCTTGTTGACGCGAATAGTGTAGGTACCAGCAGTCATATTTTCTAAACGGAAAGAACCATCCTCCTTCGTGATGACTGAAAAGAAAGAATCACAAAGTATGCTGTTTGTTTAATTCATATTAATACAATATCATCAGTATTGAGGGAATAGTCACCTTTAATCTGGTTGTTAAGGGACACTGTAGCATCTGGTACTCCCTCTCCATCAGCACTGTTCAGAACTCTTCCAGTCACAGAGAACCCCATGACACGGAAGATTGGCTTCATAACAAGCAACACAAGAGACATTTGAGTTTACTTGCAAAAAAAATATTCAATCAAAAATAAAAAGTATATATACAGATATATCTATTTACCTCTAGTTTCAAACTGTTGTGCTCAACCTTAAAATTTAGTCTTGAGGGAGCAACGTCAAAAGTGATCCTTTCTCCTCTGTAGAAAGGCACCTGATGAAACATATAGATAAACTTAATATTTAAGTAAGAGTGACTGCAATATTATTATTCACATAACTTTTTCTCGGGTATCATACCACAGTGTACTCTCCACTGGCCAGTGAGGGGAAAGAGAAGGTGCCATCTTCTTTGGATAAAGCACTACACAAATAAACCAAAGAACTGTCCCCAGACTCTGCCCCGTCCACTGGTGATGTGTTACAGCCACTAATATCCTACAGTTTGTTCACAAAAAAATAAAGAGTTATGGTCAATTGTTGTTAAAAAGAAAAATCACATATCATTACTATAAATTACCTATTACAATTAATTAACTATTCTGTTTTCAGTACTAGAAATTCTAAATAGCAAATAAGACAGAAGACAAATGTAAAACAAATTTATTTATAATGCATTCTAAGTAAAAACTAAATAAAAGGTATGAAGAAAATGTGTTGGGTGGATATGGCAGAATTTAGACAAAATTATTAGTAGTTTGACTCAGTGTTGCTATAAATGTAACATACCTCTTTCTTGACTGTGGCTGAATATAGTAGGAAGGTGACCTCTTTCATGGGCTCTCCATCACTGCGGACCTCCCCCGAAACATCATACCCTCCCACCACCAGATGGGCGGCGGCTGGAGCATTGGCATTGGAAACGTGCACTGATGTAGTACTCTACAAAAAGGCAGCAAAGGTCACCACTGGCAACGCACAGAGGGTCCAATAATGGCCTTGTCAACCACAGTTTGATTACTGGTGGGTATCATTAGTTATAAAGCCTGTAACTGACAAGGAACCCCTTCAGAGCTAAGCAGAGAGGTGAATGATGACATTTTAAACCCAAGCAAAAGAGAATAAAAAGGGCTTGTCGCCTAAAGATGTGTCCATCATTTTTTCAATGAACTGGTTTGATGTCCTGTCACTGACAAATACGTAACTTTATCACTGAAATGGTTAATTCACTTTATCTGGATCTCACTGTGAGACTAAGCTATAAGAAAAGAATTACATGAAATTAAATTACAACACATTTTGCTCACAGGAAACTTCAGATTTGACCCATATTTGGAAAAGCCTAATAATACTTGGTAAAAAAAACAAAAACAAAAAAAAAACCTCACCTGCTCCAGGGTCCAGGAAGGATGTGAAGCTGTAATGTCATAGCTTCCTGGAAGTACTTTCAAAAAGGTGTATCTGTGTGTCAAAACAAATTAAGATAAAGGTTTGAAAATAAGTTCAAAACTTTAAAGCAATGTCAAAATGCATCTCTGCACTGAGGTGTGACCACTTACTTTCCTCCAGGCTGTGTGAGAACACTCTGGAGCTTATCCTCAGTCCCTGCCCTGGACAGTGTGACCTCCACACCTGTTGGACCCAGGAGATGGCCCTTACTGAGAACCTGAGCAACATGAGATACATTAGGAGTACGGTATTTCAGAGTCAATATTATAAATATATATATATATATATATAAATGATACAAGTGAAATAAATATAGCTCATAAAAAGCTTACCGCTCCTGAGACAGAGAAACCAGTAAAGACAAAGTTGATGTCTTCTTCTTTGGTACAGATGTCGTTGACCCCATCTACATGGAGGTCAACAGTGGTAGGCTCTGATGAAAGAAAAAAAAATTTGTACACACCATAATAACAGCATTTGTTACTGACTTTACATCAAATTACTTGTCAAGATATAGTTGTGGTGCCTTACCAAAGCTCCAGCCAAGGGGAGGTTCAATCTTCAAAACAAAATCTCCCTATGAAAAACCAAAACAAAAATCAGTTATTATATGTGGGTGTGAAAAGGCTGAACTGAGCAGCATATTATTGAGTGACTGTAATACCTTATCATAGAGTGGAATCATGAAGTAGCCATTGATCGGAGCACAGTCTGTTTGGTATTTTAGGGATCCTTGTTTGGTGTATAGTTTTATCTGTAAACAACGGGATTTTTTTTTAATTTTACATAGCATGAAAACCTGGTATATCATTTCTAAATGTACAGGGCAAATAAACAGACATATTTCAGGACCAGACAGATCTGTCACCCTTTACTTCATTTCACTAATTGGCCAACTGGCTAATCCTAAAGAGCCTGTGAATGAGGAGGGATTAGGACTGTTGTCTCCCACCTCATGTCGCTTCACATTAAACCCCAACCAGCTCTTTTCATATAGTTTAATTCTAATCTGAAGTTTCACTCAACAATTTCTGCAGATGAATACCAAGATAATCAAACATCAACTTAGTCCAGCTTCATGGCAAAGTTAAATATTTCAGTGATATAGTTCTTATTCGATATAAAGACAGGCACTAGTAGTTGATAAAGACTGCTGCTGTGATAGTTTCATTCAAACTCATTCAATCGTCGTTAACCTTTGGGAGATTGTAGGCGATCTTAGCTAGCTTAGCTGCTAGCTCACCCGGATATTTGCACTCTCACCTCGATTAAGGAGTAATTGATCTCTACGTCAGACTTCACAAATCCCCCACATGCAACCACGATGTCATCTGCAGATGCGGATAAAAACTGGGAATAGATGATACCAAATAAAATCCAGAGCGACCCCATATCAGCGCGTATAGTAATTCTCAACATTTTGGCTGACAGATTTCTTGATGAACACAGCACGCTGCCTCCGGTTCTGCACCGGCTGTCACTGAGCAACTACACCGCGGCGGAGCAGCGACCTCTGCAGCATCGGAGGAGGTGTAGCCAAATGTCCAATGAGAATGCAAATTACAAAATACGGAAAACATAACAATTTATCGCCATATGCCCTGCATTTATTTTATGTTAAACAGTTAGACGCAAAAAGTAGTCACCGTAGTATAAAAGGCACATAATAAAAATTAAAATACAAATGTACCATTTCAATAAAACTAAACACACCCACAATTCAAAAATACAAACAAAATCTAAAATTGGACCTGGAATATGGTAGCTGTAACATTTAAAAGCAAATAATCAATTAATGCATAAACACAGAATTTGTAGTGTTAATACACAGAAAAGTGCAAGTTTCTAAAAATCCAGATGTCAGTAGTAATTCAAATCCTTCTTAGAAGGAAAATAAGGCAATGAACACTGAAAAGAACTCATCAAAAATATCACACAGTTATTTTGGTTTTAAACATAATAATAACTTTTCACTTTGCTGCATGTTTTTCCATTGTCATCACAAGACTCGTGCTTGTCCACAAGGACTACCATGTTCAATAGAGGTTTAATAAGACAAATAAAATGTTATAGGTCTGAAGTTTTCCTCTCATTTAAACATGTGTGGATGAGTCAGGACGTGGGCCTGCCAGGTAAACTCCTTCACTGAAGTTATTAGCAAAGCTGGTGTGGTAACTGGGGCTGCTTCTACTCGTGCGGACCTGAGAACTGGATCCGGAAGATTTTATAGGTGGGAGCCTTTGAGCCTGACATAGTTTCTCTATAAGGAAACGCTTGTCTCGTCCCTCCTAAGGAATAAAATGACAGGTTTTAAGGTAAATAATAGTTTGTTTGGCAATAAATACAGCAATTATTTGTTTTAACCTACCATTGCTAGTTGGTCTCTCAGTTGATTGATAACTCTCTTGTATGCTCCAGCCAATGCAATTACATAGAACATAGCCAAACTGCAAAGAAAATCAAACAGTCCTTAACATTAGAGAAAGGACTGAGTAGTAGTTGTAGTAGTGAATGTGACAATCTTGAATGTTGAAAGTCTTCATTGTAGCACGTACCAAGTAAATACAAAAAGACAGACAGCGAATGCCTCTGATGAGACTGCATACAGGAGACGTTGTACTTCACTGGGTAGCTGGGATATTGTATGTGGAAGTACTTCCCAGGACGTGTTGTAGTTGACAAAAGGTCCACATGCTTGGGAAGAGTTTATCCTGCAAAGCAAAAGGATTAATCAATGACTTTGTATGCCAAGATAACAAGAAAACAATTCTCTTCATTTGCAAATACAATATTAGTTTACTTACTGTGCTACACTAACAATAACAGGGAGAGAAGCCAAAATAAGGCCTATCAGCAGTACACCAAGGAAAAAGAAGTTGGAACTTGAAGCTCTAAATGGACGTGTGGCTGGGCGGCAGTTGTTCATCAATGACACCTGACAAAAGTAGAACATTTCATTTCCACACTGTAACATGAGCTGATGAGCATATTATAATTGAGGCTAAGAGACGATGCAACTGATGTGACCTGTGGAAAATTGATTCACCTTTTTGATGTAGAAAATGAAGAAGTACTTTATGGTGCAGATAGCAGGCAGTATTGGGCAGTAGAAGGTGCCGATCCAGCAGATGGTCTGACCATAAACTATTTCTAAGACATTTTGAGGGATAGCAAACTCCTGTTGTCCCCACCACTTAGCAAGGCCACAATCGCAATGCTGCACTATCAGCCTGAATGGGATAAAGAAGCACACATTTAGTTTAGGATTGAGATTTCTTTTGCCTTGGTAAAGTTTGGACTTACTTTCTAGGAAACTCGACAAAGACAGTCACAGCAAAAATAATAATGAAGTCAAATATTGTGAGTTTGTACATCTCCTGGCCTACACGGGTTTCCCAACACTGGAAACAAGGAAAACACGGTTTGAATGTTAGGTATTAAGCGGGAACTTTTCTATACAAACAGCCAAGTCTAAAATGTGCTCAACTATGACTTACAGAATAAAGCACATGGTTGTAGCCACAAATACAAGGATCCTCATTACATTTAGTGATCTGAGACCAGAGAGAGAAAAGTAAAACTCCAATACTGGTCAAACGCATGAAGACACACCTGTGAACAAAGACAAAGTCAACTTAGGAAATTATACAGGGAGCTATTGTGAGACTAAAAAGAAAAGTACCTCATAAGAGTGAAGCGAATCTCGAAGGCAGGTGAGTAGTCTTCAAAGTTGATAATAATTGAAAAGAGTAGTGGCGTGATGAAGTTGGCCAGTGTGATGACAATTGATGGCAGATACTCGTAGATGAGATCCACAATAAAGTTTTCCTACATTACAATAAAAGAAACTTTTAAGTTAAATAGTCCTTAATTTTCGGGAAAAAAATGCGAAAAAATATTAGTACCTTTTTATTATCCATCTGTGCTTTCTGGGAGAAAATAGTGGCCACATAAATGCTATAGAAGCATGCAGCAAGCACACCGATAACAAAAAGGTTCAGTATGAGGCGTAAGATGTAAATTCGACACCTCTCTTTTCGAGTGCGGTCTGCTATTTTTTGCTTGATCCTCTCCTCCTCTAAGTCTGTCTGTGGCAACAAAAGCAGAACATTATTGGTTTGGAGTGACGTACACAAACATGCATACCAACACTTCTACTTTGCACTGGGCTTCAATTACATAACCAATTTTGATTTACTCTGAGCTCATAGAGTAGACTGCTCCTCTTAAGTTTTGCAGCATTTTCATTGGTGATGCAGAAGTCCCAACCAGCAAAGATCTTGTTGCAAAAACTCTGAAATCGATCCTCATCTTGAACCAGGTTACGTTTGAATCCTGTGGCAGATCTTTGGGAAATAAGATACACAGTTAATCTTTTTTCTTATCTTTTACTAACCTAGATGTTTTATAAGAGTGAAAAAAGGTTAAAAAAAATTAAGTATCTTGCAATTTAGTACCTTTTAACAATCCAGATGAGGCTAAGAAACAGGTAGGCTATAGTGACCAATAAATAGGCAAGGGGCAAATTGTATGTGAACTTTGGAAAGTGAATTTTATCCACTTTATAGAATCCATAGAAAAGGTAGGTCTGCTCCAAAAAACCCTGTAAATGTAGGGAAAAGGTCAGAGGCTGAAACAACCAGATGCCTCATATTTTAGCAAGAGACATATTGCCAAGTGCACTTACTCCTCCAGAGAGCAGATCTGTAATGTGCTCATGAAAAATGACAAGCCCTCGACGAGAACTGCCTGGATACAGACTACACACGCTACCTGTCCACAATAAATCAGAAAAGCAATTAATATTACACATCCTTAAAATACATTAGCGAGCTTGTATTAGATAGGCAGACATTTAACAAAAAATCCATCTGACCATCATATTGGTTGTAGGTGGTGTTCCCTGAAGCATGGGGGACTATGAAGATGGGCAGCATGACAAAGCTGATCATTAGCAAAAAGATGATGAAGTTGAGCAGGACCAGAAAGCGCAGAAAAGAAAAGTAAGACAAGATGCCTGTTCCGAACATCCCTGTAACATGAAAAAAAAGTATTAACAAATATGTAACACAGAAACAGTTTCAGACAATGACATTAATCATATCTCACCCTCTATCATGTGGATGTCTCCTCTCCAGAGCTGAAGGGAACTCAGCCATTCCAGGGTGTCATCTCTTAACCGCCTCAGATATATGCGGGTGCTCTGCCTCCACTGGCTCCAGCTGCTCAGCTGTCCAGCCTCCTCCAGACGCTGTGCCCTGACAGGACACACAGCCATCTTTAGGTCTTTATTCAAAACTTAATTAAACCAAATAATAAAAAGCAAGGTATAAAATTGATTCCTACTTGTCTCTGCGTTTCTCGGCCATGCTTTTGGGGAATTCTCTGATGGCTCTCTGCTCTGTCTTCTGGTTGTCCTCTTGTCTGCTCACTGTATTCACACCCCATTTTCCACTGCCAGAGGAGCCGAGCCGGGCTCGAGAGCTGCCTCTCCGTTTGGATCCACTGGTGGAAGACTTCCTGCGGTAGAGCAGAGACTGGTAGCTGGGGAGCTGATCCAGCAGTGGGTTACTGGTTATTCTCCCACTACGATCAGTGAAAAACACTGCAAATGACAAAGAAATCTTATTAGAACCTATTCAGATAATGCCATGTCATAAGTTATGCAACTCCTCATTTAAAAATGAACGGATTAAGTTGAGGAATATATATTAATTAATGATGCATTTGTATTTCTTAGTATTAATCAAATCAAACCGATACCACTGATATTATCACAGTACTGTGTGCAGATAAAAACACAAACAGTATAGGCCTTATACATTCTCTTTCTGCACGTACACTGCCCTAAGTAATATTATTATTTATTATTATTTTTTTAAAAGTAACGAAAATATTTAGGGATGAAGATGATTAATTGTAGCTAATAATAATGACAGCAACTGTAACATCATTTATTAAATCTATCTTTGGTCAGGCTGACAACGAATCAGACAATAGTATAATTGCGGTGTTTTGGAAAGTAGACTCAAACAAAATAGAATAAACTCGCGCACTAATTTTCAGGGGTTGGTCTGCTGGATACTCATAATAATTTCGAGGCTAGCGTTGCTAACCTAGCTCGTCAGCTAAAGTAAGTTTCATCAGGTAAACTTCAACAAAAAACTTGTAAGAGACATCGCGCTGATAGATTAGCCTACCTGAGTCGACCTCCATCGTCCTTCTTTTGGCTCTTTTGATCTATAAAATAATGCTTTTACAGATTAAACTCAGTAGTTGTGTTGTAGTCCTCGACCACTGGGAGGTTTCTCTCCAGTTGGCGTCAACACCAGCCTTTCCACTGTCAACTTCCTGAACATGGATGGATCCATTCAGCCGTGAGACTCCACCGCACAGGGGCGTACTTTCAGTGCCCATGAGGTGACCCTATAACTAAATACTTCTACACAGTGATATTAAAAGAGACAAACCTGTGACCATATCGCATCAAGACTTAAGGCTTTGTTGTAGGTTATAAGGCTGGTGCCAGCATTGAGAAAATGTAGGCAAAAAATACTCACTAAAAAGTTTTTGAAGGAGAAATCCACATAATGACTCTGATTAAGTTCCCCTTCAAGGATTTATTAATACTCTTGTGTGATGTGTGGTTTCCCTGCCTTGAGCTGCTTCCTTATGGACACACTGTGCTCAGTTGGCACATGGTTATGGCTTTTTAAGAAACAAGTCTACTCCTGACCAGCCTGTGTCCTTATCATCATCATTCATTTACCAGGTAGGCCATTTTTACACTGACCAACATTACATTTGTTCCCATTCAACCCTAGCTTCAACTTCGATTTTCTAACATGTCTTGTCCTTCAGTCTATCACCTCCCATGTCTGTGTGCTATGAATGCAAATGCTATATTTTGTGCATGTGGCAGAAACCAAACCCCCTGTATAAATTAATGATTAACAGAGAAGAATGAGGTCAGTATATTAAGTTACACATGCTTACCCATCACAATGTAGCTGTCATTCAGAGCAAACACAGCCACTTGCTTTAACATGTGATGCTACTTATTCTAGGCATAGCTGACTTTGCTGGCATCAACTAGTATTCTAGATATGGTGTTATTGTCAAATGATTTTCTCTTTACTGAGCTGGATTAACAACACACTGAAGAGGGTCTGAAAGGAGCCTATTAAAGGATACAACTGAAGATTAATTTGACAGAGCTTATGTCAAGTCAGAGCAATAGAGGATTTTTCAACCATGCCTACCATGACAGCGAGACACTGGAAATGGATAAAAGGTTGGTGGTAAAAAGATATTGCCTAAAGATGATATTTGAAAATGGTGAAAGTGAAGGAAATAGAAATACAAAACTAAGGTAGTTTAGAAATAAGCAACTGGACATAGTTTTTAATGGATGAAAACGATGATTTGCAGTAAAGTAAGATTGCTGTCAATAATATACAATTTAAAGGGTTTTTTTAAAATAAATTTACAAAATGGAAAAGTGAGTGAAGAGACGAACGCCTTTCATTTTTAGAGTGATCCTTGATCCCAACATCATTGGGTCTAGTCTGGTCCTGTTTGGGATTACATGGTCTGGTTTAGATTTTATGGTCTGGTTAAGTTAAGTTTGGCCTAGTTTTGTCTAGGATTCTCCAAATGTTTGAACAGAACCTGCCCAGTTCCACCAAAAATGTATAAAGTGGAACCGTGAGAACTGTTGCTGTTTTGAGGCAAAGTCACACCAAATACTGATTTGATTTCACTTTGCATTTAGCAAACTAATAAACATTACTGTGCTTTATAGTTTATGTTTATTTTTTATATCCACATCTGCCTAAAACTTGTGCACACGATATATATTTGCATTATTGTTTCATCAGGTCCCCAAGCAGAAGTCATCACACTAATCCCTATGCAAGAGAATGGAATGGGGTCAGGCCAGAGCCGTATGCCATGTCTGTTGGTCAGTCCAGTGACATGGGGAGAGGACCCTGGGTGGACCAGTCCGAGCAGAACTGGGGTGGGGGACAAAATATTCCCATGGGTCCCCTAACAACTCAACTGGAGCACCCAGCGTGGCTCCATGGCCTCAGTAAGTCAACCATCTATCCATCCACCCATTCTTGTTGGCTCTACAGCTTTTCTGTTGCTTAGTGACATCTCTGTTGATACATATTAACCTCACCATTTCTTTTTGTTAGATCACAGTACATTTCAGATCACCTCTGAAGCCCAGTATGAACAGTCAGTATCTGTCAGAATGTCTTCTCTTCCTTCAGGTAAGAATTATTATTCATCTTTCCTTGTTATCATTAAGCACAAGCCATTTATTAGACATTAATATTGAGTCAATTTGCCACTTGACTTCTGTTAGCAACAAATAATTATTAATGGAAAGTGGACCAAGCAATATATACGGAAATTAACATGTCAAGGAAGTGAAAAGGTCTATGACCGAGCAAAGGGGATTTCTGGGATTTTTTTCTTTCCTGAACTAGTTAAAGTTTGTCTGGGGAAAAAAAAACCCACATTTGTCATTGAGGAATAGTAAATATTTGTTGCCCACAAAGACATTAATTACAGCCTTTCAGCTTTGGCATTGTCTTTGCAGAGACTCTGGATTATAGCAACACTGAAGTGTAATTTAAGCCCTTTATACAATTTGTTGTTGCACAGTAGTCCCACAATTGACAGCAGTTTGACGCACACACATTTAACAGTTGTAATGATGCAAAGGCATTTGGCTAAGAGCACTCTTTATGTTAAGCATTTTATCACAAAGAGTATAGAAAAGCACTATCTGCATGATGTTCTAATAAGTGCATGCATTGTGAAGTCTGTAAGTATAGCTTTTAAGCACAAAAGAAGATCACCGGTTGCTGAACAGATAGACTCAGCCTTTGTGTTTGTCTAGGTAACATGACAATGAGATGGAGGGGACTAACAATGAGAAGGATGAATAAGTTTCCCAACACAGATCCTAACCATTTCCAGTTTACAGAGGATAACATCATGAATGAGCTAGAAAATGGTGAGAATCTTTTATGTAAAGCCCTTTCAAGTACAAAAATCAATTTAGATTCTGATGATAGTATATTTGTAAAGATAACAGGCATCACTTTTCATCTTGTGTTGTACAGAAGAACAAAACTTAGTCCGAGATCTTGTTGCGATGTCCACCCGAGACAGAATATGGGCCATTCGAGAACTTCCAATGAGCTTTAAAGAGAAGAAACATATCAGGTGGGCTTTGAACCAAAAGTAATACATTTCCTTGTCATTGTTTTATCTAGACACTGAGTTAAATATTAATCTCTGCAGATGACCAATGTGCAGACAAATCAGTGGTATTTTAAGGGTGGCCTTGTGGTGTTATGAAGGAAGAGTTATAAAGTATGTGCAAACAGCCACACATAAAGACAGAGCTGTTTCTAGGCTTATTACTCAACAAATAACTCCGGAGTTCAAAGTTTTTCCTGAAGAACATAGTCCTGTGTTAGATCCTAAAACTCTAACTTAACTTAATAATTAGATCAGCAGCTCATTTTGACAAGCGTATGTCAATATAATGTATTATTTAATCTAATTTGTTTCATAGGAGCCAAGTGCTGGCGTTCATATCCTCCAAGAAGTCTCGCCAGTTCACTTGTTTCACAGATTGTTCTGAGAGAATGTCCCGCGTAAGTGTTTAACCTATTATAAAATCACCTGCTTTTCTCCATGCCTCACCCCAGAATTCCTCTTAGTCCTTTCGCAGGTGTGGCTCTAATCTGAGGTTTGCTCGGCAAACACTGGAGCTATGGCAAGGCACTATGAAGGAGATAGGTGGCAAGTTCGGCACCAGCGTTCTGTCCTATTTCGTGTTCCTCAAATGGCTGCTCATGTTCAATGTTTTCTCCTTCCTGGTCAACTTTGGTTTTATCACCATCCCACAGCTGGTTTATCAGCTCTCACCTAATATCCCTGTGAATACAAGCTTCAGAGGACTAGAGATTCTCACTGGAGCTGTAAGTAGACCATGAAGGTCCGTATGTGCTGGACATTGCATGTAATGTGGTCTATATGCTTTGGCATGTCTCTAAATAATAAGACACTCCCAGAAAAAAAACTTTAATAATAACTGTTTGAACTGAATTGTTTGTCCACTTTATTTATTTAATGTAGTTTACATTAAATATTAACTTTTATTTTGCCTGAATCTTATTTTATATTTATTACTTAATATACATTTTTTTTCCAGGGTTACTTTAATTACACTGTCATGTACTATGGCAGCTACAGCAATGAGAGCCTTGTTGGTGCAGTGACGTATGATATACAGCTGGGCTACTTCTTCACTGTTGCTGTCTACATGGTGCTTTGTGGTATTGTACTTATCTTCAGGTCCGGAAGAGTGCTATGAATGATGAACTCTAACCCTTTTAATATTTTCATATTACTAAATAAGATTTTTCATGTTCCTCATCCAGCATGGCAAGCTCATTTAAGACAAACTACGTGCTGGCTGACCCAACATCAGGTAGTGCTTGGCAACTTCTGTGCAGCTGGGACTTTAGTATCACCAATGAAAGGGCTGTGCGACAGCGTAAAAACAACCTCCGTATCCAGCTCAAGGTGGATATTTTTCTCACTTCTAACACATACTTTCCCATCAATAAGCTTTACAAAATTTCTATACACATTATTTTCTTTTTTGTCATCATCATTTATTTGTCTTCAGGAGTCCTTGTCAGAAAAGACCCAGAGCGAGCAGCTCACAATCTCTGAAAAAATTGAGCACTTTGGGGTTCATTTGGGCTCCTGGCTGCTGTCCAGTAGTCTGACTTTTGGCTGTGGAGCCAGCATCTACTTCCTTTGCCAATATGAACAGAGGGTATGCAAGATAAAATATTCTTCTTAGAAAAAAAAGCCATTTTTTTACTGACTTGTACACAGCTACATGTCATATGAAGCTTGTTTTGTCTCCAGATCAAACAGTTGCTTTTACTGTTCACTTTAGACAGACATTGTAGAGTTTATGATAAAACTTTATGATATGATAAAGCACTCTCTACATATTACAAATAAATTGCAAGTTGCTACCAGTAAGTTTCACAAGATTTACCGTCAGTGCAGGGTGTGAATCTGCTTTATACTCTCTGTAATGGTGTAATGCATCATAATCTTTCCTGTGTTATCTTTACAGCTCCTGACTGACACTGCCAACAGGTCTCTGCTTCAGGAGGCAGAGACACTCCTGGTTCCTTTTGTTGTGTCTCTGATGAACATGGTTGTTCCTCTCTTCTACTCACTTTTCAACAAGTTTGAGCACTATTCCACTCAGCGCAGACAGATCTATGCTCTAGTTGTCAGGTAGATCACAAGCAATTCAACAAGATTTATGAATCAGTTTCAACAGATACTGACTACTTTTTTCTACCACATTCAGAAATGTCTTACTCAGAATGTCCATTCTGGGTGTTTTGTGTTACTACTGGATGAATGTAGTGGCAAAAACATTTTCGGTATGTTCAATAATCTCTGCCCTTACTGCAGTTCACCTCAGAACTTAATGATCAGAGTTCAAAAGAAAATGGAACAAAAAGTTTGTGGAATTTCACTTTTGATTTAATTTAAGACTGTAAGAATACAGAATTTATTCTTTAAAAATGTACTTAATATTAGATGATACAGAAAATGTTGCCATACACTTTAAACAATAAGTAAGAGCAACAAATTTAAATGAAGCTAATGGTCATGATGTATTTATTTTTACTATTTATTCCTATTTAATTATTATCAGATTTAACTTATATGAATATTCACGTACTGATCTGCCCACAGTGTTGGGAGTCCGTGGTAGGACAGGCACTGTATCGCTTAGTCATTGTTGACTTTTTCTTTCTGATGTTGGGATCCTTCTTTGGAGAGTTTCTCAGCAAGTGAGTTTGCTCCTTCTTTATTGCAGAGATCCTTGTAAAGTGAGATTCAATATGAAATGTAAAATATGATGTTTGCCACAGTGTGCTTGGGACCCGATTGATGCCTCGGTTGGGGGTACCAGAGTTTGATGTAGCGCGAAATGTCCTGGAAATAATCTACGCACAGACACTGGCTTGGTGAGAAGGAAATATTCAGTGTTTATGCATCAAGTCTTGTCAGTATGGAGTACTAATAGTGTTTATTGCTTGTGTTTATAGGATTGGCATCTACTTTTCTCCTCTTCTGCCGGCTATTCAAATCCTAAAGTTTTTCATCCTGTTTTATTTAAAGAAGGTAAATGACACTTTACAGACCTTGGTGATTGTAAACTGAACTACCATGGTGATACACTTCCATTGCCAGATACAATGCCAATGATGCCTTGGCTGCTCTTAAGGCTCATATTACTCTATTTGTGCAACTGGGTCAATAATTAATTAAGAGCCTTTAGGTACACTGACAGCTTCCTTTATGTTGTATGTTGTGGAAAATACTGGACTGGACGTAGGGCCAATCAATTCAAGACAAGTAAACAATTACTTGATATGATTAGTAATATGAGACACCCTGCTTAATATTGAACAAAAACTATAAATGCCTTTGTAATGATGCCATTCAACGAGTGTGGTGACAGATAATGGTATGCTGTGCATGTTTGTGCTCTTTAAGGTGAGTCTGATGCAGAATTGTCAGCCTCCACGTCGAACAGGAAGAGCTGCACAAATGAAAACCATCTTCACTGCCTTACTATTCTTCCCATTTTTTGTGGGAGCCTTGTCCATTGTGGGATACACAACTTGGAGGTAGGAGCATACACCATAATAAAGTAAAACACATCCATTTCAAATTATACAGACTTTTCTATCTACATTGTTTGACACTCTTTCCTGTAGTTTGACCCCCTCTGAGCAGTGTGGTCCATTTCGGGGGCTTAACAACACATTCAGTGTGGTCGAGGTCTGGATAGATCACCTGGACACCATCCCTGGCTCTCAGTGGGTCATTTTTATCTACCAAAATGTAATCAGGAGTGAAATATTTTACTTCCTCATTACAATCATCATCCTGTAAGTGCTTTTCAGGTAGAAATATAGATTCTCAGAACGATTTTACATTTTAAAGGAGTTATAAATTTCATATTAACTTTTCTTTCATAGTATTGTTGTGTACATTTTCTGGCAAGTCACTCAAGGCCGCAAGCAACTCATTGTTCTTCTACGACAACAGATTATCAATGTAAGTGTGTTGAAAAGCCTTTGATATTGTATGGCAGTATTTTCCAATTAGGAGGAACTATTTTTGTCTTTTTTAAATCTACTTGTTCATTCTTTAGGAGGGGAAAGACAAATCCTTTTTGTTAGAAAAGCTGCAGAACCTCCAGACATCTCAGCCCAACAAAAAACCAAAACAGAAGAAGAGCAAAACCAAGCATCATTCAGATGATTCATCAGGAGGTTCACCTAACTCCAATGCCATGGTCCAGGTCTTACTGGCTCGTCAGCGTCTTGAGGAAGAGGAGAGACACTGTGCCAGAGGAGTCCCTGTTCCTTTGGAGTCCACAACCAGCAGTTTAACACAGGCCATACTGAGCCATCACCCTGTTGACCATGAGGGTGGTGACTTGTATGACATGACTGATAAACAGCAGGCACCGTCCAGTGCTTTGGTCCAGGCCATGCAAGCCAGACAGAGAGCTGAGAGTCAGACCAGAGAAGAGTACTACAGCCGAGCTGGGTTTACTGAAAATCACATGAACTACAGACACAGAGCAGAAGAGGAAGATGATAACAGTCCAGCTTCAGTGTCCAGCGTTATGATGCAGGTGATGCAAGCCAGACAGAGAGCAGAGGAGGAGGAAGAACTGAAAAGGATGCAGTGGGTCCCTGCTCCTCCACAAAATCCAGCTCCGTCTAGCGCTCTCATCCAGGCAATGTTGGCAAGGCAACAGGCACAGAATGAGTACGACGATGGTTACTGAACAGGGACAAGAACGCTATGCTCTTCAGTGAAAATTTAAATTGGTTTTATACAAAATTATTCTACTGTAAAAGCAGATAATGAATATCGCTGCTGTTGCAGACAAGAGAGTGCAGGTCCACCTCTTTATGCACTTTTATGTATTATGTTGTATACTCTATTTGAATTGTATATTTTTATGAGATTCTATGTGAAACAATACAAATAAATACTAGACACTCATGTCTGTGCTATTTCTATGGCAACATGTTTCGCGAAAGGCAAAATGTATTGTCCAATCGCCAAAACAATACTGCCCTCTGGTGGTAGTTTGTGCACAGTGCACTACTTCTATACCTAGTTTCCTCATTTACACAAGATTGAGTCTTTATTGACATTCAGTCATATCAGAAACATCAAAACCAAAAAAACACATATTTTCATGTTCTGTATAAAACATTGCAGATGAGTGAACATGTGTAGTTTAACAGTTGTTCATTTTCCAAAAAGATATTGTTGCCCAGTTAAGGTGTGGGACACAGAGATAGAAACTGAATGGAAAGGTGGAATGACACATTTTTACAAGCATTCTGTATACAACACACTGCACACTTTCACTCCACAACTTATTTACAACTGCTAATTGTTTATATGTAGGCACATGGTTTGCTGTGTTTGTGGCTTTAGAAGATAGCCAATGAAACCAGTTAAAATACTTATCCTAAACAACAGTTAGTCTTCAATTTTCTGATGATGAAATGTATTTCATAAGGCTAGCAGCACCTCAGAGATCATTCATCTTTTTCTTGATCTTCATTTTTTTCCCAGATGAGTTCAGGTCCTCTGTCCACAGTTCAACTTCTCCAACTCTCGACCAGTGTCAACTACACACCCACCCTGAGTGTGCTTTGTCAAGGCAGGGTTCAAACATATCCAATAGCACTGCTCGATGGAAAAAAAATTGGTTCAGCACTGTTCCTCGCCCAAAGATCCCTGGATATCACTCAAGTCCAGGGAGTCAGCAGGTATGGGAGTTCTCCGGCCACTTTTCATGCTCTGACTCGAGTAAACCTCCACAGATTTCGAGATGGAGTGCACAGAACGTTCTCTGAAATAACCAAAAGCCTCTCGGGCGTGCTCCTCCCGGATGCTCTGCTCAAACGTCTTGCGCTTGTGCCGGAACTCAATGACAGTTTTAGTGTAGGAGTTGAGCGTTGTGACAGATGCACCCATACAGAAGGTAAAGGACGCCCAGGCCATACTGCAACATACAAGAACAGACATTCACTTGGTGCAAAAGTTTCTTTTTAGCTCAGTTTGCATGTGTTACCTCTCAACCCAAATAGCATTTTGGCATTTCCCGTCCAAATTTTGACCCTGTGTTTGCAGAGATTAGTGTCAATCACTTTAAGTCCCTCCATGTTGAGTCACATGTGAGGTCATACAGTCAAATCATCATCTCATGTCCTTTCAC
The DNA here is from genome assembly GCA_036850595.1 of Rhyacichthys aspro. Classification (NCBI taxonomy): domain Eukaryota; kingdom Metazoa; phylum Chordata; class Actinopteri; order Gobiiformes; family Rhyacichthyidae; genus Rhyacichthys; species Rhyacichthys aspro. The sequence continues at coordinate 14,281,315 of CM072148.1, read as the reverse complement.
ACGCAGGATTTACAAAAAAAAAAAGTCAAGAATTGTTTATCCTGAAAAATAGATTTCTAGTATAGTAAGCATATTGTAAAAGAAGTGAAATATGATCCCCTTATGCAATTCCAATCACGCTCCATATTGGGGCTTTAAACACCAAAGCCTAATCCTGCCATAACATGAGAGCTTTGGGCTTTTTTCATTAGCAACAGTGATGCTGGGAAGAGGTGAGAGCAAATATGACTGACTATTTTGGGCTCCTAGTGGCGAACCAAAAGCTTCAATCTGATTTCCCAAAGTGTGGCAAGGATTTTCGTAACTATACAAACTTTTGCAACCAACACAGCAAAAAATCAAATAAAAAAACATGACGCATTCATACCAGAATGACCAGCCGTAGTCCCAGTTGTACGGTCTCCAGTCGGGTGGGCCCAGGCTGACAGTCACCTGAAACACTTGTGTATACATCACATGAGCCACCATGCCCAGAAGACCTGAAACCATATGCAGCCAGTGATCAGTATGTTCTTGAACTCATGTTTTATCGTTTTCTTCTTCTTCAAATTCTGGGTCACAGTATTTAAATTTACTGTGATCCAGTGCAGACAGTTAAAGAATGTGAGTGGTACCTGAGAGCACAGTGAAGACAGCAGCAAAGGCGTTAAGTTTGAGTCCATCTATGATGTTGTTTGAGTGGACAAGCTCCAAACACATGAGACTGAAGCCCACCACCAGCAGAACGATGTAGAGCATCTCCGAGACCAGGGAGAGCCATAGCATTCCTACATACAGACATAGGCACATCCAATATCTTTACCATGTATCACTTAAGAGTTTATTCTGTGGATGGACACATGTGCATCAAACACATTTAACCCTAAACCTTAAATCTTGAACATACAATATGTTAATATAAGTGTTTGTGTTTTCAGACAAATTGAGATCTTACTGTAAATGTTAAATAGTAGAAATGATATCAAATGATAGTAGTAATGTTGTATTGAATGAATTATTTCATTATTGTGTTACTAAATTAATACAATAGAAATCATACCCAAACAATTCATTAAGAATTTTGTAATTCTTGCAGTAGTTTATAAGAATGTCACCATAATAAAATAATTGTGGGAGAGACACTCGCTCATGTCATCCCCTACACAGAGCTATCATGTTGTCCATCCTTTATACACTTTCATACCATATCTGCCAATAGTCACTCACCTTTTTCTGATGCAGGGGCCAAATCAATAAAGCTTCGACATCTCTCACCTGGCAAAAAACGTACAGAAAATATATTACCATTAGTTAGCATGTAGAATTAGCACTGTTAAAACACTGGGGGCAAAATTAGGCAAAAACACTGCAAGAAACTTAAAGCATGAGCCATGTTGAAAGGTCAGGCCCGCTCTGTTTTGGGATGAACAGATGTGGACAACAGCAGTGACATAAGTAAAGCTCTCTTCCAAGTCCTAATCTGTGCTGAACTCCCAGTTTATGCCCAGGTGTGTTTCACTGCACCAGATTAGAGGATGACCTCCTGCAAAACTCACCAGCCCAAAAATACTCAGGTCACAAGTTTAGTAATGGATTAACTAAATGTTAAATATGGGGCATATGTCAGCAATGCAGCTTTTTGGGAAGGATTCAGTGGGAGCAGATGGTGCTCTGGCAGAGCCAAATAACACCAGCTTTGTGTCCTGTTGAATTACAGGTACTTTACACAGATAACAACAGATAACTTTGTGTGTTACAAAGATATTGTTTTAAATACATCAATTTTAATAATAACAGCTTTGGGACTAAACCACGATAAGACATGTGTAAGACTGAAAGAGACTGTGTCCATCCCACAAAGAGCAAATGAAGACACTGTGTATTCTCTTGCAGATGCCGTGTTTTCATTCTGTCATCTGTCAAGCCGAGCGTGTCGCTGGATTTGTTGTAAGTGGAACACTTTAATCAGGTAGAAGAAGGGTGGCAACAGCTGTTTTGAGGAAAAACTCATCAAGGGCCATGTTACATAATCCTTATTAACTCAAGCTGTCTCCACTCCCCCTCCATCGCACAGCCACTTGATGAGAGACACATGTGCAATTCCTTCTTAAATAATCTCAATGTATCACCTCAAGTTATGTTCGCTGGAGAAACAGAAAAAGCATGTATATGAGGCACAACATCTTCATATATGTGCATTTTTCTGTTTCTCCAGAGAACATAGCTTGAGGTGATACTTTGAGATTATATTACCACACCCTTGAATGAGAGAAAAGCCATTATAGCCATGCTGACCAGCAGAAACAGTCAGAGAGGCATAATACAGTGTGGTAACACCTTTGACCTGCTCTTTTGACCTGGAAGTGGCATCTTTCTGTTCAGCTTCTCTTTATTAAATTACTACAATAGCATGCACAAAATCCCTCTCATCCTCATTCCCCGGCTCCAAACAGCTTTCACATCTTCATGTTCTGCTGGAGCCATGTGTATAATGTCCATGGCAAAGAAAAATGAAGAATTTTGTCAACTTTGCAGTATGTTTCAGATAAAACATCTCCGTGAATTTTAATAAGCCTACTTTTAGCAATAGCAGTCAACCATATTATCAAAGTGAATGAGCAGTATGTTTCAGCTTCACAGCACAATTACAACAATGAAGATATTATAGGGGAAAGATAACAGGCTGCTATAATGGAGCTAGAGTAAGAAAACATGCATGGACAAAAATCATATACAGATACAGGCTACATATGAGAAAAGTGGAGAAGAATCAAACAAAAATGTGCATGACCTGAAAATGTCAGTTAAAGGAAAGTTACTTGTTTTACATTTCACTTTCTTCAAAGATTCCTCAACATCTGCTAAATTTCTAAAACAAGTTCAACTGGCAATAGTTTGACTTTCTTTTTGGAACTTTTTTAGACGGCCTGGCAGTGGAAACTCGGTGTTTACCTTAAGTTAATCAGACTACATAAAATGATCAAACTTCATGACTCCCCACGGACACACTACACACAGACCTTGTGCTCTTACTTTCATCGTCGATGTTCTCCTCGCAGGAGAACCAGATGCCTGTGTGGAACTGGCGGAACAGAAACCTGTCGTCCCCGGTCTCCCAGCTGTACACCACCTTGTTGGGGTCCGTCTCGTTCACGCCGTAGTCTATGCACTGGTGCGTCCGGAGCTTGCTGCACTTAGGCTTGGGCACCCTCTGTGTCCCCACGCACCAGTACGTGGTAATGAAAGCCGTGATGGAGAAGAACAGTGCGAAGAAGTTGAGCCCGACCGACAAGAGGGTCCTGCATCTGCGAGTGGTCTTCATGGTCCGAGGTTCAGGGGCGCATAGTGGGAACAGGTGCGCGTTACTTCCGGCAGGTGAGGTCCCATGTGGAAGTCCACCTCATGTTCAGGCAAATACCCAAAGACATCCACATTGCTGCTGTGCGCCCAAGTGTCACAGACTCCACTTTCCCCCCTTCACACGCGCTGTCCCACGAGCTCTCTGCAGCCTATAGGAAGTCACGTTGTCAAAGGATTTGACGCGCGCTTGCATAAAGTGTCAGGAATGGATTTTCTTCTGACGCTCTTGCTCTCTCTCTATCTTTGTGCGTGTGCGTGTGCGTGTGTGTAGGAGCCTCACAAACTACTTTACAACTCCACAAGTAGCGACTATAGACATCTTCTTTTGGCTTGTTTATGATGACTATTCACTAAAAAGGAACAATTTCTTGACTTATACGTTTGAATATGTTTGTTTATCAATGTAAGAATATGATGTATTGGTCCTCAGAGAACCAATGACACTTTTGACCATTTTCTATTCCAATTAATTAACCAATAAAATATAAACAATCAAAATTTAAATTAATGAAGTTCAAACTTGATCCTGATCTGTACCATCAGTTCGTTTAATCACTGTGGTGAAAACCTCCACACTTTAGATACAATGGTCAATCCTTATATCTCTAACTTGTTAAGCCACTATGGTTAAGCTGTGGTTCATTATAACTGGCCATAGCTTTTGACCCCTACTCCCTAACACTATGGAAAAAGCTGCTGCAATAAAGCACCAGCTCAAGCATGAATTTTATAAAGGTGAACTGGGGTTAAAGGGCACATCCTTCTGTAATTTCACCGGATTAAATGCCATATTGACTTCTGTGCAGAGGCTTACGTTCACAAACGAACAAACGAATGGGTTTGATTAACTCTATAACTGTTGTTGGGCATTTTCCAAAATAAGGCCCACTCTAAAGGATAATCGTCACATATAAAATGCTAAGCTTTAAGAAAGCATGCCCTCAGATTACCCCATGGCCTTTGGCAAGAGTTTAGCAGAGCCTTATTGTAAATCAGCAGCATATTGTAAGTCACAGCACTTGGCTTGGGTCTGGTCAGTGCTGCTTATGACGTTTGTGCAGATGGTGATAGGTCGTCTCCTGAGTTCACAAACATAAGGAGGAGTTAATCCCCTCTCTGTGGTTAACCCGTTGGAGGTTTACTGCTGCAGTGATGGGAAATCAAAGTTCAGCCAAAAACCTTGGCTCTGAAGATTGAGAGGACATTGTATTTTGTAACATTTGAGCAGTGTTGCTGAGCACTTGAGACTTGACAGTGCCCTTTAGAAAGCTATTAGTGAGAAGCAAAGTGGATTTCTGTTCCAAGCTGGGAAAGTCCTTTTTATTGTCTCTAGTGGTTTCTGACTGCTTTAGATCATTTATTAGAAAGACACAAGTAAAAGCCAATTGCTACATTTTAGGACTTTTTTATTTAACTGTAAAAACTGCATACACTCTCTCTACACTCTTTAAGCCTGCAATATAATCGTGACATGCCTCAAGGTTTGACTATCTGACTTGATCTTTGTAACTATGGGCTTTTACTGTAAAGAAAACATGCCACATTATTCCCTGTAAAATTGCACTCAATCATTATCTAATGTTTTGGGGAGTATTAGATGCCATTTTATCAATAAGAATCATGTTGGTTTACAATGTTGTAACAGAATGAAACCTGCTAGTTGCCAGCGGTTTTTACAAGCTTATGGCCATTAACTCCTGTGTTGGAAGCATTTGTTTTTTCTCTTTTGTACACATAGATGGTCAGGCTCTACACACAGGCCTTGTTTATCAAAATACTGTACAAGATGACCACCATTATATAAACGTGCTAGGACATATTGCATATAGAATTCTTACATAAGTTATCTGGGACAAAAGCCAATGGATTTTTCTGACCATTGCACTAGAACTGATCTGTTAGGATTTGATGAGAGATAATAAGACAACACATTTCCTCACAGCTTTGCCTAAGCCTGGGAATCACATGGACATGAGCATCATCAATGAACTCTGACGTAGGAGACTTCGAGCAGAGAGAAATTATATTTCTCCTGTGTTTTTCCCGTTTCTTTTTGTTTCTGCTGCATGTGTGAACATGGCAAAGCATGAAGTGATAAAAATGTTTTGGTGTCACATGTGGTGCTTAAAATAATTTAATTTTTATAAATATTTTATAAATACTAATCATACTATGTCCTGATGTAAAAAGAAGTTCAACATTGTGGCATATTATCTTTGCCTTGGTTACCTCTTGAACACATGTGACATTTGAATGCTCTGATAGACACTGACTTCATTTGTATTTTGGTGCCACTTCCGCCTAAAGCTGCGAAGAGAAGAATTTTCCTCTAAACAGATAGCCCCTAAGGATTAGTCTTCATAATCTGCCATTCACTGATCCTCGAAATCATACTGTCTGGGTGCTCTGAAATCAGCTTACAGTGACAGTAGATGGTGTGTGAGGGGGTTTATGATTGGGATTGCATGCCCACAGGCTTTATGTACTTTAGCAATGAATGAGAAAAAGACAATTGTTGAGTGTCATTTCCAATCTGCAGAGATGACATGTCACCTAGTGTTGCAACGGTAAGCTGTGCTCATTACTCACTCCACATGTGGCAGAGTACAAGATTACCTTCGATCAGCTACACAAAATGTGCAGCTGTTCAAAAGCAAGGGGCGCTTAGTGTAAAAAAAAAAAAAGAACAGAAAAAAAGACTTTGTGATTATAGACTTTTTAGCGTGGTTGGGGTGCAAATCTAGATGATAGAACACCTACTTAACTGATCCAAATGGCCTTAAAAACAAATAATCTCAAGTGGATTGTAGTGGATGGTGTACGCAGTATATTCCTTTTATAGATGGATTCAGACAGGATCTAAATGAGACAACTGCTGCCTTTAGACAGTCTTAAGAACTATTGCAGTTTGATTACAGAGACACTCCAGATGGTGAACTTCACCAATAAATCACCAGTGAATTATTTTTCTCAGAACTTGTGAATCTTTATCTTTATCAAGTACAATCATAATTTATTAATGTGAAATTTCAAGAGACATCTTAAGCAATAGACAAAGCAGATATGCTTGACAGTAGCTTTACCACGCGTTACAATAGATAATGTTAGGACAAACAAACAAATAAAATTGTAATCATTCAGACTTTGTATCTCAATTAACAACATTATTGCTCATCTGAGGACAGTTCATTTGTGGAGAAATGGAGACTTCTGTTACATATAACAAGGTCATAAAAAGGATGATGAGCTCTGCTTGCTCTCCCTCATTATTTTGGAATGTGCGTTTTCCTTGTTTTTTGCATCACACAATTGTCACATAAAAAATGTAAAGAGCAGAGTATAATCAAGCACCTCCAGCTGACTCTCTGGGGTTGACTCCTTCACAGAATCAGAGAAATGTTAATGGATCCATAGACATCCTGCTGGCTTAACCACTGCTGCGTCGTAGTAGAAACAGTTATGCAGAGCTAGACACGGCCAGTTTCTTCAAGTGATCCATGAACACCTGGAGGCTCACGTCATCTGTAAGAATTGGAGCTCCAGTCTCCTGCAGATACACAGAAAGAGCATTAGAGACAATAGCATCAAACACACTTTGAAAAAAAAAATCTGCTGATGACATAATAAGTTCAATGACCAGACATGTTGATCATGAACATCAGCTTATGCAAGTCCCTGTTGTCTTGATAATCTCATGCTCTGAATGAACAGATGTAGAGTAAGCATGTGTACGCGGCAGGTTATGGTTTAGCTCTTCCTTAACTTGGGAAATAAGAGATTAATGCTATTTTCAGCTTTCAATCTCCCCTTTTTGGTATCAGAGGTTAACTAATCCAAGAGCTGTGTTTGCTCACAGTTTAAAACTACTTAAAACCTTTTTTTTTAACCAAGCGTAGAGACAGTTGTCTTGAGGTTGGCAGGACATTTCAAATGCAAAAATAATTTAACAGCAATAATTTAAGAGCAAACAATGCCCAGATTTTGCACTAAACCGGCATTAGAAAATAGGTCTGACTAAACATATTATAAGTTTTAGGAAAAGAATGAGGAAATATTGAGGTGGATTGTTTAGAATACCATACCTGTCCCCAGGCATACAGGTTGTTGTGGGTCTGCGATGGGTTGACCTTGGAGAGCAGGAAGCGAGCCTGTGATCCTCCATGTTCTGTGTCGATGTATCGTGGCATTGGGAAGCGGGTCTGGAGAATCTCCTGAGCATCATCAAGTGGAGCCTGTAGCAGCTGTTTAAAGTTCTCATATTCTGCCATTTCCTGGTAGCCAGCCTTCCGCCATTGGGCAATGGTCTGATAAAAATTGTTCTTACTTAATTTTACAAATTTCACATTTTTTACATTTAAATGTAATTATTTGTGAATGTGGTGCCATCTCACCTCTCCATGGTAGATGACCAGCTGGAAGAAAGTGTCCATGAGCAGAATTCTGTCTGGGAGGATACTACTACTGTCCAGAAGCACAGGCTGTGACGAATAGATGCAAACATCCACATTAAAATCAAATAGAAGAAAACTTCAATATCAGAAGGTAAGCTACAAGCTCCCTTTGTCCCACTAGAATCATCGAGACGTTTGAGGGTGTGAGGCTGACCTCTGGTGGTCCATAAAAGGAGTAAGAGTAGAGGATGGGCTGGATCATGATGAGGGACTGGGTCAGGTCCTGTCTGACAAAGTGATGCCTGTAATACGAGGACTCATCAGGACTGTTGTTAAACACCTGTAGGAAGGGTGACCGCCGCAGGTGGAACATGAACTGTGATTGAAAAAGAAAGAGAAGGGTTTAACTGGATAAAAACATTAAAGGCATGAGTAATTAAAACTATTAATGGAAAAAATATAGTAAACACTTGTTTTACTTTTGGTGTACAGAAATATGAATTAGAGAAATGCAACATTTTCTTTCACCACTAGATGGCAGGTTTACCTGTGGGTAGAGAGACAGCGACTCTGAGAGTCTGAAGGATGCAGGATCATCTTTATTGAACTGGCCAAATTTCTGACACTGCAACCAAATCAGACAAAATATTAGTGTTTTAACAACACAGTTTGTGACATGACACAGCTTCACATGCTTTATCGCAGAGAATGGCACTTACCAGACGGATAAGTTGTCTGTCTAGCCAGCGCAGAACGTCTGGTCCCTCTTCTGACTCTGCCCTGAACACTCCAAGACGGGCCATAAGCACAGCGGCTGCTTCCTGGTCAAATGATGACTCGATGTGCTGAATCTGGGACTGAGCATCTGCCCAGCTGCAGAAAGGACACCACAGAGGAACAGCAGAGAGAGAGATAGGTAAGTCCAGGTGAATTAAGGGTGTGGAGAGAATGACGCACAAGAACAGGGCAGATGCATTGTTGCAAGCTGGAATGTAAACACCCTTTCGTCAAAGGCTAATATTAGATTTTGTTGAAAAACTGCCAGGCTAATTATACTACTAAGTTACGTAGACAGAGACAGTGCTCTTTTTCCACTTTCCATAGTATCTTATTCATGTTGGCACAGTGTAAACGTTTTGATTATAAAATCAAAAATTCCTTGAGTCTTACTTTCTGGCAATGGTAGTGACACGTATCCTCCTCTGTGTGTTGGAATGCTGATACTGAGTTACAAACTGGACTGCTCCACGTCCTCCCTGAGGGACTGGTGCATTGTGCTACACAAACACAAACAAATAACACACTGTGAGACTCCTGATTCTCAACAATGAAGATCCTTTTACTTTTACCACAGTGTCAAGTATCATTTACCTGATTTACCACCTCAAAATAAAGCCCCAAAGTGGTTGAAGGATTAAGGCTGCATACTTTCCACTGGCTTGTGCCACCAATGCCCATTTCCTAAACAAACAGCACATTATTTCCAATGCTGATAAATAACATTTCTCACATTACAGTGTGTTAAAAGATGGGTATCTGATGACCCCTATCCTTCAGCAGCAGTGACTCACATTCTCTGAAACACAGGACCCTTTGGAGTTGAGTGAAATGCATGGTCCAATTGCCCCACAAACCTTGAGCTCCCTTGAAGTCTAAAAAGTAGGTTAATGTCAGTTACTTTCGTGGAAGTAAATAAAAGACAAAAACTGTTTTCTAACTGTATCCTTACCTTTACTTCCAAGACACCTCCAAAAGCCATGCGGAAATCTCCATTAAAGTCTTTACTAAAGACTCTCTGGAAGGTTTGCTTGAACAGTGAGGTGTTGAAGGAGTCTCCCATCACAATGTGACCCCTATAATACAGCACAACTTGTTATAAATACTCTATATAAATATGTAAAATCAAATTTGTAATAAATTGCATGATCAGTGTAATCAGTGTGTGAGTAGAACTAATGTACCCTGTAAGATTAGACAGGCATTTCATCTCCAACAATCCAGTCTGGTCCAGGGCACAGGCATAGATATCAATACTGTGGCCATTTACAGCTGAGCGGTTGGCCAAGGCTTCATAGTACTGAATGGCACAAAAAGAAACAAATGTAGATAGAAGATAAACCAAATAAGCTCATTAATACTCGTCAAATGTACAAATATCAGTAGATCAAATTTTACCTTAGTGGCTTTCTTTAGATGGCGAGCATTGTCTTTCTGGATGTCGTGCCAAGAGCGGATTGGGATTTTTAGTTCATCACCCACCACCATGCCTGGGCCCTGGGTTGGCGGCCCTCCAATAAACAGCATCACACGAGCTCCTGTGTTTGGAAATGAACCCTGTGGGACAACAGGAGGAGTTGGTTACAGTAAATCTAGATTCTGTGTTTCACCTTTACTGTAAAATTATTAAAACTATTTTAACTGCCTATTGTCTGCTTTTATCATAAGTGGAGAAAAAGGTAATCCTTAATGGTCTTATGTTGCTGTTACAGAAATTGAATACTGAACACTAATGGACTTGTGTCCTACTTCTCAACTTTGCAAAGGAGGGGTGAAATGGAAAGAACGTTCCCTTCTGCATTTGCCATGAGTAAAGCAAAACCTGACTGATCAGATTGTTTTGAGACATTGGGAAACTATATTATGATGTGCCATTTTCCCATAAATTTGACACAAACAAAGAGTGTTTAATTATTGCTTTGAAAGCAGTTTAGTATTGAGGAGGAATTTAAGAAAGAAGGCAATCCCTTAGCTCAGTGTTCCTCAGCTCTCACATGGACAATGGTCAAAAGTAGTAAAGATATCAGAAAATTTGAGAAAGAGAAACAGAACTATTTTTAACTTGTTTAGACTTGTCTAGCAATTTCCAATAAATCAGTGAATCTGGCGTCTCTGACAGAGCAAAGTGTAAATAAACTCTAATCAGCCTTCACCTTCTGTCTACTGTACAGCAGGAGAATGATCTGTGGCACTCACTTATCAGTTATATAACCACACAGATTAGTAGTAGAGGGAAGATAATATTGGTGCAAGGGAAAAGACAGAAGGCAATAAGCCAGTGATGACAAAGCACATGTTCCATTACACTCAAAAGATAACTAGTACGACTGACTCAAAAGGCTAAAGTTTAGAGATTAACCCATATTCATAAATTAAAGAGAGATTAATGAGTTATGACAAAATGCTTACCTCAAGCAAGCCAACAGCAACAGACAGTGCGACACCAGTGGAGCGGAGTGGGCGTTTGCCCTGAGGAACAGGCCAAGGGTCTCTCTGCAGTTCACCAAGCAGGTCAGTCAGGTTCATATCCACACGATGCACGGGCTGCAGGAACCTAAATATGAGCAAAATAAGTTAGAAAACAGGTAATGTTTTCACATCAGAATAGAAGCAATTGCTCCCTCCATGTCACACCTGCAAGAAGCTGCAGTGTCCTGAGGAGCCGCAGGGCGGCCCTGCTGCCCTGGTGCTACGGGCTTAGTTAAACCCAACATCTCCTGGAGGAAACACATAGAACGAAAAACAACACATTAAGCAAATATTTAAAGACAAATCAAATATTTACTACATGTCACACAATTTCCTGAGGAAACAAAACATTTTGCAAACTAAACTAAACCTGTCTGTGCTGTCTTTAATTACTTAATTTGCATTTTTAAACATATTTAAAGTAATGAGTAATTGCTCACCTGGATCTGTTTTGGGGAGAGATCCTTGGTGCCCCTGAAAACATAGCTTTTAGCAATGCCCTCACAGCTTAGCTCATGAACCTGTACCATGCGGCCAAATGTGATGAGGCCAACCAAGGCGTTGGGGGGCAACAAGCTGAGGGACATTTGCAGGGACTCTTTGAGTGCCTGAAGATCTTCCTCTTCCAAACATGTGTCCACTACATACAAGAAGATGAGAGGAGCTGGGGGTCCACGCTGTAAAGAAATGTGATGTGAGAAATGTGATATTACTATTAAACCTATAGTATACTTTAACTAAATAAGGAAGTGCTTATTACAATTTAAGTTTTGAGTTGATTCACCTTTGCACAGTACATTTCCAGAACATACAATCTACATAAGGTCAGAGTGCAGACATAGATGTGTTTACCTGCACTATGTACTCAATGGTAGAAAACTGTGGCATAAGTTCAGCAGGCTGGTTCACCTCTGAAATGCCTGCATAAGACGGAGGAAACTGCAGAAACACAGACAGGCAGATAAGAGCTAGCAATTTTCCCAATACACACTCAAGCTTTATAATTTGTATACAAGATACCACACAACAAGACATAAGGGCACTATAAACTGTACTTACTGGGTTCCTCTGGAAACAGAAGTTGCATGCCCATATTTTTGCTCTAAAGTCGACCTGACTGTAAAAAGATGAGTGAAAATCAGGCTTTAGATTTACATTAACAGAACAGAAAACTTGTGTTTGGTTTACTCACCATAATGGATTAAGCACTGCTTTACAGCTTGCTCGGCTACAAAGTACTGGTTCATATTGGACAGGAGGCAGGTCAGGCCTCTCTTTCAGGGGTGTGAAGAGGCAAGAGACGGGGACCACCAGTCGAGTGGCTTCTAGGCGACTAGAGGGCCAAAGGTTCCAGCTGAATCTCACCCCATCCCTGTCCTCATTCTGTTGGATAAACTCCTGGTAGGTTGCCATAACAAAGCTTAGCAAAGAAAAAGACAAAAAGACAACAGTAAGGTTGTCAGCCTTAAGAAAAAAACAAGAGCTATGTGATTGTCTGGCCTCTTTCTAGTCAAGTAGCTACACTAAGCTCCAGCACTTTATACTACTGCCTTTTTGTCTCTCATTCTAAAATTCCACGTAGATATTCCAAGTGTGACGCACAAGTGTGTCAATGGAAACCTGACCGGCTTGTTTTGATGCACTGTAGTACAACACATAAGAATCCATTGAATGCTTTAAAACTCCACCTTTGTTGGCTTAAGTGTACTCTTGCTTTTATCACAGCCACCACAGAGACATTATGTTCCCTGGGCAACACAATAGCAATTAAACAAATATCAAAGCGTTTCTGGCAAACAATATGAACAAAGATACAATATAGTTAAAAAGGTCCTTTTGCCAAATGGCAGCCACATCAGTGACAATTCTTTAGTCTAGTTCTAAACTTTTTAATACACATTTTTTTTAAATTAAAATGGATTTAAAAGACTTCACATTTTATGAAAGAACATTCGTCTGAATCATAAAAATGATGTGGCAGCAAACGTCATTGCTACAGTGGTAATGTAGAAGTAGTAGATCAATAATTGTTTAAATCAGACTGTATTTGTCAGTTAATGTTTCTATCAGGTAACTGCCAGACTGGTTGACTTGTGTAATGTAGAAGTGACAAATTATACTAGACAAAACACAGAGAATTGAGTCAGAGCAGTGACTTTCATTTTTTACCTATATTTAAATGTACCTTTATTCATAAACCGCAAACTCTTTACTATTATCATAGCGTTAATTTCGACAACTTACCCGTAAACATCGGAAAGTAGCAACTGTATTTGCTGAAAGGGCGTTTATTTTAGGTTATTCCTGTTCAGTTTTCCTAACAAGTTAAAAGCCACGTTAACAATACGACATAAACAAGTCTAAACTGACTAAATGTTTATTTATTGATGCTACATAAACAATATGTGCTTGTTTTAAATCGTATTTCTAAATGTCTAATTTGGGTGCTCTGTTATTATTAACATCGCTAGGAGCTAATAGTTTAGCCGGTTAGCTAACGGAATACAGCATATAGCCACTTCCTGTCCCTTTGGTAAAAGAAAGCGGGGGCAAGCTGGGGGTCTATATTTACGATCACTTACCTTTTCTGTTTCCAGTTAGACAAAAATCGTGTCCTGTTTGAAAGAAATTACAGCATTTGTGGTGATGATGTTGCAGGAGGACCGAAAGACGACGGGAAAGGAATCACCCAGCCGGCTTCTGCACTTTACTACAGTGACGTGTTACTCCAAGTTCAGGCCTTCCTGATTGGCTGTGTTTTCCATGACGTCAAAACGTTTTGCGTGCTGCCATCACGTCAGACGGCGTCTCTGGGAAATTGAGGCCGGTCGAGCCCTTGCTTGTGATTAGACGCATTGGCGTTTTTAAGAGTTGTCAGGGCCCCAAGCAGGATGTACCTTGAGGCCCCAAAACGTACTGGTCTTGAGGCACATTAGCCATATTCTTTACTTTTTTATGCATACTTATTTATTGCTGATTGTATAAAAAATGTTTTATCTTTTATAGTTGGCCTCCTTGTGACTGTAAAACAGTGTTTTAAAATTACCCTAAAGCATACTTTTATTATGTCCATTCCAACATACACGTTTAAAACGTAATTCAGAACTTGTTATGAATGAATTACTTGCTTTAAATCTCGATGTAAAAACTGGTGTTGCAACAAAATAATTGACTTGTTTGCAAATCATGTATGAACACTAGGCCTAAATGCAAGCTGTTAGGCAGATTGAAGTTTTCTGCAATTTATTGGCGTTTTAGGTAATGTAATTAGATCCTATTGTGCAATCCTCATTTCCCTATCATACGTCTCACTGTAAAAATAGTTTGGAACGCTAGATGGCGCTTGGGTCCTTTTTTTTAAATTCTGGAGTGACAGAGCCCTGGATGGAGGCAAAGAGAGGGAGCCTCACTCTCACAGGCTTCTCTCTCACACCAAACATAGCCCATCTGGCGGCAGGTGTGCGCCGACTCTCTCCTCTCAAGCTTCACTCACTTTCGCTTCATTCTACTCTAAATTTGGGCTTCTAAACCGAGACATAAACCCGCGCCGTGTTGTTTTTTTGCATCTGGTGTAGCTACATGTCGGACCTGAGGATGTTGCAGTGATAGAAACAGGAGCTTCCTCTTTTATCATCACACTCAGCCGGCATCGTCAGCTGTTGCTCCGGAGAGTAAAGAGTCGGAAGCATCAGAAAAGGCCAAACTATGCGACTGGTTTCCAAACGGTAACCGGATCTGCGCTAATCCGACCTGGGAGCGGATGCGAACTGAGGTTGCCCGAGAGCAGAGGAGTATTTCGTGCGCTTTGTCGGAGTCGGAGCCGTGCCCATGGAGAAAGCGACTCCACCGCCCCAGCCACAGCCCCAGGTCCAGCTGTCGATAGCGAAGACCGAAAGTCCAGCGGAGGACATCTCGGGTCTAACGGATGACGAGCTGCTGAAGTGGACCAAGGAGGACCTGGTGCGACGGCTCAGACGCTCTGAGGCCGATAAGATGAGCGTGATTCTGGACCACGGCAATCTCATCCGAGAGGTCAACCGCAGCCTCCAGCTTCACTTGAATGAAATCAGGGGGCTGAAGGTGAGGGGGCGCGCTTTGGAAGGATGAGATCATAGGTTTAAAGCGCACCTGGGCACGCGCACTGGATGTTCATTTGTTTAGAGAGACTCACCAGACAACACAGATGTTATCAGTGAAGTTCACTGTAAGATAGTGGACAGCCCAGTAGACTAGAACAATCTAACAGGGAGTAGCTGCATGCCCATGTTTTATTTCAACTTTAGTCTATTAGATGTAAAATTAGATAAAAACTACATGGCATGCAGCCTCCACAACAAATCTGAAAATCAATGATGATAAAACATAAAGCAAGATTGTCACATTGGTGCAGAGAGTTGCATTTATAAAAGGTGTGCCCTCCGTCTCCACCTCTAAAAATCTGCTGTCCAGATTTCTCTCTGTGTCTATTATTAGACTATTGCTGCCACAGCTTACATTCCTAGAGTCCTGCACATAAATCTATACACAGGGATATATACAATGCAGCATCCGTTAAAACAAAGTGACATTTCATAGTTTGCAGCAAAGATATATATACTGCGTGACACTGTTTGTTGTTTGAACTAAATCCCAGCCTGTGGCAACTTCTCACGAGGCAAATAGGGATCATTGCTTTATTGGAAGGCCTCATCACTTCTCCACCCATCCAAGCTACTGATTACTGAGGAGCTGCAGGGTAGAGGGATCAGTGTAGGGTATAGTAAAGATCTACTAGGAAAAGACAGGCTGTTTAGGACATAAAAGTGCGTTTAAGAAAACCATTTTGTCTGAGACACAAATACATTCATGACATGTGTTGCTGTAGAACTACGTCTGTGCCTTTATGAAAATGCTGAGGGGATTAAGGTTTTATTTTATTGTGACTGTACAATTTGACTGATGCTCAGAATAAAAGGCAAATGGATTGTGATTTACTTTAACCCTGTTCTTTGTCTCCACAGGACATCAACCAGAAGCTGCAGGAGGACAACCGTGAACTAAGGGACTTGTGTTGCTTCCTTGACGATGACCGTCAAAAAGGCAAGCGCGTGTCCCGTGAGTGGCAGCGTTTGGGACGGTACAGTGCCAGCATCATGCGCAAAGAGGTCACCCTTTACCTGCAGAAACTCAAGGAGTTGGAGCAGCGGCAAGAGGAAGTTATCCGTGAGAATTTGGAACTGAAGGAGCTGTGTTTGCTGCTGGATGAGGAGAAAGGCACTGCGGCAGGTGGAGTGGGTGGGGGTGGCACAGGAAGTGGAAGCGTTGTGGGGTCAGGAGGCTGTCGTAACTCCATAGACAGTCAGAATAGTTTGCTGCTGGTGCCAGGACAAGGGCTTCTCATGAGGGATGTGGGAGATGGGAGCAGTACATCTAGTGCAGGGAGCGCTGAGAGTTCAGATCACCCACACCAAAAGCAGTCTCACCTGGTCGTGGGTGTGGCTAATGTGATAGAAAAGGGGAGCCCTGAGATTGTGCACAAACCTAGGTGTAGCAGCATCAGTGCGATTGGAGGAATAACCGGTAGTGACCGAGACATGTCCAGTCCAGAGCACCCTGCTGGACGCCACCGGAGCACAAGCCTGGAGTATCCCTACACTCTGCCGCAACTGTGCCGGCCACGCTGCGGCTCCATATCTGTGCCTGACCACAGCCGGGTTATGAGGGGACTCAGCCCAGAAAAGTATGGTAGAAACTTGGGAGGGCGAAGTCCCGAGCAGCACCCAAAGCACCACAGCTCGGATCTGGTTCTAGGACAGAGGCAGCACTACTTGGCACAGGGAGGGAGTGGGGAGCTCTTTCAAAGGCACCACAGAAGCAGCATCAGCGGTACGGGATGTGGGAGTCCAGAGCATCGTCAGGGACATTTAGCATCTGAGCATCATGAAAAAGGATGTGTGATCCAAGGGGGAAGCCCTGAAACTCATAGGCACCAGTACAGTATGAGCCCTGACCACGCCAAGTTTGGAAGTCCTGTAAGAGATGGGCAGAGGAGGTCAAACACGGATGAACTGTCACCGCACCATCGTAGCATCTACAATGGCATGAATGGTAGGTTTGTGTGCATGTTAACCATGAACATGTTAACCAACCCCGACATTTAAAAAAAGGAGTTTTTTCAACAGTTACTACTGTTTTTTTAGCTGGTTTTATTACTGTGTCAGATAAATTGCAAACTGAGGTAAAAATATCAGTCACTATAACTTTTTTATCCTTAAAAGATTTTTTTTTGACATGCTCCATGCTTTATAGTCCAGATTCATTCATTGATGTGATTCTGAAAACAAACATAAAAAGGATTAGTCAATATGATCCTTGCTCTAGAAACATTGCTGTGTAAAAACCTGACTTGTTAAGATGTATGGTGCTGGCAGATTTTACCTTATTGAGATATTCAGCCTTATTTTGATGGCTACAAAATTTTCAACATTATTGATTTTCTCGGTGCCCCAGGAGGACTGTGGGTTGGCGCTGTAGATGAGAACACAAAAAGTTTTGCCTTCAGGAATATTTATTTACACGTTCACTTCTCAAGTTTGTCGGTTTATCTCAAATACACCATGCTCACATTTCAGCTTGTGTAATGTTGCCACTATCTACACACAAATACACTCAGTAAAGTATAGTCCTGGCTCTTTGCTGCATCATGGCCATGTTTGTGAAATCAGTGGGAGTTATGCATGTTAGAGTGAAGGAGGAATATCAAAGTAGAGACTTGGCTGCTGTTTAAATACCCCACAGTGGCTGATAATGATTTCTGAGGTCTGGGGGAAAAAGTGCTGAGTGGCATAATGCTGGCAGAAGCTAAAGGACAAAATCCTCAAGGTGAAATATTAGCCTTACTTTGCAATGATTCTAAAGTTACAAGAGACAAGGAGGTATCTCAGAAAAATATAAACAGATGTCTCGTTAAGTTAGAAAAACTGGGAAATAAAGGCAAACCCAACCAGGGCCTGTAAAATGCTAAGTCATTCCCTAGTGCTCCTTTTATTGTTTTGTTGCAGCACATACAATATCAAAGCAAGGTCAGTTCTTGACATGATCACAAGAATCTCACTCCTGCTGTTGATATACAATAATTTCCTTTTGCCTCACTTTTACAATCAGAATGGCTGCAGATTCCTAGAAAGACATGCACACAACTTTTGATTTGGATCATTCTCTATTTTAGCTTGTGGCCACAGAGCACTCTGTCGCTCCATAAGAGATTTCAATCTTGATGCAACCTGAAACCCAAATGATGTTTGCAAAAAGGCCACACAACATTGATGCCTCGGAAATGCTTAATTGGAAAATGTTGTGAGTGTATGGCCCTCAATATGGGGCTGTGCCATCCGGGGTATAACTGCTGTGAAATGCATGCAAGGATACCTTTTAACCAGGTCCATAAAGACTTCATTAGTGTGGCAGAGCAGCTTGAGTCTGTTTTCCTCTGGCTTCATATGGGTTTTGACAATGGTGTGGTGTTTGTCAAAACCTGGGTTAAGAACATATTGATTTGACATAAATTTTGAATGCCAAAACATTGTCTTCTCAGAGGTTGGTAGTGGTTAGTTTGAGTAACTCTACATGAGAAATCCTTTCTACTTAATTAACTGTGACATAATATATTTAGACAGTATATAGTATATTTTCTCATTATTACTCTTCTCTAATGATAATTTTACACACAGATTTGGTGCAGATCAGTTGTCGGTGTATAAAAAATTGTGTCAGAAGAAGTGAAGAGAGCAGCTTTGTGTCATCCACTGACCCATCCTTACTGCCTTGTCCTTTTTTGGATGAAGAGGGAATTAAATTCCTGTGACGATGTAGTACACTCCACTTGCTTGGATAATCCTCTAAGCCCTTTGCACAGTATTATTTCATTTTTTTTATGTACAAGCGTTTGTGTGTGTGTGTTTGCTTGATGCGCTACTATGTCTCATTCAGGGTCAGCACAGTAGCTTTTTATTTAGACAAATGAAAGTCGGGTGTTTGTGTGGCTCTCAACAGAACAGAAGCTCAGGCAATTTGGATTCCTGGCAAAATCTCAAACAAAAGCCAAACAACAATCTGACCCCTGAGACCCTTTAATACAAACTTCTCTTTCATCTTTCTGACAGCTAATCACAACTTATTTTCACAGAGAAACAGTAATACCCCAAACTGTCTATTTTAGCTCTTTGAAAAAACTAAAGAGCTGAGAATGTTGTAAATAGAGCTTCTTATTCAAACAGAGAGGCATTGAATGAATTAGGCAGTCTTAGAAGCAAGTACACAAATAAACAAATCTAATCAAACGACAATACACATGGTTTGGCCCATATATTTGGATTGTGAACATGTGCATGTAACACTGCACTGTATGAATGAACACTGTAACCTGCCAATTCAGTTGTGACCCAGATCAAACATCTGTGTTTTTGCTGCGATAGCATCACTGTTTATAGAGGATAATAATCCGTGAGCTCTGCAGTCTTTGACCCAGACTAGAGGGGTGACTGTTCACTATAAGCCAATAGGATCTGGGCACCACACTGGGTCTATTTCAAAAGCAGAAAAAGACTTAATCATGTTTTCTGCTTTAGCAATCACAAGTTCTGCCTATTAGCTTAAGCTGCAATGATAATCAGAAGGGCTGCGGAATAGAAAATAAGACATGGGAGCATCTCTGTCCTTGTGATGCAACTGAATGCCACACACAATAACAAAACCTTTGTTATGCTCAAATTTATATTCGAGTTCTTCAGTGATATGGTCTGATTGGATTTCTTTACACTGAAAAAGAACTGGTTCAATTAGCCAAGATAATCCAGTCATTTTTATTTATTCTACCCATCTTTAAAACTGTAGCATCGGTTCATTTCTATCTGCTCGGCTTATTATTTCGAAGAGCTGCTTTCCTTCCAGTGTAACAGGAAATCGTCACTAAAACTCTGGCCCCGAGATAATGTTGTGCCTCTCCACTGTCGCGCAGAAAGCCGGCTATCTTTCTCTCCACTCGTTTCTCTCCTTCCATCTCTAATTGGCTGCCAGTGTGAACAACCAGCTGTCCAACAGGGAGAAAACTCTGATTACAAAGGAGACGGGAGGATGTGCGGTTTGCCAGGCTGAGCTGCAGGAAAGAGGGTTGAGGAAGTATTTCAGTGGATTACTGCCTGTTTGCTTCTGCTGCTCTCATGCCTACATCTCCGTTCTGCTTCTTTCTTACTCGTGCCAGGGTTTTGGATGGAAAGCCTCTTCTTGACAAATTGTGACATCAAAGTGGAGACTTGAATGTTGACTCCTTTATAGTTTTTAACTTCATAAACAGCTTTTTTTGCTTTTACTGTCAAAGTAACATTTAGTGAAACCAAGACGTGCACCATGCATTGGTTTGTTTGCATTTAAAGCAGTCTTCGATTGATTCACAGTAATAATATTGATGCATTAATCCAGTCCTCAATATCTGGAATAGTAAATATATGTTTAATTTACAGAAGCTAACTGGCTTTAAGACTGTTTTGTAAATTGGATGATCCTCTTATTTAAACACTGAAGTATGCAAAGACTATTACATGAAGGCAAAACTCTAGAGATGCTTAAAGCTGAGGCCATGACAGGCACATGAATCTCTAAGCAGATGTCATTAATACAAACCCACAAAGGACTAAATGCCACTTTTTTAGATTATGGCATTTGAATATGTAATTACACCTGAGACTAATTATCCCAAACAGTCATGCCTATGGGCCATCAGAGCAGCAATTAACCCAGGACTGCCTGATTAGGCACTTTGTTTATCTACCTCTGGTGAATATTGTCATTTTAAATCTAGCTCTAAAGACTGTAGTCATCTGTGTCTTCAAGTCACTGCAATGAGCCGTTCATATCATTCTACTGGCATGTCTAGGAAATCATTTTGGAAACTCTGTCACCCATCTCCTGCATGACATTAGCGTAAACATTTGTTAGTCATATGTCAGTTTTTGAAATAATATGCACGCTATTTTTTACCTTTCCACTTAAAGTACCACTAAAGTCTGCAGAGTGCCATGTAAAGACCAGCCGTAAAAGAGATAAAGGTCAAAGAGTATTATTAAGCTAAAAGGGTATAAAGAAAATAAAGGAAATACAAATTTAGATTTCTGTAGAAGAAGAAAAAAACACTCACACATGGCCGGGTGTATGCCAACCCTTTCAGTAAGCACATGACAGTTGTGTTGAAGGGAAATAGAGTGTGAAATGTCCCTAAGAAAAGAACAATTACTTTTGGCAAGCAAAATGATGAATCATGGATGAGCAAGGTGGATGCATTTTAATGAGAAGGTTTTCAGCTGTATACAACCTTTCATTTAGACCTTGATATCATTGTGTCCTCCTAACTATCTGCGTGAGTTATGATGGGGGGCATAATACTGGGAGTGGGTCACTACAGCCCAAACCTCAAAGGTATTTGACAAATGCTCCACAGCAGCCCCGGTCGTTGAGTAGACACGCAGACCCAGTGGAACGGAGAATAGCGCTGTGCTGAGGGGAACGGCCCACTGAGCTGAGAGGGAATGAGCTTGCTAAGGCCAGGTAATTAACTGGAAGTTGAGTGGCTGCCATGTACGAGGGCAGGACTGGGCCTCGGGGAACTTCTGTCAGTTCCAAAGTCACCAACAGGAACCACATTGAGTTGGATTTACTTCATGCGTGTCAAACCTGCAGTCAGTTGGTATCAGTGGGCAGTAGTTGAGCGTATTTGGACTGTATCTGCTCGTACTTTTGCTCTTTTACTCTGTGAAAAAGGTACATAAAAGTAACCTTAGCGGAGTGGTTTATTTGACCTTTTTGCTGTCTTCAAATCTGAAGTGAAATAGATCTTGGGAAATGTACACTCCTTGTCATCAAGGTTCTGAAATGTATCTTCCTGCATAATGTAAGTTTTTATTGTGAAGAAAGAAAATGTTTAGTAAGTCGCAGAGATGTTGGGGTCATTTAAGGCAGTAAGGCACCTTTTGATTGCCCTAATAGTGTATTGTACATGTGTGGATGTCTTGCACATGTAATTCCATTGCATTTATTCCAGTTCAATCGGTTCCTTGTGCTTGATTGTAATGATGTTGTGGAAATTACATGAAGGATGTATGAAGGATACAAAACGGTGCGGTATGACTCAAGTCGTAACAGAAACATATTTTAAATTTGAGCACTGCTGCTTTTTCTGAACCATAAATATTGGCTAATGAGCAATATATAGAAAAATGCTTCACAAATAGTGGAATGGTAAGGTATGGCTCAATGTATGCACATAAAGAAAAACAGCTTGCTCAGTAACTGTGTGAATGAATTCCACGTCTAGCAGGAGGAATTTTTAATTTTTTTCCTCGTTTCTCTACATGGATTGCTGCATTGTCTGCTTTGTCTGGGCTCTTCCTGTTTGAATCACTGGTCAAGTAGCAGTGATGAGTTGCTTTTCCTGCTCCCACAGCTGTGATGGTTTTACATAGCCACCGTACGCGATAACATATCAGGCACATAACGTGTCAAAACCGCCGCAGCTGCCAACATTATTATTCCCCTCCTTCACATCTCCCAGGATATATTTATCCATTTCCTGCAGCATAAATGTATATCCTGCCTCTCTATTGTGCATTATGTGCATCTGATGTAATGCTTTCCCCGAACAAACTGACTGCATGCGCTCTTTACCGCACACAGAAAAAAATCCAATAGCAACAGAGAGTAACTTGTGCCACCGCATTTGTCATATATCTGTCTTTGGAAAGCCCTTTTGTTTCTGTTTGACTGCCTCTTTGTAACAGCTAAAACTAAAAAATTAATTACCCTTTTCAAAGGCCTGTGAGGTATTTCTAGATTCTCTTCTGGTGTTTTCCCATTTAACACATTTTTTACACACATTTTAATAGTATTTTGCATTTTTATCACTTCTGTTCCTGTGATGAAATGTTATTTTCACTTCTTTAACGTGAGAGGTTGTGTGAGACATGAGCTGAACAGTGTGAATTCATTCCACGCTTTAATGTAACCCTGAAGCTAATGTATCGTTGTCAGCTTGAGGTTTTACATGGTTATTATGGTGTAGAATTTAATATTTCATACATTATTTTCTTAAGACTGCCTCAACAAACGATTTCTCTGTAAAGTAATTATGTACACGACATGGTTGTTTTCAGAACAGTATAAATATAGCTAAAGTTTGTGGGAAATACGACAACTTACTGTCACAGAATTCAGATTTTGGCTAATGATAAGCAGCAAGTTTTTACTAAATATTGTGTGGACTGTGCAGAGTACTTGGCCAACTATACCCATCCTGTTCTATTATTCATGAGCGCTGAGGAGTGATGGTTGGTTACATGTTAAAAAAGGACAACAGCAGTTTATCTGGCAAACGTCTCTTTAAATATTTAATTTACCTCAGAGAGTCATAGCAGAATGCACAGCACACCATTTGGAAGCGACAACTCAAGACCCCGTATGATGTGGGGCAGAAAAACAGAGGAATGCAACAATAGATGTGTGTCGTTTTGACAGCACTCACTTCTGGAAGTCCCTATGACACAATTCTTATTTTCTTACGCTTGTTTAATCTTCCTCAGAATAGGATGGAGAACACATTTTATATTTGCTACAGTTATACTTTATTTTACGTTATGATCTGAAGATACTGGACTTGCAGTGTCGATTTATTTTCCCATGTCTTCTTATACATCTAACACATTTATGTCCTTATCTTTACTTGGTCTCGATTCCTTTACTGCTTTTGGTTAATGTGCTCCTGACAGCAGCACTATTGAGAACATATTTACGTTCAGAGCCCTACATTAAAATACAAACAAGCTATTTACCTCCGCACACACATTTAGAACGGATCCCCCTGCCGTGCACTAGTTATCTAGCTCCACTCCAGTGAGTTTGATGTCCCATCAAAGTGTTTACCGAACAGGCCTCAGCTTCAGAAGAAACTGCTGTTCTACCTGCTGCTGTCATCAATTCACTCAATACTTAATGTTACTCATTACCGCAAGGGCTCACTTCTAAAGCCCATATAGAACCATGCATTTTATTTCAACTGGCTCTATTTACACCCTAAACATTGGTGCTTGCGTTTTAGATATCCTTAAGTTTCTTTTCGACTCCAACTGTACAACTGGACTGCTAAGTTAAAAAGCTCTGCCGCCACACTGGACCACTGATGTCTTTCCGATCGTCTGACTGCTTGATAAACGGAAGGTCACTGATCTACTATGCATCTCCACAGGCTTCCCTGCCCAACCAGCCTGAATAATTTATGTGGCAGATTTTTAGGAGATCTGAGGGAATAGCCATGTGAAATTACCTTGCATTGATCCTGTAAGTTGAGAGAGCGAGGGGAGAAAACTGGCGGATAAAAGTGTTTGGGGATGGAGAGGTGGTCCCCGTGTTGATGGGCTTGACTCAGACATCAATAGTGTGATCATTTGTTTTGACTCGTTTCGAAAAACTATATCCATAAACAGTGCTTGAACTTCTTCTGAACTTGTACAGTTGGAGATATATATATAGTTAATAAAGGCAAAAGGGATTCCCCCGCCAAAGTAGTGATTTATTCATTGTGAGAGAAGCCAAGCCAATCTCTTTATGTGGAAATTTAGAGCTTTCACTTGAGCTCTTGCATACAGAGGTGAAATTCAACAGAGCTTAGGCCACACATTTTTCTAAACTAATCACATTATCTTCATACTCTTGGCTTGACCGACATCCACTCAAATCCAATTTTCCTTTTAATGCCTTGCCCATAAGTAAATCAACACATTGTCGAAGGATTTCTCACTTTATAACTGTCCTTGAACACGACCCAGCACTAGAGCGTCATTGGACATTGATCTGGTCGGCTTTCAAGAGATTTTTTGGCTTTGGGCATATGGCTGTAGTTTGGCTTCCACCACAAGACAGCAGTTTGTAATCTTGTGACTGGTGTGTGACTGCTAACCTTGAGACAGAAAATCCATTTAAGCTAATTGCTTGCGCTTGAGCAGTCAAGGCTTGAGTCCTAAGACCCTGAACTGTAAGAGCTTGATAGGTTGAACAAGAGGCTGTATTGTATCCGTCAGCTGTTACACAACTTCTGTACACTTCATTTTATCGCCATTAACTCTGCTCTTCATGTGGCTGAAGAAGAGTTATGAGGTTAAAATGGCAGGATATGAGCATGTTCATTTTAATTTGACAGATTGGTGTTGTTCCTGCTGTCAGAAAACAACATTGCCCCCTCCCACATGACTCAGCTCACACCAACAGGAACAGCAGGAATATCCCAATCCTCCAAATCTTTGGCTGTTTAGACATATTGAAAATTATATAATTGTTCTAAATTCACCACATTGACTCTTTTTGGTTGTCAACGCTTGGCATGGCCTGTAAACCTTTTATTTTCATCTTTAATTGTTCTAAAGCTAACTTCTGAGTGAATTGTTGAGGAAAATGTACATATTTTATGATGATTACATGTCTTTTTTTTTTTTTTTACCTCAGTGCAAAGTCATATACATGCTGTACATACAGGTATTTAATTATTTAGTACTTCTCCTAAGCCTGGCTATATCTGCACCAGCCTGTCTTAGTTTGAGGTGAAGCTTGTTTAAAAAGCTTTGTACACTCAACACGGTTATGAGCTGGGGAACAGAGGGGCGCCAACCTTCTTACAACAACACGATGGCGGCCTTCTGCAGACATGTGTTTGTTATGAAAAGTGATCTTGAACACATCTGGAACAGATCTTAATATGGACTGTTTGATGTGTATATTTTGATGTCATACGCCCAACACAAATCCAATCTAAACCCACATTTAATAACCTTCATCTAGCATGTCATTTTCAGACCACTCTGTTTCACATCGATCCGTGGCATTCAGATAAAGTCCTGCTTTCAAGCAACGGGATATACTTCCTGTGGACCTTCTGCTTGTTTGTGTTAGGGGGTGTGATGTATGTGATGGCTTATTTACCACTTTACAGTTAAGCTTCAGCCATGAAATCAATTCCACTTACCCGACCTCCATATGAAAATACCCCATGGCTGCTGCTTTAGATGAGTTTTCATATCTCTTCGTGGAGTGTGGCTCATCCCTTTCTTGCCCTTCCCCCAACAAAGATAAACAGTATGAGAATGGCCAGGGACTGGAGTGAAGGTGGCTACTGAAATCTTTTGTCCAACTCTGTGGTCACAAGAGCTTTATGAATCTTTAATGTGAGGTGTTGGCGCGCCAAGGAGAGAATTGTGCTGAAAACATGATTATGGACTCCAGAGGAGAAGAGGAAGTCAAAGACAAAGAAATGAGGAGAGAGAGAGGGATAAAAGAACAGTTTTGGAGGTCAAAGAAAGGTAGGACAGTGATCTTAAGGTTAGACTGCTTGAGGCAAAGGCTTTCTCTTGAATAAGCTTAACTTCTGCTTGTACAGCGAGTGAAATACAAGACCAAACACTTCCTCTACTTGAAACCAGCTTCAGAATAACACCATTTTGTTGTGACAGCAACATTTTTCCTGAGAGGAAAAGATAAAACAAAGCCTGGCCTCTGGTCTCTGTCACTGAGATAAAGTCAGTGCTTGGCCCTGAGAAATATTCTGTAGATTCATAGTGAGATAGATCTGACTCTATCTCACTATTGAGTAAATGATGAGTTCAGATTTACCAGACAAAGGCTATAAATCATTTAGTATTATCTCTTCAATTTGTACCGCTATGTGCTTTGAAGTACCCCTCCCAGGAAAATCACAATTCTTGGCACTGAATAGGATGTCACTTTGCAGCTGCTGTAACTGAACATTGAGAAATAGAGGTTTGAAAAGGAAAGGTTGTCACTGCAAGGTAGCACCTAATAAAAAAAAACAAAAAACACAGTGAGCTCTGATTGTTTATGACTGACTGCAAAAAGTAGTGATTCACCTGCTTCACCTAAAATTGTTGTGTGTTTTCCATTAATAACTCTGCTTTATATGTTCATATGTTATCAAGTGTGTCACAGCCTCACAAGTGACATATAGCTGCGTTTTAAGATAACATTCAAAGCGAAGCAAAGTGAACAGTAAATTTGCTAACACACTTGGTCTTATTATACACTACAATATCCTGAAGTTGCTGTCCGTAGCCTCCCCTTGTGAGCTGTGTCCAAATCCAAACAGGATATCCATCATCGTGTTTTATTTATGAGTCAATTTAACTTTCATCTGGTTTTCTAAATAGACAGATGTCAGCGCTGCATCATTAGATTAATGAATCTCAGCTTGTAAAACCATTTAAAATGCATTTCTCTCATCTCTTTCTCCTTTTTCTGCCTCTAGCTTTGATATCGGCTGGCTGTTGCACCAACAACTGTAGAAACGTCAAGCTTTGGGACAGGTAAGAAGACCTCTTCTCAGATTTGTTCAAAGAAATTTGGGAGTTGAAGGTCATACTTTGTTTTTTTGCTTTATAATGCCCACAATACAATAGCTTGCACCCCACAACATGCTTCCTCAGATGAACCGCATTATTCATTGCTCAAACATGTGTCCTGTTTGGGATTTGTGATCCTGTGTCATTGCAGTGTTGTTGTACTAGCTTCAGATGAGTAATGTGTTTGCATGTGTGCTGTGGCCAATGTGTAATCACAGAGGCTTACAGTGTGGGGCGACACAGTTAGAGGTGACCCCCGTCGCTGTTCCCTGTGCACCACCCTACATCTTCAATCAGGCCCCAGCGGGAGGCCGAGATGGCTCTGTTAATATTTAATGACTGCAAGACAAGACATAGTTCCCCCCTGAGATACATTCTTCTGACCACTACTGTCACACCACGCTGTACGTTGCATGTTTTATCGCGGACATGATACTCACACATTTTTTTTTCTTTGTAGTGTTTCTTTTCCTTTCTTTACCAAAAACTCCCGTACACCTGCCATAATATGTGTCATTGATCGAAAACACAAAAGTCCATCTTAACATCTTATTGAATCATACATTTAGTCTCTATTGTATCACAAACATATAAATGCCTGCTTTTTAGTATGATAACCATCTCTATCAGGAATTATAAATATAAAGTACAGAAGAACTAATAAATGTTATACTACACATTGTGTTGTACAGGTTAAATTTCATATAATCAATACTATATATTCAAGAAAATATTGCCATTAGTTCACACAGAACACTTGTATCCAATCATTTTACCACTACAACTTTTACCTTCTTTATAATGAATCTGTAACACTTACGACCAAAGATAGCCTCTAGCACATTGATGAGAAAATGAATTGAGGCTTGTCTGACCTTTTATTAACAATTATGGCTGCAGAGTTATTGTCTTAATTAGTAGTTTGTCTTCATTAATTGCCGGCTAACATTTGTAAAAGGTCTCACAAAAGCAATTGTGTTTGCATTGAACATGTGTCACTTTTACTCTTTCAAACTGCGTCCCGTGCTTTTCTTCATCTGTGCAGCTTCGATGCTTCCTCTTGACCACAGTTTGACCTGTTGGACTCCTCCAAGAAAGGAAAGGCAGTCGATGTCCAGCTGCCCTTCATCTCTGGCCTTCACGGATGCAGGGATCCTCGTGCCCCAGGCGGTGTGGCTCAGGATGGTCGTCGTGAGGCTTCTTCCATGTTAACATCCTGAAACAGCCTGCCTCCATGTTTTTTGTTCTACATATCAAGATTCTGGGTATGGTTATTCCTTTTATTAGCACACTTGGTAAAACTATTGTAAAACCTCCCAGAATGCACCAGGTGAAAGACATGTGGAGTGTGCACAGTTTGAGCTGCTGCCTACTGTTTACAAAAGTAGACTGTCAACGGAGAAGCACATTGAAACTTACCTTTGTAACCTGCTTTATTATTTTCCGTGTTCTTCCCTCACTGTCATTGTCCTCCACTCTACTTTCTAAGGTGCTTGTTTTTATTGTCACCCCAGCGTGTATTGAGACTGGTATTACGTAATATTGTGTCTATCAATTTCCGGACGATCAGAGTGGCTCCGTCATAACTCCACAATTTCGTCTGTCATTCAGAAATAACTTTAAAAAGCAAAACAAAAATGTGTATTTGTCAAAGATGTTCTATCCTGTGTCTTAAACCAAAATGGTGGACATTAGCTGCTGACAGATATTCTACTAATAGTTCTATAAGATGCAACGTTCAGGTGTCATGTTCTTTTGTATTCTTTGCTCCCTCTAAGCGCCTATATACTCCAGCTGGGGAGACATTTATCTGTTTCTCCATATTGTTTTTTTTTTACAAGGAAGTAAAGTCCAAGTAAAAGTAGAGTATTGGATTAGTTTTATATCTATATATCTCTATATAAATATTATATGATTATTATTTTTGACTTACTGGTATTAGATCTATTATATGAAGATGCGTATGAAATATAGACATGAAATAATAAACAAACTTCTTTATGTAAACCTGCATCAGTGTTCTGTTTTCTTTTCCAGAGGAGTATGTTTCACCAGGTCAGAGTGTTGTATAACTCACAGGTCAAAGGTCACATTGGGTTTGCTGTAAAGCTCATAATGAGGCGAAAGGGGCAAAAGAGCACCTTACCACAAAGATAAAAAGTGCAAAGGCAAGAAATTTTCTCGTAGGCATCACCAGCAACATGCATTCATGATGGACTTGTGTTTCTCTGCCACAGACAATAGAGATTTTTGTGACATGATTCTGTTTCTCGTCAGACATTCATTGCATGTTGGACACATTTTAAATTCACATCACATGAATACAATTAACAAAAGAGGATTTGTTGCCTCTTCCAGTTCTTTAATGCAATGCGCTTGTATACCTCTATAAATCTAAAATATTAAGACGTGTCTAGCTGGCGGTTACTCCCCTCTTTACTGATAAAAGTCAACACAAGAACAAAACCATAATACCATACTGTATGTGTGTGGACAGTGTGATCCACAAGTATCATCCAAACGTTTGATTTAAATGATGACAAGCTAGAGCTGATCTGGATTGATCAGAATGTGCAAAGTCATTAGCGTTCCCCCCAATGAGGGTCTGCATATCAAACGTCATAAATATCAGACACCATAAATATCGTCCTCCTCTGGGATGAGCTGGTGAATGATAGAGGTGTGATCTATATTGACTGAATGATCCCAGCAGAGATTTGTGATACAGTTAATTCAAGGAAAAGACTTTATGTCAGAATTGCAGAAATATATAAATAGTTTTTTTGTGCTACTTAAATAACATGCACGCCACAAGAGTACAGAAATAAGGTAAATTCATGGATAACTTAATACTTTCATAATTACAATGGATTGCTTTGAATGTCATTTATTTATATTCTGAGGTTTTATCTAAAATGCGATGTTACTCAGTATAAAACTCATTTAGCCTCATGAATAGACTTTTTCACTCTGCACTCAAAACATCATCAGAAATAGATAATTAATTAGTGTTTGTAAAAAAAAAAAAAAAGCTGTGAGATAAATAGGCAGGCACTCTAATATAGTTGGCAAAATACTAACCAGTGAAATGTCTGATTACAAACATCAGTTATCTTTTGTATGTGTGTGAAAAGTGTGCAAATTCAGTGTCCACAAACACTTCACACATTAGTATGTAGTGCTCATTGTGTCATTTAAAGAAAGTGCAAGTGTGCAGGTTGGTACTCTGCACTAATATTCTTTTTTAAAAGCATTCATATGAGTTTCTTAGAAGGAGGATTCATCCATTTGTGATCACTCCTTGTGTTATTTCCACACATTAATTATTGATATATGCATTCTTCTCCTGGGCATGTCTGTGCATTTATCCTGGAGCGTGGCTGAGTACATGTTGTCTGATATGCAGAGTCATGTTAGAGATACTGGAGGCAGACAGACACCGCTGCTTGTCGGAGACACACCCCTGCATCCCCAGGACCGCAAAGATCATGTGTGTTTATTGATCAGTGCTTCATACAGTACGTTCGCTGGTGTATCTTTGTGCTCTGGCTCTATTGTGGTTTCATCTGTTCCTATGTGCATGTGGGTCAAAGCACGCAGCACCACTGATCTGCTCTGCTGCATTGCACCATGCCGTCCTGCCCATCCCGAGGTCGCCGTCATCCTCCGCCGGGGCATTCTTCCAAGGTCGCGGCGGGTCAATCTTCCCCATCTGCATAGCCAGGCCTCTGCTAGAGCTAAATCTATAAACACTAGCACCAAATCTGTCAGTTGTTATGCGCCAGTGAGAAGTGTAAACTCGGGCAGCTCAAAATAATCTATATGCAGTATATGGAGATCAGACATGTAATCTACCCAGATGAACCAGCACAATGAACTAAGGCACCTCGGTCATTATGCATGGAAATACATTCAGTTGCAATAGACAGATCGAGACATTCCCAACATATTGCACAACCTCATTATTGTAGTGAATGTTAGGGTTTTGGTGTCACACTTTATGTACCACAGATACAGACAACAGGTAGCAGAATAAAAAGCACTGTGGGAAATGCAGTTTATGTCCTCCGACTGGCTGCTGTCTTTTTGGTGACCAGGCTTCAGGGAGCTGTTTGACAAGGGCTTGGCTCGTACAAACGCACAAACACACAGCCTCAGCTCCTCTGCTGGGATGTTTGGGGTTTGATTACATTCTCACATCAGGGTTGTTGTATTACAGCATCAATGATTTATTATCGTCATAGTATAAAAACAAATAAAATTCAATATACTGGAATGTTTTCAAATGTCATCATGTCAAATGTCTCAGTTTACAGACATCAATTTTTGTGTAAATAGTGGTGACATCTCTGCTTTTTGTTTGTCAACCTGTGCATTTATCTCTCCTGACTGAAGCCTCCAAGGTACTAAGCTGCATTTATTTATTTATTTATTTATTTATTTAATCACAGAGACTTTTTTCTCACCGCTTAAATGCAATAAAGAGGCCAAAGTCTGTTACACTGGGGGTGATGACGAAGTAAACATTCACCAAACAACAACTTCTCACCCCATGTAGGTCACTGTAAGAAGCACAAAAATCACATCACATAGTTCGGAGGCTTGTCTGCTAACGAACCTCTCTATTACAATGGGAGTTAATTACATCGTCTAATGACTTCACACACACTAACGCTGTCTGTCTCCACACTCACACACGCACAGAGATAACACATCTCTCATTACCACTCCCAGCATATCTTGGGCTGGGATGAAGGACTTATTAAAGAAACGGTTCGCATTTTATACTTGGATACAAATGCCATTTTTTAAATTGCAGCGCTGGTGCCATTAAACATGTGTTTTACTGGAGAGGTAACAGTCCCAGTGAGCGTAGCCTTTATTTGATTGTGCAACCGGCGCAGCAATAAGGACACATGACCAATTATCTTGAAGCGGAAGAACACAATGTTTATCACAGCTCTCCCAGCTCAATTACCTCATGGAGAAAACAGCGGCTTGACATTTCACCGAGCAAGTTACTTTTTGTGCTGCATGCTACATACTGTATATTATATTGATAATTTTAAGAGTATCCTTCTAATCTCACACATTTGTACAGGTAGGTTGAACTGGCCAGTGTCAAAGAAATAGTCTCGATTATGTCTCAATGATACAGTGCTAAATTTACTAGAGTGCTCTTGCAGTTATTAATTCTGGTCAAAAAAATCTAGGAAGGTGGCATGTGATGAACTCATCTCAGGGACCTTTTGATGGACAGATGCACTAACTGATGGCTGTGTAACCACTCAGCTCCAGAAAGCTGTCATTCTATTTGCAGCTGCAATCTGTGCGTAATTAGTATGTGATTTACTAAGGCAGTGGATAATTATGCAATCAACAACTGGTTCTGCCTCCTCAGTGAATTCTGGGAGTAAAAGAATGCTTAAAATGTGCACTTCACCGTGTTCACCATCTGTAACACAGCGAGTAAAGTTTTGAAACAGGTCTTTAAACCGACATGAATTATAATGCACTCTCTAACCCCAGCAGAAACTTTTCGAATGGATTTTATTGACTTACTGCCGGCATTGTTTCTGTGTTCTCACTGTGTTCCTCTCCTCCGTGGGCTCATGAGTGGGTGGGTGCAGTCAGGAGTGGTGAATTGATATGTTAGTGTTTCTGTAACACAGTGCTGATGTGCAGTGACAGCGGTGGAGGCGCAGAGACACAGCCACAGCTGACTCACCGAGACAGGGCCGCAGACCTTTGAGAGCAGCTCCCACATCACGCTGCCTCTGATTCCTCGACCGCCGCAACCTCGTGTCTAAATGCCCTCCCCGCCGCTTTCTTGGAGGAAACTGTGTTGTATCACCAAGATGCTCCCAGAAAATACTCTTTTAAAAGTGGCATTGCCTGTGCGAAACTGCAGTAAATGCCGTTAGAATATCACAGACTTCAAAAAGCAACGAAAATGTACACCGTCACCATTCTTTTTGTAATGTGATGGGATCGCTTTGTATTTTTGTGTCATTACATCATCCTGTTGCATGTGATCCATCATTTTAAAAGAAAAGAAAAGCTCCCAAAAGGTCTCCACTTGCACCCATCTACCGAGGGACTTTACCTTTTCAGTCTGAGGAGATACAGAGACACCGACTTCACACTGTTTTTGTTGGTGCCAAACATTTCTTAGAAGCCAGAGGAGTCTTCAAGGCTCAGCTGGATCTGCAGTGACTAAACAATGTGGATTCCCTGTTATTAACTGCTGAAGGCATTAGACAGACACACACACACACTGCACCTGATCCAAAAACACATTTATTAACATATTATCTGATAAAAGAGGACGTCAGTGGACGGTAATTTGCTACTACAGCTGGACGATGATTCTGAGATGGTAGCAAAACACAGTAGATTAACCATTTATTTGGAAATAAAGGACAGCATAACACTCTGTCCATCTCTGTCAAATATCAAATTATCAGAACGACCCCATAAGCCATCATGCACAATGTATCCTCCATTTGATATCAACAAAACCAGAATCAGAAACATATTTACCAGTTCAGATGATGATTTTGATATTACCATTACTTCAAAGCATGCAGTAATTTGTCTTCCTCTATTTTTGCACAGTTTATTCTTTTAGAACAAATGCTAAAACCAATAAAGTATCATTTCAGCCGCTTTCCTCAGAACAATGCGACACGAGGGTGTGCTCCTGCTCATTCATACACACCCAGAGGAGGACGGGAGGGAAATAAAAGGCCATCGCACATGGTTACACTATATTAGTTTTGCTACAGGCCTTGAAATAACGGATGAGATGACTCCTTGGGGATATTTTGGATGACTCTGTCGCCTCTGGTTCTTTACCTCACTGACTCTCCAAGTCACCTTTTTCATATGCTGTTATTGTCGCCTTCTCCTTTGTTCTGCCAGGGAATAATGGATTTCCAAAAATGACTGGATGTACATGTTTATTCGACACATTTCCGAACTGGAATAGTATGGGAGTGATGCAAAAATTGTTGGTGTGTCATGTGTTATGCCATGCGTAACATTCATTGTGTGTTTTCATTCAAGAATTTGTCCACTGTTGGATTAGAAGTTGATGTTGCTCAGTTTTATACCAATCACCATACAAATGTGTTAAAAGGCACCAAGTACAGGAAATTACACCTCTGTCTGCCCCCTCTGTGATTGTCCCATATATATATAGTCTTTGCCCTCATGGAGTATAATGAAACGTACCAATGTCAACTTGAGGTGAAGGTCAAAAAGTCGTGTTTCCCTCTGACTGATTGAAAGGCAGTTGAGTTGGATTAAAACAAACAGATAAGTGAGCTCTCCCAATCGCGTGTCGTGTTAATCTGCATGCCCATCAATATGCTATTAGTGTTGTTTGAAATGAGACGGAGTAGGTATCATTCCCATGAGACGCTGAAGCCTGGCAAAAGGCTTTAGGCAGATTTGTTTGGGCTTATCCCGGCTGTTGATGGAGCAACTCGGAGAGAGAAATGGAGAGTGAATAAAAGGGACAACGGGGACAAACAGGTCTAAAAAATGGACAATGCAGAGTTCTTCTCAAGACGGACAATAGAGCCTGACTCCTAATGACAATTGAAAAAGACTGACACAGAAATGAAGAAAGTTAAAAAACACAAAATTGCTCTTAATCCTTTTCAGAATGGATCTTGACCTCAGTTAGCATTAGATGGCTGTTTTACATGGCTCACTCTGGAAATACTTGCCATGCATACTCCTTTAAATCCTAAAAGCCCAAATCAGTCATGTGATATGCATCAGCGCGTTCACTTTCCCTCTGGCCTCAAAAAAGCCTGCCAAATGGATTTAAAGAAGTTGATTTTATTTATTTATTTATTTATTTACAGTAAATGCAGTAAATTCATAGTTGATATGTTTATGTTTAGTTATGCCAGAAGACTTCAGAAAAAAGCTACAAAAAAGTAAACCCATGATGTAAAGCCACACTGTGGAGAGAGGAAAGCAGTGGAATTTCTCAGAGAAGCTTTGGGACAGGATTCTGCTTGGGACAGGAGAACTGCTGCCCAACTTCAGACTGAGTCCCAGCCACATTACATGCAGCAGCTTGCTATGTGTGAGTGTGGAAGTGTGAGCTGTGTGAGAAACAGGGTGAGGGTTTGCTTGCACTAGCTGGAGGCCCATGGGCACAAGCAGATGCTCCATCCACACACTCCCATACAGAGTGTGTATCTCAGTAACACTCATCCAGTCTAGTCTAGAACATGACTGAAACAAGACTGTCAAGGCTGTTTATTTTTTTTCTTGTGTTTTTTACCCAACCCGTATCGTTTAAATGTAAAAATACCACAGCATGCCAAAGCATATCATATTATTGGCATCTCAGCAGAGGCTTATGCACTGACCCATGAAAAATCATCCCCTACTCCCAAGCCAAGAAACTGCAGCACTCTCTCACACAAGTAATGTTGACACCACAGTGTTTTGATTAGCTTAAAATGTGTAGAAATGCATAAAACCACTACATTTGTGTTCTCCAGAAGTTTGGATTTCAGTCATCGAAAATGATCTGCAACTACGAAAATGTAAAATTTTACTTGGATAAGGGACATCTGGTGGATTTCCTTCCCTTTGGTCTTTCTTACACAGTAGAGCCTGCTGATAGGTCATATTTAAACTGTATAAAAATGACACTAAAAGGAACACTCATTTGTTAAATCCATGGTAAATAATCATGCAATAGTATGTGTGTCTGAAGGATTTAAAACTAAGTATTAAAACATTGTACCATTTAACAAAATGTCAGCTCCATTACTCACATGTGTATAAGTCAGTATCAGTCACATGGTGCAGGCTCGTATCACAGTTGCTCACAGTATGGCACCTATGTCTGCAGTGCACCCAACTGTGCTTGGTGCTCAAGTTTGTTAGGCAACACAGTTCAAAATTATTCTTTCCTGAAGATATTTCTATTTATTCAACCAAGTGTCAGCTGATTGACTGTCAGCAGAGATTTATGACACTGACACACACTGGCCACACTAAACAACACTTTTTTCTTCTTGTGTCAGATGCAAAAGAAAATGTAGACACATCTTTGTAAAAATACTGTTGCAGTCAAGACAAGATTAGCTGAGAGTAGTTTGTGATTGAGGTGAAAATGTGCCAAGATTAAGACAAAAGCAAAACTTGCCTTGATCTCTGTTAGGAACAAAACCAATACATACACGTTCTGTATACACACATGATTTGTGTTTTACATTAAACATGCACAGTATGGTCTTATTATTATATTGTTCCAACACTGACTAAAAATACTTTAAACTAGTACCAAGGAGGCCTTAAGTTTCACGTTACTTAGGTCTGCTCAAATGACATCAATAAGATAAGCATTTGATGGTTGCCTTGGCCAATCTTGATTTAAAATACCATGTCCTCTTACCAAGACATGTCCTATAAAACAAATAAGATTCCTCCAAATTACTGTATTATATCACTATGACAGCACTCTTGGACATTGTCACTGTTGCATGCCTCTTATCTTGAACAAAAGCCTTTATCATCTATCTACACAGCAT
This sequence comes from Rhyacichthys aspro, assembly GCA_036850595.1. Classification (NCBI taxonomy): domain Eukaryota; kingdom Metazoa; phylum Chordata; class Actinopteri; order Gobiiformes; family Rhyacichthyidae; genus Rhyacichthys; species Rhyacichthys aspro. The sequence goes on along the minus strand of CM072148.1, from coordinate 14,244,349 downwards.
TGTCAACAGTGTGGGCTAAAAGGCCTTTCACAGGACCTATTTGGCCACGCATCGATAAAGGAGCCTGCCATCCTCCACCCTGATTGCAGATAGCAGCAGGAGCAGAGGAAAGTAGCAATGTCAGCACTGAAGCCTGATGGTAGAGAGTCTCAGCTGGGTGCAAATGTGAACTCAGGTACGGCAAACAAGGACGGTACCTAATACTGGCCACTGAACCACCAGTAAATATCAGATGGAGGCTGTTTACTCACCTGTCAGGCAGGGCTATTGATTTTCCATTGTGTCCAGTCTAAAGAAGGAAACAAAAGAACGGCGCTCACATATGGTGAAGTGCTACAAGTCTTTGTTAATCAATGTGTGGGGCAAAGTACATTATTGTTTTACTGGAAAATAAATAACTGAGCGGTGATTCATTCATTCAAACACAATACAAACGCTGTGATGCAATTCAGTCCTATTAGTAGCAGTCTCATTTCAATGGCCTTGAGCCAGCAAAAAGTAAACAGACAATATGGAACAATGCCCTGTATTTAAACCCTTTCAAAGATAATGGATAAAACTTTGATTATTTGTAAATGAAAGGCATGCAAAAATGTTGAAAAAATAAGAAGTCAAAGAGCTCTCCATCTTCAATGAGAGAAAAGGTTGAGGGGTTTGCAAAAGCAGGCCAATCTGCTCTTAAAATGGCCACCGGGAGAGAGATTTATCACACCACCTGCACGCCACTAAAAAGAGACCATTTGCTCCACTTCCTTCATAAAACAAACTGCTCATTCTGGGGGGGCTAAACATCCATCAGCGCATTTACTTCTGCCACTTTGTCCATCTCTTTAATGTGTTGTGTGATAACAAGTAACTTTAAAGTTGGGCTTCTTGCTTCAGTTCAGACATCTTATCAAACAGGAATCACAGGGAGAGATAATCATATAATGTCTGTTGCAGTTACTGAAAAGCACACAGACATGTAAGTCAGGTGTGCACTGACCTAAGGGGGAAAACACCACAGATCAAGCTAGTGTTGTGATACAAATATTAGATGACAGGCAGTGCTCAAAAAACTATAAGCCCAGGTTCAGAAAAGCGTCTGTCTGATCAGATCTGACCATATGCCCCCCTCAGACTCTATGACACAAGAGCAGGCTTTTGTAAATGAGGCCCTTGCCACAATGTTTGCAGTAACACTGATATTCAGCAAACCGTGCGCTGATGTGTGTCAGCCTCACTTAACTCACTCTGTATCCTGGAGGACTTTGCTTGAGGGTGTAACAATTGCTTTGCGGCTGCTGTGCACAAGAGAGCTCTCCAGCTGCAGCCGCTTCTACTGCTCATACTCCTTTAAATAGAAGTACTTACAAGGCCTGCTTTAGATTTGTTACAATTTGACACACAAGCTCTTGCATACTTCCTCTCACATGAATAGTTTGGTGGTATTTGGTTGAATTTTACTGGTCTTATAGAGAGGGTGAAGCTAATCCAGTGTGGGGCTGGTTCATTTCTTCCATCAGACATCTAACATATAGAACATTCTGAGCCTGCTGCTCAATTTGAACAACACATTTTTATCTTTTCATCTTGACACATTCCACTGACCAAACCCTATTCATTCCCTGGATATCTGAGAAAAAAGGAAAGATTTTTGACAAAAGATAAGTTTGACAATAATAAAAGATCATATTACTGTGCCTTGAGGATGACTTCTGATTGTTCAGAGGATATTGGGCAAAACTTGACAGAGTTCAAAATTGTCCAGCTTTCAATTAAAAAAAAAAAGTCCAGCAATACCGTATACTGTACACTGTATACTGTACTATCATCAAAACATTCTTTAATATCTGGAATATTTTTTAATTTATCTGAAATGCTGCATTATGTTACTTCTATGATCTACAGTTACAAGTGAGATAATTATTTTAATCTTTTACTAAATAAAATATTGGTCTGTTACATTAATCAATGTGCTTGTGTAAAATCCAAATGAGAAATAAGCACAGGACTGTAGCTTCCCTTATCGCCTCGCTCTATGACTTTGCACTTTTCTCCTTATTAGTGAGGGCGGTCTGCCAGCGTCCTGTTGGGGACAGAAACAGCAGCAGCAGCAGCAGCACCAAAGTGTGGCCAGAATGTCTAATGAGAGGTCTACACCGATAATTGATGGCAATTTAAAATTTGCTTGCCATTATTCAGGTCCTTGAACAGTTTAGTTTAATGAGAATTAAAGATTCAAGAGCAATGCATTTTATATCAATCAGGCAAACAACCCAGGGGAGAGGAAGAGGGCAAAGAAGAGTAAAAGGAAAGAAACAACAGTTTTGGATCTGAAACTAGAAGGCATATAGAAAACACAATCAGTCATTGCCAAGATTTAGTTTTCTCTATTTTCACCATAGTCTTTTAACTTTTAAAATATTGACAATACTGCTTTAACAATGAATACGTTTTACATACTAAAAGCTAATGTGAAGTATACTGTGAATGAAATTTGAAATGAATACATTTTAAGTTGCATCCGCCATCACAGCTGTATCCCTCTTATGTCCCATCCACTGATAGATGCAAATATAATTTGCAGACGTAATGATTTCTTAAATAAAATAATTGTAATCTTGTACTATTTAAACTGCACTGTAAGAGAGTATATTGTAAATGAAAAACACATGTATGTATAGACAACTGGATACACTTGTTTCCATCATCTTGTTGTCAAAGGAATAGGGTCCTGCTATCTGTCCAGAGGCAGACTGGGAATGCCAAGTCAACCTACAGTTGTGGGGAGTCCAACATGGTGGAGACAGGTGGTCCATGAAGGAGGGAAGTGAAAGAGAAGAGGAAGAGAGAGAGAAAGAGAAAGAGAAAGAGAAAGAGAAAGAGAAAGAGAAGAGGAAGAGGGGAAGGATGCCACAACAATCAGCGTCCTGCAGACATAAATGTGCGGCTCTGCTCTGTGGGGGTGTGCTGATGACATCAGAGACACAGCAGGGACATTCTGATCAACCTCTCTGTGCACAGACTGGTCTGCAGCAGAACGCAAAGTGTTTTGGTTTTTTACAAAATTAAAACTTACGCTAGCATCATCAAGAATTTCATTATGTATTTACAATAAAATAACATAAACATGGAACAGCATTAGACAGAGCAAATACAAAATGTTAAATAAGCCAAATATTTGTAAAATCTCTGAAAGTAATTTATATTTTCTAAAGACATTAGAAAGGTTGTGGAGACAAATTGGTAATTGTAGAATACTAAAATATTGACAGCTGTACTGGAACTATCTTGTGAAAGTACTTATATACTAGAAATAAGACAGGGTCTATGTCAGGGACCTCTACTTAACAGCAACACATTTTTATACTTTTAATATATTTAATAGAAAACTTCTATATAACATTCAAACAAGCCTTGAGCACAGCCTTAAGCTCCAGCACAAAAAGATGCTTAAATTACTCTTGTGACCTGCCTGAGCTCTCTTTGATAGATAATTCCCATAATGTAATCATCTTAACATGATAGATAGCCTATGAAACTTTCTAAGCAGTGACTTTTGTTAACCTTTTATGGGTATTTCCCTCTAGAGGAGCTCTAAGAGGCTTGGCTATTGTCTGCTTCTCCATTGGGTCCAACACACTCTTCACACAGAGCTGATAGGCTTCTGTGACGTATTGCAGCTTTCAGAGGGAGTAGAAAATGAAGTCCATAAACTCTAACATATTTCCCAGTAAGCACATGAAAAGAGCATGTGGTGTTTATTGTCCTCACGAGGAGACTGTTGCCATGGCAGGAGCATGCATGTGTACAAACACAAATGTAAATGGCAAATGCTGATGCAGCTGACAACAGAGCTCTTGGGTGGGGAATTTTCTGTGCATAGAATTGTGGGAATAACAATACCTAAAACACACTCTGTGTATGTGAGAGTGCATCAGATATACCATTGATTCTAGCTGGTACACAGCAGACACACATGCACACAGAGTGGGCTGGGACAGCATCTGGTATCTAGTAACAGTGCAGCTATAGAGCGTGAGTGCTGCAGAGGCCATTTGACACCTCCTCTATGAAGATTCAGATGCAGAGCTCTGGCAGCAGGCTGAAACACCAGCCTTTGCCTTTACTACAAATACCGTATGTGCTCAAAGCCTGAGCTAAAATTCATTCACATTATGTCCAGCTCTATATGTTTTTATCTGATTTACACTGAAACAAAGGAACATTGTCTTTAAGCATGTGTCCTTCTCTGATGCACACATGACATAACTTAAGTCTTTATCAACCTGACTATCAGAGGAGCTTATAGTATTAGAGCTTAGGCATTGTGCCAACATAAACTATCATGCGATTTGTCATTAGGCAGCGATTTCCCAAAATGACGTATTTTGTTTCGTCACTCTGAATCTCCTGTTTTCTAAAGGAGCTCTTCCTGTATTACTGAAGCAGAACATTTACAGAATACAATGTGGAAAAGAAATCTTGATATTGTTTGTTAATAATAGCACAACTCCGTGCTAGAAGTGCAATTGCTTTACAATGTAAGAAACAGAAAAAGTAGTATGTCAAGGAAAAACAAAGTAATCATTACTTTGTGTGTGTATTTTGTAGGGATTTACTACAGGGAAACTGTAGTAAAACAAGCTCGGAACAGTGAGACAGTGCTGTCATCCACATGTCCACACCCACACCCACCACAGAGTAGCAACTGAGTTCAGGCCCACTAATCTGACTGGTCATCCTCTGAGGTCAGGGCTGCCACACATCTACTGCTTTCTGACAGTGATTTCCCTCGTGAGCTGTTATTCTGCTGCCACATCAGGATTCCCCCACCAAACCTCCACACACAGACACGCACACCCACTGACTCCAGGCACTCTGGGTGATTGGTCGTCACATGGACAGACAGGCTGACACTCCAAACCTTTTCACACTTCTACACCTATGTAAAAGTCTCCTATCTCCCTACCAGATAAATTCACTTTTCATTTTTCTGATTCTCTAACCTTCTGAAATCACCAACAAACACCCAACTTAGCTCAAAGGATAAGTGTGTGGCTGTGCACCTGCTTTCCCTCTGCACTGGGACCTGGGGAGTTCACAACACAGAGCCCTTTAATAAGAATTTTCTGACAGCCTCCTGCAGGGGCAGCCACTGAGAGCCACTGGTGGCCTCTACGATCAGTAGATTACAGAGGCTGACAGGAGACAAACCATCATTCATCTCCTTGTGGCTTTAATGCAAACAAACCTCTTCCTGCACTAATTCTCCTAAAGACACATGTGGTACTGAGCCAAAAATAATAATAAAAACTACAGTATATACAACTCCCTTCACTGTGATGCAGATTGTCCAACCAAAGTTACTGTTGTGCTATTGATTTTTAAACAGAAGTGGGGCTTCTAAAGAGGAAAGTAGAGAACCCAGGGCCCTCAAAACATAAAATTTTTAAATCTCCATGTACTGCACAGTCACCATATATTGTGGTCTCCCTTGGTCATTAAACACAGACTGGATCAAACCGAGGTGGGAGGATATGACAAGTGGCACAGTGGACGCCTCAAAAGTCCCACTCACCATGACTCATTCCTAACTACCCCTGAGGTTCGCATGGCTGTCACTCAAAGCATTTTCCAATCAAGGCAACTTCAGCCGACATAGTTGATTATGGCTTTAATGAGAGCCCTCGATTGATTTCATTAGTTTATCACAGGCCTGTGTGCCTTTGGGGCATGCTTTAATTTCATTGGTATCATTTTGGTCCCAAAGCTCAGCTATAACCTGCCATTTATTGGTGAATCACTGTGAGAGTCAATGAGTTGGACTGAGATGATTGCTGCTGGTCTTGTTTGTGTTCCTAGGCAATATGATATAATATCACAATGTAATACAGAGTGAAGTGAGGACTTCTCACCTCCTCATATCATCATTTTTCTTTATTTATTGCAAAAATGTACATGCCCTAATAGTAAATAGTAAAAGGACATTATTAAACAGTCCACTACTAATACAATATATATATATATATATATATATATATATATATATATATATATATATATATATATATATATATATATATATATATATATATATATATATATATATATATATATATATATATAATTTGTACTGTGAGTCTTATTTTGGAGTGTTGTTCCTGATTCTGCACCCCTGTGAAAGCTGTGATAAGTCAACATTCTGGAGTCACCTGGATTTGTTTAAAGTTGGCGCTTGTGCAGACCTCATGGCTTTACTGTTCTGCCCTCAAGTGAACTTTTAAAATTCTTTGAAAAGCCAGAATATTTATTCAACCTGTGTTTTTTACTTGTTGTTAATGTAATATGATTCAAGATAAATGTGGACCTCAAGTGAATAACCTTAATGGATATACTGTAGAAGGGCACATGGATCTACTCCTAATGCCCATGTCTAATCTCTAATGTGTAACTAATGTTTAGTGGAGAGTTTGCTTCAACAGGTCAGAACCCATCAATACTCACTCACAACAGGTGAATGAGTTGATTTTATTGATACAGTTTGAACACAAGTATTGGCCAGTGTGTTATTATGTGAGACCAAACGTTGTTACATTTCTTGAGTATGAACCAACGGTTGCAGCAGTAGGGCTGCGTGTGCCTGTATTTATGCACAATATAAATGTCTTGCTCTGATTTTATGGATACAGTTGTGTGTTTGTGTTTTTGCGCATTTCATTGCTGTGTCTGCAGAGTAACTTATGGCTCTTCCACTGAACGACAGTGTGTTGGACGACTTATTGACGGGCCTGAGTGCTCTCTGCCTCCTCCACTGCATCCATCAAAGCTGTGATAGAGAGCTGTGAATTTGTCTGCTTCACTCAGATTTATTGAAACGATATACACCCGCTGTCTGCTTTTGGCAGAAATTCAAATCTGCTTTTGAAAATAAAAGTACTTTTCAGCACAAACCTCCGCTATGGCTAAATTACTGAGGAGGTGTTGCAGTGTCAGATGTTTACAGCATGACATGAGATGATATATCTTTATTTGAAAAATACAGTTAGCTAATAATTACACCCCACATCTTGGTTTATCAGTTATTTTTCACATAATAAAGTCATCTTAAAGGTTTACAGCATTTTTTTTTTGTCTTTTTTGCCTTTAAGTGATTGATTCAGTGTAGAAATACATTTATATATACCACAGGTGTTTGTTAAACCACATTTCAAGCTACATTTTCCCATTCCTCTTGGTCGTGCTTTGGTTTCTGCTGAGGAGGATATTGTCCTCCCAGTGACAACTACCAGACGATGGCCCTATCTGCAGGTGCTATTGAGTCAGTTCAGACCAATCAGAGACCAGACTGGCTCTAAAGGCACATAGATAGCCTGTCCGCTGCAATCAGGACCCTGCCACTATGGTAAGGAAGCCTTGACTCTGACCTTGACCCTTCCTCTAGATCCAGCTGGAACTGTCCCATCACATTGTATTACATGCTGCAGATGACCAGAGTTTAACGTAGGAATTGAGGAGGTTTTATGCAAAAAGCGAGTGAGAGAACAGAGTTGGAGAGAGCTGAGCAGTCAGAAGTGGCATGATTAATGAACTGCGTTTGTTAACAATACAGAAAAGGTTTTAAAACTGTAAGAAACCAAACCACATTAACATTATGTACTGACAGTGGAAAGCTGTATTTAAACATATTCAGTCACTAGTGATCCTGTAATGATCTGAATGACTTTCATTTTTAGATTTTTGAGTATCTTCTGGTGAACTATTTCAGGCCTTGTTGATTTCATAGATACACGGCTCTTGTCATTTTGGCGCCACGGTGCTTTCTTGTTCCTGGTTAGACTGAGTCATGCTATTGCCCTTTGTCTGAGACACTGTGTCCTGATCTTCAGTCTCCATACTCCCAGCCTTCAGCCAGGTCTCATTACACCACAACACACTCACCACTTGCTTTACTCTGACAGAGAGGTCACTCTTAATGAGAGCACGTTTCACTGGACAATTTCAAGAGCTCAGTCTTTTGCTTTGTGACCATGTTTTAATTGTGTTTTCTTAAATAACATATCCACTTTCCTTACTGCCACTATTAGAGATATGATTAGTAATATATGGGACTTCAGCCAATCACATAGATTTTCTGTAAACCTCGAAAGGACATTAAAGAGGAATAATATTTTCTGCATGTAACGTAAGACGTGGGATATTGGGCTGAGAAAACTTTTGAAGTTTGTAAAGATTAAACCCAATTTATTTACCTCCAATATGAGTGCACAATATTATTCTCTTACACCAATATGCCAAAGTAAAAAAGCCAGAAAGAGCCATTCTAAGTCCTCCCACTGAGCTCAGCTGGGACTGTATTGATTTCTGCTTTGGTGGGCGAGAGTGAACTCCCACAAAATGAATGACCAACAGAAAAGAATATGTGTTTTGTAGTGGAGCGGTGATTAAGGACAAGAGCGACTGGCCTCCACACAGGCCCGAGTGAAGGGGTCTTACTGGTTCAGCTAAAAACATTGTCTTCTTCAATTAGAAATTAATCCACAACACTTGAACTAATGCATGCACAGTTTTAAAATGAAAGCGCTGGATCAGCAGGGGTCTGTGACAATTCAACATTGACCATTCCTTTACATTATGACACTACACCAAAAAGTAACAAACAGTAAGTCTGCAAGATTTGTGGTTTTGTGTAAGCATTCATCTGTTACCTGAGACATATGCTGGTTCCAGCAATCTCCAGAAACATCAAAGACTGTCAGACACCTTATACCTGTGCTATTCCATATGAATAAGGTAGTGTTGGTTGACATATCTTGAAGTCTAAGTCTAATTTATTCCATATTTATTATTTATCTCAGGTATTGCTACACCCCAAATATTAAATTGGCCTTGATATGCATGATGTTTGTTGTGTACAAGGTGCAAGCATGCATGCCCTGTGATATCTTCTTCTTCTCCTGGACCTAGGTCCATATTATATGTATGTATATAGTTATACATACAACTTATATGTATGTATAACTACATACATATAGGTTTGTTAATGATTACAGGCCTAAAACTGTGGAAGATGCAGGCAGCACTGTAACCTTAGACAAGAGTACTTGTTTCCACATCCCCCACCTTTTTCTCTTTCTCGCCCAGCTGAACACTTACATGGAGGAAACATTGTGTGTTCTTGTGAGCTGCAAAACACAAATCAGTACTGACGAACAAATACAAACACAGGCACGCCAGTGACAGAGGGATGTGGAGTCCATGTACCCACCACTCAATACCAGCCACGAGCCCCAGCTCAGATGCAAATCCAAATGTCAGGTTGCCTCTACGTCAAAGGCAATGAGAACAAGCGTGTTCTTAAACGTAGGTCACTGTTTTTGGCAAAGAGCTTGCTTTAGTAACTGTTTCAAACTAAGCCATTGCATTTTTTTTTTTTCAGTTGCCCAGAAAAAAAAGTTTTTTTTTTTTTTGAGTCCTCCAGAAAAAAAAAGAAGTTTTTTTTCAATTTTGAGTTCCACAGAAAAAAAAATTTTTGTTTTTTGAGTCCCCAAGAAAAAAAAATAAAAATTTTTTTTTTGAGTTCCCCAGAAATTTTTTTTTTTTTTTGAGTTCCCCAGAAAAAAAAAATTTTTTTTTTTGAGTTCCCCTGAAAAAAAAAAAATTTTTTTTGAGTTCCCAGAAAAAAAAATTTTTTTGAGTTCCCAGAAAAAAATTTTTTTTTTTGAGTTCCCCAGAAAAAAAAAATTTTTTTTTTTTTGAGTTCCCCGAAAAAAAAAATTTTTTTGAGTTCCACAGAAAAAAAAAAATTTTTTTTTTGAGTTCCCTTTTTGAGTTCCCAAAAAAAAAATTTTTTTTGAGTTCCCCAGAAAAAAATATTATTTTTTAGTTGGCCAAAATTTTTGAGTTCCCCAGAAAAAAAAAAATTTTTTTTGAGTTCCCTGAAAAAAAAAAAAAAATTTTTTTGAGTTACCCTGAAAAAAATGTTTGTTTTTTTTGAGTTCCCGAAATTTTTTTTGAGTTCCCAGAAAAAAAATTTTTTTGAGTCCCCAATCCATTTTTTTGAGTTCCCTGAAAAAAATTTTTTTGAGTTCCCAGAAAAAAAAAAATTTTTTTTGAGTTCCCTGTTTGAGTCCCCAGAAAAAAATTTTTTTTTGAGTTTTTTTTTGAGTTCCCTGAAAAAAAAATTTTTTTGAGTTTTTTTTGAGTTCCCCAGAAAAAAATTTTTTTGAGTTCCTTTTTGAGTCCCCAAAAAAAAAAATTTTTTTTGAGTTCCCTTTTGAGTTCCCCTGAAAAAAAATTTGTTCCCTGAAAAAAAAAATTTTTTTTTTTTTCCTTTTGAGTCCCCAGAAATATATTTTTTTGAGTTCCCTGAAAAAAAAATATTTTTTCCGCTGCGTTCCCCTTTTTTGAGTTCCCTGAAAAAAATTTTTTTTTTTGAGTTCCCCTGAAAAAAAAAAATTTTTTTGAGTTCCCCAGAAAAAAATTTTTTTTTTGAGTTCCCCTTTTTTGAGTCCCCCAGAAAAAAAAAATTTTTTTTTTGAGTTCCCCTTTTTTGAGTTCCCCTGAAAAAAAAATTTTTTTTGAGTTCCCCTGAAAAAAAAAATTTTTTTGAGTTCCCCAGAAAAAAAAATTTTTTTTTTGAGTTTCCCTTTTGAGTTCCCCAGAAAAAATTTTTTTTTTCTAAAAAAAAAAAAAATTTTTAGTTTTATGAGTTCCTTTTTTGAGTTCCCCTGAAAAAAAAATTTTTTTTTGAGTTCCCTGAAAAAAAAATTTTTTTTTTTTTTGAGTTCCCTGAAAAAAAAAAAAATTTTTTTTTTTTTGAGTTCCCCAGAAAAAAATTTTTTTTTTGAGTTCCCCTGAAAAAAAAATTTTTTTTTTTTTTTGAGTTCCCCTGAAAAAAAAAAATTTTTTTTTTTGAGTTCCCTGAAAAAAAATTTTTTTTTTTTTTGAGTTCCCCAGAAAAAAAAATTTTTTTTTTTGAGTTCCCCTTTTTTGAGTTCCCCTGAAAAAAAAAATTTTTTTGAGTTCCCCTTTTTTGAGTTCCCCAGAAAAAATTATTTTTTTTTTGAGTTCCCCAGAAAAAAAATTTTTTTTTTGAGTTCCCCTGAAAAAAAAACTTTTTTTTTTTGTGTTCCCCTGAAAAAAAAAATTTTTTGAGTTCCCAGAAAATTTTTTTCCCTTTTTTGAGTTCCCCTGAAAAAAAAAATTTTTTTTGAGTTCCCTGAAAAAAATTTTTTTTTTATTTTTTTTTGAGTTCCCTGAAAAAAAATTTTTTTTTGAGTTCCCTGAAAAAAAATTTTTTTTTTGAGTTCCCTGAAAAAAATTTTTTTTTGAGTTCCCCTGAAAAAAAAATTATTTTTTTGAGTTCCCTGAAAAAAAAAATTTTTTTTTGGTCCCCAAAAAAAAATTTTTTTTGAGTTCCTTGAAAAAAAAATTTTTTTTTTTTTTTTTTTGAGTTGCCAAAAAAAAAAAAAAATTTTTTTTTTGAGTTCCCCAGAAAAAAAAATATTTTTTTTGAGTTCCCCCTGAAAAAAAAAATTTTTTTTGAGTTCCCCTGAAAAAAAAAATTTTTTTTTGAGTTCCCAGAAAAAATTTTTTTTTTTCATATCCCTTTTTGAGTTCCCTGAAAAAAAATTTTTTTTTGAGTTCCCCTTTTAGTTCAAAAAATATTTTTTTGAGTTCCCTGAAAAAAAAATTTTTTTTGAGTTCCCTGAAAAAAAAAAATTTTTTTTGAGTTCCCAAAAAAAAATATTTTTTTTTTGAGTTCCCTGAAAAAAATATTTTTTTTTTGAGTTCCCTGAAAAAAAATTATTTTTTTTTTGAGTTCCCTGAAAAAAAAAAATTTTTTTTTGAGTTCCCTGAAAAAAAAATTTTTTTTTTTTGTTTTCCCCGAAAAAAAAAAAAATTTTTTTTTGAGTTCCCCAGAAAAAAAATTAATTTTTGAGTTCCCATGATTCCCCAGAAAAAAAAATATTTTTTTTGAGTTCCCTGAAAAAAAATTTTTTTGAGTTCCCAGAAAAAAAAAATTTTTTGAGTTCCCAAAATATTTTTTTGAGTTCCCTGAAAAAAAAAAATTTTTGAGTTCCCCAGAAAAAAAATTTTTTTTTTTGAGTTCCCTGAAAAAAAATTATTTTTTTTTTGAGTTCCCTGAAAAAAATAAAATAAAATTTTTTTTGAGTTCCCCCGAAAAAAAAAATAAATTTTTTGTTTGAGTTCCCTGAAAAAAAAAGTTTTTTTTTTTGAGTTCCCCGAAAAAAAATTTTTTTGAGTTCCCAGAAAAAAAAATTTTTTTTTTTGAGTTCCCCTGAAAAAAAAATTTTTTTTGAGTTCCTGAAAATATTTTTTTGAGTTCCCTGAAAAAAATTTTTTTTTTGAGTTCCCTGAAAAAAAAATAATTTTTTTTTTTGAGTTCCCCTGAAAAAAAATTTTTTTTTTTTTGAGTTCCCCTGAAAAAAAGATTTTATTTTTTTAAGTTTTTTTTTTTTCTGAGGAAAAAAAAATTTTTTTTTGGGTAACTCAGAAAAAAATATTTTTTTTTGAGTTCCCTGAAAAAAAAAAAAATTTTTTGAGTTCCCCAGAAAAAAAATTTTTTTTTTAGTTCCCCAGAAAAATTTTTTTTTTTTTTTGAGTTCCTCAGAAAAAAAAAAATTTTTTTGAGTTCCCCAGAAAATTTTTTCTTTTTTCTGAGTTCCCCAGAAAAAAAAAAAAAAATTTTTTTGAGTCCCCCAGAAAAAAAATTTTTTTTTTTTTTGAGTCCCCCCAGTCCCCCCAGAAAAAAATGTTTTTTTTTTTTGGAGTTCCCCAGAAAAAAAATTTTTTTTTTGACTTCCCCAGAAAAAAAAATATATTTTTTTTGTACGGGGGGCAACTCAAAAAAAAAATAATTTAATTTTTTTTTTTTTTTCTGAGTTGCCAAAAACAAAAACAAAAAATTCTTTCAACTTTCAATTTTTCGTAAGTGGGAGAAGACCTGAGCTTTAGCGAAAGGTCACTCACAGCTGAATGAAGTATCTGTTGTGTTTGGGTCCGAGGAACCTGTAAATTTATGGTAGTGTTCCAATGTCATCTGCAGTGTTTAGTGTTGCTCTGCTGGCAGCAGTAGTCTGTCAGGTGATCACAACTCAATCAGCCCAGGCTCCAGCACTGTGTCACAATGCCAGGGACCAGCCATCCGTTCTAGCACTTCTGATGGATATTCCAGCTGCATAGTGACCATAAATTATCATCCCCTCACCCTTCTCCTCTCTCTTCTTTCATCAATCAGTCTTTTTTCCCATTTTTGTTTAACTTCTGATAATTTTTGTGTATTCTTTATTTTTTTTCCTTGCCATTCTGTTCTTCAGGCCTCTTCCTCTGTCCCAGTGCACAGAAAACAAGTCATAAATCCCAGAACATAAAAAAAAAAAATGTGGAAGTCAAAGCATTCAGATGGAAAGCTATTGTTTCCATGTGACTCTCAGGAGATTTCCCCATGCAGTCAATATGTTATAACTGGCCTTTAAGTACAAAGGAGCAAGGATTTTACAGGCTGCTTCTGAAAGCAAGTCTATATGCAGGTAAATCACATGAGCTCATCACTCCAGGGAAAACGGTATACAGTGTGCTCATCAAAAAGAATAGAGCTATATCCATTCTTTACTGGTGCTATGTTCCGCAATGAGTTTATGTGCTTCAGAACGCATCTCACTGCGTTATGATTTTCAAACACGAATATAGCCTACACAAAAAAAAGTGACATATGCAAATGCAGGAAACAAAAACACATGCACACAATCTGGCCAATGTGGGCTATAGCCGCGAGGAGAGTTCTGCTCTGTTGCATGCGGGTCCTTAACCCAGCCGAGTATGAATCATAGTCCAGCAGTCAGGTCAGTTAACCCTTTCAAAGTCTCACGACGCACACAGACCCACCGACAGCTTGGCTCTTTATGTAACTGCTTTAAGTCCAAGAAATTCAAACATGGTGAGAAGTGCAGAGAATGAATGCAAGAAAGAAAGACCAAAAAGTAAATCTAATTGTGTAATGTACCTATAGCTCCTGCCTTCTTCTGCAGCTAAGGTGGCTACAATCACCTGCTCCGTGACTTATAATAAAAGCCTGCAAAACCTTTCATCCTTTCATCTTCCACACAACGCCCGGCTGAATCAGAAGTTTCCTCAGGTTGACAGAAGTGCTCACATTTATATGCAGCAGCAGTAGCAGGCGTTTGTAAACAGAGCTGACTCACAATTACATGCCCCTGCAGAGGTATTGTTCAAAACATCTCTCTGGGGATATGACCTTAGCAGCTGACAAATACTTTGACCTTTGCATCATATTGTCTGTTAACACATATTACTTCTTCTCTGTACAAAACTTGACCAAGAGTTTAGATTGTTTGATTTCAGGGTGCACTGGCTGGTCACAGAAACAGAGCGAAAATTGGGCACATCGGGTCAGAGGTAATCTCCAAACCAGAAGTTTTTACTTGATTGGCAAATGGCAGGTTGCAGAAAGATGTTTGATTTTGGTCAGCATTACCAGACGGATAGGTAAATGGTCAGATCACAGTGAACACATTAGCCTGAGAGGTGACTCTCTATAACCCCAAATGCTATTTAACGCCCTGTGAACTTTTCTTTTGGTGTGTTCTTTTTTTACCCCCAGAAAGGATCATTTTTATCTTGAACTTTGCATGTTTTCCTTGGAATCCTTGGAAACAAAAAAAATAAATAAATAAAAAAATGGAGGAGACAAAAGAAAACAATTAACGAGTGAAATATTGAAAATAAGGTTGTGTCAACAACAAACACAGCATATAGTGAATCTCAATATTTATCATGGAATACATTTAAAACATAATTTAAGGGTTTATCCCTAGTGAATGAATGTGAGAGTGAATGGTTATCTGTCAATGTCTCTCTTCAAATGTCAATCCTGTGACCAACTGGCCACTGCTCAGAGTGTACTCCACCTAAGGCCCTTTATGGGAATAAGTGGAAGAAAATGGATGGATTGACAGATGGATGGAATTTAAGGTGACTTTTTTATCCTTAATTGGTTTAATAAAATACTAAAATATGTTAATTTGAGCTTTTTGGCCCAAAAAATAAATAAAAAATAAAAATGCAGATTACAGTGAAATGAAATGCATTGACTAATGTGGTAAATTGCATATAAACCCGCTGTATCAAATGTAATACACACATTTTCAATAAGATTTCTCCACAAAATACTGTGTCAAATAAAGAAGTTATTATATGCTACTACAATAAGGTAAATGTTCATATTAAAGTATCATTAACCACATTTGTGTGTTCCTAAAAAAAAAAAAAAAAACCCTCAGGGCCTGCTAATGACTGCAGAGCATAAATAATTCCACCAGGGGGCAAATGAGAAGTATCACATTGTACACAACAGGTTTTTCAGGAAAAATCATGCAGCAAATATCATCACATATGGCATTATAGGGTTAAAATATCTCTATGATTCAGATTCACATAGACTATAGACTATGGGATATACCAATTGTGCCTATGCTTCTCGCAGCATGTACAAATACTGATCTCGTTTAACTAACTCATGCATGATATTATAATTCATGAATAAACCTAACAGTAAGCTTTCTTTTCTTTATTTTGCATAGTCATAATTCAAAGTGAGCCAGCACAGCATCCTAACAAGTCTAGTCTATAAAAGCTGTTGAAACCTACTCCTGTTACCTTCACCTAATCCCGGAACTGATTGAGCATCCGCACATAACAGCCCAAGTCGGGGGCAGACTTCGTTTTAAGACAGCACAGAGGCAGACTCTCTCCCATTAATGTCAGCCCATTACCATATATCTGCTCGCTGTCTGCTGATTGCAAATGTAATGCCCTTCAAGTGACAGGCTAACACGCAGATAAATCAGCTTCTCCACACTGTAAGAGAAATCTTTGCTCGCCGCTCGGTGCTAGAGTGACGACTCTCCCGCACTCACTTCATCACCATAGGAACAATGGCTGGAACAATAGTTGACAGGAATGATGTGGCGGGCAGGTACACAGGGGCCCGTCCCAGGGGCCTGTGATTGATTGTCAGCTTGGAGTGCACCTGCGCAGCCTACAAACAACTCTGCGGATAAGCATATTCCGAACTGCCTGTCTTGACCTTTGCACAGTAATTAAGCGGGCAGGCCTTCTTGAAAAAAGACTGGGTGTTCTCCTGAGAAAATGCACTGTGTATGTGTGTGGCAATGTTAATAACTCGATCTGTAGTTGTCTTGTTTTTCTTTCTTTCTTCGATACGATTCGAGCAGAAAATGTTACCAAATTGTACCATCGTATGGTGGCATAGTTTCATCATTTTATGTTCAGAAAAAAGCACCACAAACTGCAACTCAAACAGATCATGACTTGATGGTGTTTGATTTAAACTTCCTGTTACAGAATGAGGTCATTAAGGGACATAATAGGCCTGAACCCAGAAATAAGTCCCAGTTTAGCCAACGATTTAGCTTCTGCTCATGTAGCAGTTGGTCAATTACAACACATTTAACCGATCAATCACAGCAAAGTGGGCTTTAATGGTGGAAAGTTAAAGCACACACAGCATAAGCAAAGTCAGAGCACAATTAACAAAATGAACATGAACAGAATGTCAGCAGAAAGTAAATATATTAGTTTGCATTGACAAAAGCATCAATCATTTGTAACGGGAGCAAAAGCCTTTAAATAGGATCCCAGAGTGTTGACATTACATACGTGGTAACATCACAGCCCCTTCGCTTCACTGTTCTGACCATCTCCGTCTTACTTCCTCCACTGTGGTAACCTTTCTCCAACTCATTACTTCTCTGACCTTAGACTGACCTTAAATAATTACCGAAACAATCAGGGAGTAATGCGTCCTCTCATTATCTTCCACACGTCTTCTTTAGTGTTCCTCCGGACGCCTGTGTTAATTGCTCTTAAAAAGTCTTTCGCCGAGAGTGAATAATTTAAGAGTAACATTAAATTGTGTAACTGCTTATTTTCTTTGCTCCACTGAGATCCAATTGCTGCCAGTCAAAGTGAATAAAAAACCTTGTGCTCCAGCATCAATAAAACTGTTTAAGAGACATTAATGTGTGACTTATAATGAAATAAAATGGTAACTCTACACTAGTGTATCCCAACCCAGAGCCAGTGCTGTGTCTCTGCTGCAGTCATAGCCTCTTCATTCATTTTCATTCCTGCTGCTGTTATATAAAGTGCAATGAGAAGAGTGCAACTGCTATCCAGTTTTGCACACAAAACTGACAGAGAAACAGACAAAGACACACCTGTCAACGTAATGTATAAGCCATCATTTTGAGGTTTTAAGCCTATTTCTCTAAAAAAAAAAAAAATGTGCCCAGCCACAGAGTTTTAACACAAACAACAAAGTAGCACAGGCTCTGAGTTGTTTAAATATGAATTTACCTGTAAAAGGATGGACTCTCAGACAGTCATGTTTAGCACATGCTAACAGCTCTTCAGTCTGGAGTTCATCTGTGTTGAAAATGTTAAGTAGGCAGTGCAATGAAGAGTGAAGACAAAAAAGGTCTTGTAGCAGATAAAAAGACTTTAAAGAGCTTTATTTTTATTTTTTTAGATTTACTGTTTTTTTCCCCCTTTGCACCGAGGTTATGCTGAAGTCAGAGAAGTCCAAAGCATCTCAAAACAGGATTTAAACAATAATGCAGGCAGAGGACTGACAGTGGGATAGTCTTATTGTGAGTATCAAAGTATTTTAAAGGAAAATTCTACAGCTTTTAAGACTTAGATGTCTATCATGTGTTACACCATTTGACCTCTTCCACAAAGCAAATGAAAAAGCCTCTGGAGAACTGACCAGTGATGGAATGAGTATCATTGTGGAGGCACTGTTTGTCTCCATGTGTGTGACTGGATGGAGAGCTGCATGTGATAGGCTGCCAGCCCGGGTTGTTGACCTTGGAGGACTACCTTCTGGCAACAGATCTGCTTCCTGCATTGATTTTTATTTTCATGGCTGGGTTATTTGGGTTTCTGCCCTCGAGTCTCTGCGAGGCGGCCACCAAGGTCAGCTGGGGAGACAAGGAATCTGTTTTTGTCTCCATCACTTTCTCTCTGTAAGGGGATATGGATGTGTTGGCTGCATGTGTTAATCTTCCTACTCAATCTGCTGTTGCCTCTACACTCTCTCAATGGTATTGTTTCTTCCTTGTGCATTAAAGAGCTTAAAAACAACTTTGTCATTAGTAGGAGCATTTTTTTTTTTGCCACAAGAGGAATCTGGAAAATAATTATCTCCTGATCTGTACTTAGTATCTTGGTCATGGATACTGACTAGAGGAGTGTCCTTCAGTGTGCATGCTTTTGAAGGTTGGTGCAGGGAACCAGAATACTGAGAGAAACCCACCAGGCCACTCACTGATGGGGATCAATCTCAGGACCCCAGGAAACAGTGTTAACCTCCATGCCACTGTGCAGTCATGTCTCATTGTAATTTAACATGGCATCTCCTCAGTGTTTGGCCGTTACTATAGCAAGTACAAAGCATTTTACAGTCTGTTGTACCTCTTTATTAAAGCTCCAATCAATTAACACAGAGACAAATTATCTGTGTGGTGGAAAGATGTTAAAGCCTTGTGATTTATAACACGCAGCGTCCTGTCTGATGGGAATTAGCTTCAGCTGCTGAGAAGCCACAATATGTGTTTGGAAAAGTGATGGATGGGGAAACTAGAGGAGAACATATGATCAGCAGGCTCCATGACGGCACAGTGCGCCAGACGATGAATGTCTATATCGTGTATCCAATCAAATGTTACACAAGATGAAGTGACCTCCTCCACGCCATTTCTCACAAAAAGTCACCATAACTCTTAATGCTGATGGGACAGACCTGTCAGTATGGATGCTGACCTGCCTGTGACCTACTTCAACCAAGCAGCACCAACATCCTCCAGGACATGCCAGATGCCCCCTTCCCCCATAGCACTGTGCTCTGTCCACTTTGGTCTAACCTCCTTTCCCCCCTGAACAGTAGCCGCCTGGAGCCTGCTCAAGTGGGCTAAGAAAAGATCAAAGAACATGCTGCAGCAGCATGCACAGACTGACCACAGAAAGAGACACTAAAGGACGTGATTGTCAGAAATGAGCTCATGGCAAAAGTGTGTCATGTGTCAAGAATTCTAATAAAATCAACAGAACTAACTTGGTGTAGCGTCCAATTTTCACCTGACACTTTTGTAATCGATCAGCTTGTTGAGCTTCTAAAGTCTTTAATCCATGCTCTCCTTTGTAACAGAATCAGTCAAAACACAGCAGAGATAATCATTTGCTCTCACAGATTGTCTTTTGTTTTCTGCCAACACATGTTGACTTTTTAACGACATTTTAACTTAATGAGTCATACATTTACAAACCCCTTTATGCCTTAAGGTTTTCGTGGTTGGGAGCCCATTTTAAACCCACGATAGAGTTAACTAGATTGTCAATGTATTGAGCTTTTGCTGCGTGTTTATTTGTTTATGTGGGAGCTTGGGCCATTGGGGTTAAAGTGACACACTGCTGAGCACAGCAAAAAGCAAAGGCTGCTGATCTTCATTAAATAACCAGGAGACAAACCTTTGACAGTCTCCCTTCTGTCAAACCAATGCCCCTCTGTTCAGAGCTATACAGTCTAAAATGTGGGGCAGACATTGAGTTGATTAAATGGATCCACCCAGTTATGACAGATTAAGTATGGACATGGAAGTATTTGAATATGAATACAAACAAATAGACACAAAGATGGTGTACCTCTGCTGTCAGCTGAGACCATTCAGTGTGTCACTGTAGTGGCTGAGGTGCACAAACATGCTGCCATCTAGTGGAAGGAAAACAGCTATTACAAATACTATTACACAGCAATATTTATACATCTAATTCTATATTTATGAAAGGTTTTTTACAAATAACATACTCAAAGGTACACTTATCACAAGTAGCATGAACACAAACATCATTTTGAATATTAAACCTTTATAAACACAATTTTATGTAATCTACATATATTTTTGCACATATCAAGCTAATGTGTACAATATAAGTGAGCTAAACACTAGAAGTTAGTATGGCAATATATTTGTGATATGATTACAAACACTATTTGACAAATTACAGCAGTTTCCATTGGAGTAAGTGAACTCACCAACAGATGGCGCTAAAGTAGCACAAACTACAACGAAGCAGTTCGATGACAGGATTAAATACATAACCCACTCTGTTGTTAATTATAGGACAACTATTGGCATTGATTTCCCTATTTCTTCTTTTAAAGCTGTTTTGAGTTAAAAGTAACAGTAAGTAAGTTTTTATTAACAGTCAAGTACTGGTCCCAGTCATTGACAAACAGCTTTATTCTCTTTTTGTGTTACACAAATAGTTTTACTGTTTGTGATATTTTCATAAAGCAGTAGTGAAACGCAATATGTTACTGAGATTAATGCAGCATAATGGTTCTTTGGCTCTGCCTTTGGCTGCATTTGACTACTGTCTAGTGCACTGTCACTGGGCAAACAGCAGAGGGAAGTATACAACTAACTGTAAGTGAAAATCCAGACACAACCATGTTCTGTCACATCTACTGGAAAACTTGGAAGAGAAGATGATCACAATAAAATCATGGATTTGCTGTATTCTGATTAAAATATTCTCATATTTAAAAAAGATACATGTCTTTATTATCTTGTTGTTTCTACATTGACCCCAATCTGGTTTTGCAACAATATTTGTGGTTCAGTTGGCAATTGCACTAAACAACAATAATTTGTTTTGTGTCAGGCTCTTTGATATTCATGAATAGTGCCCATTTTATCAAGTCTATTCACATCCACTTTCTGCAGTATAATCTATTCTCAAGCAATTATTGTTATTATGTTATTCATATGTCCCCCATAGAGCAAGTACCTGCATTTGAAAAAACTGTAAATGTACATGTCAAAGTGTGTGCTGACACTGGCACAAACATACAGAAAAACCTTGGCAAGGCTAATGGAGTAAAAGGCAAGCAGTCATGTCAGCAGGCCAGTGACTCATGATACGTTTGTACTCTTTCCTTTTTACTCACACTCTCCTGACGTCATACATATGACAAGTAACAATAATAAAAGAGTTTAGAAAAAGATTTGGTAAAGTGTTTGCTGCTGAGTGGTAAGTCAGAAACAGGAAGTTACATCATCAGCGTCTTTACAAATGGATGATGCTCAGGAAGCAAGGGGGCTGCATGATGCCAGTGAGTGTGGGTTTGTGTCTGTGGGGTTGGGCAGGGCACCGCGGTCACAGGTGACTGTCATGTTTAATAATGATTATCACCACGCACCTGCGCCCCCACACTAATTAACTGGACGCATATGCAAATGAGTCCAGGGATTTAGAAAAAAAAAAAAAAAGAAGGAGGAGGAGGAGGAGGAAAAATGTAGCTTGTGGAGTGGCAGCGAGCGGTTGTTCAGCTGCTGGATTTGATTAGGGTAATGAACGGTCAGAGATGGAAGGAGGCAGTGGCAGCAGCAGAAGTGATAAAGGAGAAAGGGAGGAGATTAGGCTGAGAGGGGAAGGAATGAAGGAAAGAGAAGAGAGGTGGAGAGAGAGACATCAGTGAGGTAACATAATGGGAACAGGTGGACAAGTGGCCTTTTAAACTGAGGGGGTTATAAGAGGAGCAATGGGAGCCTACTGCCACTAAGTTTGTTAATATTGTATTCTTTTGTTCTTTGCTTTTACTCCATTTCTTTGAGTGATGGATGGATGAGTGAAGCTAGGTTCCTACTACGGACTTGGCTGAGTTTAAACAAATGGTTAAGGCCCAAGATACTAGTTCAGGCTCTGTCAAGTCCCATCCATCTGTAGCTGGGCTTTAGCAGCCAACTCAAACTTGGATTTGTAACATATTAACTAAGCACCATTCTCTTTTTCTTTCAGCTACTCCATGAAAATGACAATTTTTTGCTTTATTGGAGCAACATCATTTTTTTGGCCCTCTGCTCTTTCCTCTGCTCTCTGGTAAGAACTATCTCCAGATATTTTTTGCAATGTAGTACAAATGGCTCCACAATTTTGAGAATGCTCAAACTGAGAATGAGTATTGAGTATTGTAGTTTTGAAAGACACAAAGCCCACAAATTGACTGTTTGTTTACTCGGTTCAAGTGTGTCAGAGAGAAAAGGGTGTGCAAGAAAATCTATTCCATCTTGTGATTAGAGGCTTTATTAGAAGGAGCTGACAAAATGTGAGAAAGAGCGTGAATTCAGATTTTAGTTAAGATTCAAAATCATAGTAATTTCATTTTTTTGCATCTGTAAAATGTGACATGTGGCAACGTGGGCAAAAAGAAGTGTAGACTGTTTTTTGGATGCTATTTGGGAAATTTTATCCCACAATGTAATGTACAGTAATTGTGAAGTGACTAACAAAAAGGTGTTCTGTCCCTTTATTTTTTTTATTTATTTTTTTTTCAATTACAGCCATATTTGTCTGCACTGGCATATTCAGACATGTATTTATCCCATGTGACATTAAAGCTGAATATTCACAGTCTGTGCTCAAACGGAGAAAAAGAACCTCATTCATTTATTGCAATGCATTCCACACACGCATTCTATATCTCCATACTGTGATCCAGGCCGCGCATGCATATACAGCTACCTCTAACAAAGCAAATTGCGGTTCATCCAACTCCATGGCCCCAATCTCAGTCGGGGGAGGCAGGCTCGTCACTCACACAGATAAGGGTGAATTAGGGTCTCGCTCCGGGTTTTACATTTCAATTTAGCCTCCGGCTTCAGAGCCATTAGGGGCCTAATCTAAAGCATGGTCCGCAGGGTTCTCTTTCCCTACCAATCGCAATATTGTTTTATTAACTTTCCAGTATGCTGGAATGGAAACTCCAACAGATTCATTACAGCACATTAAGTTCATATTAGGTTTATTTGTGATAGGAAGACCTCTTATTTGAGAATGTGCCAGTACTCAATGTGTTTGTAATGCAGTGTTGCGGTATTGCCAGCTGGTTCATTTGAGCAAGTAGAACAGAGTGTAAATGTAATTGCGAGTTGATAATGTGCCTGGGCATGCAGAATGACCGAGACGGCTCTTGCCAACAAAGCTCCGAGGAGGCACGGATTGTGCAGGTGCAAAGTCAAAAGGGGACTATAACTCTCTTAAGAAAGCTCTTTGAAGATGAGACAGTGCTGAAGATTGTGCTTGGCGTGTAGATTAACGTTAAAAAGCTTAAACAGAAACTTTAATGCAGGTATTGACAGGTATTTGGCGGTTTACTTCTGTGTAAATGAACGCTAGATGGCAGTTCATTATATTACCCATGAATGCTTTTCCACAGCCACTGACTTATTCAGGTAGCAGTCATTCCCTGGGAATTATGCTTCCTTCTCTTGTTTCCTTTCCTTCCTATTGTAGTTCAACTGCCTTTTCTCCTCACACAGGTCGGGTCAGTTTACCTTGCTCTGGGCTTTTTGGTGTGGCCTGTGAGTGCAGTGTGCATTGGTGGCGGTGGGTTATACTTGCCAACAACACAATGTGTGTGTGTGTATATATGTATATGTGTATGAAAGAGAGAAAGCAAAGGGAACATGTGGTAGTAATCTGGTTGTTTTACTGTCTGGCTCTGGTGGTGAAAGTGTTGGGCAGGGGCTATGAGTGGTCTGGATCGTGTCAGAAGCCGCCAGAGTCAAGTTACCTCTGAAGACCAGGAGAGAGCGTACAGTGAGGGAGAAAGAGGGAGAGAAGAGAGATGAGGGGTAAACAGTGAGTGAAGGATGAGACTTCAAATTGAAGAAAAAATGCTGCATCGACCCTAATCAAATGTGAATAAAACCACTGATACAGGTAGATCTTAAGGAAAAAGATGACCTTGGCCCTCTAGGCTACATTCTAAAACTGTTTTTTACTGTGGATAAGTGTAGTATTTGTATTAGTAAATGTCTAATATCTTTATTTTTGTGCTGGGATTAATATTATTCCACATTAAAAAATGTGTGGCCATGTTGACTCCCCGGGGCCTACCTTCTTTTATCCTCCACAGGGCATTTTCCTTTATCTCGATGTATGCTCTGATGCAGTGCTTATACTGCAGTGCATATGTGTGTGTGAACCTGGGCCAGAGGGCTCCACAAGACGACCACTTGAACCAGCCCCAGCTGAGAAAACAAATGGCCTTGACTCTGTCTCTCCCTTCTCTTCTTTTCCCCTCATCCAATTTTCATCTTTTTTTTCTCCCCCCTCCACGATGGGCATTTAATCAAGTAGGGAGCTAATCAAAGCCAGAGAAAGGCTCCTGAACCCTCAGCTATCTCCTCCCTAATCCTAAAGCTCTGCTTCTCATTTGCCATTGACCTCCAGCAGCAGACTTGTCCACTGAACCCTGCCATAGGGACACAGTGGGAGTGAACTGGGGAGAGTTTAGCGGTCAGTCAAAGGTTATATGTACGTGTGTGAGAGTATAAATCCACATTCTAAGTCACTGTAAAATGAAATGTCAACAAACCCCTTCAACTGTAGTGTATAAAACACACCATGGACGAGACGGATTGGGTTCAGGAATGAGGGAATCGCGGGGAGAAGTGAAAAGATGAGGGAAAAGAAGAGCAGTGAGGAGGATGTAGAGGCACAGGGGGTCACGGGGGTTGAGGTGATAAGTCACCTGCTGGGGAATTAATAGGGAGCAGATGGCGCTACCTTTACTTAATGTAAGGGTGTGGATTCAAGGAGAAAGATTTATCAGTCTGAATAAGAGAACGGAGTCTGCCGATGGCTGCCGGCCCGACTCTCCCAAAACCTGACCAGGATTTAGCGCATTCCTGCATGGCTGCGAGCTGGGAGGTGACGATGCTATGGCAGAGGTCCCCTCTCCTGTCAGAAAGTGGGATTTAACATAGGAAAATGTTTTCTTTTTAGCATTGTGATTTGTGGAGAGGACTTCAGAAGGTGAAGGCTGCTTCAGTGTTTACTTTAATTGCTCTGTCTGTCTAACTGTATGGGTTTGACCTGTTTTTCAGTTTAATTGTTTTTTGTTTTGTTTTTTTCAGTTTCTCCTATTTAAAGATTGCATTTATATTTAAGTTGTTGGTTATTAAATTGCCCAATTATAAAATTTGTAACATACTAAAGTGTAGTTCTTGGGTTTAAAAAAAAAAAATTATTTAATGAGCAACTAAGCCATGCCTGAAATCACAAATTTGAAATACAAACCCATAATTTAAGGAGATCATCCCCTTATTAATGTTGTAAAGGGTAAAATGGTACACTGCCCAAAGCCAAACAGTGTTTTTGGACACAAAAAGCTTTATTTTATGACCTGTACAACTGACTACGTAATGTCTTCCACAACTTGACCCAGTCCCAGTTATTTCTATGGATACAGCAAAAGAAGTGGAGGGAGCTGAGTGGGCCCATCACGCTTATCACTTTAGTGATAATGGCCGTCACATAAAAGATGACCTGGTGAACTCCACAAATGCCAGAGTGGCCCAATTAGCCACTATGCATTTCATACAATTTGCAAAGGGCAAATGTTCCCAAGCTGTAATTATGTACTCACATTGCCCACCTTGGGTGACCTGCCAACCAGTCTTGACGTTCGCCTGTTGTAGAGGTCGCTATGACAGCACAGGCAAAAAAACAGAGAAAAATGAGCTGCGGGGTCTATCATTGTGTCTGTAATTGGTCAAGTTGCGCTTGTTACCTAGTAGCGAATACATAATGGATAGTGCTGATTGCACTCTGCGATGGATGAGGAAATGTCACTGTGGGGGATGGATGTGGTATTGAGTGCGATGAAGGTGGTTATGTCTACTGTCTGAAAGAGCTGCATCCTTTGCATCACCAATGATCAGTCAGGTAACACAATGTATTTTAATAATTCATGTTAACATCTTGTCATCATCATCATCTTGTTTTATGGCAGCCACCTGGAAGCAAAGTTATGTTGATTCAGCCAATCTCAACCTAAGTCCTGAGTTTGAACTAACTTAGACTTAGGAAAACACTACTGTCACGTGAATTACTTGTGGTCTTGGTCATTTTAAGATTTTAACAAAATGTAATTGTGGGATTTCTAAATTGTCACTTTCAAATAGTATAATGTTGCTAATATTGTAATCTCTACACAACAGCTTTTTTGACTTTGATGGGAAAAACACTTAATATAATTACACATATTGTTCTTATCTTAACCAAAACATTTTTATTATACAATTATATTTTTAGTGTGTAAAAAAAAAGGTTTTTGGTTATAAAACCGTTTTGTTATAAAAGCCACAATTTAAGCCTTTGTTACCAAGGCTAAAATCATGACAATACATTCAGACTATTAAACTACCACAAATGGACAGGTGTGAGAAGACGATTAGTTTTAGGTTACAGAACTTGCACGATGGACCAAGAGGTGAATTGCATTTAGCAGGAAGTGTACTTTCAATGACCAATGACCAAGCAGTAAAGAGCCAATGCTTGGCCAGGACCCATAATTAAATAAAATCTCGGTTGAAATCCAAACAGTGTAATCCACAGTTAATTTATGTGATTTTATAGGAGCTTTCCAAACCTGACAGTTGCCTCAATGAGTCAGTGCAATGATCTGTCTTAGGCTGATTCAGGTTCTCCTGGTGCTGAGGTCCAGTGTTCAGAAGATGCTGCTGTGAGGCAGGCCCTCCCTAATGTCTCCATTGCCTGCACCTGACCCCACTAGCCAGCAGTGGCCAAATTTAGTTTGGAAATGTGCCACCATGGGAGAGCCGACAGGCCCATTAATCAGCAGGAGTCTCCCCCCTACTCATCCTGCAGGTCAGAGCTGGAGCAGCACACACACGGACACACACCGCGTGGCTTCATGAACAAACACACTCTCAACACACTGACAAAACAAATGATGGCAGAAACTTTCAAGAGGCCTGACAGCATCGCCTGCTCTCCTAAATCCTCCCTCACCTTGCGTGCACACACACACCCACACACACCTGGTCCAGGCCCTCCATCACTCCCAGTCTGATCCAGTGTTATATTCCAGCTCTCTGTTCTCGGCTGGAGCCAGGCTTTCTGTCAGCCTGCAGCCCCGGTCATGGAGGTTATCCACACACTGCTACCTTTGGCTCACACCACATGCAAGGAATGAGAAGAAACACACACTAGTGACCCTTAGGAGCAGCAATATATATCGCTCACATCCAGACAATTTTAACACAGAGACCATCTGCAAAATATGATGAAGCGGCATGTTGGATGCAAGCTGAAGAATCCATAGTTTTAAAGGACAAAATGGATGTGAACTTGAAAAAAGACTTCAAATAAATGTGGTGCAGCCTGAACATGATGTTTATTATCATGTCTTAGATGAACTCAAACTGCTCTTACCTTTGGGAAAACATACACAAAGCTGTAAAGAGTTTCCTTGCATCACCTGAGTTTTGGCAGAGTAAATCTACATTTGAAGCCTGAGCTAATTGACTTGTAATCAGTGTTTACTATCTTGCAATTAACACTCATGCGCAATGAGGATGTGACTGGAGCAGAAGGCATTTATTGGGCAATATCCCTGAGGTGTGGGGCGATGCCAGGAAGTAGCCGCAGAGAGTGTGATAGTGATAACTGGTGAGCATTTATATGCAGTGTCACTGGTGCACTTATCCAATGTGAAACTCTGCAGGGAGATGAATGGTGGGATTGGGCTAGATTAATGAAGGTTACCAAAGTCCCCAGATGTTTCCCTGGTAATTAGAGGCCTTTGTTTATCAGGAAAACAAGTCACATCAAGAGCAAAGCATTCATTATAATTTTTCATAATCTTAATAATTCAAGTGGAGCTGCTTCATTTTGTTCCCAATTTATCATGCTAATGATATGAATAAATCTACATAATTGTAACAATGCCTGTTGGATCTGAAAGTAGCAGTTACTTTATAAAAAAAAAAAGGGGGGGGGGGGGCAAATTTTTAAATTTGTCCTGTGTGCTTTGTTAACTGTAGAACAAACACCAGTAAGAGAGAAGTCAAAGTTGACAATGTCAATATCCTAACCCACCTTTATTGGGTCAGACTTTACCAAATACTGGAGTGTCACTGTGGATTTAGTGAGGGATTCAGTTAAGTAATTAAAGAAATATGAATTTAACCTTAATTCATATATATATATATATATATATATATATATATATATATATATATATATATATATATATATATATATATATAAAAGAACTCAATACAACTTTACACTTCTCAAAAAAGTCTCATTTATATTTGTGAGTTTAAAGCTATAAGTGCATTTTTGGTCAGGTTTAGAGTAAGAAAGCGAAGATGAGCTTGTGATCAAAGGTTTGTATATCACACTTTGGGATAAGTATTTGAATTAGATGAAAAATATATAGAAAAGCTTTGATGATCATTTAAACTTATGATGTAAGCAATGATACCTCTCAAAAGAGATCACCTGTCTTTTTGAACTCAAACACTAAAAAGGTTTCAAACTAGCAAGTAACATGCAAAAATGCCAGCACGGACAACTTCCCTTAACCTTTAAATAATTCATCCCCTTCAGTGTCCTGTAAGTGTTGCCTTGTAATGTGTTTTTATATGAAGCACGTCTCACATCGATGACTAGCAGAAACTTTGAAGACCCTTCTTTATAGTCTGCTAAAAACATTTTGTGGTTAAACAGCTCCATTCTAATTTCACCAAGGTGAGTTAAGTACAGTGTGCAATCAGTGTTTGGACATACAGCTTCAGACGGACAGTCGCATTTTGTCTCGCCCCAATTGTCTTGTCAGAAATCAATTGGAGATCACAACGTGGTTTTACAGGAGGAGGTCAGTCCTCGCTACAGCGTAAATATTTCATCCCGGACTCACGTCAAGGGGCTTTTAAAGATGTGTGCTGGACCATGCTCCCCTCTCGCTGCCCTCTGAAAGTGACAGGGCTTGCGTTTTAGCCCACTTCAGGACCAGGTTAAATCAATTAAAATCTATTATTCATATGGCAGCGCAGTGACCTCACTGAAAGCCCCTATAATTTCAGAATAGAAAGAAGAAAAGAAACTGGCAGGGAACTTTGGCTTCTCAAGTTTTGAAGTGAATGCAGGGGATAAGCAACCTTGTTTTAAAAAATAAGGCCTTGGACATAAAATAGCATAAAACGCCAGGCCAGCTCGTCAGCATGGGAGGATTTTTTCTTAAGACCTTAAATGAATACAGCATTAGATATCAAGGGCTGGTGTGATTTGGATCTTATGTGGCTGTGAAACAGTTATCCTACTCCTGTTCAAGAGTAAATTGTCTCCACATTTTGTATTACAGATAAATACTGTTTAAATGAGGCTGCAGCATATCATCTTTACCACGTACCTACAGCTTGCTTGCACAAGGTCGGCATTGTACTGTAACTGTAGTTATGCTCTTGAGGCAAACATGGCAAGCTTGTGTTCATTGTTTGTCAAAGTGCAACTCCCCTTTTCTCCTTGTATGAAGACTTTCAGTCGTATAGGCTCCATAGATGGCGGCGGGCTGTTTGGACACATAATAAGCAGAGAGGAGTCAGAGGAGAGGTCATTAAGGCTTGCTCACATATAATCATTCCAAAGCCATCTCCATCTTTTCATTTTTTCATCCTTCTGTGTGCGTCTCACACACAGATAAAAGGGCCGCATCAGGCTGCATGGGGAATGAAAATGATGGAGAGGCTGATAAAAAAGAAAGAAGGGAAAAGATGAAAAGTGGTTTTTGAAGTGGTGCGCCACATTAGTCGGCTTCCCCCTGCTGACCTTCCAATTTGGACAAACAATACGCTGACTTGCAGACGCTCGGAGCCCGAACGTTGAGATGAGAGTGCAGCTCCCACAAAATAGGTAAGAATTAGATGGGTGGACAAAGGGATGGTATTGGTACAGAGCTGCTAAGTGAGTGGAGGGCCAGCAGACATGTACATGTCATTGGTTAAAACTCTGAGCTATTTTTTGTGTCTAATCTGCTCTTGTTTATGGCTTCTTTAGGTCTTGTGTAAATGGATCCTCGCTATCATTTAAGATGGCGAAATCCCATCAGCCAATCATATGATCCACTTCCCCCTCATAGCCTCTGGGCTCGGCTGGTACTAAGGCATTATCAGAGGAGCAAAGCAGCCATTTATACAAACATACACACTTACTGTACTGCATACGCACATGCACCCCCTCCCTCAAATGGCTCGGGGCCCATTCCACTGTGTCAAAGACACTTTGGCCCTTTGTATCTCTTGTCTTTCACCGCCGGTGAATGATGGTTGCCTGCTTGGTTTGAGATTGCTGTGGCCCAGAAACCCATTCTGAGCGACTAAGATGTAATAAGGCCATCCACCCTCTAAGGGCAGAACATGATGCCAGGCAGTGCACAATGGTGGTAAAATCTGACAAAGACACATGTCACAACTGACCAGTGAAATTGAAATTGTTACGCACAAGCATGAGTATATGCTTTTAAAAACTGTGCTTGACTCTTGCAGCCTCTTGCATTTAAGACTCAAAGCTGATATTGCTAAGCTTGCTCTGCTTAAAAGGTACTCTCCACTTACTCTAGTAGAGCGAGCATATTGTTTCTATCTAATTGACACTAAGCTCATGGCTATTACCATGTCAACACTGGATTACTGCTGCCTTTGAGCCCATGGAGTGGTTGACTTGGCCCACATTCAGGCCTTGTTTTCCTTTCCACTTGGTCGTCTGCTGCCGTGCTCATACTCTCATAGTTGGACGTAGTGCCACATGTGCACACGGAAGCTCTTTTACAAATGCTTTTCTTTCCATCCTTCTTCCATTCTCTTTTACTCTTACACACACCAGTAGAAGAGAAGTATTCCAAGGCAAATTTCACAGATGTTAAGAGTCCCTCACTCCCAGAAGCCCTTTGGTTCAGAGGCTAGACTGGCTAGTGATTGGCTGGTCAAAGGCTAGCCTGCTTGGTGATTGGCCAGCTCAGGCCCCTGGTGCACAGTGACAGTAATTAGCACACGCCAGCCATTAACAAACACAGATTAGGCATGAACCCGTATGGCTGGCTGCCATCACGGGAGTGTGTGGATGTATGTGTGTGAATAACGCTATTCCCCTGCGACTGTCTGAGTGGCTCTCATTTTTGTGGTTTGTGTTCAAGACTTGGCATGTGTGAATGTGTTTGTTGCTGGTGTTTGTTGCCTTTCTTTGCAGCTTGTGCATTTCCCCAACCTGTTCATGAGCGTGTATATGTGTGTTTATTTGTGTTCAGCTTCATTTCCTCTGTGCCTTCTGGTCAGTTTTGGCATTTGGAGTAAAAGACGCTCTGCATTCCCCATGGCCCTTTCACTCCCAGCTCTGAATTAGAGATGGGGCTATGATATGTGGAAATGATTTCTTAAACGCTACCAATCTCTGTTTTCCTTCCTTTCTTCCCTTCTCCCAGCCTCCCCCCTTCTGGGCTGGTGAATCCGCCCTGCTGTGTGCGCTTAATGAAAGATAAGAAGGGTCCTCCACCACTGACACTGAGCCACGGACCCTCAGAGGACCACGCTAATCTGCTTGGCTCCTAATGGGGACCACTTTGTGTCTGCAGAGGATCATTTCATATCAAACAAATTGTGTCCTGTGAAACCCATTACATTTTGGGCCCTTTGGAGATGCTTCGCCCTTAGCTGACATGTAGAGGACATCTCCAGCCCCACTTTTGATGCTGTAAATATTTCTTACATTGTGCAGTGAAGAGGAGCTTAGTGCATCTTTAAAACCTGTCCTCTCTTTCATTAAAGAGAGACAGAGCTAGTAGGGGTTTCAAAGACAAACAAGCAAGCAAGTGGAAGGAAAACGAGAGAGGCATGGCTCCAGGAAATGGAAAAGAGAGCAATAACAGAGGGTGTGTTGAAGGGTTAATGAACTCCTTAAATTCAGTAGTTGTTTTACTAGTTGTCCTGCAACATGCCACTGGGAATTCATAAATTGTGATATGAGTTATTATTACATGTGTGGATTGCCCTGTCAATATGTTATGACAGACCATTAGAGCTCACAAACTCTTGCTTCAATATAGTGTAAGTTTGTTTTAGATGGAAGAAGTGCAGTTAAAGGTGATATAAAATAGGCAGCATGGGGGGTGTGCAAACACCATCACAGACAACATGCTCCTAATACATCTCCACTCACCCAGCAAAGCACAAGTGCCACAGTAAGCAGCAGCAGCTGTGACACGTGTATAGTAAATTTCTATTTGTATTGACAATAGTGTAATCTGCTGGGACAGTGTCAGCCCTAGTGCAGGTCATCACTCTTAATGTTTATGTTATGTGTCTGCTCTATGCATGCATGTGTGAGTGTGTGAGTGTGTGTGCAATGTTCAGTGTGGGTTTTATTTGTGTGCGTACTTCTGTGTAGATGCGTATGCCATCAGTTCTGCAAGGGAGAAAATGGGGAGGGGGAGTAGAAAATGATCCGGGGGCCGATACATATGAAACAGGAGGGCTCATACATAAACATAGCTCCAAGGCCCCGGGGCCAGGCAATCTACGAGGCAAATTGCTCACCAGTCAGCCATGGAGGCCGCTCTGTTTACTATGCATGAGGTCTTGTGACATGCTTTAAAGCCACCCCTAAAACAGGATGACTGGACCAGTGCCGAACACAAGTTGCCTTTTTCCTTTGCTATGGTGTTCTCCCTGCAAACATGTAGTGGGTGGAGAGGGATCATCGCTTCACTCTATGGAGCTGCTGTGTGCTTTATACTAAATGCCACATGAAAGGCTCACTCCAGGTCTGGTGCACCTTTCTGTCAGTGTGTTTACATGGCTTCTGCGTGGTGTAAACAGATGTTTTAATGCTAAAATATAACTTAGGCTGCTACTGGGTGACATGATCTGACAAGTCTTTGTAGTTGTGTTTGTGTTGTAATTCAGTTAGAAAATGCACACACTATGTAGTCACTGCTAAGTGAGAAATAAAATCACTTTTCAGTTGGCATTGTAACAATAATGTATAATAATAAAGGTAATGTTTGATTCTAAATCACACCTTTCAACTTTGTGTGAGCAGTATCTGGACTGAACCTCTGCAAACACATCAAAGACAAACTTGTTGAGGCTCTACTTAAATAGCCTTTCATTACAAGTGAACATAATTGAATCCACATAAACGGTACACAGTAACATGGCTGAATGGGAGGTGATGTTAACATGTAAACAAGCCTGGCGGTACCACAGATGCTCCAGCCTGCATTTACCAAGCCACTATTCCAGGGGGAGCCCTCCTCAATTCAATCCCAATCTGTTCAAGTCCCAGGGTCCGAGTTCAAGTTTAAAGTCAGGCGGCTCGGCGTGAGCAGAGAAATGCCCACCCACGAGTCACTTCGTGGACCCCACTTTTCACAAGTATAGATGAAATTGGGACAAATCTATTCAAATGCCCTTTTAGAAGAATGTCTTTTTCCTTAAGAGAGTATGTGTGTGTGTGTGGATGGGTGGGGGGCTACTGTCAAACACCTTGCCCCTCTCTCTCTCTTGCTGTCTATCTGTCTCTCCCCCTCTCCTCGCTTTCAGGCTATAATTATGCTAATAGTATGTATATAGCTGTGGCCCCGGAGGCTTGGGGCGTATTGAAGGCTCCCAGGTCTTTCTCTCCTGTAACAGTATTTGGGTGCTATTGAAAAGCGGCCAGCGGGTGCGAGGGGGGGCAGGATAGAGAGATAGCACAGGGTGGCAAATGGGACATGACCACCGTGCTCTCTGTCATGACGCCGCCCATTGTCTGACCAAAGAAAAGGGCCTCCGTCGACAGTGGGACAATAATAAAGGAGCAAGAATGGACTGTGCATATTAAACAACACAACAGAGAGCGCGCTGATCAACCTCCGTGGGTACGAGGTGGGGACAAGGAGGAAGAAATGGGAAGGCCTGTGTAGGGGATGAGAGATAAAAAAAAAATAGTCAGTGTAGATAGAAAAATAAAGAAACTATAAAAAGAACGGCAAACTAACTATTAATATAACTGAACATATTCACTAACTCCATAAAACAATGGTGATAAGACAATCCAAAATACAATAAATTTAATCTTAAGTAGATATGTATATTCTTAACCTGACACCCTTGCCTTGTCATTGTATTACAAAGTTTTATTTGCACAGTCATTGTGAGTGAGACTATCTACAGCAAAACCTGATTCCAAACATCTGGCACATAAATGCTGTGTTCTCTTTACTATCTCTCTCTCCTCTTCGGTGTCTGTCTGAGAGGAGAGAGGTGTCACCAGAGGCGTGGGTGTGGGAGGCTCTACCATGGTTCACGGCTATCGCATGAGCCTCGCTGACCATGTAGCGTAGCTACCATCTGTCTGTGTGTGACCGAGCACTGTGCTGTCACTCACTTGCTCATTCCTTTTGCTCTGCACATCTTTATGCGTCTATCTTTTCCCTCTACTATTTAGTTCCTACTTGTACTTCCTGTTTGCTTTCTACATTAAGATGTTCTAAGAAGGAGCAGGCTTCTTTGAAGAAAAACGCCTAGAAATGAAATGAATTAAAATGTAAATAATTATATATACAGTACATAATATGTATATCAGGCTGTATAAATGTATGATTCAGGTTTCATCTAATCTTGACAGTGCTGCTGACTAGCTCTCTTTTTGACAATCATCAGTTGATGATGGCATACAAAGTGCTATGAAATATGATAAAAGAGAAGTGTAAGAGTGGAGAGGGCAGCAACAGCTCCTACAGACCAGTGTGTGGCAGTGTGCCACACACCTCAGAGTGCCACGTACAGTGTGCACAAGCAGTGAGTCAGTAGCATGTATTGTATTTTGGATATTCATGTGTTTACAAGAAGAGTCTTGCAAAACCTATTGTATACTCATGTCTAATGTCCAAACGTGCACTACCTTTTGTGCACTGATCAGTAGCCAACTAAGTATAATATTGCCATTAAGGAATTCTGTAGATTAATAGTCTTAAATACCTGGAAATGTTCTAAGATGTAGTGTCTTTAGCTTGTAATTTCCTCTCTGGGTCTTAAGCACTAAACCCGCTGTGTTGTTCTTGGCATTCCTCTGCCGGACCAGAGAACATCGTACGGACACTGATACCTTCCTCTGGGATCCATTCTCCTCTCCATTTGATGGAAACCAAGAAAGGCCTTCGGCCAGACAGGTCCCATTATGTCTCAATGACAGAGCCTGTGGCTGAAAAACGCTCTGTTCTTTCCTTAGCGCACCTTTGGGTTCCAACAAGAAATGACATATGCCCAGTTAAACAAATAGGGAGGGGATTTACCTGCCAAATTCAGGTCAAGCTGATTCTTAATTTATCCAAACATAGTCTCAGTTCAAAGTATTTTTACAGTTGTTATGTGTGTGTTAAGCAACCGTACAAATAAATACTGATACTCATACATATTTTCTTAACATGACTATCATCATGACAATAGGTGCAGGCGTTAATGATTGCAGCGTCCAGGGCCCTGGCTGCTCCCTGTCACATTCCCACCTCATGACCTCATGCCTGGATGTATGCATTAAACAGATGTGGCTGCTATGAGGGGCCTGAAACAGGATAGGACAGCCTATAGCCTCTCGCCCGCTCCTCTTTGGCCTTGAAGCCAGGGGCCTCAGGTCCAGAGGACAGCAGAAACTGGAGAGACATGTGTGTGAGGGTGTGTGTGGCCCTGTACCCCTGTAGGTGGACATATATCCATTTACACTGTTACTAGCAGAGATCTGGCTCCCTTATAGTGACAAAATATAATCCATGTCATGTAAATTTTGTTTTGCGTTTGGTTAGATACAAAATATCTATGCAAGTGCTACTTGGTCCTATGCCTTTTTATTGTTTACATATAGAGCACAAATGTAAATGTTAGAATTATTCTTGGACCCATATTGCTAATTTGATAATGTGTTTTTATTTGTTATATGTGGGTTTAATCTAGAGGATTAACTGAATAAAAGCAAAACATCAGTGTAAAAGAGGAAAATGTGTGAAAGACAGTGAGAAAAGGGGACTAGTGCATCTCCCCAAAAGAAATTATGTTAAATGACAAAGCATTAAAGCCACAAAATGAAAGGTCAGCAACAGTTTCCATGGAACAGTGATGAATCTACTTCATGATAGCTTCTCCCCAGGAGCGCAGACCAACGATGGAGCTTCACTCTAGTGTCTGCACCGGGCTTTACCGACATTGTCCTTTGTGCCTCTTTTAATAGACACATTGTTCCACTGAGTCAAATAAAACACATTAAACGTAATCAGCATACAAGATGGATAATGTTTCACATTGTGTAGAGCAGCCACACACTGCGCTCTGCTGCAGCAGGTTCTGTTAGCAAGCACCGCCGCCATTAGTGAGACTGTCACCGACCCAGGCGGTACACTCTAACTAGCCCACAGCCTCAGAACCATCTATTCTGAAAATGTCACATTCTTATTCATTTTTTTAAAAAACCTGACACAGAAATCTAATGATGAACCAGGCCCATTATTTTTGTACGCAAGCAAGAAAAGATAGATCCCCAAACGTTGTAGCTTCACAGAACCAACATTATCCCTCTGTGTCAGAGGTGGGTAATATCTTGGCGGTGTGGGAGTCCAGAGGTGCATACGGAATGATGTCATTAATCCTCTGGGGCAATCTCTCGCACTCTGCCTCTACCACGCTTTACAGCTAGCAATGTGAAAACAGAGACACATTTGCATGCTGCATATGTTGCCAGGTGGCTCTGTGGGCTGCGGGTACAAATTAGATTTCCTGACAACAAGGTGTAGAGAGGAGAATAGTGGAAGTGAGCAGGTTTCATACCTCCAGCCTTTTGTTTTTTCTGTGAGTTAACATGATCTTTCTGTTGCAAATACCCTATCTCTATATCTATTAAAAATGACCTCTGCTCTGTTTTAGTTGTCTACATGGAAACATTCATAAGGTCATGATAAGAGGAAAGGTACAAAGAGCTGAATTTTAAAAGTCTGATTTGTTTTGCCTTTAAAATTTGTATTTTGTCTTTGCACAAAATGCATTTTTCTGAAGAGAAAACACACAGGTCTCTTTTGTGCTTAAATGGTGACCTATTGATCTGATGTAAACACAGCTATCTGAAATGAGAGGCCACACTCGCAGACGGTCCAAGGCCTTTACCTTGACATAGAAGGGGAAAAAATATTTTTTCAGACTGGACAAAAAAGTTGCAAGGTGAAGGTATGTCTGGCCTTCCCTTTTGCACCAAGAGATTATGACTTATGTCTATTTGTCTGAACCCGGAACAAGCTTCTTCCTTAAAACAGCTTAAAGATTACATTAACATTCCTAGTATTTCTCAAAGCCCTTGTGCCAAGGCCTTGATTTCACTGGAGACATTGCAAAATGGGTTCAAAGCAGAAACTGTGACCACTTGACTCTCAGCATGTTTGTGTGCTTGGTTTTACCCTGACCACAATCCAAAAGCTTCAGCTAAATATATTGTCACCTCTTGCCTCATTTCCCCCAAATCTAACATTGCACCATCATTGATCCACCTCTTCAATTAACGTCTAGGTTTGTCCTCAATCAATTTCTATCTCAGCCTCTCTTCCCTCTCTTTCTATCTGTCTGTCTCTCTCCCCACACAGCCTTTATTCATTTTCCACATTAGCCCTTGTTTTCCCTGTAGTGCCCTCCCTCAGATGCTCATACCTCACACCCTAAGGTCCTGGGGGGTCACTCCCTCCAAGGTGATTCACAAACAACAGCTTCTCGAGAAATCAATACTTTATCAACAAGCCACGAGGGGCTTTTGCACTTATCCTATATGATCTTTGTGGTAAAGGCCTGCGAGCATCCATCTCCTCCTCTGGTCTGCTCCCTAAGCTCTGTTGCTAAGACAATCAGAAGAAAGGAGAAAAGGGATGGAGAAGGAGGGGGGCAACGGAGGCAGGCAAAAAAGAGGGGATTGTGCGGGGTCTAGAAGCTCACTGTTAGAGGAGGGATTTGCTGCTCTGCTGCTTTTAGCTTGATCTGCATCTGATTAAGGAGAGAGGGCAGCGTTGTCCTTCACCCCCATGCTCCCCTGTCCCACCATTATGTACCCTGGCACTGAGATCCATCATCCACTACCATAGGCCTGGCTGCCACAGCCTGGGGACTTATTAGACTGGCCCTGCTCTATTCATACAGCCCCACTCTGCATACCATGAGGGTAAAAAGCCTCGGCTACCAGCATACTGTATATTTACCATGCATGACAATGACGCCAGAGTGCAAGAATATACAAATGTGTTTGTCTTAAAACTGTCAAGTACATTCGGCAAAGCCTTGTGTTGTTGACTGCATTCTTTAAATTCAAATAAATGTGAAATGTTGTGAAAGAATTGTGAAGCCTTGCTGGTTTATGCTTTGTAGATTAAATTACAATTTTGTTTACTCATTTTAAAAGTAGCCAACATGCTTGTCAGGTGAGCCACTTTCACACATTCAGTCTGGACGTAATCAAGGTTATTTCACCCACACTCTAGCTGCTTCTCTTTGTTTGCATCTGCAAAACAGCCACATTGTAAATGTTCATATATCGCATGAATAGTGCGGGAGGCTTTATTGAGTCTTGAAAAACTTTTACTCAAAAAGCACTGAGTTTGCAAGTGTGCTTTAAGATTAATATACATTCAGTAAAAACATTAGAGAGAGTTAGAGTTAAACGTAGGGTATTTTCATGTAAAACAGTTCAATCACCTGAAGCTAAGCCAAAAAGGTCACTATGATGTTGTCGGGTGGTGAGGGTGTGGTTGGCAACATGACAAAAGAATATTTTGTGATACAACAGTGAGCTTTAACAATAAGACTTCATTTGTTTTGCACATCTCTGCTCTGTGCATGTGATGGAGGCCTTTGGCAGAGAGAGCCGCAATGAGACCCCCTACCAGGGTCCACAACTGAGCATCAATGACAAAACCAAAATTACAC
Organism: Rhyacichthys aspro; assembly: GCA_036850595.1. Taxonomy (NCBI): domain Eukaryota; kingdom Metazoa; phylum Chordata; class Actinopteri; order Gobiiformes; family Rhyacichthyidae; genus Rhyacichthys; species Rhyacichthys aspro. The sequence continues at coordinate 14,205,440 of CM072148.1, read as the reverse complement.
TGATTAAAACCAGACAATTAGTCACAGGCCTATTAAGTCAAATTACCAATAGAAAGGCTCCTGTCCAATTACAGTGACAAATGACAAAGAAGACTAATAGATAAATGCAGAATTTTCATATCAAGCGTTTGACTGCAATGTTTGAAATACTCAAACATGTAAATCACACAGAAGTCATCAGTGCTGCTCAGTTGCTCTGTATAATCCAACATGGTGTTTTAAAGAAATTTTAATAGTTTTGGCCTCAAAGTGAAAAAGAAATACAAAAGAGGCGGTCACTCTCAAATCAATTTAACGCCACTGCTCAACACTTTTTGCAATCATCAAAATGACGATAAATTGGGGTATGATTCGACTGTAAATCACAAGGTTGGGAGGGAGGTGGGTGGGGGGTGATTGTCTGTGTTTTCTGCACCGTCTTGCTCCCAATGGGTCTTGTCCAATAAGACTGCATCAAACCCATCAGACAGAGAATAAAAAGTGGAGGAGCTTGCCATGTGCAAACATCAATCCTAAATTTCCAGCCTCAATACCATCATGACCTTGGTTTGGAATGACATCTATTTGCTGGCTGGCTGCACACATCTCTTTGCAAATTGTATGGGCCAGGCTAATTTGTTTTTATGCACGTTTAGTCAAGAATGTGATGCCACGTTAGCTTTTGGGAGCACTGCCAATATGGTGAAGGCTTTCGGAGTGACAGACAGAAAAAGGGTGATTGAAGATGATTGTTTTGCTGCTTGTGTTGATATATGAAAAGACAGTCCCTGTAAACACATCGCCGAATGGGTTCACAGCAGCTCGAAGCTCTTCTGGGACCACCTAAAGCTGAATATCATCATCCATACATGGAAATAAACAACGACCTTTAAAGCCCCAAACTCAGAGTGAAGGCAGGTGCTAGATAGTGTTTAAACTAATTTTAAATAATGGACCGCTTCTCAATGCCAAAAACGTCTCACAAAACCATTTCAACATCATTCTGCAAAGGAAGGAGATATAGTCAAACAAAACGCGAAGAAGAAACTTGTCATGCTTGTAGGTAGGCTGCAAAACAATCCCTGTGCCCTCACTAAACTGAAATGTAAACATGCAGAAAAAATATTTGCCTTCCTCATAGCTGTAATGACCTCTCAGCTCCATGCAGTCAACCTCAAGCTGTTGTTTCATTACCTCTTCAGCATGAAGCACATAATTGAGTCGGAGGTTGTGCTTCATTCATACAAGCTACCTAATTATCTGTATTCAACACCTTTCACTCAAAGGAAAACATGAAAAAGCCCATAACAGGGAAGTACAGTGAGACCAAGTTCAAGCCCAGATGAGTAGTGTATACAGTGCACACATATGGAATCTATAGCCCCCTCACCATTCTCCTCATGTCCTCTTATGACCGGTACCCATTTCGCCTGCTGGTCTTCATATTACGTGACAAAAATAACCTCTGTGGCTGTCACATATACAGTGCATTCTCCATACGGCTGTAGATATACATTCAAGGAAATACCACTGACATCAAGATGTTTTCTTTGGTACATATCCTACACGTGCACGCACAGACTGACAAGTGAAAGGGCCGTAAACAGATAAGAATCAAGCCCAGAAACACATGAATACATATATGTAGAGATACAGTAGTATGGACACAACCTGAGGCCTTACTGAACTCTGAAGTCAGTGTCAATGTGGCTGCAAAGGTTACATTCCACAGACATAGTTCACATATGTTTAATGATATATATGTCCGGAGTATGTTGACTGCTCAACCTGCTTTACACTTTAGTTACAGGTCAGATGGAAAAGAACTGGACAAGGGCAACAAGTTCATTCACCACCAAGTACAATTTGATATTTTGATAACAGCTGAATCTCAGGGCACTGCAACTGGGATCAAACAGAACCAGAAAGCACTTTTACGGCGTTCCATTTTTACACCAACATTTTAATTTTACAACTCGGTCTTTTATGAAATGCATTTATTGGGCGACCATTGAGTAGTGTACTTGAATGAGTCCCAACTTGTATCCTTTTGTCCTTGTGTATGACAATTTAACATGCTCTCAGGTCCACAGATAATAGATGTCCTTTCATGCACGGAAGGCCTGATAGCCGCACACTGCCCTCATACCCTTTAGTGGCTCAAGGCTACCGCTCGCCCACATCAAGAGAAACGTTCAGCCAACATTTGATTGAAACTGGAATGAAGAGATACAAGAGCATATGATATGGCTCCAGGGATGAAGTGCAGTTTGGACACAATCTCACAGACCCAGTGATATCAGAAATATCAGGTATGCGTGTATCGCCAAAGGTGATTCCATAGGATTAGAAACCAACATTATCTCTTGGCTGCTTGAGTGTGAAAATATGTGAAAATGGACCACATTGGGTCTTTAAGTGTATGGTGGTCAAAGCATCCCAAACCAACACAGTACAAATACAATTCTGTAAATATTTATCATGTAATTTGATTTATTTAATTAACACAATTGAAAAAGAGAAAATAAACTGTACATATTTTTTCTGATCAGACCCAGAAGGTGTAAGGCGAATGTTTATGTTAGTCTTGAAGTTGCTGAGGGGCATTGAAATATGGTAGTCATCATGTTCAATTGCCTCATGGGCCTAGGTCATGTCCGAGTGAACTGTTTTTAAGATAAAACTGAGACTTTTAGGGGCTTTTAGGGAGTAAAGACCAAGACTAGAATGTGATGACGTGGGTTTACTGTTACTAATGGGCAAAATCCTATAACAACTTAATAAGTAAACTGTTGAAAGTTTACCTCATTTTACCTCATGTTCTATTGAATTACTAATTATAATACTTTTTTTCTTATTTTTCTAATTTTTTCCTTATTCAACCGATTATGAGCAGCAAAATGTTATTCTAATACAAATATTTGCTATTAAAACAGGATTAGAATTTACTTGAATAATAAGGGCCCGAGCACAAATGGCCACAAGTGTGGGCTTGGCAAACTTCCAAAAAAGGGAAAACTGATTTAACTTCAGGTCTGATCACAATTCATGAGTGTGATGATAGTCATGAGCTAAACACGATGTGAAGGTGAACAGATGCAAAATGAACATGCAAACCATACATGATGCACAGGAAATCAGTGATCCATGTCCTTCTGGCCCTTTATCACTGCTTGCAGTTTTAATTTGAGTCAGTGTCAGTGTTATTATATTGGCATTGACATCTGATCCATTCACACTTAAATAAGACTTGTTTTATTAATTAACACATGTTGTTTTTCTGTTCAACCAGACTGTAAGGGCATAAACATTGCTCACATTTATAATCCTTTTTTTTAATGCTGTGCAGTCCATCTTTCCACCATCTCTATTTCCACAATTCAACCAGAATACACATGCGCGCACACACTCACACACACACACACACACACACACACACACACACACAAGTAGGTCAAGGCAGCCAGGGGTAATGGGAAAAGCCCGAGGCATATCTGCCAGGCAAATGATCTTATGAAATGATTAAAGAACACTTTCTCTCACTGAGGGTGTGGATGAAACAGGACTAGTGCTGCATCGGCTGCTTCACGGAGATGTTCCTGGTCATTTGTGTTTGTGTGTTTGCAGGCAGGGCTATTCCCGGCTCTGACCTTTGTCTCTGAATATTGAGTAAAGAGGTAAAGAGTTTGGCGGTGTAGTGAAACCATATGCTCTGCAGTTAAGATTCAGACCAAACAGTTTGATCTAAGGGTGTCTAGATGTGCCCAAAATGACTCATTGGATCTTCAGGACACTTCTACATCTTTATCTAGTGTGACCCTGATTTATGTGACTTCTCTCTTACGTCTTAGTAAATTGACATAAAATTACTCGAAACAAAACTCCACTAGGGCCACATACCTGCAGAGCTACTGTATCTTTACTCATTTAATCATGACTGGGAGAATTGGAACCAAAGAAGACATGAATAATTTGGTATCCAGTTTTGGTAGGGTTATCCACACAGACATCCATAAAAATCTGTGTTATAAATCGAGGTCTGTGACAAAAGTGCTGTAATCGAATCCTTACAACATAGTATGATTAAAACAAAACTCTTTCAACATATGTGTGAATGTAACCTTGACCTAACATGTATTATTCTGTGGAGGAAAGTTCTTTTCAAAATCAATTAAAAAGTGCTTCACGCAGTAACACGTGCTCCTCACATGGTCATCTTTTAGAGGCTGACCATGATGGACATTATTTTCTTTATTTGACAAAACCATGAACAGTTTCATCTCAGCTGCATGTCTGTTATCTGCAAAAGAAGCCGGCTCAATTGCAAAGTGCTGACAGATATGCAAACAAGCCAAATATGTGTTAATGACTGCTAGCTTCGTGTGCGAATAGCAAGGTGTTGATTGGTGCTGCGGCAAGCTGTAGCCCAGGCGAGGCTGACCTAATGCTGCTGAGTGCTAACACACACCCTCAGCCAACAATAACTAACTCCTGTCTGCAGCAACAGTTCTCATACTCACTTGTGTTTTGGCCCTGACAGAGGTAAAGCTGTCTTATAGCACAGCTACAGTTTGCCCTCTGGCCACGTGGGAAATGAAAAGGGGGGTAAATGGGTGGCTTTTGGACACTGCTGAAGTGACCCACATGTTTTCTCTCGTCATCATACCATCCTTGCGCTTGTCCTGTTTTATTTTTGTTATATTTCCCTACTGGCCAAATCTTCTTTGCTGCAGCTCTGCCATAATGCTCTAACACCAATGCCTCTTGCCATTACAGTGACAGCAGACAGATGTTTGGTGCCTCTTGAACAAGCAAGAATAGCAGGACAGTGAAATGGAGTGAAAACATGCAAAATTTGAATATAGCGCATGTACAGCAAAGGGACAGCTGCATCAGACTGTAGATCATTTTTAGATTTATGCAAAGCAGTTCAGACTCAGCACTCACTTTTCAGGTGCTCACATCATAGAGAAGCCATGTAGACACTGGTGTCACAGGAGCACACTTGCAAACAGATATAATCAGTTCTCAAGAGACACATCCTGCTGCTGCCACATTCATTACAGCTGGACTTATACAAACATCAAACAATCACCGAGCCTCGTCCACTGCACTAACCACACATCCTGTCCTCATATCAGCACTCACACATTTAGCTCTCACACACACTTATAGATGTAATTGCACATGCTGTCAACACTCATGGTCGTCACATCAACAGATCTCTCATATCAAAGGAATTGTCCTTTTGACCCTTTGTGGCACATAGAGCAGAATAATCACATAATCTTCTGACTAAGAAGCCATATACATATCCAAATGAGTGGCTGGGCATACTGTCATTCCATCAGTGGGGATTTGCATGTCTGTGATGTGTTTAATACTATCTCCATACTAATACAGAATGAGGCAGAGGAGTTGATTTATCATCGTACTCTCGCTAAAGGCTGTGTCTGGTTTATTCGAATGAAGGCTGCACATATAGGTGTTTATGCAGGGGTCTGTGTGGGTGATAGCGCGTGTGGCTATGTCTGGGGATTCACCCGTCTGATGCATGTCGTCTAGACAACATTTGTGCCCTGCGTCCGAAAAGGCCTGATTGTCTTATGCAAATGAAGCCACGCTAGCCGTGACATGTCGTCCAGCATGTGGGTCATGTGATGTGAGGGAGCGCGGCAAGGCACTGACAGTTGATAGCCTGCTTTTTTTATTTATTAGCATGGCCATTGTTCACCATCACCTCTTCAGTGAAGACACTGGATGGTATTCAGGTCACGTAAAATAATACAATGTGTGATTTGTCACAACCTTTATGCTGGTAATATGAGCCTAACATACAAAACCATTTTCTAATTAGCTAAAAGAGGAATGGAGCATGTGATAAAGATTGGTTTCCTTCATCAGGTTGGTCAGTCTGAAATGTAATTTGGCTTTTAGTGCATATCAGTTGTGTATGTTTGAGACTGAAAAAAATAATTTAAAAAAACCCTATTGCTATATTGAATAGAATTTTATCTTTTTCAGTAGCTCAAAGGAACATTGGATAAGCTCAAATAATAATATTTGAGCGACCACAAAACTGAAATATTTCTCCAAACTTAAGATACAACAGTATTTGACTTTCATTTCAGTGAACCGCACCATTAACATTTGTTGTTTTCAATCATTTAATTGATCCCAGCAAGTCCTGGCTGTGTCAAGTCTGGACTAGCAGTTTATAATGATACTCAGAGCTGTAGCCCATCATGCTCTCTTGGCCCTTTTCCACAGATGTGGCAGCCATTTTCTTGTAGCTCCCAGTCAAAATGCCCTCTTTAATTATCAAAAGCCAGAAAAGGGCTGTGGCAAAGCAGAAAACACTGTCAGGGTGGGGATGCGGAGGGTCTCTGGGCGGGAGGGGAGCACTGTGGACTTGACAACCCAGGGCATGAATCGTGTAAATGGATTTCAAAACAGATGACCTGCATGCTGATCTCATGATCTGTGCCTTCCAGTCCTTCCTCGATGCTTGCATTTTACTTCTCATCTCCCTCTCATCATTCAGCCTGTTTTTCTCTCTTTTTTCATTTACACACATCACGCCCCCCTACTCCCAACCCTCACATGACATAGCCCAGGGTATTATCATAGGATATGTCCAAAGGTCCACACTGACCTTTCACCCCAGTCTCTGGGATAGAAAGGGGCCCCGCTCTCTGCCAGAGCACAAAGAGTGGCGGGGCCAGCGGCAGTATTGTTGGAGAGGGCTGCTGACTGACAGCTCATTTTTCACCCATTGTTTTTTTTTAAACAGCAATTTTGTCTTGCAAAGTAACGCCTTGGCAACCACAAAAAGTATCGCTCCAATGTGCTCCTTTACATAGAGCACGAGCAAAAATATGTGCAACATTATTTATTGATTGTGCAAATGACAGTAGTGAAGGATAGATAGCAACTTCATCTCCGTTAAGTGAGTAAAGTCTTTGCTAGGGTCCACTGTTGCTTTGTAATTACAATACTTAAGTGTGGGCATGAGCAAGTAATGCGTGTGGGGCAAGAAGCCATTTCTAGACAAAGAAAGGGGAGGTGTGGTCTAGCTCCATGCAATATTGATTATTTAGAATTAAGTGACTTTTAATAAAAGGCCTCACAATAGTGCACATTACAACTAGCTTATAGCAGCAAAATAATGCAAACCAAGCTGGCTTAAAATATCAGAACAGACCAACACTCATTATAATACAACACAAACTGCACATAAACGGGTGACCACAAGCAGCTGCATGTAGGTGATTTCAGTGGTGCTGTTATAGTGCAGGTTTACTATGACTCATATTTTCCTTACCTCATTTCTAACTGTAATTATTAGCAGAAAAGATGTGCTACCACTTTCAAATATCTGAATAAAGATAAAAGGGTTTGAAATGCCTCTAACCTTTGTGAACTTCCACATAACCAAAATAGAACATAGCCACACGTCAACATGTTTTTGATGCATTTGTTTACTTGTGTGTTTACAGCTACTGACACACACACACCACTGATGAGATGCTCTGGTCTCGGTAGCTGTGGCTCTCTATCCTTGCTTGGTATCTGGCACTGTATCAAAGCAGGGCGACGAGACGCGCTCCAAGTTTTAAATTGAATTTCATGGTGGATTAGTAGCCCTCCTCTGAAATGCATGTGAGCCTCTCCCTAATGACGCGCTCACACTCTTCACACACACTCAAGAGAAATCCAGTGTGTGTCCCGATGTGCTTCCTTATCAGTTAGTGCAAGCAAGTAACTGGAAGTAACATGTTACATTATAGCCTGGGCAATATCTATTATTTCAAATTAAGTATGTTGTGAAATATTTTAATACCATAATTAGAGAGTTCAGAAACAATCTTGACCGTATCCCAAAGGCACCATTGTTGTTGTATAACAGAGAGAACTGGGACAGTTGTGGGCTCACTAAAATGATTATTTGGTCTACAAAAAGATGCTTTTATAATAACATACATATAGCAATAAGAGCATCATGTTTACATTAGAAAGCTAGAGAATGGTTAATATAAGATGGAGTAGGATTTGTTATCAATGACAAATTTATCTACCTAAATCAAACATATGATTTTTTTTTTTTTTTTTTTTTTTACAAACCGAACAATAAATCAGTGTCAAATCAATGCCATTTTCAAAGTTCAGTCTTGTCAAACACATGGACTGTTGCTCATCCGTTTCCTCGTCTCTTCCTTCCCTCTGGCCCCGGTCAGGTCCAATGGGGTCTCGGCAGCCTTGGGTCTATCTGTCCTTTGCCATGCATCCTTTTTTGCACTGACCCATGCTTGAGGAGCAGGGACTGGGGCCTGGGGGCTGAGGTGGTAAAGGAGGGACAGTCTGTGTGTGTGTGTGTGTGTGTGGTGAGGCAGTGGGTGAGCAGAGGGCAACAGGGTGGGGGTTGAATGTGCACTGTGTGAGCCTCTCCTTTCCTTCCATCCAGCTCTGCTCCCCTCCTCGTGATCCTGGCCTGAATGACATGGATGAATAACAGGGATGTGCAGCAGTACAGACTGCCCTGCTGCTGACCCTGCCGGCTTTGACCAGGCCGCATGCCGTGTGTTCGTGTGGATGCGATCCTTTTAAAGCATGGGAGCATTTTTATACTAATCCATCTATCTGAATGATTGTCTTCTTTTGGAATATACAAATGTAGTGACGATCTCCAAATATGAGGGCGTGTACATATTTATGTGTTCATATTTGTTCATATTTGTGTGTGTGGCCAGTTGGGGAATATAAACATTGTGATCTTCTTGTCAAAGGCAAAGCCCTAGGGCTGTGGAATATCTCGGACACAGCTCACATTGGGAAGAAATCAGAAACAGGGAGAGAGAGAAGGAGCTTGTCTCCATATGCTGTATGGTTCAGGCGTATCACTGTAGTGCATATACACCCAGCAAATGAGGAGTTTTCATTTTGGATAATGATGAGTGCTACAAATGTAAAACAATAACCTGAATGCATTCACTTACCTCAGTACCTCAATACATGCTTTATATTAATATCCTCACAATGTATTTTGAAAATCTATTGACCTATACCATTGGCTTTTGAATAATTCATCACTTTGACGTGCACATTTCTTCTGAATATTGATTGTTATTCATGGTCAAGGAAATAAAATGGTCTATACTATACTGTGTATTGATTATTGATAATCTAAACTAGAAACCCATGTGAACAGAAGTTTGAACATTTCAGTTTAGATGAAGAGAACGTGTTTTGTTTTTTTTATTTGTTGATGTATAAAATCTTTATGATCTTTTTCACAAACATTTGAGTAAGCCTTACAATATCAGCACATGCCAGTTTAAGCCTAAAGCCTTGAGAGATGAGAGATGTTAAAAGTAATATTATGGCAAAAAAACTGACTGTGTTTTGATTGTGTACAGTGCCATGCTGTGAAATGTAATCATGTCATTTAAATAAAGCATTAAATACAAACGAGGTAAAATTATAATATTGATGTCATGTTTATAATATGCTAAAATAACAAACGTTGGACACCTTGCTGTGTGGTCTCTTGATTAATGACATAATAAAGACAGACATTTCCGACAACTGCGTGACACGTGCGGCAGTAACAATCCCATGCAAATTCATGGCAATCAATCTTGGCACAGTACTGGTTAAGTTTCAGAGGGAGGTGGAACAAAAAGCCAGCCATATTGGTGGTGTTGTGTGCCAAGTGGTAGTCATGGCCCCTGCCCAGCCCTCCTACTACAAGGCTGGCATTAAGTTGGCCTGCCCGCTGGGGAAAACAGGGAGCTGACACCAGGAACATATGCAGCAACACCTGATGGCTGTGCCACCACCACAGACCTGGCTGCCAGAGAGTAGCAACAGGGGCACCGCAAGATACACACACACACACACACACACAAACACGCTTACACATCAGTATGTATGTGAGGAAATGGCCCTCGGCTCCGTCATTTTCATTTCTGTTTTTAGCTCATTCATTTCGTTCGTAATGCGATTATTTATATCCATTAATTTTGGTAATATTTTGCACATTTTTATGTTTTTGTTAATCAACACTATTAGGCATTAGTAATTACTTCATAATACAGAATTTCTGGACACTGAATAATTATTTGTTAGTATGAAAATGCTTATGAAGACCAAATGAAGAGTAAACCCCCAGTCAAGTGTATTAAAGTGTGAATATTAGAGTGGAGCTTTATAAATTATTAACAAAGCATTTATTGGTGTTAAACAAATGCTTAAAAATGCATAGATATGTTAAAGGTAATTTATTGTTGCTTATAGAAAAAAGAAGATCCATGTAGGAATAAAATGCAGCCTTGGGAGTAAGTGTACAGGCGTTTCTTCTTTTTTTCTTCATGCTACAGACAATGGCCGAGCACCTGGTGATGTGTATAATTACAAACTGTTTCACAATTTACTGTTGCTTCCATTTTAGTAACTTCTTGTTATATTGGTCTGAATGTATGTCTTCAACAACTGGTGCCTATTATAATTTTTTTCTTGCTAAACTCTACACCACTGAATGCAATGATCATCCACTCATTCATATACACATGTACACTCACATCCCAACGTACAGTGCAAACCCACTGGGGATTAATTTCTCTATTCAGAAAGAGTGTTTGCCAGGCTTGGATGGTGCCAGTTGCCCGCGGTGCACCACACGCTGCCATGCTGTGCCAGCAAACAGCACTGATGCCCTCCATTTGCAGTGTCACATATATCAAATGCATGCTGCTATCACTTAGCCCTTACAGTCTTAACCCTCCCACACTGAGTAGCCATGTGTTGGTGTGTGTTTGCCAGCATCTGGTTTTATCCCCTGCTGCAAGGGACTTTTGATTGACGACAGTCCGATATAATGCCATGATTGATTGTGTGAAATCAGTGAATTTCAGGATTACGTGTGACCAGACACTCACCCCGCTCTGCTTCAACACAAACTGACATTTCTTGGGATTTTATTTCCAGTTGATTTTATAACGTTATTGCAATTTGCACAACCTGCGACACACATACAAACCCACACAGTCAATGTGCAAGTGGGAGGAAGAAAAGCTTGGGAGAGGAAGAAGTGTTGGGAACTTATTAGTGCCCAGGCCTGCTTTGTCTCCTCCCTCTCAAAAGGTTTTAGTGTTGTTCATGGTCACATCCTGAACTGGATGCGACCCTACAGGTGTCCCTGTTCTCTAAATGTGTTCTCCAGAGCCCCCTCTCTTCTCAAGCCACCCGTCTGTGACCCCTGACCCCACAGACCCCTAGAAGTATGGGTAATGGCAGGCTTGTCAATAAAGTCCAAGGTCTCTAATAGAGTAGCTTTGTTCCACAATGTCAGCTAGCAAATAGAAAAAAAGAAGGAAAAAATGTTCTTCTAACCCAGCGTCCTTATCTGAGTCTATTCAAATTAAAAATGGGTGCTTTTCATTATGAAGCCTGCAACCCTGTACCATTCCCCCCTCTCTTTCTCCTCCTCATCTTCCTCCATCCATGGCTTTCCTCGTCTTTAACTCCAAAGAGGTGCTTGTGCGCTGGGCTAAAAGGTCTTAATGTGTCTGCATTCATGGAGCCAGACCATAGAAGGCTGTTTTTAACCCTGTTTACGGCCTTGCATCCATTTGGCCAGGAGTCCTTCACTTGACGTCCCTCCCCCTCTCCATATCTCTCTCCATTTTGCAACCTCCTTCACTCTTTCTCTCTTCCACCCACATCCCAATCCTTTTGTGATAGGATATGAATGCACTTTGCTAGTTGATAATTACACTCTCCTTCTTTGCCCTCCTCTCTCTTTCTGACAGTGGGATCCACAGGCAGTCCTTATTCAGCCAGTAATTTGCCTGTCCTCCTCATTCATTGAGAAGGTACAAATTATCCCTCACACGGGCACTGGCTATTCTCCCTCTCAGCCAGTGTGATGAGGACTGCAAATAGCCAAGAATATGCACTTTGTGTCCACACTAAGTGTAATCTAAAAGAATAGATTTGTGTGTTATTCAGACAGTACAGATTTCTTGTTAATATAGAAAGCAAATGGAGAGATGTTATAATGAACTGCCTTAATTGTAGAAATCGGATTAGGCAACAGTGTTAAATTTGTTTTGATTCCATCAGATATAAAATGTTTAGCTTGAATGCAGTAATTACAGCAAATGCAATAGTCATCTATCTCGAGATAATTGAACGCAGTGATTCCTGCCACAGCAGCGTCCAAGCTTGGGCACATTTGAACATTTTGCTTCGTGTTGCCTTCTCATCAAAACCCATAGCTGAGGTCTCACCGCTGACCCATCTGTGTTTAAACACTGTCCAAAATAGACAGAGTGACAAACAGATAGTTAAGCAAATGAAAGGATTCTCCGACAAATTACTTACAGGACTCTGGCTTCTTGAGAGCGTATGTGTCTACAGCCATTTATGTTGCCTTTATGAGCGCACAGTTTCATCAGGATTTATGGTTGGATATGAATTGCGTACAGTATAACACCCTTCCAGGCTGGAGTGTTTTGAATCTTCAGACAGGGTGGGTTTACTTCAGCATATCTGTGTGAATTTAATTACAAGTGCTCAGCCTGGTTAAGAAGTATGACAGCACCACGGGCCATTTTGGTCATTTATTTATGTGCTGTGTTGGCTGAGTAGAGCAACCTCATTGGCTGAAAGCAGGGTTCATGCAGCCGGTGGCGATTACAGGGCAAATGTGACCACTGGACAGACAAACCAGTGGCCTAGGAAGTCAACAGGAAATGCTTTTTTTAAAGATGTGTTTTGTCAAGTAATTACAGAACAAGACAAAAACATAGTAGTTCCAAAAATGGGCAGTCATAATCCATTGATCGTAAAACAAGAGTACGACGCCTGATGGTCAGACAGGGACAATAGTGTACGGGCTCATCCATTGTTCCTTGACTCGATGAACTATGCAGCTCGTTAGATGAAGCTTCCCGAGATTAAAGAGATGGATATGAGCCGAGAAGTCAAGGCCCGGGGTTAGAACTTGAGGGTAAAAATCGACACTCTGCCACAGCAAAGATGATCCCACTCCTGAGCCCCTGACCCCACAGTGGGCTGCAGTCTTTGATTCCTCTTTTCTTTCTTTATCCCCACATCAAGAACACATATCGTTTCATCTCCTTGCATATTATCAGACTCCACCCCATCCTCTATTTCCATTAATGACCATGTGTTTTTTCTCCCTTTCTTCACTCCATTTTTTGTTTCCTTTTCTTCCTGTTAAGGCAGTGTAATTGATGGATTTCATTAAAGGCTATAGGTGTTGCATGTATATATGCCAAAAGCACATCACCATTGATATTCTCCCCCAGGCAAAGGAAGGGAGACAGCGAGAGGGAGAGGTGACCCTGCTGGCTGAGTGGCAGTGGCCGTCATGCATAGCATCTCTAAAATGGAGGGGGCTATGGGGGGGTGAATGTCACTTTCAAGTGTCTCCTCGGCACTCTCCCTTAATGAGAGATGGGTTCTGCTCCACAGACAGCCAAGGGGACCAAGAAAGGGCCCTGGCTGCCTCCTCCTCATTCCTCCCCTCCACCTCAGATCTCCAATCCTCGGAGGAGCTGACAGCTCCGAGATACGCAAGCGTGCGTCTCCTCCACCTGCACAACCTCATTTCCCCACCATAACAACAACACAGAGGATTCCTGTTTACCGACACACTTCCCTTCTCCGCCAAACACATATCCCTCATACTGTTACTTCATCATATAACCTCCTGTTTTATTTACATAGCATCAGCTCACATCTTCGCCAGCTGTCTCAATCTTTTCTTGAGTGAGGGACGAACACTAATGCTATTTAGCTAGCCTGGCTAGTGATTCATCCATTGCAGCTGAAGGGAAAGGTGAGAGGAGAGATCTCCCAGGACTCCTTGCAGCCCCCATCTGTCAGAGGCACCCGGCCCACTGATTTACATTTACCGCAAGGATTTATGGGATGCCCGCCACAAAACGAGTCGAAGCAGCAAGAATCATGGGGCGAGAGACAGAGCGGGGAAATTATTCAAAGCAGTGATTATTTTGGGACGACCATTACGCATGCACACCTGATCAGGGGGTGTCACCCGTGACTCCCCCCATCCACCATGATGGAGAGGGGCCTCATCCGTGCTGCGCTCTTATTTTACCTGGCTTGCATAAAGGAGAATTCTCTTAGGCACCAGGAGAGCCTACTAAGGCTAAATTAGGCCCCCGGACAGGCAGAGGAGAAGGGAGAGAAGAGCAGATGAGGCAGTTATGTATGCACAAGGGATTGAGATGAGGGATACTGGTCAAATTCACGATCAATCTTAAAGCCAGCACAACATAGCTATATATTCACAAATGTATATTTGCTGCTTTTTGTGTGGTTATTCCTGTATGATGTTATTTCACATTCTAGGCCACAGACACAAAGTCCAACAAATATTCAAATTCAAACAAAGGTGGTGCAAGGCTGAACAAAAAGAAAAAGCAAAAATAAAATGTGGATTTCTCTATGTTTAGATGTAGTTCACCTGCTGTCTGCATAATTCAGAAAATGTCAAGGCAATGACAAAGATGGCTTTCTTTTCAGACTTCCTCTTATGCTCTGCCACCTTCAGTGAAGATCCTCATTTACAGTCATTACTTTGAGACATTACAGCACTTTGCCGTGAGAAGCTGAGGTTAACCCAGCCAAGTCTGTTTCTTGTGCTGTGGTGTTTCAAGAGAGGTCAGCTACCCTCCCTTCACTTCCTCTCTCTGCTCCCTATCTCCTCACCAAGTTCATTACCAGTGGCCCCCAGGAACGACCTGATTTCAATTCAGACGCACTTTGTTCAATTGCCCTACATGTAAGAACTCGCCGGAATGGGGCCAGTTGATTATCCTCCACTACCACTATACTTATTTTATTTAATGCCCAAAACAGCAGATAATTTTAAAAATGTAGGCCAACTAATCAAGAGATTTTTTTATTCTTCCATTCACTGCTTTTCTTTTTTTTTTCTTGCATTGGGCATCATGCTGAGACAGTTACATGCCCACATTTAGACTGTGAGAGTGATGTTAAAGAGCAGCCAGGAATGGAATCAGAGATTAGCAGTTAGCAATTAGCTGACCTCAAGATGAAAGGCTTAAGGATAAGATCTTAGGGTCAATGTCACTGACCTCTGGCTTGAATTTTAACCTCAGGAAGATGAACTTAAAATTCTCACTGAATGACAAGTATCAGATCTATACTGTACTTACTTACACTGAAGTTAGCCATGTTTTATGTAGTAGCAGTAAGTGAGCCTGTCCTGTAAGTGAGATGGTCTTATACTGCAGACAACACGTTTTTATCTCAACCTTACCTTATGACCTTAAGATGTACAAATGTTCAAATTGGTTTGGGCTCTTTCATGAGTAGTGTGTTCGGTACATACTGGAAAAAGAACGAAGTCCTTACTGTTCAGGAAGAAGAACTGGAGAAGTTTATTATGGCTCCCTGGCCAGGCTGTGATCCTTACCTATGAGACACATTTACAGGCATTACTGAACTGGACAAAGTTCAGCAGAGAGCACAGCAATATTTCTGTTTTACTACACACTCTTTCCCCACTCATCCAGTGCCCAAATGCTATATAAGGGTCTTTATGGAGATGAAAAGCAGACTGGGAGTCACTATTTGAATACGATTCAAAGAGTCTCATTCGTTCAGTGATAGTCTTTTTCCTGGCAGTGAATGATCAACCCGCTAAAAATGGCCTGCTCTTTGTGGCAGCTGATCCTGGGATGATGTGTCAGTTTTGCAAAGCCCAAAGGAAAGTTGATTTGCCGCAGAATACAGAATCCTTGTTTTGTCAATTTGAAAATGGGACAGAAAGCTACTGACTAGTCCATTTGTTTCACACTAAGTCTTCTGAAAGAGAAGTATGAGCAAACCCTGCTGTGGGGCTTAAGAGAAGAAGAAAAGCAGCTTGGACAGAAGAGCTGAACTACGCGGGCTCTAGTGCAATAAGACATGTTCTATATTATTTACCCAAATGACACAGGTGAATTTCAACTTAAAAGTGACAATTTAATGTGAGGTAATGTTCTGCACAACTACGAAAGCAAGATATACACTGAAAAGGGCTATGCTCATATCAAAAAGAAAGAACAATAAAACTGTAAAGACTGTCATAATTAGCATGTCCCCTGGCACCAAGTGGCCTCGAATCATTGTCTTTGTCATGCATCACTACATGGATATGGTGACATACTGGAGGGGGATATATGGCATAACATATGTGGGAAATATTCAGAGTCTTTTGTGGGCAAACAGAGAAAGCACCTAATCTCTGGGATAGCTTAGCCTCAGATAGCTGGTCTGAAAGGCTGTTAAGCGAATCAGGACAAAGGGTCTCTTAATTTCCAATACGGCTTCATCGGTTGTCAACCCAATTAACATATCGCCAGGGATCATTCTGTGACAACTGTCAGTGCACAACCTCAAGACAAAACCACTATTGTGACTGAAGGAAACCCACATGCCCTGGTGAGATACTCGGCTGGGAAGTAGGTAAAGCCAAAAACTCGGGTGAAGGGTGCACAAAGGGCGCACATGAAGGTCTGTTTGTCTTATATCAGATGTTTTTGAACTGGAAATTAAAAGCCTCAGCCTTGGAAGTGGGCCATCCACATCTTGCTTCTTTGGATCCACAAATGACCATAGCTGGAAAAGAGGCTTGTGCATAATATATACATGTATAATGTATGTCGCTAGCCTGAAATGTTAAATGACAGGTAAGCTAGACTAATTAGGCCACCACAAAACAATTAATCCAAATAAAGCAAGTGATGTGCAAGTGCAGAATTGCTCAGGGTTTTGTAAAATGTGTTTCCATGGAACTACTGAACAGCTACTTTTTTACGTACAGTCCCAGTAGGAATGTGTGGTGCATAAAAATATTTGTACAATGTGCTCCAAATAGCCCAAATTTTGAGGTGCTTGTACCAGTGAGTGCCAAGTTGTTGTTTTGTAAATCTTTTTGTGTAAATCATATAATGAAAACAAGTATATTGATGTCTGAGTAATACCCATTTGTGTTGTCATTGTATCTGCATGCTTCTCCAAACTGAGGGTGTGCTGAAAATGAACTCCTGTGATGACTAAGGCCTCATTTGGACACAGTTTGGTTTGGGTGTAGCCCCTGAAGAGGCCTGTGAAACAGTGAAGTGCAACAAGTTGTGTTTTTATTTGAGGTGTCATGCTTGCAGCGGAGTTTTAAAAGCATGGATGTGTTGCAATCAATTAATATAAAGAAGACAGTAAATTCTCATGTGGAGGTGTGAGTATACTGTACCGTACTGGCCTGACCTGTATGGCTCCAGTGTAAATGGTCCTCATGTCAGTGGCACTCCACAGTTTGTGCCTGTGTGTTGGTGTCTATGAGCAAGAACAAATATAATATCATCATTAATCTCTGCAGCAGTATACACACAGAGAGGCCAAATTACCTGATGGTACATGTGGTGAGTCTACAGCAGCATTGAGGCTAAGCACTGGTGACAAAGACTAATGCCTGGAGGACTCTTCAAACGTCCATCCTCACCCGACATGAAGCGGACAAGTCCCGCAGCGGTTCTGACATAGGATGCCACTCTAAGCATATGTTACACAGAGACAAAGCATGTAGGAGAGACAAGGGGCATTATAGAGACGAGGAGGCAAAGGGATTAATGAAAGACATGATAAGAAAGATAAAATAGCAGGCAGACAGACAGACAGAGAGAAGCGGGAGTGAAAAGAATAAAAAGCATAGCGGTGGAGGGAGGGGAGTGATGCAGGAATGGACAGAGAGGCTTTGCAAGAAATGGGGTGAAAGAGCGGGGGGAGTTTGAAGAAAAACTGTTGGGACATGTGTGACATTAGGACACAGGGGCCCTGGCAGGAGATGTGTCACTGGTCCATATGACTTGGTGACTGGGTGAAGTAACGCGTTGTAACAGTGGTGGAATGGTCACTGTATGTCACTGCCCTTTCCATCAGACGCCTGTAATAACATGTCAAAACATTTAGAGGAGCCCTACAATGAAATGTTACTGATGACTAAATGTCCCGTGGCTGACATAAAGTGCTGTTTTGGTTAAAGATTTATTTTTGATGATAAATAATACAATTCAAGGAAAAGAAACGTGTGACATTCAAGCTCTTGTTAAAAAAGAGCGTGAGTTCTGTCTCTCTTTGATGGAGGCGTTCTGCGGCTGGGGGCTGATGAGACTGAGCAGAGTCCTTCGGCCATATAAACAAAACCCCTCAGAAGTTAAAATGCCAGGGTGCCCCCAACCCCCAAACAAGAAATCTAACTTGACATGAAACAGACACAGGTTCAAGCCTTGGCCTCCAGGCCCCGCTGCATTCTTCACCAGCCCATGGTTTCATCCTGACTGCTGCAACACTAATAAGTGACACAAATGTAAAAATCTTGTTCCAAGTCATTCTCAGTATTGATGAAGCAACTCTATGATTGTTTTTTTTGTTTTGTGTTAGTCATATTTGACACTTAACATTCTGACATTACATAATGAAACCTATTAGAGGCACATTAAAAAAAAAAAAAAAAAAAAAAGTAAAAGTAAATTTATGTTGCCTTGCTTTACACATGTCCAAACACAACATGAATGGTGGAAGTTGAATTTTTGTGTTTTTTGAGAGACTGCCATGAAAACTTCACAGCTTATAAAATCAGTGCTGTGCAGCAGTGTAGAAAAAGGCATTAAGAGCCTTTAAATATTTAAGAGGATTTTTCATACAAAACGAACAAATTACAATGTACTGTGATTAATGATGGAAATTGTAAGGATTTCATTCATACCAGTACTAAAACTGGTAGCAAGTTGGCACTGACACTTACCAATACACAACAAAGTTCAAATGTCTTTATCCAACACCAAGTTGAGCAGCTAATAACAGAGACTGACCAATGAATAAAGAAGTGAATCACATGTTGGCCTCGGGTCACGCTGACAGATAAACAAGTATTTGTGTTTTAAGATTAAATATACTGCATAAAAGAAGACATTTCAAACTTTAATAACATAAGAGGGCCCTCAGTGTGGGTCTTTGTGAGGATTAAGTCTTTGTTCTCTAAATAAGCACCGATCAATAGTGAACAGGACACACTTCTTTATTTGGGCACAGCTCAAATGCTGCTTAAAAAAGACAAAAATGAACAGAGCCCCTTTTTCAGGTCTCTCTGAATGCAACACACTTTGATAGCCATGTATCTATTCCTTCATGTGGTGCACTGTGCACATGCATATGTATGTGTATTGTTTTTAACATATACGAAAGTGTTTGATTAGGCAAAACCATCAAGCCATATTTGTTTGGCTTTCTTTTAAACACAAATTCTTTGGAATTGGGCTTATTACTAAGAAAAAAAAATCACTGAACCTGGGGTGAGACGAGCATTTGGAAAATGCAGATAAGAGATGAGAATAACAACAGAGTTAAACATGTGTTTGCCTTCGTAATCCTGGGGCTTCACTCCCACATTCTGCTTTCTTAAGGCTAATCCAACTGTAAACAAACAACAATCTCAAAACCATCTAATTATTAGGAATATTGAATAAGTGAAATCACAGGAGGAGGAAGAACAACAGTTTTTATCTCAAACCATGTGTCCTCATTCTTCCTGCCCGATGGTGGACTCCCACAGTCCTTGGGCCTTTGTGTCTGTCTCCCTTTATGAATAGAGGCTTAACCATGGCCTGAAGCAATGTGTCTTCTGCTCCCTCATTGATAGAAAATGCATTATTCATTTATTTTCATCATATCATCAAATGTGCATAAGCTTCACCCAGTTATTTAGGGGGAGTGGCCTACACTTTTTTTTTTTTCATCTATTACTTTTCAGGGTCTTAAGAACACAATGATGCTTTATAGACATTCATGGTCTCTCAACTTTATCAAGACCTCAACTGGGATAAAAGTTGGTCTTTATAAGAGATTATGAGCAGGATTAGCTGCCACTGAAAGTTGAGGTTATCCCCACAGCACAGTTTGTCAATGGATGAGCGCCAGTCTGTTTTCAGTCACTGCATGCGTTCCTCTTGTGTGCTGGTCAGAGCTTTACATACGTGAAGACAACATAAAATGAATAGCTTGATCTTTCTGCAGGAAATGTAGAGTAAATGCTGCAAGCTTCTTACCATCTTCAAAAAAAAAAAAACATGAGCACACCAATAGGTAAGACAAAGAACAAAGGAAACTGTACGTCCACAGCCCTGGAGTAAGTCAGCAGCCTGCACCAATTACCCATAGCTAATTCTCTGTCCTTTTTTTTTTTTTTTTTTTTAACCAAGAGTGGAAGACAAACAAAAAGCCCAAAGCAGCTGTCTTGCTTGGTCCTTGTGTCTGAAAACAGTGGCTCTGTCTCGACCCTCTCCTCATCCCGTGCCCACAAGTCTCCAGCCTTGACCATACATTATCCTCCAGGCTCAGCGCTCCTCTTTCCTCTTTCTCTACCTCTCCAAGAATAAAGCGCTCCTAATGACCGTGGGCTCTCAAGGGCCTGCTGGTGCCCGGGTACTCAAAAGTGCGTCGCGGTGGAAAGGGGGCACCTCCTCCTTCTCTTCCTCCTCTTTTATCACAGGTGAGAATAGAGGGTCAAGAGGGGTTAATGTGCTGCTGTTGCACAGAGGTTTGGGCTATCACCATGGCAGCAAGCATGTTCAAATCCAAGGTGCATTTTCGTCGTCTTAAGGAAGATGCTTGTTTGTGAGTTGTTTTTTTGGCCTAGGGGTTCATTCTTTCATTTTCAAACTGCTTGTTGTAAAGACTAGGCTCTGACATCTTGAAAAGACGTTGACAGTATAAAAAAATACTGCTCTACAACAGTTGTTTAAAGTGTCGTCTATGTAAAGTGAACTAAATGATCCACTAGTTCCTGTTTGAAAGCCAGAACATTTGCTCTTCTCACTGTTGCACAAAGTCTGCAGCACATGAACAAAAGGTCAAGGGTTCAAGGGCTGAGGTCAGTGGACGAGGGTCAAAGGAAGATAATAATTGGCCAGTTGTTGTAAGTTTCAGTAGTGCTGTACTAATGAACACGCATGTACAGTATAGGTGGAGAATTACAGAGAACACCTCTTGGCTTTAATCGTGGGAAGCAGAGAAATTGTTTTTTGCAAGGCACAGACCTGAGAAAATTAATCACTAAAACCCTGTAAGGCTCCGTGCACTAATTTAAATTCCACTTGTGCAATAAATTAGCTTGCTCCTTTATTCTTTTGCCTTCAAACTTGAAACAAATGCAGGCAAATCTAAAATAATTAATTTCAAAGGGTGTGAATTAAGGAAGAAATTCCGTCGGACGATTCCAGGGCAATTTGCGTTTTGATTTCTGCGATTTCTGCACAATCTTTTTGTATTCACCGTCTCGCACGCTCTTCCTCTCAAGGTTCTCACTTTAATATCAGTGCGGATCAAAAGCCTTTCATTAAGGGTTTTTTTTTTTTTTTTTTTGCACTCCTTCCAGCATTGTTTGGCTCCTAGGATAACAACAAAGTGCTTTCCCCCTTCTCCAGGGCCAGGTTAGCAAAGAAGAAAGGAACAGTTATTCCTGGGCTAAGTTCACATCAAACACAAGGGGCTCCAAGTGAGAGAAGATGAAAGCGCCAGGCCTGACCCGGAAGATTAGACCAACACTGCTGCCAGCTCTGCAGCACCCAGGGGCCATTCCACTCCGGGACTGTACCCCTCCTCTGTGAACAGCACAATGGACTTGAGCACAGAGCAAGCCTCGGAGACGAGAAGAAGATGAAGAATACACGAGAAACAAAAGAAACGACAGAGGAGAAAGTAAGTCAAGGAAGCACTTGTAACGCCGTTTTCGGAGTGTAAAACTGCAGACTACTCCAACCTACTTTTCTCGCCTCTGCAGCCGCCTCCTCTGACAGATAGCAGCGAGGCTAGGAATAATACCGATTATCATAATTGCTTAAAGTGTGTGTGAATATTCATGATTTCTCCAGCCTTATTATAGCAACAAATCCACACCACAATGAATGTAAATTCGTTGTGATTATTTAACATGGCGCAATGCCCCCAATCCTTCCATAGTTTGTGTGGATGTGTGTACGTGTGGACTGCAGCTGTGGGTGTCAAGGTTGGGTGCTATCTCTAACTGGCCCTCATCAGCCGCCCGAGTCTTTCCCATGAATCCCGGAGCAGAGGGAAGTAAAACGGGTATTAAAAATGAAATATACTCTGCAATAGGATGGTAATCTTTTGTTGTCGACAAATCTGAAATAAGAAAGTCAGAAAGGGGTACATTTTACAGCTACATATCTCAAATTATATTTTGGAGCTGGGATTGTAAAAAGAACTGGGAATAGTAACAAAAAGTAAAAAATAAAAGATAATTTTGAGACCACTTACATGAAAAACTTTGATTATTTGTTGTTAGTTGCTGCTGAAATAACATTTTACAAACTTAGACAAGACAACCGTGAAGCTACAGTATGTCCACATGCACACTGGCATTTTTAAAAACTGTTTTTTCTGAGAGCATTTTACAAAATACTACAAGTTAGTACCAAAGAAGAACATTTTGGTTATCAGTTATAATTTGCATAGACTGGAAGAGCAGCCATTATTGTTTATGTTTTTACCGTGGATATGTGCATGGTCAATACACAAAACAGCAATGAACATGTGCAAACTGAACTTTTCCCTGTCATACAACACCATTTACTCGTGCACATGGAGCCAAAACAAAGTGAAAGAGCGAAAAAAAGACTCATCAAATGGACGTACAGAAATGAATAATGGACGCAGGCCAGTAGCAGGGAAATACCAAGACGCTGCTCCACAAAAACACACTCATACGTACACGGCCCCCTCCTGTTCCCCTGCCCATGCTTGTGAGGAGCCAGATGGCACAGGACAAACCCTCCTGAGGGGGAGCAGTGCGCTGACCCCTCCCTCTCTCAGCCAGACTTTCTCACACATTGAAAACACATGGAGAGAGGTGGGTGCTTGGGGTTGGCTGCCGGGGTTATCGCTGATGCCCATCAGTGCGTGCACCGACTTCTGAGATGCACTGATATCAACGCATGTCCTGACATATTCTTAGCCAAGAAAGAATTCGAATAGCCCTTTAAAAAATGGCCGTCCTGTGGGCCGTCTGCAGAATGGCCTGCATCAAACATAAGCCCTATTCAGGTTTTCTGCCATCCATGCACCACTACCTGGAGATGGTATCTTGCCTCCGCCTGCATGGCAACCGTGACCCGCCCCCAGACTTGTGCCGTCCTGCGACAGAACAGGACCCAAGGAAGCTGAGCAGAACACTCTCCAAAAGCACCAGTGGTCATGGGTGAGAGGCAGTGAAACAGATACAGGAGATGGGAAGGTTCAGGAATGAATGTGGGTGAAATCAGATGAGGTGAAGTCTACCTTTAAGGTGACCATATTAATCAAAGCACCATCACAGCACATGACATGACAGTGTTATGAATGTTTAAACCTTTACTTTGCATGAAGATTCACTTATGACCTCTCTGATATAAAGGCAGAAATTATAGACAAATGGGCGTTATTTTTGCTTAGGGTTATGGTCCAAAGAGGTGTAGAATAGGTCCCTCGTCCAAAGTATAACAATATATATGTTCTGTATATTATTTAAAATATTGGTAAATGTACAAAACTCCTTTCATAAAACAAAGTTTCCCAAAAAAAAAAAAAAAAAACAAGAACAATTTTAAGGTATAAAGTCTGGAAGTTGTTCTGACTAACAAGCCCATGATTTAATAATTTTCACAACCAAAGGCATGTGCTAGATCCTGTCAAATTGTTGCATGAGTCATTTCTGGCAGATGTTTACACCATCAAATATCAGACATTACATGTTTTACACTCACTCATCAGTAGAAATGATTCAACATAAATGTTTGAAATACACCATATGATCCTCTAAAATATAAAGGCTTCAGTGAGTTCCTCAAAAGCAGCATTAACTATGTGATTTGACTTCACTCCCTTGCTCTCTCGGAGCATGCTTGACAGGAGAGACTGCACTGGGGAGGACAGGCCGAGCCTTCCCAACGGGCTCCACCACTTATCACCAGCCTTCTGAGATTCCACCAAGATTCACCCCATATGAATAATCTCAGCCACAGGCACAATGGTGTGATGGGGGGGGGGAGAAAGGACAGATTATTTAGAAGAAGAAGAAGAAGAAGAAGAAGAAGAAGAGAGAAAAGGATTGTGGGATGGAGAGAAGAAAGGCATAAGGACAGGGACGAGAAGGAGGAGGGAAAGGCGGGAGGAAAGCTTTTGATGTGTTTGCCTTCACAGAGCGGGCATCGGGGCGGATGGTGGATCCGAAGCTGGCCCTGATGCTTCAAGGGGCTTGACTAGTTTATTAAACGGTCCCACCGCTCCCCTCTATGCCTCCGAGCATGATGGGATTAATTCTGGCATAACCCTTTACTTAATTCATTACAGGGGTACGCTGGCTAATTTGATTTGATATTATTTTAATAAAGTTCTGTGATGATTTGGAAGATTGTTTCAGGCTATCAGAAATAATTTTCCAGTTATTACCGCCGTTCAGGCAACTCCTTTGATAGCGGCAGTCACTCTTGGTGTGCACTGAATACATTAGCCGTTTACAGCTGCTACAGAAATACTAATAACGAGAGCACTCAGAATCGCTGAGTGTTGTGAAATGATGTTCAGATGTGCTACGGGCGGGCGCCGTGCGAAGACTAACGTGACAGAGGAAACGGACAGACTGAGAAAACAGGACAGAAAGGCGCTGGTCGTAGTTCTCGTAGTGGAGGAGAAATATTTTGTATGCATTGAGCCTACACATGTCACCATTGTTAAAGCTCCAAGGGATACATGGCTGCCTCTGAGAGGAGCAGCGCTTTGTGTTATTCTTGTGCTTGTTGAGGAGACTGTACTGGTGTGGGTGTCCAAGAACAAACATACGTCTTTTTTTTTCTTTTTTTATCATGCTTGTGAAATGTGTGTGTCAGTGTCTGTGGTGGATATAGTAACGAGTAATTTGTGCTTTAGATAATTATCCATGTAATTTCCTGACTCATACCTTTTATTCTAAGGGAAAATGTACTTTATTCTCGCTATGTTTGATTTTAGTCAGGTTTAATAATATGACATACTGTTAATATAAATACTAATTGTACTTTTACTATTACTTGGAAGTGTCTTAGTGTTTTTAGTTTGTGTTTAGTGTGAACTCCTCTCTTTTATATATTGGCCTTTCTGTATATGATAATCCTGTTTTCCACTCAGCCTTTTGTCCAGTCGGTGTCATGAGCCGTTGCCAGTTGCAAATAATCCCCTCACTGTCTCCTCATCTATTTACATATTCCTCATGATAATTGGAGACTCTGGAGATGTCTCACACTATTTCCTTAAGCCCACTTTGTGCCTGAGAGAAGCACGGGAGGGAAGGCGAAGTGAAGGCGCTAGGGTAAAGGGGTGTCCAACTGTACGTTACGGTGGCAATGTTTTTGTTTTGCTTTTTTCCTTAAACCCCAAATGACACACATTTCCCTGTGAAAAGATAAGCCCTCAGTCAAAGACCACGGGACATGTCTGGGACCCTGTGAAAGAAATGGGGGAATTACCTACCGGGTATCTGGTATGAACGGAGGGGGGTGACGATGGAGAAAGAGGTGGTGGGGGGGTATGGTTAGCCTTATTCATTAGTCCGTCTGGGGTCCAAGGCGGGGTCACACAATGTGACGGTTGTTCTCCAGACCCCCAGACCCCAGCAGACACGTTTAATGGCCACCGTTTCCTTTCCAGACAGAGAGCAAAGAAGGGAGGGGGCCGAGGTTGGAGCAAAGGTGACGGAGGGGGATGGACTTTGAGAATCTAAAGAGGAAAAGGATGAAGTGAGAGGTAAAGACTGAGACACTATAGAAAAAGAAAATGAAATTGGTTTAGAAAAGGGAAATGAAGAAGGGGGAGTCAGCTGGACCCACACTCGGAACATTTTTGGGGCGTTTGTGAAGGCTCTCACTTAGAGCATGTTTGTACCTGCCCTGGGAGCGGAACAGCATTCCATCTCTGGATGCCTTCTTCTGTGTGTTTTTTTATGGGCTTCGAAGTTCATAGGTCACAATTTAGAACAATTATTGGGTTCAAAGTTCATGGTTATCACAGTTAAGTGAAATCACACAAATGTGGAATTTCACAGCCAACAACGAATGTTGGGTTTTGGGTTTTTTTGGGTTTTTTTTTTTACATCTTTTGTAAGTGGATTGTTTCCACTTCACATCAGCACTTGAAAAACACTTGATTTAGATGGCTACAAAAATTCAATTTAATGCAATAAATGTGATCAACACCTGCAAAGCCACAAATAATGTGGAACTTCCCATCACTTTGTAAAAATGTATGCAAATCACATGTATATGCAATGTACATTTTAGTTCTGTGTGTATGTTTTAACCAAGGCATTTGATAATGTCAAAATGTCAGAGGTTTCAGTAATAGCTAGCTCGCTTTAAGTTCATTATACATCCACTGAGATCTGCCGATCCAGGTTCACTCGTATGGCCCAAGGCAGAAATCAATGTCCGCAAAAAGGTTTTTTGATATAGCAGCAAGTAATCAGGGTTACATAAAAGGGCACGCATTAACACAATTTCCCTGAAATATGCAGAGTTCATGTGCATATGTTCTGAGATTAAATCAAAAACTCAAATGTCAAGTGTAAATGCATGCAGATGCAAACAAACAGGGCAGACCTGCTTATAGTCATGGCATGACTAGAAGGCACAAAGAGGTGTGAGTTAATGATCAGTCAGTGAATATATATCAGAAAAGAGTACCTCTCAATATACATATATCCTGATACAAAGCAACAAAGATAATGGAAAATGGGTTTTTGTGTAACAGCCACTTTTGTACCATTTACAAAAGAGTTTAAGATGGAATTAAAAGATATGGCATTAACTACCTGCGTATCCGTTCTTAGATCCATCTCTGGAGGTTCCTAGTAGTCCCTGGTGTGAAAGGTAGTAATTTGTCACTTTACGCCAGCACCAATTAGATTAATTGCATTAGACAGGCTAGTTTAGTGAAACCCCCTCCTTTGGAGCCAAGAGACGTGGGTTTTCTGTCTTCTTTTCTTCTCTCTGTCCTTTATATGCTGCTTCTATCCCCTTAGGTTTTACTGGTGATCTTGAAGGATATTGTTGATACACATGTAGTGAATAGAAGCAGCAGGTTATTTTAGGCTGTTGTCTTCTGTAAAATATGGTTGTACAGGGGTAGTTAAACACGCTGTCTCCTAATGAAATTTCTGAAACAAACACCAGTATTGTTTGTTTTACAGTCACAAAAACAGGAGCAGATACCAGACCCACCTACATGTCCCAGTGCAAATAAGGACCTGTCTCCCATAAAATCCTCCCTGTCTGCACCTACCTCTTAAAAGTCTGGTGGCCCAAACACATGTCGGTGTTAGTTAGCACCGTTCAACCCATTCAGCCACTAGAGCAAGAAGATTAGGGGTCATGTCAGCCCTAGATTATTGGAGGATTTTACATTTATAAACCTGTGCTGGCTCTAATTTAATGGCACCTTCAGGGACTTTAAAGCGCGGCTGGAATGAGAGAAACAGATGTCGGCCCCTGTTAATAGGGAAAAGAAAGCAGTGGACACAGAGACAATGCCAGACAGGGCTGTGTTGCGAGCCAATCTTGAATAGCTTTTTTCCTGTTCCTCGACTCCTCTGGCCCTCGTTCTCTCAGGTGCATGTGGGAAACCAGGCCGAGTTTCATGCCCATGCCATGCAGTAAATGCCAAGAGCTCAGGATCCAGGATACTCAGTTGGCAGTGAGTGACTGGCCACTGCCCAGCACTCTGTAACTCACATACTGGTCAGTTGGCAGAGCAGCCTGAAGTTAAACACCTTGGACTGTGAAATCAAAGGCATTGCACTGATTCAACTTGTAAGATCTGTGCTGAATATTATGTCACTGAGTCCTGAGGGGGAAAGGGATTATGGGGGGTGAGATACTGTAGCCTATTCCTGCAGTGGGTTTCTGGAAGAAAAGAGGATTTTAGACAGCAGATAACTACAGGGCATTTCTGAATGACCCAAAGAAGAAGTGATAGAAAGGCAGTGATTCTTTGTGGTGTAAGTGGTTTTTGTTTTTTACTTTTTTACCACTGGAGATGTCATAATGAATGTGATCATCTTTAACAAATGTTCTGTACAAAACTGCTACCACAGTTATACATACTGTCAAATGTTGTATTTTACATACTTTGCTCAAAAGATCTGTACAATCTGTGTTTGAAATGTTTTATCTAAAAATGTCCGGTTTATCTTTTCTGATGTATAGACTATTTAACACAAAAAAATTGCTTTTTTGGCTTTTTTCATAAGGCTTGCCAATGAACTTAATGTGGCTCAATAAAAATAATTTCACTGACGTCACATTTAGGATTTTTTTTTTTTTTACAGTGGAACTATATTGTAATGACTGCAATGTAATTTGTCACAATCAATAAAAAACCTCTTTTACTAATGAGTGAAAAAGTGTGTTTTGTTTAAGGACATATACACTGTTGTATCACGTGTCCCTTTTGGTGCAAAGTTGATAATGATAGACTTTCCCTTTAGCTCAACTCATCCAAAAGGCTTCCATTCCTGAGCCACAAACTAAATAATCATCATCCACTCAAAATGCCTGCTACCATTACTCCCATAGCACACACATGAGCCGGCGTTTACAGTGGCTTTTGGTGGGAGAGGAGTGGAGCAGTGCGTTATCAGCAGCCAATCAGTGCTTGTGTTCCATATGGCACGGTTCGGGAGGCATCACATGCTTGCTGGCTCTCCAGCTTCACTGCCAGACAGGCCTGTTAATTGGGGGACAAGATCAGAGGCAATATTACAAGCCAATTAAAGCGATCGGGACAGATTGCCAAGTGATGAGCTCCACTGCGTAAATGAGAGTGTGAAGTGCTTGTCGCCTCTCCCTCGTCCCCTCTCTATATCTGTCTCTGCCTCTCTCTGGGTCGATCTGAAAAAGGGATGAGACTGTGGAGGACTGAAACTAGTTAGCACATTAGTGATGTCACTCGAGGCCCCTTCATCATTTCTCATAGAGCAGGACGCAGAGGATTTAGGTTAGATGAGTTGCAGCACCGCCTCACTTGGTGATAGGGTCTATGGTGCTGGTGTGGTGACATTGAAGCAAGAGCCACGCTTTATATTGTAAAACTAAGGCTCACCTCACAGCTATTTAATGTATTTATCATGAAAATACACTTGTTGGATTCCTCTCATTCATCTTTATCATTATTAGTTTGTGTTGGTTTTGTTTTTACAGGTCTATGCAAGTCCCCCAAACATATGGGAAGCAAAAGTGTGTGTGCTCACAGCCGAGAGAAAGAGCAAGAGAGAGACTGATCCATACGACAGCTACTTTAATTTGTTCTGGGAATATTGTTGTACTGGTGCAGTCCACTGGGTAGCACCTGCATGCCAAGTTTGCTTAATCATGCAAAAAGAACAGAAAAATGCATTATAGATGTCAGACTACATCCCGGCAGAGACGGAAATTTGACAAACACCTTGAACCCGCAGAGAACAACGGCACAAAATTCATTTTTTTGCAGCATTCAGGTAGTTCTGCTTGTCACCTGAGTGAGAGATTTGCTCCTAATATTTAGCACACTAGCTATACATGGTGCATAATGTGTTTGCATGCTTTGTTATGGGGTGAAAACAAAGCAGCTGTCAAGGCTATACAATATAACATTTGATGAATTTAATATATTTTTTATATATAAAATATTGGCAATTGATACCATATATGTGGTATCTGGAGATTATACTTTTTAAAATACATTAAAAAACACTTTTCAACACATGGTTAACCACAAAATGAAGGTTAAATTCACTCCATGTGGCAAGGAGCATGGATGGACTGGACCAATGACTGCCATGCAACATGTTCCACTGGTGATCAATCACAATACCGCACCAAATAATTGCCAATTACCCCAATGTAAAATTATACTGTTTACAGTGTACCTCCAGTTTTCAAATGCTGTGAATATTTTCCTGTTTCTTGTCAGTTTAGAAAGTCTGCAAACTGCATTAAACAACATAAGTATAAAATAAAATTGTTTAAGTCCATACAGCTGGCGGCCACCCAAGACTGAACTCCAGAAAACAGCTATTTAATCTTGGTAGAGTTTTTCTAAACCAGTGGCACCAGAGCTCTTTAAGCTCCTTGTGATTATATTATGACAGTTATGACACTGAAGACTTATCTTTGGCGATAGCTGTATGTCATGTATGGTTTGATGGTAGCTGGTATTTAACGTAGCTCCAAACCAAAGTCTATGGCCTTTGCTCTGTGCCTCTCTCCCCCACTGCTTCTCTATATATCTCTGCCTCAATGTGTGTCATTCACAGCCTCTCCCACATCCATCCATAATACCACAGTAGTCCTTTAATATCCAACGGCTGTGATTATCCAGTCAACTCAAGATTTTCACTGATATTTTCCATCTGATTTTTTAAGACTAATGGGGTGTTGGTGCATGTTTAGTGTATCATACACTTTCGAAAGGATTGTAGAGGCTGCTTCTGAGGGCTCGGAGCCATTTCAAATAGCGGCTAATGCTAGACTCAACTGGCTTTGTTTGTTTTAGAAAGGGGAGAGTGACATTTAGTGGCTAACCGAGGGGCGAGGGAGTGAACATGAAAGTGAAAGTTTCATTTTTAAAACGAAAATGCCAGCCTACGGTTTCTGTTACTCGCAGGTTGTCGTACCACACGCATACGCACCAACCCTAACCACATAGGCGCCACTACTTTCTGTTGTCGCCATCAATCTTAATGCCCTGCAAGGTGCATCCTCGTTACATTTTAGCACACTTCTGTTTAAATGGGCCGTAACTTTAAAGGGAGCTGACACCAACTTCCCATTACAAAACGGTTACAACTTTCACAACCGTTTTTTATGAGCTTTATTGACAAGTCTCTCTACAACATCGCGCCACTGCGGCTCAATACCTGAATTGTCCCTCTTTC
Source organism: Rhyacichthys aspro (assembly GCA_036850595.1). Lineage (NCBI taxonomy): Eukaryota > Metazoa > Chordata > Actinopteri > Gobiiformes > Rhyacichthyidae > Rhyacichthys > Rhyacichthys aspro. The sequence goes on along the minus strand of CM072148.1, from coordinate 14,174,407 downwards.
CCCTTTTCCCTCTGCTCGTACTGCTGATGTTGTTCTAGTGCTACTCGGGGAATAAGAGACCTCACACTATGGGGACTTGTAAAACCACTGTCATGTTGATGGGGAGACTCAGCAGTGTGTTTGTGTGTGCTCGGATGAGGGTATGCGCACACTGCGGAGACCAGTAAAATGCTGTCTGAATGAAGTCCCAGTGCAGCAGTGGTGAGTAGTGTTTGATGGCCATGTGATTTGTTTGTTCAGCCCCAATGGCCTTTTCTCCTGGCTGAGGGAGAGAGAGAAAGAGAAGGAGGGAGGGGAGGGCTGATCGCTTCACACCTTCTCCTCTCCGAGCCTCACCAATGAGCCATTTAATCCTCCTTCCTACAGCTAAATCAACACCTCTCAGACTCTGACTCGGAGCTGCCTCGGACCACCGCTACCAACCATCAAACCACACTTAAGTGCTGTTTCGGCTATCGACAACGTGCATCAACATTATATTCATCATTCTTTGCATCAGTCATGTCAGCGAGGGCCTCCAACACATCAACAGCGCCCATTTTCCAGAAAGTCCTTGACGCATCTCAAAAAAAAGAAAAATGGAGCAATGATAAGCAGCGAAAAAAGGCCAAGTAGCAGAAGTGTTCTAATAAAGGAGAAAGAAAGAGCGAAGCATCAGAGGAAACTAGAGTTGGAAAGGGTATGGAAGGCCTTTGATGGGCACTGTAGCTTGTGGGCGGCACATTTAGCCCGGTGTGGTAATTGTGTCTCTTGGGTGAGATCTTTGGACCTCATCCTGATGGAGATGAGAGAGGATCACTACAAAGAGAAGAGCATAAATAAAGAAGCATAAAAAGGCGTGAAATTGAAGCTGGAAGTTGTGTATGTACAGTCAATGCAGATGGCAGTGTCAGGGAAGAGACTTATCTGCCATAGTGCACACAGTAATTATCTCTAAGAATGTTTCTCTTTCTCTCTCATTTGGATTTAACTGAGCAGTGATATATAACTATTTTTTTTCTTTTTTTTATATTATGTCCCTTCTGAAATCACATTAATATAACAACATGCAATTATGTAACTATTTTAGATAAATTTGTTTAAATACTCTTTTTTTTTTAAGAAAAGCAAACGGAACATTCTGTAATTATTTTAAAAGTTGAAGGTGCTTTTACTGACATTTTTGTAGTCACACTTTTTTGCTTGTCTATGTAAAAAACTGTATATGGGCCACACATTTTGGCTACTGGTCAGTGTTTTCAATATGCAATGTTATCTACTGTGTATATGTTATATACCTGCAATTAAGTGCTCAAAGTGGGGCTGGTGAATTGACATTACTTCTGGAAAGACCTTTAAACTCATTATTCTCAAATTCCTTTTATTCTCTTCAAAGCTACCTTCAGAGGCCACATGCACTCGCTTTGACAGATTACATTGATAGTACAGTGTGAACAACTGAACAATAGTAATTGCATTTAAGCTCGTCTTCAGATTTTGGCGCACATGCCCTGCTCAGCTAATGTGTGAAAAGCTGCTCTGGGCTATTTTGTTGGAAACCAGTGTACAGAGAGGCCACTACTTTGCTCCCCGCTGAAAAGGCCGACATATTCTCATGTGAAACACCTCCTTATCTCTCTCTCCCAGAATGACCAGGTTTGTTTCCCTGCAGGTCCACCAACGCACACACACGCATGCATCCTGACACACCACCCAGCGAGCTCCGAGCCTGTTCAGAGACACATGCTGATGCACACATAAAACGGGGATGCAGTCAGAGAAATTTGCACACATATATGGGATTCATAAGCGCTCACTCTCACCGCTCTCTTTGGTGACAGCAAGAGAGCAAAGGGAAACGTGAGCGTTGGCGGTCCAAGTGCCTCGGTGTCGACTGACAGATATAATTACAGCGCCGATCTCAAAAACGTACCCCTCCCTCCTCTTACTTTGTTTCTCCCCCTTCTTCTTCCCCATTACTCCTTTTCCCCCTCACTACCCCCCCGTCTCCCTCGTCCACTACCTCCCTACACCAACGCCACTCTTACCCCCTCGGCCCTAACCATTATTTATTTTAGCAACTCCAGCCCGCTTCAGAGGGCTCAGCAGCACTCACAGGGCCCCTGCCAAAAAGTGGCTTTCTGACTGAAAGCTTTCCAAACAAGCTCCGCTGGTCCATTTGGCCGAGATCCAACGCTGTGCGGTCTCCCTACTACTGCTCCCTCTCCCTCTGAGGAAAGAGGCAGAGAGAGTCTGGATTGCATTAGTATCAATGTGTGTGTGTATCCACTTCTTAGTTTTCCTGTGTGTTTCTGTCTATTTGACCCAGACCTAGAGTGATGGTCTGTGGAACCTGAAGCCACACCGGGCTATATAAACAATGAGCAGTGTATTTACACAGAGCTAAGAGAGCAGGAGACTGCAGCTCCTCCGGTGCATCGCAGCTAAGCCACGACTTTGTGATACTACGCAGACAAGCTGTTTATGGCTCTTGTGTGTGTGTGTCTCCGGCTGAGCTATAGGCTTGGCCTGGACACTTTCCTGGTCTACCTCCCTCTCAGGTATCTTATCATTGTCAGGGAAGATGGGGGTGTATGGAGAAGCCGCTATAATGGCCCCATAGATAAGTATGTGGACAAGAGAGCCAGCGTGGCAGATAACACTTGATTAGATTAAAAATGGTTGTCAGACTATATTCCATATAGCAGCCAGTAAACATATAATGTATCTTTAATCATTTGTATCCAGTGTAAACACATTTTCAGCCATCCCTTTGAATTAATTTGAAGCAGTACATTAACACATTTGGAATACATACAACTGCAAAACTATACATTGTTTAAGGAGAGTTTTATGTTATATAATATCATAAACACCTTTGCTTTTTGCTTTATGACAGCCTTAAAGAAGATTCAGGAAACTAGTACAGAGTCATTAAGAGTTTGAATTATCTAAACTAACCTACTCCTATATTTTTTCCAGTGATACACACAATAACACCCATCAACATGCACTTATCACCTCCGTCATTTGAACTTTCCAGCAAACGTATGCATAACTTTGTGATATTAAAGCTGCATTACCCCAAACCTCTTTCTGTCACCCATGTGCCTTGTTTTTTTTTAAATAGTAACAAATGATCAGAAAAAATACACTTATATTACAATATGTTTATAATGCCACAAAAAAATTATACAATTTATTTTACAGAAACATTGTGACCTTGTAAGAAAATGCATATAAAAATAAGCAATGACGCGAAGAAGGCATTGAGTGAGTAATGTACACACAAGTTCTGTTTGTATTTTACGGTGACATTTGTGTGAGATGTTGCAGCTGTCCACTTTTCCAGGAACCAGGAACTAGACCTGATCTCACCTGACCTCCCCTGAGTACCAGAGTGTGACCAGAAGCACACGCACATGAATACACAAATACACACACAAATATAGACGTGCATGCGCAAACCTAGAGGAACAGAGCAACAGGACACACACTGTTCCCCAGGCCAGAGGGGAAGGAAGTAAGGGCTGGTGGTCACACAGCACGCCAACAGCAAACCTGTCTGTCACTTTAGAGATCTTCTATACTGACAGACAACTTCACATTCATGCATGCACTGATCATGTGTTTGATCTTTTTGATTTTATTTGTTTTGTTTTGTTTTTGTTTTTGTTTTTGTTTTTGTTTTTGTTTTTGTTTTTGTTTTTGTTTTTTAATGGCATTCCTATTGTGCATGGTGTTAAATATAATACAGAATAATGGTGTTTGGTGAGATTGTAAAAAAAAAAAAAGAATTTTGAGAATTCCTATTTTACAAATGAGATTGCAGTAAATAAACTGTAACTGTGAGCATTTGAATATTTTTGTGGTTTTGACAATTAGTACCGTGTTTTGGGAGAAATGGTGACTTGGAGACAAATCTGTGAAATGATGCCTTGAGCAGTGGGTCTCAAACTCTTTACAAGTAATACCCCAGAAAAAAATGTTTTTCTTTCCAAGTACCACCTTTATGCCAATACGAATCTAAGCCATTTTAAGTTTTATATGAACACATCCTTCTATGTACATATATTTTATGACTTTTTTTTTTTTTGCTTTGCTGCTTCTGTGAAACCACATTTTGAATCCCACAGCTTTTTAAGAGTCCAAACATTTTGTGGTATTGTGTCTGTCACAAAAATCAATAATCCTACATTTTGTGGTACCCATATCTCAGTTTGAGAAACACTAGCCAAGAGTACAATCTAAGTCTTATAAAAGTTTAAAAAAAGAAAAAAAGAGAAGTCACCCCTTTAGCCAGAGCAGCCAAAAACACACGAGCAATAGCCACTCTTCTTTGGTTGCATCTAAGCCCATTATGGTCCACAGTCAAAGGGCATGACCCCTGGCCACAGCCCTGGCTACAAGTGGAAGCTAGCTATAAAGATATGTCTGCATCCTGTTGACAAGTTCATGAACAGCAAATAGTAATTTAAAAAGGCTTTTATGATGCCAATATAATTGTAAAACGGGAACAGCTGTTTTAGTTTGTGATTCCATGTTAATACTTGACTGTACAGACTTACTCAGTGCACAGAGTTGCAAAACAGAGAAGAGATTGTTCAGCTTTTTTACAGTTGCCATTTATCTGAGGGGTCAAGGCTGGCAGTTATTGTATGAGCGCTACCACTTGTCCTGTGCAGCACGTATTTGAGCAGAAGTTACACAAACTGATAACTGCCAGCGAACCACAAGTGTCACTGCTTAAATCAATCATTTGTCTAGCTGCTCAGTTCACCATTACATTCTTGTTTCCATTCTTTGTTCCTCTCAACTCCTACCTGAGTTTTCTTTTCTTTTTTTTTTTTTAGTCTTTTTATTACCCTGCAATTACAGCTTATCTACAGTTGTAAACTTGGCCCCTGCACTGTGTTATCTTAGCGACTGGGCAGAGCAAGGGTCTCTTGAGTAAAAGCACGGAGGACAAAATGAAGATAGATAGAAAAAAAGAAAATTCAAAGAGTGAAGAACAAGTGAGACCTCCAAGTTGCTTTAAAGGTGGAAGGCTTTACTGTGACGCCCCAGCCTCCCCTATCTTTTTTAACGGCCAACACATTACTTTTATTTCACTTTAATGGATGAATTCAAATGTACTCAGTACAAGATCAAGGTTAAGAGACCTTTTTCAAACACTGGTTGGCAAAGATTCAATCAATTAACTAATCTGCCAGAATAATTCATCTTTGCAGGATGAAAATATGAACTCACAGACTTCATGTTGATCACCAGCATTTCTTTATGTCTAACCCTCCCCCATGGACCCTACCCGCCTTAGTGAGCCCCTAACCGTTGTCTCGTCTCTGGTCAGTAGGCTTGTGAGTGTGTGTGTGTGTGTGTGTGTGTGTGTGTGTGTGTGTGTGTGTGTGTGTGTGTGTGTGTGTGTGTGTGTGTGTGTGTCTGCAGGCTAAAGGGCCACAGAGGTCACCCAGTAGACCTTGGCCTTGTGGTCTGACCCCAGAGAAGAGACTGGTGTCTGGCTCTGAGTGCCCTGTCTGACCTTGCTGTCACAGCTTGGATGTGTGTCCATTTGATACAATCCTTTAAGTATGTGTGCCCATTTCATATCATCTTTACAATATATGTGTCCATTATTATAGCAGGTTTTATGTGGATGTCTATACCAATGCAGACATAGGATGTCAGCCTTCACCCTGAATAAAATTGTCGAATCATTTTTGCTACCAACACTGAAAGTTCAGGTTTTGTCCACTAGTCTGTTTTCTTCATCCGTTACTTAATGCATTTTTAATATACATAATAAGTATTGCATATTCCAGTTAAATAAGAAAAAAAGATTCATTCAAGATGTCATGCATACATATAGATCCATTATGTATATCTGTTGTTGGTTTTTGTGCTATTTGCATGTGCACACACGCATGAGCATATTGAAGCGTGTTTGTGCCTTCATGTGCATCACGCTGCCCTCCCACCGTGTGTTGTTGAAGGGGGGTCTGAGGGGGGCAGGGCACTGGACAGACGAGACAGAAGTGACAGGTATTGATCATCGTCGTTCCATTCAAGCAAAGACACTCTCAAGCCTCTGTGCTTTAGGGAGCGTCCTGTCTGCGTCCAGGGAAGGAGAGGGAGAGAGGGACAACCACAATCAATGTCTGAGCCTCCACTCAGAGCGGCAGGGTCACTCTGGATTTACCTCTTGTTTTTTACCCGGACTGACAGCAGTAAAATAAGATATGTCAGTAAACAAACATCTGAATAACATTAATGTTTTTCTTTGTATTTTTCAGACAATGGACAATAGAAAACTGGAAATGCACTGTCTGTCAAAGGACACCTTTTAAATGCTTTCATTTTGATGTTTTGATTTACTGAATATACGTAAACAGAAGGCGAGACTTTGACGTTGTACACAATGCATACCAAAGTCTTCACATGGAATGGCCACAGTGTTCCACAATCCCCCATCCCACCTCCTCGCCCTAACCCCTTTCCACAGACAAATTGATTTGCAAGGGTCCAGAGCTGCCGACCCCTCAGAGCACCATCTTTTTTACATACATACACAGTGTTCCAAACATAACACAATGACTCAGTCTGGCAAAAAAGCGAGGGAAACTGAAAGGTAGTGGGTGTTTTGTGGGTGGGGGTTGGTTGCACAAGGCCAAAAGCAGCAGGACAGAGAGGACTGCTGGGTTTTAGGGGTCTACCATCATCTAACATACACATGTATGCATGCACACTCAGACTTGGTTATACACACTGCAAGTGCCCTCATGCCCTCAGCCCTCCCTCCTTGCCCCTTTATCCCTGTCTGGTTGGAGAGGTCAGTGGATGTCTGAGAGAAGGAGTCCCAGGATCCCGAAGCCCACGAGTCCCTCTCAAACTCAAACCAAGTATGCCTGTTTAGTGTTTATGTACATTTACCATAATGTGAAAATAATGCACGTGGTGATAATGTGTGGACACATTAAAGTTGTGAGGTGGCTTTAGATGAGGATTGGGGGTCGGTGAAATTAATACTGGTCAGCATCAGCTGAGGGCCCCCTCTCAGACAATGCGCCCCCCTCATAACACTGACACAATCTCCCTCCAGTCTCAGTGAAAGAAGAGAGTGAACACATTCAAATGGAAAACATCGTCCATTGTGACCAGTGTTTTGTCTACACATGATGTAAATAGCCACACTGGCCCACAAACAGAATCCTGAAATTGTAACATCAGATAACAATGCTGTCAGTGATGTCATAACGTCATGTGACTCATGGGATTTTCGTTGCACATGCTGCATAATTTCACAGCAAAATGTTTGTCATTCACCATTTCAGGAAATGCATTTATTTTTGAGCTCTTAAAAGCAGATTTGTTACAGTATGTCTGCAGCATGTTGTGATTAATTTGACATTGTAAAAAGTAAAGGGATATTGCTATAAATACTACTACTACATCAGAGTGGATAAACATAGAGCTTGAAACACTATGTTGACAGTTAATGGTCTCTTGCATGTGTGTGTAGCGAGATGATCTGCTGTCTGGCTCTCTTCCTTTTCTCATCCTGATGCCCCTGAGACACTGCCCCGTCCACACTCGCTCACAACACACACACACACCGTCTACGATACATATCCTTATGAACCTCCTGACCCGCAGCCCAGTCCAGCCTACCAGGACAGAGAAGTATCAAGGCTGAGAGCAGGGGGAGACACTGTGGCCCAGCTGGGGTGGGGGGAGTAAAACCTCCCCCGTCTCACCTCACCCTCTGCACTCTGACCTGCCACAAGGAGGAGAACCAGCCATGTCTAGTTCACTATGAGGCTGTCCTCCACACTGCACACTCCAAAACCCTCTCAAACACTCTTCTCCCGGGGCTTAAAGATATTCAAAGTGAGTTAGGATAAAACTTTTACTTAAACTCAAACTCTGACTTTTATGTGTAAGGTGGTGGACTAATAATCGTGTTTATAATACTGGCTTTTTTTTATTTCATCAATGTCCATTTACTCAAAGTCATTGTAAACAAACTCCAGTAAAAAGAACAGTTCTAAAATAAAACATAGGTAGATTGATAATATGGTGATTTGTAGCATAAAATACGAAATGTCATTAGACAATCTGTAACAATTCTTTATGACATAGGCCAGCATACATTTTTGTTAGAAAAACTTGGACAAACAAGTGTCATGGCTGTTTTGGGGCTCAGAAGGCCTTTCCCTAAACAAATAAAAATGTGAGTGTTGCAAGGGTCTGTGTTGTTTGCAGAGAAAAAGGTTGTTGTTTGCTGACCCCAGTCTGGAAAGGGTCTTATTCTCTGCTGTGATCTCTTTTCTCAGAACAACTGCCTGGAGAAAGTGAGAGACTAAACAGTTGAACAGGGCCCATGTAGGACAAATACAATGATAAGTGAAGATGTTGAAAATACAGCAGCAGGAGGGAAGTGAAGGCTATGTTGTGTCTGAATAAGTAGTTGGTGATACTGATAGAAAGTCATCATGTAAGGACTGTTTTCATGAGTCGGTATTTGTATCAGTGGTACATAATACACATACATAGAGTCATCTCTTGATCCATGAACTATCAGGTTTTTCTGTCTTTCACACACACAAGTACACACACATGCACACACTGTAGGGGTCTCTGATGGTTCTGCCCTGATCTGGGTCAGCCGAGACTCCATTCAGGTCCATTCTCTACCCAGAACCCCCTGCTGTTTCTGTGCTCCATCCCCATCCCAGCAGCCTCTCAGTGCTTCGTGCCAGGGATTGTTTCCAAAGATTAGACTTAATATGAATATCCATAAACAGAATGAGACTCCCAGACTGTGAAAGCTATCAAAGACATATTTGCATCTAATCCTCAAAGAAGCCCCCTCCCACCCCTTATGCAGAGTTTACTACCCCCTTTCGGCCCCGCGCAAAAATCCTACTAAAACCTTGGTTAAAAAAACCCAAACCTGCCATTCTGAAGCACCAGAAACCCTCCCCTCTTGCCCCCGGACCATCCCATCCATTCCCCAACCGTTGGGCCAGACAAGACCAGACCAATTCTTTTGGGGATTATTTGGCTTAGTGATGAATAATGGATGACCATCTCCCCTCTGGCTCTCCACCACCACAGCACCTCTCAATTGGCCTTGGCATGGAGCCATTCATTGGCCTGTCTGGATAGCTGCTTGGCTCCCTGACTGGCTTGATACCAACCCAAGAGATCTTCATGGTGATTGCAATATTGGGAAAGTATGGGCAGGGCATTAGCTGTGAATGCTGAAGCAAATCGGTTCATTCAGCAGCGTCTGATCGGAGTCATGTAAGGTTACATCTGCAATCAGCTATTGCTATTTTATTGTGGAGGGTTTATTTTTGTTTTATGCAATTGCAAAACAAAAGCACCAACAGTATATTTTTAATAAAATAGCATCATGATCACAACAGCATTACGGTAAAATTATCAGGTTTCAGTGACACGACAGAAACTAAATGGCATTACTTAAAATCATGTGTTGAAAGTGTTGAAAATGTTTTATTATGGAAGTATGGAATATTAAATGTTGACTACTATTAATCCTCTTGCTAAAAATAACACTGGTGACACTTGGACACCAAAGTGGACCATGGGCCAGACAGAGCATTGAACAGAGCGTGGGAGTAAGGTCTCAACATTGTCCTTGCCTTGAAAAGCAAGGAAGCCACTTTCATTTTATTCCTCCTCTCATCCTTGTTTTGCACTTTATCTCTCTTTCATTAGCTGCGCTCTCCGTCTTATTTTCAATGGAGCACTTGGGGCCAAAGCGATGTCATTGCTGTGGATACACACACATACACACACACAAGGACACACCTGGGCATAAGAGCGCCAGCTGAAAGCACAAGTTCATCCAAAGGGCCTGCTAACAGTAACATGGGGGGGCAAGTCCCTTTGTGCACACCGACCACTCACAACCTTCCTGAAGATGGGCTCCCAAGGTGCAATGGGACAAGATGTTTTTTACTCTCATTATTTGTGACCCTTTTCTGTCTTTCATGGGCTTGTTTTACGTCTTTGTTTGTTTGTTTCTTTCAGCTGAGGGCAAAGTAGCCCCGGGTCTTTTGGGCGACAGCTGTGCAGCACACTACGGCACAGAAAACAACACGAGTTCAACACAATGACTGACAAGCGCTTTGTAGGACAGGAGGCCCAAAATGTCCCCACTAAAGACCACCGGTCGGCCCCATAAAAACCACACTGTTTGAAGCTGCGTGGTCTGAGAAAGTTGACCGCACTTCTGCGACCAGTGCTGCTGTTTGGTAGAGCAAAGTCCATATGTGCACCTGAAAGCGCTAACCAAAGGAACAGGTATTATGTTTATTAAAATTTAAGACAGTAGAACAAAAATGAACAGGACTGAGTATGAAGACTGGCTCCAAAAACATCAAAAAACTCATTCTCTTAAAATTCTTCACCTTATTATCTTCCAGAAATTAAAAAAAAGAGGAAAAACACACTATCTCCAACATACTGCAGGGAGGAGAAAGTATGCGCAGGGTGTAATAAGGTCAGTATGGCAGGTTAAGCATGTGACCGTGGTCTTGCAGCTCTCCTTCTCCTGCACCCTCCCCCCTCCTCACTCTTGCTCTCCGTGACCCCTGGGCCTCAGGAATGAACCTGGAGTGAACCAGGAGTGGTGCAGGAGTTCTGAGAAACTTCCAGAAACTTCCCGAGCCCTCTCACCCCTCGGCCTCGGCTGGTCTTAGCCTCTGTCACCCCTGCAGCAGCTGGAGTGGCTCAGGGAAGTAAAGCTGGGCCCCACAAGGAGGTCAGTGTACACCTTTCAAACACACAGACACATGACGGATAATATACGATAGGAAACTACAAGTAGAAGAAAGGCTAAGCAACATGACACAAAGGAAATAAAAGAAGCTCATTATTAAATAACCTGGGAATACTAGAGTAATAGTAAAAGTTTGGGAGTAAGTGAGATCAGACACACTGCCTATTTGTTGGATTTATGTAAGTCCTGTGTGAAATAAAACCCCACTCTCTTTGGTTTTCAAAAATCTTTAATTTCAATTTGTGCAAATCCTTTTTTTTATCTATTTGGTTGTTAAAACTTTGACTCCTGTCAGGGTTATTAAATAAGTAGACAGGATTCTCTGTCCTACGATTAAAAAAAAATAAAAAATAATAATGCTATTTAAAGACACTAACATTTCTACCAGTTTTTGAAGCTGTAAATATATGTTGACCTTTGTGTTTGAAGTTGCTGTAGTTCTACATGCAACGGCAGAACAAAGAGATCTGCACAATTCTTCTGTATTTACAACAAATATCAGCCGGAATCAATCATTCTCAGGATCCAGACTGCCACGGATAACATAGTTTACAAGCTATAACTCTTTCTCTTTTGCTGAGTTATTGTCCAGCCTTAACTGACACTGAAATATAGTGGCATAAAGAGACCAGGGGATGAACTTTGCCTCTTTATTCACAGGACAGTAAACAGGCGCCCTACTGTCTCCCCCTGCGCGTGCTACATACAGCCTGCATGCATACACACATATGCAGGTGCACTCAAACACAGACAATAGTCAGAGGCTACTGACAATATAACCCTGTTTTACTTGTCATATAAATTCTGCCAGTGGAGCTGCACCTGGTCAGCACACCTCCACTCAGATGTGAGCATATGCACTTCCATGTTTAGGCACATAGTGTAAATACATTTATCTATGCACATGTTACACAGCATGACAGCCACACATGCACAGACCCGGGTCCAACTTGGTCCATTTTCAACTCCACGCCCCACGGTTCAAGGTCAGAGCAGTCCATCTGTCCTGCTCCACCTCCCTCACCCGAACCCTCCCTCTGTTCCAGCCACCCAGGCTCTGCCTGAGCCACCCCTGCACTGTGCCAAAGGAAGCCCCTTCACTTACAGACCAACCTCATACTATACAGAGCAGCTTTGACTTCATAGTGCTGACTGTTACTGTCTGGGATCATATAGTTACTGTACAATGCTGCAGTCCACGGTGGTGGAAAATAAAGAAGATTTGAAACCTCACCAACACAAGTAATGTTTATGACAAACACAGTGTCTAAGCACTGACTTATGCCCTCCTATAGTGGTAAATTGTAGCAATTGTTGCAAGAATTGAAGAAAAAATTGTTGCAATTTATTTAATGCAGGTACAGGTGATATTAAAAAAAATAACTTTCACTTTCTTCATTTCTATGTAAACCAGACCTCACAACATTTCTGGTATTTTTAACATTTTTAACATCTTGCCATTCAAACTTAAAACACTGTTGCCAGACTTGTTGCCAGATGTAAGTCGGGTCATATATGGGCTCTGATTAAGAGTAGCTATGGGTTTGGTATATCTGGTTAATCACTGTTGCACACCTACATTTAAGGTGAGATGGGCCAATGTCGATACACACTTAAGATTATGAATGTGTCATACCACCATACTCACAATACCACAGTTTTCTGGCACTGACTGCCAATGGTTAGTTGAATTGATACCTGAAAAAAAAAAACACAATTTAACCAAAAATACAACTGCAGTTTAAAATTATGATTTTCTGTCTTCATTTTCCCACATGCTCGATTCATGTTGGGACATAGGGTGCACTGTATGTAGATAATATTCAGCCGAAGTTAGAACTGCCATATGGTTAGCAAGAACTGCAAAACCTCAAGGCCCTCTTTTCCTCAATTATGACTAGCATAGTATTTTAACATTCCTCCCCCATCAGTCATTAGCCTCTGTCCTTTTTCACTTTGGGGTCAAAGTTTTCACCCTATCTGGAAGCCATCAGCGGTACCAGTCCCACCTCTTCCACTCACTCTGTGTGAGCTCAAAGCACTGGATGTTGTTAGAAACTTGCTCTCTCTAGAATCTGGGGAAAGGATATTTAAAAGCAATACTTCACAAGCGAGGTAATCCGGATCTGTGCCAAGATTTTCACTGCCAGTTACTGCGCACATTGTCTCGCGGGCAGACTACGACTCAGATGTTGTGAGGGGGGAGGAGAAGGAGGAAGGGAGGGAGGGAGGGGGGAGTTCTGCTGTGATCCAGTTTACTATTTTGGCTAGTGCTTTCTTCTTGCTGTGTGGTCATGAGGGAGATCAGCCCAGCAGCTACAGCAGCAGACAGTGAGGACACTGGCTGGACACACAGAAGCCACATGGTCAGAGCAGGAAAACTGTCAGAGAAAAACTAGGAAAAAATCTTGCCATTAATCTCCACATCCATCTTGATCTTGCACTTCAACTTGAGCTGTCCTGGCCTGACCAAACTTAAACTTCAGCCACTATCCTCTGGCCTCTCTCCCTTCCCCCCTCGGCTCTTTCTCCTCAGACAGACACAGCTACCCTCCTGGACGTTTCCTTTCTGCTGGCCTGCCCCAACAAAGGTGCTCAGTCATGTGAAACCTAATCTCCAGTCCCCCAAAACCTGACCCTTGACCCCTTCAGTCTTCACAGAGCCAGAGGGGGAGGGGAGCTGGGGGCAGGAAAGGGAGGCTTTTGGGAAAAGGTCACATTCCCGAAGACACTTGTGTGTACGCACGTGTGTATGTGTGTGTCTGTAGTCCATTATGTGGTTGGTGCCCCAGCATCAGCATGTGCGTTTGATTCTGTATGAGCAAAGGATCGAGGGTACACTTAACTGCTTTTTTAAGTTTTGACCGTCACATTCGTGTGTGTTTTACAATAGATATATACACTTGCCGTGTTTGTGAGAAAGCACTTTGAGCCCTGAAGCGTTGCAGTCCAATAGACAAAACACAGACTTTGTTTTCCAGCCGGGCTAGACCTGCAAGTCGTGTCTGGGCAGAGCTCCTCTTCTTCCACCCTACACAAGCAGTCCTCAGATCTTTGTGAGCGTGTAAGTGTGTGTGTGAATCACAGCGTGTGTATGTGTGAGGTGCTGGGTGTCAGCTGTCCTGGGTGATTAGTGCTTTTATATTGTTCCAAAGAGGCCGGACGAGGCCCCCTCTTCACTGCATCACGGCACAGCTGCAGTCTGCCTCTCTGGCTCTGCTCTTGAGGCTTCCTCCACTCTGACACTCGTGAAACGTGCACAGGCAAACCGAAAGAACCTGAAACAGAGCAACTAATCATGGGTGGGGAAGGGACAACCAGAAGGATACTGCATTACAGCTGTGATGTTACAAGATGGGGTTTGTAAACTGATGAAACCAACTGTAGATGTCTGTCCAAAACATGGTAAAAAACTAAAGTGAAGTGGACAGTGGCTGAAAGTACTTAGTAAAGGACCAACAGATTTTTTGGGATGAAATGGTTTTCCGTGATATCATAACATTTTCCTTTGGGGCAGCATAATAGAAAACACGTCTGTACCTGCTTCATTGTTTTTCTGTTTACACTTTACAACCCAATGCTTTAGTTTTAAAAACTTGTTCTCTGTTTTGGTGATCCCACACCACAGGACTACTGCAGGCTCTATGTGAAAACCAAGCTATCTCTGTGTGTTTTAAAATGTTGCTCTGTCATGAAGAATGGTCCCAAACCTGCCATGTGTTTATGAACGATGTTACTTAACTTAAGAAAGTGTATGATTTTTTTTTTCTTACATTTTGAAATGAGTTTTGACTCAAAAACATTCGGACATCTTGTTTTGCTGATCTGTAACCCAACAGACTGTGTTGTGTGTACATTCAGAAGCCACTGAAACACAGCCATGTTAAATGTAGAGTTTAAAGAGATCGTTCACTGACAGTTGATGCCAGAAGAATACAGGAGATGGACGCTGGAGGGAGGGCAGTGAAACGGGAGCACGGCGACGGAGGCAATTCAACGCAGCAGCTCTCTCCTGGACAGGATTTCCCCAGCTTTGCCTGGGAGGCCTCCCCTGCTTTAAACATACAGGCAAGTCAGGACACAGACCAACAGAGAAAGAGGTGGAGGAGTAAAAGGGAGGGGGAATCTTTATCTCTTCAAGAGTGTTTGTGAACCAGTTTCGATTAGCATAATGAACTAATAAATTCTTACCCTTCAACGGGGAATCTGTGTATCCCCTTAAGACAAGGCAAAAATTAGGGTAACACATTTTTTCTACATCTTGTTTTACAAATGAGAAAAGGACAGCTATTCAGTGGTTAGGAGATTTAAAGCCTTGCATGACAAACTTGTTTCGCTTTCCGTTGAAAGAGTGGTGACTGTTGCCTTTATGAGTTAAGGACATATGTCCACACAAGGGAGAAAGGAAAGGGGGCAGGGGATAGTAGGCAAGGTCCAACAGTCTGCTATGGGAAAACTATGTCTGCTATGCATGGGTTGTTTGGTGGCGGGATTTGTGGCCAGGCATTGTTGCTCTCTTGACATTGAACTTGGGAGTAGTGAGACGGAGGGGAGGGGGCTACTTCTCTCTTAAACATTAGAAGTGTATATGCACAAAAAAAAACACAACCCTCTCTACCAGCACCCACCCTCGACACACAACACACCCCCACTTCCTTTTAGCTTTGCTTTATCTTAACTGTCAACACCTGGTCGAAGCAGGAACCTCACTCTATCTGTGAACTTTAATCAGGCCCTGCTCGGCAAACAGCGCCGGGCTCGGACAAGGAGAGCGATTAGTCTGTCATGTTGCCCTCCATTGCTTCGGCACACAGACCAGGAAACAGAAAAGGGAGGGCTCGGAGGCAAACACAGACAGAAATTTCAGAGAGGTGGACACAAATACTCACGGACGACACAATGACACAAGCAGACAGAGACACGAGAGGATTTTATAAAAGGAAAGAGTGTGATTCTGGAAGACCTTTGGAGGGTCAGGAAGATACTGTAGAAACAAGGTTGGCTTTGGTCTGTGGAGCTGACAACTGGTTACTTAAAGTGAGCCACGTCAAACCAACTGGATGGTACTAAACCTGTTGCTTGATCTTTGTAAAGTGGTAAAATACAGCATAGCATATTGTTTGTTTTATGTGTTTTAGAAATAACAACACCTGGAAAAGGGAAAGACAGCAGAGCTATATATAATGTCAAAATATAAAGAGGATAATATGAACAGAATATTCTATTTTCCTACCAGGATGTTTTTTAAGCTAACATCCACATAAAGACGCCAGCTCCAGTCTCTCATATGGTTTTGTAAATCATAATAGCAGCTCTGATAAAACAGGATTGAAAATATTCATGATCTGCGTCCTAGAAAATGTTCCAAGGTAAAGCAGAAGAAAAATATTTACCAACTAGGTTGAATTTGCACTTCCTTCAACGTCTTATGAGTGTGCTTGTGATTTAGCCCAGTCTTTCTGTGGTTGAATACTTTATGACAGTGAATAAAAAGATAAACAAAGAAAGCAAACAACATTTCAAATATGTGTGTAATACTTTTTATTTTTTCAAGACAAAATGGCTGAGTGAAAAGAATAATGCAGACAACAGCTGAAAATAGAGTGGCATGTCCGTAACTGAAAATAACAATAAAATCTGTAAAGTCAAGCAACAACTCATAAATGTTGGTCAATGACCTTTGGTCATCAAACAGAAGTGAAGCCATTTGAATTTGACAGAAGGGAGTGAGCGCCTTGTTTAGCAGTGGCTCTGTTCAGAACAGAGAATGTGTGTCATAATAAATAATGCCGACCAATGATTTCAGTCAACTTCAAGTTCAGGACAAATAGCTTGAGCAAAACAGAACACAGGGAGAAACATAATGTACCTCAATGCTATCAGCAATGACTCCATGTACCAAATGTCTCTTTTCACTTTTATTTTGAATATGCCTTGCATATGAGATGTACCATAATTAAATTACAAAGCACCATGGTTCTTTTGGCAATAAAACAAAAAGTAAACTTAAAACTGTAGCAAACGCATTTTAGATTGATGATGGATTGATTGCATATGACTAAATGTGTTTTCATCTGGAACGGCTGGAATGTTTCAGGTGGTACAAGGACAGTAAAAAGTTGGCTACCAAGAAAACCCAACAATAGCTTGTATTACTGCATATAAAATGGCAGGAGAGAAAAATATATATAAAACAAACTAAAAAGATATGTACAACCACCTGTTTTCATCTGGTTGTGGTGACTCCAGCGGGACTGCCTGAGGAGGCCATCACATGACCTCTCACCCCTGGGAACACCGCAACCTTTTATTTTTCAAAAACATACTTATTTTCAAGCATACAAATTATTCACACTATATTATCCTGCCAAATTAAGAAAATATACGGTGGCAGCTTGTTGGGGTTTTTTTCACTACAGAAAAAAGGATACATTGAAACCTTGAAAGAGTACAGGCAAACAGTTAAAAATACAGGCTCCAACATAAATACTATAAGTGCCTACACTAAGTGAACATTAATTTCAAATACCATTCTAAATACAGGAAAGAAGTAGACCATAAATGTGTTTTGAACATAGGAACATACAAAAGTGTGCAGTTTCCTATGTGTTTAAGTTCTCTCTATATATTTATATATCATAAATCTCTCCCAAATGCTAAATTTTTTGTTCAACCTGAAGACATGTGTATAGTAAAGGCAAAAAATAAAATAAACGATGAGAGACATGTTCATTACAATTCATTACATTGATCAAGTCATGGCCATCACCGAGACCGGAGAGAAAAACAGCAATAAACAGTAAAAAACTGAACAAATTTTAAATAACATTCTCCCCAAAAGAAACTGAAGTGGTAAAAAAAGCAACACAATTTACCTATTTTAAAGTCAATTTGTAGATTTCTTTCTGTAATGAGCATTATATCTCTATGAAGCAGGATATTTTTATGGCGTTCCTGCATTATACCATCATGAGCCAAACTGGGGTTGGCTCAAGATGAGACATGGCTGGCAACAGTTTCAACTCTATTTTTCCATATATTTTTTTAATGCAAAAGCAATGACACCAAACTAATCTGTCAGCATAAGAGCAAGTTTTCCCTTGAGCGTCCAACTGTAAACTGGGAAAATTGAACAGTGCACGTATTTAGTACCAGATCTAGAATCTGGTGTTCATTTATACTCAACCAGCTGTACCTCCGATTACAGAGACAGATACAGAATCCAAGGCAGAGTGACAAGTGCTATATCATCAAGAATGACGGGGGATGGAGATAAACAATACAACTAACAAAATGAGGTCAAGAGCCTTGCTTGTATGTGCATGTACTGATGAGAAATAAAAACTAAACTGATTTTTTGACATTTGATGTGGACTTCCGTTTAAGATCATTTCCAAAATGACTCGATGTAAAGAGTTACTTAAGGGTTTCTAAATTCTAATGCAGTAAAAGTAAACACTATAAGGACATAACATTTGAATTGTAAAGACACCTGGTCAACCCCTCACCACCCTCTACCCGGACCCTCAACCAGCTACACCCACCCAACCCCCAACCAAAGAAACCTGTCTAGCTTAGAGCAACTACAACCCACTCCGTGGTCTTCAAGTGACTGCTGGCACTGTTGCCTGACTGGGCGACACAGAAATACTTTATTCGGAGTTACCTAAAAAACAAAACCTGCAAACTTTTAATTTTCACAGAGAAAAATTAAGAGCTTTATGTTGGTTAAATGACTCATTAAAAGAGTACCCTCTAGGAATGGTACACATGTACCAGAAAATAAAACTTCTTAAAGAAAAGTCTACTTAACTACCACTTTTGAGCATGTAACATGCCAGCAAACATAAAGTGGAGAGCAACACAACACATGGATCAGGCCAATAATGATTTACCAGAGATACACATTATTGTTGTTTTTTCTCTTTTGTTTTAGCTGGTTCCACTGCTGCTCACAATATGACAGGGTCAGACAGGTGCTTGATGCAAGGACCTGCTTATTTCACATGTGCACAAAAATGGCCTGATCTATAACTGAAACTCCGAGCTTATAGCAAAAAAGGAGGGTTAACTAATTAAGGTAAAGGCACTCTTAGTTGTCATTTCACACCATATTGTTATTTTCATTGCAGTTTGAAGAAAGAAATATTTCATGGCGCTAGTGCCTAGCATTTAATAGGCAGCTCAATTTTTATATAAAGGTATATATCTCTCTCAATCTTGCATGGAAAATCTTTTACAAAGATCATTTTAGTGTGACCCTGCTTGTTTTGATGTTTTGATAACTTGACACTGTGTACTATGTTGGAACACAAAACTGTACATGATATGTAAAACAGTATGCACTGTATGCAGCATGAGTTCTCATAACTAATTTTTTGTTGAAGAAAACCAAAGAATCAACAGCTACACTAGTACAACCAAACCCACCAGCCAAGGACAATTATCTCTCTAAGTAGCCAAAACACACTGAGCATGCTGTCCAGTTACAAAAAATACAAAACGTGTAAATTATTGCACAATAGAAAGGCTCAAAAAGTTTTGATGCAACTGTATTGCCCAGTGATGGATCATGCATTCAGCTTCTCCAGTCAGGGATGATAACAGGGCCATACTGGGTACTGGTGTTTAACCCTGTTGTCCTTTCCCCTCACTTACAGGCTAGTTAGCAAGGGTCACTTTTTAGCCTGGGGAGCTGAGTGAGAGCTGCCAGCATGCTGCTCTTTCTCTATTCAGTCTTAATGTCATTAGCCAGAGGGCGGTCACTGTGCCACTTCTTCATGTGTTTCTCCAGAGTGCTGTAGACACTGAAAGGCATGTGGCAGATTTCACATTTGTATACATCCTTACCCATCTGTCCATGGGTCTTCATGTGACGGGTGAGCTTGGAGCTCTGAGCACAGGCGTAGCTGCACAGCTCACACTTGTATGGCCGCTCTCCAGTGTGACTGCGTCTGTGAACTGTCAAGTTGCTGCAGTTTTTAAACACTTTGCCGCAAAACTCACAGGTGTCACTGCGTCGACCATCTTTAGAACTGGGCCTACCATTTCCACTTCCACCGTGAGGAGTGCTGGCTCCACTGCCCGTGCCACTACGTCCCGAAGCAGCACGTTCTCCATCCAGCTCACCAGGCGGAGTAGAGTAGCGCAAACTACCGTTCTCCGATGAATGTTCAGATGAAGAAGCGAAGGGCGATTGTCTAGAGTCCCCACCTGAAAAGCTGAGGAAAGGGTCTTTGAGTTGTCTTGAGGCTGCATACCCAGCTAGCCACTGGGAGTAGACGTTTTCAGTGTTGGGGATGGTGGGTGTGGGGGGGTCCGTGTCCTTTTCCACTTTGATGCGTTTGGACAGCGGGCTGAGAGAACCAGGACTCCCTCCTCCACCTAACAGTTTGTGTGAAAGGCTGTCAGTGGTAAGAGGCCCTAGTCCATTTATAGGAGTAGTGGCCCCGTCATCCGCCCGTTCTGACTCCATGGCTGCATCCTCGTCTCCAGGATTCCGAGATGAGTTCCTGCGATGCGGGTGAAGAGCCTCGCTGTTCTGGTGGTGCCGGGCCCCCTCTAATCTGAGGCTGAATCGATAGTCATTCCTGTCATTGTCTTCTCCTACTCTGGGCTTACTCTCCATCTCATCCTCCTCTTCCCCTAATTCCTCTTCCTCCTCCTCCTCTTCTTCTTCTTCCTCTTCTTCCTCCTCCTCTTCTTCTTCCTCCTCATCCTCCTCATCTTCCTCTCCATTTTCAGGCATCAGACCATTGTTCTCATTCTTGAACTTGGCCACTACAGACTTGAGCGCGTCAGTGGCACTGTTCATTAAGTCACTGGTCCCAGGCTCAGGTGAGCTGGTGGCCGAGAGGCCGTCCTCAGACTTAGCGTTCAGCAAAGACTTGTTCTGACAGTGCGTTTTCATATGCCGTTTCAGTTTGCTGGCTTGGGTGCAGGCGTGGTTACACAGGTGACACTTGAATGGCTTTTCCCCTGTGTGGCTACGTCGGTGAACGATTAGGTTGCTCTGGAATTTAAAAGTCTTCCCACAGAACTCACAAGACTTAGCCTTGAGAGGGGTACCTGGTTGGACATTGTTGGATACAGCATTCGGAGTGGAGTGGGAACCAGAAGGTGACTGAGAAGTGGAGAGAGGAGGCGTAGCTGAGAATGGAGGTTTAGAACCTGGCTGGAAAGGCTGTAGAAGCCGTTGCATAGCGTTGGGCCTGTTTGGGGAAAGAGGAGGAGAAGCTCCAACGGCATTTCCAGCCAGCTCCCGTAGGCGTCTCGAGAAGTCCATGCTCGGAGGCGGATCGAGTGGCACAGAGTTTAACCTCATGACTCTATCGAAGGCGCTGGGATGGTGAGTGGCAAGAGTCAAGTCGTCAGGGCTGAGGTGATGCCGCGGTGGAGGGCTAAATAGAGGTGGAGTCCTGGGATAACGGCCCTCGCGAGGTGTGGATGCTGAATCCCGGCCCGAACCTGAACCTGACATCCTCAAGAGACTGTATGGACTGCCCTCAGCCAAGTGGACGGCATGCATTGGAGGTTGGGAAGAGGTGCAGTCGCCCCCCATCCCTGGGGCTGTAGCCACGCGGGGGGTCAGGGGGCTGCCGGGCTCGCTCTCCAAGTAGATACGAAAACCATGGGTGTTCTGGGCGTGTTGGAGGAGGAACCAGGCACTGGTGAAGGGCTGCTTACACGTGGTACAGGTGTAACTGCTGGGCTCATCTTTATCTGTTGAAAGAGGACACAGAGAGGAAATGTGTCATTAGGCAGGAAAAATACATAGATGATTTTTAAAGCATAAACATCTAAATATATTCATTTTTATATTGTATTTTTTTACTTTATACTTTGCTTTAATGTATTTTACTGATTGCACATGTCAGACAGAAATGCAGATTAAAATAAATATAAAAATAGCATTATCATATGAAATCTAAGGTTTAAGAAAATTAGCTATTAGCGTATGCACTTAAATAGAAAGTGTGTGGTGATGATAACAATAGGAATCCAAGGTGGAAAATATACCATTGTTAGAGAAGAGAAAGACTAGAAATATTTGAAATAATACTTGACTTTAAATGCCACTTACACAGTTACCTGAGACTTGCCTTACAAAACCCACCTTTTCTCATTAAACACATTTATCCCCATCTAAAGCCTTGTTTACAGAATTAAGATTGAAGTGGGACATGATTCTGATGCTGCATATTAATGCTGAATACAAATAAGAGGTGACATGTTAATAAATTGTGTCAGCACTTATCACAAAAAACATTAAGAGCGACCAAAGAGAACTCTGTGTGTGTTTGTGAGTGGGGGAGGTCCTATAAAATGCATTTTATGCTTTACTTTTCTATTTCTGATATTTCATGCTTTATGGATTTATTTAAATCCTCTCAGGTGAATAGAGAAGAAGAAGGGGAAAGCAGAAGTGAGAGATATGCAAAATAAGAAGCATCCACCACTTGCAAATGTACTCCCTCTTTCATCTTTGCGCTTTATTATCCTTTCTTCTCTTTTTTCTTTTTTTTTCCTTTACTGGAGGGCATTTGAAGACACTGAACCCTAAACCGTGGCTGTGCTGAGCTGTAGTGAGAAGGCAGTAGAGGCCGAGTGTTTGTGTATGCACAATGCCTACAATGGTCGATGGACAGCCTTGCATGTGGCTAAAAAACAAAGGGGTGAAGAAGAGGCAGACAAGAGGATGTCAACTGAGAGAGGACAAACTGATGAGCATCAGATGAGTCTGTCTTGTGTTTTGTGGCTGTCCTTTCTACCGAGTGTCCACAGCCCCCTCTGAACAATCTTACTTAAAGACCAAAATGCAGCATAAAATGTGCACCCAATCAAAGCTCCGCACAAACCTTTTTCTCTTGACTGAAAAGAGTTGGAAGGGGGGTATACTGGTAAATTATGGATCATTACAATCTGCAAAAATTACAGTTAATTGCTGCCACCTGTGAGGGGCTTTGACCCACTATGGAATTTTTCCATCATAAAAAAGCCATTTGCCCATACACGTTGTGGTCTCTCTCTTGTTCAAAAGCACAAATAAAAAGTGCCCACACTACACTGACTTTACTTCTGCATATACTACTCGTTTATGTATATTTTGAGAGCCTCATATAGCTCATAAAACACTTGCAATAATCTGGCCTCTTCACTTCAGTTATCAGCCTGTGCTCACTTCCTCGTCTTAATGTGCAAAAATAGAGCACATATGCATGAGGTGCAAAGTAGATGATTTTTAACATGTTGTAAAAGAGAAGTGAGAGAAAAGACAAGGCGCTTTTTCAAATGTTGTCTTCTCCTCTGAGACACAGCTGCGTCCATCCGAGAGTAGAAAGCACCGGGGGATTATGGGAAAAAAAGGATAGGGACGAAGGAGTGAATGAAGTGTAGCGTGAAGGAGACATTTCCTAGTGACAACCTACCACATATTTGAAGGACGCCATTGCCACAAACAGCACTTCAAAGCCTTTAGTTGGTTTATTTTCTTATGTTTCAAAAGCAGTGTGTCTGCTTCTGTGTAATCACGTTCCATCTGTGGGCATTTGGCTAACTGTGCTCATGCCAAAGCACCAGCGATAATTGTTCCCCATCCTGACAGTGGACACATTGATGGGCATCTAAAGCCTGACCAAAGGATGCCCACATTCATAACAATGCCAGAGAAGATATCTAAATAAGCCCACTATTGTCTGTAATAGCTATCCTCAAAGGAATAGAGAGACAGTTTTCAAAAGGCAAAAAAAAAAAAACATTCTGACAAAGCGTTTGATGGCCTTGAAGATTTTTTTTCCCCACAGAGATGTGCAGAAGAAAGGATGATCTTATAAACTAGGCTGTCCTCTAATGGAATAAAGGACATCTTCGTGGACTTGCTTTTTTTGGTCCATTTCTCTCTTTCCAGTGACTCTAAGTCTATGGTGAGTTGGGACTTGAGAGCAGGAGAGCTAGGGCTAATGCTGGATCTCCAGGTCTCTTTGAAATAGGATCAGCAGAGACGAGAAGCCACACTGACAACCCAGCTGCCATTTCAGGGGAATGGCTGAAAGAGGGGACTTTGTGGGAGAGAAAGATGGAGGTAAAGAAAAGAAGAAGAAGGGGGATTCTACTGTCGGAAAAAGCAGAGAAGGATAATCAGAAAGAGGGGAAAGCTGCCGAACAGAGGGAAGACATGTAGCATTGAAAGGAAAAGGAATAGGGGGTTAGATACTCCTTCAAAGCCATTTCAGCACATTGCAACACAAAGCAAAGCAGAGGGAGGCTATTACAGTGTCTAACAGACAGCGTTATCAAGCAGGGAATATGATCCAGGCGGCGTGAATAAAGGCCAACTAAAGAGCAGACACAAGGGGAAATAATTGTCTCTCAAACAACAACTGACAAACCTCCAAGGCCCACTAAATGTAACCAAACCATGTTCTTCTGAATCCACGTCATAGTTTACTCAGTTATAGGTACCTGGACACGGATGAAGGATGCCCAGAAGCCTATTTCTAAACGTATCTATTATAACAAACACCACAGCCATCAACAATCCGTCAAACACACCTCAAACTTCTCAGCAAACTTCGCAGACTTCTCACTTGACCTGCATTTTTTTGTTTTGTCCTTGACCGGCCCAGAGCGCGCGAGAGACCGCCCTGGTGTGGCCACGTAGCTCTCTCTCATATTGGTCATTTAGCTAATGGACAAAACGGGCTAACAGGATTAGCTTGTAGCTCTTCTAAGACGAGAAGGCGAGCGGAGGAGGACATCACGGGGGGCACAGACAGGAGGGTGCATCGTGTCAGTGTCATTTTGCAAAGTTATCAGTCGCCTTGGCAGCACGCACGCAAACACCTGAGAGGTGATTATGCTAATAGCAGGGGTTTTGCCAATATTCATAAGTGTTTATAGGTGTTGGAGTGAGTGCTTTGGAAGATGGAGGGTTGTCAATACAGTGGCTCTTAAGGATGCCTCGGGCGTAACTGCAGTTAATGTGATTACCACTCTGTTTATGTCGTTGGGGTATTCACAGTCAGGGATTGGACAGAGGTGATGGGTGGATACAGAGGTTGGAGGAGAAGCGAGTAGAAAAGGCCCCACTTGAGTGAAGCTGGCAATGGCCATGGTAAGAAAATGATAAGAGTAACTAAGTGGCTCTAGACTATCGAACGAATTCTGATTTGATCTGACTACGCTGCTCAAACTGATCTTGAATATATCTGTAAAATATCAAACCTTCCTCCTTGCTTCACTGTGTCATTCTGCCTTGGCCACACACTCACTGGCTCATATACTCACTTCTTTGTCCTGGGCAGACTCACTGTGGTGTGCTGAGCCACTGGCCACAGACAAAAGGCTTGTTTGACCAACACTTGTTCCTGAGACAAAGCCGGATGCAGGAAATACGGTTTACTAAACAGAGAGCCGGCCAGCAAATAGAGCACAAGCCTGAATCAAACCCCTCTGCCAGTCTGATGTGGACCCAGGCCTACAACGCTGGCTAGTGTCTGAGTCACACGTTACACAATTGGAAGAAGCTGACCACTAACCACTACACAAGCTGCACAGAGAGGCACTGAGAAAAGAGGGAGAATACAACCCAGCTGGCATGAGCGAGGCAAGAAGGAGGGGTGCAGATCTCCTGATAAAGATGTATGGGGGTCTTTGAGGGCCTGTGCCCAGGATAAAGTAAGCTGCTGGCTGTGGCTTTGTCTCCAATCAGACTTTCACACTTCTTACCTTTCCGTTCCCTTCTCCTTCTACTGTAAGTTGATAAGAGCAACAGTGGAACTGAGGCGTCCATCTGAACCACTGAGGAACCATTACAGACTAATGGCACTTATGCAGAAGTCAGACAATTCATGCAGAATACACAATAGACACGCCATGTTTGTCTTTGTATGAGGTGATCTGTCTTAAGTTTGAATTTGCATGTGCTTCTGTGTTGGGCATGCATACTAGCACTGTTAGCATGGAGCAGCACGTAACACACTTGCTACAATCATTTTAAAATGAGCCCTGCTCTGTGTATGTCTCCTTCCCTTTGTAACCGTATTGCCTTTGATCTTTTCTCAGATGAACTGTGTTTGAACTGACCATCCACCCATCCATCAATCCATCCATCTCTGCCTCCATGTATCTCTCCATCCATTCATCCATTCAAACTATGCTCAGCTGGACACCTTCGTGCCCGGGTGAGACCCTGTCCGGCAGACCTTATAATAAGCTGGGCCAGCCGTGTCTCAGATGCAGATCATTATTTGCTCTCTGCTTACCAGCAACAGTGGGAGGCTGCACTCTGTTGTTCCTCATCTGAGCTCTAATGGTACAGTGAAAAGACCTCTGGGCTTCTAAGCTTAACCACTCTAATTAAATGGACGGATGCTTATGTGGGCATCCATAGAGATTATATATTGAAATAGGGTCTGCTTCATGGGATGAACAATAGCTAATACTTGGTGAGGTAGCTATTTAATGAAGGAGTGAAATCAAAGAAGCTGCAAACAGCCAAGTGTCAGTTTAAGCACATGTATCCAGGTACATACAAAGACTTAATCAAGCAGGGGTATTTTTGGACCAAGGCGATATCCCAGATGAGTGAGGAGTCTCTTCAGAGAAGAAAAGTGTTCTGTCAAAGAAAAGATATGTCTCAATAAACTGCAGCTTAGGGGCAGGCGAACAGATCAAAATATTTTAAGATGGAGAATGAAATTCAATGAAATAAAAGTTGAATGTAAGAGATTACATATATGGGCTGCAATATTCAGATGAGAACAGCTGCTGTCTCTCCTCCAAGCATCATTCCTGTTTGAAGTGCACAGACAAGATAGCCCCCGTAAGACATGAGGCCAGAAGCCTAAGCTCCACTATCTCTGCATAGCTCAGCTCATGACAGGCTGGCGTCCCTGCAGAAAGGATGGAGAGGGACCAGGGAGGTCGACTAACGGTGCATTTCTGCATAAATCTCTGGATAGATACCATCAGGAGAGGAGAAACAGGGGAGGAAGGTGGGCAAGCAGCAGAGGATGATAAGGCCCCTGGGGCAAGGCATTCAACACTGTCAAAACTGTTTCATCTCTGGCTATTGCATGAGTGGAGCGCGTTATGAGCCTGCATACCATTTGCCAGGACAAGATTTGGCTTCACCAGAGCATACGGAGCCCAGTATCTGACCCTCCTGCTTGACCCCCACTTCTTCAGTTTTTACAGGCAGCCAGAAAAACGTCTACAGAGGTTAGGTATTTGCATTTCAATCTAACCAGAGTAGACTCTTGAGAAAAGCTTCAGAAAAGTCTCTAATAGTGATTTTGAAAATATAACTTGCTTATAGTGTACATATCCTAGATCATTATGTCCTTGAAATAGGACATAATGATTCAAAGATCAATTATCTGTAATAACTTCTGAAAGATGGATGGTGTTTCTTGATGGTTCAAAAAAAACAACAAAAGGGATTCTTTTTTTTTAATTCTTTCATGAAAGCATTTTACTTTCTTAAATAGAAGCAGCATCCACAGACCACTTGGTTGAAGCAGATGTTAATTGTTTCACTAAGATGCACTTGATACCTGTCTAAACTGAACAATCTAGAGTTAGAGATGTTCAATTGAACCTGACTTTGCAGTTTCTCAGTTAGAAAGTCATTTTCTAACTTGTGTTTATGTGCTTTAACTCAGAAAGGTGGAAGATTATTAACAATTCAATTTACAGACTAAGTCAATGATTAGTTATTAAAAGTGTTATTGTCTAAAGTTACACAGCCTCTTTTTAACCAAGGATGAATGCTTAGACCACTGAATCAAGCTGAGTGCAGCACAAAACAGACACAACATGCTGGACAAAAGGTTTGGATGTACAAAACAAAATATGATTACAGTGTTTCCTTTTATGAGAAACACTTTTTTACACTTTTTATTGGGAAAAAGTCTTAGGAAAAACAACTTCTGATGACCTTTGCTGTTTGTTGCTCATACATCCGCATTGGCCCCAGAAAGCCCACAAGCGTGGCCCATCATTTAGATACCAGTGAACAAAGGCTGTTTTAAACATGCAGTTATTTTTCACTGTGTCCTACCACCTCAGGGTTAGAAGACCAGGGCATGTGAGCTCAGGCCAACCATAGCAGCTCGTTATGCATACGGGCCTCAAGGCATTGTGGAGGGACATAGCACTTTAAAACAAGAGGGCCAGTGTGTTGGAGTGTCCCGTGGCCTGAAGCTGTGGAGGCTGAGGGTTGAACACGCGTCCCATCTGCTATGTGTGACTGTGCACACGGTCTTTGAGTGGTTAAGGGAGCATCAATAGCTGGACTCTTAAGAATGAGAGGGTATCTTTGGGTCAGATGTATCTAGAAAATCTATCTTCCTAAAAGTCAAGTCTTGGCTGGTTATGTAGTTTAAGTTTTACGTTTATGTAGCTTAAATAAAAAGGTCAATTTACAGTGTTGTGGAATGTTCATAAAGAGGACTGGTACATAGACAAAGTTCACAGTTTTTTACTACCCCCTCCATGGCCCAACCCCAGCCCATTCTATTCAACCAACCCTGTTCCCAGATCCATTATTAATTCATCAAGAAAAACAGTGCTGGGACACTCTTCAACTCAAGATGCTTTCCAAATCCTGATTAAAATTGCAAAATGGCCTCCTGTTCAGTCCTAATTCAGCCCTTCCAAGACAATCTGACAGGAGCAGGAAGAAATGTGACAAAGTGAGGCGGTGCTCACATAACCAATGTGACCTACAAATGTTTGCCTGAGTACTGTTCTGCTCAGTGCAAAAACATTTCAGACTTGGGACCACTCATCTCTGGTAGGCAGCCACTGACATACCACTTACATGTAACATTTACCATCAAGTATCAGTACATAAGATGAATGGGCTCTGTCATTGACAATGGCATGGTCACGCTCCACACAATTCCTCATCTCTGAGGCTGGCTATCCTAAATTCCTACTTACTAATTAAAAACATGTGGTCTGATTATTACTGCAACCTGAGGGCTGCATGAATGGGGGACAATAGAAAGTAGTCAATTTAAAGAGCAGCCAGATACCTTATGGATTATTGCTTAACAAAAGGCAAATTCTGCATGTATATCAGTGTCAGTCCAGTTAACTTTGCTGCATTGTAAATCCTTGTAAGAGTAATGTTTAACACAGCTGCCAGTTCTCTGCACATATACCCACGCTGTCACTGGCCTGTTAAAAATACAGCATGTGGACCCTTCCACTTATTCTCCCTGGAGGTGTGTCAGGAACATGCATAGGCCCTAGCAATAGAGAGCGTGATATTAATTAAGGTAACCAACCTGTAGGTTACTTTGTGCCCAGCTGTAGAGCATAAATCAGGCTTTTAACGAGGCTAGGGCCTAAGATCTCAAACCGTGCTGGAATGCTACCTGCACAGCCATGCCAAAAATCTGTCTGGGTCCAGGGCTCCTATAGATCACTATGTTTATAAGGGGGGCTATAGCCACCTACCCCGGGGATGGAAAGAGGGGGGAGAGGTAAGGGAGCACAGAGGGAGGGTGGCAAAAGGAGAGCAAGCGCTATTTCTACTGGGTCACTGGGTTTAACTTAATGCATTGTGTATGTGCGTGTTGCACCGATGCCTATCTTTAATATAGTATTAATATAATAAAAACTGTAAAAAAAATGGTGCAATAGGCTTTTGAAACTTAATTTGATTTGTTGATTTTTATTTTTGTTCTAAGTTGGGTGACAAATGTAAAAGCAGCTTGTCTTTCATGAACTGAAAAATAAAACATTCTTAGATGTGTAAAATACAGCTGGGAAGGAGCTGATGAGTGTGTTATGTGAAAAAATCCTGTGTGCCTTTGGTGACAGAAGGATTTATTCGCGGACAGCTGCAGAACAGGACACACACATGAACATACTGACTGACTGCTGGACTGACTGTAGCTGTAGCTGAGTCCACCTCAGAGCAATCTTTCTGCTCAAAAAAGTCCACAAACGCAGACATTCCACGACAGGCGCTGGCCTGTCCTTAATCAAATAGAGCAGCAGTAGCTTTTCTATTCAATGGCAGAACTTCTGGACAGCTTATTGGTGAAAAAGCAGCATGGAAGTGTGGAAATGTGGATTAATGGCTGATTAGAGCTAGATCTCTGCAGCATCACCTGAGATTTATGAGCCAGATGTTTGTGCCATTGCAGCTCACACAACAACACAGACTATAAAGACAGACTATAAACCTTAATTTACACAAGGAAATGCTGGAGGTTTCTCATAAAGTATCACCTATAGATTTTGCTGTGCTGATGCAAACTCCAAATTAAAAAGAGCATGTTTGTGTTTGATATATGTGTGGATTCCAGCAAAATATGTGTCCTTTTCTCTGTGTCTCCCATGTCACAGTGACAGCCCTGACAGGAATATAACTCCACTCCCTGCCAACACGAACTCAGGTTCTCAAGATCCGTCCTGTCATTTTGAGAGAGGCTGACAACCCCTGACTGACACTGAGGTCGCGGGGGCAATGAACCCAGTGGACTGCTTGTGTTGCATTCCCAGAATTGAACTTTGTGGGTTAGCACAAGGTCAAACTGTAAAGACCCTATAGGATCATTCCATACATGTCCAGCTGATATGCTCTGGAGAATGTCCCAGGGGGAGAAAGTGCCTGGGAGCGCTTTAAAGACGACCCGACGGCTATCTCATGTACCTTTGACTCTGCCGTATAAAGACATAAAAAGATATGTTTGCTCTTAAAACACATGGCCTTTATTGCTCTCGTCCGGTTTCATCACCTTTGCGGCGCACAGAGAGCTAGCTGATGAAAAGAGGAATTAAGGGCAGTGAAAGAACAAGGATATTATCTGAAGAGGAAGTGCTGTAGTTGGGGGCTGTCAAGAACGGTGTAAAAAGCTTTGGAGAGGAGAAGAAGGGAAAAACAAAAGCGTGGTGGACAGCTTTACACTGCAGCACCCCATTCTAGATTACATTAGAGGCAGCTGCTTCTTTGTGTGGTTTTATGGCCTGGTCCCAAGAAAAAGCTGCTAAAATTTCATTTAATCTGCTGCAGAGACTCAAGTGTGTGTCAGCCACTCAAACAAGGGGGCCTAAAAGCACGCGGCTCTCGGATAACTAAGGCAAAATAACTCTAATAATATCTCTCTCTGTGGCCATACAAGCAGACATTTTGTGAAACCAAAGAGGGCCCGCCTGAAACTGGTGCATGGGAAAGCGGCGTACACTGCCGGTCCACGCACAGGTCCTTAATGGCGAGTGAGTGGCCAGACAACACCCTCCCTCTCCTCCTCCCTTTATCTCCACCTCCTGTTCATCCTTCCAAGTCATTAGCTTATGTTAATCACTAAAACTATGAAGAGTGACCCTCAGTTTCATTTAGCATGCTAGTTTACTTTAACACCAGATGACACCGCAGCTGCTACGATCGTTTTATTAAAGTAAAATAATTACAGGAATGAGTCTATATTTTATTCTAATAACAGATGCCCATAATTGCTCAAATGTGTTTGTTAAGTGTGGCAGTAGATAAAATATTTTTTAGATTTTATTTCATTGATTTTTAAAGAACATAAAAATCGTTAGGAAAAAAAATGTCGTGATCTGTGTCACTGATCATTTGTGCACACAGTCAAATAAAACTGAACTGTCATTATGTGTCAACGAAACACTTTACATAAATGTGAACAAATCCGCCAGTGGACTAGAGATAAAATAATGATTTTTACTGGACCGGGCAGAAGAACTGACAGGAGTAACTAAGAGCAGCCATGCAGGCAGCGGTTAGGCCCAGCTTCCTTCCTGGGTTTGGGCTCAGACTGACATATCCACATACGTCCACAAATATAGTTCAGATAAACTGAGAGGAAAAGGGGAGACTACTTCTGCATAAACAAGAACAAGAAGATGAGACAGAGCAGTCCCTTTGAGCGCTCTGATAATACGATGGTTGAAGGGAAGGAAGGATCTAAAGGATGATAAGAAAGACTTAGCAGAGAGACAAGAAGCATACACACAAAACTTCTCTCTGACCAAAAATCAATTATTTATTCCGCAAAGTCTGACAGAGACAGGTTTATTCTTTACTCTCTATTTGTTCTGTTAATGACAAAAATCTTTTTTTTTAATTATTGCAATGACAGCCTATGCTCATCTTAAAAAAGAGAACTGAAATACGTATATGTATTGTATTTTAATTTGTATAGTATTGTGTCAGGTATTGACACCTTTGTATGTCAATATATTTGGCCAATCAGATTAGAAAAAGCCCTAAGCAGAAAAAATATCTCCATAGAGTTTACATTCAGTTAAAAATGATGAAGAATATTTTTGTGACATTGTAATAGAAATATATTCCATTTTGCATGTTTTGCAGCCGAAGAGAAAATATTTAAGGCATTGAAGGCATCACTAAAGATTAATAGTGTCTTTTTTTTCAGCACCACTTTGACAAATGTGAGTACCTAAGTGCCATCAAATAATAGCTTTGTGTTTGACTACATGTTTGTTTCCCTAATTAATTCAAATGTTGTTTGCTCTTGCTATTTCAATTTCACCTGCACAAATATACATCAAGAAATCATCTTTAATGCAGGGGAAACTGTTTTAAAGGCAGAAAAAGGAATTGACAGGAAGCAACACAGAAACACTAACGGGCGCTAATGAAGACATAAACTGTGTTGGGGGGAGGGGGCAGGCGAGGGCAAATTAACCTTTTTAATTGGAGAGTGGTAGCCCTCTTTGGACCTTGCAGTTGGATCCAGAGTGCTGACAGATGATGAGAAGGAAATGGCAGGCCTATTACAGGCAATCTGGCCCCGCCACTTGGCAGAGAGCAGCAGTACCAGAGCCTGGGGAGAACGGGGCACGTCCAGCACAGAGAGCGCTCACTGCCAGGCCCGAGCACTTACTGGCACAGACCAAGGGCTCGCCTCAATAAAGGTATAAATAGAGAATAGTTATCTTGGCACTTTGAACTGCAGGGTAAAGGGCTGTCATAAGGGAGTCTGGTTTCTTGTCTGATAACAAAATACTACCTGGTCAAGAAAAAAGAGAAGGGCTTAGCTTTAATGAAAGAGAGCAAACCAGTCTGGCAGGTATGAGAGAGGATACGGTATATACACAGGACGTGCACTCCTAATTTGGAGCTCATATACTGTATGTCTCCAGTATAGAAAGACGGACAGGCTAACGTCTTGCCTGGATAGTTTCAAGAGCTATGTTTACGTCTGCTATACAAGGAAAACAAACAAGGTCAGAGAGTGTGTCCAAGTGATAGATACACACAGCCTCAGGGGGACAACAGGATTTAGGCTGAGCCTTAGACATGAATTTATAGCACAACCTTTGACATGCTTGAAAGCATTGCTGAATCTGAATACCCTGTACCGAACATCCAGAAGACACTTATGACACAGATTATGGTTTCTTACACCAGTGAAAAGTCCTTGCATGCACATCCACTCAAACCAGTTGTGAACCACACAATACAGCAACAATTACAATATTGCTGCTGAATACTGCAACCCCTCATATAACCCTTCTCTGTGTTTCCAGTTTAGAGCTGAACAACAAAACTTTAATCCTTGTTCAGGGTTGTGAATGCTGGCCTGAATGCTTCAGCCAGACAACCATGACCATCTCTAGGTCACTGAGACAAAGTGCTCTGTCTGTCCATCACTACATTATCAATATTCCATCTTACTTTCTTCCAGTTCATTTAATTTGTCTTGAGTTACAGACCACAAGGCAGACCAGCGATAGACCTTTGCTTTTAGTGTTTCCATACAAAGTCATCTAATGGACAGTAGAGCTGTCCACATACTCCTATACATTATACACCAGTGCCATGTGCATTAACACCCCCTTTACTTTTCCCGTCTTTGTACGTGTCCATAAATGCACATACGCATACGCACCAGACACATGGCCGGAGAGAGCAGACTACCATCTGGGAGTAGTGGCCGGCTTTGTCTAGGGGGGTGAAAGCACAAACACGACCCCCCTTCAACCCGCACACACAAGAATATAAACCATACACAAGGCCCTTGCATCGGCCCCCGTCACCCTACCCTCCAACTGCTCTAAGTGTGAGAGCTCTTCTCATACAATCTGCACATATACATATGCAAATTTGTAGGGGGGCATTATAAAACAGGCATCATCACACATACACACACAAGCAATATATTACGTTGGCTTTAGCACCAAAGTAGCCATGCAGAATTTTTGGAAAAGGAAACATGTTTCTCAGAAATAGAGCAAGAGCTGGAGGGCTGGAAGAAAAGACCAAAGAAGTTGGAAGATGAAAAGAAGAACCTTTCTTTATAAATAACAAATTAATGTGAGCATGTGTGAAATACATGCAAAGCAAATGCAAATGGGATTGCATGCATTTACATGGGCCCACATATAAACACATGCACACAGACACGCAAAGATTCATTATCCATGTTTGCCCCCCAGCATGCATGTGATAAACTACAGAAGAGCCTACTCTATCAATCAGCAGCGACTCTCAGCACAAGATGCATCATGACTGTCCTGAAACGCAACTTCATACTGAAGCAGGAGGTCCGAACAGGCCCCAGCAATGACAGGCCACACATCACTTCTATCCTCTAGGTATAGTAAGTAAGCAGAGCCTGGGGAGGACTGACTGTCACAGTGAGGGATAACAGTTATCATTTATGATTTAGAAATATCTGTTCATGTTTGTGCAGTACTAATTGATAGAATGGTATGGTTACAAAAAACATGCGGAAAAACATGGTTGTGTTCAGAGAATCCTCACTCGGGCAAAGCTTTTTCTGTGTAGTTTTAAAAGCTGCGTAATCACTACAAACAACGTTCTTTAGCGGTTTGTTGCTGCGATATATCTCCACCTCTCACATCACTACACTTGACAATTCACTTTAGATTTAGTTAATGGCAACACACCTCTCTAAAGAGTGATTTCAGGGGTTACCTTTAACAAACCATGCCGTACCAATCCATCATGCCGTTCAGTGCTTGGTTTGGCACACAATTTAGCAAACAGTGGGACATAAAAATTACTCTTCTGGCTGCTGTGGAACTTAGGGAGAACATATGAGCTTCATTTTAAAAATCCATGTTTAATGTCGCTAGTTCCACTTTAAATGATACGCCTGCAATACCCAGTTTCCCTCTTACGCCCAATTTACACTGACTGCTGAACAGATAAGGAACGGCGCCCCGACGGCCCAAGAAAAAACCTTTAGTATTAGATTTACACCACTTTGTTAGTTCTATAAAAAGTTTTTTTTCCATTTTATAAAAACATAGGGAAAAAGATATTTTATATTTAAAAACAAGAAGGGAAAATGGAGTTATATGGTAGTTTTCACCTTTTATTTTAAAAACTAGTAATCCTTTTTTGTTCTTTTCACACTAACCCACCTTAATGGAGCCCGATTCACATTCCTTTCGCAGTCAGTGTAAATGAGGCGTTAGGTGTTATGTGAGTGATATGACTGAGCCGTTCTGAGGTGCCATCTCAAGGTGGGCTTTGTGTGAGTTAAATTATTCGAAGTGAAATTCTATACCACCTGCTCTCAAAGCCATACATTTATACTACACTGTATGTTATGACACCTTTAGAAGCTTTCACCGACACAATACAACAGTCCATTATGTGCATCTTCCAGATCAATTTCTCTCCTCCCCAGTTTTCACAACTCTCATGTTTGCTGTAATGTTTTCAGTACACAATAGCAGCAGCACTGTTAAGCTTATGTTGCCCCATCAAGAGCAAAGCACCAACAACAAGCACACACCTCCTTCCCTCCTCTTCCCACCCTGTTTACGGCCGGATCCATCCGTCTTTCACTTTGTTCCCACGCTCCCTTACTTCTTTTTTTCTGTCCTCGGCATTGTCCTGTGGCCTCAGGTTAGAGGTTCTCCCCGTTTCCTCAAACAGCGGAGAGTCTAGAGGCTCAGGCAGCAAGAGGAACGCCAGGGAGGGCCTGTCCGTCTGCCTCCTCTCGGCCCGCCAGGCTAACCGGTCTGAACTAATTCTGACACAGGTGAACCCGAGATGTGTCCTTTTTCGCCTCTGGACAGAAAGCTTGATGGTGGCATTCCATCCACAGTCGGCAGGTATCACAGAGGTGTGTGTGTGTGTGTGTGTGTGTGTGTGTGTGTGTTTGTGAGTGTGTGTGCATGCCTGTCTCCCCAGACCTTTGAGGCCTGGACCATTGCCAAGTTCATCTGTTAATGGACAGCTACAAGGGGCAGCCCATCCCCCCTTTCCCTCTGTTGTGTGTGTCTCCAACAGCCGTGCCTGCTCACGACCCCCCTTAACCTCCCCAACCCCCAGCCAGGCCTGCCCAGATACAGACCCTCGCTCCCTTTTTGCTCCCTTCTCCTGAAAGCTATATCATTCCCTTTCTCCCTCCCCTCCTCCTCACTGGCCCCTACACTGTGTGCTTCTCCTATTCAAGATAAACAGAGTGCTTCAAGTTCAGGGGACACCCAGGGACCCTTTAACAAAGCCATCTATCATGCTGTCTGTCCAAGACTCCTTTGGCCATAGCGGGCCATGCTGCTGCTGCTGCTGCTGCTGCTGCTGCTGCTGCTGCGTCTCCCTCTCTCCATCCGTCTGAGTGTGAACACACACAGAGCAGACTTAGCCAGTTCGCTAACTTAGATTTAACTTCAAACTAGAGATGGACAATTTCCCAGTTGTGTCTGCGAGAACGGAGCAAATACAGATCCCTGGTCTTCCTAATGAACTCTGTCTCCTTTTTAGCACACCGGCTCGCCACAGTTTGGAGAGCAGCACGGACACATAGAGCGCACTCTTTTTTTTGCCACACCTTTGAGACAGACTCCACTGACCTCTCTCCGATTACCCTGAAGTCAAACTGCAGGATGATTAACCAAACTGTCAACAGCTTAATAGTCTGGGAATAAGAGACTGACAGTGGGCCTAGGAGCTGAGTGTAAACATTGTGGAGATTATGAAAGGTAGATGAGAGGGAGACAGAAAGAGACAAACACTGCGATTCAAGGCACCTGCTAAATTTTATACCATATGTAAACCATATACTGTGTGTGTTATGACAGGATCCAGTACTAGAAAAACCTCAAATGACATCCCTTAACTAAGACTAATTCAAAATGTGTTGCACACAAAAAAAAATGTTGGGGAGTAATCCTTTTAATATAAAGTTTAATTTGCAAAATATTAAAATCTAGCCTTTTTTGCGCGCGTGTGTAAAACTACATGTAAAGACAAATTTTGCACAATGTAAGGAAATGTTTTTTGTTTTTTTTTCAACAAGTTAAGTTGTGTGAGAGTTTTATTTCTGCCAAACAATTGAGACAAGAGACAAATAATCACCTCTTAACACCACCAAAGCACTGCAGCGTGGGGAAAGGGACTAGCAGTCACGCAATGGTCACACAAACACTCATTTTTCTCCCCATTTCACTCCCTCATCTTCCTCTTTTGGCTTGTCCTTAAGTCTCTCTATGACACACAGCCACAGCAGCAGCGAGTGAGCTGCCCAAAAGCCCAGCAGCTGTCCTCTCTAGCTACACTGAGAGGGGCGGACTGGCCTGCCGGTTTTAGCCCGCTAAATTATCCATTAGATGTTATCAAGTTGTAGCAGGGCGATGCCATTCTGCTAGGAGCCATCAATCTTTCATAAGCTCGGGCCATGCAGGCGTACATTGGGATGCACTGGCAAGAACCTCCCCATTACTCCTAACACTCCACCCAGCAGCCAACACAACGCATTGCACGCAAACTTGGACATGTCCACACAGTGAAGAGGACAGGCCCATTCACAGTCAACAAATACACGTTCGCCGACAGGTACACACTCTTCCACTCAAGCTCTGCGGAAACAAGCTCTGCCCCGGGAAAACAACCATTTCTTGCTTTGTATCTTCCCTTTTAAGCACCCCTCACCTTTCTCCCAAAACAAATCATTTGGATCCAGGAGCTGATTTTTTTTGTTTCTCTACCCCTAGTGCTCCTTTTTCTCAGCTCCTGTTTTCTTTCGTCTTCATCATCCCTCCCTCTCTCCCTTCACTTCTCACCACGGCCTGGCAGGCAAGCAGGGCAGACATGTTCAGAATACACTCCGGTAATGGGCTAATCAAAAATGCAAAACAATTGGCAATTACCGCGCGGGGCCCTAATGGTCATTAGAATTTACAACAAGGTAATGAACTGAGAGTCAGCTCAGTGCATGCATATTCATAAAGCAATCAGGCCTTTGAAGATTAAAGAAGCGCTTCAAATTTAAATGAGGGCGCCAGCATGTTATCAGTGAGATTCAGCCTGCAAAAGTAAAGGGTGCCTGGGACAGGAGTGTGCAGTTATGGGTGTATGTGTGTGCGCAGGAGGGTTGGGGGTCAGTTTGGTGCGGGAGGTGTAAGTATGTGTGTGTTTATGCATGAATGCACAAGTGATTGTGTTGTGTGCTGCTCTCCGAGGCGAGCCGCCGTATGCCTGCGTGCTTTTTTGTGTAAGAATGAAAGCAAAGAACTGTACACCAATAGCTTCACATTGCCTCAAGTCATTCTAATAACCAATTTAAGAAACTCTTAAAAAATGAATGAAGGCCCTGTCTTGTGATCATCATTTAAACGACAGGGGATTCAAATCTAAGATCAAATGTACAGTTAACTCGAGCTATTAGGAGGCAATGAGAACACAAAGCCCCCAAGGATTACAGCAATCTATTAGTATACGTCTTCATAGAAGTGCAGCGGTAGACGTGGTTGGCGTACCCATGTGTATTAAAGTAGTCCAAGGATATCTCCCACACACACACAAACATGAGGCTGTGAGTTTTCACGAGTGTAGCGTCAGACACATGGGCCCCCTCTGTCTCGTATCTCTCTCTGGCAGAGATAAGGCTGGCGAGACACAGCTGTAGACGACCACCCACCCACATACAAAAGGTACAAACAGGCACGCATATGTTTTATCACACACACCCATAGATACCCATATAGTGACAGGCCAAGCCCAGTGCTGAGAGCTGTGACGGGGCAGATAGTACAGCGGAGCAAATGCTACAGAGGCAGATAGTGACCAGGAGCAGTAGGTTGAGAGTGACGTGACGCCCTTGTCGCTGCAGCTCTCCCATGGCCTCAGTTCTATCACTAAGACAAAGCAATGGTCCTGCTGGAGCACAAAATGCACACAGCAACAGTCACAATACCAACAGCAAAGGTTGAGCTGACACACTGATCACTGATAAAAGCATATTCATATTCATATATAAATGGAAGGAAATACAGGTAATTCCCTGGAAAACTTTTCACTGGCTCACCTGGCACCAGATTCATTTATTCCCTGCTTGGGAAATTAACGCTTTCTTAACTCCATTTTAATCGCTTTGTCCAGGAAAAATGCTCAAAAATACAACATTTAGTTAACACAAATCACACTTTTGTTTCCTTTCTACTGGTCGCTCTACACTTCTATAACCCTCCCAACAAACACAAGACATTTTTAACGAGATTTTAACTTTGATCATTCAAAGTTTCTAATTTCTGAGAAAAAATAGTCACAAGGTGTTTGTCCAACAGCCATATTAACTGCCTCTGTCATTTTTGTTTGCCATTTTCTGATCTACAGCTGTGTCAAAGACAGTTTTTTTTTTCTTGTTTCTTTCGTTTCTGTCTAAAAATAAAGTCATTAACCTGCAGGTGGTGAAGCCGGCGGCTGGTGTGACAGGCCCTGACGCTGTCAGATGACCCGCTGCCCCCGTGATGTGACTGGCTGCCACACTATTGACAGGACGATGGCACGGACACGCTTAGTTCTGAGGATACTGTTTCATCCTGCACAACACGGCTGTGGACAAACAAGGTTGTTTCTGTTGTATAGCCTCATTTGACAGTAGGTAGACTGAGGAATTGAAAGAGACTTTGGCAGTGTGTGTGTGCGTGTCTGTCTTGCTCTGTAGCCAACTGTGAGAGAGTGAGAATGAGCTTGAGTGGATGTTGGAAGCTTTTAAGAGGTGTAGACATCCTAATGTGGCCAAAAGTCTGAGTTTCTAGTCCCAAGAGATGACAACCAGAGTAGTGCTTTGAGAAAGAGTGAATAAGTGATGGGCACAGCAAGGAAAGGAGAGAAAAAGAGGGGAACGTGATAGGGAGGGGGAGAAATACGGATCATATGTTTCTGACAGATCTCATCAACTCACAGCACATCATAGGGCCTCTGCCACAACATGTTGAATACAGACAAAACACAGGTTTGCAGGAGGGGTGTACACTGGGCATCTGGGGGGCACATTGTTGTGTAAAAGAACAGGTGTGTCTGTGTACATTTGTGGGCAGGGTTAAGTGGGCGGACGCTGTGTTTGTGTGTGAGTGTTTGCATACTTCAACTAGCCTCCACCTGAATGGCCTGGGGCTGTGGTACCAGGGCTGTTAGAAGACAAACAGAGACACAGGAAGCACAAGTAGGAGCCCTGAGGACAGCACACATACGGCTGAATACCTTTTCTCAAGTACACACACACTCCTGCTGTCTGTCAGGCTGGAGAAATTGTGGACCCAGGGATCAGAGGCAGACAACAATTTAAAATACTAAAATCTTTTTAGACAATTACAATTACTGCTCTCATTTTCTCAACACTTAAATACTCTTTTGTCCTTCTGTAAGTATTATGCAACATTTTGACATGAATAATGGCTCAGTAAACATAGGGGACAAGGTGTGACTGACAGCCACGTTTCAAACTCAAACTTTTTGAGACTTGTTTTTAAAGGGCAGAAAGTTTTTAAAGCAGAGACGGACCATGGTATTTTAGCCATATTCACTTGACATCAGCATCACTTTGTAACCTTCATGGTTTCCAAACAGCAACCTTTTTGTTCAAAATATTATAACCATTTTCAGCTCCATGACCTAAGTCTGCCAATTTCCCAGGTCTTCTCTTAGTTTGCACATGTGACGTGACATTTCCTGAGTCCACTCTCATTCTATTGCTTATGGTCAAACACAAACCTTCCACCTTTCCATAACTTCTACTTCCTAAACCCACAAAACCTCACTTTAAGACTCAAATACACCTCATACCTCCCACTTACACAAACACACATACACATTCAGAGCTTATGTGTCCCTCAGGCCTAGTGCTCTGTGCCAAGTCTGGCCTGGCATGGTCCACAGAGGGGTGTCCTAAGGCAAGGCTTGCCAAGTCAAAGACCCTTTCATGTTCAGCCTGCACGCCCAGGGTAGTAAAGCTTTAACAAACAGCCTGATACATACACACTCACACACTCTTGTTTCTCCTTCTCTCTCTGAAACACACACACCAAGGCTATAAACAGTTTAAGTGGTCTAAACCACACTCTTACACATATCTGCGTACTGTTCAAAAGTCTCGATGTAAACATTCACTACACTCGACTCCCAAATACAGCCAGAGCCATTAACACTCAATTCAACAAAAAAGAAAAGCTTGACAAATCCCTGCCGACAACTGACATTTGTAGGTGTTTAAAGCTTTGGCTTCAGAAAACAAAAATGTCCTCTATGAAAAATTCATCCTAAAAACCATTCCTGTTCACCTTCATTAAAACTTAGCAAAGCTCTGAGCCAAAAATAGGACTGATTTTATCAGAGCTTAGAGCAACTGTACGATCGAATTAGAGTCACTTTTAGGAGACAATGGAGTGCTTATGTTGAAAATATTAGCCGGTGTCCAATAATTACAATAGCATGCATCTGTGCCTTTTCAGTATCAATTAAAGTGATCACACAAACAAAAGGCACACACTGCATGTGAACTTTCACTGCAACCCATATGCCTGCACACTCACCAACACTGGCCATAGAAAAAAAGATATCACTACCAAGGAGCCTCAACCCCCTCCGCTTACACACTCGCCACACACTGCCC
The DNA here is from genome assembly GCA_036850595.1 of Rhyacichthys aspro. Lineage (NCBI taxonomy): Eukaryota > Metazoa > Chordata > Actinopteri > Gobiiformes > Rhyacichthyidae > Rhyacichthys > Rhyacichthys aspro. Next base: position 14,132,746 of record CM072148.1, on the reverse strand, counting down.
AGCCCCCCAGCTCTGCTTAGCCCGACACATATCCACCGTGTATACACTTATGAAAGCAGAGAAAGGGGGGCTGCCGGTTTGGAGAAAGGTGGCACAGAGCCAATATGGAGCCTGCTAAATACCTTTGTCTCCACAACACACAGGGACGAGCAGGACAGACAAGCCGCTACAGGAAGACTAGACACTAGAAAGATGTGTTACAAGAAATATTGTTCCACTTTGAATGTTTCTTTGCTCAGTAACAAAAAAAAAAAAAATCGGAGGAAAGGTGATTAGCATACTGAACTCAACATTGATTGAAAGTCCAGGTTTCAATGAAGGCAGAAGTGTGAGATGGTGGTCGATGTGAACGGCTACAATGGCCTCATTAACACATGGTTGCAGCGTTCTAATGCTGGAATGACCATTGTAATGTAGTAATACAGTTACTACATTAATTCATGATTACTAGAAGCAACAACATAACAATTTGTTCCTCATTCAGGATCTAAATTATCCTAAGCCTAATTTACAACAGTGAAAAAACATCTTGCTGTAATTACTCAGTTCAGAAAGACGACCACTTATTTCACACACAACAATGCATTTATCCCATTTGTGGAAAAAGGAATCTGACTGTAAATAAAATCAATACGCTCTTTTATAAAATTGTTGAAATTCTATTTTGAAAAAATAAATCCACTTTTACAGTACACAGTGGTTTGTGTGAGAAACTGTCATCTGCTGCTTTTTTCTGGGCCATCCATAATCTGGAGACAAGCTCTGGTGTCCCTATGCATATCTTAAATTGTTTATCATGCAAATGATGGCACACAGACTGCTCTGCCCTCTTGTAACGGCCCAGGGCTCCAGACTGCAGACCCCAGCCCCAGCTGCAGCCACAAGACTCCCAGACGGTCTGAGCTGTCCCATTGAAGAACCTCAAGAACGTGTGATTTACTGCATGTTCCACCAGACAGGAGCTATAAATGTGTATAAGCCCATTTGACGTAACTTAAACTAAAACTGACCAACTGAAAGCTAAAAATATTTTTTTTAAAGTAAAAGTAAGCCATTTATTTATTTATGATTTTTTTTTTTTAACAGAGCAGCGGGACAGTGTATATTAAGATGCCTCCTGTCAGTGTCATCCTCGAACTGAGCGGGGTGAGAGAACATGGCAGCAAGCATATGGGCTATGGGGTGGCGCACTGGCACTGCCACTCTGGATCCATCAATCATGTAAATGAAAAAAGGCGAGGGAGGGGTAGCGGCTTTTTTGCATATATGACTGATCTGTCTGATCTTTGCTGTAGCTGCATCATCTCTTATAGAGCTGACTTCTCTGCATCTTGTTTATCCTTTTTCTATCACACGCCTTCACTAAGTACAACCACATTATAAATCTATTCATTAGCAAAGACTGTGACTGTTATACAAGGTCCGAATACATAAAGCCTATAAATAAAGCCCTGCTCACAATGCTAGTGACCTTATGATATCATGTGAACTCTGCAGCATGATGATCTAAATGAGCATGTTCAAACAGCTGACAAAGCCGAAAGGCATATCAGAAGTGTGTGAGGAGATGTCCGAGTGCTAAACAGACTAATGAAAAGTGGTCATTCTGTACAGGATGTGAGTAAAAAGGCAGGACTCGCTTTAGAATGCCATCTGTAAAAGGCCTGACTAATACAGAACAGTAGGACATATTCTTTGCACAATTAGCAGGAAATTGCCCTAAATAAAATCAGAACTGACCGGACAATAAGAATCTGCCACATGATATTGGATGGGGCTTAAATTAATAAACATTAAAATGGTGCTTTGTAAATCCAGTCATAAGGGAAACAAGCTTGTTTTCACTACAGTGTCATTTAGCCCCAGTGGACAACCAACAAACAGAGCAGCCACTTTAAGAAGTCCTTAATTACTCAAATCAAGAAAAACACTGACAATTAGTGGCTCTTGGGTTCCACAAATAAATGCTGCTTCCTTGTCAGTTCGGCATAATTACATTCTTTTCTATCTCTTTTTAATTTTAGCATCTGAGTGAGTCTTTGCAGGCACATTTTTGAGGGAGCAGGAGATATGACAGTGTAATAAGCCAGGGAGGGATAGAGATACATCTCTCACTACCACATGAGAGAAACTGTTCAGGCCACAGGATCGGAGCACATCTGTGATGCAGCACCAAACCAGCACAACTTCATCTTTTTTTGGTCTCTTTCATAATCTCTCTTTGTTTGTCTCCCCGTGTGTCTTTTTGCTGTCTGCAAATGTTTCCTTTTCTCACAATCATTTTCAGGAAGGCTGTTCTTCATGTGGGTTTATGGCTCAGCTCAGGGAAATGGCTAGTCCTAAATACAGCAGTAGATTTTTTAGATCTGATTCAGCCGTGTATACTCATGATTACCACTTTAGGAAAAACTGTTTGCAGCATAGATCACATTTACATCACATCTATTTCCACTTGCAGTTCTCTGATATTTACCTGTTATATTCTCCTGCTTGGGGATTATTCCTGGCATCGGGGCAGATAAACAATCCTCATCGTGTGGCGACACTTGAACGGCCACCTCCACAGGATGACACGCCCTCCTCGGGTGCAGGTGTGTCCGAGAGTGTGACGAGGACGTGGACAGGGGCGAGGCGAGTGGGGACGATGGTGGCCTGTCCTGAGGTTTGTCTATACAGAGGCTCCCATGGCACTGTCTCCGTTTGTGCTCAATGAACAGCAGGATGTCTGCCAGAGGGAAGCGAGAGTGGCACTGGCCGCAGGTCAGCAGGTCCTGGTCCCCTTTAAGGGGCTCACCCTGAGCCACTCCCAGCCTGGAGGAGTCCTGAGAGTCTTCTTCTGGTAGGACACCTGATAGCGGCTCAGCTATATGGACACACAAGGAAAACGTAAGATGTAAGCAGATAGAATGCAGCTTGAAATCATGTGTCAGTCAGACAGAGATACATAGACACAGTAATAAGGTCACGCTTTGGGAAGTATATGGAAAACTTTTACAAAGAGAGCACACTTCGATAAGGACTGACACGTTCAGCTTGCAGGCAGCAGCCAAACGATTAAGTTGCTTGACCCTCTTTATTGTGCTGCCAATCTCGCTTTTTTAATGAACCTAACACCTCTGAGAATCAAAAAATAGATTCTAATTTGAGTTCAAGATGATTGGACCCCATTTCGTTAAAAGTGCTGGGATCTTGTGAACCAAGGTTAGACATTGAGGGGTTGGATGTGGAGTAGGTCCCTGAAGTACCCACCGAGAGAGGGAGAGGGAGAGATTTAAAGGAGTAATCTAACCACACTGTAAACGGCAATGAGCGCCCCGACTGGGATGTTGAGATAAGATTTGATGAATTCTTGCAGCCGGTCTGAGCTTTAATTCTGTGTCGGGTCAGACGTGAAGTTAGTGAAGGACTGAGCGATAGACCCTGTTACCTGTTTGTTCAACAGCATTAAATATGAGGCAATCTGCTCCTATTTTACAGAAAATTATCTTTAACCACATATTGGCCAGCATACAGACAGGACCAAGGCGTGTGATGCCGAGTTGGGTGGACAGATTTCCTTCAAAGCAAATATCTTATTTTGATTCAAAGCTAAGTGATGTGAATTATTTGGGATATTTTTTAAAGACTTGTGACAGCCTTAATTATATTATTATATTTCAATATTTATTCAGTCATATTTTAGCAATATGGGAAGAGTAATTTTACCATTACAACATCATTATATCTGGCTTGTTCACTGTAATATTAGTGGCCTTATTATGTGTATTATTCTAATTTTACACTTTCTTTACACTTGTTGGTCAAATGTCCTCTGTTATAACAGCTCTTTATGAATAAGCATGTTAATAATGTACACAACATATAAAAGTAACTTCACAAACAAAATCAAAGCGTATAAGTCTATGATGTTATCTACTTAAAATATTTAGCCTTCTTAACTTTTCATACTCTCTTAAAAATCTCTAAAACTGAACTTGTTTTTCCCATTTTATGAATAACGCATGAACATTACAAGGGGCATAAAATATACAATCGCTGTATCTACTAAAACGATCCTGCTTGCGCTTGGTCAAGCAGCACAGAGATAGAGTGGATCAAGTTCAAGTTCATAAGTGGCCTATATAGAGCATTATCACAGTGCGCCCCCCACTGGCCAACCCTGCTATGACAGTTGCCCTCCACATGAAGACACAGGCTACATGTTGTAGGAGCACAACTGGCTTAAAAACATATCAATAACAAAACTACACGTGAACTGTTTTGAATAAAAGGCCACTTTTATAAAATATGATTTGCTTTTTCTTCTGGTAGGATCAGTCTGTCTGTGTCCACACTTCAAACACGCGTGGACCTAACATTTAAAAACCCTTTAAGCGTAAATTAAGAGCTGCAATCTGACTACAGCAAACACACGAGACTAACTCATCTTCTCATTTAGCAGTAACTATCGCATTATACTTTTTTTCATGAAAGATCACAAAACTTCTGTCTGATGTCGATGTGTGTATCAAAGACGTTTACACATAACACGTTTTACTGCGTGCGTAAAACAGCAGCTAAACTGCCCAGCTGTGGACAAGTGTAAACACTCTTTCTACTGGTGTCTAAACCCTATGTAACTAAATTATTACATTAAAAGAAGGTAAAAGAAGGCGGTTAGTTGCAGCGGAATGGACTACGGCTCACTCTAAACTTGAGGGCAGCTATAGTGTTCATATAGGCAAAGGTCTCTGGCCATAAAGCGAGTACATGCCCATTAATGGCGAAAGAAATCAAGTTATAGTGCTCTGTCACATTTTCTGAAAACTTTCTCTGTAACACTACATCTAGAGAAGCAGTGCACCTTTTGGAATCGACTCAAATAAGTCGCCCATTCACGAGAAAAGCAGCGGTAGCCGTGCAGGATTAAAAAGCAGTAATAGTGAGTTTCTGTGTGTGTCCACTTACGCGAAAACTCCCGTGTGCTCAAGTGCTGGGGTTTGCCTTGCTTGCGGCGAGACATGTTTGTGTAGCGGCGGCTTTTGAGCTAAGTTCACATTGGGAAATCCGTTCCTACGAGGTAAGACTCCAAGTGAAATATCTTCATTGATGCTGGTGACATCCAAAAGGTGTTGAAAAGGAGAAAGGGGGAAACCAACGAAGTGCGGCTCATGCAGCGGGTGAGGAGCGCGTCTCTGGCCGTGCGGAGCTCTTCATGACTTTTTTCGCAAAAGAGGGAGAGAGAGTGATGAGGGGGTATACGGCGAAACCCCCCTCAAAGAGCTGCAAGTTCAAGTGCGGACGTGACGTTCCTGCGAACTTGAACGACAGGAGACGGACGGACTGAGACATAGAAAACATGGGCAGGGCGAGAGCGGCCAGTGGGAGGGGGACGAGCCGCGATAAAAACCAATGGACACTCATTATGGACTACCTATGGAAGGCAGAGGGAAGAAAAAAACAGCACAGAGACCCCGAAGACACCAATGGACGAAGGGGAGCACGGGGCGGGGCTAAGGGAGAGAGGGAGAGAGGGAGAGAGAGCCTGGGAATCACTGGAGCCACAGGAGCCCACACCAACACTGTTCATTCATAGAATAGCATTTAATGTTATATGGATAAACGGCAGTCATACTGAGGACTCATAACAGGCATTCACAGCACGACCAAGAGATGGTCACAAACATGTAATAAAGTAATCAAGGCCTTAAATAAGTGTAAAAAAAACAGACTAGTGTTTAAATGTAGTTGCATGGTTGGGTCTGGTGTTTGCATCTTACTACATAGAAACATGTGTGACTGTAAAGCACTGGGTCAAACTCATATCCTAACGCCTACAAGAAACTGACTTAAAATAAAAGCAACACTATGCCACTTTTTTCAAGAAAAGAGGAGTTAGTGCCCTGTTTCATGTTAAAGAGTGAAATCAAATAAAGACTATTATTTTGATTATTTCCAGGCTCAATTTTTAAGGTAAAAAGTTACATAGTGTTACTTTAAAGAATTCAGACTGAAATCGTAATAATATTAAATTGGCAAATGGGCAAGACACAATATGGTGAAGAGATTAGGACTTCAGGATTAGTTAGTCAATAAAACGGGCTAAATGGTGTCGTGATTAGTAAAACAACAACAACAAAACCAAAATGACTTAACACACTTCACTTCTTATATTTCACAAAAAAGAGGACAACCAACAACAAGAAACATAGTTTGCTCTGTTGTTTCTGTTGGTTTCCATCCAGCTCAGGTTCTCTCACCAGATTACTTAAATACTCTAGCGCCATCTAGTGTCCAATCTTAAAATAGGTTTTACAGTGAATATTATATTGTGTTCGATATACCGATATTTAGAGCACCTATCTCCACTTAAAAAGACGCATGAAATCAGTATATACAATATGTCGTTATAGGCTGTTTGATATCATTTTACAAGTCCTATATTTCTGTTATATGTGATCATAATCTCATGTAGATGCTGTTGTTCATTATAAAAGCTATGATTGTATAAGGCAGGCTTGAGTATAGCTTTGTACAAAATGCACAATTAATCACAGGCCGTTAATTTGGCACACTCACGGTTTGCTGTCAGTGGGCCTATAGGCCTATTACATAACATTATGTCCGCTTTCCTGTGTGAGCCCACAGCGCCACCGTGAGGTCAAGGCGCGTCAGTGAGTAGCAGTAGGGCTGGGCAGCAGGCTGCACGAGCAGCAGTCAAACCACATATCGGATGCTGATAATCTGCACAGCGCCTGGTGAGTCTTTTGACATTCCCTTTTTCTTTTGATACCATCGTCTAAATGTGAGGCTTGTTTGGTGCGCGATGGAGACCCGACATCGCTGTGTTTGTGCCACAAGTCTGTCTCTATCATAACGAGAGGCTTGTCTGGTGGACACTAATAGCAACCTCCATAGCGGGATGTAGTCCCTACCAAAGCAAGTGATAACTGCTCTTATGTGTGTGGGTGCGTAAATTAGCTCCATTGGGATCAAGTGGGACGCGTAAATCCAGCAGGACATCCTAGACGTGAATAGACATCTTGCGGTGTAAACCTCAACAACAAACACACAGATAGACGTGCAAATAGAATAATATGCGGTATCTTCAAGAAATAACGGCCTATTTAATGTTAGTGCTGCTCTCTGGGATGCTGTCACAGTTGAGTAGCTTCTTCATAAGCGTTTGGCCGATTCATGGCCTATCTAGTCTCATTTTCAGCCTGTCATTGGCCAAATCCAACCCAGTCTACTGCGCCTCTCACGATTCATGTGTTGTCATTTGTCCACGAGTGGAGGGATCCGTGGTAGGTCAGGCGTATAAACAGGAAAAATAGGCCAGCGAAGATAGGAAAGGGTTAACCTCTTGATCCAGAGAGAGACAGAGGGAATGAAATTTCATGTCCAATTGTTGTGATGCTCATACAGGAAATATAAGCAAGTCTGCGTAATTAAAGCCCATAAATTCACCTATAGCTCCATCAGAGCATGAGTCAGCAAGGCCTAGGTACTGTTTGTGCTACTGCTGCTGATGGAGAGGGAAAACTAGCTGTTGTTGTTGCTTCTATCAAAAGAGCTCTTGTGTGGGTTAGTGTGCATGGTGAATCAGACAACTGCATGGTTATCATATGAGCACATGATGACTCCAATGAATTGATTATGACAAAAGAAAGGAATGGTTGCTGTCTTTTTACCATTGTCAGATACAGTGTTATGTACAGTGTGCCTCGTGCCTTTTCAAATGGTGTGTGTTTAAGTGTTTGGTGGGTTATGTGCCATGGTCTTGCAGAGCATCCAATCAAATTACGTCTCCTACTGCACATAGACTGTTATCTTTGTCTTTCTGTGAGCATGTTCCAATCTTCTTTCATTACATGCCTCTTGTATTTGATTCCTTTTCCAGTAAATTCTGTTGAGTAATTTAATTTACCTTCATGAAACTCAGTAAGCTATTGGTCAGTTGTCAGCCTGAGGAGAAAAGCATGTCTCGGGGTAAATCTTAAAATAGCAACTGTGCATGTGACTCACTCTCTCTTAAATGCTCAGATGAGATGATAAAAGGGTTTTGTTTAAAGGAATTTTGTTGACTGTATGTATCCATGTGTGTGTTTTTAGGAGGATGTGTTGAGGGTGAAAGGTGATCTGAAGCAGAGATGAGTCTGACTTCCTGGTTCCTGGTGAGCGGTGGGGGGACGCGCCATCGTCTCCCCAGAGAGATGATCTTTGTGGGAAGAGATGACTGTGAACTCATGCTGCAGGTAAAACAAAACGTCCACTGCACAAACTTCTAAACTGTCACTCTTCAGTTCATTTTTTTTTTTATTTGGAAGAGACTGAGACTTGCACAGATTACAGCAACGTGTGTGTGATTTAGTCCCGCAGCGTGGACAAACAGCATGCCGTCATCAACTATGAGCCTAATACAGATGAACATAAGGTTAAGGACCTGGGCAGCTTAAATGGGGTGAGTGTTGATCTGCTGTTGAGTCTGCTTTAACTTTGAAATGCTTACACACATATACCATTTTATAATCTATTTCTATTTTTATCCATTATTGTTTTAAACAAATCAATTTGCCTGAAGAACAATCTTTTTATCACATTTGAAGAATACGCAGAGTTACGTTTTATACATAAAAAAAAGATTTTAGTTTTTTCCTTTTCTTCCTTAAAGTATGTTATGTCAGATTTTATGTTGGACTGCTGCTGCAGATCATGGACCTCTTCAATGTGTCCTATTGTATAACCTCACATACTCAAAGCTGTTGTACAATATCCTGTTGAATTATTATGAACCATCATTTCTTTTTGTTTTTAGACATTTGTCAATGATGTCAGAATACAGGAACAAATCTATGTGACACTAAAAATTGAAGACAAACTGCGTTTTGGATATGATATCCTTTAAATGTGGTGTTGTGGTGTTTCCTTCCTGTCCTGTGACACATTAGAGCAGTACATGGACAGAACGGTAACTTTAGCTGAATAGCTCTGAATGTGCATTGTACTCTGCCTTATGCATAATAGATGAGGCTATCAGTCTGTTTTTGACCTTAACCTGCCTCACATACCAACCTGTTCACTGTAGTCCGAGGAGAGCTGCACATTCCCGAAGAGGCCCTGAAGGTGAGATGGAACATACTACCCATAATACACTGTTTATCTAAAAACACACATTTAAATGTAGTTTACAAAAAGCGCTGTACTAGAAAAAACAACAACAAGGAAATCAGCATTAGTACAGTGAACTGTCTCTGATTAAATTATTTTAGAATATTGTATTTGACAAAGTGTATCCGAACTAATATGTGAAATATGTAATAGTTGTCTGTGTCTAAGTATTACCCCACACAACCTCTAGCAGGAATAAGTGGAACAAGATGAATGAATAAATGAATGACTAAAAGTTTAACACAGACATTAGTTTTACATTCTCTTTTAGCTTTCAAACTGGATATTTGAACTCATCTCTCACTCTCTGTCATCGTCTGTCAGCATGAGAAGTTGAGCAGCCAGCTGCAGCTCAGTCAGAAGAAGCCAGCAGAGGGGGAAGTATTAAAGCCAGAGGTGAGACCTCCAGAGACAGCAGCAGCGATGTGTGAAGGGGCCACAGTGAAGGCCCCTGAGGCCAGCAAAGTGGAGGACAAGACAACAGGTGAGAATATCAAAGGGCAAAGTGCACACTGGTGATACTATTGTATACATGTATAGCTTATGTATATCTGTTTCTACACCAAGTGATAGTTTATGTGTTGTGTGAGATTTATGAGAAATACAATCAACTCTTTATTTTGTTTTGTATTAGGCTTTATTATTTTTTCCCCTCTGGTCTGTTTGCTGTACCTATACATAGCATGTTATAATAAAGTTGTGTAAGTATGTGATCAATATTCAACAATTGTAAGAGAATAAAGTAATAATAAGACCATGAAAGCTTCCGTTTTAAGTAAATACTTTTTTAATTGCAGCCAAAAGTAACTCATGCAATAACCTAATTTTGCCAGGAGACATAACAGTGTTGCACAGGGGCACTCCGCTTTATGGGCAGCCTGCCTGGTGGGGAGATGGAGACTCTGATGAGCAGCACTCTGGGAGGCCTGACGAGAAGAACTCAGAGAGGAAGAGAGATAAGGCTGAAACAGGTATAAAGTACTGTATATTATGTCATAGTTTATACATCTATATATTATGATTGTTTTTGTTTTTTTCTTTTACCAGACACTAAGAAAGGAATAGACGTCCCAAAATCTGCCCAACAAACAACATCTAGCCAGGACCTTAGTTATTTTGAGATCCCAGCAAAGGACATGACTTCAGCAGCTAAAGCGAGTGGTGAGCCCTCTTCTCAAAATGCAGAAGCCAGTTCTTCAGCAGAGCCCATGCTCGGCCACGCCTCCTTCACCATAGAGTTTGACCCTGGGGCATCAGGTAAAGTGACTGTTAAAGACCGAGTGGCAAAGGGAGGGCAAGAGACCAGGTCAAGACCAAAAAGGCCTGCGGGGGAGGACCTTAGTCCACTTCAAACAGCAATGGTGGCAGCAGAAGTCAAAGTAGCAGACTGGCTGGCCCAAAATGAGCTACCATTAGCTCTTAAAGAAACTGCTGCAGAGGATGATGGGGAAAGTGCAAAAAGTGACGTGCCTGTTCACTTGAGGAGTCTTCAAGGTCCGTATTTTCAACTACTCAGCACAAACATTCCTCTTTAGAGATGGAAAGTGTGCCACTGTTGAGCTGAGAATTAATTTTTTTTTTTTGCAGGCAGTAAACATGAGGACGGCACTCAGAGTGACTCTGAGAATGCTCTTGGAGAACAGCGCCGGGCTGTAGCTCTAGAGGAGCGCTCATGGGGGCTTTGGGGAGGACCAGGGGTGAAGTTCCGCGAAGGTCGTGCTAATGTACCAGAGGGGCTTTTTGCAGAAGAAGACAGTCCTGCACGTCGCCGCAAAGCTCCAAATTCTAAAGCTGTAAGTGGATTAGTGGAGAGGCCGCGTGGCTCCGCACCCCACCAACAATGTGGAAGTGACGAGTGCTATCGCCCTGGGGATGACTATAGTGACAGAGGGACCTATACCATTGAGCTGGAGAATGGAAATCATGAAGAGGAAGAGGCTAGGAAAATGATTGATAAGGTGTGGAAGAAAAAAAGTGATGACCTAGATATGCTATGTCTAGTCAACACTAGTTTAGTAGTTGATTCAGCATATATTGTGTTGTCCCAATATTATAAAGATTAATTTGGGGGTAAAAGGTTAGACTTAAGGTTAGGTATTATTTGGTCAGGTTTTTTCAGGGATAACTAAGTGTCTAATTCCAGTCACTGAACTTCATGCAAACATTAACTGTATGTCTGTGTGTGACCCAGGTGTTTGGTGTGGATGAGCAGGAGCCAGTGTGCCTGTCCAGGTTAGGAGGTACTGACCAAAGAGAGCGAAGTAACTCCCAGCGATCAGCTGCAGGAGAAAGGAGAAAGCCTGGGCGTGTGGAGACAGAGGTACTTACTGATCTATGAAGTCTTTATGTAAATTTTGGTCAGTTCTGGTTAAGGGTTAGTGTGTAAAGCCACCTTTAGTTTATTTTATTTATTTTTTAACATTGTCACATAATATTTGCAGATGCTGCCTGATGAGCTGATGGTGGGTGGCCCTCGCTGGGTCTCTCAGTGGGCAACACTTGCTGCTAGCCACATTCGAACAGACCCAGAGGGTTCAGGAGGGGACACTCAAATCATGGTTACAGAGGACAGAGGTACCCACCATTTCTTGTCTTAAAAAAAGAAGGTTTGTGGTTAGTTGAATGCTTAATGCAAAAATTAAAGTTAGAGTCTCTGGAAGGGAGTGAATTCTGCTTTAAAAATACAATAGTCAGATTAAAGTCTGCCTGGTACTGGCAAAGTGAGTTAAATGTTCTAATGAGGAGCTTTAGGTGTATACTTCAATATGAATGAACTAAAAACAATTTCCCTGTCTTTTTAGCTGAAATTAGTGAGTCAAGCCACTCAGCCTCATTTGCATCAACTGGCTACACAGAGCGCAAGAGGAGAACTCTACCCCAGCTGCCTGGGGAGGATGTAGGGCTGGGCAGGAGGACCCCTGGCTCTGGTATTCGAACAGATATGGGTGAAAAACAGGACACTGAGCTACAGGAGAAAGAGAACCAGGAAGAGAAAATGATCAGGGGTAAGACTCGGCCCGGGCACAGCTCTGGAGGTGTGGGCAGTCATGGTGGAAGTCCTTGTCGCACTTCACCAGCAAAATCACAGGACAGTGGTGGTGGGAGATCAGGGCAGACTGGTGTGCTGACAAAGCTACCTCCTCGTCCACTAACTAGTGGCGAAAAGAGAATAGAAGAAGCACGGAGGAGGAAGAAGGAAGATGAGAAGGCAAGGGAGAGCGGCGGGAAACCTTTGTTAAGACAGGAGAGTTTTACTGTTGAGAAACCCAGCTCCAATGTGCCTATTGAACTCATACCACGTATAGACAGCTACACAAGTACCAGAAATAATAAAGACACTGGCATTGATAGTGCCACACTGCAGAGGGACAGTGAAGCTGTGGCAGCCTTTTTAGAAACCACTGTATCAGACCAAGGTGATCCCCCGAGTCAGTCAATTGAAGGCTCCATGTCGCCAGAGTCAGACGTGGACACCACCAGCACAGTGAGTCAGGCTGATGGAGCAAGAAAGGTTGTCCAGAAACGGCGTGCACTTGGAGGACAGCAGAAGGAGAGAACAGTAGTGTGTTCATCTGCCAAAGGCCCCACAGGTAACCGAGAATCCCAAGAGAGGAGGGTCAAGACCAGAACTTCTGCTCCACAGCAACCCAGTCGACCTTGGACGTCCTTAGACCTCACGGATGATGATGTCAACTCCAACTCTCTTCTTTCTGACTCGCAGCCCATTTCCACTCAGGAGTCTCGAAGCTTCCACACCAGAGCACAGTCTGGGAGCTCAACAGTCGGGCCCAACACCAGGTCTGGTCGATCTAAAACTGTTCAGGCCCCTACCTCTGCAGCCAGTAAAACCTGTAGTGTCCCCAAACCCAGACCCACCAGGGCATCACTGTTGAGACGAGCCAGGCTGGGGGACTCATCTGACACTGAACCTGCCGACATGGACCGAATGTCTGTGGCCTCTGAGGCATCTACTACTAGCTCCACATCTCGAACAGGAATGGCAAAGAGGGGAATGTCAAGGATAGAGGCTTTGGCACAACCAAGGAGGCCCCGAGTAGGATCACCATCTGCCCAAAGTGATTCAGAGGCTACTGTGACAAAAAACAGAGGATTTGGGGCCCGGAGCGTGGCAGGGGACTATGCTCTGAGACAGGGGCTAAGGGCATCCAACGTAACACAAGTGTCTGGACCCAGAGCAAGGGCTAACAGTGCCTCAAAGCTTCCAGACAAGACTAAAGGCACTTCTTCACATGGACAGGTCCCATCCGCATGTGAGTTTCAGTCCCATACGTTGACTACTGATGCCATGAGGCCATTACCCAAGTCTATTTCATGTTAAATTCTCACAAATGAAACTTTTCTGTCTTCAGCTGGCACCCGGTGGCGTCGCATACCAGTGGAGTACGCTTCCACTTCAGAGGATGAATATGGCTCAAACCGCCACAAATCCAGACAAGCCCAAACTCAGTCATTCACTTCCACACGTGTCGCCCAACTTGGAGGGTCAGCTCCTCCTACTCCTGGCCTGGCCGCCCTCAAGCAGCACTCCAGGGAGCAGGATGAGTATATGAGGGACTGGACGGCTCACAGCGAGGAAATAGCGAGGTGCAAAAAAGGAAAAGAAATGTCGAAAAAGTGACCAGTCGGTGTTTGGCTGTAATTCCATTTATTTGTTTGTTTGCCAGAATTAGCCAGGACCTAGCCAAAGATCTAGCCATGTTGGCCAGGGAAATTCATGATGTGGCAGGAGAGATAGACTCTGTCAGCCCTGCAGCCACTGACACTGGAGCTCTGGTATGTTTAACACTAAAGCACGCTACCCAATTAGCATAGTCTATTTGTTCATTTTTAACAGATGTCATGTTAATATTCTATTTTTACTGACTTGTGTGTTATCTTGTGTTATGTTCTAGTTGGAGGAACGTGTATTTGACGATAGCCGAGAGCTGGGGGGTCCCTCTACGGAGACGAATGGTCACTCTGTAGAGCTCCGTCCCAGAGGGAGTGGGTCGCGCTCCATCCGCCGTCAAACATGGAACAGGGACGACGTGAGTCTCTGCTTAGCTTGAAAAAAACAAACACAAATACTATTGTGCTATTGAGTGGGGCATTGTTAACATATTTGTCATTATTAGTAGAACGAATATCCCATGACTAACATAACGTGGAGTCTCCTCCTCAAATTAGTTTATTTTTATTACAGCTATGTGACTGTTTGGAAGGTAATTCAGTTCAAATGATAATCATAATAAATCTCTGCTCTAACTAGAATGAATATTTTCTGGATAATTTGGCTTGCTGAGTGCTGGGGGTTCTCATTATTTTTAACAAGACAAAAGTGCTGAAAAAGCGGATCATTTTGATACCTCAGTAGTTTTAATAACTGAAATCGTTGTGTACCAAAAACCTTATGGGAGAAAGATATCAATATTAATATGAAGTGACAACAATCATACTTTGCTGACTCAAGCATGCAAGCACACTAACCTTTTTTATGGTTAAGGTTTCTAGCGAGATTGTACCACTAGAGGGAGCTCCTGATATACCAAACACAAGGTATAGGATGCAAGGTATTAAAAAGGTTTTTGTATTTGTTTTTCATTTTTCAGGCCATTCTAGATAGTTTACTGCTGACATCTGTGACTCAGCTCTCAACCAGAATACGTCAGTGTGTCGACAAAACAACTTGCAAAATCAGGTAACCCACACGAACCAGTAGTAGTAATAAAAGCAGTTGGTGTAGTTAAATAGGGCTTAATATACTTCATATTATGCCATGGGTTTTTTATATCTAAATGAGTACAACCTGCACTCTTTGACTGACACATAAAACAGATTTGCTCCCACTAGCAGCTCTTAAAATTGTGTCTATTTTCACTGCAATATGACACATAAAAAACTGTAACCAAGCACAAAACTCTGACACTCATTTGAACTGTCTAGATAGATATATAATACATCTATTTCATGTCATTTCCTTTTATCTATTTTTGTAACAATGTGGCCTCCAGGATCCTCTTCAAGGATAAGGAGCGGAAATGGGACGAGATTGAGAACAAACTGCAAGCCGAGCATGACTCCTTACTGCTAAAGAGCTCCAACAAGGTGATGGACCTCAACTTCCCATAGGTTTCATCTGGTTCCATCTTTAAACTAAGACAAATAGGCTTCAGGGAGTAGATTATGATCAAAATATTTTCAAATATTTAAAATGTATTTATGTGAGTAATTCCTTTGTAAGTAGCAGTAAATGTTTTTTTTCATTTTCCTAAAAGAACAAAATTGAGTGCTGACAATATTGTTTAACACTGTCTGGGAAATCAAAAGAGCCTTCATACTTGCCATTGGTACTTCATGTTTTAGACGAGAAAGCACATTATTGATTTGACTTAGGAGGAAAAGACTCATTGCCTGTTGTCACCTGTGCACAAAGTTAGTTTCCTGCTCCTTAAGTAGTGTAGTGGTACATTTTGCTAATAACCAACCCAATCTGGCCTGAAATAACCTCTGAAGAGATATGTCTGTCCACAACACAGTCACAAGGCTCATAAAGCATTACTGAGTCCACGATGGCCCGGCTCTGTTCCAGCTCACCCTCACAGCAGCGCACAGATGAGAACAGCTGAATTATGTGGTGTTTGAACTTTCACTCACTTAATCATGTCCTCAACCAGCCTTCATTTTTTATTTATGTCCTACTAACAGGAGATTTCAAACATCATTCAAGATTTAAAGAGAGTGGAGAGACAGTTGCTTGGTATGGCTATTCAAAGCTTATCCAATAAAATGCTCTGTTGATCTCATGTGTACTGTATATCTAAATCTTTTGTTTCAATTTGACAGTCATTGATATGATGGTGGACCCAGATGGCACCCTGGATGCCCTGTCCACCATGGGCTTGTCCAGCCCTCTGAGTGACCAGAAGACCAGCCCTGGCACTCAACAGGGGGCTTTAGAGCATCAACAAGAACCAGACATCTCTAGTGCACTTTCAGTCACTGAACCTTGTGGAACCTCAAATCAGACAGAGGTGGAAGAGCAACCCCACGGTTCTCAATAGAGCTGCAACTATAGACACACTTCAGAACAGCGTGTTTGAGACCTTGGTGACAGAGAAAGAAGAAGAAACTGATAATGGTTTGGTTATCAGTCATATTAACTGAACATAAAGTCTAGCAGTCTTTGGAAAGCCAGAATGACACATGTTGTGTGGTTTTTGGTGTATGAAAAAGATGAAACATAATACAGTGTAACCCTTTATTGTCATTTGGTTACCGCACAATCTTATTATCCATTAACCTTAATATTTGAAAAGTTGTGTCAAAGCTTTTTCTATTACATTGTTGTTTGAAGAGACCATAGTACTCTATACAATTTTTTCTTGCCAATATATTGAACCCCTTGATTTCTCTTTGTCCAAATCATTGTCTAAGGCCATGAAGAGAACAGATATTAAAGGTGCAGTGGTGTCCAAATATACAGGAAACTTTCTGTAAAAAGTTATCTCTTATCATGCCATACAATTATTAAGAAGTGGGTATGAACAGTATAAATGTATAAACCTGTTTAAATGTTAATAGTTTAATTATAAACTTTCCTACCCATGCCTTCTTTCCTCTCAATTCTAACCAATATATCAAAGAAGGACTATTTGTGTCATTCAAAACTAGAACTTAAATGTAGCTCCCGGAAACAATTTCCTCTTCCAAATGTACTTGTCACAAGTGCCCAAGACCAAGTGTTAAGATGCACCAGAGATGCACAGTGTGTTGTTCATTTTTAAAGTTGTACTGTCCCTGATGTAATTCTACTTTCTTTGTGAACATGTTGATGTCTTTAACCAAACAGAAACAGGGTTGAGTGGAGGAATGATTTTCAAACAGAGAGCTGTGTTTAAACCAGCATGGACATGAACACGACCTCCAAGTATCTTACTGTTTTAGTAATGCAAATGAAGCAAGAATACTGTCATGTCTGTTCTCCACTGTCTTGCCTCATACCAATGTTTACATATGAATGTAACCTACTCTGAACTCCTGCAACGTTTTAGCCAAATAACTAATTTAGATTAACTAAATCGTTTATGTTCAGCAGCCACTGGATTCTAATTTTCATTCTGTTTTAGAACATGTTTTGTTTGGATGTTTTGTATTAAGTTTTTATTTATTTGTACTGATGTTAAGTTAGATGTTGATCTTGCAATACTGTGTATTGTCTTATTTCCAATAAAAATGCATGATAATTATGTGCAATTTAATCCTTGTAGTAAATTATTAGAAGTAAACCTCTATAATTATAGGTTGCATAGCGAAAACAGCAGTTTGACATTAAAGCCGGCAGTCTTGCACTTGTCAATTAAAATTTGAGATCAATGCTTGAGATTGGCCAAAGCACTGCTTTGGAAGTTAACTTTGGTTGAAACCAGGAAATGTTAAAAACATGGACATAGTGGCTCATACAAGGCACTAAAAGCAAAAAACAACACACTATTGAAGAATGCTAGCTGTGACAGACCTAGTACACATCACAACTGTCTATTTAAAACATTTTTCCTAACTTTTACCTGTTTGTCATTGTAGCTTGGTTTCACCAAGTTACCGTTCTCCACTAGTTGCCCCTGCTCCCTTCCAGTCTCCCCTCTCTCATTCTTTGCAGAGGTTAGTAGCTACACAGGACACCAAATTAGATTTTAGAGACCACACTGCCAGAGCCAGTGAGCTACTAATTGTACGTCTCCAGTTATTCTGCTCTACTTCCTTAATCCTAAAAGCTGTGTCAGGACTTTCTCCCTTGCGAGGAACATTCATGCAGGTGTGCAGTCGCATTCACCTCACTTTGATTAAATTATTCCCATTTAGTTTATTAAGTTTAGCTTCCCTCCAGGCCTCATTACTGCATCCATATTTACTGTATTAAAATTAACTATACATGCTGCTACACCTTTAGGATGTCAGGTATCAATATAGGCTCCTTGAATTAAATGTTGAACACTAATTTTCCCACTAAAAATTAATACGGAAAATAAATGATTTGCCAGGTGATGCACAGCATGTGCACTGTGCACTCTTCAGCATTATTTGAGCTGCTGTTGATGATTTAGCACCAATGCAGCATCAGAGTGAGCAAGATGTATGATGCCACTGTGTGCATGCAGGATACAGGGGTATTTGCATATGGTCTACCTCCTCATTGATGGACCACTGCTGCTTATGGGCATAGGGGAGAACAGAAAAAAGGAAAACATGCCCCATCAGCAGAATCCACTTTAGGGTGGAGCAGAAATAGTGCACACTTACAATAAGACAATAATCAAACATTGATTGTCTCTGCTGAGTAATTGAGAGATTCATCAGGAGTCATAAAATCAGACTTGTTGAGCAATACAAACATCTTCTTTTCAATATCCCACAAGGATTAAAGATTCATTTAAGAGTCAACTCTGACTGCAGTGACTACAGTCACAGAGGATCTGTCCAGAAAAGAACAAAGTCACTTTCTCTTACACAAGCACCTTTTTGGATCTGGACAGTGACAGAACAAGAGTCTTCAGTAAATAACAAGCATCTGGTGCCTTTTGGGGCCAGTGCAGAGGGTGTCTTAGGTGAGGCTGTTGAGGACACTGTGTCTCTGCCCATTTGTATTCAGTGGATGAGCTGCAACTCGTAAAATGTGTAATGCAATACAGCTGAATGTGAGAAAGTGTGTCTCCTTGTCTCCTCACACTTTCCCAAATCTGATTACCTTCCTTCACTTCCTGTTTCTGTGCCTTGTGTTGTCTCCTGTTGCACCACCACCCAGACTAAAAGCCCACCGCCAACTACATGCCCCACCTAGCTACTCTGGAAACTACATATGAGGAGGATAAATACTACAGCTCTCATGGCACAGATCCACAAAGCTAGAGACTAACAGTGACAGAGTTAGAAAAGAATCAGATAAGAATGCCATCATTTGTGTGAGTTTCTACATGCATCAGACTGTCTGTGCTTCTCCAGCAGACATTGGGTCATCTATGGAGCTGTCAGATGATCCAAGGTTGAAGGGGCAGGTGGAAGATCCCCCGTCAAAACCTTCCTGTCTGTCCCAAGTGAAAAGTAGCAGCTCCAGTGCCATCCAGCAGCAGGGCTACTCCGGATCCATCTTCCTCAAACACAAAGACAAACTGGAAAAGGTGAGCAAACAAGCATCAGTTGCCCTTTAACAGCACGACAACATGTCTTATGTAAATGTGTAAATAGCAAGCTGACTGGCCTTTAACATAACTGGGTCGATATAAAAAATCTGAATGCACTTTATGGATTTGTAGACTTTATACAGTTTTGTTTCTGTAATCTTGTCCAACAGGCATCACCATTTTTCAGGATTGCATTTGACTGCCTGTATTTTTTCTCGAGCTTTCAAATCTCTAAAGAAGTAAAGGGTTTATCACCAAAAAGTTGTCTAGAAAATAATAATATTAATAGTAATAATAATAACCATCTCTACTAAATAGTCGCTTCCCAAACAGAGAGATATGGCACAGCAGAGGCAGAGGACGTGACGTGAAGTTTTGTCATTCTTCTTAATTAAATTCTCTCAATTTATTTCCTCAGAAAAAAAAAAAAACATGAATTATTTATTATAAAACCCATTCCTCTCCTTTTCGATTTGGCTGTCAGAGCAGTCTAATGCTTTTATTTCTCCATTCCTATAGGCTGTGCACTCTATCCACATTCCTCTTGGCGTGCAGCCCGGCAGTTTCACGTGGCATTGGGCCCAGTCAGCCTTCACTCAGCACATATCACCCTGACGCTCTCGTTGTGGCAAAAACACCCTGTTGAGGCACAGTTTTGATACTGCTGTGTTTTAGGTGTGAAGGTGAAAGCCCTAAATGTCCATGTCCGTCCTAGACCTTCAGTGGTTTAGATGGGGAATCAGCATCAATCATTTCTACATGCAATCATTAATGACAGAAGACCTGCACCAAAAATACATGCACCTCAGTTAAAAGTGAAAGTCTCCACTGTGTGGCCGTTGAGACTATTTTAATTGGTCTCTTGTGAAATTTAAGAGTGCTGTAAACTCAGACACATGTCCCACGCAGAGAATCAGAGGGACAGGAGATCGACTCTAAAGGTTACTGTAACCCCAAAATGTACAGTAGTATAAAACAGCTTCAGCATCAGAATCAAACAGGAACTGTGCTGAAAGCATTTCATGATGTCGGCTGATACTGAGCAGTGTTAATGAAGCTGATCTAAAGATAAGCCAATACCAGCACATTCCTTCAAAGTTGCTTTAGGCGGAGTTGGCAGAAGTTATTGCTAAGAGGACTCTAGAGGAGATTGCTTGAAACACTGCAGAGAGCTGTTTTCATTAAAGCAAAGATGGTTTTATTGATGAATACATCTCAACTGTAGAGCCTTTCCCATTCAGTCCAGACAGATTATCCTGGCACAGCTTCTTCTGGACTCCAATCATTAAATGCACAAATGCATAGATGCAAATGAATGCACTAGAAGGTTTTATTTTAACTATAAATGATTCTGTGTCTGCTGTTTTCTCTGGGCTTAGCTTAAGGTTTGGGATCATCACAGCAATCTATACAACAGCTGTTGGATAGCTTAAGTATTGTTTGAGGAGTTCTTTTTTATAGTTGCTATGCACACAGAATATTTGATAGAATTTATTTTACTGAAACAATTATACATTTGTACAGTTTTTAAACACTTCAAGAGATATGAGACATGTTTTTTACCTGCTCTGTCTCTTTGTAAAGTGTTGAAATGTGCTGGGACACTCTCCTCTCTTGGGAAGTGACTCAAATGTCTCTATCTGTTTTTTTCTCTTAGTTTGACTTCCAGAGGTCACCTGCTGCCACAGCAGGTTTCACTGCTCTGACTTTGTTCTGCCACTACCAATTACTCTGTGGCATTTCAAGCAGGTCATTACAACTTTGTATAATTAATACAAAGCTAATACTTTTGGTAAGGAAAGGCCAAATTATCTCTGCATTACATTACTCAACAATGTGAACAAGGTTTTTAACACTAATTAAGACTAAACGGCATCCATAAAGTGTGAAGTGAAATTCTTTCGCTCTTCAGTGCCACTCTGCTTCTCTTGTTTCTTCTACATATGTCATTACTTCTGTTTTCCCCATAACGTGCTGTACTCACAAACACAGGGCCAGCTTGCCTGCATTGGGCAGGACATGTTGGTTTCTGGTCTTTGAGAGAGACAATGAAAGAGTTAAGGGTTTACACACTTAAATTTTCTCTAGCACTTTCA
Organism: Rhyacichthys aspro; assembly: GCA_036850595.1. Lineage (NCBI taxonomy): Eukaryota > Metazoa > Chordata > Actinopteri > Gobiiformes > Rhyacichthyidae > Rhyacichthys > Rhyacichthys aspro. Next base: position 14,111,325 of record CM072148.1, on the reverse strand, counting down.
TTTGCTTCTGGAGGAGCCAGAGCTTAAATGTAAATCATGACTGTGTCACCTGGAGAATTACAGAAGTAAACCACTTATTACAATTGATCAAATAGGCAGTATGGAGTAAAAAACTCATCCCCACTACGGTATCAATTGTACTAATAAAACTGGCAAAAAAACATCTTTAAATACTTTGCCTTCCAAGAGCAGTATTGTGCACAGACAGATCGGACCTAATGAGCTCAGAAGATTTGAAGCAGCAGAATTTCACAGCAGCGTTGTTAAGACACCGACTTGCCGCCGGGATATTTCAGCAGCCAGTCTTTGTGCACCCGGCCCAAAAGCTTTCTGACCAAAAGCTTGTATATAAGACTGATAAAAAAAGATACAGAAAGATGAGAAAGAGAGAGGGAGGTGGCAACTGGAGGGGTGTGCCTTACCTTAGAGCTACAGCAGTGTATTGGCCCTTTGAGCTGGAGGGGCTGGTCTTTGTACGTCCAGTCTATCCTGCTGCCTCTTTGTGTTGGTCTGGAGAGGCAGAGAGAGTGAACACACAGGTTATGGCTCTGGGACCTACATCAGGAGGCGGGATGGACCCAGGGATACGGCACACACACATTAGTATCGGGTTGGTGTGGAAGCAGCAGGATGAAGACAGAGTCTGAAGACAGCAGAGTGGGACAGGCTAGAGGCCTGAGGGGAACATCAGAGAGACAGACGGATATGTAAGCTGCTGTTATACACCTGTCAGAAAAGTTTGACGAAGGGCGGCTCCAATGGCAGGACCAACTACACACGAGCCCTTGAAGGTGATGTTTCCAGCACTCTATTTTTTAATTCATCTCATTTTATCAGTTTGCCTGGGGAAAGCTTTGCAGTGTGACACATTTCTAAACTTGTAATATTAAGTGGGTCCAGTCCTTTTGCTCATGTTCCTCAATTATCCAGTGAACACTGTACATGCATAATTAAGTTAACACCAGCTGTGAAATGGTTTTGTGTTGATAAACAGTTCCACAGCTACTCATCTTCTCTATGTCTCTATGTATTTGTGTTTGCATCAGCATGTACTGTGCGCTGGCTGACCTGTCATATATAGTCTTTCTCTGCTTTTCACTGTGTTACAGTGCTTTTTGTTTACAGGCACCAACACTTCCACATGTCAAACACGTTTCTTGACTGTGGTAAATATAATGAAGAGCTGGGGGCTCTCTGTGGGCATCAGAGCGGTGTGAGTTGCCCCTGCCTGGCACCAGTCTGTCAACCTCATTGACTCAGTCAGTCAGTGTTGAAAGAGGGGAGATAGGGTCAAAATCACCAATCCCAATTGTCTAGGAATAGTGCTGACTTTACATATAGGCTAAATATTCCAAGGGTGAAGATCATCTTCTAATGCATGTGTTTGAGGGAAGCTTCTGCTTACTCTAGAACATATCAGCTAGACGCAATTTATTTGATTGATCAAACATAACAAAAGAGAATATGTAATGTGATGTTGACAGCTCATGGAACCAACAAAGCCAAACAATGCAGGGAATGAGATTGAGGAAATCTGTAAACGTAAGCAAAACAAGAAGTGCTTTTCTGCACTTTCAAAACTAAAATCAAGGCTGTGCATATTGTTAGTGACCACACTGTAACTTTATTACAACCCATATACTGTTCAAACACTTAGACATGCAGCCCTCACACATATAGAAAGTAATATAACTTGTCTTCAACGTCACTTTCCACTCTGGCACAGAGGTCATAAAATTCTGCTCAGTAGGGCTTTACATCACCAACAAAGCTGACAATAAAAAAGTAAAAAACCAAAACCTTTCCTACATTCTTTGTTGTTGAGCTTTAGTTTCAGTCAATTTGCCTTTACTCGGAGAACGTTCCACCCCACAGACTCGGCCCATGTACACGGCATGAAGTTGGATTTGTGAGTGCAAGTGGGTCTTTGCTCCAGAGGATTGTATTCTCAGCAGCACAGTCAGTGGTCTCTAACTGCGCGGAATTAAGACTGTTGTATTTTTGTAGTTTTATTGATTGCAGATCCTAACCTCTCATCAATAATATTGACTGAGGACATCAGCATTAGAGAGATAATCATTTTCTTGTAGTACACCATTAAAAGTTAAATCCCACATCAATCTCATTAGAGCTTCTGCATTTCAAGCTGTTCCCCTGATGTACAGCAAAAAATGATTCAATGGTTGGTGTTCTAAAGTCTTTTTAAAGCCTGGAACTACTCTGTATTAATATTGAATGCATTTTGTTCTGTCTGGCATCACCTTTTAGACCCAGCAAAAATGCATTGCCATCTTTGCCCTGCTCTGTTGCTTTGCTGTGCTGGTAGCATTGTTCTTTTCATCGGTGGACATTTGGGGTGACAGTGAGGATGGCATCACAGAGGAGAACTGCAGCAGAAACTGTCGGTGAGGAAACAATGTCAATTTTAAAAACTAAAAGCTCAGTATTACTATTAATGATGATCGTGTCTCTGAACACTTGGGTGAAGAAATAAGGGTTTTGGGAGAGAAATTGTTCATGTTCAAGAATACCGTTACTTTCAGCATTGTTCTGGTGGAGAACATTCCAGATGACTGCTTTCTTCCTGTGGATGCAATGCCAAACCTACCTCTTTCTGCTGGCTTTCACACACTGCTGGATCTGGCAAAACATTCGATTGAGATGGTGTCACCTGTCTGGAACCTAAACTCCTGGGACATGGAAACAATACCAGACACTGCCAAACAGGTACAAAGCTGGCTGTATGCTTACACCCCTTTGGCTTATACCCAACATGAACCACTTTAAGTTCTAGGAAGCAAAATCTAATTATTGTGTAGTGAAGATGTACATAGTGTTTTAATGAGATTAGCCCTGCTGAGATTGTATCGACCTTTAAAGTCACATCCGGAAATTGCTGTGGTTCTTGACTACTGTAATGCGGAACATCGGTCTCTTCCTCAGGGTCAACTTTTGTTCCAGAGACTGATCAGCCTAAAATCTCATGGGGTTAAAGTGAAGATTGCCAGCAGCCTGACTAACTCTGTTGAATTGAAGACCTTGGTAGCACACGGTGAGTCTCATTTTTCTATGTTAGAAAAGCTATTTGTGATGCCACTGCAGCATTTCCTCCAAAGCCAGAGAGATGATTAATGTTGTTTGAATGTGTCATTTCCAGGGCACTAGATCCTATCTGAGGCACAATATTAAATTATTAAATTAAATCTTTGTTGATATTGTAGCCGTCCAGCTTACAACTTTAGCATAAAACAAATTGATTTTATGTCAATTTCACAGCTCCATTTCAACATCATGCAACGTTTGTGTCAGTCAAGGTCAAAGAATAAATGTATATGTTCCACTTTATATAGATATGTATATTGCATATTATGTTTGTTTGCTGTGTATCGATTACGATTGTCCATGAGATGGTCCAAGGCCAATTGGCATGTTTCAATATTTCTTTCCCTCTTATTCTTCTGTCTTGTCACTCTTTGGTTCTCTGTCTTTCTCTTGTCTTCCAGGAGCAGAGGTTCATTTTGTAAATATGACAGCTTTTACTAGAGGGGGGCTGCGTTCCTCGTTTTGGATTGTAGATCGTAAACACATTTACATCGGGAGTGGCGACATGGACTGGAGGTCATTCGCCAAAGTAAGTACACACATCAACTGCATCAAGGTTCAGCGTAAAATCATAACCGAAATGAGATAATGGATACAAAAGACTCAGTCGTTTATGAACTCAAATGGACAAATCTAATTAAATGACATCATTTGCAAACCCACAGGGATATTTTGAAGAGTGCACAGTGTGAAAACAGTCTTTTACTTCCATGCACACCTGTGCCTTTTCATAAGGTTACTCTGAATGGGGATCAGGGATGATTTAAGATAGCTGTCTGCATTTGGCCCAAAAGACAAGAAGCACTTCACTTTGTATTTAGTACAAAATTCACAACAGAGGGTGTAACTGTAACCTGAAGTCATTACCTTGCTCTTTCATGCCTCAGCGTGTGGCTACAGTGGGATGTAATTAACAAAGATGATGAGCAAAATGAAGGGCAAATATAGACAGATACATCAAAAAAGGCACACAGAAAAGCAAGAAAGTACACCATGGACTTGGATACCTATTGGGTTGAAAACCAATGAGATTAAAAAGAAAAGAAAAAAAAATCTCTGCTGTATTGATATATTTAGAAGCATTCATCTTTGTTCACCATTTTGCTGTGTGTGCTGAATTGATTTCCTCAAGAAACAACCTGACCTTATCCAACTTTTACCTCATTACAATACCATCTCTCTGATAATATGAGCATCACTTACTTGCCATCACTCAACCACACCTACTGCGACTCATATGCTTCATCAGCTGCTTTTTGTGCTGCTCTGTGACCCTCCACAGAGAAAAGAGCTGGGGGTGATGGTGTATAACTGCAGCTGTCTGGCCCTGGACCTCCACAGAGTCTTTTCGTTTTACTGGCAGCTTCATGAGCGAGACTACATCCCCTCCATCTGGTCAAAGAGAGTTACGGCCCTGTATGGAAGACATGAAGCACTGGAGCTACAACTCAATGCTACCCAGGCCACAGCTTATATTTCTGTAAGGAACTGCTCATTACACACACAGTGACCCTACACACACTATTTAATATAGAAATGTTTCATTACCAACTAATAAAGCACATGGAGAGGTGGTTATTTATCATGTTAATATCACACTGAGGAGCATCTTGATCCAGAGCATCTCAGAGCCTTAGTGTAATTTGACAGTAATGAATCTTGTTACCCTCTAAGCGACAAGGCTCTTACCAGTTGCATTTAGAGCATTCATCATCCTACAGCAACTAATGGAGCCATGCTGACACAGGCACTGGCAATTTCAGCACTATTGTGCTTGTCAAAAAATGACACATGAATGTTAAAAATTGGGTTGTTTTTTTCATAGTGATTTGGAAATAAAAAAGTTGTGTTAGATATATTCACCCACTTAATTATTGCCACGATGACATCTGAAAAATGAGTCAAGTCAAAGTGGAGTGATGTATTCCCTCTGCAGACCTCTCCTGAACTCCTCTGCTCTAAAGATCGAACCAGAGATATAGATGCTATCTATCATGTCTTACAAAGTGCAAAGACATTTGCCTTTGTATCTGTGACGGACTACCTCCCTTTGGTGAAAAGGAAACTCAGAGGAACCCCAGTCACAAGGTATTCCTATATCCGAGAATATTTATTTAACAAATTAACATGTTTTTGTCTTGTTGTTTAAAGTGTTGTCTAAAAGTAAATGTACCATCAGGTATTGGTCACCTATCGATGAAGCCATTCGGGAGGCAGTGGTGCTGAGGGGGATCAAAGTTCGTCTGCTTATAAGTTTCTGGAAAAAGACTCACCCTCTCACCTTTAATTTTGTATCGTCCCTGAGGTCGCTTTGTTTGCAACTTCACAACTGTTCTCTGGAAGTGGTATGCTATTTCATTAAATAAAAAGCAAAATATTTATCTATAAGATCAGACGAATCATCTGATTATTATAACAATATAGAACATTAAGAATTTGTTACTAGTGTGCGTTTATATTTTTGCAGAGGTTTTTTAGTCACAAGGAACAAAAAGGGGACTTTCAACATCTTCTGAACCACAACAAATATGTGGTGACTGACAATGCTGTGTACATTGGTAAGCTATGGCATTATAGTTAACTATATACTTCTGTCCACTGTATGCTGCATTAATCTACATTTTTACAGTAAATGATATTTAGAAATATGATGATGTGCATCATTTCTTTGTAGGTAACCATGATTGGGTGGGCAGTGACTTTGCTATCAATGCAGGAGTTGGACTTGTAATCATGATGGAAAATAATCTTGAAAACAGAGGAGTTACAGTCTTGGACCAAGTCAAAGCAGCTTTTAACAGAGACTGGAGGTCGCATTATGCCAAGAGTCTACGAGGAGGTAAAAATCAAAACGACAAGTACAGAGGCCTGCAAAAGGCAGAAATTCATTTAGAAGCAAAAGCAGAAGAAAACAAATGGAACTACCCTTTATCTTTATGAGTGCTCAATGTCTTCCTCTATATGCAATATAGATATATACAAGACTAAATACTAGGATTATCAAATGTGCACCATTTTAAAATGTAGGCCAATAACAAATGTATTAGACGTTTGACTGTTGATGAAGCATGTTCTGCAGCATGAATGTAAATGAAATATTCAGATCTAATTAAGAGTTAATTTAAATTGTCTAATTAATATGCTTAATGATTAACAATGGTTTTAAACTTCAACAACATGAATAATCATAATTGTTACACAACTGTAGCCTAAAACCTAACCTAAAAAAAAAAAGTTTTTTGGGTAACTTTTTGGATTTGTTCCCATCTCAGCTTGTGTTAAATGTCGGTAGCAATAGCCTTCCGCTCTTTTCTATTTCATTGCTATTTTTAATGTCTTTATACTTTTTAAAAGACTATTCATTATGTCTGTGGTCTACCCATTCATATGATACACATTGCAACAAGATCAGTAGCATATAACTGTATGTAGCTCATGTTAAATCATAGGCCACAATTTTGTGTTAACGTTATTTAAACAGTCATTTGGTAATAAATATTGTTATATAATATTATATGTTTGATTAAAGTTGTTTCAAGTTTCCTTGTATCTCCGTAACATATGGAAGCCCTATGTAAACCTGTTTCCGCCATGAAAGAAAAAATAAAAGTCGAACAGGAAGTCATAATTATGAGAATAAAAGTCATAATTACGAGTTTTAAAGTCATAATTACGAGGGGAAAAAAATCGTAATTACGAGTTTTAACAGTCGTAATTATGACTTTAAAAATAAATAATTTTCTTCCAAATGCATCCTTGGCCATTTGGGGCTAACTCTGCAGTCTGCAAAGGATGGCGTCTTATACTGCCTACTCAGCCAAAGTCGGTAAATTTACACCACAAGATGGCGTTACAGGCTAACTTTGGAAAACAGGAGCTCAACATGTATTAAGTTAAAGGATTTTAAGTTGCTGAGGATTTTAAAAAGAAAATAATTTCGTTGATAAAGTTGGATAAAAGTAATACTATTATTCGGCCAAGGCAATCCTCATCATTTTAATAGCCTAATGTAAAGCACTTACGCACTGCACTTATGACTGACCACGTACAAAGCTTTATGTTGTTTTCATCAATGAAGTTTCGTATCTAAGTGGCGTGGCTTTTGTTGTGCTTTGAAAGAGACTGGCGCTGATGGAGAAGGCGGGGCCAGCGTTGTCATGGTAACAGATTAAAGGCCAAGATATTTCAGATATTAGCATTTTTGTTTAGAGTAGCCAGATTTTCAGAGAGGACAAAGTTTTATTTTGTTACATCTGGGTTGAAATAGTGTTATTAAATTAAAGTAAACTGAATTAAAAGCTTAAAGAAAAAACTGACGAGGGCATCATTGCTAACTCTGCGTCTGGAGAGCGGCAGGAGGGAGGGCTGTGGAGGGCTAACGGCAGATGCCTTTGCAGCGGAGCACGAAGGAAGGATGTGCTGCGGGACAAAACAGCGGGTAAAACTTCAGTTGTCGGCGTTAATAATGCCAGACTTCAATTGTTTTAAAGAAGAGAGGAATGTATGAGTGAAGAAAGACGTTAGACCATCGGACAAACGCAGTCGCAGAGGGGCTACTAAACTAGAGTGACTAGCTAACCTAGTTTGGTGAAGAGGTGAATAGGACCGTGGCACCCCTCAGGACCGGTGAGGATGTTGCTCTGAGGGATATTTTATAAAGATTCATCACTTAAAACCTTTGCAACCATGGAAAGTGGAGCTTTTCTACCGTGTCTGGATCAGTTCATGATGAGCCCACTTGTCACTTGGGTGAGTAAGCAGTTGCTGATTTGCGCTACTGAATGTAACAACCCATAGTTTAAACCTATTTGTGTTATTTATGATTTAGGTTAAGACATTTATGCCAAATGATGCGGGCATGCACCTTGACTTCTCTGATCTACTTGATGGAGTATTTCTGTACGACATCATGAGCCAAATGTAAGTGTTATGATAACCTTCAAATGTATGTTGTGAGCTTGATCCACTTATTCGAGATTATATGCCAGTTTTATTTCCATATGCTTTGTACATAACATATGAAATCTTGCTTATTCTAGAGCACTTTTATGAACATGGTCTCATCTCCAATGACACTTGAAACATTTGACATACTTATACTCAGCACCAACAACAGTAGGCCTACTGTCTTTCTTTTGGCAGTAATAAAAGGGAATCTTTGTGATGGACAGCAGTGTTTTAATGGAAATGTTTCATGACACACAGGTTTTGGCTTCACAGAAAATGTGAGAATTAGCATAAAAGTTAAAGATAGACAGCATTATGTCAAGGGGGCAACAGCTCAAGGAAGAAGGCCACACATTTGCCAAATCAAGAGGGGCATCATACAGGCTGTCAAGAGGCTACTTAAAGGATTATGATTGGGGGCCCTTATGTTCTCAAGGAATTACCCTCCTACATGACAAACTCATGCTCCCCTGGCAGTCTGCATTGTCACATAGACTGCAGTGAGTTCAAAGACTAACCACACTCTCTTAGATATCTGTGGTGACCCAGATACAGAGTTTGAGTAAACATGTGCATCAGCATCCCAACTAAAGAGACATGACTTCTTAAGGAATAATAAAAAATCTGATGACCCAGTGAACCTGTGGATAATGCTGTCTAGCCACCCTAAGTGTACAGTACTCATTCATCCTGCTTATCCCTAGAGGGAAGACCATAACTGGTCTAATTGCAAAAACAATGCGTGGATAGAAAGAGGCGGGATAATCTGTTGGATTGTGAGACCCTCTGGGATTAGGGCCTGTTTAGTGGCACAGTGGTGCAGATGGGAGATGGAGGGGGAGGACAAACTGCACAGAGATCACTGCATAGTGGCACTATGGTTGGTGAACAAAATACTCACAAATTGAAGTGTCAGTAGATTGAAACTAAATCACTGTGACAATAACCATCTATGTGTGACACTTGTTAACAGTATGGGAAAGACCATATCATACTTGGATATTCTATATCCAAAATGTCCATAAATAAATGCTTTATATGTATTTCATTTTTCTTCTCAGAAATACTTCAGCTACATCTCAGGGTGAATTGACCAAAGTGAACAGGATTCAGAATCTGAGCCTCCTTGTCCAAAAAATCAAGAATTATTACCAGGTGAGACCCCATCAATGTAATATATTATAAAAATAAATCCAGACTACACTCACTTAGATTTTGTGATCACAACATTCATCATCAACTCATTTGCATCAAGTAGACAAGCATATACGCTCAAATATGTTAAACCAGATAGGCAGTAGTTGGTGGCATATTCCTGTGTGCAAACGGATTATCTAGTTCTTCTTAAGATGTGTGTCCTAAATACCGTTCATGTAAACAGCTGTGTAATGAAGGGAGGTCAGTGACAGCAAAGCTGCTGAATGTGTAAGAATGAAGAGATGGACAAACATCTGTACTACTGCTGTGTATTACATTTATGTTAATAGACATGTGGATTTCTTTGGTTAAGATCTCTACAAAGACTGTATCAAACAATTGAATTGAGTTAAAAAGTTCACCAAGGAAACTGGGTCTGTAGACTTTTTTGCTTGAGCATGAGAAGTATATTATTATTTCTTAGCAGAAGTGGGATGATATATTTTCATTTGCAACATATCCCTCTCCAAAACTCTTTTTGCAGGATCATCTTAGACAATTAATCATGACACCTTTGCCAAACGTGTTGCTGCTTGGCAAGACTCCTTACTGTGGTATGTTCTTTAAAAAATCCTCTACCTTTTCCATCTCCTGGACCATCTAATTTGATTTGAAAGTATTTATTTACTAATTTATTTTTATTCTTTTGTAAAAAGTAAATTTAAAAGTGAGTCAGAAGCAGAAAAAAACTACTAAAAATCAAGACATACAATTACCTTTTTGACATTTTTATTCAACCTTTCTTTATATTGAAATAATTTTGATAATTCTTAAATCTTCTAAATCTTTTTTTCTTTTTGGTTGGTCATGATTTTTAATTCATTTTCACACAATCAGTATGACGTCCTTGATATCTATGTGATGGCAAGGCTTTGGCTACTCTAAATTTACCAGAAAAGTTATAGGTAATTGATTAAACTGCACTTTCCACAGCTCAAAGTTTGGAAGAAATGAAGAAGCTTTTGCTACTTCTATTGGGATGTGCAGTCCAGGTAAACACAGACACAGATTGTACTACATATTCTTATTTATTGCAATGCATAAGAAGTATTAAATCAACAATTTTTCTAACTATTTTTATTTCACATTTCAGTGTGAAAAGAAGGAAGAGTATATTGAAAGAATCCAAACTCTTGACTTTGATACTAAAGCAGCAATAGCTGCACATATTCAAGAAGTATGTAACATCCACATCTTACACACACATAGAAACAATTGTATAGCATTTTTGGTACTTTTCTGCACTCATTGCAACCATTGATTCCCAGTTGACCCACAGTCAGGAGAATGTGTTAGATCTGCACTGGTTGGAGGTCAATGAGGTGCAGCAAGATGAACTGGAGGGAGTAGCAAGGAGAATGTCTTTATACATCCGCACCCTTCTGGATCAGAGGGATACCTATGTGGAGGTACCTTACAAATGAATTATATGTTGCACTTTATCTTTATTTCCAGCTCTTGCTGTAGCATTAATACATCCCTTACTGTGTTTCTTTGGGCAGACCATCACAGAGCTAATGCAGGAAAGGGAAAGTGTGAGTAGCTTTCAGAGTGGATCCACCACCTCTCAGTCCACCAGCTACTCTCCCACCATGCAGCAGCAACAGAATGGGGCTCAGCAGCACCTGTCAGTGGAGCTGGCAGACTCCAAAGCCAAGATCAGAAGACTTAGACAGGAGCTGTAAGTGGACAGATACATAAAACACACAGTACATGTCTGAACAATTACCAGTAACAGCATATTAATTAGTATAACAAAATGACAATATGGCTAGTAAAAATGGGTGGCAGTTACATCCCACTAAAACTATTATTTAACCTCCAAAGTATCAATTGTTTGAAAAGTATCTTTGTCTGTATTATCTACAAACAATTCATTTTGGCTGCATTTTAGTTTGAAAACAGTGTTTTTACTGTTATCACTATTAATTTGGGATCAGTGTGGTATAGTTTTTTGCTGGCTGGTTGTAAGGAAGCTGAGGTGGACACTCATCTGGGCAACTGCCAATATACTGAGAGTCAAAGAAAGAGGGATACTACAGACTAAGAGATGGCCTCAGGGAGATTGGCCCACATTACTGCCTGCTTGGCAACTTCCAAAGCTGCGCTCTACCATTGACCCACATTAGCAACGCAGTTCTACAGACACTGCATGGATACACAACACTGATCTGATCTCAACCCCATCTTCTTCCCTGTATTGTCCTCAGACACATACATTCAAATGTTGATGCCCCTGAGCAAACACTATATCCTTTAAAGACTATGGCTGAAGTTTGAGAAGCACTTGAATGATAGTAGTTCTTAAATATACAGTAATGGCCTGTGCATGTTATCTTTTAATGTACTTTTGTATGGATAATATGTTAAATATACTTTTCTAAATGATTATACTAGATTAGTATGATCTAAATGCTTATATTAGATTCAAAGTTAGAAAAATAGAAACACAAGTGTGATATATTAATAAACCCACACTTCTCTTTGCACTGCTCACGGGACCAGAGAGGAAAAAAGCGAACAGATGTTAGACTGCAGACATGAACTGGAAAACCTGGAAGCAGAGCTGAAGAGGATCCAACAGGAGGTCTGGTCGCACACAAGTCAGAGCCCCTTGTGACAGGGACACACAGTAACCCTTTGCTCACTCTGCAGATTATAATGATTAATGGACACTATGCTTTGCAATGCAGCTGTGCTTAGTGACAGATCACACTAAAAAAGTCTCATATGGATTCATCTAAACAGGAGAGCTCTTTCGTAATCTTTGGTTCATATAATTTTGTGGCGTTTTCACCAGAACTCCCAGCTTCTTGTGGATGCTCGTGCTGCTCGGACATATCGCGATGAACTGGACGCCATGAGAGAGAGAGCCATAAAAGCAGACAAGCTAGAAAGTGAAGTAGGGCGCTATAGGGATCAACTGCACAAGATGGAGTTCTACAAGGCTAAAGTGGAGGTCAGAGCAGCCTTTTCAACTCTTGAGCAGCAAATTTTCAGAAAGAGGAAACTAATAAAACAGCCATTATTTCTGTGTCTGTGTACTCAGGAGCTCAAGGAGGACAATAGGGTGCTACAAGAGACCAAAGATGTGTTGGAGGACCAGCTGGAAGGATGGAGGGCACGCTCTGATAAAATCCATCAACTGGAGAAGCAGTGTCTTCTGCTAAAAGCTCAGGTTCATGATTTGGAACAGGTCAGACATCAGCATACAAGTACAGCAGTTTGCAGTTGTCAACAAAATGGTTTATTAAGAAGAATGTCTTGTTTTAGGAAAGAGAGGCCAACCAGAAGCGCATCGAGGAGCTGCAGGAAGAGAACCTGGCTCTGTATATGGCCCAGAGGAGAAGTATGGAGGAGTCCCAACACCTTGGTTGGGAATTAGAGCAGCTCTCTAAGACCACTGAGAGCTGCCAGAGTAAGATTTTGTTATACTGTAAGAGTAGTTAAATTATGTAAGAATGTTGATGCATGCATTCCTTCTATTGTCAGGTGGTACTTTTTATTTACATCAGAAGAGCTGCTTTGTCTTAAATAGGTCATTTTTTTGTTTTGGGCTCTGAAAAGCAACATATGCCAGATGCATACAAAGCAGCATATTTTCCACATGTCACGATATAAGCTTCTACTATCATAGCATTAGTCCTTTTGGTACACAATAACTTTTTAACTACATTTTGTACATTATCACTGAAAGTCTGCCTCCCACTCATTGTGTCTTTATGCCTGTTGTTAGTTTGAACATAAAGCTGACTTTTATGTTTGTTTGAAGGCCCACAGAGTCTGAGTGATGAAGTGAGTGAACAAACTCGTAGTCGCCTGCTAAAACTTGAGAAGGAGAACCAAAGTCTGCTGAGGACCATTCAGGAACTTAGGGATGCCTCAAACAGTATAGAGCCTGAACATGGCAAGTGTGTTCATAAATGTCACAAATCCAAAGGATTACCAGGATCAAAGCTATATGAAGAAAATCATATGGACAGTACAGCAACACAACATATGTGGAATGGATATTCAAACTGCCACCATCAGCCCCACTCTGTGAAGTTGGAGGGAGCCCAGACAGTTGACCATATGCAAGAGAAAGGACTGGTGGAAAATAGAGATGGTAGTGAGAATTTTAGAGAACCTATGACTGACCTGGAAGTGTTAGAAAACTGTCACAATAGGCTCCATTGTATTGTTGAACATGAGAGTGATTACCCTTCTGGCTCAAAGAGTAGCAGCCCTAGCCACATCAGCATCTTCACAGGTCTGCCAACAAACTCCTCCTATGCCAGCAAGCAAACACAGAGGCTGGAGGCCAAGTGCAAGGCCCTGGACACAGTCAACCAACATCTACAAGCTGCTTTAGACAACACTGGTAGGTTCTGGGTTTGATATAAGTCTTAAACACAATAAACAAAATAATAGCGTGAACAACTGACAATGATTTCCTCTTATATAGAACGAAAAGTCCAGCGGCTAGAGGCAGAAGTTCAAGAGCTGGAGGCAGAAAACCAGAGTTTGCAAGCCACTTTGGAAGAACTTCGCATATCTACACGAAGATTGGATCAATTAGAAACAGAGAAGCAGAGTCTGGAGCAAGAAAATACTGTTCTGGAGAGGGAAAAGAGACAACTAGAAAAAGAAAACAGACGACTCCGTCAGCAGGTATGAGGGTTTGGTTAAAAAAAGAACCATCATGATGGAGCTAGAATGAAACAATTCAAACTCTCTGTTTCTCAGGCTGAAATCCAAGATGCTAATTTAGACCGCAGTAATGTCTGTATAGCCAGTCTGGAGAAGGAGACACGTTTTCTCATAAAGGAGCTGGAGGGTTTAAGGGAGACTGCTGAAAGAGTCAAATGCCTCGAGAGAGACAACAGAGAACTGAGCAAGCAAAGTGCTATTGACCAGAAGACGCTGGGCACACTTAGAGAGGTGAGACATGGAACTGTCATGTTTCTGCTGACTGAACGAATAGCCTTCCATGTGTTCCCTCACAGTTTCTGGAGCACAGTGAATGTAATTTACTACTATTTACTCAGCCTTCTCTTTTTAGCACTGAATGCACACAGTGAATGGGCTAAGAATGATGATGATGTCTTGTTCACAGGAGCTGGTTAATGAAAAGCTGAAGAATCAACAAATAGAGATTGAAGTGGAAAGGCTGACACATGACAGTTCACACAGCAAACAACAAGAAGCACTAGATACCAAGTAAGTGTTATATTTCATGTAAAATATCTAAGGAAATATATAGAAATAAAATGGAACATATTCATTCTTTATATTTGCAGTAGGCTGAATATGTTGGAGTCTGAGCTGGAGTTATCTCTCAAGAAGTCTCTGCAGATTAAAGAGGAAAAGATGGAGGCACTGGAGGCTCGATTGCAGGAATCCTCGACCCTGAACCTGCAGCTGCGCCAAGAATTAAAAACTGTAGGTTTACACTGGTCTTCTTAATTTTACCATCTATTCTAGTAGAGATGTTAAAAGTGTTACTGCACCAATATATAGGTGAAGCTAAGCTATGAGGCCTTGCAACAGCGGCTGGAGGAGGAATCGGCATTGCGCTCCACACCCCAGAAAGAAACGGGTAAAGTGATGAGCGAATGGCTGCGTGAAAGCCAAGAGGCCACAAAGGAATTGCTAAAACTCAAAGACCGACTCATTAAAGTAGAGAGGAATGTAAGTTGAAGACTTTTTCATTCATTTATTTAGTCTTTTTTGAAGACGTTTCATAATCCCATAGCCCACCCTTCATTTGTCTAGTTGTAGCAGTAAGTAGGTTTATATTTGTCCTCTGTAACACACAGAATGCAACACTGGAGGCAGAGCGCCAGGCTATGCAGGCCCATGTGAAGCAGCTGGACAGCCAATCTGACAGCCAACAGGCTCAAATTCTCGCCCTACAGAGGCAGGCTACTTCACTGCAAGAGAACAACACAGCCCTGCAAACTCACAATGCCAATCTGCAGGTAATTATTTGCTATACAATATATTGTGGAGATATATTTAAATATCAGTGCCACTTCAACACCTAGTTCATTTGTTCCAGGTGGAGAAATCCACTCTGAACTCTCAGTGTGCCTCCCTGCTGGCCCAAAATGCCCAACTCCAGCAACAGCAGACAAGGACAGAAAGTGAGCGGGACACAGTCATACGTGAGCGCGAAGAGCTGCGTGCTGTCCATGAACAGCTATTACGAGACCATGAGAGACTGGCTGCGTTGCATGAGAGACAAGCCATGGAGTATGAGGCCCTAATGGGTAAACATGGATGTCTGAAAAATGTCCATCGCACACTAGAACTGGAGAACCGCACACTGCAGGACAGGTGAGGTTCAAAATATAACAAAGTAAGACACCAATGATCTTACTTACAACCTTCTAAATGTCATGGCTTTGCTTTTAATAGAGGACTGGACATTATAGAGGAATTTTACAATCATTACATATTTCAAGTGCAATCTACATATCACTACATTTAGCCAGTTGAATGAAGTGAACTCAAAGCAGAAAGACATTAACACTAAAACAAATACTTCTCAATTCAAGTATTTTATGTCAGTATGCAACAATATTGCATACTGCTTGTGTGTATGTGTTTGTAATGTTTTGTTACAGTAAATCAGATCCTTCTAGGCTTATATACTGTGCTAACAATTAGTGTTTATGTGGTATACCTTTAGGTATAACACTTTACTACAGCAGCGAAATAAACTGGAAGATCTAGAAAAAAACCTAAAAGAGGAGCAAATGAAAATAGCAATGGAAAAAGAGCAGCACAGGTCAATTACTGCTGAATGTGGGAGGCTCCGTGATGAGAAGGACTGGTGAGAGAGCACACTTATACACGCCCACACAGTGCAAAGAACATAAGAGCACAAGGTTTCTGGGATCTATATATTTTTATCTATTTATTTTTTAAAGGCTGAACCAAACCTATCGTCAGCTCCTTAATGATAATGAGCAGCTGACAGCAGATCACAAAGAGATCAAGGGTCAGCTGAATGAAGCCAAACTGGAGCACACCTGGCTACAGGCTGACTTTTCTAAGCTCAAAAAGGAGTTTCAGGAACTGGACATTACCTCCACAAAACTCAACAACCAGTGTGAGGTACAGGCATGCAGTATATTGCACCTAGTTTGTGTGTATGAGTGTTAATTGTTTTCTGAGACTGTCATGTCACTGTGCATTTTTATGTTGTATAGTTATTAAGCCAGCTGAAAGGCAACTTGGAGGAAGAGAACCGGCACCTGCTCAACCAGATTGAGACCCTGATGCTGCAAAACCGGACTTTGTTGGAGCAGACCATGGAAAGCAAGGATCTTTTTCACGTAGAGGAGCGACAGTATATGTAAGCATGTACAGATATACTGAGAGGGCTACAGTTTATGGAATGAAATATCAGTAACAAATTAATTATTGATGGTTTCTATATCTTTATCTTCTTGTTCTCACTTCAGTGATAAATTAAATGATCTGAGGAGGCAGAAGGAAAAGCTTGAAGAGAAGATAATGGACCAGTACAAGTTTTATGAGCCATCACCTCCTCGAAGGTAAATTTTAATTCTTTACAATTAGTATTTCTGTCTGCCTACAGTCTAATATATGCAGAAAATGTTGTTTGACCATGTCTTTTGCAGTTTACTTTGGAAATGCGTCTATGTGAAATATTGAAACTATGTTTAAATGACAATGTTAAAGAATGACAGTAAATTCTGTATTTTAAAAACTATTTTTCATCTATATAATAATGTATGAGTGTAATGATAGCTCTATTTACATGTCTCTTATTGTTTGCTTATGCCTTCTTTTTTACAGACGTGGAAATTGGATAACCCTTAAACTTAGGAAGTTGATTAAATCTAGTAGCCGTGACAATGGTCCTGAACACCCACCTTCACCAACACATACCACGATGGAGCCACAACTCCTCTGTCATGACAACGGCTCCTTTGGAGGCTCTGATGGTTTATCTTCTACTCCGGCAGGTCATGCACCTTCACCACAGCGCAGCAGCAGTGAGTATGACCTTCTAAGCAATGGCAAACCTGGCGTCATCAAAAAATCCCCCAGTACCACCTCCTCACGCAGAGACCAGGAAGAAAACTTCAGATCCTGGTTAATACAAAAGATACAACCTGCTTTAAAGTCACAGCATAAGGCTTGTTTAGGACATAAACACTCAAGTCAAAAAGATATGTGTGAGCTAAAAACAGTCTCATCTTTACATAAATGACCATCTGAAGGATACATATCATCACAGAGTTTGAGCTAAATATTTCCTCCAGCTCTAAAATCGAAAATAAATGCATTATAAAGTAGTACAGTTTGTACTTTATTGTCAAATTAGGTCCTAGGATTTCTGGATTGTCCATTTTGTGTAATTTTGTTCATGCATGATATATGTAACTTTCCTTAAATATCTTTCCTTTGTCTCTTGTGTTAATGTATTTCTCTCCGACTCTCGCTGTCCCCTGTCTGTTGCCTCCCTGCATACCCTCATTGCTGGCTTCTTTCCCTTCCCTTCCCTTTGTCCACGTTGCATTTTCTGTACTTTTGAAATAGCCTCACTCAGAATGTTTCCCCGTATGAAGAAGAGACTAAAGGACAAAGACAAAGTCAAGTCCATCTTTCGTCGTTCCATGTGTAAGGAACTCTGTGGTCCAGTGTGTTTGTTAGCGTCTTATTTAGTCTTTCCTATTCCTATTCTTAACTCAGTAATAACAATGCTGCATTGTATTGTATTCAGTGTATCATATTGTGCTAAGAAATTTGTTTTTATTGTCAAGGTCTTTAGCAAGTTTAAAAGCTGAAACACTAGATCTATCCTATACTATTCTAATTTCATCACATAATAGAATATTGGTGAGTACAAATTTAGACCATCATTTTGAGATTGTGTGGGTATTTTAGTAAAACAACAGAGGTCAAAAAAATACTGCATTGCAGGAGGACACTGGTTCTGCAGCGGTTCCGCTGGTAGCTGCAGATTTAATTCTAAAAGCAGAGCTCTGTACTTTTGTCTGCTTTTCTATATTGAAAATAAATTAGCTTGACTAGTTCCCCTCTGTCCCATTCTCTATCACTCTTCATTTCATGTAATTCCTTGATCCATCACCATAGCCTTAAGCAGTTTGGTGTACCCCTCAACACCGCTTAAAGACGAGAGGTGGGCAGCCAGCTCACAGCAGCTGGACCTGTCAGATACAGAGATGAACGGAGAGGACACATTGACTTCATCTTTTGCCACATCCATCTTGTCCACCTTCAACCTTCATTCCACCAAAGCATTATCAGAAATCCACCACCCATCCAATCACCGCACTGAGACTGCTCCTGATGTGTCTGACCTATGGGTAGCAGGTAGAGGAATTCATGATGTGTTTGTTTCGTTTTGTTAGATATAATTTCTGTTGCTTCGTGTTACAATGTAGTGTACACAGTACACATTTTCTGTTTTTGGTGTGACATGACAGACATAGAGGAAATTTTGTCACCTTATGTGTATCTCTTTGTGCCTCACAGACAAAGATTCAAATGATAGTGCTGTGCCATCTGGATTTGAAGACAACGATGAGCTTCAAAACCATGGTAAAGCTCTGTGGATACTCATTTGGAGGATTCCACCATCATACAGATGTATTACCAGCTCAGGAATTAGAGTAAATCCATCAAATCGCAATCATGACCCTGTTTTATATTAATCTCTAATGCTGACAGCATGGACTGGAGCTGTGCTGGAAAACTTACTTTTGCTGCCCACTGGTGGTGACAGATATTTTGTTGATAAAGCTCATGCCAAGTGGTTGTTGTATGGAGTAGTTTTTGATGTGTGTTTTATAGTATGATGATTTTAAAGCTTACAATGGAAATTTAAATAACCAAATTTTTGTAAAATGTATATACCATATTTTTTACTAAAGCAGCTTTATCTTTCCAGGCGTAAATGGCGCTCAAAGTCGAGCCCAAAGTGAGAGCAGTGGAGAATTTAGTCTAAGCCTAGAAAATGAACCTTGGTCAAATGGCAGCAGCCCTATCCAACAGCCTCCATCCCGTCGTCCATCTTCCTCCATTCAGCCACCCAGTGATACATCTACTCCACAGCACACCCGGCTGCAAAAGAAGATTTCCACCACACCTAAGCAGAAGGATCCCAAAACAACTCAGGATTTCTGGCTCACACGAGGAACAAGGAGCATTAGAAGAGGTTCAAAAAACAAAGTGGCACGTTGTCTGTCAGATGCTGTAGGGACTGATAAAACAAACGAGGAAGTCAGTAAGATTGATCCACAATCAGCTTCTGGTAATGCTGTAACGACCAGAGTTGTAGCTTGTTCTCCCATCACAGTGCTGTATGTTCAGGGTAAATCGTCTTCAATGTCTGGATGTCTGAACTGTTTCTCTACACCTGTTGGTAAAGATGGTCGACTAAAAGGGAACAAGTCCACTAAAAGCCTTCCTCGTGCCAGTAGTGTTATTTCAACAGGAGAGGGTTCATGCAGACGCTCTAGTGTCAACAGCGACTGCCGAGTGGCAGCAAATAAAGATTCACTACCTGTCCAGGTTTCTGAGGATGTCTGTCATGGACAGAAGGACATAGCAAGTCCTTATAAACAACCAGAAACAGATATGAGTAATGAACCAGTTCCCCCAGTCAAACCTCCAAGAGACCCAGCCTTAACTCCCACAGACCTCCCAACATCTATGGTGCAAGAGTCAGTCTTTGGCTCAGCATTCACTTTCAATTCAGTTTTCTCTAACACAATATTTAGTGACTCTGTGATCACTAACACAACTCATATGACAACACCTGAAAATATCCAGACCTCCATGCGTCTAAATCAGTCTTTACAAAATGGTCCATGTCAAATGTCTGTCTGTAACACACCACAGACACAGCTTGGTGCTGAAACTGAGCATGTTCAATATGTAGAAAATGGAGTTAAGCTGGAAGAGAAAGACCATCCAGTCAACACAACATGATGCACTGCTAAATCTTTTGCTATCACGGTAGCACAAAAACACCTATATTAAGTCCACTGACTTTGATTTTAAAGGTTAAAATTAAAGCTGTGATTGTAGCATGGAAAAGTACCATTTATTACTTTGTATATGCAATAGAAAGTAATCAACCATTTTGCAACACTGATTAACATGTTAGGTCTCAGGTTATGCATAATGTGCTAAATGTTAAATATGTTTTCCCCTTTCAGTACTTGAATTTCCTGATTTCTGTGAAACAAGCCTGTACAACAATCCTGTGTATTTTATTGTGTATTTGTTTATTTCATTTTGATCTTTGCTGTATTGAAGTATTATTCATTTAACTTATTACAATTTTTTTGTCGTTGTTTGTTGTTCTTTCACATTTTTGAACCAGAAAGAATGCCACCATATTTATTTGTGTATCTTCAGTAAGTAAAGGTTTGAACAATTACTTCAAATAATATTCTTGATATTAGTATGCATGTAAATAAAATACAAAGTGTACATATGTTGTAAATACAGAACATAAGTGTTATTTTTGTCCCTGGAATAAAGACCCCTATACAGCACATGCCTTGTCATTGTTTCATAACGGTGCTGTGCACCTCTGCCCTCGCAGCGCTTTGATTGGATGACAAAAATGTCACGTGGTCTGATGCGGAAACAGGTCTTTTTTCGCCATAAACAAAACATTCGGGGGTGTTTTTTAGCTGGTGATAGATCGTGTATTCTGGAGCTGTTTTTCAAGCTGTGGCCTACCGTGTTACTCGACAGTTACACTCGGGTTTTGGCACAATGCTTAACGCCGCCGCAGCAGAAAGAAACAAGGATCCCATCCTGTCAGTGCTCCGGGAGAGTGTGAACCCCGTTAAACCCCTCCAGGCGCTGGAAATCTCCTCCGGCACCGGGCAGCACGTCTCATATTTTGCTCAAGCCCTGCCTTACATCACCTGGCAGCCCTCAGAGTATGACCGACAGTCATTGTTGAGGTAAATGTTTTTGGTTTTATGTTTATGTAACTTGGGTGCTCAACATTAAAATGATTATGTGGGATCTGTAGAGTGTGTTGGTACATTGAGTGATTTGCCATAAAGTGTCTGCATTAACAGACCGTCCTATTGTTCCCATTCTCAGTATAGAAGCGTACAGATCACACTACAGGCTGAATAATGTGAAGCCAGCCATTTACCTGGATGCTTCCCTGCCCCATGAGCACTGGGGCATCCAACCAGAGAGCCTCGACCTGGTCCTAAACATCAACATGATCCACATTTCTCCTATGGCTTGTACACAGGTAGGGCAGGGTAGAGGCCTTGTCATTGCCTATTGAAAAAAGAAAAAAAAACCTGACTGGATGCTGTTAACTAATCAAACTTAGCAAGTTGTGACTTTTTACAATCTAATGCTGATGAGCCAATCATGAATGATAAAACATGTTATTGTCTGTACCTTTTTATTACCCCACAACAATGGGCCATATGAGACAATTAGGCATTTATTGGGAAGGTTTTTAATTCAATTTATTCATAAAAACAAAAATAATACTGTGAATGCAGTTATACAATTTCTGCCTTAGGGCCTATACTTAATAACTTTGAATATAAGCGATGAAAGGTTGTAGTTATAATATCACCTGCTGTATCTCAGCCACCACTGATGTTGGTGCCTCAACACATCACTCTTTTCTTTCAGGGTTTATTCCGAGGAGCTGGGGCCGTGCTAAAGCGACAAGGCCTTCTTCTGACTTATGGTGTAGGTGAAAAAATGTTTTTCATGACAAAATCATGCTTTTACCTAACACGTCAGCTGTTAAATTGTTATCTATCTGCTATCTGCAGCCTTATGCCGTGAATGGTCAGATCATCCCACAAAGCAATGTTGACTTTGACTACAACCTACGGCAAAGGTGCAATGTCCCATCCTTTTCTTTTTTGAGTTGAATGCAATCAAGTTTATTTTGAGTTCAAATCTATTGCTTAGCATTTTTACCACTTACATTTTGACACTCATAATTCCTGGTATTTGTTTTGTCTAGAAATCCAGAATGGGGTCTAAGGGATGTTGTGCTCCTCAAATCTATAGCAGAAAGAAATGGTCTTTTGTTGGAGAAAATGGTAAGTTACACCCTCACTCAGCATCTGTCATCATCAGCACATTTTGCAGGAAGTGTAACAAACTACTACTTTGACATGTGCATTCATGTGATTTTTTTCTGTTCTAGGTGGATATGCCTGCAAACAACAAGTGTCTTCTGTTCAGGAAGGAAAGCATAGTGTGAAGTATTCTGTTACAGATCTTCTGGTTACAGGCTTGTACTGGAACAAGGTTGATCTATGCCTTAACTTAAAGAACAAAGACAACACAGTTTTTCAAGACAGACTATTATATTCAAGTTGAAAACATTTGTTGTATATTCAATGCAAATTGTGTACTTCAAAATAAACACAACACCCTATAAAACACAGAACCAGATGGTGTTCTTTAAACATGTTAGTAATTTTGCAACTGGATCCATTTATTTCTTCTTCTTCATTTCTGACTAGTACTATTTTTAGAATACTAATACAAAGACATTACAATTATATTGAATACATATTTTACACAGAGTTTACACAGTTTTAAATGAGCATCTACACATAAACCTATAAAGGCTTGTGCTACACCTGGAATGGATACTACAACCAAAAATCTAGCATAAATTGAAGAGAAAGAGTATTATTTTTTACATTAAATGGCACAAGTAGTCTGAAGAGTAAAATGTTCCATTTAACAGCCCTTTTTGCCCACAACCTCACGCAGCCTCTTGAGTCTGCGTTCAGTAATGGCTCTCACGTAGCTGTCTGTCTGGATAATTGCCATGCCATCCTGCACTACACCCATGACCAACAAAGGGGTTTCCTCCATTGTAATGTTTGGACAGGGGCAGCTCCAGTCTATCTTGGCAATAGTCACTTCAAGATGCTTTGTATTGAAGAAAGTTAAACCCATTTTTTCATCTCTGAGAACTTCTTCCAAACTAAATCGGGCCAACCCAGAGTCCAGATCTTCAACCAGCTCTGTGAGACGCCCCACGATGGCGAAGTCGCTCCGGCACAAGGTGGGGACCATTTTTCCCTTCATCCGACAAGTCTTACAAGGTTTCTTTTTTCGTTGGGGGCAGTTTGCCTCACACTCCTTTTTAGTATGAAAGTTGTTGGCATTACCATGGCATCCACCATAGGCAAAGGCTTGGCATTGCTTCATGAGAGAATTCCAGGCCCACCGTGCCTCCCAGGTTTTACAAGGACCTTGGACAGCGGGCAGGGAGCATATACCCATCCCTTCTCGCTGACATGAAGCCTTGCACTCTTCGTACGTCTCAAACCTATTGCGACTGTCCTCACAGCCACCATTGTTGAAAGCCAGACAGGTTCCCAGTTTGCTGTCATAGTACCAGTCTACATGGCGCTCACCACTGCACACCCTCTGGTCCACTTCAGCCAAGCAGTCAGCTGGAGAGAATGGACGACCCATGGGCATTTCAGGGTCTTCAGAGAAATCATCATCTGCTCTGCGAATGACAGAAAGTGGGTAGTCTGCACGAAGAACTCCTGCTGAATTCCTTGCAATACAGGTGTAGATACCTGTATCCCAAACTTGAGCATTGTAAATGACAAGCTGTCCAATGTTGGTAATAACCACATTACCATACATTTGGTCAGGCCTCATGACCAAGCGCTCTCGGCGCTCACTCTGCTTCTCCCACGTCACATCAGGCCTGGGCACTCCAATTACATCACAGTGAAAGCTGACTGTGCCCCCCACATAAATGGACTGATGGTGTGGATTGGAGTATAGTGTGGGGGGCATTGGCTCCTCCTGGGATGAAGTTGGAGTGGGGTGAGCTGTGGTGTCCTGGGGCAGTGGACTGGTGTGAGGTCCAGCAAGGTAGAAGCGGCAGGCAACCACAGTCAAAGTGACTCCCCGAATACAGGCCTCTGCATCCATGTAGCAGCGGTTGAAGTATGTGAGGCCATCAGAAGCACAGGTGAAGTTGGGCTCCTTCTCACAGCGGTCCTGGCATTTGCAGATGGGCTGGCCATCCCAGATGTCACAGGTGGCTCCCTGCTGGCTGCAGATAAAACCATCACAGGTCGCTGTTGAGTTGGCTTCACTTCCTTTTCCTGCACCCTGTCCTGATGGCTGAGCAGGGGTGCCATCAGAGAAACGTGCTGCTACACAGCTGTTGAGACCACACACGTTGGTGCAGCATTTCTCAAAGTCAGCACAATCCTGCCCAGAATGCACAAACAGTTTTGTGTTTAATTAATACACTGTAAATCAATATAATGTATTTAGAATAACAAATGCCTCACCTCGTCCACGTTGCATTCCCTTTCGCAGGTGCTTTGTGCATCAACCCATAGATGGGAATTCAGCTTGTTAGGACAAAGTCCTTCGTGGGCAACTTTGGATTCCGACATATTTGAACACAATGAAATTGGGGGTTTTAATACCAAGATAATCAAGATATATGTCCGCATCCATCTTAGTCCTTTCTTCGAGTTAAGCGTAAATTGGAAACGTGCATCCTTTAAGCGCTCCAGGAGTTTTGTTAGTTTTTTATACATCGCTGCTTTCTTGCAAAAGGCGCCCTCTTTGTAAATCCATAACTTGGCTCTGTAAAAGTGGAAGTATATTGTAGATTTTTTTATATATATATAAAAAGCTTCAGTTGCAGTACGCACAGAGTAAAGTTTTCCGAACGATCCAGACGAGTAGCCACGCGCTGGTCATCTACCTCATGAAGATTGTTTCTCTCATTTTATTTTAAGAACGTACTTGTTTTGCATAATTGGTAGTTTTGTCAACTAAACTGAACTTTCTACAGCGTGGAGCTAAGCGTATCCAAGTCTCTTTTTTTCCGGACAGCGGCACAGACGAACGAAAGTGAACAATGAGAGTGAACGACCTAACATCAGCCTTTCAGGGTGTGAATGGAGGCAGAAAGGGCAGCCCTCTAACCGCCCCCATGGTCGTCCAGAGTCTGAAACTTTTATGAAGCAGCACTATGCGCTCAGCAACTGGACAAACATAGTAAAAACATCAAAGAAAACGTGCGCCGGTTGTAGAAAGCTGACACAACAACTGCGCGCACAGAGCCACGCATTCCGGTGAGAAATCCAATGTTCAATGTGTCCAGACAGAATTTATAGAGGTGCCAGTCATTTAAAAGAGGTCATAAGCTATTTTCTCTAGTGGTTAACATTAAGAGTGCGGTTAAATTTTAACATTTTGCTCTGCGTCTGAAGGTTAGTTTTCGTCCAAAGAGCAAGTCGAAAGTGTTTTAGTTCAAAGATGAACGCGTAAAAGTCAAACATGGGGCGTGTCGCATCATGTCTTCCATAGCATGTTGTTTACGCCCTTCTTGTCTAGACGTCGCTGTCTTTACCACCGTCCCTCATTCACACGTAGCTCAGAGATGCCACGGTCAGGTGGGAACACATAAAGCGCCACATTTTCAATGCTGTGCAACTCCTCATTGTCCCGGCGCAGCTCTGAAGCGATGAGAAGCAGCTACCCTCATCTTTTCATTGGAAGTGACCTCATAACCTTTGGATGACTTTTGACCGAGCTGCATTCATGCGCTGCCGCAGTGTCCCGGTTATCCAAAGTGACCAAGACCGAGAGAGAAGCTAATCAATTCAGCACCCCCACCGGCTTTTACTACAGCCCAACATCGGACTGGACAAAGAACTCCTACTATTCCCACGATGACCTTGATAGATGTTGTAATTAAATATGACAGAATAAACTAGATTTTAACACTTTAGAAATATTCCTCTTTATTTCGCTGGCTTTGTTTTTAGTGGAGATAAGTATTCACCACAAAACCCTGTTAATGACAGCTCTGATTCACACTCATTTACAGACTTGTAAATGCTTTAAAAGTCCACTTCAGAGTTCATTTTAGGTTGTTGCACTGGTCTCATCACATGCACAGATACCTCAGCAGTTATATTACAAACAGCTATTAAACTGGGAATGTCCAAGTGGAAAGGTTGGCGATCAAAACTTTTTCCAAATGTTTCATTATAATGATTGGTCTCAAAATTCATTGCATTATAACTGCATTCCTGACAAACCTTTAAACATAGGTAACATAAGCAGCAATAAGTATTAATGTGAAAACATTTGAAAAAGCAGCAACACTTAATGTTACAGTAGCAGGTGACTTTCTGCCACTTTAATCCCATGTATAATCACAGGCCACATAAAATGTATAGCAGAATATTGTTTTACATTCATAAATACACAATATGCTGAGATATTTGAAAACCACTAATGTAGAAGTAAAATATTTACTTTCATTCTGGGCATTTCAAATATGCACATTATTTACACGAAACTTCAAAAGCCAAAACACATTTCTAAAGGCAAGATGCCTGACTGAACAAACAGTGTGGACATCTCCATTTGTTTTGTTCATCAAGCAACGGCTGCATTGCCTCATAAATAAACAATAAAGACGTTCATGTTGACTCAAAGAGTCGATGGTACAATTTAAAATATCAGAAGAAGCATACAAGATCTGCAGGGCCCAAAGCAATGGCTGACTGACATGGCCTAAGAACCATGCAGGAACATGTACTTTCTTTGTAGGACCTTGAAGACTGGAATGCATGACTAAAATATTGTCTATAGATCTTTACCAAGCTTTTGTCAAGGACTAGTCTCAGCTTCACTTTGTGTCTCATTTAAACATTCATTTAACTCACTTGATATGAGTTGTAGACAAATGTATGGTTATAAGATCATTTCAATTCTTGACGAAAAGTAAACATTTCCCATAACACTCAAGACACACAAACAGCTTGTAACCAAGAACACCAAATACATTCCACCAGCACATACGACACATATATATGTACACACAATTTAAATTCCACCCCATTATCCAAAATGCTAGCTAATGTCCCTCCACTCATACGTAGTGTTATCAGGCAAGTGATAATCCTTGTTTGTCCCAGGGACTTGTTAAGACTTGACCACAGTGAGCCTCTGTGATGAGACTACCTGTAAACAGACATCCACAAGATGGCACCAGCAAGCCAAAGGAGAACAGAAATCAGTCCAACCATCCAGTCCAGTTCACAAGGGTCAGTAGGAGTTTACGGATATACCCAGCTTATGTAGCTGGTAGCTCTCCCTGCTCGTGTCTGGCCAAGTGGCCTTTTAAGAGCAGCAGCAATTCCATTGACACTTTCCAAATGAAGGCACCGTGAGTATGCTTGTCTATGAAATCTTACAGTTTCCCTTAGATGATGAGGAAGAGTTCTTTGGGGGACTCTGTGGAGGCCTGAAGGACTTGGAACGTTTTAGACTGTTGCCTTTGCTTGCACTGCCACCCGATGCTGCATTGTTGGCCACAGAGTAAGAGCGTCCATGCATCATGACTGCATTCATGCCATTGGCCATGGAAAAGGATTTTAGGTGGGATTTGATGGCCACAGGGAGAGGCAGCTTGTCAATGAGGTGTACAGGTGTGCATGACACAATTGAGCGGCAGCACAGGTCTTGGAGGCTGAAGACTGCAGGACAGAATAAAGGGAAAGTACAATTAGGCATTAAACATACATACCCCTCTCTATGCATTACTATCCACATGTTTGTGCTCTTCTTTGTGTCAACAAAGCACTAGTGTGACGTTGAGTGATGGCAGGTCTTTGCATTGTGGAGTCATTCTGTGCAATGCAAGGTCATAACAAGTGTTTGCAATTGTAAATGCACTCTTCCTGTTATTTTTTCCACACTGAAAGTTGACTTCTGCTCCTTTGCTAATTTTACAAGCGCTCCAAGATAAAATGGTGATTCTGGTTATGTCAAAATGGTAGGATTTGTTTATAGCAGCTATACATAAAATTCTTACAAAAAAGCCTCGTTTGCAATTGAGCAGTGTGGGTCAGGTCAGTAAGGATGCTCTCGTTTCATAAAACATTGCTTTACTGTCTCAGGAATTGCTCTCTTCCTATATTACTTATTAACAATGCATCAAATCTGCTTCAAATCTGATATATATCTCAAACAGTTGTGTCGCCTTTTGAGATATAAATCATATTTGAAGCAGACTTTTCAAACTTTTGTGACCCCTCTGTCATTGTTTACATAGCTGCCACCAAACCATCCAGTACTGACCCGACCAGTACCGACCCGACCAGTACCATACCTCACAGTGGAAACACGGCTTAAATGCGCTTTTACCAACTGTGGTATCAAAATCATAAGCTCACCTCTGTTGGGCCTCCAGAACTTCTCCATCCCATGCCTCATCAGCACGATACGTGAAAGTTCCGTGAAGGACTCAATGACGTTGAAGTTACACAGCGGACTGACCTCAAAGAAAGTCATGCTGTTTTTTTCGGCATAGGCCCTTGCCTGTTCAGTTGGAACCTGCCGTTTAAAAGCAAGATGGAGGCGGTTGCCCACAAGAATCCTTGGCACCCCTGGGGCATGCTAACAGAAAAAAATGTTGTTGGATTAACAACATTTACAACATGTCACTGTGTTAATTAGGTCAAGTAGACACAAAGAAAATTACCTCATCAATTTCCCGGATCCAACGGTCAATGCCATCAAAAGACCAGCCATTGGTGATGTCATAGACAAGCAGGATACCCTGTGTGAAAGACAAACACAATTACATCTTGACTGAATTTATAAAGAGAAAGAGAGGGCTGGGCAGAGTAACCAACCTGTGCCCCACGAGAGTAAGACCTAAAGATGGTGCAGAATCTTCCTTGTCCTGATGTATCCCTGTTATTGACACACAAAATTGCAATTAAGCCTTCATCTATGATGAACTGAATGTACCATCAGATTAAAATTTGGGAAACACTCACCATAGCTCTAATTTCACCCGTCTCCCGTCAAGCAGTATTGTGGTTGTTTTGTAATCTATTCCTGAAGATTAAAATACTGTATGTCAGATTTTTTGGATATACTGTTCAAGTCAAATCATAAACAAACACTCACCACTGCTGTAGGCATACGGCGATTCCACTGATCCATCTTGTAAACTATCCAAGATTTCTCCTTTTCCAACATCGCTGTCCCCGACCAGAAGGAACTTCAAGAGATAATCGTAGCTTTTGACAGGACTACTCTGAGTCCCCATCATCCCACGCATTGGATCTGATTCACAGAGAGCTTTGGAAGCTCGCTGCAGCCGTCCACTTTTGGGCCAAGGCACAAACCACAGATTCCCAAAAGGAATGCTAAGGCTAAGTGACGTTGACGTTAGCTACACACTAGGCACTGAACCTCTTAAACTTGTTGGTTATTCTAACATAAATAATTTTTATCTATTCGACCAGCTTATACCTGTGGTATAGCCATAGGAAAACCATCAAAAGGCGCGATGCAGACGCCGACGTTCAAATAAAAAAATTAAATAAGCTTTAGCATTTAGCAAGCTAGCTTCTTAGCTAGCCAGCTAATGCAAGACGAATATTATCCATTCCAGTCACAAAGGTTACTGGTTACAGGAAGTTCGGAAAAGTACTACATAAAACGCAAAAATAATTCAGTGACTATAACTCTGCACCGTAATCACAAAAATTATTCCTATGGAACATATTTAGTCATCGAGTACAACCAAGACCTTTGGCAAAACGAAGTGTGGTGGAACTTCCTGGTGTAGGCATCATGGACTACGTAACATCCGGTGATTTACAACTCAAAAACATAAAATCCGAAGAATTTGTATTAAAAGCCAATAAACGATGTAATTATTTTATCCTTTTCCGATGAAATGATAAGAATTACAAAATGTTATTACTCTATACATACTTGTGATTATTTGGCCTGTTGGCCTCCTCTGATTGGCTGTTACTGATAGGCATTTGTAGCAGCTGTGATCATTTTACCTTTATAGCGCTAAAAAGCGAAGGCTCGTGCCACATTAGGTATTAGGCACTCAGGGGGGTGAAGTTTCTGATAATGGGGTTAACACAAGCCAGGCTTTTATTGCTATTGTGTTGTTTTGTCTGTAGTTATCAACTTAGAAGCCAATTTAACCAGAATCCAGCGCAGGAATGGGAGAATATGGCAAAAGTGATTGGGGAAGTAGCATCTGGACTTATGCCCAAAGTCGTTAGGGGTGGATCACCTAGTCAGACTTCAAGTTCTGAATTCAGAAAGCTTCCAGAGTATCTGGTAGTCGCTTCTGCCAAAGACCCGAAAGCCCTTTTCAAACCAGAGAAGGGTGTGAGGCCACTGCCAAATTCAGTTAAGGATATATTGTTTCCTAGTCTTACTACAGCTTCTCCAGTTGAAATAACAAGTCGACCTAAGCCAGTTGAAATGTTGTGTCATATTGACAGAATATATGTGAGAATCAGGAGAGATGTATTTAAGACTTTAGATGCGTACAAGCATTTGAAACTGGGCACATGTCCCGTTAACCAAGCAACCAAAGATCATTACTACTTCCTCTATCACCTGACGACAGACTGTGACTTCAAAAAAGAGGTTTGTAATTAAAAATGTCATACTTTTCTTGTTTGTACATTACACCCTGATAAAAAGTTTCTTCCAGAGTAATGTAGATGATCTGACTGTAAGAAATGTTCTACACTATCTGCCAAACACAGCAGTTTTGAGAGAGATGCCATTTGATGTACCTCTTCAGTGCAAATACCAAAGGTAACTGCCTACCTGAAATTAAACTATCAAAGTATGTAGTAGTCATAACCTTTGCCAGTTTTGTTTAGGTTTATGTCACTGTTACAGGTTGCTTCACTCATACAAGGTTGGTATTTGGCCAAAGCTACAAGGAGCAACAGTATTTAAATCGCTTAAACGGGAAAGTGCTTTTGTGCTTATTCCTCAAGATGGTAAGAATCTAGCAATGAATTAATTCATGTTTTAATTGAAATAAAACTGCAGATAAACAATATAAAATATAACTGGAACCTAAGTTGACACCTTTTTAATGTAGTCCTTTATTGAAACTGTACATACAACATCTGCAATTGTCAAATTAAATAGAATCATCAGAATTATTTTATTTACAAACCTCCACAACAGACAAACTTGTATTCAGTTTCATGCTTGTATCCATAATTTTCCATATAATTCAAATGGAAATCTTCTGATTCATCACTTTAGACATTGATCTAAAGACTGAGTCACTAACCCTTTTACTTTAGCTTCAGGTAATGAAATGACAAAACCCTACATCTTGGGACAGCCCATGTTCTTCGAGGCCAAACGAGTCAATGGCACGTCAAGTTCTGCAGACGACAGGATGTACATCAACAAGTGCTTTATGGCTTCTTCCCAAGACCCCAATTCAAGTCCGAAATATACAATAATTGATAATTCTGGGTACGTTCTCTTGGAATTGAGGTTTTTCACTTGCGGTGAGTCTATTACAATGCACCGTTAACACATTTTATTGAAGTTGCATGATAGATGGAAAGCAGTCTGCAGAGTCAAAGTTCCTCCCTGGGCCATCGAAGATTACTCAGAGGTTTACCTTAAGTGCTTTAATTTTAAGTGAATTGGTTTCCAGTTCAACAACACAGGTATCTTTGTAACTGATGCAGAGATGACCACCATTTTTGACTCATTATAATCTTAGTGTCTTTGCAGCAACTCTACATGCACTGTGACATCTCTGTGGGAAAAAACACTCCAACTGAAGGTCTAAAGGCTTGCAATTATGATCCAGCAACCAGAAAGTGAGTATGTTTTTAGATTTGGAAAGCTGACATTGTTTAGATTCAAAAAGCCTCAAGCCGTGCATGTCAATCCTCCTGTCTGGTTTTGTTAGGTGGGATGAGCTGTATGGTGACCACTCTGTGTGCACCTGCTGTGACTCCTCCTGCTCCGCAACACAGCAGCCTAGAGGTAAGAGTTAATGTTTAAATATACGATGCAGAGGAAATCGCTGACTAAAGTCATTTGCATATTTTCTCAGCCTCCAGGAACACAGTCACCAGTCATCCTTGGAAAGTGGACTTCAAAGAAGACAACTTTCAGATGAAAACTTTGGACACTGGCTTCAGTTTTGAGGACAATGAAATGAACAGGGATACTGACTTCACTTTTGAGGGCAATGCAATGGAAATGGAAACGGACACAGACGAAGATGAATATTAACTCAATTGTAATAAATAAAATGCTGTGATAATTTTATTGCTAACTTGACAACTATGACAAGATTAAATTGTTACTTTGGAAATCCTTTTACTTATATACTATGTCCAGCTAGATCAATCTCTCACTGGAGTTCATTGTCAAGATAGTCGTTGATCAACATAGGAGCATTCTTTAGCATTTCCTTGAAATGCATCATAGCGTTTTTATAGATGCATTTGTGTACAACAAGGGGATGGAAGATATTCACTGGATTTGACTGAGTAAAGACAGTTGGGAGTTGGATAACGTCTTGCACTAGAGGGTTTCCAATCAGAGTGTGATGCAGATGCTTTGTTTCAAGGCTTTTCATCATAAAGATCAAGAGGTCATGTAGCCTATTGGCCAAAGAGTCAGGTCTCCACCCTGAGGGCTCCTTAGTCAAAACCAGATGCATTAGTGCAATTTTAAAATGCAAATCCTTCAGGGTGCTACTTCCTGTAAGTGCTGTCTGTTTCTTCTGAAGAAAAAGGGCAATTTCTAGAGTTTGATTATGGCAGGAGTTGTCAGGTAAATGTTTAGAGAGCTGATTTAAAAGATCATCCTCATACTTGGAAAGGGACAGTGACCAGAAACTGTCCAAGAGGATTGGAGAACATGGTGTGATGAAGAAATAAGCAGTGTCAAACCTAATCACAGGATTCATGGAGAAATGTATTTTTTCCCCAGATCTAAACTGAACGACCATAGCTCCAAGGATATTACGAATGCTTAGCTCAAAGTTATACTTAAATGAAATAAGTGACCATGCTTGTCTAATGGTGCTCTGAAACCACCTACCCACTTCTACTTTTGACAGGAAACTGTCCTTTTTGCACAGAAGTCCATCAAAAGCATCACTTACTTTCATCTTTACCTTGTCATTCTCAGTATGGAGAAGACAAACCATATCATCTGCATCTGAAGCCTGACATAGGCAACCATTTTGGATTTCATTTTTCATTAGCTTTATCTGACCACACATCTGCATGTCTAGCAACACATCATCTGCTTGGTTTATGTACAAACACTTGAAAAAGTACGGCTCGGGTGGCATAAAAGGAACAATGATATTATGCACATCCTCCATCTCTGCTTTCTCAATCACCATACCACCATTTTCATTACAGACTTCAGTCATGGATTCCAGTAGGTCATTAATAAAGCCTTCTAAAAACTCCTCCTCTCTCTGCTTCTTTCTGGAGGCCACTCCAATACATCGAGAATGAAAAAGCTGCAATGTGTTACTATCTATTTGTGACATATCATCGGGTATATTGGTCAGTAAGACGGGTCTCATTCCATTTGGTTTTTCTTGGGAATTTCTTGGTCTGTATTTCCAGAAAAAGTGTATAAATGAAACAACTGAGATTGTTTTCCATATGAACCAGCAGTAATCCTTCTCCAACTCAGCCTCTCCAGATGGTGGCATTTTAGTTTGGATTTGAGCCATTTCATTTGACTCTGTACTTTTTTGTACATTTCCTTTCACATCTGGACTGTCATCATGGTTGGCATCCGTTTCATTGTCAATTTTGAAATTTTGTGAGAGGACTGATTTGATGTCAGCTTTAAAATGTTTATCAGGGTGACTTTGATCAGTAGTATCCTGGTTGTTAGTGCTATGCAAGTTGACCTCCGTATAGATTCTTTCTGCCTCATTCTCTGGTTCGTGTAGCTCTGTGTGACCTCCATGTGCCATTTCCTGGTTTAGCTTCTCTTGTTCGCTCAGCAGCTTTTCTTCTCTTTCTTGCATCCCAGCCATTAAGGCATCATCCGATTCCTCAATACTCATGTCATTATTCGGATACATTAGAAGACCCAGGGCAACTACAAGCACTTGTAGAACTGTATCTTGCATCTTCAATATTATCTGTAAATCCCATAAAATAATGCAATTAAGTTTCAATGCCGATTAAAGCAAGCTGCTATAAAAAGTGAATTAAATGCTAAATTGATTATATTGCTATCTGTGAGACATAAAGATACAGTACTTCCTGTTAATTAATACATTTACATCAATGATTCACACTATTTACTGATGTACGTTAAGTAATGAGCAAAGGAGAGTCTACTCACCCAAAGAATATACCAATTATTGAAACATTCAGCTATTTATGGTAAATAGTGAACACTGTAGGTACAATGAAAGAAGCTCGCACTCACAACGTCAACTCTGTGAGCTCTTCCTTTTTTAGCTGTAGTTGTAGCTCTTCTTTCGTCACCTATTTCCTGCACATGTGCTCAACGGTGACAGCTCACCAGAAATGCATGTTAAAAAACGTCCTATTATTATTGAGGAGGCGTGTTGAACCTTCATCTAAACCAGTAGAGACGTTGTTCGAACTATAGAATAAGCCAGTGGTTTTTTGTTTGTTTGTGTGTATGTGTGTGTATGAATAGTAAGCCCTTTTATCAGCTTGTGGGTTTCTAACTGGTTTGTCAAGCTCTCCTTTATTCAATGATGGTAGCAAGGTCTAAAGCCATTTTAAAAATAATTACTGCATTGTTAATTGTCTAGTTTAGGACAATAGCACTTGGTTTCCTGAAACAGATTCACTTGTCATCTCTTACACAAAAAGGCCAAACAAATTTTCTGACCAGAGACACAGACATTTGAATGGTTCGGAGAGTTGTTTTGCATGTTGAGACTAATCTGGCACGAGCTTAAAGCCACAGCTTTAGGGCCAGGCCTCTTATCATAGATTTAGAACATTAAAGATAACAAATGCATGAAATTTATAAGAACATTATAGTAAGACGAAGTTCTTCACTTAAAATGTTCGGCTAGTTTGGGTGAGTAAACGCTTGAGGTGTTTTGTTACATCACGTTACAAGTGGCTCTGAAGGGAGGGGCACACTGACAGATGATGTGGTCAACTTTGAACATCACACACAGTTTGAGAGAAACACCAGTGTAGTCACAAGTATAGGCTACAATGATTTCAACTTTATCATTTTGTGAATAATATAATTTGTATTTATTTATTATTTTGTACATCTACATACAGGTAAGAACGATTCTGTTATTGTTGATTGTAATTTAATGGCTACATAAATAAAATGTTATAACTGGGGCTATAGAAGTGTTTTAGTAGCCTATCCTCATTTGCTTAAACTCAATTTTATCACTTACCACTTAATAAAAAGGAAGGATAGACTATGTAAGGATTTGTCTTATTTGATTAAATTATTGTATTCTTACTGTAGTCTAATTCAGGTTCTAATTATTGGGCATAGCTATAAAAAACAGTTTTTAAGCATCAATTTGTTATTTTGTTAGGCAACTAGTGACATTACTACAGGAAGGCATTTTTGAAGATCCATTTATTTGAAGTCTGGCTTCAGGTCATTAGAATGAGAAAGAAAATTATGTAGATCAAGCCACCATTACAGCTAAAAGAGAGATTATTTCTCGTTCATACTCCTGGTGTGTTGTGTCATTAGAGACTTTTGCTCCTTTTTGCACAGATTTGTTTAACTGTCAATTTAATCAGATTTGTGTGGTTTTATTATGTTATTATTCCAAAACTGTGCCCTTTGTTGCCTGTGTTTGTTACTTTACCTTTAACCACAGGGCCTATATTGTTACATACAGTATGTTAACTATAATTTTGCAACCTCTATAACCTACGTGTCTTTAATTTTTAGATTTGTCTGTACCATTTTTTGACTGAGGAGCCAACACACCAGCCAAAATGGATAAGTTGCGTATGATGTTTCAGTTCCTGCAGTCCAACCAGGAGTCCTTTATGAACGGCATCTGTGGGATAATGGCCTTGGCCAGTGCTCAGATGTACTCTGCCTTTGAGTTCAGCTGCCCCTGCATGCCCGAGTACAACTACTCCTACGGCATTGGACTGCTGATCATCCCACCCATATGGTTCTTTTTGTTGGGCTTTGTGTTGAACAATAATGTGTCAGTACTTGCAGAGGAGTGGAAAAGGCCCACGGGCAGCAGGAGGAAGGACCCCACCATCCTGCGCTACATGTTTTGCTCCATCACCCAGAGGTCCCTGATTGCTCCTGCGGTGTGGGTGTCCGTCACCCTCATGGACGGCAAGAGTTTCATTTGCGCATTCAGTGTCAACCTCGACATCGATAGGTTTGGGAATTTCAGTGTCTTCAGAGGGATATCCGAGGTGGAGAGGATCAAGCTACTGGCAAGGATCCCGTGTAAAGACATATTTGAGCATCAGGAAATAAGAGTGGCGGCATCACGATACATCAAGTGCATCTCACAGGTAGCGCTAAAGCTAATGAACTTACTTCTTAAACTTTGCTAATATCGTTCTGCCCTGTGCCCACATTTAAAATGAATGAGGTCATTTCATTAGGTCCCAATAGAAACTTAAATGTTGTTAATGAGTATAGTTAAAAAAGCTAGCTTGGATTTTTGAAAACCAATTAAAGCTCCACTACCTGATTTTCTTTTTGACGTCCCTGTCTCAGACTCACCCCCAAAAGCAGCTTGGGGACCGTTCCTGATTCTCTTTTATTATTATTTAAAAAAAAAAAAAAAAACTAGACCAAGTTTTCCTTCACAAAATACTAATACATTACATCAAACTGAAGTTTAGAGTTTAGCGTTAGCTTAGCTGCAACATCAGCACCAGAATGACAATTATCTCCGCCTCATTAAACATTATGTAATTGAATTGACAGTATTTATCCGTGTTTTACGTTGCCTTTTTTCTGTTGAGCTGTTTCGCTGTGTTAAAAGATTCAGCGTTGAAAATACACTTTATTGGCAGCTATTTCACTTCCTGGAGGCAACTTATGAACATTTCTGAAAATTTAGTAAGGTTTAGTCTTCAGCTTTTTAAAATAATACAATGCAGAGGGTAAAATAAAATGGGCACCGACATTTATCATTATTTTTTAATTAAAATGTTTGTTTGTTTGACACACACAAACAAGAGGTCACCAGACAAGATTAGATTATGTTTTTACATATCAACCTACTTCAGGGAAGACCACCAAGCTACACATTATTTAACAACAAAAGTGAATTTGCAGGTTAGATAAAAACTTGCATTGGAAAGTACTGCACTCCCAGGCCTTCAGTTGAGCATGTTTGAGCTTGTTGTTTTTGTAACACAAAGCATGTCTCAACATCTTTTTAGACTAGTGCACAGTGAATTTAATGCAAGGCATACCAAGTTAGAGGCCCTAATGAGAAAAATATTTTAGGTTTACTTTTGCAATTTTCCTTTCCTTTCATTTCATTTCCAGGACTAAACTAATTTATGTTTTATTCATTTTCCAGGCCTGTGGTTGGATGTTTTTGCTCATGATGACCTTTACAGCCTTCATGATTCGTGCCATTCGACCATGCTTCACACAGGCTGCCTTCCTCAAGACTAAATACTGGTCACATTACATTGACACTGAACGTAAAATGTTTGACGAGACGTGTAAGGAACATGCCAAAAGCTTCGCCAAGATTTGTATTCACCAGTATTTTGAAAACATCAGTGGAGAGATGCGAAGCTTCCACCACAACCGCTCGTTTGACAGAGACGATAATGACAAAGAAATGGAGATTAGTGACGATGAAAAGCTTCACGGTATCAGGGCTCAGGAAGATATGAATAAAGTTTTGTGGAACTGGCACACTAGTAAACCAGCACTAGCTCTCAGAAAGGACAAAATGGATGCCGAAAGCAATGGCCAGCTGAATGGATATGTAAATGGGGGAGCAAATGTGTTTGTAGATGGACACACCCATGAAGTGGAAAAAAAGGAATGGGCAGTGTATTACAGCAAGGTTTGAGCTCAGACAAAGCTACTGCCTTTTATCTGCCAGACAATCACATGGGTGGAGCTTACTCTATTCACACTTTTTAGTTTTATATATCCATGTTAGAAGAACATAATACACATCATTATAGAGTACACATAAAATTATTATTGTTGTTTGTATCTGGGTGTAACAGAAAATGTGCTTTTACAGTTGACTCACAAATGCTTTGTCTGTTGATCTCTGTGGAAAACCTGCAAAAATGTTACTTCTGTAAAAAACAGAGCTGAGCTGCTACGACTTGGATAGTTAAGCCCGGGCGCAACACACTGAAAAGATTTTACCAACACTAGCAGGAATTTGTAAGACTATCAAGCGTGTGGACTCTACAAATATTGTCTTGGCATTAAATTATTTAAGTCATAAAGAGAGGAGCCTATTTTACGCTTCACACAGTAGGTTTTATATTTTATCAAACGACTAAGCAAAACATCATAAATAATTAAGCTGTCCTTGTCTCAGGGCACTTTAGTTTAATTCAGAAAAAGTCCAATTTGTTATTTATTCTTATAATATATTAACACAATAGGAAATTTAGGTAAAGGTAATCTTTATACCACTTACATGTTTGTATAAGTTTTTTTTTACATAAATCTTTATTGTCATACAGATCTTCTCTGCCACTGTCTTTTGGTGTGTTAAACACAAAAACAAAAGCCACAAGAATTAGCATACTAGAAAGAAAACAAGGTCAACATTTGCATCTCACTCACTGCTTTTTAGTGGACGCGTTAAGCCTCAATTTTCATGAGAAGTACAATATACACAATTGCCATTTGTGGTTTTTCTTGTGAAGCTTGTGAAGATGTTTATACTTTCATAAGTGTGCTTTCAGTAAGTGCTCACAAGAGGGCGTGTTGTTACTGAAACCCCCAGCTTCCCCATGCCAACAATGACAACACAACCACGCAGCTCTATCAGCTCACTGAGCTCACAATCTGAAACCTGTAAACACTCGTCTATGCACGCAGCGTATTAAGGACTGTTTTTATGCCTGTGCATGTGTGCGCTCCATCCAGCTGTTCCACATTCAGCATTACCAGAGGAGGATGGGGAAAGACAGAAGTGGGTGGGGGTGAAAATGGCATGGATCCCAATGAAGCCTCTCCCTCCCTCTGGGGATTAGTGGAGCAGCACTCCCCTTGACCGTCTCACAGCTCACCCAGTAGCCCTCTGCAGCAGCTGCTCTCTGCCTCAGTGAATTGGCAGCCGGACCTGCTGGTGTGGGGTTGAACAGGCAGTGTCTGTCTATGATTACAGCTTTTCCTGTTTCCTGTAATGTCATGTTGAGTTATTTCATTGTTTTTACCTATCAAATGTCTTGTCTAATCTGTTACCGTTGCCAAAGATTGACGCATTTTTGTATCACTCACTTTGAAATGATCTGAGCTGAAGAAATACAATGTGTAAAAGGAGAAGGCATACACGTTCCCTGACTTGTACTACACAGAGAATGGCTTTGTTTTGGGTGTCAGGACATCAGTCATGCACACGTTACTGAACAGGGCCTCCCTTGACTTTGCTGCAAGTGTCTCTCTTGTCTCCCTCTCACATATACATGCACAAGAGTGTGCGCACAGTGACACATACACATCAACATGCTTGCAGGCGCCCTATTCGTCAGCGTCTGGCTCATTCTGCCCTCCTTCTGCCTACAGATTGGAGGACAGAGGTAGTGAGGGAGGGCTGAGGGAGAAGAGAGTTGCGAGGCAAAACGGCTGGTCACATGAGCACAGATCTGTTTACAAACCCAAAGCAGAGCAGAGCAAGGGAGGAAAGAAAAACAGCAAACTGCAATCTCGCTGAGCTCCATTATGGATTGAAAGAGGAAGAGGGGAAGCCTGCCATGACAAAGCCAGCTGGAGGTGGGAGAGACTGAACACGACACAGGCAGACACACTCATGCACACACACCGCCTTTGTCTCTGATTTTTTTTTTTTCTCAATTGAAGGAGCAGATGGTTAGAGGGAGAGTAGGATCCCCCCCTCCTCCCTACACATACACACAGTGACTGACACACAAACATACACCAGCAAAATACCAGACCCAGCTTGAGGACTGTTGTTTGACTGCATGGAGCTGTCTTCACTTTGTCTGGTCTTTGAGGGAAGCACATCTTCGGCCTCTGCACTAAGGAGGAATAACCCCTGCAACATTAGAGGGCTGAAGGAGGAGACCGAGGAGGCGAGAGGGGGGTGAGACTTGTGAAAATCCTCTGTTAAAAAAGCAGCTTTGAGGGGAAGACAAAGCAGAGACTAATGCCTGATAATTACCTTCATTGTACAAGAACTGTCATCACAAACGGTGGATGTTATTGATCTCAGCGAAGGGATAATATCGCAAAGTGGACACACAGAGGCCTCTTTTCTACTGAAAATGTAAGTATTTCCTGTTCCTAAGGAGTTTGTGTTGTTGTGACACTGGGACTGAGCGAGATTCTGTTATTAACAATAACAAGTCTTGAATGACACACATCCAGAGAGGCTAACAAAACAAGCTCTCTCAGTCAACAAGATTTCTTTGTCTCTTCTTCTCTCCTTTATGGTGATGACATCATTCTCACTGGGATCCAGGAGCACATGAGGTCTCCAGTACTGGTCCAAACCCTGATTCCAAATCTCACAGTCTTAACACGGAGTGGTTAATCCTAGATTTGGGAATGCTGGGCTGTAAAGAGTGCTGAGCCAACAAAAAACCCCAAAACCTCCTCCTAAGGATTTGTGGGATCTCAAGCAAATCTGAAAATCTTGATGGTTGTTTTTGAAGGAGCTCAGAGCCTAACAAAGGAGCAGTCCAGCTCAGGGTGACTGAATCCAGGCTCCAAACAGATTTGGTGTCCGGAGCTGCTGCCCACGAGCTTGGCTCCCAACCAGATTCAACCTTCTCCTGACAGGGCCAGAATTTACTGCTGCTGCCCTGGGAGTCAAATTTCATGCAACCATTCCAATGGTGTAACGGTAAGTAAGTGGATTTCTCTGCTGTCTGCCAAATACACAAGAGGTAGCCCATGTACTCACTTGTATCTCATAGCTCATAGTTACCTAGTTCCTGACTGCTGGCTAATGGGATCTGCATTATGGATGTTTGGTACATTACTGAAAGTGAAGGCTTCTGTTTTGTTTTGTGGTGAGACTGGCAGGGCACTTTAAAGAAGTCACAGTCAAGGTCATGTTAGCGTTTGGGAGGTAGCAATAAATATACACATAAATGTCATTTTGTGAGATGATTCAACATTAGATTGGAGTGTGGTTTATCATTAGACTCCAGTAGGTCTTTCCTCTGTTGTAATTCCCCCCCAACCCCCAGCAATCCAGTCCATACCCCCCACAGTCTGCAAGCTGTACCCATTCATTGCCTTTAAAGAGAGACACATGGACACTTAGAGGCTGGCATAGAGCATCCGCGCTGCAAATTAATAGGAACACGTGTGGCCTGTGGAAGTGGGGCTTCCTCTGCTATTGTTTTACCAAATGGCCCCTATGTCCCTTGAGTTCATGCTGTGTATTATGCCCCACCCCCTGCCACTTGCAACACACACAGTGCACTCTTCATTACCAATACATCCAGACAGACACCACGCTCTTTCTAGCCTTTCCATCCCCCCAGTGCGTTCACACACACACCTATGGTTACCCTCTCCAGCCGTCATCCCTATAGGGCTTGAGGAACAGATGGTGGTGTGGCAGAAGTTCTGTCTGTCCTCCATGTTTGCCTTGTTCACAGCCAATTAACGCCCATCCCAGTGAGAGCCGCAGTTGCCACCATGGTGCGACTCACAGCTCCCTGGACACAAACCCAAACAACAGCCATTACCGTGAAATCGCTATAATATTTAGGAATCACTGCCAATGGGACAAACAAAGACAGAGGCACTACAATGAAATCAAATATCCAGTTTCCTCTGTTAAGGCTCTGAAAGTGCTTGCTTAATATTCAGTGCCGTTGTTACATGAGGTAGTGAAGTAACCTCTGGCAAATAAGAGAACTCAAAAAGCAATATTTACTGATAAGCATTTTCACTTATTTATTCATTAATTTATTTACTACTATAGTATTTAAATCTACAGTGAACAAACTTTCAATGTTCAGTTGTTAATGTCACAAATTGTTTTTCTATTGCAAGAAAGGAAGATTAAAGCAAACATGATTAAGTAAACTGCATTTGCTATATAATGAGAGTTTAAGAATGTAATCTCTATGTGCACGTGGCAGGATGCCTGTGTGGTTTGGGTTCTCAACGCTCTGAACACTACTGCAGCATGACGTCTGACATCTACCACCTCCCGCTCAATGTCTATGTCATTGTGTTGGGCATTGGCCTCTTTGTCTTCATGCTCAGCCTCATCTTCTGCTGCTACCTTTTCAGGTAGGTAAAGGTAGTGCGAACAGAAGATGGTAAGGGAAACTGTGTGAGACAGACAAACAGGAAATGTGGGGGCAAACAGGAAGTACAAGAAAAGATGTCACCTTCCTACAAGATGGCAGTATAGACTGAATGAATGAGGAAGAAGTTAGTTAAATTAATTCCCAACTTCTTATAACATCACAAATTGTGTTAATACAATGTTCAAACAAAATTATAGTACCAAATATCAAGCCTAATGTAGATCTATACACAACATAAAAAATAAACAGAGCTATGATGTCAGATTAGGTGATTATTATAAGATTATATTTTTTTACAACCAGTATTAATGACTGGTCCCTAAACATAATTTTGTCAAAGAATATAATGAATTGCCCACAAAAGTAAAGGCTATTGACCAGTGTTCTATTCTCAATTACATTTGTACATTTTTTATTTTTTTACATTAGTATAGGCTAAGGTAACCTGTCAGTTTTACAACCATTTGAAACTTAGAGCAGACTGCTTGTGCAACAGTAATATGCCAAACTAGCACCGTGATTTTATGTCTGCTGAATCAATACAGATGCATATTTTAAAAACAATATTGTGTGACAACACTTTCTTACTGAGCCACCCGACAGAGTCTAAAGAGCCACACGTGGCTTGGGATGTTGGCAGAACCCCAGGACCTATATTACACAAATATTTAACAAAATAGCTGTATGTCTTAAATGTATTATAGCAACATAATATTAACAGATTTACAGAGACATTTCCTCAAAAGTATTCTTTATGTTCAGACATCCCAATATAGCTTTCCAGACAATTCAATGTAATTCAGAAGTGTCATTCTCTCATTTGACAAACTGCCAAAAATAAACAATAAAAAGCCTCTTCTATTTCTAAACTATATAAATGTACTGTGACTGGATGAGAACCTCCACAGAAACATGCTTCAGGTTGTTGTTAGGATATTTCAGTTGCTTCCACTCTAAAGATGTCATACTTGTGTCTTAGGTTGAAACAACAAGGAACCAGAGAGCAGTTCAGCTACAATGAGGTGAGTCTCTCCAGTATCTGTCACTGTGCCTGAACATGTCGCACCCGCTTTTGAGGCAGGTTATAAATATGTCATGTCACACTGTGAAACCAAATGCTGCTGTTTATAGATGACCTTGACTCCATCCATGTGTCATTACTT
The DNA here is from genome assembly GCA_036850595.1 of Rhyacichthys aspro. Taxonomy (NCBI): domain Eukaryota; kingdom Metazoa; phylum Chordata; class Actinopteri; order Gobiiformes; family Rhyacichthyidae; genus Rhyacichthys; species Rhyacichthys aspro. The sequence goes on along the minus strand of CM072148.1, from coordinate 14,067,587 downwards.
ACTCCATGATACAGAAGTGTTAATCTGAGGCAGGTAGTGCAGATATGCAGCAGTGCTCTGGTAGCTGGGATGGCAGCGGTTCAGCCTTGGACAAGGTTAAAAAACTACAGTAGTGGACTGCCTAGGGGAAGGTGTAAAACTTTACCCACCGTATGGAACTGTGTGTACTGTTTCTGGTTGGGATTCGATTTGTTAGAACCTAAAATATGGAGCATAGTGTAGCTACATAAGATTGTACACTACTCACATTGATAGTTTTAAGCCAGTCACTTCCAGACATTATACACATTTGAAGTGTTTGTCATGCACCATAAATTTCCTGCCAGCATTTTATTGCTGACATATCAATCACATGACCTGTCATTCCCCTCCTTCATTTTGTTTTTCCTACTCTAGGTGGTGCTAAAGGGAGCAAGTAAGAAACTGAGCCTTCTTGGAGTAAGTCCCTCTGCATTTCTTAATTTTTTATGAAAGAAAATAATAGCGATTGTAAAAAGGTTGTCTTCAAGCTTTGTGTGTTTCTGCATACTACATTTTGGGAGGCTTTGTTTTAATATAAAGTATAATGTCAGATTTCAGGAAAAATTTGGCCCTTGATTTAAGTATCTAACCTGACTAAATATTAATGCATATTTTACAAAGTTAGTCAATTCAAATGTCCTTACTTCAAAAAAGTCTGTGGTTAAATGCTGCTTTCCTCAATTATAGCTGACTCCTTTTTTGTTTTTTGCAGCAAACTTGTGCAGTGTGTCTGGAGGAATTTAGGACCAGAGATGAACTGGGAGTTTGCCCGTGCTCACATGCATTTCACAAGAAGTGAGTCCTGTATAAAGCCTTGGGAGAAATAGTTGACGAGCTATTCTGTGGTTTAAATTGTTTGGGATTTGTTTCAAGAATTACATTGCTTCATACATTTATCATTAGTTAATCTGAAACTTTTCATCTCTTCAGGTGCCTCCTTAAGTGGCTGGAGATCCGCAGTGTGTGCCCAATGTGTAACAAACCAATCCTGCGGCTACACACAGATGCTCCCCAAGGTGCTGAGGGCCCCTTGGACCCAGAGGAGGTGTGATGCAGACAGTGGACAGCCAACCACTCTCTTCCTCTGTGGATAGAACACATTCAAAACACAATTGACGAAGGACAGCAGTCATCTTGAAGACAGGAACTGTTGATAATGATCCTAAGTGGCCATCTCGCTACCGACCTTTGAGCAATATGCCTCGGTGGGATTGTGACAAAATGATGCGGTCAGGGAGTGGGTAGATAAATAGGATGTTTTCATAAAAATGCTCCTAGTTCTACTTCCATGTTGCACTGTTCACCAAAATAAAACAAAACAGGAAAGGAGCCACATTAGAAAGCAGGAGAATCATTGCCACAGTCACTGGACGACTAGTACAGCACTGCCAGAGGCGACAAATAAACACCGGGTAGGACATCAGAATACAGAGACAGTATGGATACCTCTAATATCTCAGGGGTGTTACCAATACAGCCAGCACAACCCATGTCCATCACACTAACGCTGTGCCACATATTCAGTACTGCCAATATAGGTACAATGCTCATGCAATCAGAGTTGGCCATAAACTCTGAACTGACTGAATCCAAGACCAGCGGGATCACAACGATTTAAACTCAATCATATTGTTACAGATTGTGTCCCAGGCCCTTTCCTTAAAAGACTGATAGCAAACTAGTCTTGCCTGTATGTATTGTATGTAAACGTGTCCCTATATATTGTTATTTTGTATTTGTTGCTTTTAAATAAAATGTCACGTATTGTATTGTAATGGTGTTAAATTTATTTAAAGTAGAGGCAGATGAGAGGGTTGCATAACTTTTTATAAGTTCATTAAAATGCAATATATTGTAGTTTTCAGAGCGCTCATTAATTTTTGTACAAAATTGACTAAAAATGTGGTTAAAGAACACAAGTGTTTTTTCACACAAGTGTTTTACAGATGTAGACAGATCCAACAGTCTATAGTCCATATTGATGATATTGTAAAAACGAATCCCTTAAACACTATTTGTACATTACAGTTCACACACAGGATGGCATTGTACAATATACACTGTATGTTTATACACTTGGTCTTTAGCTGGCTGCCTCTGTGCCTTTAGATTCTACAAACTCCATTGCTTTCTCTTTGACTTTCTGAATGCTCTGAGGGGTGCCGTGCTTCTTCTCATATTCCAGATAGCGCTTAAAGAAGAACTTTATCTTCTTCACTGAAACACTCAGGTGGATCACACGATCAAAGAGCGCTCTACAGATGAAAGAAAAATGTATTCATTTGTTTCAACTAAGCCAGGTGCCTAACATTACAATATAGATAAAACACAATATAGATGAGTACAAATACTTCAGCCCACCTGACTTCCATCTGTGATCCATGTTTGATCATGAGGTCAATGAAGACAGACCAGAGATCGGTGCGTTTAGGGTAGCTAGTTAGCACTTTGTCAAACATGGTGCGACCTTTTCCAGGGTCACCATAACGAAACTCCAGCTGAGCAAATTTAGCAATTACATCTACACCTGAAACAGAGGTTGATTATAATTAAAGGTTATAGTTAGTTGTCTTTTAACCGGCATCTCATAGACCCTCATTTACAAAATACTAAACTATATGTTTAAAGATACAGTGGGATCAAATCTGAATATATCTGGATATTAATATGCATACACATAATTTATTAATCTACTAATAAAAAGTCTAGTTAACATTTTTTACAGTTCCTACAAAAATATGAATTGAACTGGTATCAATTGTTGCCACAAAGTAAAATGTTCTCTTACTGTCTTTAGAGGGCAGACTCTTAAGTGCCCTCTGTATAAGGGCACTGGCAGCGTCGCTCTGTCCTTGTTGAAGGAGGAAGGTCCCGTAGCTCAACCACACAGCTTTATTCTGGCGGAACCGTTTCACCATTGTCTTATACAGACCCTCAGCCTCCTGGATACAGACCAGACGAACCATTACAGACTACAAAACATTATCTTTGTAAAATGACATTCTGACTGATGTAGAATTGAACCTTGGTCTTGTCAGACTTGGCGTAGATATCTGCCAGCTGCTGGTAAACAGGCATGGGTTCACAGAATTGCAGCGCTCGCTCAAACACTTTCTTGAGGCTCTCCTCTGTTCCGTACATGTTCTCAAGATTGAGGAGGGCCACCCACACGTTCAGCTTCTCCTGCTCCTCTCTAAGAAAATAAAGGGGCATGTTCAAACAGCCAAATTGCATTCAATACAATTCTTTTCAATTTTAGTAAAATGCATCTTAATGGTTTTAAAGCCACAATCATTTATTTTGAAAAGCTACTGTAGGTTGGTGTAGTTCTGCTGTGTAACTTTTTAGCTTGAGACAATATTGGAATACCTTGAGTACCAAATTAATGCAATCTCAATACCAGTCTATACTGTGTAAATTGAATACTAGCATCAACATAAATAATTAGAATTAGATTAGACATGCTTGTTTCAAACAAATTTTTTTAAGCTTATTTGATAGTAGCTGGACAGGAAATGGGGTGAAAGAGAGTGGGGAATAACATTGGGGAGGTGACCTGACCGAGACTCGAACCCGGATCTCCCGCGTGCTAGGCGTATGCTCTGCCTAAGCTGCCAGGGGCGCCCCCCCAAAATCCTTTTTTAAGTACACAGTATATTTTCAGTATGGCCAGCCAGAACAAGATTCAAGAAGCATTAAACCAAGCCATAATCAATCTCAAATAATACATTATTTCAAGGAGATGTACCTAAAGGAGATGGTTTTGAGTGCCCTCTCAGCTACAGCGCGGGCCTGTTCAATCTGTGTCGCCTGTAGATGGTGAGCCATGTACTGCAGCCAAAGCAGAGAGCTGTTGGGTGAAGCCAACAGGAGCCGCTCGAAAGCAGCATCATCCTCAGGCCTCAAATTCGAGTCCATGAGCTCTGTCTCTCGTTTTATCAAAGTTTTCTCTGCTTCCTTCTTCTCCTGCTCCAGCTCATGCCGAGACTTCTTCTGAGGCTGGTAAAAAGTCAAGTCATTTCTATAAATACATAGTAGAGAGATTTCTTTAAAACCACCACAGCCAGAGTGGCTCTTACCTTACTGCTGGCCTCTTGGTCCTCGCCATCACTCAAAACTCCGTCATGAGCAACAGAGGCTGGCTTCAGTGAGCTTAGCCCCACATCCCAAGAGAAACCACCTGCCACATGTAACCTGGACGGTCCCACTGAGTCAGATGTAACCTGCTAAATGAGAGAAAATTTGAATGCAGAAGCTGACCTACTGTCATATTATACATCTAAAACAATATAGACTCTGAGCAGCAGTTCTTACTTTCTCAGGAAGCTTTGGCACTTCATCATTGTCATCTTCTTCTCTAAAGTACACCTCCACTCCACTGTCAATGTCATCTGTTTTTGCTTTCTTGGACTTCTTCTTCTTAGCTGGAACCTGAGACTCTTTCTGCAACAAGGAAAAACACTCAGTGATGATCCCTTTCTGGAAACCTGCAAGTCATGTTTCGACTAGAAATGGGGTAAGCATTTATGGGCAAAAAGTGTAGTTGTTGGAAGCTGTTTAATACCTGCTGAGTCTCTGACAGCCTGCGTTTTCTCTTCGTATCATGTTTCTCTTTCTCCTCTCCTACAAGCCGCAGTGGCAGACCCAGAGATTCGGGAAGGACATCTGGCTTTCCGGTGTCCACTGGGAGCAGAGAGAGGTCGACTAACTCCTCCTTTTGGTCGATACTGCAGATAAGAATAGATACAGCTGCAGACTAAATATAGAAAAAACACACAATGACAGTATTGATCTGGCTAACATTTTACATCAAAACAAATCAGCAATATACAAAGAGGATTGTAATAAAATATTACAGCAGATCAAAGAGCTTCTGTTAGAAAGCAGACACTTGAGTATTGTGACAGTATATGCCATAAAGTATTACTTTGCATAGTGAAAGGTATTATAGTTTTAAACATGAATTTTTAATGCACTAGTGTTGGATTAGATTTTATCCCACACTTACTGTTTGTGTAACAATGTGGCAGTGTTTATTAATTCTAATCAATGTATACAAAGGGCTTATCCCACCAGCCTTAGGAGCAAGCACCAAATTCATAAAAGTGTACTTTCCTTTTTATACCAGATACATATGATTCTAATTAATCCGTTTTTAGTAACAGGAAGGAACAGAAGCTGTAGGAAAATACAGATGCATTAAAGGTGTGTACCTGAGGATTTTGGTAGTTAGAAGGGTGTTGGGAGGAAGATGCTCCACAAGGACTGCATGGTTTGAAACAAAGTACTGTGTGGACTTCTGAAGCTGTGCTCTCCCTGTCATTTTCCTGGACAACCTACAAATATGGAAAATTAACAAGGCTTCAGTAATTGCAGTAAGATACATGCTGAGGTACAGCTACTACTACTACTACAAATCAATGTACAAAGATGAATATATTTTTAGCTCACCTAATGAAGACCCCCTGCTCACCCACAGACTTGACATAGCCCCTAATGATCTGTCCAACTTTTAAATTGTCCAAAGACAAAACCTCTACGTCCTTCACTGGCTTAGCCTGCTCTGGGTTGATCCTGGGATACAGAATATAAAACAATACACAGTCAAAATCCTGTCAATATCTAAATTTATAGTCACACATTCTCCTACCTTGACTGGCGTAAAGACAAATGCCATTTGCCTTTTTCACATCCCAGAAGGTAACACCTACATTAAAGACAATTATTATTATTATTATTATTATTATTATTATTATTATTATTATTTGTTCAGTGAGAAAAAGTAAAAATATGGTAAATAAGTATGTTGGTATATGTATAAAAAAAAAAGCATAATTTATTGACCTGATTAGCTGGTCCTTGTTGAAAGCATCAATAGCATTTGGTTTGTAGGCATCTGCCAGGTCGGTGACAGCAACTGTTCCTGTGTCACCAAAAGGAAGCCTGACCTGAAGATCTTGTGGCTGAACAGCAGTCACCATCCCCAAAGTAACACTGCCTTTCTCCAGTTTATATACGTCTGAAAAAAGAAAGCAAAAGCAGTGAAATAAAATAATTTAATATGAACAAATAATAAATCCAGATAGAGCACAACCTACCTGTGAGTGACAACACAAGCCGATGAGGTTTGGAGCTCACTTCGACAACTTTGGCTCGGACAGCTTGGCCCAGTTTATACAGTTTTTCTGGGTGACCACCACCCTACGATAGTAATAATAATGCCTTCTGAATTAATATTTTACCATTTAAGTCCATGTACAATTAGACAAACATAAGCAGCAAGTAAAGTAAGAGTACCGGGCTATTGACTTACCTTAGGGTCAGTGATCATGGCAAGAAGTTCAACTGTCCCAGTGATGCTGGGATCGGTAGTGACCTCCAAAGACTTCCTGTCTGCATGAAACTAGACAAATGCATTGAAAATTTACAAATGTTAAATACTTAAATTCACAGAATGTTAAAAAAAAATGTTAAAAAAAAACAAACAAACATCTGAATGTACCTTTGATACAAAGCATGTAATCTCTTGTCCAACATCATAGCTGTTGAGCTTTTCCTTTGCTGTAACTGCTTTGAAATGACTGTCTGCAAGCTTGCTGCAGGCAACACACAAAAGTGAGAAGGATATTGTAACTGCTTATCTTTAAAGAACAGAAAAGGTTACACTGAATGTTACAGCACTAATTTACCTGGGTACCATGGTAAGCTCAGGACAGTTGTATCTAAACTTGGGATGTGAGAAAGGCAAAAATCTGAAAATAGACAAATGACAATAAGATTTAGACAGGTTTTCCACAAAGTGACCATTCTCATCAGTCCATACTCACCTATGACTTGTGACCTCTCGCCCTCCAATGACTCTGGCTGTGACCTGACTGCCCACTTTGACAGAGGATGTAGGGAATGACCCCTGACACACTTGGTCAAGTTCTAACACTTCGGACACATGTACACTTCCAATCACTCCATTGTCGAGAGTGAGTTGAATGCATGTGGGCTTCACAGTACGCACTTTACCTTGCACAGTGTCTCCAAAACAGTTACCCTTAGTGCTTGGCTGAGTTTCAGACACTGTGCGTTGACGTTTGGGTGCAACACGCTCCCATGACACTAGAGGGAGCCCTTGCAATGCCTCACAGGCAGGGTCTATAACCTCCACATCCAAAGTCATGCCTGGCTTCAACTTCTCTGAATCGTAAATGAAGACATTGTTCAGGTGACTATGGGTTTGGATGACAGTCACTTGTGCTGTATCACCCAGAGAGACAACAGCAAAATCTTTCTCAACATACTGCACCATCGCTGTGTACTTTGAACCTTCAGTCACCTTGGGAAAAAACGTTGAAATTAAAAAAAAAACAGAAGAAAAGCATCCATATGGATCGACCAATCTGGAAGTGATTCAACTCACAGATTTCTTTTTTGCCAGTAGCTTAGAAAGGATGGACACACTGACAGTAGCAGACAAGATGTCCACAGAAAGGACAACTGCTGTAGCTTTTTGTCCAGCTGTTAATTTTAGACCTGAAAAACACACAGCAAATGTAAATCCATTTAATGTAGCAATACATGTTTTTTTTACTACATAGAAACTGTGAAATGGACAGCCGCATCTTGCAGTGACTTATTTTTTAGGCCGTTTGGATTTTCAAGTGTTTCTGTTACCCATGAAATGATTCTTGGTGGCCACAATGGAAGCACCAATCAATTCATCTGACTTGAAAGTGGCACAGCTGTCTTCCACAGAATCAACTGTCAGCTTCAGCTTTTGACCAATACTCATGTTAGCCAGCTGCAGGTGAAGGTCACTGTTACCTAGGCGGTAAACACAAAAACGGAAAAAAAGGGGGAAAAAAAGTATAGAGTATATGAATTAAACAGCACTAATATGACGTTTTATTCAAGCTGCAAACAGAATTCATTTAAACAGTTGCCAAAGTTTGTACCTCTTAAAGACAACATTTCAGTCACAGCTCTCCTCTCCTGCAGACCGTTAGTCAGTCTAGTCAGGAGATCACCCACTGGTGAAATTAGCTCAGATGTCTTCAGTGTCACCAGAAAACGCTGTTTCTCCTCATCCAGGTTTGTCACTTTGGCAATTACAGTCTGACCAAGTTCAAAGGCTGTAGTTGCATCAGCAATAAACTTGTCTGTCATGGCCTGGAGAGAACACAGGAAAATGTGGTAAATACTTTTAAATACATAGCGACTGTAGTAATATGAAAAACACATTAATACATTTTACATTCTCATACTTACAGACTTAGGTGCAAGACCCACCAGGCCATAGGGAAACTCAACAAAGACACCATAGGCCATAATGTTCTTGATCCAACCAAACAGCTGCATTCCCACAGTGATCTCAGAGAAATCCTTGGCGAATATTCTTTCTTCTATCGCCCACTTTACTGTTGGTTTCTTGGTAACAGTCTTAAAAAATTGATGCTAAGGAAAACATAGTCAACCCTCCGGTTTTAACACTAAATTTAGTTGATGTTGTTGCTGTAGCAACTAATCTTGCACCCCAACACTTGAACACATTAAAACATTAAAAAGAAGATAACTGTAAGATTGTAAGAAACTGTAAGATTAGGATACAATATTCTGTTTGTTCTTGTTGACGCAAACAAGGTTGGAAATGGTGTCTCCTTCCTGCAGACTCTCCCACAAAAGAGGACAGTTGGATAAGTGGTCAGAGAGGTGCATTGTGGGCAATACAGCACGGACTTCTTCCGGCAAGATAGCAACCTCAAGACAATTGACTGTCTTTTTCAGCACCTTTGCCTCCACTTTCTACATTACACATAGCACAGGACATCAGCAATTGCCAACAAGTAAAAGCAGTAGTTTTTTTGGTGTTGTGTTTTACCTTTCCGACTTCACACTCAAAGTCAGATTTAGGAGGCTTTTCTACATCGCCCTCCACTACAGCTTTAAAAGACAGCAGCAATTTCTCTTTTCCTGGGTCACACTGAAGAACCTTGGCCTTTAACACCTAAATCATCAACATTTAGAGTCTGTGATTAATTTAAGACTTCTAATTGGTACAATCACTACACCCACAAAAATTTATTTCCATACCTGACCCACATAGAAGACCTCCTCAGGGCTGACAATGGGTTCAGCGCTGAGCTCATTTGGTGGGACCAGGCCCTTGACGTTATTGTAGAATCGAACAATGCAGCCAAAGTTTTTGATACACACAATATAGCCATGAGACATGCGTCCAGGACGGGCATCAGTATAGCTCAGGAAAAGCGGCAGGGAGCTTTCAATCATGGCTTTTTTTCTAGTTAGACACAGCTTCTTGTTTTCTGCGTCTACAGACAGCACCTGAACATCCAGTAGGGAAAAAACAAATGTAAATATATCCAGATAGTCAACATTTTATGTCATAAACATATCAGTTTGGTTTGTACTGACCCGACATTTAACCTTCATGCCCTCTATATATTTCTTCTCTGGATTCTTAAGTAAAATATCAGACAGATGGGTTCGAGGCACCAAGCCTTTAATGTGGTCAGAGATGTGAACAACCATCCCATGATCTAGCAGGACTGACACTGTCCCCTATAAGCAAGAGACAAATTGAGGAGGAGGTAATGAAATGTCTTTTGATGGTACTGATAAAACTTGATAAAACTACAGTCTTACCTCCACAATTTGACCAGCTTGAACGTCCTGGTATCTATAAAAAGGCTTTGCAATCATGCTCCTACAAAATCACATCATTAGTAGAACTCAGAATGAGCTATATAGTGACAATAGTTTTTTAAATGAATTGCCATACTTGCGTAAAGAAGCAAAATAAATCTGGTCTATCAAGCTAAAGTCCAAGATCCTACAAGTGTGTTCAGGCATGGCCAGTGATCTGTTCTCATTGGCTGACTCGTTATGTTCCTTCATGTGGTTTTTCTGTTGTATGGGACAATAAAAGATTTATAAAGCACTCAAATAAAATCATATGTCCAGATTTCAGCCTCACTTACATGAACAAATGCTGGTGTCTTGTCAGGCAGTTCTAATATGGCTCCTGACATGTGGTGGAGTGCAGTCATCTTGCAGTCCTTCACCACTTGACCAATCTGTATTCCGCCAGGAGGAGCAGGATCTACCTGGGTTCCAGGTACAACAAGGTAACTGCGTAGGCTCAGCCCTATCAAACGAGAGGACGGCTCCAGATACAGAATACAGGCTCGCACCTAAATCCAGACAAAGAGCAAAATGTAGCATTATTTAGTTTGGTGTATAACTTCAATAAGCCATTACACATGAGGAACCACATCATTATTGAACCAGAAGTACTACACCCCATCACCTCATCTCCCTCCTTGTGGCTGGATGCCTGTTCTGGCTCTATGTGAAGAAAGTCAACCTGACCACTAAAGCTGGACAAGAACTCCAGAAATAGTCCATGTTTGGTCACCTGCAAAAGAAAATACAATTAGTTCACAGGAATTTATATAACTATAAGAATACATCTGTAATCATTGTATGTACTAAAATAATGATTTATTTTTTTAAACATTCATTTAAAGACTCTTTACTTTTTTGATGGTAGCTTTGACGAGAAGACCGGGCAGAAGGTTAGTGAGGGTCCAGCCTTGCTCAGATTCAGCACAGGCCTGAGTAATGGTAGAAGGGTTGACAGAGAGATGGACCACACGGCCATCGTTTTTCACTTTCTCCACTTGTGAGGTGACATACTGACCCACTTTTAGCTCTGTACACACATAAAACATGTTTAGTTAAAAGTTTATCCTACGCATTGCTATTGGAGCTTAATAATGTTTACAGTAAAACTTTACACAAAGATTCTTAGGTTAACAATTGTTTATTATGCCAAACCTTCAGGGTTATTGTGTTTGTCTTTTACTGCGTTCTTTGGCAGGAAAGCTTTACTGCCTGAGACACCAATGTCAACAATGTAGCCATGGTCCTCTACACTCTCCACACAACCACTTAGAACCTGAGTATACACACAGAGGAATTTAACATGTTTTTTAATAATATCAAAGAAACTGTTTTTACTGAAGACGCTTCTTTTGACTTACCATGCCAGCTTTTAAAGAACTGGAGGTGAGCATCTTATTGACCAGCTTCGGATTGACTGACAACTGAATACTTAAAGAACCTCCTTTAGCTATGTCCAGTTTGGCTACAATGCATCTGAAGACCATGCCAGGGTAGAAAAGATGTGGCAGAGAGAAAAACTCCTGTTGTTAAAACAAATGAGTACTGAATGATTATTTTTGTATATACAAAACAATCAATTAATTACATCCATAATGAAAGACTTTACCTCTGTGTCAGCTGAGTCCAGCTGCTCACTGAGCACCTTGGTGTATGAATCACTAATATTTTTGATGCTTAGGAAACCTTGAAGGCCACAAGGCAGACTGACTGTTACCTCAAAGTCTGTCACCTCTTTCACACAACCCAAAAACAGCATGCCCTCCTTAACATTCTGGCAAAATGGAAAAACAAATACTTTAGTTTCCTAAACAAAGGGGTAAAAACATTGTGTTACTTCAAAATTACCATCTTACTTTCATATGTAGTATTTCCACAAACTTGGCAGCAACATTGAGCATCAAATCTTCATGGCTTTTACCAAGTTTAGTCTTCTTAACCTTTTTGCCATCATCTTTGACTGCTCCTTTTCTTTTTTTAGTTTCTGTTTGTTCACTTGACTGTAGGAGAGAAGCTTTATAAAATACTGCACAGCACTTACATTATTTGAAGCTCTTTAACAGTTGTAACATTTTATTGACAGCATCTATAGCAAACTGACAACAACTTCCATTTGACCACTGCTACTATTAGAGAGACAGGAATAAAAGACAAATAGGTGTGTTAAACACATACCTGAAAGAGATTGTCCACCTCTGTTCGTTGCACCACTACTTTGCTCTCTGTGGGCTTTTTGACTGTTCCTCCTCGAGGAAAATCCTCCTCAACTGATGCCATGATGATGTTAAATATTTGTTGAATATCGTATTTATTGCTTAGTTCTGTTAAAAACAAAATGCAATATTACATAATTTTAATAACAATTAAAGTGGTGTCTTTAAAATGAAGAGCAACTGTGGACTAATGTGCTCCATTGCCAATTAAAGGACAATGTCCGCAAATCAATACAATACACAGGAGGCAAAATTCAAGATAATGCAATGACTGCATATGACATACAGCTGGGTTTTAAATTTTAACATGTAACATTGGATATACTCGACCACAGCTTGAATGAACGCTAGGTAAAATTGCAGAAAACAAGCACCTAAATAGAGTAGAGCTCTCTAGACACATGTGACACCGTTACACATTCAGACAAACCTTGAGTAGTTAGTGTATAGAAGACCCAAATTTTCTTTATGTTACACTTTCGAACTGTAGATTTCCCACTCACATGTTTTTCAGCAACACGCCATGATCCCGGAAAGAAAACCACATGGTGTCGTTTCAAGAATTATCCAATCACAAGGATGAATGCGTGGTGGACATCTGTCTCAGCCAATGAGCATCCATTTGCTTCTACAAGCAAACGCATCAGGGTGACTGACACTTGATTGGACCAATGATGACAGAGGGTTGGCTGGCTCCCTGTAGGCGGGATTTCCTGCTTACTTTAGCATTGCGGCCTCTCTTGAAGGGCACCTGTCTTGTTCGGTTTGCACAGGGGTCGTGTGTTAAAGGTAGGGTATAATATTGCGTTGCACGCACATTTGTACTTACTTTCATTAAATAATACACTGCATAGAAGTAGTGTTTGTCATACGTGGAAGCATGATTTGATATTGATTCAATAACCGGTCCAGGAGCTAACACAGCTAACGCCAGTTTAATAAGCTAACATCTTGCTAGAACACTACGTTCCTAAATAACATTTGATGTGAATGAAATTACTTATTGTATTCAGTAAAGTAATCATCGGCATTTAAAGAAGCTTCATTTAAATTATTATTTACTTTTGATATGTGAAATGTGATTTAAGCGTGTGACTTCAAGCCCAGTCAGTAAATTAGCTAATCGGTGTACTGTGGGAGGAAAGTTTGCACACTCCAAAACACTCTTGAATGAGGCTGGGTTAAAATGGTTTAAATTGTTTTTGTCGAACTTAAATACTGAATTGTTGCTTTGTAGTGAAAATTATATATTATATATTTAATCATTGGTTACTTGACCAATACAGTGTTATCGATTGTCAGCTTTGGTTTATTATATTTTTATTGATCTAAAAATGCATACATTCACTAATGTTCTTCCTTCTGTAGGACCATCACTAATCCACCATGGGAGGGCATGACGCAGGAAGCCAGCACCAGTTTACTGGGATTGCCAAGTACTTCAATGCATACACTATCACAGGAAGGAGAAATGTAAGTTTTGTGTTAAGATAATCTCAAGTTAAAGGCAGTTAGACGGAGTAGTTAAATGTTTCTTTTTCCCATCAGTGTGTCTTGGCCACATATGCTACTCTATTAGGAATTGGCCTCTTCTTCAAATTGAAGCCCAAGAAGAAAGCAGTCACAGAAAAGTAGTATGAAGGTAAAAAATTATTTCAGGACTTTGCTGCATTGTTTTATAGTTTTAAAATTGAAATTACTGCATTATTGTTTCCTTTATCTTGCAGGTGTTTGATCATTTATAGCCACAGAAGAAGCAGCTGGCTGTGCTTATAACAAAGTCTCATTGTTTGGTTTCATTGTGTTAACAATAAAGAACATTTATGCCAAAACATAGAAAACACTTTTTATTTACAGTATAGATGAGTATAAAACATTATACAGACTTGTTAGCCACTGTGAGCTGTATCATCATGGCAAGAATATTTAACGTGGCACTTTTCTCATAGTACAGGGGGATCTAATTGTCATGATTTTTCACTCCTTATCACAATAGGGTTCATCATTTATATTTCACTATACAGCTCAAATTTCTTGTGGAGTCCAGACTATAAAATTGCTGCTTAGTATCAAGCTTTGAGTAGTCATGGATTGTAGGCTCCTGCGGCCAGCAGCAGGTTCCTTCGTGTGAAGTGAAGGTGTATAACCGGAGTAGATTTTGTTGTGTAGGTGCCGAGCAAAAGTTCTTGGGAGTTATCTTGAAGATGAATGTGCCCTGTGGCAGCTGTAAAGTCATCAGTCTCTAAATCATCGAATGCTTTTGTTGCATCCCACAGGCGAACTGTGTTGTCCATAGAGCCTAAATACAAAAAAAAGTCAAATTTAATTGTTGGTTCTTGTTATACCCTATATTGATCATCTCAGATTGATAAAAACTCACCTGATGCTAGGATCTCACCATCCCTACTAAACCGCAGTGAATAGATGGTGTCAGTGTGGCCTTTCAGCTCTGAGACCATTATTCCATGACCAATGTCCCACAGAAGAACTCTACCATCAGTAGCACCCGAGGCCAGGAACTTGCCATTGGGGGCAAAGGTCAGTGCATGTATAGGTCCCTGAGAGATGGAATTTTGGAAAATTTGGAAATTCAATATTTAAATTTGTGTACACTGATTTGTTTTTAAAGCAAGGAAACTAAACTATGTGCATAGTATAGGGAACAGTATATCATGAAGCCACAGGATAAACCAGAGCTGGGAGGATGCCTTACCTTGTGTCCAGTGAAGATACGGACACAGTTTCCAGTCAGTACATCCCAAAGGCGAATTGTGCGGTCAGATGAGCCTGTGGCCACATAATTTGAGTTTGGGTGGAAACGTGTGCATGTGACATCAGCTAGGTGACCGGCAAATATCCTCAGAGGCTGGTAGTGATCTGTCGCCCACAAGCTGCAAGTAAAACATATGGCCACATCAAAGAAATGCTGCTTTTAATCAGCAACTTTTTATTGTATATAGAGAAATGTCAAAACAATAGTCACAAACCGAGCAACTCTGTCGTGTCCCCCAGAGACAAAGTAATACCCATGAGGGGAAAATTGAGTGTCCCACACAGGGTAGTTGTGCCCTTTGTAGCCCACCAGACATGTAAATGTTTGGAGGCTCCATAATCTGATTGTCCCATCCTCAGAACTTGACAATAGATAGTTTCTGAAACATCAATAGATTACAGTTGTAACTAGCGGTTAACAAGTGTCCCAAGTTTATAATCTCCCATTCTTTTAAATAACACATGACATTGTTGAGTGTATAAGATGTATCATGTAAAGGGCCACAATTTACAATAACAGAATTGAAGAGTGGAAAACATCGAGGCTGTTGTACCTGTCTGGGCTGAAGCTGATGCCATACACTGGGCCACTGTGTCCATAGAGGATCTTGGACTCACTAGCGGTTTTTTCATCCATGATTCTCTCCAGCACATCATCTGACTCCTTGTCAATCAGATTCAGGTCTTGTGTGACAATGGAATAAAAGGGGTTGTTTATAAGCTTTATTGTATCTTTATAATACATCTGTTATACACAACAATGGTTTATCCCTGTACCTGCTGCAGACTTGACCTTGCGGAGCTTTTTTGGTGTGACACTCCACACACGTACAGTAGAGTCAGCAAAGCCTCCTGCAATCAAACTAGAATCGTCTGTAAAGTCCACTGCAGTTAGGCCCTATGGAAATAGACAAAGAGTAAATTTGCCACAAAGGCGACCCAAGCACAAAAAACGTCTTTTCCATGTCTTTTGTCTTTTCTTTACCTGGTATGCATTAAGGAAAGAATAGAAACAGATTGAAGGAAGTGTTTCTGGTCCCAGGCGGATTCTTTTAGTAGCTTCCTTCATGTACATGATCTTGTCCAACTTGTCTGAATCCTTGAGTTCTGGAAGAGGTATCCTGAACAATAGGAAAAAAGGTAAAATGAGAGATATGGTACTGTATGACCAAATTAATCAAAGGCACTTTTTCAGTTTAAAATGAATTGTAAGGCTGCTGCCAGCAGAGGGCATCAGAATACATTGACAAAAAAAGAACAAACTGACAAGGTACTGTGTATAATCAAGTAAATATTTTGTTACACATACAGTGATTATCCAATGGTGGTAAAAACAGATGGAGGGGTATTATGTACCTTGTTTGCAAAGGTGCGTTGGGGTCTTGCTTCTTGCTCTTGGAGCCCAGACTGTCCTTTTTTGGTTTCTTTTTCTTGGGTTTACCCTCTTCATTTTCTGCCTCCTCATCTTCATCATCAAGAGGTAGCTCAATTTCTGGTTCCTTCAGTAATCCATAAAAAACCTATAGCATTTGGAATAAAATTAAGAAATATTTGGAGTCAAATAAGAACAACAGACACCATTAATGTGTGTTTTAGTGTAGAAAAAGAACCTTGGATTTATTGGCGTCTCGTTTGGCCTCTCCAGCCAAGCTGCCAGACATGGCATCAATCTGACTCTTGCTGCGTGGCATGCCATCAAAGATGTCAATGTAAAGGTGCTCCTGGATGATATTCCAGATTTGGTTGTTCTGACGCTCCTGAAGATGTCTTTTCAGCAGCTGGTACGAGTCACGAGAAATGCGTAGGACAAACTTGCTGGTACGGAAGTCCAGCAGAGTCTCATTGCCTCTCATGTGCTCCTTCTTTGTAAGGCTGGACAAAACCCTGAGGTCATCTTCATAATAACACTCTTGATCTCCACTAAACCTGAAATTAGCCAGATCAGAGGGTTTGTTGGATGCGATCAGATCTACACAAAAAAACTGACAAAGTTTGAACAGTGCTTACTTTTCATAAAAGGACTTTGCCTCAGTTTCATGGTTGTTGTAAACCAATTCCAGATACATGTGGACAAAGAGAGGGTAGAAAACCTGGGACAGCTCTGCTCGGTGGCAGTCCAAAACCGTTTCTATAAACTTTTTAAGATCACTGTAATACACCTCATACAAAGCTGGGTCTCCTTGTTGACTGTAGGCAGACAGGACAACACGGACATCTGGCTGATCGTCTCCAGAAACTACAGGAAAAAGGGAAGGTACAAGTTATGACACTAACACAACTATTGAGCCAACGACAGATTTCATACTGAGATCAAATGAATTCAACATAAAAAAAATCTAGCCCAAAAGAAACAAACGCAAAATATAAATAACTAAAAATTCGTCAATGAACTGAAAAAGTTAGCTTTTAAGAAGAGTCAGCAAAAAAAGGGTAAAGAAGCCAAAATAAGCTATAACATCAAAGCCTTTACAATCATAAAAAATTGAATAAGACTCTGATATTGGATAAACG
Organism: Rhyacichthys aspro; assembly: GCA_036850595.1. Classification (NCBI taxonomy): domain Eukaryota; kingdom Metazoa; phylum Chordata; class Actinopteri; order Gobiiformes; family Rhyacichthyidae; genus Rhyacichthys; species Rhyacichthys aspro. The sequence continues at coordinate 14,050,377 of CM072148.1, read as the reverse complement.
ATTTACTGGGCATCTACTTCTCCCTTGGTAATATTATTAACTATGTCGGTCCCGTTGCAATTCTGGCTAGTTTGGCGCATGAAAACAACAGGAGTTTCAGACCTTTAGTTGGCGCCTGGGCCACGGACGAGGACACGGTCACCCGGCTCAGCAGAGTGCTAGCGTCCACGCCTTCTAGGTCCACACCGCCCGCAGCTCCACCAGAACCGGCCCCAGTTGAGTCAGAGCCCTTCAAATCCAGCGAATCCTCGGGTAAGCCCGCTTCACGGCGTAAAATCTCGACGGACTCGCTTAAGTTGTTCTTTCTGAGGAACTGCAAGACTGCAAGCAGAGTTTGCTGCTCCTCCGTTGTCCCTGTCGAAGGTTTGGGGACTCCGGTCGAAGTACCAGTCCCGGGGGAAGTTGAGAGCGGTTTTGCGTCGTTTGCATTGTTATTATTTCCACATACATCGCTGGATGGTTCTGTTTTTATGCCTTTCTCTTCTTCTGTGTCTACCAGACCACCTTGTACGGCCGCCATTTTAGAAATGAATTGCGCATGTGCGAAAGAACAAAAAGAAACACCAACCGTGCAAGATCCCAGCAACTGATTGGCTCTTACTGGTGAAGTTTTATTTAGGTCCCGCCCCTTTCACCCGCGACACAAAACTTTTATTTTTATTTTTATTTATTTTTTATTTTTTATTTTATTTTATTTTATTTTATTTTATTTTATTTTATTTTACTTTTCATAAACATGTTACTTGTTTTTGTTTGTTTGTCTGTTTGTTTGTTTGTTTGTTTGTTTTTTTACATTAAAACATTTAAATTGATATATAACAAGTGATAAATCTCAATATCAGTTTAACTGCACCGAATCTTAAAATTAATGTCAATGGTTTGCAATATTATATTAGGCATACAGTCATTTGTAATTAAAAACAGTACTTGTACATGTACATGTTGTACCAGGTGGTGGCACTTTGACCCAGTACATTTTGTCCAATTTCAGATCAGCTCCTGGTTGAAAATAATATTACACCTAAATTTAAAGATTGCTGCTGTAGTTGTTGTGAATTTAAACAAAGATGTAATTTTCTTAATGAAATTATATTAAATAATGATTGATGACAAGTTGCTATGAGCTGTAGCATGTAAAGAAAAAAGTCTACACCACAGCACAATATATAAACATTTTATTTTTCCAATGATACCAACTCCCTATAGGTTAAAATCAAGCCCAAAACTGTGTTGGAATTGCCTATTGATATGTAAGATGTGCAACTGGTAGGACAGGCGCTCGAGAGGCTGTACATGTCTCAGCAGTATTCACTTTACATTCTGCTGAGGCTTCATTTTTACCAATGGTAGCAGACACACCTTCTACCCTCAGCTCTTTGAACTCACTGCGAGAGATGCGCACATGAACCGCTGACTCTGCTTGTTTTGGGTCAGCACAACATGCATTTTCATTTGGAGGACACTGTCAGAAGATGTCATAAGTTAATAGTTTTCATTCTTACTTTACTTTTCCGCGGTGTTCTGTCAATCAGGTGTTTCTTGTGAAATTGAATTAACTACACAGCTCTTGACAGACTGAATTGTGTTTTTTTTTCTTTTTTACAGAGGTTGTAAGCTTTAAAAGGGTTCAGATTTCAAAACACAACTTATCATGTCTTTTTGTGCTCCCTCAGATTATTAAATGGTTTAAGAAGAGGAATGCCCGGAGATATTACTGAAGCAGCATGGCATTGTATAACAATGCAGCAGCCCTACTCTAGATGTGGATGTGGGTGGGGTTGGTGACTGCCTGCAGAGACATAAATGTTCAGCAGCACTAGCCACAGTCCTAGTGCACATCCTGGCATCGTGGTGAAACTACTGAAGGGAGGGTATATAGTTTAGTGATAACAAGCTCAAAGTACCACAAAAGATGAATGCATAGATCTCTACAGATAGTGCTTCCACCTTAGTAAGTAACTCGTCATCATCATATTAACATAATATAACAAGATGTTAAAATAAGTACCCCTCACATCTGGTTCACAGCGTTTGATCCCGTTTTTTTTTTTAAAGCTTCATTAATAATGCCATGATTATATGGAGGGATGCACGTTGTACTTTTCCTTTTCACACCTCACTGATGACTTCCCTCAGCTCCTTTGTGTGGACGGTCTCTCTCCCTCTGTCGCTCAGTGGCAGGGTGTGGCTTCACCCTGTGGCTCTGTGAAACAGCTAAAACGCGAGTAGAGGGTTAGACTAAAATACTATATGGCACATGGTTGACGTCATATTTTATAGTTGTTTTTGGATTATATTAATCCAAGTTTTTTTAGGCGTGATGTCACAAAATCTCCATTGTTGTGGTTAGAAAATCAATAGAAAACAGTGAATTACTTGAAATCTATTTGATGGTGGGTTAGTGGAGTGATGTAGTGAGAGTGCAGAGGGGTGTGGCTGTTCCCTCTTTATTTTTTATGTGTGTGTGTAGTGTTGGTGGTGGAGGGATACAAAGAACATTGCAGTTTTATTAAGAAAAACAGATTGTTCTAATATGAGATGGCTGAATAACGCCATATTATTTGAAAATTTAGCATACTTTTTATTTAATTATGACTGGTTGTTTTTCCAGGGAAACCCATCCAGCAGTGTGTGTGTGTGTGTGTGTGTGTGTGTGTGCCAGCTAATCTGCAACACTTACCTGCACATTTTAAAAAGACACTGCCTGCTTGACTTTGAGCTGAATAAACGGTGAGAAAATGCAGCAAAATTCCCTGCTGAGATGCACCAGTAAATAATTCATGAGGTGTGACTCTCAGAAGAGGTAGAAAACGCCCTGAGAGATGAGGAAAGAAGGAGATATGAAGAAAGAAAGATGCATGGAAAAAGGATGGAAAGAGTGAGCACGAAGGGAGTGGGTGGGGAAGCTCATGGGAAAAAGGTAACAAGACGAAAACGGATAGATCCAAGTACTTTGGACATTAAAGAACTGAAGCTCCGAGATTATTGAAAACTAGAGCGTTGTGAGAGCGAGAGGCAGGTGTAAAGAACAGTGTGAACCTACAGAGGTGTGAATAAAGTGAAAACAATTCCTTGCAACAAGCAAGAAATAAAGTAGAAAGCTAAACACACTGTACATCATTTTGCAGGGTGCTTTTGCGTATGGGCTTTGGCTACGCTTGTGTCTGATGCATCTGAGACTGCTGCCCGCCCAAGTGGAATAATGGGTGTGAAGGAGGCAGAGCTTGGGCACTGGAGACTTCCACTTTGGTGAAAGGAAGTGTGGGGAGACTGCATTATTCAGTACTGACCTAACAGGAGAGCAGGATCTGCACGCATTCGTTCACTGGCCTTAAGGAGAACACAGACTGGATGGGAATAATGTGTAATGAGTGAATAAGTTCTGTTGTACTGTGTCTTTAAAAATGTTGCATCTATTTTATGTGACAGTCACAAAAATAGACAATGACATAATGATAAGCATACTGTACATTCAGCTTATTAGCGTTATGATTATTCTCACATTTACCAGCTGCATCTTTATTTGTAGAATCACAAAAATAATAAAGTCCTATAGTTTAAATAAATGGGCTATGCAACAGACTGGATTAAGTCATCTATTTTTAGTCTTCTTGTTGCATTTACATATCCTCCAGAAATGTGATGCAAAGGTGTTAAATCACAAAATTGAAATGGACATTGTCACACAGTCGCAGCTGGTGCTACCTGTTACTGAACATGTCTGGAATAGAGTCCATTATCTCCATGATCTTATTCAAATCTATCATTTTTATTCACTTCTCTGCTCCGGTGGCTCTGTTCCCACCCGCGTTTTTTTCTGTCAGCAGAGATCATGCTGCCTCTTAAGCAGACCCCAGGCCCCCAGCAGGTCTATCACAGCACAATATTGCACACCACAGCTTCTTTATTACCGTAAATGATGCAAGGCGAATACAAACCTAATAAGGCAGCACGACACAGTGAGGAGACATGACAAACTCACTGAGAAGCACTTAGAATCTATTGAAGCATTGCGATTCTGCATTTGGGGGTCACATTATTGCTTTTTTGTTAATCGTTCGATGTTAATCTGGGAGGAAACCCAGTCGAAATGATCAACACCTTCATAATGTGATCCTCTTCAAATAGCTTCTTGACCAAATTAGCCTACACACACGCACAAGGGCCGACAGCTGCAGGGAGGGTATGATAAAGGGATGACCTCCAATTGGCAAAAGGTCACAGCTGAGGTACTCCAAGAATGTCTCCAGGAAAATCAATTGTTATAATTTGAAACCAATGGCAACGCAAACACATAATTATGCAGTTTTACAATTGTAATGGTTTTTTTGTCATGGATGTGAAAACTTTATTGTGTGCCACATTGGATGACTCCTTAAAGGACACCCAGGACGGGGCAGACTGGCTGATAAAGATCCATCTATGTAACAGAGACAAGGAGCTTTGTCAAATTCCTGAGAGGCACCTTTCTTATTGTAGGTTATCTGTTCATTTGTTGGAGAGGATTTATTGATTTCTCTTGATCCTGCTGTTATCATCAACGGTGAAGACCTCTGCCTCTCCAAAAATACTTGTGATAATAAACACAGGCCTATACTTGTACACGTTTATATATGTTTTTGTTTAATGTACAATAAAATGACATGTTCAAAACTAGTAAAATGTGGTCGGGGGTTTCTTTGTTCACTCGTGTGAGGGGCGGGTGGTCAGGAAGATGGGGATGTCCTTGGGGATTAGTGCAAAGACAACACACAGATGGGACATGAAACAATTTACATTTTCAAGGCACAACTGTGCATATTCAAGGACACAGAGGTTAATAAATGCATGCATTTCAGATTGACCAAGATGATGACAGCCTGACAAGCATGGAAAATACAAAAAGGCTCTCTTTCTCCAATCATGTCTGAAAATTACACCATATATGGATGCAATGTTACCTTTAAAAGGGTACTGAAAGCATTGAATAGTTAATAAATGGGGGTGCATTAATATAATATAAGAAAAGGTAAAATTATTTTTGGAACTTGACACACTTTGCAATAATGCCTTTATCTTCAAAGTGCCTAAAAGATGTAGAAGGACATTGAGCAATGAATATGTGATGGGTTTAGATAGAATAACAACACATATATGCAATTATTGATAACCAGACATCACAGTAAACTCCATTTTGATTTAATTAATTGGTCATGCTGCTGAATCGATCCACTCTCTAATTATAGGGTGTTAACTTGCTATAGATCAGTTGTCCTGCGCAGTTGTACTACACACTCAGCCACACACACCACAACAATAGCACACAAACAATTACAGCTGCACTCCACCCAACTAGATGTTTTACTGTGGCCACTCCATTGTGGGAGCTAAATAATTTAACGGTTAGCCAGTGAGATGTTGCCTCTGCCTCAGTCTTCAAAAATCACTTGACAATTTATTACGGCCACGTCAGGATAATGGAATGCTTTTCTGTGTTTTCTGTCCGATCAATAGCCGTTTATGCATGTACAGTGACACAGTAGATCAGCCTCTGGGCAGGCCGCCAGCAGGTGGGAATAACTCCAGTCAGCACTTTGGAGATGGGAACGGAGCGAAAGAGACGAAGGAGGGGCCAGCACACTCACGTACGTTTACACACAAACTGGAGGTGATGGGAAGCATTGAGAATATGTGCCTTTGCCATGTAGTAGTGCAGCAAAAAAGGGTGGAGCTAAGAGTGCAGTAGATAGTAGATTTGAAGGCTGTCTCAGACTGCAGCACTGCAGCGTCAGTGAGAAACAAAAAGGACAAAAATAGACACCAGTAAATATATTGTGATTTGATCATATTAAGCACAGTGTCATGTTTGGTGTTAAACAGGAATCACTGCTCAGTCCAAAGTCATTTTCAATGGTTGTAGTTCAGTGTGTTTATTCTTATATAATTGAAGATACCAAAGATGCTTCAAAATCGTATTCACAGGTTAGATCACAGGTTAAACGTGCGCTACATCCACTTTGCTCAGTGTTGGGATTCTCACCTGGATGAACCAGATTGTTATGTTCTTTGATTTTTCAAGTGTATTCAACACCATCAGACCAGCTATTCTTAGTGAAAACATAGGAGTCACCCTTTACCACTTTTTAAGTTTATCACTTTTTCATTACTTATCACCCGACAAGTAGACCACAGTATGATAGGCTGGGGAACAGTCACTCAGTGTCATTAGTGGCTCTTGCTACTGTTCTTGCTCTATTCCTTTATACACTAAAGATTTGAATTATAACTCTGACTCCTGCCACAAAATAATCTGGCGATAAAGCAATAGTAGTTTGGAAGGAGGAGGAATACAGGAGCCTGATAGAGAGCTTTTATAGATGAGAAAGCTTAAGTCTTTCAATGTAATGTAATAATACAGAGGGCAGCTTATTTGTTTGAAAATATCCCAATATGTCTTGAGTGGCTTTCAGAGCTTATTTAGATGTTAATGGTTCCTCGATGTTCCCTCCCATGTAATATACACAGCATGACACTGGACAAGGTAAGTAATCACTAACAGCCATCAACAGCCATTTTTTCCTTCGTCATCCCTTAAATGTCCTGACGTGAATTAATAATGATGTTCGTAGCTCAGCGACCCCCAAGACAGCAGTGCTTTTGATAAATCATGACATTTATGTGTGACAATTTCTTTGTTAATTCATTTCTTCTTCATGGGCTGACAGTCTTGGGAAATCATAGAGCCATAAAACCATTATTTGCTGCCTTAACATCTTGAGTTATTTCTTGTAATTATCCCAGCTCACCCATAACTAGAAGCTGACACTTTGAGAAAATCAACTAAAGGCTGTTGATAACCATTATTTCATTTCTGCAGGTTCATTTCAAGGTTGAAATCCATAGATATCACAGGGGAGTAAAGTGCTGACACAATCGCACACCCACTCACAACTCAACCGAAGACACAATATCACCTTCAGTGGTCGAAGGTAACATGCAGCATTAGAAAGCTATAAAACATATAACACTTCACAGACAGCCACCTGCAATGACTGAAAATACACAACAACAGCAGTTCAGTTGTGTCTGATAAATAACCTCAAGACCACAAATACACTGCATTTTGATGGACTCTAATGCACTGTGCTAGGGTCACCGCTGTTGTACCTGTCACTGTGAATTTTGAAGTGTGTTTATCAGAAGAATAAATGAGGAAACAATAGGAAAGCAATCGTAAAAATAATATTGACGATGGTGCAGCAAATCGTCCAAGACATTGGCGTAGCTGTAAGTGCCTAAATCTGTCACTGCCATCATGAACATTACAAAGTGATAATCAATCAGCAAGAACACAGCACTAGCACCTTCTGCCTTGCACCTAATTAAAGAAGAATGGCCCAAACACTGAAAGGAGGCGTAGGTCCAGAGCACCTCCCCCTCCTGTGAACCCCAACCTCCCACCTCTGCACACACTCTGACTGAAGACTGTATACATTGCAGGGTGTGAGGGCTACATCAATATGGCTTGCCTCTAGAGGCAGGTAATCTTTATTCTTCTGGCCTGACAGCATGTGGCTCTCCTGGGGGCGGGGTGTGGCCCTGATTCTCTTTTTCAGCCTTTACATCTTTGCTCCAACCTGGACAACACAAACAGATTCAGTGAAAGGATTAATATAGCTTTCTCAGCACGAGAAAAAAAGAACAGCTTCAAAGGAGGCTGCATTAGAAACCAGGATTGTTCACTGCGGCTGAAATGCATGCTGGGATTGAAGTCAGAAAGGAAGATGGGACAAAACAACATGACATTATTCATAGCTTTTTGTGTCTGTCCAAATTTGATGTCCATTTTAACATTGTCATTTAAACCTCAAGTGAGAGAACAGATGCTTCTAGATAAAAAAAAAAGTGTTTACTGTTTGTAAAAGTAATTCTCTGGCCATGCTAAATAAAGATGCAGATTATCTTATCTAATGTAGAAAGCCAACCTGTCTAAAATGGACATACCCAATTATCACCTCCCACATCGAAACACACGCCCGTCTGCAACACTCCAGTTTAATTCCCCTCATACTCACTGCACTTCTTATGAGCCTGCCCCAGACAACAGGTTTCAAACCCTATATAATTATGTCGATTTGCTTTCCTCAGAGAATTGCCTTTTGTGTAAATCAAATGGCTCAGACATTGTAAGCTTCTCCTGTCTTTGGTGGCACATCAGTTTTAATCAAAGGCCAGATTCAGTGCAAACTATTTTAAGGATCTGGCTTAAAAGCACATTTGGGGGTTTAAAGATGCATGGTGTTTTCCACAGAGCCTGAAGATTAATTCTGTCTCACTGACCTTCCACCATTTCACACCTGTTCAGGAAATTACCAGTCAATCTGATGTGGCCTAATTATCTCTGACATGGGCTTGTAATAAAAATCCTTTCATAACTTCATCGTTCGAAAGTATCTTTAGAAATGTGGTGATAATTTAGGGATATGAGGTCGGCAACATGACAAATCAAATCTGTGCACAGACTCTGGAGCAGTATTTTCGCAGCCAAGCCGTGATGAATTCATTTAAATATTTTATCACTGCAGAACAAAAAAAGGAGGTCCTAATATGCTCCTGACAAAAATCTAATATTTCATGTGATCTTTTACAGGAAAGCGCTACGTACAAAGACATTAATGCTGTAACTCAAATGGAATAATTTACACAGGTCAATTTTAAAAGAAGGTCTTCACTTTCAATTCTGTTTGACACATTCTAATAGCCTTAATGCCTGGAGACACTCTTGATATGCTTGATCTTTGATTTCTATATTCTCTTTTATTTTGTTCTAAAATGCTGTGTCAGGCCAGGCTTTGGAGAAGGGGTTGGTAGGTCTATTATTGATCAGATAGCAGCCACACAAGCCCCTCCGGCCCCTTAAAGGGCTGCAGTAACATTTGACTAGAGCCTTCATGAAAAGATAAAGCAACAGTGTCCTGGATGACCAATATAAAAGGTATTTCAGGTGCTGACTGTGCTTTAATAAGGGCGGTGCTCTTTTTTATTCAGGGGAAATTGAAGGTCACCATTGAAATGAAAATCTCAGTATTGGTTTGAACCTCACTGGTACAGGTACAGGTAAAACGACAGGGGGTTGTTTTAAGGACACAGCATCCCTGAAGGTTGTTTTGCTGCTCCCTGCGAGGCCTCTTCCACAATAATGAGTCCCTAAAGATCAGGGGCTTAACACCAAGATAACATCAATTGAGCAACAGTGCTTTTGATGGCAACAAAATAAAATAAAATAAAATAAAATAAAATAAAATGTAACTGCATTTAATTCACTGAATGACGATGTTTTGTGTTGCTATGTGATTGCCGTGTTTTTCTAGGGCCACTACTCTTTATACTACATATATACGTACAGAATTGTGACAGGCTTTTGAGCATGACCAAAAATAATACTAGTTTGTTTTAACAGTTATTTAATGAAAGAGTAACAACAAGAGGATAACCATTTGTAGTGAATTTTAAAAAATAATTATGTGGGCATTTTGTAAGATAAGGCATCATCCAATTCCATTTAGAGATTAGTGAGATATAATATTGCAACAATAGACTTTTTATCATTGAGTAAGGGTTCAGTAATAAATTATAGTCAGAGGCTCAAGACATTTCTGTCTGGTCTGCAGGTCTACTCTCGTGGCCGGCTGTGTCTTGTCTGGAGGATAAAATTAGCTCTGAGGAAAAAATAGCAATGGCTTGGTTAAGAAGGAGCACTACGTCACACACAGGGCCTACCTCCAAATGATTCAGCACTTTCTGCCAGACAAAGCAACAGTCTGAGGCCATTTTTCATTTGACTCACTGATTAATACCTTTCAAAAAAATTTGTGTTGTCACCTTTTTGTCTTGACTTTTGTACCATCTGTAAGTGGCTGAATGAAATGTGTTTGTTTGAGAGTGGTCATCTCCCGAGGCGGCTGCTGCACAGCAGGATGCTAGCAACAGACTCCACGGCAACAACAGTGGCGAGATTTAACACTTTAATTACACGTACAAAGACTGAGATAGGCGTGGCTCATTGCTGTGTTTTTTGAAGGGTTTTTCAGTTTAAAGTTTTGTTGTTTCAACCTGTATAGGTTAAATACATCCAGGAAAAGCCAAAAAGAGGAGAATTCCACTCCCAACAGACAGACAGTACTGGTAATTTACAAAAACACATGACTACACAACCCACAAATCACTTAAGCAAATATTAAAATCACTTGTCCTGAATATTCACATCCATAACACCCCATTTAACATGTGAGTGTATAGTACTGAAGAGTCCTTCATGCCTTTTGTTCCACAATGTGAGCTCATTTTTTCATGTATCCATCTGGAAAGGGGTTTAGATCCTCAGATTCTGACAAATGGGTGAAATTTACAGCCTGTCCCACCACCTGACTCTCATTTCCAGTGCCATCACAGCTCCACACGCACACACTTATCATCCCAGTGGCCATAAACCATTCCCTCAACCCAGTCGCCTCGCTTCTTACTGAAGGAAAGAAAGAAGGTTTTAAAAGAAAAGGTAGCCACAGACAGGGACCAACACCAATGTGAAATTTTCAATACTATCATGACATTTTATTAGAAACATAATTTTTCTGTGAAACTTGCCTTATAATATTTTGTTCTCATTCTAGTTATTTTTATTTATTTTTCATTCTGATTCTTTTAAATCAATTTCTTACAAGGAAGTGTATGATTTCTACTCTATTTCTACTCTTAACACATGTAATGGAAGAGTGGTCCAGCCTTCAATGAGAATCCCTTTTCCACCAGAGTTTTAGTGAATACCTCTCACCACACCGTATACTCAGCAGCATTGCAGGGATATAAATCTTTGAAGAGCTGCGTCACATACATACATATCCTGGGCCGAGGCCGTCCCACCCTGTTGGTGGGCCACGAGAGACGAGATAATCACACACACTCCACAAGCCCCAAGGCCTCGAGGTCTGAGACTGAGGCGATGGGGGGCACAAGGGTCAGTTTACAGTAGATCCTCATGTAATCCATCATATCACTGCACTGTGGACTTGTGTTAGAGAAATGTTTCTGCAAGAAGGTCAAGGTGACATTGTCTGACTTTCAGCTCCTCGTTTATATTACTTCAGACTAACCAAAGCTACTACTGTAGAACATTTTAATTCTAGCAGATAATATCAGCCATAAAACTTTACTGGCCAATAAAAGTCAAGCCCTGATTTATATATGGCTAAAATACTAAATCAGAACAGAAATATTTGTTGAGCTTTTATGTAACTTTTGCTGGTTCATAAAATAAACACAACAAAAGAGTCATGCCTCAGTCATGTCAAATCTTTATTGATATGGTGGACAGCAATAATAAGTAGCACAGTAAAGAGAAAAGCATGAACTACATTCGATCCCTAGGCTTCTGTTGTCATGGCAGCAGTAGTACACTAATCCCAGAAAACACCCCACTGATCAACATTGTACACATCACACACATTTGCCTGAAAGAAGCTGCTGGTGTTTTAAGGCATTTTACACCCTACATGATTTGATGCATGGCTACTTGTGATAATTAGCTTTCGCTGTGTGACCTGCAAACCCAACCATGTGTAATGTGAGCACTTTGACAGAGTTTGGCAGTGCTGAAAAAGCAGTTGTGATATTTTCCATTGTTGGAATGGCTTTAAACAAACCCACTGATGTGATATAACCATTCATCCCATATTAAAATGCTGTTTGTTATACATTCTTTTAACTGTGAGATGTTTTAGTTCACTGCCCAAGCTTTGGAGAAAACTCCAGTTAGGATAGGCCACTGTGCAAGGCTACACACTACAAACATGACACAAAACTAACTTTTTTATCACAAGGCTTATGTAAAACAACAGGAATCCAAAACAGCCAGCCATACAGTAGATTTCATTGGTAGTGTGAGTGCAGCTTGTCAGGGCAAGCAGCAAGAGAAAACAGTGTTAAAGCTGGCAGTGCACAGGCAGTATTTCTAGAGGTGAGGTCGTACGACAACAGGCTTTTTATCCAGTCATGGCTACTGTTAAGAGGTCAGGTTGTTTTGAACACATCAAGGTCTGGCAGGTGACTTTGGCTGCATTTTAAATCCTACAACATGAATTTCTTCATTTTGGGGAAATAGTCTGGGATCTCAGTTAAAGTGTGCTTTTACTGTTTATGGTTTATTAGAAATGGTGCTATGTTTTGAGTCCAGATCATCTAACACCCATGCAAAGTGCTTTTGCTAACTTCACATACTCTCTGTATCTTCATGGCACAACTTGTTTCAGTGGATTTTGCATGTCTACTACAGGAGTGCTCTGTGAGATCTACATTTTCACTGAAGCATGTTTGAGTAGCTAATGATTTCGTTGCGACTAGCTAACAAGCAGGTAAGCACATCTGTCTTTCAGAGTGCATGGTGTGCATTGCCAATGGAGTGAAGGACAACATGATGTCCTTTTACATGAAGTATAGATGATTAGGTGGATATCGTGCATCATGACATCTACATCATACACCATGCGTATTTGTTTTGTTTTCTAGACTGCTCCAAGATTCATCTAATTTCTTGTAATCATAATTTGAGTGTGAAAACAGGTAAAAGGAGTTTTGGGGAGTTCATTTGGGGAGAAGGGCCTGGTGTGGACAGAGGAAGGTAATGCTTATATTTAGTTGTGCTAAAGTGGTTTTGATCCACTGATACAGCAGCTGTAGAAGTTGAACTGTGCAAATAATGATTAGGTCTTGTTTATTAAAGATTACAGTTTTGACACAATAGGCAGTCATGTGAGAGCTGTCTGTACTAGAAGACAGTGTTGTATTCAGTAATGTAAGGACTATGTGCTACTTTACCATTTGTGAGATCTGTACGCAAACAACCAGATGCCAACTGATGCGTTTCAGTCACAGATGTTTCTTTTGGAATGTGTAGTTGTAGCTTGTGCTAGTCATGACCTCTGAGTTATGAACCTCTGTGTTCCAGTAAACATATTGTTACGACGTGGTGCTGAATGTGCTGATGATCTGAAGTGCTTTTTCTAAAGTCCTTATGCTGTTTGTGAGAAAGTGGATGAGTAAGAACAGTTTTAGTTATTGTTAGGTATAATGGTTTTCCTTTAGGGGAACACACGTGAGAGGGACAAACGGGAAAAGGAAGAATCAACACACTCTTTCACATTGCTTACTTGTGAATATCTAAGATCTAATGTTTCATATTAACTACCGGTTCCAAATCCCCTGTGCTTTCAGTGTAAAGGCTCCAGTCTGATTTTTTGGTACAGGTTTGAAGGACAAAGGGAGAGTTAAGGGGATAAACAACAGGACTACATTGCACTCTTAGTTTTTCTGATTGGTGGGAATACCAACGGCTTCTTGTTGCTTCTCCGTCTTCTTGGTGACCACTGTCTCCTCATACACTTCACGGTGGGCCACCTTGGTTGCAGACTTCTGCGGAGGTTCCTCATCCTTGCTCTCCTTCTTGGAGGCTTTACTAGAGCTGGTGTAAAAATGGGACTGGTAACCGTAGTTCTGCATCCCACCGCTGGTCATGGAGGGGGCAGAATAGGTGACCCCCGTCCCAATGCGGGTCTCCTCTCCTTCAAGCAGCTTCCTACAAACGCACAAACAGACAAAAAAATATTATTTCGTTCAGTCGGCCCACTTTGCTCTGAATTTATTCATTTATATTTTTTTTAAACCTACCTGTAAGCTGCAATTTCAATATCCAATGCCATCTTCACATTCAGCAGCTCCTGGTATTCCCTCAGATGACGAGCCATCTCACTCTTGGTGGTCCTTAGCTCATTTTCAAGCTCAGCCATGCTTTCCTAATTAAGGTGAAGAAGAAGAAATGGTTGTAATCAACATTAAGTGATTTATAAATGCAATCAGGCCACACAAAGTTGCAGTGCATGCTTCTTTTCATGAGTCGTGTTCATGTGGCCAGACAAAGAGCTCAGTCTGTCCACATTAACAGATGTAGTAATGTAGCTAAAACACATTTATTTACAGCTTAACTGTTTTTGAGGACATTTTTTCACAAGAAGACTAAAGTAAGTCATAAACAGTAAAGAGCTGTAGTTAGAAGTAAAGAATGATTGGGCGTTGTTAGCTTCAGGTGCCCATTGTCACAGTAAAGTGAGCTTCAGCACCGCGGACAGCGCCTTCTCTCGTGGTGCTGCTCTAATCAAGTCTTTACCTGATATCCTGCGATTTCCACTGCATGTCTGTCCTCCATCTCGCGGAGCTGCTTCTCCAGGGACTCGTTGGTGCCCCTCAGACCCTCGATCTCGATGGTCTTGGACTGCAGCTGCCTGCGGAACTCATTCATTTCCTCCCTGCTGGCTCGGATGGCCTCATTGCTCCGGTTGGCCTGTTCGGACAGGTCCGCAAACTTGGACTTGTACCACTCTTCTGCGGACTGCAGGTTCTTGGAGGCCATGGACTCGTATTGGCCGCGTATCTCCTTGAGAGCGGAGGTCAGGTCTGGCTTGGACACCTCCATCTCCACAGAGACCTGCGCGGCCTGGATCATGTCGCTCAGCTCGGCCACCTCCTCCTCGTGCACCTTTCTGAGGAAGTTAATCTCGTCCAGAAGGGACTCTACTTTCTTCTCCAGGTCAAGGCGCACCATGGTGGCATCGTCCACGTCTTTCTTAAAAGCCTTGAGGGCGGCTTCCGCGTCCTCGCGAGCACGAAATTCCTCTTCGTACTTGGCCCGGATCTTCTGCAGTTCGTCGTCAATGCTGTCCCTTTCAATGAGTAGGTGGGACTTCTCTCCATTGAGCTCCTCAATTTGGGAGCGCAACTCGCGGATCTCCTGTTGGTAAAGCTCGGCCAGGCGGGACGGCTCATTCTGCCGCTGGCGCAGCGTCACCAGCTCCGTTTCCAGGACTTTGTTGTGCTGCTCTAAGTTGCGCACTTTCTCGATGAACATCGCAAAGCGGTCATTGAGACCCTGCATCTGCTCCTTCTCATTGGTGCGGACGATTTTAAACTCATTGTTGAGGACGCTGCTCTGTGTCAGGTCGAAGGTCTCCAGAGGCATGGATGAGAAGGAGCGACCCCCGGACTTTCTATTGTAGGAGCCCAGGGATGAGGCGCTGCTCCGGGAGAAGGAGGAGGACCGGTATCCCCCGCGCGAAGACAAACTCATCGTAGACCGCGATGGAGAGGAGGAATAGCGGGGAGAATCCCCGAAAATCTTCCGGTAGGAAGAGGAGGAAAACACATCAGCTCCGTAACTCATCTTGGCTTGTCTGGAGCAGAGCAGTGGGCGCGTCCCCTTTTTATAGAGACCCAGCCAATCACTAATTAATGCTCCTGCTCCTGCGACCCTCGTGCGTCATGTCGCAGGGACAACTGTAAACTGTTGTTTAAGCTTGATACTTTTGGCAGTGGGTGAAAATTACTTTAATGATCTTAGTGCAGATGAAGATGTGTTGACACAGCTCTTTGTGGGAAAGACTTGACTGTCCGTGTGTGCACTGACTGCGCATTTAACTACTGTGCACTGAACTTTGACGTTTTTAGTAGGTAATATTTTTATACTTGTTAAACTTATGTAAATCAAACATACACACTTCTTAAGCGATTTTTGTTTGACCTGTAGCCACCTGCAAAGCACATACTATGTTTACTTGTATTTTTCTTAAGAGCGAAGCCAGTTGGTGTAAAATATGATGCCTGTACACAACAGTGCAAAAATGGAAGGCTACGAAAGAAAAAAAAAAACGTGTTCCCTACAGCACCGGATTTCCAAAAGTACATTTTAAGCACACAATGTATTTAACAATACTCTCCTGTGAGTATTCTCAAGGCACTTTAAATGTTGTTTCTTCATTGCAACATCACGATGGCAAAGCACTGCTGCCCCCTGCTGTCCAGTCATAGCGTCTACAACTTGTATGATTGTCTCCACGTCAGTGTGGTGCAGTGAACCTGTTGGACGTCTGGAAAACACAGTATGATCAAATACATGGACAAATAACTGTTAACTCTTTGAATGTGCTGCAGCGTTACTCTGCATCATTAGATCTCACAAAGAAAAAAAAACAAAGTGAGTCTTTGACAGCATTTCCCACATATTAGTGGCGCCTGATAGCTTATACAATAAGTGACTTTGTTTAAAGCATACTGTACCCCATTGTACACTGGTCCTTTATAAACCAACTACAAAAAAGCCAGTTTACAGAGACTGCAGGTGGAACATACTGATGCTATGCAAGTGTTACTGAGGAGACCTAGATGGACCAGCGCAAGTGAAATATTTGTGACTGCACGAATTAACACATTAAAATCTGTGTTGCGAAATCTTATGTACAGATTTATCTGATGGTTAAATTATTCTGATGATGTGATGTTGAGTCTGACAAATTTTAGGTTTAGTGCAACATACCAGTCCAAGTTGTGGAGGCACTGGTACAGATGTCTTTTTAAAATGTCTAAAAAACTTTCTTTATATTTTTGTATTGTCTTTTTTTAATTATTAGACTGCAAGTCCGAAATAAAGTTGAAGAAAAATGAACAAAAATGCCAAGCCGTCAGCATGTCACATGTTTGCCCTCTAAATATTTCATCATTCATCACTGATCTCGATCTGAAACACTTAATTCAATCTGTAACAGACAGGACAGAGGGAAAGTCTTTGTTCAGCTGTTGATAAAATTATTTAGAAATGGCTGATAGGCTTTGCTTGTTACTTTACAAGTTTTCTTTGGGTCAAAAAGAAAATTTGACAGCTATGATATGGTTCCACTTGTGGCTGAGGGTAGCAAAATATATTACAGTCTTGCCAAAGGAAAAATACAATAAGTGCCAGGTATGTTTATCCTTTATCCTTATCAAAGTTTTCTGCAAAAATATTACTCAAATACTTTCAATGGCTCCACTTTAAATACACACAGACCTGGTAAGAAGGCCAAGAGAAGATAGTGCTCGGTTGTACATTAATCTGCTGGAGCCATGTTTGTTTGTTCAGTAAGCCACGGTTTGTTGTCAGTGTTTGATTTTATTGGATGTTGACCACTTAATTTAAGGCTGAGACAGTGCAGAACAGACAGAGACACATGACATCTAACATAGTATGTGTTTGATCTTGTGAGTAGCACATTGTCATAAATGTTCATCAGTGTGTTATATAACAAAGGATCAACCAAGAATTATGCTTTAATTTTTTTTCCAACAGCTCAAATTAAAATACAAACGTGAGCCCCTCTCTCACACTAGTGCACTTTTTAAATGACAAGTCCCCTCAGCAGGATCAATGTGACACTTTGGGCTCTGTGATCTGTGTGAACCTTGATATCATCAGCTGAGAACAGATGCAGCCAGTCACTTTGTCACGTGACCCTGCCACGACAGCACGCAGCCCGGCCTCCTTGTGACAGACTGGAGCAAGCCCCGCCCCATGAATGTCTCAAAACAACAGCTGGGGGCAGAGAGGGAGAAGCAGCAGAGATCAGTCCGAGCAGGGCCACTCACCTACTGCTCGGCTTCACTGTACACTCACCAGCGCTTTGATTGCAGCTCACTGTAAAGAATATCCACAGCCGCGCATTTCTCCCACTTTTAGACGACTCACGGCGCATGCTCAGACCGACAGAGGTGCAGTGGTTTTAATCAGGAACTCCGAGGTGAGTACAGTAATGCCCCGTACGGTGGTCCTCGACAGTTTGGGGCTTTTGTTTTTGCCCCAGACCCTGCTAACGCGTTAGTATTTACCGAATTGACTTTTGTCCTCCCTGTCAGTGTCAATAAAGCGACAAAAGCTGAGGTTTTCTGGTTTTCTGAGCAAGAGTCAGCTTCAGCAAAACAGGACGCCGTCTGTAGACCAAGCAAGCTAAGGCTTTTCCTCTGTTCTGGTCTTAGCTAGTAAATGTATTCTTATTGTAACTTAGGCCAATAAGAATGTGTTTTTCGTTTGCAAATACTCGATGTTTGTAGATTTAGAGTTGTAGAGAGTTAAAGCTGCAACGGTCGATGCAGTGTGTCTTGTGTAGCTGTCATAAAGCAGGACAAAGCCCAAGTTGTTGTTGTTGTGCAGTGTTGCAGAGTCCTCTCCAGTGACCACAGCTACCTTCAGACCCCACAGGGCCTGTTTTGGAGTTCAGGAGAGACGATGGTCAAAAGAAAAATACCAAACATCCGTCGAGTTAAATTAGTTTGATGACGGTGATAAGGTGAAGTGAAAGTTGACATCAGCGACAGTTTAGTGCACTATTTCTGATCCAGTTGACAATTCCCTGCTGACTAAAACATGTGGAAACTAATTAGCATTTGTGCTGGCAAAAGAACAAGAAAGCTGACCTCTGCCTTTCCTTCCTGCAGCCCAGCCTCTCCAGTGACAGTTGGAAAATGATACAGTGTCAGCTGGAGGAAAAGCACAACACTGGCCTTTACAAAACAAAACCAGTTCATAACACTAGAGTCAGTCTCAGTTAATGTAAAGCAGTTTTTTTGTTTGTTTGAGCGTACGAGCCTATATCTGAGAGCACATCTATTGCACAGTTCTACACAGTGTAAGGGCTGCAGTGGAAATAACCATTTTGTGAACATTATTCCTCTTGTCACACAAATAATGAATGATGCTGTGAATGAAGTCCCTGTTATCTTGTTTCTCTATATTCCAGGCATTTAAAGACATTCATTACAAGGATGACGACTTCATGGAGCGACCGGCTGCAGAACTTTGCAGACTTGCCAGCCAATATGGATGGACTGGCAATGAAAAAGTACAGAAGAGAGGCCTATCACAGGTGAGAGGCACATGTGCACGTCACACTGAGATTGAAGATGAGTGGTTTATGCAAAATGAAAGAAACTACAGGAACAGGATAATCTTGTTTGATGCCAACAGTGGGTGTTAATTCAATCCTTTTATTGTATTTGAGTAGGCGCTATGGCATTTGTTTGACATTTGTTGTTTAAAAAACAAAGTTCATTTTGGGCTGTTTGGTTTTACCAGATTATGGTTCTTTTATCTGTCAGTGTATTGTTTGTTAAAAGATTATAATGTGTATCTGTGTAGATAAATTGCAAGGTTTCATCAGACGTAATGCTGGACCTGTGTTGGGTGTGGTTTTATGACTGTTGTGCAAAATTCCTCTTTGCCTTGTGGCCAAATCCCACCAGTGTTTGAGGTCCTCAGTCAGGGGTTATGAATTCACAGGAGATTACAGTGTTTCAACTTTAAATAGAGTCACTTATTTCTGTTGATGCCTGACTCTCTGTCACCGTATGTTACATTGAATGTTTAACCTTAGACCATGACATCCATTGAGTGAGATCCACCGTGCTTTAAGGCCTTTATGTCACATTCTATGCTAACAGGGTTTTACCAAAGTGACACTTGTGTTAGCACTGCTTGTGCTGTTCTGACATAAGTCACCTTGTCAATGCCCTGTAAGGCCCCCACCATAACAAACATATATTTACACATGGTCATGTTTCCATCACTTCAGAGGGCATCAGACATTCACTGCATAGCCTCAACCATAACCACAAAGCATGCTTAAATTTAACCCTTAAACCCAACCCCCCACTCTCACAACCACAATCAGTAAAGATAACAATAGAACAGGATTATCTTTCTAAAACAATGCATTTAGAATCTGTTACTCTGTCTAATTTAATTTTAGTTTTAATAGAGACTGAAGTGCTGACTAAAATTACCTTTGTTTATCTTGGACAGAGACTATTTCTTCAAAGTAGGAGCTCAGCTGAAACAATGCAGCTTATTGTTTGAGCCAAGTATCACATTGCAAAGGGCTGGTGACTGGACTAGATAAACTGTCTATCACTGGGACTTGAATCACTGTCCACAGAAGATTAGAGTTGGTGGAAAAAATCTGGCATATTACTGCACAGCTGTGCTCTGACAGCTAGTTAAAGCCTTCTTTCATACGTGCACAGGGGCCAGTGTGGGCTATTCGAGGCAGTGGTGTTGTCAGCGGGGCCAAAGTCGAGTCTGACTCTGGTCCCTGAGGAACCCCCACCCATTGTAAATACATGTGAGCTTAGACGAGGCATGAGCTAACCCTGACCTTTATCACATACGGCAACCATGTCATATACCTCTCATAGGTCAGAGGTCACATGTGAGATGAATACAAAAAAAAAAAAAAAGATTTTAAGTATCTCTGGCAGATCTAATTTGATTCTTTAGTAATTGTGCTTTAGAGAATGACGAAGGCTAGACAAAATGCATTATCTGTACTGTGCTCATGACTCTGATTTGTGACTTGGCACTGAAATAAAAAGCAAGTGTCTTATATTGTCACAGTGTTGGATAAGCATTTAAATATGTGTTATTAATTAGACTCTAGATAAACCTTGAAAGTGTTTGTCTTTCAATGTTTATTGAAGCAGGTGTGGTTATAGGTGGGCAGCTGTTGCTTGCGGCTGGCGCTTGCTTTATTCTACCTGACTTGTGATGGTTCTGGATATCTTTGAGGTCCCACAAACATCACGCTGCACAACAACAACATTGACTGACAGCACACAACAACAGAGAATGACACGGAAAGGTCACAATCATTTTTGCAACAAGTCAAAAAATTCTGAATGGCAAGAAACCAGAGAGAGAGAGTGAGTGTGTATGTGTGTGTGTGTGTGTGTGTGTGTGTGTGTGTGTGTGTGTGTGTGTGTGTGTGTGTGTGTGTGTGAGGGTGCATTGTTTGTGCTGCCCCACACTGCTGTAGCAGGTTGGACCCACGGGGGAGTCAAAGTGAGGTTTAATTTTGTGCAGAATGCATCGTCAGTTCTTCGCTGGGCAAAGGTCTAAATGGGAGCTCGTTCACTATGGATCTGCAGCAAGGTATTTCAGAAATTACAACAGAGATGTTCAGAAGCTAATGTTAGGTTTCCTTTTCACGGTTAGTCACTGAAGAAGGTGTGACTGCTCAGCTGGCTTAGCTTGTTTTCTAAATTGTTTCTGGACAAAGATGTCTTGATTTTATGTAGTTTAACTTTAGATGACCTGATTTTTTTTGTAACATAAGTTAATATTGACTTTTGTGGCAATACCAAGGATCATATCATTTTTGTTCTCCTACTGAAATCAAAGATAAAGAATGGAATTGCGTGCCAGTGGTCTACGTTGAGGTATCAGTATGTGACTGTCTTTTCTGTGCAAGCAGTGTCAGCCTGGAAACGTAAATATTGTCTATTACTTTGACCAGTGTGGACTTGACTGATTTCTTTCAAAAAGGTTTAACTTTCTTAGAAGACTGGCTCACTCAACGCCTTTAACTCCACTCTGTATTAAGGTTTCTTATTTTAGTTTAACATGTCCCTCAGACATTGGCATTTCTCTTATATTTTATTTCATAGCTGCATGTTTATGTAACAACATCTGCTGTATGTTCTACCTAACCATATCAATAATTTGTAATCGTGCCTAACTTTCATTTAAATTTGTGTCTCTTGATTTTTTGTTACAAGTTTTACAAGTTAACAAGTTATTTTGTCACATGCCACAGGCTTTATATTGGTTATTGTAAATGTAAAGGTATTAGATTACGTCGTTTTAAAATACTGACAAACTGCATTGAACTAGTTTACATGGACTGTTATTGTGCTATAGTGTAACTGTGGAATATTCCTTCACTAGTAGGTCCCTGTGCTGTTTATAGCCTCACAGCATGGCTTAAACACTACATATTATGTTGTTGTTGATAGTATGTGTGACAAATGTTATTGTTTATTATTGCATTGACTTAAACCTTAATGGTGTTTGTCAACAGAGTATTTGTCAACAGAAGCTTGGCAATGGAGAAGATTAAGTGCTTTGGATTTGACATGGATTACACTTTAGCAGGTAAGTTGGCTACACTTTCCATTCACTGGACATTGGGTGGAAAACAAAGACATTCTATTCGCTTAGTTTTTTACTGAATAACAAACTAGTTTATGGTTAGTCTCTTAATTCTCTCTGATGAGTTCATGTAGACTGTGCCATTGCATAGCATCAGTTAGTCCCTATAAGTAAGTGTCACTCAAGGACAGAAAACTATGTAACAAATGCAGCTTGTTGACTTACAAAGCATAATCATTCTTCTTCACTGTGTAACATTGTGCATCATTCTAAATTTATTGACTGGATGCCAACATGTTTACAATAGCTCTACTGAGTCAGTTACACTTTGGACAATGGTAGATGTTTTGTCTCTCATACTGACCAGTAACTGGGCTAAAGTTATACCCTGATTTTTCATGGAGCTTTGCTCTGTGATTCAGCTGCAGTTTTTAGTCCCCAACTCCAAAAATAAATCTCCCCTGACTTTGAGAATCAGGTCATGTTTATTTGTTGAGTTCACCAGTGATGGCTCCCTGGGGAACGGGGATCACTCATAGTGCCTCTCTGGCCGTGTGGCCATATCTCCGCTCATACTGCAGGAGATTTTATGGTCGCTCAGCTGTTGACATGTCTCTCTTTATGGAAGCTCATAACCAAGTGTTAATGTTTGTTTGAAACATGGATATCAGGTATCTTTGGATGGCTGTCAGGGCTGGACTACAGTCATGGTTCATCTAGTCCAGTTTTACAGAGTGGCAGCATCCACAACACGTAGGTGTTAAAGTATCATGATGTATAGCTGGTGTACGTTTACTGTGATCTAATGTGATGGTTTTGTTATTTATGGATGAGCACATTAAGACATTTTATACCAACCCTAAGCCCAATTTCTATTTACTATAGCTGTTGAGCTAGATATTATTTTCTACAGTGTTATGATCTCATCTGACCAATTCAAGCTCACATAAAAGAGTGTGATATCAGGTCATTAGGGTGTGAGTGGTTTCAAGAGTGAGGGGTGGAGCTTGAGAAGTAAAAATGTGTGAGTTGTCATAACAAAATAGTAGTTTTTAAATTGTTATTGTTGTGTATATTCAAAATTTTAAAGGCCAATGAGTGACTTCTGTCATGTATTAAAATACACAAATGACATTAATGTTGTAAGATTAGTAGGCAAAAATAACACTGGCTGGGATGATTTTGAGCTCTAAAAGTGGAGCACATTTTAGCCTGAAGAAAACATTGCTCCAACACATTTAGAGTGATATTGCACATAGAGATACACACAGTTTTGTCCCAGATTTTCAACAGATTTTTCTTTAGGTCCCTAAGGCTGTGTTTCAGTTTGATTTTTTTCAGTCAAGTCTGACAAAGGGCTTCAATAGTGTCATTAGATATATGTTAATACACGTTTTTTTCTGGTGACATATTTGCTTCTAAATTGTGCATGAAACTTAGAGGTTGTTTACTTTGGTTATGAGGGGTGTATATTACATGTAGGCCTTAGTTGACCTGACCTATAAAATCTGTAAAGACACCACTCACTTCAACAGGAATATAATTATCTGGCAACAGTCTTATTGCAGATTCAAGGTAACAGATCCCAGAAGCTACAGCCTCTGTTTGCCTCAGTAGATGCTTGCTTGTACATCTTTGTGTGCATGTTCCTGATGACAGCGTGAGAAATATGAGAAGGGACATACGCAGGGGAGCACTGACCCCTTTAAAACAGAAATGCGAGTAATGGGAGTCACTGGAAGCAACAATTTACTCTGTACATGGTTTAAACATGAGGTTTTAATAACAGTGGTGTGTTGACCATAGTTGGAGTGTCATTTACTTATAATGTAGTGTAATCTCTTTTGTTTCTGTACTTAGGAACAAATTCCTCTATTGAAACATTTGACAAAGTGATGGCTGTCTTGAGTAACATGTGAAAAGCAGTCACTTTAGCCCTTGGGTATCATTTGTCTGTGTGGAGGTTTTTTTGGTTTGTATGGTTTGAATATTATTCTGAACTGTTCTTGTTTAGGAATAGCTTTCCATTAATAATGTAGCTTAGGGGTCACTAGTTGATAACTGCCACAAATTAATCACTTCCCCTGGTCATTTAGCGGGTGAGATTTTGTACATTTGTTTTAATCATAGTTATTACATAAGCAATCTAAATTATTATGTGACACTATGAAGCAACAACTGCCATAAACATTGTCTACATACAGTGTTGGTTCACCACTTGCTTGTAATAGCTTTAGTCGTAGATAAGTAGGTGGCACAAATGATTGTTTATCTCTTAAATATGGCTAATAACCCCTAATAGCTCCTTATATTACTTCTTCGTGACTTATTATTTTTATTTTACCAAGTCTGAGGTGTGGTTATGTTTATCTGTGTCGTGGTCCCAAGGTCAACATGTGAAGCAACCCTTGGAGTGAACTAAAGAAAGAGAGAGTGATGATAGCAGAGGTGACAGAGGGGAAACTGTTCTTAAAATAATCTTCTTTGTAGTGCCTCAGAACTCTAAGAGGAGTATGATAAGCATGAGGATCCTCCATTTTCTAGGAGACCACTGTGTGGTGTAAAGACCGGAGGAAGGCTTTGACCACAGGAGGGTACATGATTATTATTTACAAACACCCATGGGTTTGTGGAGGAAAGATGTCATGTCAATGAGTGCACAGTCTGTGTGTCTTAAGCAAACATATTTTGCAGAAAAGGACGCAGATGTTTTCCTGTTTGCATCATATCCTTCAAGTGCCCCATGGAGCACAGAAAACATGCACCACCACAAGTGCATACTCAGTTATGTATTTATAACATCTGACTTATTCTTATCCCAGTGTCAGATAGCAGTTTAATCCTCTGCCAGCCGTTGTCTGTTTTCATTTCCAGAGCCCAGCCTGCGTCTCTTTTGACTGGCTCTGGTAAATGTCTGTCCGTGTCATTGACTAGTCTTCTCGGTCTCAGCAGGGCTAACAAGAACTGCTGCTGAAAGTTGAGTGATTTTTCATTTTCACGCCTGATCCTGTGGCTTTGCTTACAGAACATCCAGGTCTTTGTTGAACACATACACAGCAAAAGGGCAGTGCGCCTGCATAAAGAGTGAGAACATGTTGTTATAAAATACTAAGTCAACATTGCACCATCCCAAGTGGATGAGGCAGCCTTAAAGGTTCTGATACATGTTATGTAATAAAGGAAAGCCACTCATGCCTCCAGTCAAACTCTGTTTGGGGTGTAATCATGGCTGAGTGACCTTTGATGATGTCTTTCATAACAGTTATCAGTCCAAAATATGAACGCCAATTGTCTGTGTTAAGCTAGATCAGGTGTTACAAAAGAAAATAACGTTGCATAGTGGTCTGGGTAATAAAAACATTCCATTTTATCATCTATAAATGTAATACAGATATGTATTTCTTATTTTCCTTTATAGTATACAAGTCACCTGAGTACGAGTCACTGGGCTTTGAGCTCACAGTGGAGCGACTAGTGTCCATTGGTTACCCCCAGGAGCTGCTCAGCTTTGTCTATGATCCATCCTTTCCCACCAGGTTCGACACATCATATGGATTCCTGCTTAGTCTTAACCTCGCTCTCTTTAGCCACGATGAAATGATGAAATTGTTTACGGTTAATGCTGTAACATTATGCTTTTCTTGCTTACAGAGGCCTTGTATTTGACACTATGTATGGAAACCTGTTAAAGGTTGATGCCTATGGCAACATACTTGTCTGTGTTCATGGATTCAACTTCCTACGAGGGTCTGTATCATTAGTTATATTTCAAAAATGAAATATATGTCTATATTTTTATTCAAGCAAAAATAATACATTTATTTTTGTCCAGTCCTGAGATCCGTGAGCGGTACCCAAACAAGTTTATCCAGAGAGATGATACAGAGCGCTTTTACATCCTTAACACTCTCTTCAACCTCCCAGGTAAGATGTTACAGACACTGTTAAAAGAGTAATAGCAATAAAAAGCAACGTCTTAATGTCTTTATTTTGACCCAGTTTCTCCTTTATTAATACATTTATCTATGCTGTGTCACAACAGAGACCTACCTCTTTGCTTGCCTTGTGGATTTTTTCTCCAACTGTGATAGATACACAAGGTAATAAATCTTCTCAAAACACTACACCAGTCACACAAAAAGTTTCTGGTCATGGTGACACCAAGACTGTTGCGAGCCAAACGGGGTCAGGAGCGAGCCCTGCAGCATGGGAGGGTCTCTCAACTGCTAAACTCAACAAATTGTTGTGAAATGGAAATTAGATGAAAGTAAATTACCTCCCTTCTTTTATAACAACAATTAATTCAGCCGATTAACTAATTGTACAAAAAGCATGAGTTCTTATCAGAATAAAACAGGAATGGACTAACTATTTACATACAATAAATAATAAAAGAATAATATACAGTATGTTACCCTTAAAAAGGCCTGTATATTGAAAATGTAATCTGGAATGGCTGCATGTCCTTTGTCCTCTGAAACCTGGTTGTTGGTCTTTTAGGGGGAGAATGCTTTCCTGTTTGGCTGGGGACCCCTCCAACAAGGGAAGGCTATCCCATTTAAAAGCAAACAAAAAACAAA
The DNA here is from genome assembly GCA_036850595.1 of Rhyacichthys aspro. Classification (NCBI taxonomy): domain Eukaryota; kingdom Metazoa; phylum Chordata; class Actinopteri; order Gobiiformes; family Rhyacichthyidae; genus Rhyacichthys; species Rhyacichthys aspro. Next base: position 14,023,986 of record CM072148.1, on the reverse strand, counting down.
TGTCATGTATTTGAAGGAGTTCTTTAAAGACGTGGCCTGTCCAATGGCTATGAATGTCTATGTTTCTGCTCCTCTCCTCCAGCTGTGAAATGGGCTTCAAAGATGGCGACCTATTCATGTCCTATAAGAGCATGTTCCAAGATGTTCGTGACGCTGTGGACTGGGTCCACTTCAAGGTAAGTACCCTTGACATTATACAGTGAGGCTATTGTCTCATTGATATTCTGTACTGAAAATGCACTAAAACATGCTTGGGGTGAGGTAGACTTTGTAGTTTAGTTTGGGTTTAACTTCATCATTTGATTTAGGACCAAATTCATCCATGTTTTTACACTCTACACTTGAGTTAAATATATTTTAATTACATATAAATGTTTGGTTATCTGTTATTCACATTCTGCTCTCTCTTGTAGTTTGTGTGTTGTTACTAATCAATAATTTTTCAAATATGCATTGATTTGTACTGATAACGCAGACACAAGGGCAGGTCATTGCAATGAACTAATATTTATTTTCTATCTAACACTGTATTTCCACTTTGACAGGGCACATTGAAGGAAAAGACGGTAGAGAACTTGGAGAAGTATGTAGTGAAGGATGTAAGTCGTTTGCATTCATGAAACATGCTGCCCATGTGCAACCAGCACCACACATTGTTGTTTTGCTCTTGATGCCCAGAGCTTAAGTCCCCTCTTTGTGTGTCTCTCTGTTCCCACCAGGGGAAGCTCCCTCTCCTCCTCAGCCGAATGAATGAAGTTGCCAAGGTGTTCTTGGCTACCAACAGTGACTACAAATACACTGATGTTAGTATATGCATGAGGAGTTGGAGCAGCTTTTTGCTTAACCCTTAGTCCACCAACATCAACTGATATTTTCAACTGTAATAGTTTTTCACTCAAATGTGAGTCTGTTTTTCACTCTTTATAGAAAATCATGACATACCTGTTTGACTTCCCTCATGGCCCCAAGGTAACATCTTTAACTTTTTGTCATTATTCTTTATGTGCTTCTGAAAATATGTCTAAACATAATTTTGTCTACTCCAGCCTGGTACCACCCACCGACCCTGGCAGTCCTACTTTGATCTGATCTTAGTTGATGCCAGAAAGCCTTTGTTTTTTGGTGAAGGTACAGTGCTGAGACAAGTTGATACGGTAAGCCAACACAAAGCACTCAGCTGTGTTCTGGGAGCATATGTTAATATTAATAATGCTTCTATATGATTGTACTGTTATAGTTTCAAACAGTTAGTGTGAGTACAGTTGGTGTTGTCCTTTTGCCATTATAATGTCCTCTGTAACTACCTCAGACTACAGGTCGTCTAAAGATAGGAACGTACACCGGACCTCTGCAGCATGGTATTGTCTATTCTGGAGGTACATGGTTATTTTGTTATTTTCTCATCGTTTCTGACTGCTCAAATGAACAAAATTAACTGATTCTTACTTTTCCTGTCCTCTAGGTTCTTCAGACATTGTGTGTGACTTGCTTGGGGCTAAGGGGAAGGACATCATTTACATTGGGGACCACATCTTTGGTGACATCCTCAAATCGAAGAAACGTCAAGGCTGGAGAACGTTTCTCGTCATTCCTGAGTTGGCCCAGGAATTGCATGTCTGGACAGACAAGAGCTGTAAGTCACTATGTTAGAAAAAGACAACCTCAGCTTATTTTCTTCTATTGGCCTTTGCAATAGAAAGCACATTAAAAAGCAGTTGAAAAGGGGTCACCCTCTTTTAAATATATAAAGCACTTAAGACAATCAAAACAATCTATTGTTATTGAAATATATAAGGCATGTGAAATAATAACTTTTAAATAATATAAAACATAAGGATACAAAACATACAAGGATAAAGAAGCAAAAGATGTAAGGCATGCATATAGTGACAATTATACGTTTCAGTGTAAGTTACATTTATAAAGCCACAAAATGAATGTGCAAGCAAATAAACTAAGCAGAGGACAGTACAGTCTGGCACAATTCAATTTGATTAAAGTGGGTAAAATCAATTAGTGTAAGGTCACCTAAATTCACCCTGTTCATTTTTTTCATAGCTTTATTTGAGGAACTGCAAGGCCTGGACATATTCTTGGCAGAGCTCTACAAGTAAGTAATGTGACCTTTTGCCTGTTTCTTTTCTCTTTGTTCCCCCGCTTCTCAGACTATTGCACCAGTTCTTCTGTTTGCTACTCTCTGCTGTCCTAGAGTAAGTGTGCATATACATGTGTTTAAGTAAGAACTATGGGGTTAAAGGGCTAAAGTCTAAAGACTGAACTGTAGGCTGTCTGATAACTGGGTTCACCAGTGTTTTTTATAGCCTGGCATAGCTCTGTGTTGCACCACCTCTTTGACACATCACCTTTCAGCAGACACAGATCAATGTCCATACCTCCCTCCCCCTCCCACCTCATGTACTCACCATTTTACTCTGTGTCTTTTATCAGACATCTGGACAGCAGCAGCAATGAGAGGCCAGACATCAGCACTATTCAGAGAAGAGTCAAGGTACTTAACCCACCCTGTTTCTATGACGACATAAGACATACCCTCAGACTGTGAACACTTTGGATATCTCTGTTAACATAGCGCATGCATACACATTAAATAGATTTTTTGAAATACTTAAAGTCAAAAGGTATTGTCCAGTTTAATAAAAGGTTGTTAATTACCAATATCTATGGCCCTTGATTTGCACCATTTTTAAATCCAGTGAAGGAACAGGTCCATCCTGAAATCTGCTGATAGTTTTATGTAGGCTGCATTAAAATTATCCATAATAGGTTGATGAGTTTGCCTAAAGGCACATCAGCAACAAAATGCTCTTTGAGCATTATTGAAAACAGTAGCAGTAACAGCTGTCTCAGTAAATCATTTTAGAGATCAGCTGGTTGTTGTTATTGTTGTGTGAATTTAAGTGTTCAAAAGGATTGTGACTCACCTCATCCATCTTCTCTTTCAGAAAGTCACACATGACATGGACATGTGCTATGGCATGATGGGAAGCCTCTTTCGTAGTGGATCCAGACAGACTCTTTTTGCCTCTCAAGTCATGCGTTATGCTGATTTGTATGCAGCCTCCTTCATTAACCTGTTGTACTATCCTTTCAGCTACCTTTTCAGAGCTGCTCATGTACTAGTAAGTATATTTGAATATAAAAAGCTAATATACATTCATTAAAAACAACAGTTTTTTTTAATTTTTTAATCTTCAGGACTTGTACGCCCAGGTTATTAACTGAACACTTTATAACAATGATGCAGTTAATAGTCTTATTTTATGTCCAATTTGTCTCTGCAGATGCCCCATGAGTCAACCGTTGAGCACACTCATGTTGATATCGACACAGAGTCACCGCTGGCCACACGTAACCGCACTCACTGCAGCGACTGCAAAGACCTGGACTGCAAGCGCAACCAGCTCACCCGCTCTTTCAGTGAAATCAAACCCCCGAACCTGTTCCCTCAGACTCCTCAGGAGATCACTCATTGCCACGACGAGGATGATGATGAGGAGGAGGAGGAGGAAGAATAAGTTGGGCCATGTTCCCTGTCCCATTTTTCATTAGGTTTACATAGTGATCTTTGTCAAAGTGAGGCAGTGAGGAGCAGTCTCTCTAGGATGTGTGGGTGTGTACATATCAAAACACACACAAGGATGTATCAGCTGTAGCCAGATCACTTGACTATACAGATGTCTGGTCATCTAAACCTGAGTAGCTTCATTTTTTTTATTGGTTTCTTTATTCCTTCGTATCACATGGCCAGAACACACTCACTACATTTTAAACTTGGTACAGGGTCGTATACATTGCACATTTGCTGAACATTTAGTTATGAAAGGTTTTACAGTGCATATCAGATTCTTTTTATGCAATGGGAACAAAATTGAAAGTTTTGTCTATTTTATTGTCATGATGCAGAGAAACCAAGTCTGATGCAATTGCGGGAGAGTATCTTTGTATGCATGTGTGTATTTGCCAAAGTAGGGTCTTTCAGACAGTTGCACCTTGAGTGATGGTATGCTGAGAAACATTGTTCTAAGCTCAAGCACAATCTGGGTAAACATGGGTGTTTTTATTGTGGGGTTTGGGATGAGGAGATGATGTGATGAAATGATCTTATGTGATACATAAGAGTTTTTTGAACAGCCACTGTTTCCATGCAACACTGAGGACAACATTTATTAATGGTATATTATTCTGATTGTCTCTATGACAACATACAGCCTCGTTTCTGTAAATAGCCCCCGATGAAAGGCCGCCTGCACTAGTATTGTGTCAACTTGGTTAACTAGAGTATTCCCCTTTCATGTGTGAAGTGACTTTTTGTGCATTATAGCAAGTAAATGGGCTTAGATTACCTCTGTTTCATAGGTTTGTCTGATTGCAGAAGTCAGTTGCTTTTGTGCTTGACTCGGGACAGTAGTTTCTTAAGTGTAGAAAGTACTCTACTAAGTACAGAAGCATGTTCAGTATTCTGTCAGACCTCGAACACTGTGAACTGACCATTTCATTTTTAAGCAACTTGTTTGATTTAAGAAAATCATTTAATTTTGGCACTTGATTCTGCTCGGCTTTAGTCTTTACAGGCCAACTGTAATAAAGCTAAATAACATTAGATTTTGGATAAGGAAATTTCAAATATTTTCTTTTTTTTTTTAATGGGTGTTCTATTTTGTCTTGACATGTTTTAATAGCCTTGTACATGTATTGGCCTATTGCTTCAGGCCACAAAAGGGAAGGAACACAGTGTCTACATATTTTGAGTTTGGCTTGAGGTGGAGTGGAGAGCGGTGAGTTAGTTTTACAGCATCTGTGTGTGACTGTTGTTAAAATGAAACCTCGTAGTCCATACAACACCAATAACAGTTGTTTATCTTTTTTATACAAATGAAATATTTGTACTCTTAATTGTAATTTTTCAATTATGACTGGATATGCTACATGAGGCAGCTGCATTCAGATTCAAGATACAGCTGACTGTTTTTTTCCATTGCATAATTTGCCTATGCATGTGAAAATAACAAGCGTATCAAGTTTTGCAAAGATTACAGTGGCATTGGTGTGTCATTTAAGAAGAGGCTTTTATGTTACTGTAGTTTACGCAGGAGAATAACTGTTCAAAATCTACGGTTAAAGGGAAATGGCATGTAAAAAACTGTAACTAAGAAGCTACTTGTAATCAACACTATAGGGTTATTTTTTATTTTTCTAATCTAATGTAGTGTTTTTTAATGGTCTTGGTTTACAGAAGTGTAAATAGACCTTTCCATTTCCCCATCTCTTTTAATTTTCCCACCAAATATGAATCATTTTTGTTAACTTTTTTTTGTATAGTCACATTTGGAAAACTGGTTATATTTTTAAAAAAATGTATCCATAATTGTGATTCCCAGATGGCTTTATAATCAACAATTATCTTCAGTTTTAATGCATATGAAGTACTGTACTTCTGAAGTGTTATTTTCCTTCAATTCATCCTACAAACTGTACAATAAGAAAAAAGTACATCAAATGAAAATTAAACATAGTTTTTCATAAATTTCAGAAAACTTTCTAACTTTGTTCATATGTATGGTACTTTTTTTTTTTTTTTGTAGGTTCAACTGTTTGAGACAGTTTTGTGAAAATGTTTTGTGTTTGTATTGGTAAAGCTGTTTACTTTAAAGAGGTAGTGAACAGTGAAAACATTTAAGTTGACTGACTCACAAGTCTGTTAATCATTCACTTTTTATTAAACCACCAGCTTGAGGAGGCATCATGGTCCTCATGTGGAAGCACATTGGGCAGCACATGGTACAGTAGCAGCACTAGGACGGACAAGAGAAACGCCAGTTAAACACAGGCCCTCAAAGCCTTTACAAAAGGACAGGATGCAGATGATCTGTTTAGTAAATGTAAAAAAAATGTAAAGAATGTAAAGGGAAGACTAACTGTGTGTTAAGTATTAGAGTAACCCAGTCTCAGCATTCATATACAAAATACAGTTTACCATATCGCCAGGCCATGAAATCAAACTGTCTAGAAGGCAAAATATCAATGTCACAGGCACTAAAACCATTTCTTGTAGCTTTGTCACTGCTGCGATTGTCCCTGCAGAACAGAGAAGACCAGCTGCATAGGAGCACTTTCAAGTAAACAAGAAACATTAAAGTAAAATGCAGACACACTCTGTGTGGTTATGGGATAACATCATATGTTCAGATGCATTAAGACCAAACACATTGAGTCACATGTGAAACAGCGACCACCAGTGGTTGCAAACAGCAAGTGAATGTATAACGCACTTGAAAATTACTGTAAAGTAGCAACCAGATGAACAGCACATTGCATAGTAGCCTCGCCAGCATCCTGGATTCAATAGGTTTGACTGGCTAGGCTAAATGCATAGGATACATATAATGTAAAAGGGTACATATAATGTCAACGAAAAGAGTTGGAGTAAAAATTATTTAAATAGATTTCAGTTAAAATCAATTTCTAAATTAAGTTTCAAGCAATATAAATCTATCTCAGAAACATTCATTAGCCTACCACATGAAATCTGAGGGATAGGTCAATTTAATGGGTATCATTACCTACTCAATAATCACACTAAAATTAAAATAGGCTTGTAAGTTTTGTTAGGCTTATAGTATAGTTTAATAAAAAAAACAGTAGGCCATGTTTACCACTAGTTTGGCATAATTAGCTTAGGCACAGGTCAGAAGGTGAAGGGAGAGCCTGGCTCTCAACATCTGAATATGGCACAACACTAGCTCCATATTAATACATTCTATAGTTTTTGTTTTTTTAAACTAAAGGCCTACAGAAGGTTTGTGATTAAATCCTTATCTCAGTGTGCAAAGAGTACGCCTAATTTCCTCTCAGTTGTATCCAATACTTTTTAAGTGTCAAACCATAGTTGCCCTGTAGTCTGTCTTTTAAAAAACAGGTACTAACTAGTAATGAATCCTTTTAAGTGGTAAAATACATTTTTAAAGTGATATGCTATTGAAGGCCTATTTAAATGAGCAACTGTCAAAAATGCATATTGTATTGGGAGCCTCGCCTCGTTTACATTCCCTGCTGTCATGAAAGAACTTCTTCAGAAACTGAAACAACCCAGCTGTGTTTTGTGAAAACACTAAATATTACATATAGCAATACAAATACACACACACAATGGCATACCTCAGGTGTGTATCCATATTGGACTTTTTTAATGTCGAGGTTGCTTTCTGTGATGTTGATGATGCTCAACATGTTAGATGAGGTCATTAATACTGTGCGATTATCAAGTTTGATTATGCATAAAACTGGTAAATAAGACACATAACCATTTCATGCATAGGTGCCATAGTGTTGGCCCTTGTGTCCACACCAGAGCCTGGTAAGCTCTCCCTTGCACTACGCTGTGGTGACTGGCATCATGCCCTCTACATGAATAGAGAAAAGAGGCATTTTTGAGGTCCAACAATGGAAAAGCATAAAAGAAAAAGAAAGGGTAGCTACAAACAGCTTGTGGATAGCTGCAGCTTAGCAAATCAAATATACACATATATATGGTACATACAAATATATCTGTCAATTTATAATACAGTAATTTTTTAAATCTGTAATCATCACTTAAATAAAATGTATTTCATTGCACTTTGTTTAAAATAATTGTGATTTTTTTTTCTTAAAGGCAATTGTGTGATTTTTTTAAGGTGAAAAAGATAAAAGTGTATCATAAGCCTGATTTAGAATAATAGTAAAAATAACAATCTGTAATATACATACTGGAAAAGACCTTCACCTTCTCATTTACATAAAATGGATGTTCATATATGTTGCATGTCCTTGTTGATATGATGTGTGTACCACACACAGCTCTGTGCACATGCTAGTGCATGCTCTTATGCCAGTTCATGTCATTATGGTTCTCCACGCATACGTATATACACATAATATTATAAAATAAATAAATACAGGAAAACATTCTTGGTTCGTGGTTTAACGGTTTCTTTCAAAGCGGTTTCAAAGTTTTTGGTGCAGTCTTTGACAAACCGTTGCTCTCTGCATTGGATTTTGAGTTCTTGCTGATGGGATCAACAGTGGACTGAGCCTCCCTGATTGACACACAGGTGGGACATTTCATTCAAGTCTGGTGAAAAATGTGGACCAATGTCTTTGGCCTGAGGAGATTTCTTTTGTGTGTATGTTAAGACTGTCAAGTGGGGGACCGCTCATCCTGTGGTCCAGGTCACCATTATGAAAGTGTCAGATTGTCCCAAAAATGAAGTTCAGATGCAGGTTCTGTCCAAGAGGTCCCTCTGTAAGTAAATGTAGTACAACAGGGACTGACAGTGTTCAGCTGGAGGTGTCTGGGGTGTCAGTGCCCCATCTTACTCCCTGGGCCTCCAAGAAATCTCACTGTCTGGGGGCTATTGCTTGGAGCAGAGCCATCTCTCCGCCCACCTCCACACTTTCCCTCATTGCCTTCTCCAGCCGCTGTGTGTGTCTAATTAGACAGGGTGGAGGTACTTGGTTTCCACTGCATTAGGCCGGTGCTAGATAGGTCCCTCGTTGTGGGCACTGTGGTTGCTTCTGTTGAGGCTCACACAGTTCTGCTGGTTAAGCAAGTGGCTTGTCTCATTACCCACAGCTACAGCTGGAGTACTGCTGGTGGTGCTGGTGGAAGTGGGGACCACAGTGGCAGGCTCCACCCCATCATGTAACTCTGTTAGTGTGAGCTCAATTTTTGTATATTCGCTGTCTGTGGACTGGGGTGTTTTGTCCATTCGTGATGCCATCACTGCATTCTGGTATTGTTGCCGGGTAACCTAAAAATAAATAAATAAATAAACAGGTAAGGTAAAACCAAAATGTTTAATTTCCCCTTAATAGCTACTTGTGTGTCTGTTTATGGAGAAATAATCTTCAGCTTCAACAATCATACTGGTCTATTCCAAAATTTCAGTTTGTATGAGAATCTAGACCACTTAGTGTAAATTTATGTCAACACACAGGTTGAATTTGAAAACTGTAATTAATGTTACTGGGAAAAAGAAATGTACAATGTTTGAAAAAGACATACAGCTGAATCCCACCCATATTGTACAAAAAAATGATTGTATAATTACAACATCACAACTAAGTATTAATTTTACGTCTTAATCGTAAAACAACACGTTTGGTAACATAAATGTCCATTACATAAACAGTTCTTCCACCATACATTATTTAAAAAGATCACTTCTGTGCTGAATATGTTAAGGCTGTTCAAACACCCGTGGGACTACTTTCCTGTTGTCCTGGGAATGCCTTTACCTTTATAAACTGCAGGTCTGACCGGGCTCTGACTGAGTAGTCAGGTATGTAGATCTGCAGGAAGGAGTTGAGCTGGTTGTTGCTGCTGCCGAGAGTCGGCGTTATTGCGTCTATACGATCACTTCTGTTCAAAGAGTCGGAGTGGTTTAGTCCAAACGGCCGCGGAGGAGATTTATTTTCTGTAAAAAGATGATAGAGTGGTGATACAGTTTTTACACAAAAGTTACACACACATTTTTTTTTAGTAAAATTGCTAATGGTTATTTAACTTCTAAATGAATACAGAAGAATTCAGTGTTATATAAAACGTGGACAGTGATAGAGAGGGTCTGTTAAGGTTTTCAGGATTTGATATGTCAAAAGTACGTGCTGTGAAACACTATTTCAGTCAGGCTTTCATGTAGCTGTTCATCTACTTAAGCAACACAATCTCTGTAGTGGTGACATTTTTCAGGTAAAGTATTAGATATTAGCTCTGTGATGTTTGGAAATCTCATTTCTGTAGACATTACCTACAGCACCTTAAGACTCAGTGGTCTCCAGTGATGCGGCTCCTTCCACTGTGTGTTTTCACACAGAACACTTGTTCAGTTTTATTTTTTATCCTTTTTTATTTTTAATTAAAGCCAGATTATGTTTTCCACTACTTAAAGAAGCCTAGTGAAAATCACACACAACAAAGTGGAAACAGCTTTGCCAACGCTAATGCTACTACACCGACTGGAATGTATGTAATCCCATGTTGGAATATGTGTGTGCGTGAGTCTGAGCAAGACAAAAAAAATGGTCTGTGTGTGTGTGGACGCAATGGGCCAAAGACCTGGCATGTGAACTCCTGTCGATTAATACTCCAAAAAAATGGAAGTGTGTGCCATTAATACGCGCATAATACATTTACATAATCAGTGTCACACAGACAAATGTGTGCACAGCATGCAACAAAATCAGTGAAAAACACAGAGATACATACAGGGTCAGTGCTATTTTGAAAAAGAATAGCGTTTGTTGTATGTCTGTAATCCAACTTGTGTGTGTTCATGTGAACACATGTGTGGTGTCCAGCAGGGGGCTGTAGCTGAAGGTCTTGTTTTTGCAGTGGAGAGGTTAAAGGTTAGGGGCGATGGGGGCGGAGCCTAGGTCTGCTTTGGGGCCTCCAGTCTCAAGCACCATTCAGACCCTTGACTAATGGCACAAGGGCTGAGGGAGTACAGTCAGACTTGTTTCTCACCTCTTCCCTTGTAAATACTGTACATGTTGTATCGAGTAAGTTGTGTAAAGTAAGTTGTATAGTGTAATTTGAAAGAGTTATGTTAGAAGAATACAGAGCAAGACAAGACAATGCTATGCTACTTTCAAAATAATTAAAATCTAAAGGATTATTAGTGAGGTAATTCATGGGGTGCATCTATTGTTAGATGTAACAACAGATCCATTTATAGTAGAGCTGCACAATATTAGGAGCACATGAGATGTGCTGTGATGACAGAATGGCTTGAAATATTTCATTTTTTGTACACTGAATTAAAATGTCTGCAAAGTCCCAAAACTCTGCTTTGGGTTTGTTCCATCTCATTACTCATTTATCAAATGTATTGCTGACATTTAAAGTATGAGTGCTTTGTACATACAATACCATTAGATATAATGCTTAAACATATTTAGTATATGTATCTCACACTATACTGCTAGAGTGATACATTTTAGTATATTGTGCAGCCCTGATACAAAAGTGAAAGCAAAAGAGAAAAATGTACTGTACCTGGAGATCCTGCTAAAGATTCAGCCCTACTGACAACAAATGTGCGAGACAGGGACAGAGGGACTAGGTGGAAAAAACAGAGGGGGTAAGGAAGGAAAGACAGAAAGGAAAAATCTGTCAGAAGTAATCACTTTTTGATTTATAAAAGACATTCAAGGGAGGTGTAGTATTTGCCACAAATAAAAAGAGTGATCTTTTTTTTCCACCAGTAGGTGTCTCCCAGATCCTATCAGGCAGCAAGCAGGACAGACAGCTGACAAATCAGGCATTTCTTTATGAATGGACTCAGAGAATCACCAGGTGACACTTTCTCATGATGTCACAGTACACATGTGAAATAGCAGCTACAAATGGCCAAATTCTTTGGAGTGAACAGGTGTTACACATTATGTGTGTGCTTGTGTTTTTGAACACATGTTTTGTAGATACACCAATTAAAAGATATAATAATCCTGCTAGAAATATTTAAATATAAATTCCAAAAGAGTTTTCACTGTTTACAAAATAGGCCAAATGTTTTGTTTTTTGTTTGTTGTTTTTTTCTCAATGTCATCTGTAACATATAATAAATACACATTTAATACATTGGCATTGTGTCTGATTGTACCTTTTCCAAGGGTTATACCTACTTTGTACAAATAGTACTCAGTAAATATGTAGAAATGCACAGAAGTATGCTAGGCAGTGTCTTACCTGGAGAGGCTGTCAAAGCCATCATCCCGTAAAAGGAGAATGGTCCTGCTTCAAACTTCATGCCCTCTTTTCCTGCCTCCACCTCCACTCTTCCCTGTGGATAACAACAAGCATTATTTATTACAGCACACTGCAGTTCATATATAGCTTTTTCCGTCAAATAAAGTACTATCCTTTGTTTGTGTTACTAATGAGCTTTTCATCTATAACATAGTTGGTTGCTTTTATCCAAACTGCCTTGCGGTGCAATCATACCACGCATACCTTTGGAGCATGCGTGGCCCCTGTGGGAACAAACATCTCTCTTAGATCGATGGCTTTACCGTGAAAAACAGCAGGACCATGAAAAACAACAGCGCCCTACTCCAGCTGTAAAAGTGTGTAGACTAATGTGGGGTAACCAGTTTGTAACAATACAGACACACAGAATGTAAGACGTAAAATAGCAAGGGTAAACTAAAGTGTATATTCCAAGCAGAGTGCACGCACCTGCAGAATGAGTATGAAGTAATCCACAGGCTTGTTCCTGTGGAAGAGGTAGTGCTCTGCTGCCCGTTTGTTTTTGTCGTCGTATTTCAGCTCCTGGATGACGTTTGGGTGCTTCAGCAAACGCAGCAAAATCTTTTCGGACATCTGCACTGGTGCAAAAGGCTCGACCTCTGCAAAGACAAAACGAGACTGTAAGCAATAGAAGATAGCAAATCAATGAGCAAGACTAGACTCATGAGAAGCTCTGATGCTGGTAGACAGGTTAGTTTGTTCAGTCATTATGGATATATATCAGATCTGATTCGGTCAGATAAATTCGTTGTTCCCTCTCTGAAACTGTGAAAGTGAAATAATTTAATTGGTTAAAATAATGTGTCTTGATTGTTACTGGTCTGTGTAAAGCAAAGAATTGGCCAATCAGCTGCTTGCACTCAGTGGCGGTGATATGTGTCAGCTAGCTGCTGGCTCTACCACCGGGAACTCCACTCCATAATAGTCTTTAGAGGACCTTAATCAATGCTTAGCTGCTAGGTCAAAGTTCTAAAGCAAATCCAACTGCACTGAGGCCTAGTCGCCGGCTGCTGTGGCTGTAGTAGTATTTGGACACACCACTGCCTGGTTAAAAAGCTGTTTCTGAAGGAAAGCGGGTGAAATAGTTCACATTTTACACTAAATATGTCGATTTGTGTGTGAATACAGATCACAGACCAAAAATCCTGGATGTGATGTCTCTGCTAAATAGTTGTACGCTACCAATGGGGTCTTTTTTAAAGTTCTGAGTTAAGATTCAGTATTCAGCCCATGACAAGCTGTTATCATGCGGTGGGAGGCCTTGTACCTTTAGCACACACACAAACATGCATACCAACATGCTTGTTGTGAGTCCTCACACAACTCTTTGGCTCACAACAAACAACAGTCATTCTCCACACATCCTCACTCCTCCCTACTCCGACTGGCTCAAAAAACTCAAAGCACACTCGCACACACTCTTTCCCCACAGTGAGGGGCTGAGGGCACACTGGGGGAAGTCAAGCAGCAACGCAGCCCACTTGCCTGTTGCTAGGAAACGCAGGGTAGCGAGCAGAAGCTGAGGTGATATTTTAACCTTCATTTCATTGTCGGTAGGCTTGAAGGCAGAGAAATCCTGCTTCCTTTCCCGATGGGTAATTTTCTTTTTTGTCTTGTTGTCAGCTGAGGAGAGAAAATCAAAATTCAACCACAAGGCATAATGCAGAAACATTTCGGCACCAGAACAAGGTCAACCCACAGAGCCACAAAGCTATCTCTACCGGGTCACAAGGTGACTAAACTTAAGTTACCCAAAAGCTTATTGCTTTTTCTGGAAACATAGCTGTTGCGTACTTCTCAGAACTAAATGAGAGCTATAGGGGGCTACATTGTCAGCTTTCTACATTCTTAGCATTGCTTACATCCATATGTATTACGACAACCAAAATACATTGGGCTTCTGTGTGTAGATCAGGCCAATGGGGACAGTCAGTCAGGTCAATGGGACAGTCAGATCAACTGTGGTAAAATACAGGTTCACAAGTTTGTTAGTAATCAAGGTTTTAGCTAATTGGAATGAAGCCAAAGACTTGTTGGTAAAAGACAAATCTTTGCTTCACTTAGTTATGTTTTTGTTTTTTAGAACAATACTCTAGGTAGCATATAAACTAAAGTGTTGTATTAGCGTGACTTTAATAGAGATTCAACATCTGATTAAGATAATCAACCACATAAGACACTGTTGTGCTCCATGAATGCACACAAATTAGATGTAATTACTCTTTAATAGTTGCTAAAATAGACATAGAAAACTTCAACAGAAAAAAACCTACTATACAAGTCAGTCTCGTCCAGGATCTCAGACTTGATGATTTCTTCAATAACATCCTCCAGCGTCACTATCCCCAGGACTTCATAGAAAGGGTCTCCCTCACCTTCATTGTTCACTCTCTGAACTATGGCCAGGTGGGATTTTCCTGGTGAATACACAGACACCAACATGTAGTGAGTCCAAAGACAAAAATAAAATATATTATTTGACACAGTATAAAACACATGTACGAGATTCATAGAAACATTACATTATAGTAATTATATTGGATGCAATGTCATTGCTGACTCGCAGTTTGAGATCAAAGGACGCAGGTAATAAAAAAGGTTCTATTTTTAGCATGTTTTAGATAACTATTGACTATGAACCGAAGAACATTTTTCCATATAAGTGCCCTCCATCCCTCCCTCTTTCCCTCCCTCCTTCCGCACTAACATCCCAGGACCCAATTGTAAGCACTGTACCATCGGAAAAAAGCAACATTCTGCAGTATGTTCAAAATACAGTGGGGCAAAATGCTAAACAAATTCTTTGCCTTTTCTCAGCTTGTGATCATTTAAAAGGAATTTTCCAGAGGCCCAGGCTAATATTAGCCCCTGCAAAATGAAGTTTCCATTCTGCCCTGGCGTTATTCTCTCGGAGCTAAGGAACGGACCAGTCGAAGCCTCCGCTGTGTGATCAGATTGTCTAGGAATTGGTCATTTGCATGCAGAAACACCTCGGTGTAAATAGCTGAGGGTGTGCGTGCATGCACGTGTGGGAGAATGCATGTTTAATTTGTGCGTGTGTGCATGTGTGTTTTGGAAAATGCAGGTACATCACTGAGCGAGGGCTAAGATGCTGTTTCAGCTCATGAGTGTAGCGCAGAGTGAAAGAAATGCTTTATTACACTGCAGCACTTGACAGCACAGTGAAAGGTGCACACAGCTTGAATGTATGGACTAGGAAATGTTGATGAAAATGCATCAGAAAGACAATGAATGTCCACGTGCTGCACAGAAATGAATAATGAAAGTACAATTTCTAGACATCTGTGGATTAAATAACTTAGCATTATAGAGCAAGGCCACAAAAGAACAACAGAATGTCCCTACTTCTATTCAGATATTATCACTCAGGGTTGGCCTTAACTAGGACAAACATGAAGCCTTGGTGGTTATAGCAATCAGGCCTCAGAAGTCCTTGAGCCAGCAATTACTCTAAACTGCAGAGGAAAGAGGGAGCAACTGTAATGGACAGCAAAACAGATCAATGCTTACTTCCACTTTTACAGCATGTACTTCACCACTTTCTCAACAAGACTCTGTTCTTTTAATTTTGACCTTTGTTATGAAAACAGCAATAGAAGGAACAGACTTAGATACATAGGACTGACTTGTCATAGGATGTATTTTAAACAAGTTGACCAACACTTGACTGACATATTAAGACGTGATCTATAATAATGTGGTATGCTACAAATATCACTGTAGAAAATGAACTAAGGAACAGCTTATCAAAGGAAAAGCTACAACCAATCAGAGTCTTTGTCAACAAAACCTCACCTTTCTGACACAAAATGCAGCTTGACTTCTGACCTTTAAGCAAGCCCACTGATAAGAGGTGAGGACATCACAGGGAACAATCTTTCCTAAAGCACTTGTACTCAAAGACACAAAACAAACAAATGTAACAAGCACAAGTCTGTTGTTTGACTTGGGCAAACTAATAGATTTAGGGTGTTTGTCATCATCAACAACACTTCATCATCAACCATCTTTACAATAAACTTAATAAGGGTAACTATGGAGGATGATCATAGGAGAAACAGTCGGAATTGCCTGACACCGGATAAATGATTGAATGGTGAGCTATATTCATGACAGAGAATGGCAGAAAAGGGCATATTTATGAATAGTTTAAACATTTGGGTTTTGCTTTGTTTAGTTTAGAGTCTGTCCCATGAGAAAAAATATCAGGAGACAGAAATTCACCAATTCCACACAAGAGGCAGAAAAGGAAACATCATACACCCATCATTTCCTTTATCGCTTCAAGTGTTTTTGTGGAAATTAGTGGTCAGCATGTTCCAAAACACACACTGAATCAGAGTTTGTATGATTACATTAAATTATGCGAGACATAAATACAATAAATTATGCTTTTTAGTTTATAGTCAGTAATTCTTGCACTGCTGTCTTTTTTTTTTTTTTTTTTAACAATTTCTGCTGAAGCTGAAGAGCCATGATCTTCTTTTTGTCTCTAAACACTATACTGTTGTAATCCAACTGATACTGTATTCAAATACTGGCTACTAATGCTACTGCTGCTGCTCCGGTTTATTTCTGTCTCTTACATACAATCGCACAGTAGCCCACTCCAAATGATTTTGTCTGCAGTCCCACACGATGAGAACACTTTGCTGTTTCCCACAAAGACAAAATACCACACAAGTTACCACAAGGAAAAAAAGCTGTGTCTGCCCTCCATAAATATACAAGACAATAACAGACATCATTCATTGCTCTTAGGAAGCTATTAGGACAGTAGATTTGTCAAGGAGGTGGAGTGATGGGGGGGCACGCTGAGTGGGGCAGCTGACCCTCTGGAGCCTGGATCTTGGCAGTGGGCCTCAGGGAGAGCATATCCTTGTGAAGGCCAGTTGTCTAGGGTCCTATAAGCCACCACTGCCTGACATCTGGGGCTGTCTAGCTGGGCTGAGGCTGAATGCATGCTGGGTAGTCCCCCACACAGGCCCACTGCACACATTAGGGCCACGAGGTCAATTCACTTTCACTTTCATCCATTCAAAAAGCATGGTTACTTCACCCAAAACCCAAGGAGCCTGAACTCTTAGAAGCCTATTGGTTTGCCTGCTCTGGCCACTATAGCAGCGATACAGTGAGCACAAATGCAGAAAACATAACTGGAGTCCCTTAACATCAGATAATCAGATAACAACAGAACCAGGAAGTGCTTAATGAGGAGGCAGTTGAGAGTCCTGTACACTAATTAGTTTGCTGAATGGATGAAGATGCACAGCAACAGGTTACCTCTGCAGGACTGTGGTCTGGATGTTAAAACTACTGAGGTCAACCATCAATACACCAACAACACACACATATGGCTTGGGGCTGTGAGAAAATACATGAAGGCTAATGATTTTTAGATTTTTAGTGTTTTAAACACAGCAGACGATTTACTGTACTTGAGTAGAACTCACGCCCACTAATAGAACACAAACTAACTTTTTGCCACCGCCACAGTCTAATTTTGTGTTTTGAATTTGCATGTGTATGTCTTTTTGATAATATTTCTTATATCCCAGTTGCTTAAGCCTTAGAGTGGGTACATATGGAATAGGGCCTGTTTAAAATGGTGCTGATGATTCTTTCTCACATTCATTCACAATAGGCAGTTTTAAAATTGACTAATTCTCCCATAGTGTGTTAGTTCACCTCCCATTTTTTCAAGACAGGAACGCCAACCACTCAGCCTCTAAGCAACCCACTGCAGAAAACTGAATCATCAATAAAGAAAAATATTACAACCGTAAACAAAAGAAATACAGAAAAAGTCTAACACCACAAGGTGTTGAAAGCCAATCTAAATAGTGAGTCTTTAACAGGAAAGGGCATTAAAAGCACAGTTTAGGTGTTACAGCAACGACAAATGAACAGCTGCCCCACTGCTCGTCCCTGCACGACCGGTGGACAGCCTCTGACAAGAAGATCACAGGGCTCTACTGTGTTGGCAGACATTTTCACCTGCATTAACCACCAATCACAATGTAATTTCATTCAATCCGAGCTACGCCATGCTTGTTCTAATAGGTGTTTTAGGCACCAGTTTTGTCAGTACTGCCACAGTGGTCTGAACAAGCCAAGGTTCATACTGTGAGTCCTTTCCCACCAAAATGTTTCAAAGTATACCACCCTAAAGAAAGCTTGTCACAGCACTAGAAAATTTAAGGTATCAAGATGAGTGAGTGTAATTTGGCCTGTTCATCATCAATGTACTCGTCAATAATAATAAACTTGTCAGAAGGTTTCTGGGGCTTGATGCTATGGAATGGTTGGTATATGTTACTGACATAGACACTATATGAAGTCTAAAAATAAAGGATGATAAAGTAATTTTATCTCAATCTCCCCCAGCTGATCAGACACAGCACACGTCACAAGCGCCCATGCTCCATGTGAGATTAGCTTGAAAAATACTCCCAAGTAAGTTTTTCACAAACTTGATCCATGTCTTTTGGTTTGGTTTATATCCTTATACATCAATAACTATATAACTAACAGCCATGGCAGTTTGTAGCACTGAAAACCAGACGTCCGGCAAGTGTGTTGTGGCTACACGGCTCCCATGTTTGTCTGTACAGATTTTGATAACATTTTACAATCACAAATCTGGTCTGTCCTAAGCAATGGAGAATGCCAAAGCCTGTAGTAAGGATACACAAAAGGCAAATGTTTCCCGTCAAATATTTTTCAGATTTCCTAGACCAACAGACACTTTTATCTATCCATCTATTCATCCATATACCCCAAACCCGGGCCTGAGAACCTCCAACTAGGCCTTCAGAGACTATGCAGGGTGATCTTTTCCACCATTCCCAGCTTATTTATGGAATGCAGCTTTGTCATATTTTTCCATAGTGCAATTTTGCCCTATAAATAGGCACGTAAGGCTCAAAGAGTTGGGGTAGGAGTATGAGGGGTCAGTATCTGTTGTGGACACTCATCATTGCCCCCTCCCTGTCTTACTCTCCTCCCATTTTTCCAAATATTTAAGCACTGACAAATATAGTGCAATGTCAGGGTGATGGGAACCGATCAGTTATTTTAAATCTACCTCTCGTGAAAAAATGTAGCAAAGTTTCCAGTCATTCTGACCCATTTTTCCACTGGTCAGAACAACACTGTGATGCTCACACTGGTAACATGCTAAACTCCTCAAATCTTCACGACATAATTTAGTTCTGCTTGTGGCCGTATACAAATGTCAATATGAGACAAATATCTTGCTGAATGACTATGTAAGTGGATACAGCACTCCATTTTTGTAGGCTCATTATTCAGGAAACATTAACTCTAATAATGGAATAATGAAAAATGGATAATGGAAAGAACTTTCAGCATCTATCTTACCTGAAACTAAGTCCATGTTTCAAGTAAGCCTTTAAGCTTGGTTTTATCTATTTTCAATCAGCCAGCCTGGTTTTTGTGTTTGTGGGCAACTATTTACTCATTTTAGCCTTTGTCTCAAACAATACATGACCATGATCAGAACCAACAGGGCTCAGAGAAGTTAAGTCTGCTCACTGCTCCTAACCGTCATTAAGGGGCCTTGGTCACAAGATCACTCTGCAGCTACTTGCCAGTGGTGTACACTACTCACACACACAAACACATACAGCTCCGTAGAATGACATTGTTGCTCATTCAGAGAAGAGGCTTGCTGTCGTAGCTGGCTGCGTTTGTTGTTGAACAGTCCCCTGGGTGGAGATTCCTTTGGGCCTCAGTCATAAGGAGCAGCATCAATGGGAAACCAGTGGGGATAAGTGAATGGGCCTGCGGTCAGGTGCTGGTCTGTTATGCAAGTGTTGCAACTGGGAGCAAGCCTCAGAACAATGTCAGAAATTGGGAAATTATCAATTGAATAAATATGAAAGCAGAATGATTGATTTTTAATTTGAAAATTTACAGTAAATTTGTCTAACTTTTACATAAACACATTGTATTGTATGCCAGCAGTACATTAGCCTATAAATTACTTTAACAGTGTGAAAACTATCCTTGTTGTCAATGACAAAATGCCACTTGTACCATTGTGTTTGCATTGTTATTGTACTGAAGAGTGTGTTACTTGTTAAATTATTTGCTAAAATCCACAAAGAAGACATTATTCATTAATCAAGATAAAAAGAAAACCATTTTAGTCTGCTGAACTACTGCGAAATTACTTTAATCACTAAACACCCCAAAACTCATTTTTGGCACCAAGTAGTAGCGAGAGTTCAGAGATTTGATACTTAAAATTAATACCTTCAAATAAACAATTAGCCACGGCAAAATCCTTAAAGCTAGCATGACCTAAGTACTAATAAAAAAGCTCTCATGCTTTGTGCAATAATCTTTTTCTGTGTGGGTTGGTGATACATGTCTCAATACAAGGAGCTAATGAATTTACTCAGAATACAAATGCAGTCCGTTAGTCAGATGACCCCAAAGTGCTCAATATCATATAATTTTAACCCTAAGGTGTTTAATGAAAAAGCTGTAATTATTGTGTCATGCTGCTGACTCAGATGCCATAACCCCACTACAGTGGAAAAATAAACAGCCTTGAGCACCAGTGGCAGTCATCACCATAAGCAATAATAATGCATCACCTGAAAGAGACCGAGGAAACAATGAACTACATTTGAAAAATGTCAACACTGTTCTTATCAAACAAACATTAAAATTAGACTTAAAATGTAATTCTTGTCGATTAGCTTCCAAGAACCCTTACTGCTTAAATCACAGTTGAACCTAATACAAAACTAACATTGTGCTTTTTGGTGTTTGTGGCCAGAAGGGTCAGTTGTGGCAGGAGGCTGCAGTCCATAGTGGGGCGCCACTAGCTGTTTTCCCCCTTGCTGTTAGTTGAGAGACACAAGAGAGAGGAGGAAGTGCCAGAAAACTACGAGAACTGAATGACCTAAAATGCTTCTGTGCATTTACATTGGTGGATATCTAGTTTAATTCTGCATCAAACTGCTTCACAGTGATTTTGTTTTTCAAGGTTGTATAAATGCAGACCTCGTGACACTTTCTGGAACAGAGCCAAAGACTTGCACCGAGGGCGACAGTTTCTGATGAATGAACAGCTAAATCTACAGGAGGTGACAACAGGACAGGGGTGACCTACACCCAAAAAGAACCACAGGTGATTTAAACATCTGCATGTTGAACATCATGTCTTCTGTGTCTAACTTAAAGTTATGACATTTGCATAATTTGATCACTTCTGTGCATCTCTGATAGTTATATTCTATTTTTTCTGTAGATTTTCTTTAGCAGGATGGGTGATTAAAATGGCAATTCATGCCTCATTGGCTCTTACTAATAAGTGCTTACAAGAAGTCATTGCCAGTTTCAGAGAAACACCAGCAGTAGAGTAAGTGAAAAAACCTTTATGATTAACTTTTATGTAATAATTAATGAGATGTTATGGTAATGTTTTAAAGATAAATCCTTTTTGTTGTTTTATTTATTATTAATGTGTCTGACATAAAAATAAACCCACTGCGCTCTGCTTAAGTCTCTAAAAGTAGGCTTCATCAGCTGATTGTAAAGAGCGCTGGTGTCTTTCGGGCCCTTCACAGGCCCGTCTTAGGCTTTTGCTGCTGCCAGCAAATGGAGAGATGGACAGTGTGCCCGGTGTTATCAATGAAGGCAGCCTCTTGGCTCCCCAAAAGTGCAGCTTGGAAGGCATCCATGGCAGGGCATTAGGCCTGGAGGTTTGTGTCGTTTGTAATTTATAACACTGAGGGAAATGGGCAAGAGGACAATATGGAGAGAAGAGGGAGAGAGGGAATGTGGAAGAAGGGGGATGGGACTCTGCTTCCCTAAGGCTGCTGCACAGAGCTGGCTGACCAAGCTGCAGGGCTCTCTGTACTGCTCCAAGTCACAGCCTGAACGGACATTATGTTTCTTCTCGCTCTAGGAAAGCTTACAAAAATGAATTACTAGCTTTAAAAAAGAAAGAATGTACATGCAAAACAAATCTAAATACTGCAGTATTTAATATTGTACAGTATGTAGCAAATGACAGTACAGTACAAGTAAACCACAGAGACAGTAACATTTTGCTAAGTACATCCTCTTTCCATTGTTTTACTGTACTTTTAGAGTTCAATACAATGGGACTCATGGGAGCATATTTAAGCAAGCCTGGTATTCTCACATTTTATCCTCTGCTAATGGGAAAAGGTGATCATCATTTTTCTTCTTCTCCTTGCTATCACACACAGACACTAATAGCAGCAATTTCCTTTCATTTTATGAGAATGACATCATGCACAACACCCTGATAACATCTGAAAGTCATAACCACAGCCTAAACAAAACGTCTAAGCAAACTTTCTCAGAAAAAAAAAGATTTCTTATTACTTCCGGTGGCAGCATTATGCAATCATAGGAGCCACTGAATAAAGTGTTATAAGCATGAGTCTCACCCAACTCACCCAACTTAAAGAAAGTAAGATTCCTAGGACAATAATGGTCAAAAAATGTATATTTAAAAATGACAAAATGAAAAAATGACTCCACAATGTGTTTTGTGAGTTTATGAGAGCCAAAGGTTATGGAGCTTCAGTTCTGTCTATTATAATAATGAATACATACATAAGCCAATAAAACTATTTCACTGCATTCTTTGTTTTGGGAAATGGCTTATTAAAGGATTGTGGGGGTGGCTGCGTTCTAGATTGCATAATAACACCTCAGTAGTGCATAGCTACCGATCCTAGGCAACATCCACAACACAAAATGACCAGAGCCCTAATGCAGGAATAGCATGGTCAGAGGCTACCAGAAATGAACCACTAATGAGTCTAGCATCAGGTTATTAAGAGGAACAGATGTGAAGTGACATGAACAAGGATGTGGAGCAACTCTGAAGTGGGCTGCATAGACTTCAACTTCACATGCAACTTCAGCCATTTGTGGATTACTATAAGCATGTTTTTGTGTTAGTGGAATAATGGTTGACTTTGACACCCATCAAAGCCGACCTGAGCAACACAGAAAACCTACACAAAAGTGCTTCAGTAATCCACTCACTTTCCTATTACAATACGACTCTTATTCTTCATGTAAACATCTCCACTGTTCATAAAAGCCCCTTGTCAAACTACAAGAAGCAATCTTTTGACATAGTATTTATATGAAGAAATGAGCAAAAAAGACCCCAGTGAGATCAAGAATGTTTTATCTTCAAAGTGAAACTTCCCGTTTTTAAGACAACAGTACCAACTCCTAGTGCCAGCTATTATTGCTGTTTGCCACGTGGGGCTAATTTGGACCTTAGTATTCACCAAGTAACACCAAATAAAACACTGTAGAATTACATGATTTAATTGAAAAACTAAATACTGTTGTTTAACAATGCAATGACTGCATCACTTGGAATATTTGAATTACTTTTGGAGGTATTTCACTTTACACTGACAATACATTTCAATATATTGCGCATCCCTCAAGCAGCATCACCACTGTGAACAATGAAATACTGATCAATGACTGGTCTTTGGATTTGGGCTTTAGGCAAATAGGAGTCAATGCAGGTCAACTTTCTGGGTGTTTTTGTTTAACGCTGTGTGAGGCAGTGGGAAAATAAATGTAAAGAAAAGTCATAATGCCAGATCAGACAGGTTTTGGGAATGCACACTCCTTCACTGGTGTACTAATCAGGTCTTAAAGGCCTACTCCATGTTGAACCAGAATCTGAAGAATGTAGGCCAAATAAAAACCCAGGCTCTAACACAACAAGCTGAGGAGGACCAAGACTTTAACCCTGGACTATGTCAACAGGCCTCAACGTCAGCCATGTCTTTGTGTGTGCAAATCGACATGTTATTGGGTTATCATAACATTTGCAACACCAATGACAACTTTGAATTGCATGTATTCTTTTTCTTTAATGTGGGACCTGTCTCACAAACACAAACCATTATTGAAGCGGTCACAATGTGTGAGAGCCAAGCAAACATGTCTAAATGTCATATGACGAAGGGCAATCAATTACATACAGTGTATATACAGTCTTTCCACCATTAGCAACAGAAATCGTGACCCCAGATGCTTATATTAGGCACTTTTTTTTTTAAATGGAAAGATTGTGTTTACTGTATCGGAGTCAGGATATTGTTTTCTTCGAACTTTTCTCGACTCTTGATTCTCACTCTCCTGAAGATAATAAACTTTTCTGTTTTCGGAAGGGCCGTTGAGTTAATTAATCACTTTATCAATTCATTCTCAAATGGACTAAAACATGCAAAACAGTTGGCATTCCTCTTAAAATGTAATCTGAGAAACAAAAGTTACTACAGCAATTTGATGCCAACAGTGCATAATGAGCCATCTAATGAGGTTTAATTTGGTTAATCACCGATATGCTGGGGTTCAATACACAAATACTAGAAGAAGTGTCCAAAATGGCACCGCTGCACAGTTTATAGTAGCAGCGGTGCCGAGATGCTGATGTACCCATTAGGATACATCAAGTGTTCCTACCAACATGATACTATTAACTATCAACTATGTTGCAGCTTAGGGTTTTGAACCAATGTACTGTGGCATGTATGTACTTTTTTTTATCAACAATTTACAAAAACCCTGTCATTACATCAGCAAGGCCAGCAAAAGAAAAATGTCTTTCACTTTAAGACAAAGTACACAGAGGTTGTGAGGCCTGCTGAATTAAGCATAGATTGGCCTATATTGCAGCAATTAGGAACTAGTTCATGACGTGCCAGGCCGCATGTAGGCTTTATTACACTGGGACCTTAGTCAAATGAAAAAGCAGCAAAGAAAGGCTTCTGCTATGTTTAGTAATTACTCTTTTATTGTTGTGACAAATTAACTCACGTGTCTAGTTTTTAATCAGTGCAATAACAAACGGTGGTCACATTGACACCTGATAAGAAGTACGATTAATTTAACCAATTCATATTAAAGCAGTGAAAATGCACAGCCCTTCCCAGGTAACACACAGTACATGGTATTAGACTTGTTCCCAATGTGCTTTCTTTGCATGGAATTGAATGCACCCCTTCATGTTTGACTAAAAGTTATGTTCAACAAATAAAGCCTAATGAACAGTTAATTTCTATTTCTGACTTTCTGGGCTACTTGGTTTGATCCCAAATGGCTCACTCTGACCCACTCATTAAGTGGTAAACCTGCAGCTTGACAAGCAACCCCTGGATTACAGTAATTGTTGCACTCAGTCAGAGAGTCATTAATGAATAGGTCAGAAGTTTCCACAGTCTGTCTGACTCAATTAAAAGTTCTTGTGAGAGTTTTGCTTTAATCCTGAACTAGAAGCTGAGCTAGGTAAGATTGGACACATGCGTTGAACTTCAAACTATATTACGCTATAAAGACAGTAAACGGCAACAGTAATGCAATATACAGTTTACAGTTTATCTATTCATACAGTCATAGAGTCACAGAGTATAATGTTACATCAGATGTCAGTGTCTGGACACAGCACCACTCACTAAAAAGCCACATTGTAAATTAATGAGGCCCACTGCACATTGTCTGTATAATGCATGCCATGGCATTGTTCTGCAACAGACTTCAGAAGACTGTGCAGCTCTACAAGCAACGACAAATTAATTAAGAGTGACTTACAATACAAAGTACTTTGAACTGAGTGTGTGCTGTGCTCAGAGCCAGGTTGACGGGAAAGAGTGACCCCAGAGCCCTTTCCTAGAACAGTTGCTTATAACTTCCATGAGCCACAGAGGGCGAATTCCCTCTGGCGCACAGCCAGCCACATCACTACAGTCCGCTGGTGCCACTACACATGACAGCTACACTAATGATGGGACGGATTACATGTGTGGTTGTAAATTTAATAAGTGAATTTTTCACCTAACCTCCAGGGCAGGCTCTTTATAACTAATCAATATGCTGATCACATAAAAGGAAAAGGATAGTCTTATTCTCAGTAGTCTACTGCAAAAATGTAATATATGTAGCAAATTTAAACTTGATGTACAAAATCAGTGTTGGTTAGACAGGTGGTGTATTGCATATGGGATAGGACTCAAATTGAACATTTTATATTTGCTAAACATGGTCAACATGGGATTTTTTAACAAGATGTGCACAGAAGAAGACTGACAAGCTCATTGAATCAAAGTTTTGTGCTCCTAGTGCATGATGGTAAATAGTCAATTGAGATGAAAACAAACGCCCCTGACCAGTTTATTATGTAATGCTAATCTGTCTTGAAAAAATACGCCTAATTTCTGGTAATAGTGACCAATGACTGGTTCTGTTATTCTTCTGGGTTAATCCTCTGGATACTTTAATGAGGACACTACATCAGTCATAGATTTAAAATGTTGCTATATGTTCACCATCAGTCACCGGCTGCACCACACACTAGAGACCAGACTTTGTGGAGAACAACTCAGTCATAGACAACAACAAGAGAGGGAGGCTTTGCAAAACATCAGGTGAAGTTTGGGTGAGGTAAACATATTTTTAAATACCATGCGCATACACACAGAGAGAAAGCACATGGGGGGCTGAAGGGTGTTAGAGGCTGTTACTCATTATCCACACGACTGCATTCCACGGCTGGACAAAAGGAGTTATCGCCACCATCACTTCAGAGGCAAGCACAAGAGAGGTAGAGGGGATTTAAGCAGGTTCTCAAACAAGATGCCCCACCTGATAACCTGAGCAGTTGCACTGCACCATTCCCACATCTTCCAGTGTGTTCACAGATTCAGAGAGGGAGGGGAAAGAGTCAAAAGGTTGAATGAATGAGAGGAGGGGAGAAGAAGAAGGAGGACCGAGAGAGGGAGGAGAGAAAGAAAGAGAAACAGTGTGAACATTAACACTGACTGGAAGCGATGGGGAGATAAGGACCCCTGCTCATGAGTGTACAGGAAGTGACCAGAGGGGCTGTAACAAGTGCCCCTCACTGATGTGGCGGCTACTCAGATAAGCATGCACAAAGTGCAAAAACAACATTTTCAGCTCCTATCACTCCACCCCTTTTTCCTTGACTACCTGGAATTTCTTGAAAAACCTCGAAGGGCTGTATAATTGTTCCTGAAAATCTGGTTTTAAACACTTTCAATTCACCTTTACAACTTGACTTTTAGATGGAGAGTGGAGTACAGGGGGACAGCACTGTGCTTCAGTGCTGATCCAGAGGGAAAGCAATTATCATGCTGCCTATAATATTTTTACACACATCATCGAGGAAAGGTGAAGGGTCAATGACCTTTTTCACTTGAGGCTCAAGGGCAATAACACTAGTGCTGATTTAATGAAGGGTAAATAAACTAAAGATCCTGTTGTTGTATAATGAATGACTCACATAGAACAGGTACTGTGTTGGGTCATAATGGTGTTATGGGTGCAATAAAATATCCTCATTAGTGCTACTTTTGACAGATTTGTCTTTTCTGTTAGAGTAGTTTTCCTCTGCCATGTGAAGGCATCTGAAAGTATAATGTGCTGAAAAGAGATGATGTGATGTTTACTGTCAGTTTGGCTCACCTTTTTTAAACTCCTCCAGCATTGCATCCAGCTTGGTATCATTGAACACAAAGTGCAGAGGGTGGCTGTAAAACTTAGTGATGGTTTTGAGAGGAGTGCAGTCGTCAGGATCCACGAAGGCCAGGTCCTTGACAAACAGCAGGTCCACTATGTTGCACCTCTCACCCTCAAACACAGGGATACGCGTGTAGCCACTCTTCATGATCTCAGACATAGTGTTGAAGTCCAGAGTAGCATCCGCCGGGATCATGAAGCAGTCTCTCAGCGGGGTCATCACGTCTTCCACGGTCTTAGTCCTGAGCTCCAGCGCGCCCTGGATGATGTTCAGCTCCTCCTTGACCAGGTCATTATAGGGATCCGTTACGCGCAGCATCTCCAGCAGCTTCTCTCGGTTGTACACGGTGCCTATCTCCTGTCCCAGCAGGTAGTCCAGCAGCTTGCTCACCGGGTAAGACGCAGGGAAAGTAAGCAGCATGAAGAACTTGGTGAGAAAAATGGTATTGGCGCCGACAGCCAGGCCGTGTCTGGAGCAGATGGCCTGTGGCACTATCTCCCCAAAAATGACTATTCCAATGGTGGACATGACAACAGCGATCAGCCCGGAGCCGGCAATGTCGTCCAGCAGGATGGTCAGCGTGGTGTTGACCAGCACGTTCCCCAACAGAAGAGAGCACAATAAGTAATTCCCTTGGCTCCGGACCGGCTCGATCTTTTTGGCGTAGTTTTTCTCCCTCTCTGTGCCGCAGTTCTGGACTATTTGGAGCTCCATGGGGTCCAGAGCCATGAGCCCCAGGTTCAAGCCGCTGAACATCCCGGACAAGCACAGCAGCATGGAAATGAAGATGACCTGCAGCCAAAAGGGCAGCAGAAACTTTTTTTCCTCCACCACTATCACTTTGGTGTCGTCCCCGTCATGATAGATCCAGGTGTTCTCCGTCCACGGGTCGTGGGAGCCAGCTGGAGTCGAGGTGGCGATGCAAAGGTAATAAGCTTTGCTCCTCTCCGTCTTTCGAAGAGGTTTGACCTCAATTTCAACTATTCCCGACGTCTTTCGATTCAAAATGATATTAGGCAGAATAATGATATCCGAAGTTCTAATGCCACACGGGTGCGAGCCGGTCGGGTCCTCGTGGCTCTCCCCAGAGGAGCTGTCAAGGCTCCCCAACGCCCGGCTTCGCTCGTGTTCCGTAAAAGCTATTTTGGACCACGTCTCGTTGTTGATGTTCTGGCCGTACACCCTTAGTTTGACCCGGGAGCGTTCGCTCACCCGCAGGTACCCCCTATCCATGAAGGAAATGTCGTCCGTGTCCTCCAGGCGCAGCCCAATGATGACGGTCTCCTCGGAGCTTTCCTTGCCACTTGTGGGGGTGACACAACAGCCAGTGACAGTCAGAAAAATCAACGCCAGAGCTCGGACCCGGTTAAGTGACGCCATTTTTGAAGCGGTGGGTGCTCGGGACAAGGGCTTTGCCATACTGATGACTGAATGAAAAGGGCTTTCAAAAATCAGAGGCAGTCGGAGCCTGCCTTCATCTCCGCCGAGGGCTGCCGTGACTTGCGCATCAGGACCTGCTCGTTCCCACTACGTGTCCGACACTGAAGACCTAAGCGCAGGCTTACGGGCCAACTCGTGCCTCCTCTGATGTCCCCTAGACAGGCGACGGCTGTGGCCAATGAGTGGGCGCAGCTGACCAGTGGGCGGCGTGTCCGCAGCCTCCCCGGCGAATCAAATTCCAAAACAAGTGCACCTCATGTTAAGAGACAGGATCCTACTCGTGACTTCAGCATATCCTACAACAAAATGTAACCGCTAAAAGTAAAAGAGACGGGCCTGTTGGTCTGACTCTGGGGTGTGACATAATGCTTGGTGCATCACCTTCATTTAGGCTAAAACCAAGTGTTACTTTTCATGAATATATGAGCATAACACTATAATAGTGTTTGTGTTTCCACAGACTGTATTTCATTTTTTAAAGAGCAGACATTTACAATAAAGGCAGATATTTACAATAGAAGTGTACGTGTATTTGTATGTAGTTTTTTGTCTGTTAGAGGAAAACACCAGACATCACATTGCATTAGTGACAAAAAATATGTAAAATGTAAAACATATAAACAAACATGTATTAGATATCACATATCAGTAATTGTTTACGTTAAATCAGTTAATAGGTAACGTCTAAATAAGTTAAATACAAATACTAAATACCTTTGACAATTCTGTCATTTTATTAAACATATCTCTGATTGTGTTATAAAAGGAGGATATTTTATTACTGAAAAACAAAAGGTGTGAACAACAACATAGGGCATCCTCAATGCAATACATTTCTATCATGAACCGCATATTTGGATGTCTTCAGTTCTTCTCAGCATCACTTGCAGCAGGATGCAGACTGTGTACTGCAGCAGCCCCTAGTGGTTGAAGCAGGGCTTTGTTTCTCCAGCTGCAGTACCAGTTCAAAAGGATCCACCAGGCTCTTCTGTGTGGAGAGAATAATTCACACAATTTACAGTGTTTGCAAAGGAAATAGTCGTTGATCAGTGAGGCTTGAAGTAACAAATATTGTCCATAATGTTCCTTTGTTTCTTTTTTATTTCTCTGTATTGTTGATTTGACTTGTTCTTTTAATCAGCTTAGTTTTTTACAGTAGCAGAGCTTTTGAAAGACAAGACAAGGATTTTTATGACCATTATCACCACTTATCTTTGTTGATTGCATAAAAGTGTCTTCAATTCAGAGGGTCAGTCCAAAGGTAAAAGCACAGAACAGATTGAATCTTTTTTTATTTGCCTCTTTGAACCACATAACCTAAATAGTCATCCCAATGCATTAGTCTGTAACATTATGAAACCCTTAGGACAATTATTTAAAATATATTTGCATTTAAATAATGCATGTATATCTGCAAGGAGTGACCATGAGAGCTGATAAGATGGCATTCCTTCACTTGAGCTGAGAAAGAGAACATTCCTCCCTGTTCAAGGTTCCCTCAGCAGGACTTCTCAGTCTGGTTATGACTCTAAGACAGCTGCTTGACCTTGTGCGTGTGAAGAGTGTGTATGTATGTTTGAATGGGTATGTGAGTGTATGCAGCCCTCATCTAAACAGACTCCATCTAAATGCACATGTGTATGGCTACATGCACAGATAGAAGAGGACTCGTTGGGTGTGTCCTGCAACAAACACTTTGGCCTCGAAAGCTGAAAGAAAACACTCCCACCTTGAGGAATTTAGGGTACATTTTCAGTTTTTGTAAAGGCATCCTAACATGCTTTATTCACAGTGTTTCATAGGAAATATTTAGATGTAGCAGAAGACAATAGGAAATAATGAAAGTTAAATTTAGGGCTTTCTCATTTTTTCATTACCCTACACAGACAGAGACATTTTATTGTTTGCTTGTAAGGATCCTCTGGTATTAATAATTTACTTGTGTATCTGCATCAGCAGTGTGGTGTGTCCTATCTGTAAATACTCTAAACAGCACGAGTTTTATTTCTTACTAAACGACTATAAAGCTACAGTCCAAATAAACCATTTCATTGGAGAATGATATACCCATCCATGTATTATCTAAGCCACTTTGGATAACACAGTGCCAGCAACCTCTTTGGAATATTCTTTGAGAAAGAGAAGAAGCTCAAGCTATGGTTTAAACAAACCCTAAAATATAAATATAAATAAAAGTAGTTCTTTTCAGTCATGCTGACCTTAACCTTGACTCCACAGTGCTCCTGTCCTGGTGGCTCAAAAGTGAAGTCCTCTGCAAACCTCGACTGGCTTAGGATCCTGGCTAAATCTCCATCGACCTCCATCACTTTATCAGCCTGTTTTCACACAAAACTACAGTATGTCATTTTGTTTCATATTCTACATTTATCAATGTTCATTTCCTATAAAGGTACAGACCTGGAAAGTGTACTGACAGTCAAACTGGAAGGACTTCTCTACACCCGTGATGCTTCCATTATATATGACCCGACAAGGCTTGGAACTGCCTTTAGGGATCTTAAAAAGGCGGTATGTGGCAGAAATGAACTTAAAATCACCTGTATTATACAGGAGGGGAGACGAATAATGGTAAATTAAATAAATGTATTAAAATATTATTAAATAGTTAATAAGACACATTATAACATATGACATAGATAGATAGATAGATATCACTTCAGTTTGCAACAACCAAAGAAATGGCAGTGCTTTTCAGTACATACAGTGCCGTACGAAAGTCAAAAAGTATTCACTGACAAAACATTTGCAGAAGAACAAATACAAACCCAGAATGTTTTGCAGTTCTTTGTTGTCAACAGTGATGATGCTTGCTGTCACTAGACGTGGACGGCTGAATCCCACTTCTTCAGCCAGTTGTAGCAGATCCTCCCACCACAGAGCGCCACCAATACACTCACCTGCCAAGGTAAATCACTCTGATATTCTGAAATTAAACGTTTCTATTTTACAGCAGCATGCTGTGCAGAGATAACTCACCCCAAAGGACTTTGTGATTCTTAATTTCATCTGCTAGTCTTCCACTGCTGTAGACATCACTAAAGTAGAGCTCTCCACCGTCCTATGAAAATGGAACAGAATGTTTGTGACATAAAAGCACTATAGAGTAATGAAAAAATCTGTTTTTAATCTCACACTTATTTCAAAGGTGTTATACCTTGAGCACGCTGTAGGCTTCAGTTAGTACTCTCCTCTTGTCCGGAGAGAGATTGACCACACAGTTAGAACTACGTGATTGCAGAACATTAGATTCTTTTCACAAAATCTTCAAATACTGAATATATGAACAGATTTAGACCTTACATTATTATATCAAAAGAGCTCTTTTCAAGCCCTGCTTCTGTTAGGGCCTCGATGTAGCCCTGAACAAAACTGACATTGGGTGACTTGTAGCCAAACTCCTGCATGTGGTAGTCCAAGTACCGCCTTGCCACTTCAAGCTAGAAAACAAGTTATATATTGGTACAAACACATTGCTGTTGCTACACGTTACATAACTACTCAAACGATGAAGCAATTACATACCATTGTTCATAATAGAATATAGACATTGTAGTTAAGAGAATATAGACAAAAAAATGATTTTGTCACATTTTGCAAAATAATATTGTCAAAGACTATGCTACAAGATATAAGATGTCTTTTAAATGTAACATTTAATAGTCATGATCCTACCACTGACAGTACACTGCTCAATGCCACAAACCCACACTGAATATTCAAAGAAAATGCAGATTTGAATTGAACAGTAAAAGTTACAGTGCCAGTGGAAAAGTGTTGCTAATGTGAGTTACCTGGTCCTGAGTCATGTCAACACCTGTCACGTGACCTCTCTCACCCACCAGCTGACTAAGCATATAACAATCCCTCCCACTCCCACTGCCCAAGTCCAAGATCCTGCAGCCCTCCAGGCACTCGGGCACCACCAGACCGCAGCCATAGTACCTACAGAGAACCAGGATTTAGACCTGAATGAGTATCAATGCATCACAGTAAAGTGTCATGTCACAAAGATGTAGTGCTTTTCAGTGATATAACCTGGAAGTGACTTCAGGATGGACTTTGCTCAGAGCCTGGCGGATGAAAGAAGGAAGAGGCTGGGCTGGAGCCACACAGGCGTTGCTCTTCAGGTCTGAGGTCTTCTTCAGAACTTTTCCATAATATTCCTGGCACATCACAATTTAATTGCCAACGTTAGTTTCAGCTCATGATCTAGAGAGTGTTTGTCATTCCTTTATCAACTCACTTTACCTTCACATCCACGTGAACTGTAGAATCACTGAAGCCTTTGGCGCAAGCACTTTACAAAGACAACTGAAGTGAAAACTATTATAACAATGTAGTAAAGTTTCAAAGTCGCAGGCTACAAGGTTACTCAACGTAAAGACTAGGACAAAGTCCAAATAGAAGCCTGCTACACGCACATTGAACAAAAGTATTTAGAAAATGGCACAATGCAGTAGGACACTTACCTGTTATCATCACCCATTGTTTACAATGCTTAAAGACTTCAGAAATCAAAGAGTAGATGGGTCTGAGCGGCTCTGCACGCACTCAACTGACAGATGAACTAAACCAAAGCATTAGTACTTCCGGTGGAGTTACGCCCCCTGTCGTCCGCTGACGGAAATCATTCTCATTTACAAACCACTGAGAAACTAGAAAAAAAACATACAGGCTGAGAGTCAGCTTTGTTTTAAAGGGTTACATTTATTGAACATACATCCATGTTGTTTGTTGTAATAAATGGCTTATATTATCAGAACATTCAAAGAACAAGTGCAAGAACAACCGTACACACACTGATGAAGAACAGAAGGTTCTTTGGGAAGTTGCCCTGATCTGGCTACAAAGCAGTTTAATGTCTACTAAGTCATTTATACCCTTCACACAACTTCACAATACATTCCAAAATAACTAGGTCTTTCTCCAAAGAAAAATAATACCCAAAACTTAAAACGTTAAAGCTAATGATCTTCTGATTATAAAAGCAACTATTTATTTCACAAATATTCTACACAATTTTCAGATAGACAGTGGTTCAATTTAACATCATGGTTTTAACAATTAAAATCAACTGTAAAGGATTTCACTGATATGAAAAATAGCTCCTCTTTATACTACATGTACCACAAAACCATTATT
Organism: Rhyacichthys aspro; assembly: GCA_036850595.1. Taxonomy (NCBI): domain Eukaryota; kingdom Metazoa; phylum Chordata; class Actinopteri; order Gobiiformes; family Rhyacichthyidae; genus Rhyacichthys; species Rhyacichthys aspro. Next base: position 13,989,967 of record CM072148.1, on the reverse strand, counting down.
TCAAAATATTATTTTAAAATCATAAAGCATTTAGATATAAGCACTTTAGAGTGTCAGGCTTCATGAACAGAGTCAAATAAAGCTTTAATGAGTACCAGCTTATGGTGGTTTCTTATTCAGTAGAAAATGGTCAAACAAATAGAATGACCCATAATGGGAAATAGTGTATTTTGTAAAGATTATGTCTGAAGATTTTCAAAGAAAACGTGTAGTAAAATAAGACATAATGACTTAATGACATAATGCCTATATGATCTTTGGGTAACACTTACATTTCAAAGGTTTTACCAAAAGTAACTTTGTAATCTTGTGCTCATACAGCATACAGTCAGTGGTACTTTTATATTACATTCATAACCGCTGATGTAAAAATCTGGAATAAAAGGCTAGATGCAGAACATTCACATCGAACACCTGCTTAACAAGGCATTGGACTTAAAAGTCCAGTAATAAATGCATGCAGCATTTCAAATCTCTGACTTGGTCTGAGGTCTAGATTTTCTTTTAGCAATGCAGCATCATACATTTAACTAGTCGCAAATCATGTTAAAACCAGTACAAACCACAACACATACTCATGTGACACTCCCATACATTATCTCTGCATTTATGACAATTACTCTTTTATAACCTAAGGTTTTGAGAACAAAGCCATCTGTACAAGGTCATAATTATATGAACTGCAACAACAGTGAGTGAAAGGATGATGTAAATGTTAGCTTACATTGAAGAACATTTTCAAAATGTGCCAACAGTAAAAATGTAAAGACGTTTTAATAAAAAGAACGGACAAAATGTGCTTATGTAATAATCAAAGAATGAAAATATTTGCTACAATAGGGATTAATACTTTAAATGTATGTTTCTCTTACTATGGCTGGTAGTAGTTTGTAGTTATTATAGAAAGTGATGTAAAAGTAAGAGGTCCAATGTTGCCCTTTCAGTCATATTATTTAAAAAAAACAAAACAAAAACATGTCTCTTTCCTTGGTTTTGGTACCGGTTTTCTCGGTCTGGTTTTTTAACTCACTAAAGCTTTTTATAAAAAAGTCTGCATTTTCAGGTAGGCACATACAACAAACATTTGTTAGTGACTTAAAAAGACTGCATACAAGCTGTTCTATATGATTGCCACTATCCATCCACACTAGTTCTAATGTTGCAGCAAACCCCCACAAATCAATCAAGTTATTACATATTAAGACTAAGAATTAGGCATGTTCTTCTTTGATTTATTTTCTGCTAACAAACTCCTTTAACAGAGTTAAATATCTATTGTGCAAAATTAGAAAGTGATGGTTAATACACTAAAACTCCTATCACTAACAGAGAAGAAAGAGAGCCACATAAACACACAGCAGAACAGTTCTTACTGTTCTGAAAAAGCACTTTTGAAGGATGAATCTAACAGGACATGCAGCATTTCTACTTCTGGTGTCCCATTACAGTATTGGGCTTGCATAAACACACATTGCACACAACCAAACTGTAACCCGCTGTTTGTTATTTTACATTGTAGTTTCCTGCCTGTAGTGAATGGCTTTAAAAACTGGTTGCCAACTCCAAGACAGAGTTGCACTCATCCCTCAGTAATGCCCTCTTCGAAAGGCAACAGCTTTAGCTGTCAAGTCTTTATCTCTGTCAGTAGCTTATGATGCACAAGAAAGACAAGTCGCTAAAATGTATACCATATGTGTGCAGTGTTGAAAGTCTGAATAGATACAGGCTTTTAAAGGGCTATCAAAAGCCCTGATCAAAACACACAGGTGAAGGCCACTGTTCAGATAAGTGTTTTTCTAAAATGCACACATTCATAAAATAGTCACAGAGCATTCAGACAAAACAAAATGAATGATTGCCTTCTCTATCACTCTGTAGTCTGCCTCTAGAGCTCTTTCTTCACTCTTGCTGGAGATGTGTGTTGGTCTCAGCCCTGGGGCTCAGTGCTGGTGCTGTGGTGGTTTCCCTCCTGCTCACTGATGGTGTGGAGGAGCAGACACACTGGCGGATGAAGCGAGCTGCCTATGTGGTGAGAAGGCTGAGGGAGCCCCTGTGGCCCACGCACAGCCCTCCTTTCTGGCCCCAGAGCCTGTTCCTCCTCCACAGCAAAGGAGGCTCGATAACCACAGCTGTCACAGAAATCACCAGCCTCCTCCTCCTCATCTTCATCTCCATCTCGTCTGAGCAGGCTCTCCAGCTCCCTCAGCTCCTTGCCCTCCTGAGCTACCCCTCCTGCTCCACTGCACTCACTGCTCCCTCGAGTGCCGCACACACACACCTCAATCCCAGAGTCTCCAGTGAAGCGCCTCCTCCTTCCACTGGGAAGACGCTCTTTGTCCTCAGCACTATTCTCTGACAGGTCTTTCAGCAAAGGGTCCTTACATGAGTTGTCCTCACTTTCACTTCTTTTCTCCTGGTTCTCTCTGTGAATCCCATCTGACACTAAGATCATGCCTGAGTCTGGCACTGTCTGGACTTGCTTGTTGTCAGGTTTGGGCCTAAAGTCTAAGGTGGGTGATTGTGGCTCCTCCAGGCTTGGCCTACAGCACAGACTATCGGACACTGAGGCCATGGGAGTGGGCTGGCTGCTTGGGCAGTGCCCCTCCTGCTGCTCTGATGCCAGTGGACTAGAGACCACTGTAGTGGGCCCAGTGTGTAAGGCACTGTAAGGAGGTGGAGGAGTCGGTGGCCTATTGACCACCTCCTCATAGTCAGGCAAGAGGTAGTTTGGCAGAAACCCTAAAGAGAAATAGAAACAACAGCTTAACTTTAACTTTGAAACAGTAAAACAGATCAAATTTTTCTCTTTTGACCTGAGTGCACCTTCAAAAGCACAATTCAGGTGACTGAGAAAAACAAAACAGGCAAATGACCTAGATTATTTTGCCCCTGTCATTACAGCATTGTAGGATATGTTAAGTTTTGCAATACTGGCAAAGCACCAAAAGCATCTATAAATCTATCTATGTGAGATGTATCATTTGAAATTTTGTAAATAAAAACTGTCGAAATAAACCCAAAAAAGGCTAGGTGTTATTAACAGTGTGCCATAAACATGCATCACACTTGAAGATTATGTTAAAAAGTAATGTTACAAGGGCTTTAAAATGCTTCAACTACAAATTCCTGAGCCAAAACCACCACATTGAAGATTATTTCAAAAACAAAAAGTCAAAGTTTGTTTCTCCTTTATTCTTGGTTACATCACTGTTCATGAATGCAGGTAAAGGATCTGAAGTGTTACAGAATTTTCTTTTTGGTATTAAAGCAGGTCTACTTACTGAAGTAAAAAGGTACAGAAGGGTAGTTGTGTGCTTCTCGGTAAGCTATGAGGTTGATCTCGTGTTGTCGCTGTTGCTGCTGTAGTCGGTGTTTGGTGCGCCGATGGTGACATACGCAGCAACAGCTTAAGATGAAGATGATAGCCCAGACCAACCAAAACCCTAAAAAAATAAAGTTAAGTTTAATGAACAAACATGATGACATGAAGGGGACTGCTCACGTTGTGTGATGCATGGTAGGTACACTTCACTTATATCTTCACTGGAAGAGGATTGTGTAACTGTCAAAGTGAGGTTTAACCTGTTCTTTTATTCATAACAAAGCACTGAAAACAACTACAGGCATGCTGCATTATTTAATTTTCAACATGCTGACTAAACAGTTACTCATCCAGTCTAACAGAGGGAAACTAAAAGTATAAACTGGGCATTTTGAAATATTGCAAGCTTAGTGTAAATAAACCAAAGCATTACTGTTCTCTTAGAATGTTATGACAAAGCATGGAAGGTCAAGGAGATATTTAGGAACATGATGTGTAAGTATATGACATATAGTCCTAATCACATATTTATTTCCGGAATGGACCTTCTAACAATATAAACAAAGGATTCATAAACTAAAAGGTTTACAACTACCCCTGTTTAATCTGAAATAAGTTGACACGGCATCAACACAGGGACTTCAAGCACCATGTTTCTGCAAAAACAATGGCTTAGTTTGGTGGTGGTACCCTCATAAAAATTAATAAAAGAAAATATTCAACAAACAATCATTATGTAATAATGTAAGGGAGCAGGCCGGTGCAACGTGGTTAGTGCAAACAAAAGAGCTTCTGCATTTGCCCCACTGATTTCCTCTTAGATCTTTTCACAGCAGTTGAGCATCACCATGAGAAAGTAAAGATGCAATACTTACACCATAGTTCATAATAGTAGCTGCAGCACTGGGATTCTCCGCAGCAGTGTCCCGTCTCACAGATATAGCTCTGGTTGTTCACCCCCTCGCAGTGCAGTAGGCTCTGGGGGACAGGGACAAGAAATTCTTCAGAAGCCATTTATCATTATTACAAATTTAAAAATGAAAATACTTGGCATCATGTTCTGTATGTTCTGAGCCACTGCAAGATATACATTTCTCCAACAACTGCTCGTGTTACTCAAGTTGTTCAGCGTATTTCATTGCCATCTTATAAAAGTCTTCTTAAAATGTGAGAGATCCGTTTACAGTTTGACAGTGTTGTTTTCTGTTTTTGGTCAAGGTTAATAATATTATTGAAGTTGTTCAGTATGCAGCAGGTATGAGCGCATTAGGAAACAGAACATTCCTAGCACTGACCTTTGATGTACAGTCATTTCTAATCCACTGTTTAAACTGACCAACTTTTAAACTTGCCCGAACATGTGAAGTAAACAAGTGCAAACTATTCTTGCTGCTCGAGTTTCATCTCTGTTTAAAGCTCATATCATGTTCAAATTTTTGATTCTTGGCCAGCACAAAACCAACTCAGCATGTTGCCTAAGGTCTGACAAACAATTTAAACCTAAAAAGTAAGAACATCAAAAAGAAGCACAACAGTAACTTCTGAAAAAATATCCTTCAAATACACTCTCCACAAAGCTTTTTAGTATTAAATCAAAATGAGGAAGATTATGACAAAGATGTGAAACAGGAGAGCTGCGATCACAACCTCTTAAGGAGAAAGGTCTACGGATTTTTCCAGTTAGATCCCTCAGATGTTTTCTTCTAGATCAGCTTAATTATTAGCTACCCTAAGCTCTATACAAGGTTATTCTGTCTCTATAGATTACCAGTGCAGGTCCAAGACTGAGAGGCATGATGATCCAGGGTCCAACAATCCCAGACAAATCTCTGCACCGCGTGGGTCATTATCCCACAGAAGAAAAAGTCCAACTGCTCCCAAACATGCTCTCTTTCTACCCCTACACCTCCACCCCCCCAGCTCTCTCCCTCTCTCCATGTCCACCATGCACACACAAATACAACCACCCACACCCCACTCCCAAACCAGGCCCAAACAGTGGACAAGGATTGCTCTACGGAAATTTCCAAGCAGCAGTGTAGAGAGAGACCTAGACAGGGCTCCTAGCGGGGCAGCTACAATACAATGAGGCACACAGCAGTGAGGCAGTGGGAGATTAGCTGAAAACTACTCAGAAATCCATACTGATAGCAAGAACACAGCACTATTAGTCACACAGCGAGTGGCCAGATCAGCACATACCAAATCGGTGATACCAAAATACATAAACAAGCGCAAAACGGACTTCTCAACAGTAGTTCTGATTTTGTAGGTTTTTTTTTTTCACTGGCTCATCAGTTGCGTCTCCCCTTTTGGTAGACTGGACCCCTTTTTGCAATTTGATACAGATAAACATGTCGCTTATTTAGATCTTCCGTGAGCCCAGCATAAAGATAGCACTGGAGAAAAGGCCTTGAAAAATAAGTGCTCTATCTCATCAGCAACATATACAAACATAACAGACTTTTGGCGTAGGAGGAAAGAGGTGAGGTTAATGCTAGACTTTTAAGAATCTGGGTCATGTAAGGCCATGGATGAGTTATTATATCTGTGGACTTATCGAGTAGGTTGCTGACAGTGACTGAGCAAAGAATCTCATCAAACTAGATTCCTCTGTCTTCCATCCAAACAGGCAGCAAAGACACAATCCACTTCTCTGATACACCACCACAAGATTAAAGGTAGATTCGGTTACCTTCCCAGAAATGATTGCTGTGTTAGAAAATAATCACCCAATAATGAGGAGCTGTTGAAACACAAAGACAATGAAAAACGTTCACAATCCCCAGTGGCTTTAGAATACTTGGAGCCAAGTGGTTACAATTCATAGTTAATTTGTGCATACGTAAACACATCACTGACCCCTTATTTAATATTCTGCTCTGCAACAAAGAAAGGTGCTCTTTCATCGTCATCAAGGTTATGGAGAATGAAACCTTGCTGACGCATTTGTTGCAAACATTAACGCACTCTTGTATGTGAACATGTATCAACTTTCAACAGCTGAGAGACGTGGTTAAACAAAGTTGTGTTGCCTAATTTTATCTAAAAGTTAGAACATACTGTATGTTTGACCTTTTTAGATACAATATTTAGAGAAGACTAACTGTGATTAATCATGAAGCTTTCAAACAACACTACTACAGTTAGAAGGAATGTGTGATTCTTGAAGTTTTGTATTTTGAAGAGTGTCTACATTATTTAGACTATTTTTTATCATAACGTAATGCAAATTCCCATATCATTGTGTGTCTTCTGATGTTTTTGACTCTAAAGTTGAATGAAGTAAAAAAAAAAAACTTTAAAAAAACCTACAAATGTGGAGATATAACTCTCTCACTTAAAACGCTGCTGAGAGAGTTAATGGCATGTTATCAAGACAATCAATTGGCTATGGACAAGTGCCAAAGACTCTAAGTTTGGATGTGCTTGGACAAACTGATCCAGCGGTGTGAAGGATCATCAGCTTCTAGATAATAAAGAACATGTAAAATAATGGCATGTAGTTAATATATGAGTACACTGCTCTGTGTCAACAAGTCCTACAGTACAGAAAAAAAACTACAAAGGTGGGACTTTAGGACTTGGTTATTGCACACATGCTTGTCTAGATAGCAGACAGAAACATATTAACAGACAGATATAGCACTTGATGACAATCAAGTATGTTTTATGGGAATATTTTTATTTTATTTACTTTTGGAATTAACAAGGGAAACAGAATTTAGTCACTGAGTTTGTGGCCCTTGTGCTCTGTTGTTTTCACAAGACAAAAATGACACCAGATCACCATCAAGGTAGTCAACATAAATAAGAAGAAAGTAAGAGGGTAGTACTAATAATGTGCTGATACAGTACAAAACATTTGCAAACGATAGCGATAGGAAAAAGCTTTGATGGTATAAGCAGCAGTGTTTTATACACTTATCAGAAGGTAGGCTAACAGAAACAATTAAAAAGATCAGTGATATCTAAAAAATGGCCTTTGAAATTGTCTATATTGGTACTGGAAATAACAATTTATCCTAAATACAGAAGTCTGAAGAACAAATACAAAGTTACAAGGCTAGATAAAATTGTCCTAATGTCTATTAGAGGCAGGTTCCTAGTGATAAAACCCATAGAGTACTTAGTAGTCTACCTGAGCAAACCCTGTTTATGAGGGTCAGAAATGAAAGCAAATAGTGGTAAAACAAATATTTGTACATGTTGTTTTGTTACAATAATTTGTCACCAAATCTGCCAACGCATGCATACCTGAAGAATAGCTTTTGTTGTGTGTGCAACTAATAAAATCTGAAGTTACTAAGAACACAGTAGATGAGAGCAAGGCCGCGATCAGAGCTACCCTTCACTTCCACAATGCTAGTACTGTACATTAGCACTCACAGCTAGCTGCCTACCTTAGAGACGAGTACCATAGTACCATTATATTTACTGACAGCAAAGTACATGTTAGAGAAAACGTTAACGCTGAACTAGTAAATAGATAACTACACAGCAAAGATTAAACTGTCAGTCTAGGAAAAAGTTAAAGGACTAGAAAAGAGTTTATTAAGCTAGGCTAAGCCGCTAACTAGCAGCCAGCCAGGCTTGTTTTTGACTGCCCGGGCTTACCCTCTCTGCTGCGGACTCGGTGGGGGTGACAGAGCCAACAGCGTGTAAAAACAATCCCATTTTAAGAGCCGAACATACGCCTGTCATTCCTCCAATAAGTGACTACAGCTAAGGCGAAAACATACGCACGCCAACACTGTAGTTGATAAGTGTGTTGAATATGCCCAACTATTTCTGAAGCCCTGCTGCGCGGAGAGGCCGGTGCATGCGCCGCCTCCTCGGCACACAGGACATTTCAGGAAGGCACAGTGCTGGCGCAACTGGTTGCCGTCGGTACCACTGGCTGTTACAGCTGTTACACAAGCGGGCAGCTCCTACTGTACACTGACTGCCTCAATCTGCTGGGTGTGGCGTGGTCACCTCGAGCCGATCCATGTGCGCAACGTGATGGGCGTTTAGTTGCGTGGATCGCCAATGGTTTAGCGGACTAAGCGTCGATTGGATAGGTCGTGCCGGTTGTGAAGAGGCTGAACCAATCACTGATAGGTCCGTCTCAAGAGCATGGTCTTTTATCTTCTTGTGGTGCCCCATCACAACTATGCATTCAGACTTATTTATGCATTACACCTTTATAACAATGTATCCTTCTCTCATTGAAAATGAACACAAGCTGTTCCAGCTAAAGATCTGATAAAAGTCAAAGTGAGATCAGTGTACTGATGTAGTGTTAGCATCTTTATTGGCACTTTTCTTCATTAAATTATAACCACTTTTTAATAAATAAAATTACTTTTCAATATCAATTTCAAGTTAGTCTGTGTATATGATGAACTGACATGTCTTTTTGATAAAACTGTCATTAAAGTAAAATGTGTTCTTTATGTTGACATTGTTAACCTTATTGTAACTTGTCATTATCATGATTTTTTTTTCAAAAACATTTAAAAATGTGCAAAGGTCTGTGATCACCAGTCTCTTTCATGAGGTTGTCTATATGGTATACCCAAAGCATTAAAAACATCCTTCTCTGTTAGTGTCAGCATTGGAGTTCCAGCATGAACTTTTAAGCTACCTTGGCGCACCACATCTCTGTTGAGTGAGTGCTCAGATAAGCTCATTTGTTTCGTTTTGGCCAAGGCTCTCATTGACCGATTGAAGTGTGCAGATCCCGTAAAATACATTAGAGCACAAGCAAACTCATTATACGGCACTACAATAATGTCCAGCCTACGATGCCGCTGGTTGGGCCCTGGCAGACGGCATACTCCCATGTATTTCTTTTGCTCTCCAATCTCTTCATGGCTCACAAGGTCATCAGTCAAAAACCCTAAGAAAAGCAGAGGACCCAAAAATTAGCATACCTATGAATACCACACTAGGAAATTCTACTTAAGTGGCTAAATTTACCACTATCATGAAGACTCTGTAAAACTTTGCTGAAGATGCCTTTATGTGACTTTCCATCAGGATGAGTAATAAGTACATCTACATCGCCACAAGTGGCTTTTCCACGACGATATGATCCGCATGCCTCAGCAACAAGGCCTGGATCTATGGCCTGAGCTGCATATCTTACCTGCAGATACACACAAAACATTACGTTAAACATTTCATAGAAACTGTGTCAGTGGTGTTGAATTCAATTAGATAAATGGCCTGTTTATTAAATCAATCAATCTTGACTATAATGTTTAAGTCTTTTGTTTTATTTTTTCTCAGTCCCCAGCAAAATATCTGAAGGAAAGCTTTCTAAGGCATCACATTTTATTTTGACAAGCCTCTGGGAATACACCTGCTTTTGTCATCTATCTCATGTGTACCTTTTATCTGGCAGCTATGAAGAGAAAAAAATGCAAGTAATCGAATATGCAAACAACTACTGAAGTCAACACGCTGATTTTAAACACAGCATATTTCATAAATAGGTTTTTCTTTTTGGGATGAACATCCATTATCAGTCAAGGAAAGCAAACACAAACTTTTTACTACTTTAGGTCTTATTTTGTCCTGTTTTTTTAAGGTTCAAAAGGGGACTTGTTTGTGTGTGTTTCATTTGCATTATATTGCATCTCATAGCACAATAGTTAAAGAGATAAATAGATAAATACCACTTTTTCAATAGCTGCAGCCTCTTCCCTGGGCATTCGGTCCAGAAAATCATTGTAGTGTTTGAGTCCAATTTTTTGAGTATGGCTTAGGTGTGCTTTTGTAGATATGTCCTCCAAAGTGCGAAATCCCTAAAACACAAAAAAAATGTTCATAGTTCACTGAAAAGGTTAATAAGGTGGTTACCACAGTCTTCAAACTATATCTCCAAAAATACATCAAATTCAAAGAATAAAAAAGTATTATAGTAACTAAAGACACTACACCCAGGCTTCTTAAAAAAAAAAACTGTCTGCACATGAATGAGGAAATTTAATGTAAATATCTGACTTACTTGTTGGTACCACAGCTGTGCGGTTTTAGCTCCTGCACCCCAGATATTAGTAAACAGTTCAAGTACAGGCACTGCCTCCCCAATATGGTCTAGCTTTCGGAGGTGACCACTCTCCATAATCTCATCAATTTTATCTGCCATGCGCTTTCCAATTCCAGGGATTTGACAAGCTTCCTGAAAAGAGTAAAAAAGCTTTGATGAATAATCATACTACATACACATAAATAACTAGTTTAAACAAGAATTTATTAATAATAATAATTAATTTTGAAAACAGTCACTACTGCTATAATTATGAGTGAATTACACTACCTGATATGATGTAACTGGCTTGTGGTAACTCTTTAGGGCATTAATTGCCTTGGAGTAGCCAAGTGCCCTCCACTTATCCCCTTGATGTGTGTAGGCCTTAGCCAGCACTTCTAGTTTGTCTGTAATGTGTTTATTAAAGTTATCACTTTTGGATTCAGATGACTGAGCACAGACCCATTTTCCCGTGGGTGCCTTTTGTGGAACAGACTCTGAACCAGGACTTTCATCTTTTGGGTGCTGGCCAGAGATGAGAGCTTTTAGGTCACACTGAGAAACACCATCATCATCTCCTCGTGAGTCTTCTTTGTTCTCTGATGCAGTCTGTGGACAGAAATGGATGGAACAGAAAAAACATGGTTGTTTAAAGTTGTTTAGATTCAAATATTGTCTCATCCTGCAAAAATCATAATGTCACAAAGAATTGAAAAAGTATTCAAATGTGTGAAAATGTTACCAGAGAGTCTACTGAGGATATGTTTTTCACTTCCTCTGCTTCATCAGTGTCATATGTTACAACAGGTCTCACATCTGGCAAATTTTCTTTTGCTGTACATTGTTGTGTTTCTGAATCCCTAAGTGAAAAATGCATTACAATATCATTTTTAAATATTGAATTTATAATTGAGTCAGATTTAATCGAATAATTGTTATTCACTATGAATAAGCCCTCAAGTGGCAATGTGCCGTTATGAAGTACCATAACTTTGAAACTATTAAAATACAACTACTTCGATATTAACCTTTTTGTCTGAAGAAGGCTATAAATGGAAACATCCAACAGTTGTTTTTCACTAATGCACTTGCTTAACCAAGAGCATTTCACCAACTGGACTCCAGGGGGCATGCAATCCATTTTAAGCAGGCGAAGTGCTCTGACACTGTCCACACTGTCATCTACAACCACATGAGTGACACGGGGACACAGTGAATTCTCTGTGTTCCCTCCATTTTGCTGTATTTGTCTTTGGAAGATCTGGCACCTGGCATTCCCTATTGCAGCAGGAAGGATGTACACGCAGATTCCATTAAAAATGTTCCCTAAAACAGATAAGAACATTATTTAAATAATGACAATTGTGAGTGTGTTTAGTTGTTCATCTCAAAAACGATACCTGTGACACACAATTCATCAGACTTTTTCTTTGGTGGTGGCGCATCTTTCCCTTGAAAGACTATGGCTCTTTTGACTTTAGGGAAAGCCTTCATTATACCATGACGAGGATCCATTTCTTTCAGGGGTGGCGCGAGCAAGCCACCTAGAAAGAACAATAATGTTTAATGTTAGTACAAATTTAATTAGATCGCAAACAAAAACACAATCTGTAGCCCACCACTGTGCTGCAAAAAGTGCAGCATTGAAGTAGAGGCTGCAAAGTCCATTTAAAAATGTATTTGCCATCTAGTCAAGCTAAAGCTAAAAACAACTACGAAAGTGTGCATTTGGACACATGTATTTCTCATTTTTTAACAATTTAATACATAATACAGCCACTGCTCTCTGCTTAATAAAAGACTGTAACACGTTTAATTAGGAAAAGCCTTCAATAGTGCGCAAGTTGTTAGAGTTTCTTACCCCTGATGAATTTAGACAACTGCACTAAAACGGAACACAGCAGTCATGCAGAAGGTGTCACTTCCGGGTCATTAAAGAACTGTCTTTCTGTATCAAATTTTATGTTTATGTTTTAAAGCTTAACGTGTGTTTGTTTTAATAAAATGCGTATATAAAATATCGGAATTAAAATTTTTACAAATAAAATGAAATGAATAAATTCAATTTGTGTTGGACTGGGTTGCTGTGGTAACAGCTTATTCCGGAAGAAGCCCCGAACACTGCAGTAAAGCAGTAGAAGCACACATAAATACCTAAAGAAATATGGCTGTTCAAAGTTGGATTCAAATCCTTAAATCGGCAAAGAAAACGGCATTAATTCATGACGGTAAGTTAAGCGCAAAAATTAGCAAAATGTTTTTAACATCATAATTTCAGTGCTTGTCTGCTGAACGCAAGGTCTCGTTATGAAATTTATGTAGCACTAGTTAGCTTTGTAGCAAACACGCATGGAAACTATGGAAACATGTTACGGACAACTGAATCAGTAATCAGCTAAAGAAAGACATCAAAAGAAAAAAAAATATATATTTTTATTATAAGTTTTGATACTTGTTCCACGTACCGTATTCTACATTTGTTTTTGTTTTTTAATATCCCATTCTTTCTGTAGCAGCAGGAAAAGGTTTCAATTCTTTGCTGTTTTAGCTCCGCTTAAATCTATGTGTAGTTTGTATTTGGAGCATTGCATCTTTTATCATACATTTTGTTTTTTCTAAAGGAAAAAGAAAGATCCACTACCTCTTTACAGATGGAAAAGAAATGGCAGAAGAGTATGACTTGACAACAGATGAGCTCCTTGGTAAGTGAAACAAAATTAAAAAAAAACACGATTGTTTATCGATTCTGCAGAATGAATGTGGTTTGTTAAAATTTTTATATATTTTAGTGCGAAAATGGAGACATAAAAGCACGCTAGGAGTCCAAGGACAGTGGCAGGCAGAGATTGGAGAGCCCCTCGCTGGCCCTGGCCCTTCTTCAGATTCAGAGATCATCAAGGAAAATTGTTCTAATGTGGGTAAAGTTTGACAGCCTCTTAGTCTTTTTTAAGTATTTTTAAGTGAAGATGTTTGTACATGATTGTATGTTGTATGATTATAGCCTGTGTTTTTACGTAAAGACACCAAGACCAGTTTTCAGTGGAGAATCCGTAACCTTCCCTTTCCTAAGGATGTCTTCAGTGTTTCTGTGGAGCCATCTGAGAGATGCATCATAGTAAAAACTTCAAACAAAAAGTAAACACACTTAAATCTTCAGTTTGTAGCATGTTGCTCTTGCAACCCACCTTAAGATGGCACTATTCACAACTTAATACTCCTGGAGCAGGGCTTAAGGGAACCTTTGTGATACTCACTCTGTGTTCCCAGGTATTACAAGAAGTTCAACATTGGTGACCTAGACCGCAGCCAGCTTCCACTGGACTGCAACGCCCTCAGCTTTACACATGCCAACAACACTTTAATCATCAGTGTAAGACCCACACAAAAATATTAAATTTTATGTTTTGTATAATGCAAGCTTAACACATGAGTTCTTTGCTACAAACTTTTATACTTTGTATAACATGCTGTAATATTCATTCTTTTATTTTGTAGGCTACTGCTTTACAGGCTAACCACTCCCCAGTGTGCGTCCAGTTTGAAAGATATATGCATTCAAAGAAATCTTTGAGAGCATTAGAAACAATAAACTAAGAATTCTTTATCTGTAATTTACAATAACATATAAAACCTATTACTTTTCAGTAGATGCTTTTGACTTTTGCCTTGTGTTTTATTCATCCTTTCTACGTGATAACAGTGAAGTGCACTGGGGAGATGGAGAGAATGTTGAAGTAATCATTTTTTTTTCTTGTCCAGTACAAAAAGCCCAAAGAGATCTTAACCCTTGAGCAGGAGCTACTGAAAGAAGTGAAAAAACTGAAGGGGACCAGTGAAGGGGATGTTGACTGCAAAACCCAGTGAAAATACACAATGCACTTCATTGTAGATTTAAATGTAATTTTGTTCACCAAGAACTTCTCTTTTGTACTTTGCGTGTAAGCTGTGACTGCTTATTAAATCATATCTGTATGTTTAATGTTAAAATCTGTATTGCTGTTTATATTTGATACTATATTATCTCCATGAATTAAAGTTGATCATTAAAATGTATTCCCTAATCTTTGAATTTTACATTTTTAATTTGAATCATTAATTTAACACATTTAACACAAGATATATACAACTTTATGAGATTGAAGCTGGTATTTCTATAATTACTTATTTACCAACCGATCAGAAACATCTTTAATAGGATTCACAAAGCCTACAAACTTTTTTTTTTTCCATGAGTGTCCTTGTAAAACACTATGAACACACAATGCCTCATGCCTGTCCGTTCCGGGGTCATCGTTACTAGCTCACCCCATTTGTGTAAAGTGAATACCCTCATGTTCCTTGCATGTAGTGGGCCACCCGAGAAGCCATTGCTTATATTTTGGTCAGCTAGCTGGTGCTGCTGTTTTGTTTATGGTTTTTATATGTTGCACTGAAACTACTTGGTGACCATTACCACCGTTTTATTTTATTTTAATACTCTAAATCAAACTCAGATTTTGCCTGTAATATGAATACTTGATAGGCAGAAATATGTGTTGAATAGGCAAGAGCACTGCTGTTGTAGGGACACAATGTCATTTAAATGTGGATTGTTTGAACCTTGTGATTCCATGCATTTTTTACCATTTGTCCAAACCAAGAGAGCAAGTGCAAAAGCAGAAAAGAAACCACAGGTCTCTCACTATTGTGCTTTGTGTTTCTCCAGATGGAATAAACAGCAAACAGTTTCACCAGTCTGTCAAGCAGTTTCCAAATTCTTCTAAAGAACACTAGAATTTTAAAAGTATGATTAAAATGCAATCAGGCATTTTTGATGAGGTAGTATTTCAATGTTAGATGTAGTTTAATTTATACAGTGTAGTGTTAGATGCTGTGATGACGCTTATTGTGAGGTCTTTTTTAATTTATGACAAATTTCCAAGCTTGAGCTGGCGCAAAACAAATTTTCTGCAAAAAACATGCACTAACAAATTGGACATCCAGCTTGTGAAAGCAGAGAAGTCCTTGTGCTGGGGTCTTCTTCCTCCCCTGTCGTTTGGCCTCTGATGGTCATGCTCAACTGCTTCTGGGAAGACTGTTTCTTTTCTGCCTCCCTTTCATTCGCGAATGCCTCTTCCCAGCCATTCCCCCTCTTTCAGCCAATGCCACATTTTGCCACACAGACCCTGATGCTTTTTTCTGCAACACTCTCCCTCACTGCACCCCTTCACCCCCAAACCCTTACCCCTCCCTGTGTGACTGGCTTCTTTTTGATAACTGACCCCTCCTCGTGTTATTATTCGAACCTACTATTGTATAACATGCCCTTTTATATGAGCTTCCACAAAGAACCCATTTGATCAGAGGGTTACGGTGTGCGATCGTGAGAAATGCAACTACATGGTGGTAACCTTTGTTTGGACCAAAATGGTGGGCTGACCTCATCTCTTTTAATGCATAGCTCCGGCCATTCAGACCCAAGTCTCACTTGCTGAGCACATTGAATTCAGTAGCCTGTCACAGATATTGCCCTTCAGTTATCTGGGTCTCCGGCTTGAAGAAAAAAAAGAAAAAAAAAACAGTTTTTGAGGGCAACCAACAACTTATACTAGCTTTCAATCACAACACAGAGGCCAAACAAGTCCTGAACACATTCTTTAGTTGTTTTAATATACACTCTACAATAAATATTTCCATCATTTTTGTGTAATTTACATTTTTACAATAAAAAATATATCCATATATGTAGAAAAACAAGTTAAAATCTCCAAAATGGCCTCCTAATGCCAACATAGCATGTCAACTGCAGTAACCACAAGGTTATCAATAGATAGCTGCCGTGTCTACCTTCATTGTACTCACCTCTTCTTTAAATATTCTCTGCTGCTGTCTCAACTAACTCCTACCCAAAGATTTTCTTTTATGTCAATGTTATTTAGCGCTTGAGAGCTTTAAATTCCTCTTAATTTTAAGTCTTCTGTCTGAATGGGAAATAACTAGCGTATTAGATAGTCAATGTTTACATAAAAGTACATAGTAAATCCACAAACAGAGGAAAATGTATGGGCACTGGACTGTCAAAGTTAATTTTTCTCAGAGCACTTTCTTCACTGTGATGGTTTATCCATAGTTGTCCCACAGTGGTTTTAGTACTCAGCGGCTCCCTGAGCGTTGGTGATGTGAATGTTTAGTCCGTTTGCTCAAAGGGTGCACAGGGACAGGCAGCGGAAGAACATCAAATGGTCTTCTCTCACTAAGCAAGTGCCCCCTGGGTAGCCGCTTCATGAAATGGGCCTCTCTCTGATGCTGTTTGGTTTTCGAGGCCTTTCTTGGACGACCTTTCCGAGTGAAAGCCATGTACCAACCTTCATACTTGGCATTCTGGAGAGCCGTGTAGTTATTTTCCAGAACAATCTCAGTGAAGATGCAGTCTTTGCCTCGACCCTTCCGCTGGAAAAAGAGAAAAGGGGGGGGATGTTAAGTCACGTTTCCAGAAAGCTGAAACATCTTTATTTAAAGGGGGCGCTCAGGCAAATGCTTCTTCTAACAGTCTACGCACTAAATCTAATGTAGGACAAAAGTAGCCACATGAATTTTAGATTACCTTGCCAATTAGCTTTCCTCTCTTGTTCATGCAAATGTAGTATCCCGTCTTTGCCCCTTTAATGCGAACACGACTTCCAAAAGAGTCTGTCTCCACCTCCAACTTAGCTGCACAGAAAAAGACAAGGCAAATCATAAGGAGACGTTGCAAACATATCAGTCATGACAGATGAAGTCCTATTCGACATTATAAGTCACCCAGGAAGTTACACAGGATTTTCTCTTAACCTTTGACGTCACAGCCCCCTTTAGCAAAGCATGCAAGTCTTCCAGAATAGCACAAATGATAGTGATTTTGCACAAGGTGATTGAAGTCGCCTCTCTGTTAAATGCTGTGCTATGATGCATTTGAGACTGGGGATAAAGGAGGCTGACAATACTGTGGTCGGCGACACGGCCACAAGCACAGAGCAGCGGTCAGATCTGGGCAAGTTACAAGGTGACGCCCACTTAGGACATGTAGCCAGTGTGTATGTGTTTCTGCAGAGTGTGTAGCCAGAGAAAGTGAAAAGACAAAAGAGCACACAGGACAGGAACGAAGACGAAAGGGTAAAAAGCGAAGATGCTGACTTCACCTCTGCCTATAAACTGAGTCATACATTGAGTTGTAAAGCAATGAAAATTCCTCATAAAATAAACCTTCAAAAGGCAGCAGGGATTGCAATGTGGATGCAAGAGGCTGTGGTGGAAAGATGGCTTGACACACCAAAATTTGGTGACAGGAATTTGCTGAAATTTAACACAAATTTTCCTAGCATAGCATGAAGTAAAATAAGTCCCAGTCTTTAGTCCCTCTCCTCCAACATACCACCACCAAAGAAAATATAGTTAAAATGAGAGCATAAAAGGTTAGAACAGTAATGCTACTACTACTAACGTTTATCCTGGCTCGAGCATTTTCTCACATGCTGTCATAACGAACATCATTTATATTAGGCCACTTTTCATCACCAGCTGTGCCCTTTTGCATTTACTACTGGGAAATTTCGCTCTATTTTTCTTATTTTACTTCAGTTTTAAACCACAGTTATGTCCTCATTTGATTTATATGATCATGTGGCCAACGCACGGCTTTGAGTCTTAAATATTTTGTGAATTAGAGTGTGACTGGCTGAAAAAAATGTATTAAACGTGTTAACATTATCGAGAGAAACTGCTTAATATGCGACACTAATTAAACAACCACCGCCATATTTTACAAAATGGCGTAAGACGTGTTTAGTTCATTGATCCTAGGCCTGTGACCACCCAGTCCAAACTGACGGGATGTCGACAACACAACGATCAGTTACAATACCACCAACTGCATGATATAAGTATAAAATTATGCATGAAACGCGTGTCTAGCCGGACTATGTTTTTGAGGCCTTTTAATTACCGTGCACCGCTCCGTCCTCCCCGTTGGCGTTGACGCGTTTATTGGCCAGGACCTGGACGTGTTTCCCGCTTGTGCGGCTGTACAGCTGGTAGGTCCGGGTCAATCTGCGGCTCATCCTGTCCGACAGCCGGCTCTGCTCGGTGACATGGTGCTTGAAATTAGGAGGGGACTGCACCGAGTTCTGATGGTCGAAAAGAAACACATGTCATGATAAGCCACTGAACTGTCTCCTGGTGGAAAGGCTATAATAAACTTTTCTCATTTATTTCTTTTGTTTTCCTTTTTATATTTAACATTCTGATAAGCTCTTGTTCTTTAACCTGTTCCTGACTTTATATTTTTTTCTCTCATTTGAGCCCACGACATGTGTTATAACAATTGCTTTAAGAATGGGGCTTACCACTTTTCAAGATGTTTGAATCGTTGCCAATTCCGTTAGCGCTCATATTTTCATTGTTATTGCATATTGTTGCAGATATAGATGAGGTTATGAACTATTAAGCATGGCGACCGCTGTTTAACTTACAAACTTACAAATAACTTACAAGTATGCTTTATTATTGGTCATGTTTATTGAAAATGTACCTGTGCGTAAAAGCAAAGCGCCGTGAACTGGAGTAACCTGAGAGGGAAATAAAAATGCAAATGAGTTATGGCTTGTGTGAAATCAACGTGTCTCGTAAACATTTAAATATGTGTCATGTGTTTACTTACAGCCAACCAAGCCTCGATGTTCTCAGCCTCATTTTGTAATAAGTCAAGTATTGCTTCATGAATACTCCACTGATTCGCTGCTGGAAGCTTCGTGGAAAGTAGCAGTTCCTCCTGACGGGGATCTCCGAGCAGATTTATTCCTCTCTTAAAGGTGAAAGCCGGGACAAGTGAGACATCCAAAGCTGTCACTGTCCTGTGCAGGTAAATGAAAAAGGCCTGCGCTACTTTTACCGGACACGTCTTAAAAGCGCACAAGCGGTGCCGATCCGAACTCAGGAGGCGCACAGCAGGAAAGTGTCGCTGTCACCCACCACTTCCATCAAATCCCGCTCATGTCAGTCACTTCCTCCAATCCGGTGAAAAGTTTAAGTTAGATCCTCCATGAGTGTTGAAAGTGGCTTTTACGCACACGTATTTACGCACCATCAGGGAAACGCGCAGCGGTAAACAGCTTAGTGGTGAGCGATTAACGTAATTTTCCAGCTTCTTTATTTGCTTTCTGTGAAGTTACACATGTGATGGTATAGGTGATGCGCGCACAGCAGAGTAAATGTCCTACGTCAAGCGTCCTCCCACACGTGTGTTTCTTGTGGTTGCCTCCAGTCTACATACAGCATCCGTCTCCCAACCATTTAAATAGTTTAACTTGCGGGAAAGTCAATATCCTCAGCGAGAGCAGGCGGAGCGTTCCTGGCTGGAGCCAATTTGAAATTGAATACTTGTTCGAACACTTACTCCTTTACAAATCCATACATTTAATCGATAATTAGATGTAGCCTGTAATGAGCTCAGTCTTGTGTGTGATTATTATTCTAATATAAATATACCCCATCTGAAATTAACACATTGGATTTGTGGAATATAGTTGTGCAGGTTAAATAAACTATTCTCTCTCTTTTTTTTTTTGT
Source organism: Rhyacichthys aspro (assembly GCA_036850595.1). Taxonomy (NCBI): domain Eukaryota; kingdom Metazoa; phylum Chordata; class Actinopteri; order Gobiiformes; family Rhyacichthyidae; genus Rhyacichthys; species Rhyacichthys aspro. The sequence goes on along the minus strand of CM072148.1, from coordinate 13,970,042 downwards.
AACCAACTTTTAATATTATGCTGAAGTATCTTTCACTGCTACATTTTCTAAAAGTGTGTTTATAAGTCCTGGCGTATATGTTGACAAAATCTACTTCTACATTCACTTATTCCTTGTTTACAGGGTAAAGGTTCTTTGTTGGTCTCAATGACAGAACATCTACATTTTTATCCTGCTCACAATCGATCCTCACAAAAATCCTTACCCTACAGCATAACTACTTTTTTTTTTTTTTTTGTAATTACTTCTTTACAGCCATCTCAGCTCCAAGAGAACATGGATGGAATTGTTATTTTTAAGGCTCGCTCCTTGGACCTAAACACCACCTAAACAGACTAAAACAACAAGCACAGAGTAATCCTCATGCTTTATGTCTTGGGCAACACACAGAAGATATCAAAAAACAGCTGATTTCAGAATAAGAATGACATGATTAAATGTCAAAAACCTGTCTTTTTTTGAAAGTCCCTAAAGCCGCTTCATGAACAAAGACACCGGACAACAAAAGGACCTGTTAGTTTGTCCAAAGAAAAATGTTAAACTTGAGTCTAGCTCCTGTGGGTCATAGATGATTTAATCTTATGTTACCTGAGTCAAAACACATTTTTGGACCACTTATTATACCTATACTATTTCTCCAAAAGAGCACCATGGGAAACTTAAGTCCCCTGTTCACAGACCAACCAGAAAAGATATACATATATATAAAACAATGTGAATTTAGTCAGTGTCTTAGCTGTAAATCAGTCATTTTAGCCAATGCAGGGGATTTAGAGGGTGAAAATGGGCCTGCCTTATTAGTTCCAGTGGGACGCTGCAACAAGTGATTTTGCCACCTGGAACAATTCAGCACTTTGTTTCTTTCTATATTGACCCTATGAGTAGGGGCTGTGCAGTGTAATATGAAATCCACATGCATTATATTTAAATTGATAAGGGTATTTTGTGTAAAGACCACACAATAACTCATCTTGTCGATCTGAGCTCAGATTCTTATAAAGTAAATTACATTAGAGCCACACACACCTGGAGGAGTTAAACCCACTCTGTCTGCTATGTTTCAGATTTTGGTTTGGATTTGACTATATATATATATATATACATATACAAAAACACATACAGCAATGTTAATGTAAAACAATATTAGAGCAGAATTTTCAATTTTCAATCTGAAAACTTTGCTGTTAAATCAACCCTTTTGAAACCTACCATAGATCTGTTTGTTAATTAATGCACACATCATGCATGTTATTTTTTGTGCTTATTGTCTTTTTGTCCCATATTTTCTGTGTAAATTGTTTCATATTGACTAAGGGGAGCACAATACAGTCATATGAAAAGAATTGAGGGGTCAGTTAAAGATTTGATGTGAGTAATAAGAGCATTTACCACTCCAACAGATAATTATGAAGTCTAAATATGTCTCAGATGTGTATTTCTGCAGACTCATTTCTGTACAATCATTCCCATTATGTTACAGATTAAGTTTGCTAATTTCTCCACAGATACATTTTCAGTAACATGCATTAAATAGTGTAAGAACATTGAGTGAAAACAATTCTCTGACTCCTGATCTTTTAAGTTGTTGCTGCTTTTACAAATGAAATGCACGAGGACCTTGCTCCACTGTAGGACAGTTGATACTTCTGTTGGACTGAACAGAGGTCCACTGCAGACGATTACAATTTGGAAGCAGTTCAATCTCTTCAACCCTTAATGGCGTTTGGTTAAGGTGACCTGTCAGGCTGTATTGGTTAAAGTTCTCCAGACTGTACATGAAAGGTGCCTCGGAAACATGATCATAAGCTATCATTTTTTATTCTTGTACTTTAAATACCAAACTGTATAGTGCTTCACTCCTGACGTTCTCTAGTGACTGGCTTTTCTGGCTTATTAATGAGAACGAGAAGAGTTGACAAAGGTCCAAGTTTTGCCCCAGATTGAGACTCTTTTGCCTTTTCTCTTCACTCCCAATGCTGCTTTTCTCATTTAGTTTGGCCTTTGCTTGCTAATACAAAGCCTTGGTATCAGAGAGTGGGGTACGGCAACAAAAAAAAGAGAGGGACTTTTTGGCAAAGATGCACATTGGTTATTCTTAGAAGAGAAGTGACTGAATGTCTGAAAAGGCCCAAAGCAGACTACCATTCGGTGTGAGCAGTATTATTCCCTCCAGCTAATGTGAGACATAAAAATACACACTCTTGCATAAGGCCGAGCCAGTGGAAAGGTAGACACGCAGCGCCAGGAAGAAGACAGACGGAGTAGGAGAGAGAGAGTGTGATCGGATGGAAAGAGTGTGGGATGTTGGGACTCCTGGTATCATATGGTAGCAGCGCTGCTCCCCGTCCAGACCTCTGCGGCTCTTTAGAAGCACAAAGTGAAGAAAAACTCCTCAACCACCTGTTGTAATTATGCACCGCTGCTTTGCTACAACAGCGTCAACCACATAATGTGCCTGTAACCACAGCACCACACCATTAATTTACCTTGCGCTGGCCTGAGCGTCCTGGCTCTCAGCACACCATCACTCAAAGTCGCACTTTGTTCTTGGTGTGCTTGGAAGATGACTTGGGAGATTAATTACACTCACTGTACTGATGGAGTTACAACATTTATTTAACGATTTTTGAGTCCAACTTACTTGTAACATAAGCGGGCCATGTTATAAAGTGAAACAGGGGTGTGACCTTGCTTTTCCCTTTGTTTTAAATTGTATTTTTGTTCTTATTTTTCTATCAATATTAGCTAAAATGTACTGCAAGTAGAAGGCTAGTATGTTTCTAAGATGATAATGTAATAATCCGTGAGGAACTAGTAAATCATACGCAGACACAGATCTACTTCCTGCTGTGTTTATATTTTCCCCAAACCTTTCATCATCTTAAACAATATTATGGTGTGCTCCTAAGACAGTCTGTGTCCTGTGCCAGGAGTGACTGAGTGGGTGGGTGGGTGCTGAGTGAGTGGGTCGTGTGTTTTACTGAGTGTGTCTAAGTCATAATGCCAAAGCCTGAGAAAATTGTTACAGTGAGAAAATTTGGAAAACCAAGTCAAAGTTCTGACCACAAAATGACGCTGGAAGTACTTTCTCATGTTTGAGCATAGCTGAGAACTTGAACGACTTTTTAACTGGATGAAACGACTGTCTGGGAATGACCCCAGTGTGTAGAAGTGATTAAGGGACCCAGTTTTGCCATAACCCAAACGTGTTTGCATAACGACTTTAAGTGGCATTCCCTGTGATATTAAATAAGTGTGCTGGAAGCTTGTGACAACTGCTGAATGTAACTTTTACTTTCATCATTCCCTGAATCTTAAATGGCATATCGTTTCCTGTTTAAAAATAGACAGAGAACGGAGAAATACACCGGGACGAAAGGCTCCTTAAAGTAACATGGCTGTGTGGCAGAGAGAACAGCCAAAAAGTTCCTCCTTCCAAACAATTTGTACAGGTCCCGTGTATTCCAGCCCACAGCCCCGAACGGAGCGTGATTTACTGTCTTGTAAACACATAGGAAGTAGCATTGAAAACGCTTTAACAAAGTCAATAAAAGCAGACATCATTCCTGGTATGGGGGATGGGGGAGGGGGGCGGTTTGCTGAGGGGTGGCTGGGGGCAGAAGTCCCCCCTCCTCCATCTCCACGTCCAACTTTGTCTTGTCTATCATCTGGCTCCTCTGGTTCTTCTCCTCTAAAAGTCTTTTCACATCATCCTTTATTCTTCTTTTTCGTCCCCGCTTTCCCGCTCTCAGTGCATTTTTTTATTTCATGCGTTGGGCAGTGGACAGCCAGAGCAATGGCTTTAGCAGACCTACCTGCAGGGCTGCTTAGAGCGGCCCTTTCATCTGGGCTCTGGAGAACCAAGCCCCTGGCCCTGAAACAGCTGTGCAGACCTGGGAGTGAGAGGAGCATGAAAAACACACAGAAGAAAGAGGGGAAATTCAATGGCCCTTTGGGAATCATACCTCCACAGGTCCCTCTCTTGCTCTTAGCCTTTATCTTTCTCGTGCATGTTCATTATCTTGCAAGTTTCTCTGCCATAGTGTCACCATTTTGAATTTCCTTTCATTTATCAGTCTGTCCTTAACTCCATGTGCTTATCTCCTTAAAAGCTTGCTGCAATTTGTTTGTCAAACCCAAAGCAGCCTTTTTTAACCTGTACTATTTTATCTAATCTTTACTCACTGGACAAACGTGTTTCAAAACACAATTGCTGTTAAATGATGTAATTATGTGAAAATTATATACATGATTCACAAATTGGAAACCACAGCCTGCATTATTTACTTTCTATTATTTTCTAGAAGACACCTAGGCTGATAATATACGTATATGTAAGTAAAGTGTCAAGTTAAGCAATTTAACCATGAGTTTGCAGCTTTCCGAGTGACATTAAACAGGTTAAGAAGACAAAAAATATCCCACAAGCACAAATACTCCACTGGATTTAACTCACTTGAGCCCACTATTGGTTTTTGGTTCTCATGTGTTCAGTTTAAAAGTCATTTCTCTCATTTCTCTCTGGTTGTATACACACAAATAAAGATTAAAATAACTCTTTACAGGAGACCTGCAGCTCACTCATTAGGCCAGAGTTCAAAAGCCACTTCAAGTGTAAAGCTCCAGTTGTTAATCGTGCCGTAATATGGTGAGGTAATGTAAAGTTAAATGTTAGATCCAGGTTTCAGATTCTGGATTTAAATGAATAATTTCATCCTTGCTGTTGCACAAAACTGTGTCCAGAGTTCGGGTCTAGCAGGTCACATGAAACAAAGCCTAATGAACGCATTTCTCATTGTGAGCATTAATGTATGTACACAGAGAGCCTCGTGAAAAATGAGAAGCAGAGTAGGAGTTTTTGGAGCTGGACGTAGGTTAATATCCCCCATGCATCATCAGTCCTCTCTGAGATCAGCGTCCTGGTTTAAACATTCCTCACACTCCTCCACAATAACAGCAACTATTGAGATACCGACTTGTAGCTGCATGCTGCCTTAAAGCTGCTCATTTTAATGTTTGGGAAGCCTGTTGTTAGTTCACAGATTATACCAGACTCACTGCTTGGATTATTGGAAAGGACAGTTCTAATTGGAATATGTCATTTTGGTCACTTTTATGATAGTAGCTGATTGTCGATTGAGGCTTAATAGTAAACAACTGTCTTTTATTTCTGTTATTGTGTGGATGCTGCAGATTTATTCATCTTAACTGCAACTCATAAAACAATATACACTGATGCCAACGGAAAGAAGGTTGTGGGTTCGATTCCCAGCCGGCCGACCAGGACCCTTCTTTTCTCCACAAAGCTGCGTGGCTCTGGGACATGCAATTAGTAACTTAGCCCTCAGTGGAAATGGTTATCTGTCTGCAAGTGTTAGCCCTGTGATTAACTAGTGCATGTCCAGGGTGTACCCCCGAGCCTGCTGGGACAGGTTCAAGCCCCCTGTGATCATGAAAAGGATATAAGCTCGCTAAACTGATGAATATAACACATGCTCTGTGCAGCCTGAGGTTCAAATACATACAGTATTTGGCACATGTTTACAGAAGTTAATGATACATGGCATTACATGTGCTTTGAAACACATAGAGAGAAAAATACTTGTTGTAAATGTTATTTCTTGTCTTGTTTTTTATACATATTTAAACCAAGCATATTTTAAAGAAATGTACAGACTAAAACACACAATTTATGTAACTAGTACTAGACTGAAACTCTGCTGTTATACTACACTACTGTGGGGGACAGTTTTACTAAACAGTGGTTTCACTATTAATCCTTATATCAATGGATTAAACACTACATTCATTGCTTGTTGCTGAAGAAGCTAAAAAATGTGTTTGATCTGTCCTTGTTACATTTTCTGTTACTCCTCAGCCCTGCTTGAAATGTGTTTTTCTCATAAGAATGTAAATCAAAGACAGGCCCATATGTTTTTATACTTGAAACAGTTAAATGCAAAGATGCCTTCCCTTACAGCACTGATATTCAGCTTCTGCATTACATCCATCCAAATACACAAACATCATCCCTGAACAAAGGCCCGACCGCACCAGCAACCTGAAGGTACAACAAAGAAACTGATCATACGTTTCTCATTGCATTTGTGAAATCTTTTAAAGGCCACTTAACAGGAGCAGCTTTAATAGTATGGTAACACTTATGGATTACTGGGTAAGTATTCCAGCAGCACAGTTTCTCTCCACCGCTGAAATGATGTAAAAAACTGACCTGTGAATCACCTGGCCCTTTTCCCTTCCTTCCTCCTTCTGCCTCCCCACCTTTCCTCCTCTGGGGATCTGCAAGACCCCCGAAAAGTGAAATATAAAAGAAAGCTGAAGGGTTGAGAAATATGTGTGGCAGGGTGGCTGCTTAACACGAGGGGCTACGCGGGGCAGGTAAGAGAGTGAGAAAGCAGAGAGGACACTTTTGAGTCATGAGCGGCCCGTTGTTGAGTGCTCTTCTGTTTGTTTAGTCCTCTTCAAAGGCAAGCGTAATTATTTTACCATGCTGTGCCGGCAGAGTCTGCAGGATTCATGGGCTGCTCCTTTGCTATCTCCTCCGACCCTCTGCGGCCTTAACCCTTTGTCTGTCAAAACCAAGGTGGCCCTTCAGAGTCTTCATCCGAGACAGTGTTACAGGCTGCCGAGGACAATGTGTACTTTTAAACTCCGAGTCGACAAATCATTCAATGTAGTAAGTGTAGGTAGCAGCGGAGATATGTTGCTGTTTGGTGAAAGTGTTGGGAATATGTCCAAAAATCCGCAAAGTGCCGGCCCTTAGCTCCACAGCCAGATTTGACTTACACTGAAAGATGTGGTAAAGGCTCCACATTTACTAGATATTTGACACACTCATATTACATCTATGAACACTCCATTCGACATCTGCTATACATAGCCTTCAATAAATCTGGACTATAATAGTTTATTCATTACACGACTTGACTGCAGCTGCACTGTGACAGGCCTTAGCTCGCGGGCAGCTTCGGAAAGATAACGAAGCAACCGTAGAGGTTTGGATGTCTTTTTCCGATTGAGAAAAGCGCTATCATTGTGGGTGAAATTTTAAACTTTAAACAGACTTTGGCAAATAACAGGACTAGTGTCGGTGATCTTGTTCACCCGGTCCTGGCAAGCACGCAGCAGATCGCTTTACATCAAATGGGAATGCCACTCACGCTAGGAATTTATATGTGTTATTACTATGGTCTAGACAGTCTAGGGCAAGTGTCACAGAGATGTAAAAATGGACCTACTCCATAAAAGAATGGACTATGTGTGATGGAGAGGGTGTGTCTGCAGTGACATTTATCCTTTATTTATTATTTTATTCCAACAAATATTAGATCTGTCCTCGATAAATACTCAAAGCTACACCCTAGCTCTGTTATAAATGTGTTAGATCACTTCCCTCCACTTGCCAGGCCCTTTTTGTGAGAAATAATAGTTTAAGAGTCCTAACTAGATTAAATGACTTGTAAGATTTCCTGCAGTGTGACAGAACCCGGGGTGATTTATCTGTGAATACCATTTTCTGCTCTATAAGTACCAATAATGCAGACTGAAGCTTGTGAGGGTAAAAAGAAATAAATACTCAGAGGACCCACAAAGTCACTCCTTCACCTGAACACTTCCAGATTTGACTTCTTGATGGCATCGCAGCTTTTAGACTTTGTTCTGTGGTTTTCTGGCCACGGTGCAGGCTTGTTAACTGTCACACAGACTCTAGTGCAGATCACTAATAATAGCCAAACCCACTCTGAACTCATCGACACATGGAGTTTATCTGAAAAGGCACTACAGCTTACACTAGCTCTCCATCAACCTCTACAGCAGTGGAAGTGCATAGTCAATTCTTCAAACCAGTCAAATTGTATTTCCTATCGATTCCAATCTTGACAAATGAGAAAAGCTGATCAAATTTTCCTACACAACACCTTTCCATTTATGAATTTACAAAAAAGGCGTTCATGTGACAGTTTAATCCATGTCAGTTTTGGAGGTTGTCTTCAAAGCGAAGCCTTTCGACTGAACAGGTCTCAGTGCAGCAGTAAAAGTCAGTCTAAAGGCCAACTCTTGCATCATGGAAACAAGACCTCTCTGTCCTCTGCCTGTCTTCATTTTAACATCTTCATCTGTCCCCTCTCTTCTCTTATCCCTCTTCTTGTCCTCTCTGATCTGCATCTTTCTCTCCTCTGTCCTCCAACCATTCATCCATCCCTCTGTGCATCTATCTCCCGCTCCCCTCTCTACCTCTCCCTCCCTCACTTCTCGTCTGTAGTCTGCAACCTGTTGAACCAATTAGAGCTTGTAAGCGGGGCCCTTTTGCCCCTGTCGTGTGGTCCGTTTAACCTGCTGCTCCGAGAGGACCTGGCCTCATCACACAACCACCACCTCCTCTGCCTCAGTGGGTGGGTTCAAGAGGATGGGAACAAGGGGGGGCTCTGGGACCACCAAGTCTCCTTTGAACCCCTGTCCTCAGTCAAGGTACAGAAAGTGGGCTTCAAAGAGGAGTATATGAAATTGGAAGTCAATAGTTTGTATTTTGATCAGTAAAATGATGAAAGAGTTTTTTCACTCCATCAGGGTTGTTATGGTGCAGAGGATATGGTTCATACTCTTTGGGGGTAAACAAACTCCTCTTTTAGCACCAGACCGTCTCCTTTCACCCTCTTTTCACCCGCACCCTAACTGCCAGGAATGCTTTTAACAATTCACTGTCGGACACTGAGCAACACAGGACACTGGGAGATTGTCGCATTCCAATGGGAAGCATTTTTTGTCGCTCTTCACGTGTCAATCAGCGACACTATCTTCTTGTCACCCCCACCTAAGAACACACACACTCAGCACGCAGCAGCGGTTTCAGTGCATCTCAGTTTAAGGACACAGTCGTCTCCCAGTTGTCCATGTGTTAAGCACAGAAGAATGCAGCCTTATGGTCAAAGTAAGACACACAAACATGGTTTTCTCAGACTTCACACAAAGGACTCTTCCACCTCCAACATCTGTGATGTGGGTCAGTGAGGAGTACCTCTCCTCTGCTGAAATGAACAGAGTAGTAAGTCCCTTTTAACAAGGGCTCACTGAAAAAGTTGAAAGTATCAGTTTCAAACCTCATAACTCATCTCAACTTGTTATTTTCCACATGTGTAGATTTCGTGCAGGTTTGAAGACTAATACTTTTAAGTGTAATGCCTTAATTTTTAATAAAAACAAAAAGTAGATTTGAAACCACCAACAGACGTGGCCTCAAATTACATTAGATTCTGGATAGTAGTTTCTGTACTGAATTTGTGAATTGGTTGATCAAGAAATGGGCAAAACCAGTCCTAATGTAACACAGTACAGTACAACACAGAAACACATAAACATGTGTAGTTTGTTTCAATATCTTTATGAGATAAACTTAATGTAACCAAACTGACAAATAAAATTGGGTCAGGAGAGACTCACACAGAACCACTGTCACATAATACAGGCCAACTTTCAACAGCTCTCCTCCTGACACACTCACATCCCCCTTACAGTCGGGACAAGGGTGCTGGTGAAATTCCATGGCCCGTTATCAGTGCGTTGAAAGCACCTGACTGGTATGTGACAGTGGCCGTTAGTGACAGTTCCCCTCTAAAGCGAGGGGGCGGCCGAGAGGGTAAAAGGGTTGATCCATTTGATACGAGTCCTGCTGGACACTTGACAGGAGCTGTCAGTGAGCCAAGGGGAGGGTGGTGCTTATCGATCAAACACCCCTCCTATCTGCCACGCTGACCTTCACGTCCAGGCCGGGGGGTATTTCAGAACACAGGCGCGTGGAGTGGGGTCTTAGACTGTCAAAACAAATTCATTCATAATTACAGTCTTATGTTTAAGCAAGACTGACTCTTCTGCCTTCTCGTTTTAGTTTTTAGTGGTACATTTACAGTTGACTGTTTTCCACTTCTGTCCCACAAGTACCTCAAAAGAAATGAAAAATTCTAAATGGTTGGCTGTTTTAAATTCAAAAGTAAAAACAAAAAACTAATGAAAGCTTCTTTTTTTAAATATCCATATAGTAACAAACTGTATGCACAATTATACAGCAAGATACAATCTGATTACTTTTTCTCTACTTAAACTTAATGAGATTTGCCAACAATAATTGATCTTCCCCAGTGCTATAGTCCCTTAAAAAATATATCTACTTATTATTTGACAAAGTCCTACTACAGCAAATACAGACATAATAAGTGTACAATAAAGGCCTAATGTGATACTGAAATCTTTTAAGCAATCTTTCTTCAAAGTCTGGCCCATGGCCCCAGTTTATTTTTGCTGAAGAGGATAACATCCTGCAGTGAGCTGTAAGGAAAAAGAGTGAGACTGAGGGACAACCAGTTATCTTGTGGTTCTCTAAAACCAGTGTTTAGCCGGGATGATCTCTGTCCACTGGTCATTACCACACCATGCTGGAGCTGCTGTACTTTTGTCAAAACACAGAGAGCTTGGCAGCAGCTGCACACAACAGAATGCAACAGTGTGGATTTGAAGAGAAAATGGTTTTGATGTGTCAGTGACAGAAAGCAGATCGGTGGTGTTTTTGATTAGGTGTGCTACATACAACTGCTGCTGCTCCAGACAAGTGCTTCAGTCAAAAGGAAAGTGCTAGGTGATGTGTTGTAAATGGGCTCCCCCTACAGTCTCCTGTGTTCATCACAGCTCTGCCAGGTGTTCAGAGACTTCACAGCATTGCAGAGGAACAGCTAAAATAAAGTGTTCCTTTGTAATTAACACTAAAACACAGAAGCCTTCATTGACATCCAAATAAACATTGTCTACCTGACTGTAAGCCTCTTAAACTGCCAGTACCTGCCTCTTCTTCTCTCTGATCTATAAATACTCTCTCATCAGCAAAGGTTGGCTGTGAGCGCCGTTGACCCTGGCCTTTCTCCGTCCAGCAGAGTGGTGATTTATGGGGGCCCAGGCTGGCGCTAACCTTGCACTTGGGTCCTGGCAGTATAAATGATGGCAGGTCAGCAGCGCAGGGATGGAGGGGAAAGAGAGAGTCTTTTTCTCTTTCTCTCTCTGTCGTGTTATCATCAGTGTGATGGAGACATCATCATCATCTCCAGGGAGTATAAATAGTGCTGGATCAGGTGACAGTGTCGGCACTGGCCTTTGATGGGAGCTTTAATTTCATGCCTAATTTCTCTCGGCAAAGTGAGGATCGATGCTGCCCTGTTGGTGCTCCCTATCCTTTTGCTTTCCTCGGCCTCAAAGACAGAACGGAGAAGGACAAATACTCGCACACTGACCAATGACTGACCGATGTGCAGATACCAAGGCGTTTAGCTCACTTGTAAACACACATGGATGGACATACCGCGCTGATACACACACGCACAGATTCATTTGTGCGCCACATTGGACTCAGACAATCAATACCTCCAACTGATGGCTTTGGAAATAAGTGCAACAAGCAAACTATAAGCACACAGCTACCACCTGTGTGTGTTACACATCGGCGTGGTGATAAATATAAGCCTGTGTCCCTGCTCCAAGCCCCAGGGACGCATTGAACTCTAGCCCCTCCATAATGACTTTGTCTACCTATCGATCCAGCTATGATCCATGTACTGTAATTCTTATATCATCAGCCCCGGACCCAGCAATAACTCCAAGTCATATTTCGGCCCTACCGTCCACTTGACAACTTAATGATGCAGGGACACACTGCTGGAGTTTGGACTCTTACCCCCCTCCTTCCCTCCTGCTTTCCCCTGCAGGCCTCTAATTTCTCCTTGTTCCTTCAGACTAATATCAGTAAAGGTACAGAGAGGCTGTTCTCTCCAAGGACTTCCTGCTGAACCACATATCTTCCCCTTTTCACCTGTGTGTGCTTCAGTATAGCGCGGGTTAGTGTCTCAGAGTGCCGTGCATCTGTCTCCGATTTGGAGCACAGCCCCTGCAGGCTCCCGAGGAGACTAAAGCCGTCCCTCTTTAGACCCTGTTCTTTTTCTCCCTTTGAGCCCAGGCTATATTTCATTGTCATTTCAAGCCTCTCTACGTAGCCTGGATGTAATAGCTGGAGATATATGGCCTCCCTTCCTCGTGGCCCTTCTGAGCTTCCTGAGCCTTTTATAAAACACTGTCAGAGTGACAAAACAGCAGCCCCTGGGTATTCGGGCACAGATGCCCCCTCGTCCTGCGGCGATTTCTCAATATCCTGCACTGATCCTTTTAGCAAGTGATAACATCTGGGTCCTTGGACAGGATGAGTTGGAACAGTCATCACGGACAGAGTCGTAGCTCATCTCTATAGCTCTCTCTACCTATAAGCAATAGGCTGTCTGTCAGGTCTGTTTTTATAAGAGCTGATTTAGGGAGCAGCCCTTGAATCCTGAGCCAATAGGAAACCACAGAAGCATGCAGCAGATGTCTTTTATCCTTTACTGAGACACACCTGATTCTGCTAATCAAGGAGACAACGCTGTCCAAGCCAGAGAGTGTTTGGTCAGACATCTTGGATTTAAGGGTGAAGAGCAAGGCGTGAGGGGTTTTGTTCATTACTGTCGCAGTTAGATAGACTCTAATGAGAGTCCATCTGGCCGCAGAGACACTTAACAACCCTGCACCTCTGAGGCATACTCTGATTGAGATGTGAGCACAAAAAGGCAAAGGCAAGGGAGTCCATTTGCGCCGCTCGACAGACAATTAAAGCTGCCATTCTGCTTACTCCACTTTGAGCCAATAGACTGCAGCTGCTTTAAACAGACATATTAAACTCATATTATGTAATATCAATGCAATGTGAATTAAAGACAAAAAGTGCTTCCCTTTTTCATTTTGAGGCAGCTTCGTGAGCACTTGTTGGCACATTGGTCATGGAACAATACCAAAAACGACTTTACTTGTCCAGAAGTCATTATGTTGAGATATGTAAATAATGACAGTAAGTGATTATGACATTACCATTTGAATGAAAAGAATGATAACAGAAGAACCTTTTTGTTGTATTGGTAATATGGGTAACTAACCTACTGGGCCTATGTAGCAACTTTATAAACCCCCCTGAACTCCTTTTACGCCATTGACTGCATTAACCTCACATCTGCTGCTGTATCAGCCATCATCCCATTTTCACCTCACCATCTTTTCTTCTTCCTCCTCCTCTTCTCTCGCTCTGAACACAGTATAGCTCCAGCCCCCCGCCCTCCTTCCCCCCAGCCTTAATTGGGAGTCAGGGAGAGCAGTCGAAATCGCATTAACGCGGGCCCTGCCTGGCTGTGCCATCCATCTTGTTTTTTATTACGCCGCGCCGGGGCTGCCTGGGCGCTGCCGTTCGATTTGTCACCGGCCTCGTTCGCTGATAACAGGCATTTGTCATCGCCTTGGCTCCCTGTTAATGTTATCATCTCTTCCCTGACAGCCGCCCTCCGCCGGGGAGCGCCGGCGACAAAGCACATCCGTCAAGCGAATATTTCCACGGCTAAGGGGAGCGCACACTGCAATAAGCCACATTAAAGCACTTATGAAGGGCCCGGCGTGTGTGTGCGCGCATGTGTGTGTGTGTGTAGTGGTGTCATTCCCGTGCGCAGGTGCGTGTAGCCCACCGCTTGTCTTTGCTGTAAAAAGAAGTGAGGTGGGGGCCGACGGGGAGAGGAAGAGGTAATTTGTTGCAATTAATTACGCAGTGAGTGTGGCTTTGTTGTGTGGGAGAGCATTTTATCTGTTGGAATGCCTCCTCGCCAGGCTGTGATGCTATTTGTTTGATTTATAGCTCATGGCTGCCCGAGGCGGAGTGAGCTAAGAGTTGGTGTGTGTTTTCACATAAGCACAGTGCGGCGTGGCATTATCCACAAAAATATACTGGAGTGTCGACGACAAGCCCTTTTGTTTGGGAGTAGCGTTACATATGAACAGGCACGGTGAACAGGGCCCTCAGTTTGTTGTCCTCTCCCAGGAGTTAAACTGCGGCCCATTTGTCATTCAGCAGCAAATCAACAACTGCGAGAGCTGACCTTCTCCAACCCACCAGCTCACCCTTTTTCTTTTACCTTTTACTGGAAAAAAAAGTGCCTTTACATTTTCCTCACACATCTAGATCTAGTTTTAATTTAGTAGTTACAAGAAGCAAGACATCTAGAGTCTCCTGTAAATGTTGGGATCATTGTTCAAACGGGTCTTGTAAAAAAGTAGCTTCAGCAAGTTTTAAGGCTTTTTTTTAACCATCATTCACAGTGAGCATAAAATAGAGCAAGAGATGTGACTGGATCCATAATTCCACAACCAGATATTACAACTTGAATGGGACAGTGGTGGTGTTTTTCAGTTTTTCTCAGAAATTACTTAACCACACATTGTTGGGGACGCATCCATAGACTACTTTACATCCTTGTCAAGATCTGATACGTGGATGTCTAGCCTAGAGAGAGCTCTTTCTCTGTTGTGAGAGGACAAGCAGGGGTGTGACAACATATCCATTCTGTCTCAGTTGGGGGCTGCTTGGTCCTTCTGCAGGGCCTGACAGATGGATCAGCCAGCCTAGAGGCTTGTACAAACACATGAGAGAGAGAACTAGTGCTTTCCCCTACTTCTTCTTACTGTATTAGAACCAAATTTGCAGCCCTGGCACAAAACTACTAGTCGAATACAGCTAGTACAGATTAAACACAGCAGAAATAGGATGGGACAGGTCTACCTTTATTTCTCATGTTCACCTTCTACATTGTGTTATAGAAAAGTCGTGTAAAACATAAAACCATACAATAAATATAAACCTTGTACACCAACAAGTGTTTGTCCAACAACTGATTTTCAGATAAATTAAGGCTCCTTTTTACAATCTTTATAAATTTGTATTTGGATGAGACAGAGTGAGGTGACTACTAAAGTAGCCGTAGCAATTTCTATATCTCTTTGGAAAGAGACAAAAATTCATTGGTAGGCGACATGACAGAAACTATTGCATTGTATTTAATGTGTAGGTAAAAGGCTTTTTGCTCAGTACACTCCTGGCACGCAAAGCAGCAGAACAGAACAGTGGCAATACACTCAACATTTGGAAAATAAAGAAGTCATGCTTAAGCAGATATTACAGCTTCTCTAAAGATCAACGAGCAGCAGTACAAATGCAGATCAAAGAGAATTTATTAAATACCTCTGATGGTTGATTTGAAATGCATGACTGTGTGATGTCTGCCTTGGGAATGAACTACATATTTAAACATTACCAGTTTGTGTGTGTGTGCATTGTTTTTATACATAAAGCAGCAGATTTCCTTTTGGTCAACCTTTTTTTTTTTTGCCATACCAATGACTAAAGTCATTTCTCTCTCATTTGGCCCTTATTTACGTTGAATCATTGTGTCCAAGGGTCCCATAACCGTTCATCATAGACATTTTTAGATGGCCGTTTGATGTTAATTCATCCTCAAGGATGTTGTTCTTGGAGGCGAACATCTGACTGATCTCCATAAATGTTTTATTCCTTGTCTCAGGAATGACAAAGGTTGTGTAAAGGGCCACGGACAAACATATTGCACAGAAGATCAGGTAACAGTAAGGACCAGTGGTCATCTGGGGAGGCAAACAAGATACTGGGTAAAAATGATGGAACATTTCATTTTAGTCTAGAATCAGCACAAAATACTTACACCATTAGCTTTTCAGTCCACACAACATTGCTTTGCTTACACAGAGAGCTTGCAGTTAGGATTAAAGGTTGTGGCAAAGCAATGTTTGTGAAAAACCCAGATCAATTCTAAAACCCTCTCTAGACAAGAGAGCTGCCTCAAAGGGCTTTACAGACTGTACCAGACAACATCCCCTGTCCACAGACCCTCCATCAAAGCGAGGAAAAACTTAAAAAAAACCCAGCCGGGGAAAAAGAGAAATCTCAGGGAGAACCACAGAAGGAGGGATCCACTCCCAGACGGACAGGCCTTGACACAGCTGATGACAAGCTGAGGGAGATGCTGTCTGGTCTTATTTAACTTAGGAATGATCACTCTGAATGACCTTTTCTCTATTACACAGGCATTAATAATAAATAGATTCATTATTAGTGTAGCTTAACAGACTCAAGGCAGGGATGAGTAAAGGAGAACCATAAAACACTATTGTTTTCTGTGGATTTTAAACAGAAGACGATGCTCTAAAACAATAATCCAAACAGAATAGGAGTATAGTGTATTCTTACCTCTAGGAAAGGAAAGAGGAATCCTATTGTGAAATTGGACAACCAGTTTAAGCAACCAGCTACAGTGTAGGCAGCAGGTCGGTGGGACTGCTTAAAGAGCTCTGCGGTGATCAGGAAGGGAACACCAGCTGCACAGGGAGGTGCAAACAAACAAATAAAAACATGTTTTCATTTAAGGACAACAGCTTGTCCAACTAGTAATTGTGTTTATGACGTAACTGTTACTCAGTGTGACTATATCAATCTGGTGGGAGTTGTCAGTTAGTTTATTAATATCACACATGGGATTATCTCTAACAATAAGTCAGATTAAACAGATTTGACTCTAATTCTTCAATGCATTTCTACTGTATTACCCCTTGTCTCTGAATGTACTTCACTGTCATGTCGTCACGATTATTCAGTGATTCAGTGACAAGAGGAAGATGTTCGTCACATTGGCAAATCTCCAACTTAGAAACTGGACAGCTGAGTGTGGCCTCCTCAATTCATTAGTTTGATATGCAGGATTTGTGCAGCATTGTGCTAGCATTTAACCCATAATCCTTCATTGTTAGAAGTGTATGGCGTGAAGTAGAAATATGCATTAGTAAAGGCTCTAATGATGAGCTCTGCGAATGATCCCCTCATTATCTTTGCATGATAATTGCACAGAGGAAGGTTTCATATTGTCAAACCAATAACTAGACCATAATTTGTCAACAACTGTGGTATGTATGGAGGGCTTCATTGTGCATTCTGGGTTTCTTCTGAAGGAAACCGTATTCATCACGGCTAGCTTATGAACAATGAGCCATTAAAACTATAATTGCAGCCACAGAAATCTTCATCCGTGTATCGAGGTATAGATTTTGCTGCCTTTGACGAATGGCATTATGTAAACCAGCTTCATTCTAATTCATCATGCTCACAAGCCCACTCAACATGGCTCCAAAGATTGTAAACTAGTGCCTCTTAATCCACTGCACTCATCCTGTGTACAAATGGTTGAGAGAATGGAAGTAGTGTGCCAGTTATGATTTCTCCATTTACAAGTGCAATGAAATACAACAAGGAGCAGGAAAGGTTGGTTGCTGCCTTCTCAGGTTTGGTGCCTGTTGTGGGCCAAATGTCCAGCAGGGAGCAGTGTTACCTTACACACAGGGTAGCCTAAATTTCTGGGTATGTCAGGATCAAGCTAAACCATGAAGGTAAACACACAAAAGGAAAGAGTTTGTTGCGGTTTGAAACTAGCAACTAGCAGAGCAATGCCTCACCTGGACCTATGCAGAAGCCAGCGATGATCCCAACAACACAGCCCACACTGATGTAGCGCATGAAGGCCAGATGTGGCTGTGATTGGAGAAACAAAAAGATAAATAGTCTTAAAATAATGTTATTGGTTTCAATTAGTAGTTCAAAAAGTGAATAAATTCTCAGGATGGCTGATTGATACTATGTTCTTTGCTGTTGTGACCCTCAAAAATGTGTATAACAAAACAATAATTCTTTTTTAAAAATAAATTTGTGACCTCAGTGCTAACTTTTCTTCCTAAATAAGAACAGCAGCTGTGAGTGTATACCTGTAAAATGACAGATACAGTGATCCCAGCGCAGCAGATACTCATAAACAGGAAGCCACCGATCATCAGAGGTCTTCTTCCCACACGCTCAATAGTAAAACACTGCAACACAGACATTTTTAACATTCTTTTAAGCTAATTAGGAAAATAAAAGAGTAAAAGAATTTAATAATGTGCAGTTTATCAGATTCTTGTTTTCCTACATTGTCCATAGAGTACCTTGTAAATAGACCCTCTTGACTTTGATGTTTAATTACGTGACTTAAGTTTTACTGAGCGGTGAATGATGCATTATGGGTCAGAATGATCATGCATAGTGAAAAGAAATTTGGTCCTGCAGTTACAGCAATTCTGCACCATGGTTTAGAACACAACAATGTGTCAAGGTGTCTGCGGTTGTTAAAGGAATCGAAAGGAATAGAGGAATTAAAGTTTTAAAAGACATCAGTAAGAAACATGGGCCTTATTTTTTTGGGTTAAATCAGTGCAGGTACAATAACTAAACTCACCCCAAGCATTCCTGAGATGACTTCAATGGCGCCAGTTCCCACTGTTGTGTACTGGATGTGAGGCTCAGGAATCCCTGCGTCCTTAAATATATCATTTGTGTAGAACCAGATCTGAAATGGACATGGACATGAATAACATTTGTATAGTAGATCACGCATGCATACAAACACACACTTTGAAACTTATAGCCTTTTTCATAAGAGCCAGAAATTGGCTCTGCTCATTTAATGTTTACACACGATTCATCATAGTGATCGTTATTATCAGAACAACCATCACTCATGTATTTGAGATATGCGTTTCATCAGTATGGACTTCTGACAAGTGCTCCCCTTGAAATTAATTTGTGTATCCTCATTAATCACACTTTGCTGATGCAACATCCATCATTGATGAGGTGTAGACAAGATCATGATGGGTGCAGTTAAATGCTGTCTTGTTGATTTAGTAACCACATGTATAGCATTTCATCACTATTCTGCAATGTGCACAAACACCTACTGTATTTCAATGCAGATTGTGCATCACAAAAAATATGAAAATATTTGCTGCTGTGGGCAGAAGGGTTCCGTTGAACGATTTAATATCTTTACATCCACAGAACACATATAAATAGATACATTTGTTCCACTTACTGCATCAATTCCAGATAGCTGCATTCCAATGTTGACCACCATAACAGTGATGACCTGCCAGCGGACACAGCGGTCCTTGAGCAGGCCTCGGACTGAGATGGTTTCGATGGAAGTCAGAGAGCGCTGTTCCTCCTGCATCTCTTCAACCTCGGCCTGAATGTTACCTTTGGCACGGTAGCACTTCAGGGCTTTAGGAGAAAAGGGAAGCAAGAGGTTACCAGTGTGCAAAAACACAACACCATAAATCTAAGGTATTTAGGCATGCACATAACAAGGCCATTTTTGTGTTCATTATGGATACATAAAAGGCAGTCCAACCTGCAATGGTGGCATGCACATTTCCTTTCTCTATCAACAGGTACCGAGGACTTTCTGGAAACCATGGCAACAGTATAAGCTGGATCATGGTGGGGAACACTACAAGTGACAGAAGCAGAGGCCAGTTCTCTTCCTGTGCAAATAAACAGTTTTCATATTAACGTCCAAATGTGGCTTCTTTAAAAACATTTTTGTCCATACACTGTATAAAGGTGATACACTGAATATATGAACATTAAATAGAGATGATGCTTGCACCTTTCCCAGCAGTTCCTCGAGCCCCAGAACTTGAGCAGTGAAGACTCCAAGACAAATGTGTATGCTGGGCACAAGGCCCAAGAAGCCTCTCAAGTTTTTAGGAGCAATCTCTCCAAGGTACATTGGAACCACGCTCAGAGAAATACCTGTGGGTAGGAGCAATCATTAAAACTTACACTATAATTTAGATATTCATAAATACACAATAATCATATTTATTCATTTAGGGATATGTCAAACCTACCTGAGTGGATCCCTGTGATAAAGCGTCCTATAATGACCATGGCAGGCATTCTACAGGCTCTGCTAAAACCCATTAAAGTTCCACCCAAAAACACCAGCACAGTGGACCTCACCAGTGTCCCTTTCCTGTTCGGACACAAATTAGATATTTGTCAGCAATCAAATGATAGTAATATTTTAAAATAAAATAATCAATATTCAGACAACTAACCTTCCAAATCTGGTTACAAGTTTGCCGACCAGCAGGGCCCCGGTCATCCCACCGATAGCAAAGATGGACACAGTAAGTGAGTATAAGATGGTGAGGTACTCCTCATCTGGGTCCCAGTCATACTTTTCAATAAACGTCTCATTATAGAAGTCTTTGATGTACTGTTGGAATAAAATATTTTATGATCAATACCAAAAATGATACGGCGTCTATGTGCTAACATTTGTGTGCATCACTTGCTTCAGGGTAACCTACTTAAAGTACTTTTGTTTGACATACTTTTTTCCATATTAAACTCTTTAACATTTTTTCTCACAACATCATAAAGTAGACCTTGTTAAAGCTGATTTTGGACACCCAAGTGGAGCTAATGTGAATTGACACAGTGCAGCTCAGTGGTTCTAAAGAGGTGTAACCTTACCATATTAGCTGCAGTTTGGAGTATATAGGACAGGGTAGCAAAAAACTATTTACAATGATTAACATTGGTTTGTTGATCACAGATGTTGTACAAAACAGTGGTTTAAAATGAAACAAAAACACTAATTGCATTGTTTTTGAAAAAAGCTCTGAGAATGTGTGTAAAATAATGGATTAGTCAGACTTTAACATTTCCTTCATGGATTACTTAAGGTATGGTTTTGCTGGATGATAGAACGACTGAGACACAAGAGCAGAGACAGAACAATGTTCAAGGAGACCTTCTGGAGTATTTTGAAGTGTCAGAGAGGGAGCTTTGGTGAAATATTTGTCTTGTGTATGATTGAAGGAAAAAAAATAGATTAAAATATTGTTTAAAACAGGATAAGATCAGATCAGTGAATGCATACTAGGCTCACATGACTATATCTTGAAGTGTCCATGGACAAACAGGAATGGTTCACTAGTTAGTCACTGTGCCATGGCAAATCAGATATCGAAGACACAGACAAGAGCACATGATGTATAAAAGGTCGGAACATCAGTGACATGGTGAGACAGGCAGCTGCTTCGAGATTTGACACACACGTCCACATGACTCCACATGACAATTAACTTCAATCTGATTCTCACAATGTTTGGAAAGAGTCACTTTGGGGCATGTTTGAGGTTACAAATCCAAACTCTGGTGTTATTAGAATGTGTGCCACAAACCTGAGCAGGAGAGTTGACAACAGCCAAATTGAAGCCATACAACATAGAGCTCCCGAATGAGGACAGGAAGGCCACTGCCAGCAGTGACGCTGTGAGATGCTGAGGAAAAAACACAACAGGGCTGAAATCAACATAAATACACTTTAATTTAAAACATTAAACACATGAAATATTGTATGGATCGATGATGGGTAATTCTTCATATTTCTGTTTGGGTAAACTAATCATTAGCAAGATGTTAATTCTAAGTAAACATCAATAACATCATTGACTTCAATGACGTTTTCTTCTATTTTTACACACATATTATGTATGTTTCCAGTTGTAATATAATGACACACATGATAAGCTCACTGTGTATTACAGCATAGTAATCTGATACATATGTCTTTGCGCTTTAAGGGAAAGTTGTACAATGACTGAACTCCTTGAGAAAGAACCTACTAACTATTACTTTGTTGTATTAAAAAAGCTTCCGCCCAAGTGCATCTATACACAAAGACAATAATATCACAATAGAAAAAGGTCAAATGACTCCTCTTGTGTCAAAAGAGAAAAGTATCTATGTGCTGTATTAATGCTGCCTCAGTTGCAGGCCTTAATCCTACAATCTTAGCCCTATGTTGCTGCAAAGTTTGGGAAATGGGCGCTCAAACAATTGTTCCCAAAGAATATTTACAAAATGTACACAACACTCAGTGAACCACAGCTGTGTGAACTGAGAGAGCTACAACAAAGGATCCCCCTGCTCTGTCTGAAAAAGAGCACTGATGTCTGGAAAACCTAATTTAGTCTTTAAATGCGGATGGAGTGAGTTAGGAGGACTGCACGTGAAAATAGCTCATAACAGACAATGCTGCCCAGTCAGTATTCAATTTAGGTTCGTTATCTGAGCAGCTCTTTATATTACACACATGGCTTGAAATAGTTACAGATGCAGGCTCCAGTCTTACTCGTTGGTTTAAGTAACTAGTGTCAATTTTAAGCCAACTTGTGTTATATGCCAATCTTTGCAATATGTTTATCTTTGCAAGAGTGTCACGTGCATCAGCTGTTGATGGCATTAAAACTGCAGTTTGTGAGAGACACTAATGTCCCAAGATGACATCAAACTCAAATTTTACATAAACAGCAACACATAAATAAACCCATACCTCCTATAATAGGCTATTAAACAGTGTGCAGTACTCAGTAAAGAGCACACTTACTCCACTAACATGTGACTTCAACTTACCCCAGTGACTTTCCCATGTTTTTCCACCAACAGCTCCTCTGCCATTTCACTTATAAACACGGACTTTCCTTGTGTATCTTGTTTGCTTCAGATGACAGTTAGCTCATCTGCACAACTTCTCCAAACTCTTTCCACAGCATCCCTACATGTACTTCTTTTAGCCCGTGTGGGTCTGACAGACAGGAGGCGTGGCTAAGGAGTGGGCGGGTCCACGGGGATGCTGGGAGGCCCGTGTCCAATCCTCAGTGCGCATCGGACCGCAGACCCGCCCCAGGCCGAGAAACCAAACTTTTCCCGGTACTACACGTCCATGATGGTCCAGTCACATGATTAAAACAGTTAAGACATGGTGCTAGTTGATTTTGACACTTGGTTTACTGGCCATGACCTTCTTGAACCTACAGGCCACTTTGGAGACGCCCATGCCTGAAAGTAAGGTCATATTTTGCTGTAAACACTAATGAGATAATTTGATAATAATATTTTTCACACAATGTCGCCTACAGACTTCCAGGTCTTATGACATTAGATAACACAGTATTTTTGTATTACATCAATGTAAGTCCTGTTATTGCCCCTTACCCCAGGGCAGCAGTTGCCTAAAATTGAAACTCATTTTAAAAGCAAACACCAACAAAATAATAGAAAACTCCTTTAGCCGATGAAATGTAAATGCATAAAAACACAGTTGGGTAAAGTACACTGTGGTTAATACTGTATATTTATATTTGTGTACTTTCCTTGAGCAACAATAGACCTGTGCTGTCCATTTATTTTATTCATTTCAGAACATTGATGGTAAACTTTAGTAGTAGTGTATATTGACTCTTTCTGGGAAATTACAGAAAATGTTAAATCAGCCTGGCAAGCACAAGATTGAAATAGTGCATGGTACAAGAACGGAAGAACACAGAAGAAGCCATCATTAAAGTAAATAATTAAATATTAATATAAATATTCATCTTAATACATTCAATATTTTAAAAAAAACTTAAAGTCCTCTCAAAGTAATTCACTTAAGAAGTCATAATGTCCTATGTACAAATTAAAATAGGTGTCTGTAGTGTTGAGGCAATTCTATTTTGGATTACTTTTCATCTTTTTCTTTCAGCTGGCTTTGTTCTTTGTGACGTGTGCTTATTTCTATTTTTTGCTACTAGTCATTTTCTTGATAAATCTGTTTTCCCCCTTGTTTCAGCTGCACACCAAAAGCAGAGGTCAAATTAGACCCTTCTGGGGCCTTGCCAGAGACCTTGAAGCAGGCCAGGATCACTCCCACCTGTCCCAGGACGGAAGGTAAGAAGAGATACAGTAAGTGTACCCAGGGGAGCCTTAGGTCTTGTAACATAAACGATCACAGAGTTATAACAGGGGAATTCATTTATATCCTTCTATATCTTTACTAATGTAACTTGTGTAATAAAGCTTTATAGGAAGCAGTTATGCTCCAAGCCTTCGATGTTAGCAGGGGTTTCCTCAGGCACTCAATTGGCCCAAAGAACAAATAGATAAGGTGCAATAATTCCCATAGTGGATGTTCTGCATCACTCCTCACACATGACTGCCTTGCATGCAGGCTTCTTTGGTCACAGTGTCTCCTGCTACAGTTGTGACTCTGAACATTTCACACCAAGCAATAATTTAGTTAAATAAAGTGACTCTATTGGGAGTTGTATATGTCTGTTCAGAATAATTTAACATGACGAGGTGTTGATTATAAATGATAACAATGATTATAATGGTCTATTAAAAACGGTTAAATACTATAATGTTATTATAAAATAGGAACATTTAATAAGCGTGAAAAAATCCTCTTAGTCTGTATAAGGTCTTCTCTCCTTATTCCCTCTAGTATTTATATCACATTATCATCTCAAACACAGCCAACAGACTCTAATACTAGTGCTTCTAACTTTAAACCCAAGAAGCCAAGTTGATACAATTCAGTAAGTCAAATGGTTTGTGTCATATGACTTGTATCACTACGGCACCATGCTGCTTTTGTGTATTAAATCAATTATAGTGTGAATCGATTCAAAGGCCTAAAGAAATATACAAACACTTGTGAGCTACAGTATGTCTTCTTAATTGGACGTAAGTTGCAGTTTATTTTTGTTTTCATACATGACAGAAGTGGAAATAATGGTTTGAAGAGTTTGACACTAGGCCTTAATGTCTAGTTTCTAATGTGTTGGTATGTTGTGTTTATTTCAACATCAGGAAATCCACAATAACTGTGTATAACTCAATAATAAAAGATGGCTTCCCTGTGCTTCCTTGCTTTAGTTCACATCATGTCCAAGAATAAAGGTTTGTTGTCCTCACAATCATAAAAAGCATTAGATTATTCTTAAATATTCATATCCATTATTGACAAGCTTGTAACATCCATAAAAATAAAATTCATGTGCCAAAAAGTGGAGTTAAACTAAACAGATCAACATCAAACCGAGCTCAGTGTAAGTCATGGTGGACTTTTCAGATATATATTTCTTTGGGGGTTCCTGTGAATAATGTAATGTGTGCCCATAATGTGTTCAATGTGTGGCTCTATCTATGTCATCCTATTTGCACTTTCCATATTCAAAATAACCGTCTTGTCAAATTACCAAAACGCTTTCATGGCTAGAATGGAACCCATAGTCCACTTTGTGACTTTTGTTCTTTGAAGACCTGGATTTTACTTTATTTTCTGTTAACTTGCTAGACCATTTTAAGCCTACTGTAACCTACCTGTATTTTTACATTTTTGCTTTTTGACATTAGTGGAAGGAATGTGAAGGAATCCAATCGGTCAACATCTTTAAATGTCCTTGTGATTGTTGGTGGGCATCTATTCATTCTCTTAATTTTGTTAAGATGCCTAGGTGTAAACTTATCACAAGGTTGGTGTAATATTGCATTAATACTATGTAGGTGGTTGCACTCGCTCATATCAACATGAGTTAGATGCTGGCAAATGAAAAGCTGTTGAAAATGAACAGAATGAAACGACTCACTAAAATCGTTTACAAGAGGGACATCTCATGATCACCATCAGGATCTGGAGGTACTTGATTAAATTTTCTCTCAACACTGAACGAGATGTCATTTGATAAATTACCCATCAATACACGCAGTAGGGGAGCCATGCTGGTGTGTGCGTGTGCATTGACGTGTGTGTGCTTCTGCTGAGACACGTTGCCACAATAACTGTCTCCCAACGCGAGTGCGGAATAAGGCCACATTAGCAGCCCATTATTTCAGTATACCTCGTCTTGCATCCCGTTGACAGATCATCTGGCTCCAAAAGTAGATATTGTGGCCTTTAATCAGTCAGCCCCCTCTGAGCCGCCGTAGTCTCTTGTGCAGTATTTAAATTCCTCATTTACTCAGTTGCAGGCGGGACATGCCTGTCCCCCATTGTTCGCTCTGAATAAACTGGGGAGCTGATCGTGTTAAGTGCAGCCGTGATTGATGGCTGCTGATGAAATCTAATATACTCGCCCCATGCCATCGTTTAGCAGAAATAGAATTAGAGAGAAGCACTCCAACACTGACTCATAAAAGGTTGAAATGCACTTAATGTTGCTTTTTCAGATTTTTAACTCTGGAGTTTTGCTGTGGTCAAGTTGCTCCAATAAGAGTGAGGGGCATTAACCACAGAGCAGTGGCTGTGGCTTGTGGTGTATGTGATCAGAGTGAGTCAGGGAAATTACAAGGTTGTGTGAATGTCTGTGAAGCCATCCCATTTCCATGGGCTTTGCATTTAAAAACCATGAAGAAGAGTGACTGTCATCAGCCGAACGTCAGATCATGCTAATTATTTCCAGTATTGTCTTGAGTGGCCATATAATCTTCATTTGGTGGTCAGCAGATAGGCCTTAGATGTGCTATTTCACACGCACATTAGCTTGTGGGTACACTGACTGTGATGATTGTGGGCTCTAACTGCTTCTCTGTGCTGATGAATATTTAAAAGACACGTCTTTGCAGGATTGAAAGGAAGTGCGATTTTAGTGACCTCTTGTGGGACATGAGTTGCAGTTCAGCACAAATGTCTGGTCATGATTACTGACTAACAAAAAGGAGCTGCTGTGTGTTCATAGCAGAATAGTGATGATGCTTAAGTGAAATTATTGTAAATGATTTGTTATGTATAAATATATGATGGCCAAACAGTTACAACACAGTTAAGTCAAAGCTGTCATCTTGTCTCTTAGTTTTTTCTTGCTCTGTGTCTCACCCTCTTCACAGCTACATTAGCACTTGATTTGGGTGTAATGGATCTCCCTCCTCCCCACCCGTCCCTTCTCATTGGTTGCGGCTGGCCCCCAGCCCAGCCCACCTGCTCCACAGCGCTCTCCTTAATGTGACTGGCCGAGGATGATGGATCACCTCCTGTCACTTCCACCTTCTCCTCCAATCAACAACCAGCCATGGAAATTGATTGTTCTAATTTGCTCTCATTATTATTATGATATTAAGCACAATATACAGACACAGCTCACTGTCAGATCTGGGCAGCGGCGTCATTAGTTACAGGGGCTGGAGAATACGCCTCGGCGGGGTTTTCTCCCACAGACGCCAAGATGTAAAGGAATCAGTGAGGTTTGGAGAAACACACTGCTTTTTCTTAATAAGATTTGCCACACAGCCCCTCACTGAGGTGATGTAGCATCTAATTAAGTTCAATTCTGTGCATCTAGGAAGAGAGAAAAAGAAGATATAATTAAGTTCCTTGATGTGGTGCAGTGTGTTCACAGGCTGGATCGGAGGAGGTACCATTGTGAGAAAACACAACAATACAACTTTACATCTGCACTGACTACAAATAGTGTAAATCTACAGTTATTAAAAGCTGCTTAGAAAGGCAATTAAGATGCACAAGTCTATATCTACACGGTGAATGGACATGCATAGCAATGAAACTGAAATAGTGTAACATGCGCATATTCATCAAGAGTTTTCTGGGCCTCTGTGTCCTCCTTTCAGACAGAAACAAACTAAAGACCACAGTGCACAGGTGTATTTGCAGTGACTTTGTGGATGACCTTTGTCTGTCTTGTTTTATTAAAAGCTCTTTTGTCTTCGTCATCACCCCAGGAGAAGAAGAATAACCAAAGGTCAGCAGTATTATCATTCGCAGTCTTATAGGCCTTTCCCCCCTCTGCTGTGTTCACAAGCCTGGTTTGAGATGGTACAAATGAGACTCCAAAAGGCCAAAGCAAATACCATGGAAATGTGCTGATCCTAATATTACCACAGCAGCCCCTGCAGGTGTATACTGCTCCTGTGTTTCGTGGAGCACAGTGTATCCCCAGCCATGCTGTTACCAGCTCAGAGTATATTGGATAGTGCTTACATTAACACACAGTGTCTAACAAACCGCTTACGCTCCTTTAATTGGATTACAAGGAGTGCTGCATTCCCATTGGTGAGATTAGGAGGGTCTGGGCACAGAGCCGACTCGCCCCCATGTGTGAGTCAGGCATCTGATTCGTCGGTCTCCCTAACGACCTGCACATGCCAGATGTTTGATTGGTGGAGTGGCGCTGGCACCGATGTTTATTGGTCCATGACAGTGTAATAAGGGGCGACGCCAAGTTGTCTGTCAGGGTGTTAAAGTGTTGACTCTGATCTAGAAGTGATTAATGACGCTATTTATTTATTTACTGGCCTTAAATACAGTTGGTGGAAATAGGTTTCTCCTACTTAGATTAGAAGTATTACCAGGTGCAGTTTTCAAGCGTTTAGATCAGTGTCTTATTGAAAGGTTAATTCGTTTATAATTGTAACATTTTGGGTCTGTAAGACAGTTAAAATTTTTCTTGAAAAATAATGTAAAGTAGGCTCATATGACAAAAACTGTGCCTGCTGTGGGCAAAATATAACTTAAAAATATCACTTACAGAATAAAATAAGAGTAGAATGAACTTAGGTTAGGAAGAAATGATTTTAAATTGAGGCTTTCCTCTTAAAAAAATGAAAAAAAGTAGTCATAATACGGAGTACGTAGTAGTCATAATAGGCCATTTTATTCTAGCAGTCAGTCACTGATATTTTGTTAAAGTAACACCAGCTAGTTTTGAATTCTTATATTAGAGCACAGCATGCTACAGCATAAATGTCACTTTGCAGAGAATGAACAACTGCAGGTAATTAAGCCCACTGGTCAAAAGTGAGTGACCTGCATTACAGTATTGTTTAAAATGAGCTTTTAGAAGTTGTTTGAGTGTTTCGAAAAAGAAGAATGCACCTTGTGACCTTCCACTCTTTGACCTCCCACCTTTGACCTTCACAGTAAATCTGGTCTTGGACCTTTTCTTCATGCGTTACCCAAAGCTCTGACCACTAACTTATGTGAAGTCCTGGACACAAGCTGCTGAAAAGCTGGCAGCTGCTGGCCTCCTGTGAAGGAGCAGCCTCTCCATCACGGCCATGACACCTTAACTGTCCTGCTCTCGCTCACTGAGGAAGGCCCCCTGCCACCGCACACACACTACCACACTTTGTCTCGTGGCGGTGAAAGGACAAACACAATGACACATAGAGCGTGCAGTCACTTTCTTTTACACAGGTGCAAATGTAAATGTCAACAAAACTCACACTCAGTTACTGCCATTCACCAAACTGTCTTTGGATCCCAGTTCCCACAGCACAGCACTCCTGACATTAGCAGCAAACAATTCTCCTTTTGATAGCCTCTTTCACACACACTCCCATTCGGCCCTAATGTACTCCGGCCTGTCCCTGCAGGTGACCTGACCCTTACTGTCCTGTTTGTCAGAAAGTGAGCCAATTCAGCCAGCTGGCAGCAGAAAGCCAATGGCTCCGAACAACAGGCCGAGTTAATATGTAGCTTTAACCATTGTCTCCTCTGGCTGACAATGGAGTGAGCCAAGGAGGGAGGAGCGCTCACTGGGGCCAGAGCTATAGATGGACTTGCTGTGTATTCTTAGAGGAGTTCATAAAAATGGGGCTGAATCCACTTGATTCATCACTGTCTCATTTGGGCAAGAAAGAAAACAGACATGCAAGAACACTAAGAAGTGTGTGGTGGACAAGGTGAACGTTAGCTGTGTGTTTCAGCTTTCACTGGCAATAAAACACAAAATATACCTTATTCTGTTTGTCCAATCTATTCATTACAGTTAGAACTATTGTTGTTAGCCAATACCAACAATCTAATCTTGTAATTATGCTCCTACTGTCAAGTTAAATAGCAAAACAGAGATCAAGGAGGTTTCTGCAACATGGCTAACATCCCCATTGTCAGCCTGTTTCTTGGCGCTATCACTTTCCTAAAGATGAGGGTAATTTTCTATGCAAATGGGCCGCCGTCATTGTCCCCGCCTCGTTAATCTGGGCTCGGGCTCCTTTGACAAACCCCTCTCTGATTGATGAGGCCCTGACAGCTCCAATGTGTGCGTGCATTTTCACAGATTGACATCATCATTAAGGACGAGAGCACGGCCCGAATCGCTGCAGACTTACCCGCCTCCCCTTTCGCTGCGCGCCACATACATACAAACACAAATGTACAAGCTCCCTATGCTCGTGTGTGGAAAAAAAACAACACACAAATGCAGTCTGCCATCAGTCTAACAGCTGAGCTTTGCCTTCTGTACCCACAGAGTCAGGCAGGCGGCAGAATGCAAAGCGCTCACTCATTGGCTGCCTGAATCTGTCATGTTGAAGTTAATTGGTGTAGGCTTTAAGCAAATTTCCAGCAGCACTCCCAGTCATTGCACCAGTTGATGGGTGAGCCACTGTCATATGGCACCTATTGACTCACTGAGGGGATGAGATGACTCCTATAATGTTTGCTGTCCGTCTGTTCATCAGTGTAGGTGTGCATTGAGTGTTTTAAATCACCCTGTATTCATATTCACTTAATCTAGCTGCTGGATTTGAGCCTTTTAATCGTCCCAAGTCCATTTCAGTGTTCATTTGAAAATGGAAAAATCGTTACCTAATCCCAGTGCTTTGGCCCCGAGCTACAACATAAGAAACATGGAGTGTGCTGGTGGAGCAAAAAAAACAAAAAAAAATACAAGAGACACAAACACTGACTGAGTGGAGTCAGCTGCAGATGAGCAAATAAAACATTCAATATTTATGACTGAAATTAAAACCAGATAAAGATGTCACATATTACCGCGCGCCCAACCTCCTCTTGTGCCTCCCTCCCGTGCAGGCCGCTGGCCCTGACTCCGGTGCTCACAACTTTACTCTCTCAGCGCGAATGAAAGGGAAGCATTATTCCTTCCCAGCCCAATGTCTTCAAAGACAGTAATGAATGCAATGCAGTGACCCAGAAAATGGACTTTAGAGAAGGAGAGGGAGAAAAAAAAAAGCAATCTTGCGTTTGTGGCGGAGCATTATCACTTTACTCCCCTCCCCTTGCGCCGCGCTCCCCTCCCGGCCTGCTGTGTGCATTTATGTATGTGTGAGCGTGCACCTGCCATTATCTGTGTCTCCGAGGGCCGATGTGGCTTCATGTGAATTTGTATGAGAGTGTGTGTGTGTGTGTGTGTGTGTGTGTGAAGCAGTGGGTGAACTAAAGTCTCCATCAAGAGGGAATGGGTGCAGGCTGACAGGCAGGCCCATTGTGGGGTTAATTAAACACTTCAGGTTTAACACCCCGTCCCTGTCGTTAACCCAAACACTGGCTCATCACTCATCCCGCCACACTTCAGTTAGAGAGCGGGGGGGCCGAGGGAGGGGGGGGCAATGGAGATGTCACTGTGGCACGGGATGACGGGGTTCCAGGCAGGAAAGTATCAAAAAAGGATCTCTTTAGTTTTGGTACAGAGGCTTTCTTACAGTAATATTTAAAGACGTAAAGAAGTCTCTCAGTTTTTGCAGCTGGTTTGGCTTTTTGCAGTTAAACAAAGCAACCTTCCGAGCAAGTGAGCTACTGTCGAGTCAAATACAGTCCTCCTGCTTCAACTTCTTTTTGAAACATTGTGAACATGCGTCTATTTGCAGAAGCAGAGGGACCGGGACACGATACAATCTCATCTGAATTGAGACCTATTTAAACTTTATTTAATAAAAAGTTAAGCGTTTACCCTTTTAACTATAATCATGTACTGGACTTGATATTTTAGAGAGGGATGGTCGCTCTGGAGTTGTAGTTACAATGTTAGTGCAGTCAAGTTCCTACAGGCTACAACAAAAGTGTGTGGTTTAGCCTGGTTTTGTCTCTCTCACAAGACCCACAGCCATCTATAGAAACTTTCATTTGTTGAGATCGGTGAAGGTCACAGAATGTAATAAGAGTTTTGCTCATTAAACTGTTCACAGATCCCCTGCTCCATTATTTATTTAGTTTGCCCTTTTATTTGTACATCTGCAATTACATTTTTTAAGGTAAAAATCATGAGCACTGCCTGTAATTAACAACTATTTATCATTAACAACTTGGAAGTAATTGTTATGGCAGATCCTGTAATTTACAATACGAGAAAAAGAAAAAAAACAAAACTGAAACACATTTGGACGTCTGTGTTGGACACTGTTGGAGCATGTGCAGTAGATGTTCACACCACTAGATAGCAGTAGTTTACACAGTGGCTACTTAACTAGTCTGTGGTAAGCTGCAGACAAATAAATACCTGGCAAATAAAACAGGACCTTTGGATGGTATATGTGCAAAAATCTTGCAGGCCAATTCTCTAAGGAGTTGTGACAGTGATTTTGAACAACTAAATGATGTATTTAAGTACACTTTAAACTGCTTATTGAATATTAATTGCTAAGTGCTCAGTAGCTGTTCATCATTGTCCTGTAGAAATGAGATTATTTCTGAACTGCAGCTAGTGTTAAGTTGTTGTATTGTTTTTGCAAAGGCACTGTCATTAGAAAGTCATTTGGGGTTGTTAATAAATCTTTTCTCCAGGTTACATACAGGCCTTTTCCACTTCCTTTAGATTTATACAAATTGTATTACTTATAGCCTTGATGTGTTGGCATAGATTATTGTTATATCGTTGATAAAAAGATGACATAATAATATAGTAAGTGTAATAATGTTTAAGCAGAACCCCTCCAACACTGATTTTGTGAATACAGATTTACTGGTGTTGGAAGCTGCTGAACCAGAAGTAAGGACTGGAAACAACTAAATTAATGGAGTGATGTTGTTTAGATGGACTTCTTGCAGCAGAATTAAAATTAGCCTGGCAGATGTGAGACAAAACAAGTAAATACACTAAATGTGGTAGTCCCACAGATACGTTAATGATAGTGCACTTTACGTTGCCATGTTGTCGCGGGTCTGTGTTATTACACAGGTTTGGTGAGATGAAGCCCGAGCCCATGATGCAGTCTTTCCATTAGCCATTAGCCCATTAGCCCGTTAGCGCTCAGGCTGTTGGAACAGCTTGAATGTGTGATGCTAATGCTTCAGGGATGCTACCCAAACTGGAACGCTGGCAAAAGGCCAAACAGGAGGAGTGCTCTAACAACTTCCTGTACCTATCCTCCCTCTCTGCTGCATGTTATCACCTCACACCCTGTACGCGTTGTTTCTTCTTCGGGAGATTCCTATAAGTATCTTTAAGAAGTACTTTCTTATTGGTGAAGCAGCTCTGTGTCATCCCCATGCCATATGTTAGTAAGCAAGACTAATGAACATGTCTATCCAAATGCGGCAAAGACATTTTTCTCCTTCAATTCACTCGCCATTGCCCACTGCAGTTTATCCATGGTTTGTTTTCCGAGCATTTCTCATAAAAGTGATTTATCAAAAACACTTAATACCAAAGTGCCGATGTTTCATCCTGAATGATTCTGGTGGCTGCTGAAGCTGGTGCGTTTTATGGCTTTGGCTGAAAAGGGTAGCTCTCGTGGGCATGTTGTGTTCTTCTTGTAAAGTAGTAAGACACACACACTCTCTCTGCCCCCACTGGCACTGACTGGGGACGGGCGGCGGGGAAATGTCAGGAGGGATAGAGGTCATTGCCTTCCAAAGGGATAAACACACATTCCACATAGCTCCCCGCTGTGTTATCATTTACTGCCCTATCGGACACGTTTTGCCGCTTCTGAATGTATTTATATTTATAAACATATTCTTTATTTATTTTCTCCGAGGCCACTGCGCCGAGGAAATGACACTGAAACCTAACATTTGGAGAGCCATCGTGACGGAGTGCTGCCAGGATGCAATTTGTGTTCTATCTCCGTGGAAAAAAGGGGGCCGTGATGCCCCGGGGTGGCCATTTCGTTCCCTGCAGTGACATTTTTAACACAGTGCCTGCAGGACACTAGGACGCAGCCTGCCACGCGCTCCTCGTCATGGCAGACGGCCCGTGCACCGCACCGTGGACGCACTGTCTTTGTAAGGGACTGGGTCTAACTCAATATGCTGGACCAAGGTTAGCTTGAAAAGGCTACAAATGCTGCAAAGAATCTCTTAGGCTTTAAAGGATTTAAGGGTCACTTTGTGTGTATTTGTGGCAACTTTGTAGAGGTTTAGCAGCTATGTTGTTCCGTTTGAAGCAGGTATAAAATGCTCTATCTGATGCCCAGTTTGATCCTTTCAGCAGCTTAAGTTTCTCCATTTGTTTTCTTTGTTACCACAGTGCATTTCCAACTCAACACCACCTCTCAGCCTCATGCATGACTTTAACGGCTGCAGTTGCTTCTTTTCATTAACAATGATATATACCAGTTTTGTGTGAGTTCCCTGTTCCTGCCCATATTTATCAAAGCAACATTAGGAGTGTATCAGCATCAATTTGCCATCATGAAGCATGGAGCTGCATTCCACTCATGTGTGACCATTATACTAATGAGGTTAATGGTTCAGCTGTGCTTACCATAAGATGGATGCCCCCCAGTGGAACCTGCCCCTTTGTGTGTCTGTGAGCGTGCTGTTGTTGTGCACATCTGCACACTTGTGAATGTGTCTTTGCTCTGGCAGAGAACTGGCAGCCAAGGAAAAACATGTTCCTTATTCACCCACCAACACACAGCCAGTGAGTTATCAGAGCTATGTGTCTGTCTCAATCGACCGAAATTATCTTTGAACTTAACAAACTAATGTGATGAACTAATGACTTCTTGTAGCTATTACGAGAGGGCGAATTACTAGTGTCTATTTTTTGCTAATTACAAATGGTAAAGCAGCAGAGCCTTTTATAAGCTGGTTCACTGTTTATGCCCTGCCACATGCTACTCCGTCTAAAACTGAAACAACCCTCCGGATTGAGATTGCACCATTTCTTTAACAGATGGGATGTTCCTACCATCTGCATTGTTTGTTTTTTTTTCTTCATGTGTTAAAAATGCTCTTGACTCTATCTGACTGTAGCTACACAATGTACCTGTTAATTCATCTTCGTCCACGAAAGCAAAGCGATTAAACTAATAAAGATTCTGGTTATTGATTTTAAGGTCTTAACATAAACAGTTATGAGGGCCCATATTTGTTTGTTTTACTTTCTTTCTAATTTCACTTTTAGTTGTGGGCCAATACTTGATTGCACACAAGCCCAAAACCACAGTATTGCTTCTTAATTAGATTTAAAGGATATTAAAAACACAGTAGGTGCTCCTAAACGATGATCATTGGAGACGGTGAAGAAATAGCAGGCTATCATACTTCTTTTTTATACTGCCAGTTGAACCATAACACTATCTGTTTTTGTTTTTATAAATATATTCAATTAACATGCACTAATCTCTCCAAATATGGCAAATGTCAAATTAAGTACACAGATTTAGAAATACATGCTGCGGACTATTGTCAGTTTTATCATCTTCCAAACGCTGCTTTAATGAAGGAGAGGAAGTTGGCCTCATTTACTGTTAATGCAGTCAAATGCCTTTTCTCAGTGGGAGCTGCCCAATAAGCTGCGGAGAGGAAGGGCACCGGGTCTCTGGAGGGTTACAACTTTAATTGGATCATCCCAAAGTCCTTTTTCCCAATTCCAAAAGTAAACAAGGCGTGTCATGGCACATCTAACACCAAATGAACAAAGCTCCTAAAAACGCCTCCAAGAAGTTTAACACGGCTTTGTCTAGTGCTGTAATTTTTTCATTTTTGAGGAATATATCTCTGCAATGTGTTGTATTTCATAAATTCTTCTTGTTATTGTTATTACTATTAACATTCTCCAAAATCAAAAATATTTTAGTTGTTAGGATATGTATTTTGTAATTATATTATTTTACACAGTGTAAATAAATTAATAAACTAATTATAATGACGATGATAAGCTTTGTCATACAGTAAATAAGTTTAAAATGGTAATAATAATTTTACTAAAAACAAGATGAAGCCACTGTATAAAGGTTTGTTGTGGATCCAAAATACTTTACTAATTTAAAAAAAACTTAATTGTAAAACACTGAATCCAATTTCATGAGACGTTTTCCTTTCACTCTAAATTTCACACTTAAGACATACTTTGATGTAACACAGACCTGATTTAAGTCAAGTGTCAAGTTGCATGAGACACTTGTGATGGATGCTCCACGTAATTAGAAAAATTCATCTCATTAAATCACTTTAACATAAAACATGAACATTATTTCTGAGTGGGGTCAGTTTACCCTCAAGATATTTGACATGAAGTCAGAGGGTGTTGAGCTGCAAATCATTTTTATTTTATTTTTTTTAAATGTCCTCTCTTCCACCATCATAGTGCTAATGAACCAGTGTCTTGTGAAGCAAATACAGAAAACAAAGGTAAATAAGCATTACTCCTAAAGGGCATTTGATTTACAGATCACAGCATTGTGTTGTGTTATGTTAACGGGAACAGTGGGTTTGATGCGGGTGGGAACAACTGTCTGGTGTGCTGTTGTGTTGTTTCCTTGTCTACATATGGGTGATAATATTGGGTCTTTAAGTTTGTTTCCCAGTGCCTCAGCGAATGTGTTGAGGAGCTGAGCTAAAGAGTGCTGAGGCAGTGAGTTAGCTTAGCCGACCCTTGGGCCTTTAAAGCTGCTGAGCACAGCACAGCACTTTGTGTGCATATACACACACACGGCCCTGATAGCACATAAAAAGTTTTCAATCCCCGAAAACACTCGTGTACGCACAGCTCCATCTCAGCTGAGTAATTTAACAAGACTTACATCAATGTCTCAAGGATGTAAAATATGCAATCAACAGACAACCAATTGTACAGGAAGAAAAGTGTTCCATAAAGTTCATGCTGGTGCTGCTTTATTGGCTCTTTTAGGATCAGTGGAACTCATAGCCAATGGGAGCGCTGGAACACAGACGGCATATTAATTCATCGCTATTCGTTAGGACCTCGACATGTGCTAAAGATGGTAATCTTAAGTAATTTGTTAGTGCTGCATCGGCGCTTTGACTTTTTAGAGAGCTACTTGACAGCAGCGTTAGCCCCTGGGCTCCCGTCTCGGAAAAAGTGTGCTCCAATTTGCAATTCATACACATTGGGGGAAATGTTTAATTCCATGGCCGTTATTCAACTCAGTTCATTAATTAAAGAAAAAACGCTAGCATTCTCCTCTCTGCTTTCCCGCCATCTTTTTGATGAGCTTTCTTCAGGAGTAATTGAGTCCGTTAATTAGACAGAATTAGGCTCTAATTATTCCAAAGGCCCAGTGCCGGGGGAGAGAAGAAAGCAAATGTGCCATAATTCACCACCTTGCCACTCCAACATCTCTCTCTGAATCCCCTTTAACTCTCCTTGATGTCCTCTATGCTGACGCTTTCACAGGAAATGGATTACATATCAGGCCTCTTAATTCTGCCGCACTGCTCAACAGGAGCGCGCTTTTGACGTTTGTGCTCACTTCTGCCTGATTTCAAGCCTGTGCTGCAGTAAATGCATTTCATTACAATGGGGTGTTTTATTTTCTTCAGCTCACTCTTTATGTTATATTAAAGGGGACGGGCATCCGTCTTGTTTATGTCCTCCCTTGGCCGCTCAGTCAGTGGCAGTCCTTTGCTATATCACATTTTTATTGCCGTACCTTTAAGCGGCTCTTTGTCACAGCGAGCCTTGGATTTAAAGATACTGAATTAATCCTTTGCAGCTATATTCAAAAGATAAGCTTTCTATGCAGGACTATATAAGAAACTGCTATATAAGAAAACCAGTGCATTCAAGCCGTCTCTACCAAAACACCAACAACCAAGCTTTAAATTTGAAAGTGATCAAAATATATTTTCAATCATGTTTCCATAAATGTTTTTATAAATATATTTTGCCCAAAAGCTTTAAGACAAATAACCTTAAAACCTGTATGATCCACCTCCCAGCCTTTATTTTAATGTAAATATTGATTTTCTACAACATACATAAGAGATACAATAACTTCAACACTCTGCTATTGCCACTGATTCTAGTTCAACACTCACTTTGCTTTGGCTTTTATGCCCGTGTTTAATAATGCTATATTAATGGTGTAATATTGTCTATATGCCAGACATAAAGAATGCAACACTTTAGCACCACGACACTCTCAGTCTCAGAGACAGGAGCCTGTCTCACAGCTGCTCTGCTGAGTCTCTAATGCAGATGTTGGACTGAGGAGACCACCCTGAAACACTACCACCATACAGTACCACAAGTCTTACTTCCACCAAAACCATCATGATGGATCGGAGAGAGACGCCTGGATCTGATTGGGCTGACTCCAAGTGTTGATGGCCGTTCCCAGATTGAAGTACAAAAAAGGCCTTTAGCTCCTTTCATAAATATGGTAAAGAGGTAAAAATAAGACTGATCCATCACAGGAGTTAAGATGCTCCTGTTCTCTGGAATAATATGAGCTCTGAATATAACCGCTGGTGATAACGTAATGCAATCATGAAACTTTTTCATATTCAGAAAGTCCCCACTATCTCGAAGAATACATAAACTTGTATAAAGATCTTTGCTTCCCCTTTTGTTCAAGGGTAAAACTGTCAGCCGTTATCAAAACCGCCATTAACCAAACATTGTTCAGAGGTATTTCCCTGCGTTTTCAGAAGCCAGATGCTGCATGTTATATGAAATGCCCTCACCATATTTTTCACACTGACAGCGCCATAGCTTACTCTAAGGGGACTGGGGTTAGTTTATCCTCAACTGGTGTATTACTCTTTGAATGTCTCTAAGTTAAACTGCCGGTGACAGCTTATCAGTCAATGTAATGCACAATGCCGCTATGTGTGTGCGGAGCAGGGGGAGTAATTCAATATCCCTATAAGATTCAAGGCAAAAAGAGAGGGGAAAAGGAGATTTATGCCTCCGACGGTAGCAAGGGACATTAATGTTGGTGTCTCAACTTCCCGCAAGAAAAATCTACTCCAGGCATCAGTCTTCTATTTGTAATTTATTCTAATATTAAATTGTGTTTACCAGCAGAGACAAATGGAAAGCTCAAATTCATGCAAATCTAAGGGAGAATAGGGCTAAAGAAATAAGGACAGTAAATATTGTGAACTTTTTACTTCATTCTTTGTGCACTGTTTCCATCTGGGATTGCCTTTGTTTTCTCACAAGCGCCCTGATCTCAGTTTTAGCCCTGAAATCCCACCACCGTGACCTTCGACACAAGCTAAGCCCTTTCTCCAACGCCAGCCATCATAACAAACACAAGTATCAGGCGGTGTATTACTGAGGAGGCGTGCACCCGTCACATTTCTTTGTATGTACTTAACCGTTTCGTCTGTCTGTACGTTGGCACAGCATACTCCGAAAGACGCCAGACCGAAATAGCGATGCTAACAGATGCTAACCGCGACATACCGCCACGCAGCCCACCACTGCGCTCGATCACTTCCAAACGTGAAATTCTGACATTTTTTTCCCAACCCGAGGCATGTCGCAGTTTTACGAGGGTCAGATTGGTTTGACTCCTTTGGAACGACCTTGTCCCCTCGCACGATTCGTGATTCGGAGAGAGACGCGATCAGAACAAGGCTGCTCCTTTTTGAAACGCTGCACCTGTTCCACGGCATAAAGGCCCCATCATCTATTTTTACATGGATCTGCCGCATTATTAGGATAGTTGTGTAAAGCTGCAGTGGAGAACTTGAACAAACATTTCTATTGAATTTGAGGCCGCACACGCAGCAGTTCGACGCGGCACCTGGCGAACATTGGGACCGTGCCTTCATCGGACTGAATTCGGCGCGCAATGTGCCATCGCCAGGAAGACACGTGGATATCGTCAGTGAAGAACCGAAAACTGAGTCGGAATTTAGTGAATTTAGTTTTAGTTACATTACTGAAGTTTAAGCAAGACAAAGCCTTATAAATTTTGTCTTTCAAAAGCACCAGACACACACTCTTTTTGTCCTGACAGAACAAATAACCCACAGCCTTTAATGACTTACACACAAAAAAAATAAAAATAAAAAACATAATTTGATCGACCACTCATAAGTTAGAAACTGAGCATTCATTTTTCTTGATTTAATTCTCATCTGAAGGGTTGAATATTTAGAATTTTGATCTAGAAA
Organism: Rhyacichthys aspro; assembly: GCA_036850595.1. Taxonomy (NCBI): domain Eukaryota; kingdom Metazoa; phylum Chordata; class Actinopteri; order Gobiiformes; family Rhyacichthyidae; genus Rhyacichthys; species Rhyacichthys aspro. The sequence continues at coordinate 13,930,332 of CM072148.1, read as the reverse complement.
TGTTCAGGTCAGTACTGATGGAATTATAGGAACCCCTACTTATATAAATAGCACGTTACCAATCTGGAAATAATTCTCTGAATTTTTATAGGAATGATTTTCTGCAACAAATTTCCTTGCCACAAACAACTGTAATATCCATATCCATGTATTAATGAATCTAGACTTTCTATCACTCCCTCTGTCTCTACAAGAGACAATGGCCCATAAGCCCCACATCACCCCTTCTCTCGTAGTTTTTTACTGTCTTTGTCCATTAAAGAACCAAATGAAAACACACATTTTAAAATATTGATTGAGACCATTGGAGTAAATGGCTCAATCACTGAAGATGTGTTTGAATGAATCAAATAAAGATAAAACTACTACTATTACAAATGAATGGCAATGCAGGGTAGACCTCCTATAGTACAGCTAGTTCTGACATTTTTCTTTTTCAACTAAAGTATATTCAACATTCTAGTGGTCAAGTAAGAATCATGTCGACTGATTTCTTTTGGCCAACATAAAAAAAACGCTTGAGAAGATCAGTGTCTGCAGAGAGAAATACCTGGACACAGATTTGTTGCTTTAGATAAAGGTGGTATTTTGACACACACTTCCACCACACACACACACACCACCCATTCAGCAGCGAGGTGCAGGTGTGTGTAAGCACTGTGTGGTTCCTGTGAGCAGCTGATGAAACACAGCCAGCCTCCAGCGTTTGGACTCCCTGATGAACTTCACATAATCACATTATCTAGCAAGCCTTATCTAAACATCTACAAGTGTTACTGCTCTAACCTAATGCCACCTTATAGCCTGAGAAAAATCAACACCAGCGCTCTGACTCCTTAAAGCAGCCATTGTCCATTTGCAGGCCGTTTAATGTAATCGTGCTTAATACACATTGTTGCCTAGTGGAGAAAGCAGATACTCCCTTAATCCAGCTGCCACAGAAGCATCATTAATTCCCTTAATGAACCCCGAAACCTGAGAGCCGGTAACCTGTGAACCCGTCTTTCTCGACACACATTTCTCTGCGAATCACCAGAAATGGGCTTATCTCTCATCGGTAAAGGAGTGGCAGTGGAGAGGCTTTGTCTTGCACTGGGATATGAGCGAGCTGTGGTCACGGCCGTTAGTGGAGGTATTAGTGGAGTGCCGCAACCAGACTGTTTCCTGCCACGCAGGGTTACCATGTCACGCCTTGAGCTCTGATTGAGTTACAGTCCAGGGAGAGAAGGTCACGGTGCCTCTCCACAGCGCCTGCCACTCACATTTGGCAACACAGCCCTCAAGAAATCCTAAGGGTTGTTTGAAACTGTTGTGCAATTAACTTGTTGTTTTAGGGTATTTTGCTTTTTTATTGCAGCACGAGAGTTTACTTTGGTGGGTTGTATTAACCAATAATTTTGCAGCTTGAAAAAGTACCCATGTTAATGCTAACACTTTTTACAAATACAGATATTTAATGTTGTCATCATTTCAGAGCTAGCCTTTTTAAAGGGGCACTGTGCATACACCTTGTGAGATGTTTGTTGGATTTGTGATTCTTCAGCTTCTTCTGACGTGAAATGCCACATCAGAAGTCTTCATTTGGTTATTATAATGATACATCATAAAAACAAAGTGTTTGTTACATGAAAGATGACACTATACTACACATTTAACACTGACTCATCACAAAAAGACACTCCACACAATGATTTGTTTTGCTGCTAAAGAAGATGGACTGTTTGTGGACTCCCATGAAAAACACAGGCCTCAGCAGCCATTGCATTACCACAGTGTCAAACAAACCTGACATAGAGATCTGCATGTGGGACATAGAGCCGCACACACATGCGCACTAGGCTCACATTCCCACAGATGATTGAGCTCTGCTCCCTTAATAAACCACTGATTCAGCATAAGTATAACCATTGATTGGTGACTTAATTCCCAATTCAAATTATCATCCTGGGTCCCTATCCAAGGTTGACATGAGCCTTGAGCTCTGCTACGACTAAATTATACTCAGCTCCGTGTAAGCCACCCCCACCCCTCCCCTTCGCCTCAAACACGCACTGACAGACTCCCAGTTCCCCCATCTCTCTCCCCTGTACGCCTCTCTCTCAGTGCAGCCCAGGTGCTGATACAAGCAGAAATCCTCCACGCCCCATCGCTCCCACAACACAAACACACATCCTAATACACACCTTCGTTGACTACACCTCTCCAGAACGAGCTGAAGGGAGGCAGCATTCGTCTCGTCTCTATTTGCTGCGTTAGCATGGCTATGAAACACCGGAGCACACAGTGGTTTGTTTCTGTCAAAGGGGCCATGTGTAGTTTTGACTTTCAAAAATGAATGCCACTTAATCAACAGCAGGGGGAGTAGTGTACAGAAAGCACCTAAAAAACATCAATAGAAGAGTCTTTTTAGATTGTGAACATTCAAGTAATTCAGTGAAATCTAATTATTCTCCTTCAAACACAAACATCCAGCGGTATTATTTTCTTTTCTAAAACGCTGCGCTATAAACCAGCAAAGCTAACGTCCATACTTTAAACCTTTAGTTGTGTTGATTTTCCTTGAAATTTGGACAGGGTTCTCGACGGAGCTCGAGGATGTGACAAAGATGCACCTGGCCCTTTTATATGTCTTTTTAGTATATTTCACAGTCATTTAAAGATAAGCATATACCACCTTCAAGCGATGATGCTTTTGCTGCCGCTTGGTTGTGGTGAGACCATAAGATGTTATCAGTGTGATGCATTTGCAGTCACCCAAGGTTGCAGCCCTTCTTTCTCAATGAGGATGTAGTGGGCAATAAGAGATGTTTGTCAGCGCACAGACAGAGCAGAAGAGACGCTGAGTGAAAAGTAGTAAACAAGTGAAGGGGAAGCTAAAGAGGAAGAGGAGGAGTGGATGGAGTCTGCTATTGTCTCTGCTTCATCAATATCCTCTTATATAAATGTCAACTGTACCATTTCCCTCATCAGTGTTTCACCAGCCCACTGGCTTTATCCTCGGCTACAAGGGGAGGGACATCACTCTCTCGTCTCTCTTTATCGTTTCCCTCCCTCCCTACTCCCCTAAATCCTTTTCTCCTCTTCCCATCCGTGTTTCTTTCCCTCCTTCCCGTTCTCTTTATCATTCTTTATCCCCCCGTTCCCCTCCTTCCCATCTCTCTCTTGTGGCGATGCGTCACGAGCCTGCCCCCATGAAACAAGTCAATTTTCTGCCAGCTCGGCGGATGAATAAATCTCCCTGGCTCTGCTCAGAGCGATGGGGATATTTATCTAAGTGGAGTGTGTCCTCCTCGGCTCAACGCCACACACCGCTCATCGAAAAGGCCTTGTTTTTTTTTTTTTTAAACTCCGAAGATGGAGGGAGCTAGTCAGGAGGTAAAAAGAAGTGAATTACAGCTAATAAAAAGAGGACAGAGAGCTAATTGGATGGCAGAGAGAGAAATGGGGAGAAATAGTGAAATAAGAGCGGCCCGAGACAAAGCCTATAAAGCAGAGTGAGGCAGGGGCATTAGTCGAGGCAGCTTGGGTTTAAACGGCAGGAACCAGCACAGATCCGGATGAGTGGCAGCCCTTCTCCTTTAGGCCACACTCGTCTGTTGGAGAGAGAAAAAAAAAGGCCACATGGTTTAGAAAGAAGAGGAAGATCCAAAGAGTCAATTATTATTTGCCACTACAAATGGGGCTGCACCATATATCGCAAACGTATTTTAATTGGAATATCAATAATCATAAGTGTGCGGTCTGCATCAGGCATTGGACGATTAACAATTTCAAGACGTACTGCAGTTTCAGAATGTTATGGTAATCGTTCGGATTCTGTTCACGCTCTTATTGCATGTTGTAATGACTTTTGGTAAAGTTTGAGAAAAGACTGAGTGGCATTATTCAGGTAGAGGCTTTATATTGCTTTTAACTTAAATCCCAAATGAACAAGCTTTTACAGTTTAAAGTTTAAAGGCCTCTTCAAGGGAACTCACTCAATTACTTCTAATTTACATGCCTTGATATTAAAACACAACTGTATCTGCAACACCCTAAAACCGTCGTATTGTGAGATTTTTGTCAAGTTTATCATTCTGTCAGGATTCAGTCCTGGAGTTGTTCGTGTTATGGGCCTGAGTCAAGAGTGAGCTGAGCAGATGCCAGTGATCAGAGGGATAAACAGCACGGGGTGAATTTGTCTGGGCTCAACTCACTTCTCCTTCATTTTTAATGCTGTGTTGTTGTATTTTGTTGTGTAACAAGTCCAAAGATTTAAAAAGCTCTGGGCAGCAGTGGGTATGGAAGGAGGGGGTCTCACTAGCACTTTCCACAGCATTAAAAGAAAAGTAAATAGCTGTTGTGTCTCATTACCATTCATTTTTAAAAGGACTGTTAGTGTAATAAATGCCTCTGCTGTCTTCTCTTGGCCCTCCTCCTTCTTCAATATTAAGAAGACTAATTCTATGTTTCACTCCAGATGAAGTGCAAGCAAATATTTCCTCTGCAATTAAAATGCTCTGTTTTGCTTATGCACAACGTGCACCATCTAAAACCAAGTTCTGGACTTAATTACCTACAGTAACAGTGTGATGTATTTGGTGGATGGTTCTTAGCGGGCAGAGCGTGGTATGAAACAAGACACTTTTAATAAACTCACACAGACAAGGCCAGGCCCCATGGAGCACATAATGTGTCTGTGTGCTAGGCCTTCATTGGTTTACACACTTAATGCAATGATCAAGATGGACTTGGAGAGGGATTTTAACCACAAGCCTTCACTTCTGTGTGATCACACCAAAACCAAAAAAGTAATGTAAAGATAAAGATTAATTGCAAATTAATGCAATTCAAGAGGAGCCTTGAATCTTCAAATTTATTGAAAAACCTTGATAATGCTGTGTTTTCCCTATTTTTTTCCAGATATGTGAATACATTTTTATCTTGAGCAGACTCACAGAAAATGACATTTTAACCTAAAAACAGAAACAATATCCGGTTGTTGTTGTTGTTGTTGTTGTTGTTGTTGTTGTTGTTGTTGTTGTTGTTTTGAAAAACTAAACAAAAATGAACATATTCAAACCAAACCATGTTTTTTCCCCTAAATGTAATTCAATTTTAGCAGTGTGTTATTTTGTCATAATTTTAAAAAAAAATATGCTGGAAAACATAACTAGACTGTGTGTCTTAGGGATGTGTGTAAAATAGTCACTTCAAAACTTCTCTGGGACGTGGTTGTGTAAAACACTGTGTTTTAAAGCAAAGTGGATCTGTGTGGTTCGATTTGTTCTGGGAACATTGACATGTTTTTCAATTATATCAGGGTTAAAGGTTGAGGGGGGGCTCCATCCCTCTTGCCCCAGGTTCTCAGTTGTTTATGTTATCACCAATGGTTATTACTGTTAACACTTTTACAGAGGGGGCCATTAACACCTTTTAAATGCCTTTTAAAATTAGTGCTGATTCTGGTGAATCTGTGACAACAAATAGATGGAGTTTATTCTTACATGTGACAAGTTATTTTCTGTGTGTTTGGGGTTAGTTTTAAGGGTTGATTTAGCCAACTGTGGAAAGGACAAACATAATGCTTCCAAAATGAGTCGGCACACTCTCTTTGGTTCAATTTGTTAATGTTTTCATAAAATGACATGAAAAATCAAAATCTGACAGAGATGTCCTTTTACATATTAAATATAATTTAAATCTTTAGAGTTGAATGATAAAGACCTTATGCATTTGTAATGACACAAACACCAGCATGTTTATATGCATATTTATTCATATTGGGATGCTCTGACCAATTCATTTTTCACGTCATGATAAAACACAAGTTCACCACCACACATGCTCGCTGCACATTTAAAATGATGCATGGGTAAGGCCACACCATAGGTTTCCATGTGTAATATTTATGTTTTCACTACATTAGCATGATGAATGCAGACACTTTTCATTAGAGACAAATGAAAGCTATTCTGACACAATTATGGAAAAAACAATAAGAGCGCAGTATGAGCCTTTCGATGATTGATAATACTGCAGGGGGGATTCAGCGGTGTTGGGCTTAACCAGGCTTTCCCCGAGGGGTTTTCCTTTGGCATTAGTCAGACAAATCCCTTTGTCAACCTCTCCCCTTCGCCATTTTTATTCATAAGCATTTGGCCTTAAGAAAGACATCAAACCAAGAATACAACAAGAGGTCAACTTCGTCTTTGCGCAATGTTAACCTCTGCATTGATGAAGCTAATTCACATTTCCTCAGTCCAGCCTACGGGGCTCTGCAGAGGAGGGGGAGGGGGAGGAGAGGCCTCGCTGCCTATACATACATCTCTGTGTGTGAGCGGCCACTTTGTAGTGAGTGTCCCTCTTGACCCGGACCCCTCCACATGGGGTTTGTATTGATAGTGTTCGCTGAAAGGAGGGGAAAGTGAATGTTGTCCAAGCTCATTGAAATGACAATAGGGACATATGGTTGTGTGTGTGTTACGGTATGGTCGTGGCAGCCACCATATTCCTTGGTGCAGGGTTGCCAGGTGCTTCATGAACGGACCCACTGAGAGTCAACAAATCATACACACATGAAGCAGACTGGCTCGTGGCTCTTCTGCCCATCGGGGGGCTTTCTGTTTGCTCCACTGGGGTCTTTTTTCTGGTGGTTGTCTACATAAACATACATACACCAAAAAAATGAAAACAAACCATCCGAGTGGGAAACAGCAGAAGAGATGATTGTCAAGAAGCCAACGGATCATTATTTCTAGCACAAGTTTGTTTACTGTCTTAATCAGAGTGGCTTTTTCAATGCTGTCAAAACCCCAACAACGAGAACAAGAGAATAAAGCTAACCTGATGTAGTCGCCTCCCCTCCCACACAAAGGCACTTCTCTGTCATGAATACTCAGCTCCACCCTAATGACTATTCAATACAGTCTGCAGGCTGCAGATGAACGGCCAATCCACAGCAGCATCTGCTGCGGGCCGTACTCGCCAGACGCCAGCCTTGTAAGAGGGCCATCGCAGGCTAATTGAAAGACAGAGGCCATCTCTCAAACACAGCACTTGTGTGTGTTTGAGGGAGACATGATGGAGAGAGGAGTAACAGAGAGAAAGGACAGGGAAATAATTGACAAAATATGCTCAGAATAAGAAAGAGGCAATGAGTAAAAGACAGAGATATTCCTGAGAGACAACAGCTGACCTGTCACTGTTTGCTCCCATGCGGCCATATTGGAAACACCCCTATGGGCATTCAGTGAACACAACCCAAACCTGCTTCATGTAATTAGACTGGCCTTGTGCTCTTATCTCATTTTAAAACATGTGTGAATTACATTAGTTACAAAAGCACTTTATGTAGCTCCATTTACCTTTAATGCCCTTCCATCATGTGACTGAACTGATCCAATCTCTTAAGATGAATCCCCAGTGATGAATATGCTTATTCAAACATTAGATTATAAAGGTGCTGTAGCGTTTATAATCTGGCATAGAAGTAAGCAACAAGAATGTAGCTGGTATTTACACTTCTGCTTGTGACAAATGAGACTTGGGCTTGTTTTTCACCTCAAGGTCTCTTCATTCTTCCTTGTAAGTCTTTGCATCAAATAAAAAAGAGCCTTCACAAATGAAAACTAAAGGATTGCTGTCATAACTCTCACCAGTTCTCCTCGGGCAGTTTTTATTACTGAAGGCAGTGAATAATCCTCTCCATCCTGGCCATCCCGAATAACACAATCCTTCAGCATCACTGCTTACTGTGTTTTATGGTCAAGTACAGATGAGAAAGGAGGAACATTCAAATGAGCCACTGTGTGGTGCAGCCATACAGCAGAGTCATCAGCACACTGCAAATACACAAACCTGTGCATACTTTGTCTTTGGCTTCAGTATATTTTACTTTGTTGTATACTTCCATTGTAGCCCTACTTTTATAGATTTTCCTTACTTTCTTTTCTTCTTGTGCTCTGTTAAAGGCTGATTTTCCCAATGCTCTGCTCTATTTTGATTTAGCTTGACCAAATTTAGGTAGAGACAACCCAGAGCACAAGGTTGGAGAAGTGTCACATGATAGCTTAAGGCATCACTAGCCTGTTAAGGAATTATACCCTCTATAGGAGACAAATGCTGCAAAATCACATCAGTTTGTTCTGATATAGGCCTAAATATGTGATGATCTAACAGGTTACAGCAAGTTTTGTGTTCTGACCCGATTGTATTCATAAGTATCTGATGAAATAGGTGCACTTTGTCTTTAAAAGAGAGTTTATTTCACTTTTTCATCTAAATAAACACAACTAATCTGATGCTATACCAGGCTCTATACTGTATATTTAGGTTTTTATTGCTTTAAGTTGTCTTTTAACATATTCCTTTGTCGTTCTCATTCACTCACTTTTTAGGATTGAATGCGCAAACTGTTATTCAGTTATTTGACTTCAATTGGTTGAGCCAGGTGATGTTTTTATTCTAATTTCTTCACACAGTAAATCTCTGTATACCTTCACCAAACATTTTGATGGTTTGACATTAACAAATATGTTGACTATTGTTTATTATTATATAGTAATAAACAAGTTTTAGTTACTCTACTGGACCTAGAATAAGGACCGCGTTCGGAGCTGCGTACAGACGCCATGGAGTCACTTGGTCCAATTTCCAATGGACATGTGTGCTTTCAGGCTGTGCTCTCTGTAAATTAGCAATGCTTATGTTCAATCTGCGCCAATAACAAGTGAACAGGCCCCAAACCACACCAGTATGATGAGGGCTGTGCAGCCGATATGTCGCTGGCTGCCAGAGCACTATGAGCAACTGTTCACCAGGTAAAAGACACTGATGGGGCTCCCACTCGTGTTTTATTTCCACTGTACCATGTTAGCACACCCTTAGCATTAAAACGTTGGTGTCAAACTATTTATTGACTGAATGGTTCTTTATTTCGTCCATACGCCTCCACGTAGCAGTTAGTGTGTTTCGTATTAGTCCAGTCAGAGACCCATGAAAAGGTTTGTTAAAGGAGAGGAACACTGCATTATGCTCTCAGCGTGGGGTAACTTCTTGTATTTCTTGGGAGACAGTGCACCTGTTTTCGCTTTTCGTCGCACGGGCACAGTGTCAAGACTCGGGATTTATTGACTGTGTTGAGCTCAATTTTTATGTTGCCTTTAAATTTATTCTTTCATGGTTGTTTTTCTTGTCATTTTTCAATCCTTATTTGAAACTTTAGTCTAGGTTTAAGTGGGAGATATGCACTGTGAATGGTGTCACATTTAAAGGGTTATTAAGGAACATAAGATCACACATATTTGTACATTTTCACACTTCCCACTTGAGATAGAGCCACTGAGTATTTTTTGTGGTTTAAATGAACATATAAGCTAAAAACAACGTGGCGATAATTTTCTTCTAGACTTGTCTTTCAGTAATTACATCAGCTTGTCCTTTGAAGGCAAAAAAAGTCATGATTTTGAAATCTGCGTGTTTTTGTTTTACAATTGGTCAGGGATGTGATCAGATAACATTAATTTAAAAAATATATCTATCTTTGCATGTGTTTTAAACCAACTCTCAGTGTTGAGTGATAAAAGGCCTCTGTTTTAGAATTTATAAAATGCTAAAGCAATGTGGAAAATGCAAAAAAAAAAAAAAAAAGTGTCTTGTAGCCTTCTTCAGTTTTTAGTGCTATCACGGAAAAGTAAAAAGCATATATCCAGCTTTGCAGAATGCATTTGGGGAGTTTAAAAAGATCCACATTCATGCTTTATTGTACTACAGTGATCTATAAATGAAAATCGCAGAACAATGATAGTCCAAACAAGACATTTCAGTGGGAAGTGAGTTATTAGAGAGGATTAGATTCTGACCAGTGCCTCTTCTTAAATGTGATTATTCTGCCTGTGTTCATTAAGGATTATTATTCACTGATGTTCACACTTAACATCTCGACTAAGGCAAAATCATCTGTTATTTTTGTGAATGGGATAAAAGACATTTACAGACTAGGCCAAAGACATCCATATTAGTGTTGACATAAACAGTTTGCAGGGCTGCACGGTGGATCCATGTGTAGCACAGTGATAATGGCGCAGCTTAGGCTCCGGGAGCTCTGTCTCTGCACTGCACTGAGGCAGGAAAGGCGGCCCGTCAGGGATTTGTCAGGGGCCTGTTATTACATCTCTAGTCACATAAAATATGGCCGCCTCTCCGGAGATCCGACTGCCAGATAAATCCACTCTCGTCCAACCAGAATGGCCCTGCTGATGAAAGCGTCCAATGGTGTCCCTCAGCCGGTGACCTCTGGTAATGACGTGTGATTTATACAGTACACATCTTAAAACCCAGAGCCACTTCCAGGCCCGGCTCCCTCTACCCCTCCTCTATATCTATATCTGGTGACATGTGAGATAACAGGCCTTTGGGACAGAGGGGAGACATGACACCCATCTTTGGGGTCCCCGCAAAATGACTACAATGTGGATAGTTTCCCCGCAGCTGTCTAATCGCAGTCTGAGCCTGCAGTGAGCGCTGTGTCGCCTCCTGAATGAGCTCACTAACACGTACTGCAGGATGGCACTTTAAGCTGGTGGACCACCAAGTGAAAGGCCTAAATCAACACCTGGTTGGCCACAAAAAGGCCCCTCGTTTCCCTTAAATACATTCTGAGTGTTGTTGATGAGCAGATTAGAGCAGAGGAGGAGATCAAAAGTGTGCACACTTTGAGAGTAATGCATGAATGAGGGAGCAGTAATACAGTTCTGCACTGTCCTAGCTGAAGACATGAAGAATATTAACACAACACTGATCCACTGCCCTTCACTCAGGGTTAATGCAGTTCATTTGTCTTTTAAATGACACTTAAAATATGTTTTAAATATTTTTAAAATTCACATTTTTTTCATTATTTGTTTTGGAGTTTTTTAGTAATTTTTTTCATTACACTTTTTAATGAATTTTTGTATTCAGCAGCAAACATAATTAATAAAAACACTGTTGCGTTATTGACTTGATAAAAAATACTTATTACTTACTTACTTATTAAAAAAATATTGTGTGCATTTCATAAGTAATTGCTTCTTTTATCATTTAGTTTTTTAATCTGATTTAGAGAAACAAACCACTATTCTACAGCCTGCTCTCCAGTTCCTACTTTGCCACAACTTTGTAAAGCTAATAGAAACTGGTAAGTGTGGAGAAAATAGGTTCAAAGGTGTACTGCAGCCAACTATTAAATGCACAATTACTTGTGAAATCAGATCTGACCCCCCGCCGGCAGCAGAGTGGCACACTGTGGTGCCTTCAAGAGTCTGAGTGCTTTCTCCCTCCACAGGCTGCACAAATGACCCCAAATATCTCTCACCAACTTTTTAATAACTGTGAGGAGATGGTTTCCGGTTTAAAACTCAATGATATGTGGCGATGGAAGTTCAGGAGGCGGAAATGAGAAGATACTGAGAAAGTGGAAGGGAACAGTCAGTGAAACTCACAGGATGTGTTTTGTAATTGTTTTGTCTGTTTTAATTTAATTTACTTCAGTACAATCTGCAAATAAACTATATGTAACAATGACATCAACTGATTATAAATAAAAATCATGATCAAATCTAGACTAGGTCCTCTTGTTGTGTTATATTGGACTCAGTTTATGGAAGATCTGGATTTAAAACCAGGTTGGGTTTGATTAGAAATAAAGCTATTGCCTTTGTTCTGTTAAAACTGTTAAAATATGTTAAAGTAGGCTATGTTAAACTACAATTGGCCAATTTTGAAGTGGTTATATATGTATATATAACACAAAATATTAAAACATTAAAAAAAAAAAATTTGCTTTGGAAAAAAATGTAACATGGGATAATTAAAAGTAATTAAATATTCAAATAGCTGCGTGTGAATGTAACTAATTGGACTAAGTAAATGGAATAAAATGAGTTACTTGTAGGCCTGTCTGATAATTTTATTTTTAATTTTTTTATCTAACTAATGACTAACGAGTAAAAATATTAAACATAATCAAATTACGAAATAGAAGTGAATTAAAGGTTACACACTAACTGTACTTAACCACACCCCCATCTTCAAATATCATCATCAAAGTGCACTGAGGCCGACATTGGCTTAAAGGGCTGACATAAAAAAAGACTGAACTGAAATATATAATAAAGTAATACAATGATGATCAAATATTGACTTGTTGTTAATAATAATACAAAAGATGTTGGAAATGTGTGCGTAATTTGCGCATTATCTACAATATATTCCCTGCTGTAGCCATTAAAGTGATCCACAATAATAAAATCATAATATCAACCGAAAACCAAAAATATATCTGCTATAATAAAACGGAAAACACTGCATTTTACGCAGCCGTTTTAATTGATTCGTCTTATGCACGCCGCTTGGCCCTGCGCAATCACCACGACGTCATTTGTCAGAAAAGCGCCAAAATAAAGTCATCGTGTCAAACCTGGAGCGCGCATGGCAAAGTGCCGGAGCGAGAGCAGATGAAATTTATAAAAGCAGCCCTTTCGCCTGAGTTATGGCCCGGCTTTGGCGTCGCTGAGAGGGACGCGCGGCGCTGCTCCTCTCGCGCCCCAGAGGAGGTATCATCAGAGCTGATATACGGCAGCACCCTCTCGACCAAACACCACTTCATCCGCGCTTTGGACTAGGACAACATCCGCGTGACTACATCTAAAATAACCCCTGTGTGTCCACTTCATCAGCTGCTTTTAGTGAGCGGCTTCAGACGCTAGCTTCCGCGGATTGAGCTCTGTCTCTCCTCGCCATCATTGAACCATTTCTGGTATCTCACCACACGACTAAATTAGAGCAGAGATGATAAGAGCACAAAGCATTATAATTCTGCGGGGCTCCTCCTCCTTCCAGCCATGCGTCCTAATTAATGGGACACCCCCAGTCGCAAAAAGCCCCGCACTGGACTGCAACATAGTCAAAGAGTGAAAGGGAAGAGGGCGAAAAGTGCCACTGGAGATAATTGATTAGCTCCCAATCAATGAGAACTTGTTAGTAATCGTCAACTGTGTGGACCTCGCCATTTTCAGGGAGGCTTCGGTCCGGAGTGGCTGCTCCCAAGGACCCTCAGTCTCTGCGTTCATCCCACTTTGGAATAACATTGGCTTTTTCTTCATTCGTTTTTGCGTTTTAACTGTTATGTGACTTTTTGGTCCCAGTAGCGTATTTTTCCGTTTTTAACTTCACTTTCTCTTGAACTGCTCGTTTTAAAACAAAACCTGCGTGCACCCAATGATGACATCCAAAGAAGTGGCCAAATGTGATGCGGGGGAGAACAGGAGGCGCAGCCCGCTGGACCACTTGCCGCCTCCCGCCAACTCCAACAAGCCGCTGACCCCGTTCAGCATCGAGGACATCCTCAACAAGCCGTCAGTCAAACGCAGCTACGCCATCTGCGGCACGGCGCACCTCATCTCGGCCTCAGAAAAGCACCGCGCATCCGGCATCCCGCTGTCCAGCCGCGCACTGCTCACCCAAACCTCACCGCTGTGCGCGCTCGAGGAGCTGGCCAGCAAGACGTTCAAGGGACTTGAGGTCAGCGTGTTGCAGGCCGCAGAAGGTAAACGCATCCTTATTTAATCATAATATTATAAAAATTATTAGTGTCAATATTTTATTATGTGGCTCAGGTCAGTGTGTTCCTTAAACGAATATCAACATCTGGATGAACTGATGTGTGGCATCTTTAAGACTTTAAACAAAGGCAGCAACATTTTTTATTTCAGTGGAATGTTCTAATCCCGGTGTTTTTATTTATTTTAAGACACTTGTTTTTTTTCTTCTGATTTGCTCATATCAATAATTATTTTAACCGATGACCGCTCGGGCACATGCACCTGTTTCTTACGCAGCCGCTCTGTTTCAGGCCGGGACGGGATGACTCTCTTCGGGCAGAGAACCACTCCGAAGAAGCGGAGGAAGTCCCGGACTGCGTTCACCAACCACCAGATCTACGAGCTCGAGAAGCGCTTCTTGTACCAGAAGTACCTATCCCCCGCGGACCGGGACCAGATCGCGCAGCAGCTGGGCCTGACCAACGCGCAGGTTATCACGTGGTTTCAGAACCGCAGGGCCAAGCTAAAGCGGGACCTGGAGGAGATGAAGGCCGACGTAGAGTCTGCTAAAGCCATCGGCCAGGTCCCGCTGGACAAGCTGGCCAAGCTCGCGGACCTGGAGAAATGTGCCAACGGCACGCTGGGCCACCCGCGCGCCGAGTCCCCCGCGCGGAGCCAGCAGGAGCTCGAGCTCGCACAGAAACTGCGGACGTCGCCGCTGTCGCCCTTCTCAGACCACACAACAAGTAAAGAGTGCTCGGAGGACGAGGACGTAGAGATTGATGTGGACGACTGATGGCGCAGCGTGGCGCTGGACACTGAGACTGAGGTGTGAGCAAACCCTGCCGAGGACTTGTAACTTACTGCTTATATTCTACCATATCTCCGACGTGTACCAAAATGTATTGACTTTTATATCGCCACATAAACCTATTCATAATGACGCATGAACAGAGCAGAGCAAGAAATATGCAGTGGTCTTTTACGATGTATCCGTTAGCCAATCAAAGCAATATGATCTGAGTAACTTATTCTTATTTTCACATCATGTGCCAACCACACACTCATACACACTTCTCACACACACGGACTCACACACACCTGCACACTGCTCCATGGGCCTCTTCACACACACACAGCATAATAAAAGTGCTCCCGTTTGTTTTGTTTGCATGTGAATGCATGATTTGTTTTGTGCTCTTTCTGTATTTATTTCATTGATTTCTAATTTATTTTTTTTTTTTTTTTTTTTTTTTTTTTGAGTCCTCGTCTGGACTTAGTCCTTCTGCTCATATCAAAATGATCAAAAGGAAATTAGTCATTCACACTTATATTATTATTATTATTAAGATTATTATTCTTTCAATGCTTAAAACAGTGGAGGAACCAACATAAATCCTACAGTGGTTTTGGCTAGTTTTATTTTTACATTTATTGTTTTCTATAGATCTCCAGTTCTAAATTTGTTGTTTTGTACACCTGTAAGTGCCTTTCTAAAATCAGGACATTATTTGAAAACCAATGCACAGACTGTAATGTATATAGGCTACTGTGGGAATAAAATGGCTTTTCTGGATATTTCTTTTATGTCGCATTCTTGAATGAATTTGTTCTTTTTGAAATTGTGCCAAACGTGTCCGTGTACGCGGATCAAAAGCGTCCCGTTTAGAGCGTTATTCACTCCTTTGTGTCCTCTTTCTACGACGATGCTCTAAACATTTAGTTGCCTGGAATCTCACACGGCCTTTCACGTCCTAAATGCGTATCGTGCCTTATTGACCCTTAGACGTGTTTCCCCATTCGTGGCAAAAATTTATGTGAGAAACACAAATCTGGTCCCGGGGAAAAAGAGGAGGATGGCACAAAAACCACAAAGTTTTGGGCCAGTTTCTCCCTGCCTTTATAGAGCTTTTTTGTTCTGTTGGACTGGGCCGTAATTTTGAGCGTAAAGCATGAAAAGTGGGGACAAATGAGCAGCGTTCCCTGATGGGACGCGCCACAAAGGAGCAGGGCCGCTCCCCCGCAGGCAGCAATACTGAGACAAGTGTGTCCCACCGCACAGAAAGGACGCAAACGTTTGGAGGCCATATGGTTTTTGAAATTTCCTCACAATTTCAGACAATTTGATGGATTGAGTTAACCCTCCTTTTAAACAGTTTAACTGAGTGCGAACAAAGGCCATAATGCCTACATAGACTCTCCCCTCATGAGGGCATCTGCGGCTATTAATGTCTAGCCCCTTTCTTTGCCCGGCGTTTGGAACAAGTCAATGAATTACAATGAAACTGCCCCCTTTTTGTGCGCAGCTTTTTAGCCCTGGAATAATATGTTTGACTTCTATCCAAGAAGGGCTTCCAAACAAGAAATGGATTTTGTTGAAAGCGTTTTTAATGTTAAGTAGGGAGCCATAAAGAGTTTGGACGCTGACATTTCTGCCAAAGTCTGGTTAGAGAGCCCTTTTGTTTGTTTTCTTCTCTTTTGCGTCTTTATTTCTTTTGTCTTTGAGGAGTTTAATGAAGCTGAAAACATGGCCAAGGAGCTCAAAGGCGTTTAACGCTCTTTGTTCCAAGAAATGATAAGTGGCCTGTCTCATTCTGACTTGTTTTATAGTGTTTGCTTTATCTCAGTTTAGTTTGATCCATGACAAAGGATCACTTCATTCACCATGGCCCTGATTCACAAAGGTGTTTTGGGACATTCTTAATTATGGTGCGTATTTTAGACAAAACATTCCAAAGTTGGCAGCATAAAGGGTATTAACTTGGACCAAAGAAATGTTGTCGCCGTAGAAAAATAATGTAAGTTACATGGGTCCTGTTGAATTTTTTGGTGCATTTAACAGTGGTTTGAGCAGCTTCACGGTGACAAAGGTCTGAGTTCTTGGTTGATGCAAGAGCGAGATCGTAAACATTTTATGCCCAAAATGCCATATCTTTGAGACAAATCAGCTAATTAAAACAATAAGTCTGATCCAGTATGAACGCTTACTAGACACACAACCCCTCTTTCTGCCATTCTTTAGGCCTACGACCATGCATACGTCAAGGGCGCTGAAAGACGTTCATTATATTTATCTTAAATCTCATAAAGCTGGTCATTGGCTGGTATTTGCGTAAAGTCACTCAGGCCGAGCCTGGATCTAGTGAGTTCACATCTTCATGAAGAAGGCAGCGCACTTTATGGATCCACTGCTTTCTTTATGAGGCCTTGTCAGAGTGCGCTCATAAGTAATCCCACAGTCTGAGGGACCACTTGGTGGTAATTAATCTGAAGGTCTTAAGTGTATTTCACTATTTCACTCCAAGATGGAAAAAATCACTACTTCAATCGTCCGGAAAATTGAAGTTTGATGCATGAGTCCCTACTGAAACAATGGTACAGCCCTGTGTGCGCACGGGACCCCTCCCCTTTTACCTTTTTACCTCTCCTCCACCCCTCCCATTTGTTTATTTGTTTGAGCTGGAATTCAGTCGGTGCTATATTAAATAAATAAATACTGATTACAACACTTAGAGTCTTAGTATCACTAATAATATTAACACTAATAATGCGAATAATAATGCTAATAATAATAATAATAATAATAATAATAATAATAATAATAATAATAATAATAATAATAATAATAATAATAATAATAATAATGTCCTTATCTGTAAATGGCTTCCAATTGCTTGCAGTCAAATCACTCTGTAGATCTAAATAGAGCGAATTGTGGAGTTTTAATCATAGCCTTCCTGTGGAGCCAGTTAATACTTCAAACTTCAATTTTACGGGCGATTGAACTAAGCATGTTCCTGACAGAATTGATGTATGTATTAATTTCCTTTAACTGTTGATTAATTAGGCTGCGCTGAAGGCTCGAATGGCACCGTTTGTTCGTGAATTTGCATATTAATCCAATTCCAGTTGATCATTCAAATAATCTATAGGCTGTGTGATGATTTTAGGAACTGTATGTGACACTGGAGAAATACAGCTGAGATCCTCTCTCACTGCGCACTGCACGGGGCCAGGCTCTGCTGTGTGGGCTTAAAGGGACACTAAAAACATGATATTAGTTCTTGTTTTAAAATCACAGACTCGTTGATGTATTCTGTCTGTGTGTATATTAAAATATAGTCAATCTTTCATCATAAGCAATTTTGCTACACTATACTACTAACTTCGCAGGTAAAAGCAGACATTTATTTTTATTCATTATGTTTTGTGTTTTAACATTTATACATTCTTGGAGTAATTTTACCCATTTTATCCCATGTGTTCTGATATTTTTGAATGAATTGCATCCTGTAATGTAATAAAAATGCTGCAATGATTTAATATAAAATTTAAATTTAGTTTAAGCAGCAAAATAAATTCAGGTAAAGTATTCTCCTTTATTATAATTGTTATAGTTCATTGTTGATTCATTTGTACTTAATAACTACATTATTAAGTCTAGCTATTTAAGACAAAATAAAAGCATATTCAACTTACATAAAACTGAATCATTTTTTTATAATTGTTTTTATTTTTAGGTATCTTTATCTTATTTCTTTGTTAGTTTTCAAACTAGACTAGACAAGTGTAAAAGACAACCTGGAAGGGGGCGTCACAAGCTGCACACCCATCAGGGATTTTTTTTTTTTTTTTTAAAGAGCACAACAGAGACACCTGCTGGTTTTCTCAGGGCACTGCAGCCTTCAGTGAGTGGGTGAACAGTTATTTTATATGTCGTTCAGTCTTCACAGGTTAAAGTTGGTCCAAAGATCCAATAGCCTATAAGCTACACGAGAGCTTAATGTAAATTATAGGGGTTTTTTATGGCTTTCTATTGGCAGCATGCCTACTTATAGTATCATTTTGTCATAGACCTACTACTTTGGTTTAGCTGTGTCATAAACTTGAAGATTGAAAGCCGTTTGTTGTGTTGCCAAGAACTATACGTAATAAACACTAACTTTAAAAAAAACTACGATCCTTGAATGCAACAGTTCTTCTCAATGTGTTTAACGTGTTGTATGCGCAGTGGTCGCGCAGCCGCAGTGCTGCTCAACACATCCACCAGTCGCGTATATGACGTCATCAATGTTGGCGGTAATTTGAAAAGGAAGCGTCTGTTTTCCGCGCAGTTAGGAAAATTAAAACAAAAAAACTCAACAAAACATGGTAAGACTATAGTTTCTCCGGGGAATCCCATGTATATGCTTTTGATAGACATGATGTTTTATTTACTAGTGTCTTCTGTTATCGTCGGGCAACTTAAAACAACGCTATTAAACGTTTTAACAAATATATACAGCCTTGAAATCATTGAAATGTGTAGCCTTAATTTCATTTTGTTTGTTCCTTCACAGAAAGGGAAAAATAACCTATATTTCGCTGACAAAGTGCGTCTGGGTTACCATATATTTCTCAATAAGTGACAGGACACATTACCAAGTTATATCAACACATACCTCCAGTTCACCTCAATCTTCCACATGAGTTTGCAGTACCGTTGTTGAACACACGATCCCTAGTGTGGGCAAAGCCTGTAAAGTGTGTTGCTTTAACTTGTTCGATTGTCCGTCGTTACCTCAGTAATTACACTGGCATTTGAACTGAGTATTTACAAGTTCTGAGCTTCATATTACTCCCTGGGTTTCTGTGTTTAGGCCGAGGTGAAGTCAGACTTACAGGCTGCAGAGTTGTCAGAAGCTGCTCATGCCGAGCTTTTGAGCCAGTGTGAGGAACAGTTTGCTCAGCTGGAGAAGGTAAAAGTGGCTTCAAAAGGCATAACTCATTGTTTACATAGTAGTTTAGTCATATAATAAAATACTTGAAACAAAGAGGAAAAAATACAATGAACTCAACATAAAAACATAGCCTATTATATTTTTGTTTTGCAGCTCCAAAATGAAATTATACTGAGCGAACCAGACTGCTGTGAAACTCCACAAGACCAGGTGGGAATGACTATTTTACCCTTTTGTATAAGGAATGAGACTTATAACTTATCAAATTACCCATCCTTTGATTTGGAGATTTCTAATTCTTCTTCTTTAAAAGTCTGTAAACAGACTAATAGCTACAGAAGCTGAACTGAAGCAGTGGCAGACAATGGAGCCAAAGTGTAAGTCCTTCCATTCCCATGAAACAAAAAAAGCATTGTAGTCACATTAATAGTATTGTAAATAAGACAACTCTGTTAAAGGCTTTAATTATTTATAGAGATCACTGCAGACAGATTTTCAACTAATTGTATTTTTATTCCTATTCAGTACTTGCTGAAAATTCTGAAATTCTACTTCAAGGTGGAAAGGAGGAGGTAGGTGAATGTGGAAAATCCTTTTATAAAACTGTCTCTGCGAAAAAAAATTAATATTTCCCTGTTTTCAGATGCTCAAGCTCTGTTCACAACTTGAGATGATTGTTCTTTGCTATGAAGCAAAGAGAGACAAACTGAAAGAAACTAAAGAACTGTAAGTACAGTGCAATTTTTGGGTGGGAGAAAGTTAATTTTTGAGCTGCCCAGAGTATGAGTTTAAATGTTTTTTGTACATTTTTAGTGAACAGAAGTGGCTTGAGGAGAAGAAACAGATGTTGGCTGCAGCTACTGATCACGTTAAGCGACTTCAAGCTGAGAAAGAGAAATTATCTGACCGCAGGTGAGCATTACGCTCTGCATTGTTACTTGTGTAATTTTTGCCTAAACAGTTTTTCTTTACTACTAGTTTCCCATTAAAGACCGTTTATATTTGTATATCCTTAGTATATTACTAGACACTAAGAACACAATTCAGAAGATGAAGTCGTATCAGGAACGGTTGATGGAGACACTGGGTGATATTCTCCAGAAACATGTTCCTCCTCCTCAGATTGAAAACAAGAAAAATAAGGTACCCTCTGATTAAATCTACTGTTTTTGGCACTTTAATAATAGTTGCATAGTAAAATTGCTTTTATTCTAATTTTCAGAATTCAGCACAGGACATGAATGAGGAGTTAATTTCACTCAATGAAATTCTTGAGGTAAGGCATTACAGACATTTCTTTCTTGTGTCAAATTTCAGTAATCAATCTTTGTATATTTTTTCTTATGTATATGATAAAGACTAAAGAATGTGTAGTTGCGCTATTGTTGCTATATTGAGTATATAAAGGTTGTCAGTCCAATGCTTATGCAGGCACCTAATCTTCTTCTAACTATTTGCCTACAGCTTCTTATGAACAAGGTTCTGACTACCCCACATGACCCATTTGTGGACATAGACTCAACATTCTGGCCTCCTTACATCGAGATGCTCCTTCGTTATGGGATCGCTATAAGGCACCAAGAGAATAACTTTAAGATCCGCCTGGAACCTTTTTGCTGAGCCACAACCGTTTTTTGCATCAGCTGTAAATATTGTAATTATGAATTAGTTGTTGAATTTGAAATTTTGTATCTCACTCAACTATTGGTTGTTTATGTTTTCTAAATCTTTTGTCCTTAATAACCATATAAATATTGTAAAACTAAACTTGTGCTTGATCTCTTTTCACCATAGTGTCACTATCATTGATCCTTTAGTGTTACATACAACAATAACAATAAATAACAATAACTTTATTTTAGGGTTGTTAAAGATCACCAAAACTAAGAAAAGATAATGGTACATTTTTATTTCTGTTGTGAGTTTACCATCTTTAAGTATAAAGTCTACCTGCTGCCATCTAAATTCCCAAGGTGTTTATGAAATGCATAGGAATCCGGGTAGATTTGGCATCTCATATGACAAATTAACATCGATGTCTATCCCATTGTCGCTTTGCCTTGCCCTAATTCATTCAAACATGAATAAAACACACTGTTTATAAAGATCTTACTGTGCACCTTATCAATGAGCAAACAAATATTACCTTTTTTGCTGTTTTTAAGTCTGAAATTGTAGACTTAAATATTCGGTTTGGTGTTAATGGTATTGTCAGTCAATCATTTAAGACAAGAGCCATTTTTGAATCATATGAATGAATCATATTCATGTCTTTAAAAGTATTTTTGATTGATTAAGAAATTAAGATAACACCCTGAGACCGTGAAACTTAAATGATTCATGTCGTGATGCTGCGTTGCTTTCTTGATTCATAAAACGGATCAAAATACTCATAAACGTGCGTCACTTGACGTCAGAAGTGTTGCCCAATCAGAAGCGGCCGCTGCGTCAGTTCTAGAATTCCCGTAGGCGGAGAGGGGATTCCGGTTCCGGGTGTTTTCATATCGCACTCGGAGGGGTCCATTCCCTTGATTATGTTATTTTATTTAAAGCTGGCCTCGATTGACGACAGATTGTTATAGATATCTTTTAATTAAGTCAGCCTTGTTTAAAGCGCAAATATGACTACCCGTTCGGAAAGAGAGAAGGCCCAGAAACTCAACGAGCAGCACCAGGCCATCCTGTCCAAAATGCTCAGAGAGGAAGACAACAAGTACTGCGCCGACTGCGAGGCAAAAGGTCCGACATTTACACTGGTGTAACTCAGGCTTCAGTATCAAAACATCCAGGTTTAATTTAATGTTGTTACCGCGGTGTAGCATCTACCTCTGTTAGCCACGCTAAGCTAACTCAGTTGTGTGTTCAGTGGCCCGGCTAGTCAGCTGACACCTCTTCCTTTCGAGCTAAACTCAAGTGGCTAACTAGTGAGCTAACTTCTCTAAATGTACCTAGGCTAATCTTCAAGTGCGCCTCTCCCTCAAAGGCGCACCCACTTTAACCTTAGAGTTTTACATACATCTTATAACAGTGACTGTCTGACTTCAGTCCTGTGTGATGTGGTAGATGTGCATTTTACCGTAACAAATGTATTATTATAATGTAAAAGTAAGTGGGATAAGAATATAAGCCTCTAACATTCCCGTTACTGTGGTTTAATAGGTAAACAAGCAGACCGTCTCACAAACATATGATTTGCAGTAGTTTTCGAACCAGTTTTCGAGAAGGAAGAAAGTCCATTGCATGATTTGATAAAAGTTGTGTTAATTACTAATAAAGAACATACACAACACGAGATCATTTTAAACCTAAAAAGGCAGATGGTGATGATCAAGGTTTCTGTATCAGCTTCTCGTTTAAGAATTACCTTGTGTTTCTGTCAGGTCCAAGATGGGCCTCTTGGAACCTGGGAGTATTTATCTGCATAAGGTGTGCTGGCATCCACAGGAACCTGGGTGTACACATATCCAGAGTCAAATCTGTCAATCTGGACCAATGGACCTCAGAACAAATCCAGGTAACTGCACAGATATAAAACTTTGGTTGAAAAACATTCTTGTGTTGATTTATGGTCACGTATATCAAATAGTTTACTTTGAACCTTAGACATTAAGATATGTTTGTTTTGTGACTTACTGATATGAGTAATAATGTCACATATTACAGTAGGTGCTAACTGGCAACTATAGTATACTGCATCTCACTATACTATTTTAATTACTTGCCGTCTCTTCTTTGCAGGTGTGCATTTAAACAAGTCATACTTAGCTACATTAGGGAGGCAATGTGTCCTGCTTTCTTTTGTTTTCTTTACCATTCATAGAGAATAAAATCAGTGTATTTATATATGATTACAAATGGTATATTTAAATCCCTATTATCAGAATTTGTAACCAGATCACATTATAATGTATACATTTATTGAGTGTATGTGTGTACGTTTCAGAGTATACAGGAGATGGGTAATACCAAGGCCAGACAGCTTTACGAGGCCAACCTTCCAGAAAACTTCAGAAGACCTCAAACAGACCAGTATGTTTCTCAAAAACAATGTGCCTTAAAGTCCTTTAAGATGCATAAATTCAATCTTGTTGATGTGTTGCATTTATTTATTTTCAGAGCGGTGGAATTTTTCATCAGGGATAAATATGAGAAGAAAAAATACTACAGCAAGAATGTGACCAATGGAAACAGTGTATGTTCTTCTTTTATTTCAATTAACTATATAGTGTGTACAATTACATTTATTTCTGTCGTAACCCCTTGACTTTCTTTTAATTATTTCAGCCAAAAGACAATAAGAGAGAAAAGGAGACAGACAGAGGATGCAAGGTGTCGTCCTCTACTAAGGTACCTTAAACGTTCTTTATTTGATTACTTGTGCTTGAAAGATTGCTAAAGAGGAAGCTTTTGACATTTGCTTCATTTACAGATTGAAGAGTCCAAGCCGGTTTCTGTCAGCCCTGTAAAGAGCTCAGAGCCCTCTGTGAACCTACTAGGCCTTGGTAAGTATCTTTTTTATTTTTGATGGAAATGATAATGGTCACAAGCATTTTCTGATTTATTGTCTGATTACAGTCATAAAGCAGCTTGTATTTTTTCTCTGAGATCATTCATTATTTATACCTCTATCTAAATGGTTTAGATCAATAGGATGCAATAGATGACGTGCAGACATTATCTTGGGCATGTTGGGAAGCTGATTGTACGTTTACTACATTGCCATAGTACTGTGAAATTGCACAAAGCATCAGAAAACATGCTTTACTTCTCTTTTTCGATTGACCCTTCGCTGTTTTTTGTTCTCAGTAATGTTGCACAACAATTTAATGTCTGGCCCTGTTGTGGCACAGCTTTTGATGACACCATTTTGGTTTTATAATTTAGCTCTTTGAGTCTAACTGAAATGCTGTACCTGTTTTAATTACCTTCCTGCTTTTGATTTTTTTATTTACTCTGTTAACTATGGTTTGGGCTGTGAGAATGTATGGGTATAACCATGCTAAAATATATTTCTAAAGGTGTAAATAGTGCTAGCTGTGTAAATCGCTAAAACGTTCCCCTTGTGTTGTGTTTTTCTTGTATATTGTTCTTTGGCACTTGTAAAACCCGTTTTGCACCTTATCATGTCTCAGACGCACCAGCAGCTGCATCAACTAACAATGGTAGCTCGAGCACAACTCAGAACAATGACCTGGATATATTTGGCCCCATGGTGTCCAACCCTCTTCCTGCATCCACATCGGCAGCTCAGTTTCCTCAGGTACAACTAAGCACCTTCCTTTTTCAGATTTATTAACCAATCTTCATATTACTCAGTGGGGCCAGTTAATGATAGTTAAGTATCTGCAAAACTAAAATTAAATATGCACTACAATTATGATTCATCAGATATTCATCAGCAAATGAATCCCTAAAGGCTTTTAATGATAATGCAGAGTGGAGCTAAATTAAAAAGAAAAGAAAATATAAACTCAGCAGTTTATTACAGCCATATGTCTTTATGACTAATCACAAAAAAATGTCTGATATAGCATCTTTCGAAGGCTTCAATCCTTGTTATTGTTGCAGGTGAGCTCCAGTAATGCTGTAAGTACTCCAACACAACCTCCAGCTGCAGCGGGGGGCAGCTCAGTGTCAGGGTCTGTCCAGGGAGACCTCGACTTGTTCAGTGACAGCAGTAGTGCCACTAAATCAGATGACGCAGCCAAAAAGCCTCTGTCAAAGGACCCCATCCTCTCCTTGTATGGCACTAACAGCATGTCCCAACCAGCTCCTGCAGGTATCAACCCTTATTCAGTGCAAACACATTTACATATTCTTCCTCATATTTACAAGGTTATTGCATTGTTGCATTATCAGTAGTGTATACAATTTTGGAAATGTAGTTATTGTATAAGAACTACAACTTAAGATCAGAGTGAAACAGCTTTTACTATAAGAAGTACATAAGCTTTGAATTAGATTTCTGTAAGCAATGATAAATTGTTATGGTGAGATGTTGACATCACAGAGAGTAGATACAGGAGATACTTGTGTCAATTATGCAATACTGACCAGAGGAGTATATTTATAATAGATTTGAATGTAACAAATACCAACAGTTTTGTAGCTGATGTATTGCATGTGTTCCGTTTTAGCTGGGATGTTCATGGGCCCATCTCAGATGCAGTTTCCTGTCCAAGCCACAGCTGGTTATCAAGCCTTCCCTGGCATGGGTCCTGCCATGCCACCCACCACGGTCATGGGAGCCATGATGTCTCAGAGTGGGGCAGCCATGATGGGGCCCAATCCAGGCATGATGGTTGGGATGACGATGCCCAATGGCTTTATGGGAAATGCACCTGCTGCAGGAGTAATGGGTATGGCTCCAAGGATGATGGGACCTCAGGGTGGTGCGATGCCCGCGGGCATGGTCCCAGCTCAGGGCATGTATGCCCTCCAGCCTGGTCAACAGGCCCAGTGGAACATGGGACAGGTAGGGGATTGTTTGATCACTGTTTTATTCACTACAAAGCTAAAAAAGCCAATGTGATGTATGTGGTTTTTAATTGTACTTGTTACTCAGCCAACACTGAGATTACAAATTCTTACAAAATGTTATGCAAGTTTATATGATACAATTCATTAAAACATGACAAAAGCTAGATAGTGAAAGCCTTCCTTAAAAGTTTTAGCAACACATCACATATGGAGAATTGTATGGTATAATGTCAATATAAATAACAATGCATCAGAAACTGAATATGTAGGCGTAAGACTAATGATGTCTTTTTCTTTCTCAGATGAACCAGCAGATGTCAGGACTGACTTTGAATGGTGCCGGTGCTCAGATGGCCTTTGGTCAGCCTCCGACTGCTATGGGAGGTTGGGCCGCTGCTGGACCTGGCCAGACCCTGAGCACACAGCTTTGGAAATGAGCCTTTAAGGAGGTCCATGGAGCGGGCAGAGTAAGAGTAGAGGTTACAGAAATGGGAGAATAGAGCTTCTCTTCACCTCAGTATGAACTGATGCCTGTTTACATCAAGGACCTGCCTTTAAACAATGACAATTGTATCTCTTCTTTTCCTTTCCCTTTCTCTGTCTCTCTTTCTCTCTATTGTGTGAGTGAATTGGGAGTCGTACAGGATTACAGCCTGGCAGATTCTGCCTGTCATATGGTTTTTGATCATAACTTTTATTTTCCTTTTTTGGAAAAATTACAAGGAAATAACAGTCCCAACA
Source organism: Rhyacichthys aspro (assembly GCA_036850595.1). Lineage (NCBI taxonomy): Eukaryota > Metazoa > Chordata > Actinopteri > Gobiiformes > Rhyacichthyidae > Rhyacichthys > Rhyacichthys aspro. Next base: position 13,903,829 of record CM072148.1, on the reverse strand, counting down.
AAAATGATATTGACATATCAGAAAAGCTGCAGGACCAGTTACACAAGCTTTTATTGTATCACTGTATCATTATAAGATTATAGAACATTTAAATGAATAGTATTTAATGGGAGAAGAAAGGACTATCAAGTCTGTCAGTACAGCTCCCAAATGTACAGCGCTGTATAACCTTCTTTTAAAGTACTTGGTGGTTCCCCTATAAAATTAAAGTCATAATAAACCATTGGTTTTGATGTGCCTGTTTTTTTCTAAGTCATTGTGTGAACAACCTGTGTAAACTCTTGTTTGGTAGGAAGAAACTAATACTTTGTGATGTCAGTAACGTATAGTAGCTCAACCCTTGTTCACGCAGCTGTTCAAATGGATCAACTGCATTGGGGCTCTTGTCCTCTAGGTGGCAGCATGTGTGCGTCGAGAAAACACCAGGATGAATTCCTTTTGTGTGAGAACATGTTGACAGTGCCTTATCATTTTACATGTGGATTTGATAAAGTTTCAGTGAATATTGGTATTTTGCACGTTTTATGAAAGACCTTTAGCACAGACTGTGTTTTGGATTCTCTTGTAAAATTTGGCCCACATTTTTATCTAAAGGGGAAAAGAAGGGTTATTGTTCTTCATATACCTAAAAATAAACATCAAGTGCTGCATAGAGTAAGGTTTGTCAGTCAGTATATTGCTGCAATACACCTGGGAAAAAGTTGAACCCCATGCTATTGCCACTAGGGGGCAGTATTACATTATTAGATGGACATCACCAAGATTTGTAGCCAAATTCTCAATGTGATGCAGATGGTTCATGCCAGTAACCCATGCTCTCACTCTTAAATATATATATATATTATTTATACTTTGTTACTGCCACTTGCACAGCTTGAGTCTGTTATTACTTTACAATGAATGGACATTTGTTAAGGTTTATTGTGAGCCTTTAGGGCTAAGAGAACTTGGAAAATAACAGTCACAGAGACTGTATTTATGGTTAGTGGTCGTTTGTTTGGGAAGAAGTGCCTCATCTTAGTTTCTATCAAACGTTCTTTGTATCCAGAGGTCAGTTTGTGAAATGGGGGCTTTTATCATGTATCCCTTTCAACATTGCACATCTCAGCTTGGTTTCCCACACTGCAACACTGCAGAGTGTCCATCCAGGCTATGAGTCTTTAATAAATGAATCTTTAAAAGAGAACATGTAAAATCAGTTTTACAATCACAAAAGAAAAATGCACGAGATCAGCCCTGTCTTATTGTCTACACTGTACTTCATTCTGTGTAAAATCTCTATAATCTGTTTGATCAGTATAAGCTCTACACATGGGGCTGTTATTTTCTCTCTGAGTCGTTCTCAGGGTGTGGTCCCTCCAACCAGCCCTACCTGTTAAATTCCCAGCCTGCACCACCCTGTCACTGCTGCTACATATCAAGGCAGTTGCTCAATAGCAGCTGATACTGATATGTGACTGTTTTACAATGGTGAGAAGAGACTGACTAGTTTCTAGCACAGCAACACTTTCTGGCCACTCATCTGTTCCACTCCTTGCAGGGCCTGAAAAGCCCTTCAAGTGTACCGTACTTGGTTGCGTTCCATTTTATCTCATTTGTTCCTACGCACTGGAAGTCCACACATTTTCACAGTGAGGTCTGATGCCACACAACGTCTCCGGCCTTTAGCAAAGAGGTTCGGCATTCCTCTCAGCTTGTTTGTCAAACCTAACACTGCCCAAGAACAGAGTGAAGAATGCACCTCTATCTCTCTGCACATAGACCCCCTAATGGACTTTCTGACCCTGGGACATCCACATTCCTGCTGATACGGACAATAGACATGAGCAGCCCGTTTGAAAGACTAATGCCTTGTAGATAAAGCCCACACTGATAAACAGCAGGGCCTCTTTTAATTGACTTCTTCTCCTGGCTAAGGATACTAACAAAAGTTTGATAACCGCGAAGAAGTTGAATACAGTATGTGAATACAGTAACAGTAAAAAAGTGCTGCTGCCTTTGTATGTTGTCAAATATGACCTGAATCGAACTTAATGACATCAGAAGAGCTTCTCCTCTCCCATGATCTCACCTCAGCTTGCCTCAGGACACACTTGAATGACACATTACAAGATACAAAAATTAGAGTTGGCAGCAAGGCGGGAGCTTTCGTTCATGTTCATTTGTGTGGCCACGAGCAAACAATTTGTCTTAACTGACTACTGCTGGGGATCGGCTGCTTTGTTGTCACTTCCTGTTCAGTTGGCAAATGGCACTCTATTACTTTTAATGAGAACTTGCAAAAAAGGCTCCACCAGAAATTTTGGTGCGTCATTTATTTGAATATTTAAGGGGCTTTCATACAGGAGTTCATACAAATGATCGCTAACATGTTGTCTAATGGGTTGAGACATTTGCTGCAGCATTTCCAGCCATCAAACAGTTAATGATTACACCACAAACAGAGGCTTCATTGATGCCAAAACCTTTTAGACTAAATACGGCCAGCTGCTGTTGGCATAGTTTCATGTGTCATAAAAAAAAAAGTTCCCACTTGAAAGGGCATTTTACAAGACTAAATTAAGTGGCACTAATCTACAGGGGCAAAGCTTAAATTTACATTGTACAAGCTTTAAATAGTAATTAGTGTTTTCTGCTTCATACTGTCATACTGAAAATCAGCTGAGGATCATAGGCGACCGAGCAAAAGTCAAAAGGTTATCACTATCAGTTTAACACAAATAAAAAGAAGCCATCAAAGACATGGCATTCTTCACAAGATAAAACCTTTTTTGGTTTGAACTGTCAGTGCACTGAGTCGTCTCTTTCTATCCTGACTGATCGGCTGTAGAGTAAATCTTCATTTCCATGACCTTTTCTTTGGCTTTTCCACTCAAATCACAGCCTCTTTAGTCACTTTCATTATAACAATTGTTAAAGTGAGGCTGATGTGCAGCAGAATGAGTCCTAATATGGTTGAGTGACTCTCTTCAGAGGGGTCTGTGTGTTGCAATGTGATCCTCTCACTCTTCTCCAAAACCAACATTACACCATCACTGGAGAATTAGGAGCTCTCCTGTGGATTTTGCTGTAGTTTCAATTGCCTTATCTGCTTTGCTTTATCCTTCTCCACCACTCCCATCTACAAGCCATATGTCAAGAGTAAATTCCTGCTTTACTTTCATAATACTGTAGTCACCAGGAGAGAGGGAGCCACACCCCTCGTGATTTACTCTCATTGGCTCTTTGCTTAGAATGAGAGTTTATAGAAAGTGTTAAAGTGCATTGCTGATAACGTTCGTTTCCACAAAGACACTCTTTGTTCACTTAGTCAGTGTTTGCATTTCTGCACTGGCCCTGTCTGTTTTCCTATGTTACTAAGTGACAGACTTCATATGTAGTGTGTTGAAAGCCTCAGGGGCAAAGATTAGTCAGACCTCTAGGTGTGTCATTTATAAAAACCTCTCCAGGGTGTTTACACTATTACATTGTGGTTTATATGCTTTTAGATTGTAACATAACTTTTATGCTTTTTCCCTCAGGAGTTGTTAACCATTGTCCACTCTTTCCTGACATCACTATTGTTATGTAATATGTTTCCCTTATTTCAGCTCCCAGAGTGTGCTGTTGCCATGACAACTGCCCAAACACTGGAATGTGATGGAAAAAAGACCCACTGTGTCAGATTTTTACACATTTTTACACACAGATAAAGACACATCACAACCAGTAGTGTTCACCAGTAGGTTTATATATCAGACAAGAAACACACAGAAACACACACTGCACGTCAGACGTCTCTTATGTTTTGAAACCATTTGACAAAGGTTAAACATCTCTCAGGCACTTGGAGCACAGTTTCTTCATTGGTTGTAACAGCTTTCATTCTGTGTGTGTCTGTGTGTGTGTCTGAGAACAGCCTGTCCTGCCAGCTGGACGTCCTAACTAGAAGTGCGCACAGTGGTGGTGGTAACTGTAGTCTTACTGCCCCCTGTAAAACAAGAAGGAAAAAAAGTTGTAATGGAAAGTTGCAATTACAGTGACTCCATTGTTTCATGTGAAGTGGAAACGGGCTTACCTGTAGCAATGGGTCTGGACTCCTCTGTCTCCAGCAGGCTTCTGTATGTGGCGATCTCCTGCTCTAGCCTTGTCTTGATGTCCAGCAGCATCCTATAGTCCTGGCCTTGCTGCTCAATGCTGGCACGTACGTTGGCCAGCTCTGCCTCGAGCATGTTGATGGTATTCTGGAAGCCGGCAAGCATAGCGCTATACCGAGCCTCTGTCTCTGCCAACGTGTTCTCCAAAGCACCTTTCTGTTATGATAAGCACAAACATTATTGTTAATCATCTTTTTGTCTCTTCTGGACTTTTCTATTCTATTCTAGTCTGTAGCTACACCCAGGATTATGTTTGTTAGACATGCACTGTCTGTGAAAGAATGTATGCTTTTAGTTTACTTTCCATAATAGGATAATTAGAACAAATGGCTTAAGTGTAACTGTGTGAATGTGCTCTGTCTATATTACGAAGCTGTGTGCTGTTCTTGCAGGGAGTGTGGAATGATTAACTCCATCTGGCACAGATAATCCCAGGGAGTTCTGGAGCCATCCAGTTCAGCATTCCTTTACTTTTCTTCATGCTCTTTTATGTCTCCCACAATTTGAGCAGATGTGTGTGAAGTGTTTTCTGCAATAGATCTCCCGTCACTCTTATCACTCCTCTGCCCATTCTTTGACCCTCCCTGCTCCCTTTTCTTTACCCTTTATCTATTCCTGAATTTCTCTGAAGACAAAGAGAAACCCAGGATTTTGCTCATATAAGGCAAGATCACTGAGATGGGGACATATGCTTTTGTTTTCTCACCATACTGAGCTGAGACTGGAGTTCAATCTCCAGACCCTGCAGTGTGCGCCGGAGGTCACTGAGCTCTGTCTTGGACGTCTGGATTGTCTCTGTGCTGATAGCAACTTCCTTTGTGAGAGCTGCTGACTATAGAGGAGAACAAAAGAGGAGAACAAACATCATTGAGCAGGGATTATGTTTAATTACATGTCTAGAAATCATTACTCAATGGAACCAGTAATTTGACTTTTTGTTTGTTTATGGGGAAATGCTTCTACCTTCTCATTAAACCAGGCCTCCTGGTCGCGACGGTGTTTGTCTGTGATGGATTCGTACTGGGCGCGGATCTCCTCCAGCACTTTGTTGAGGTCTTGCTGGGGTGCGGCATCCACCTCCACATTGATTGTGCCAGTGAGCTGAGAACGAAGGGCTGCCAGTTCCTAAAATAACACAGATAAAGAAGTTAAGACTATTGAACACAGAATTACAGATGGCTTAGACAAATAGAGAACAATCATGCAACCTCTGCGTGATTCTTCTTGAGGTAGGCCAACTCGTCCTGCAGGCCTTCGATCTGCATCTCAAGGTCGGCCTTTGTTAGAGTGGTTTGGTCGAGCAGGCGGCGGAGATTGGCAATATCGGCCTCAACTGACTGCCGCATCATCAGCTCGTGCTCATATCTGTTGTTTAGAGAAGTGGTCATTAGAAAGAACAGTAACGATGTATGGTTTGGGTGCGAGGATGTTTTGCAGCGTTATCACTTCATTTGGCAGCAAAGGTTCACACTTACTTGGTCCTGAAGTCATCAGCAGCCAGTTTGGAGTTGTCGATCTGGAGGAGGATGTTGGCATTGCCGATGGTTGCAGCGGCGATCTGAAAACAAGAATCACATGTAGTTACAACAGAATGACAGAGCCATTTCTAATTCTGAATTTCACCATCACTCTTTATCCAAAAATGCATGAGTGACAGCCAGCTAAATTCCACTGCTCATTCTTTTAGTTTCATCAATTCTTCCAATCATTACATGCACTTTGCTCTTTAAGCTTCTGCAACATAGTGTCTCTGGAGTGTCTACACTTACTGAGCTAATCAGTAACTGCACTGCAAACATTTCACATTGCTGAGTTTAAGCTGCGACCGGTGCACTCTTTACCTTGTCTTTGAGGTCGTTGATAATGGCCCAGTAGTTGCTGTAGTCCCTCTCGGCCGCAGGTCCCTTCTGTTCGTAGTACTCTCTGATCTGCTTCTCCAGCTTGGCATTGGCCGCTTCCAGGTTGCGCACCTTCTCCAGGTAGGAGGCCAGACGGTCGTTCAGGTTCTGCATGGTGGCCTTCTCGTTCAGGCTGATGGTCTGCTGGTCCAAGGCACTGGACAGGTCGAAACCTGCGCCGCCACCCATGCCAACGCCGAATCCGGAGGACACGGTGCGCACCTGGGTGGAGGAGATGCGTGGAGCAGCCCTGTATCCAGACACGCTGTGTGCCTTGTGGATGGGGGCAGAGGAGGTGTAGGACATGCGGTTAGACCTGATCATGGGACCGGTGCTACTGGTGATGCTGTGGCTGTACATCCTGACTGCTGTATCACAGAGATGAGACGGAAAGACGAGGAGGACCAGCTGAAGACTGTGGCAGGACTGTGGAGCTGGATAGTGGAGGCAGGCTACTCATATAGTGCTGGACCAAGGGCAGGGCCTCAATGACTGGGAGGAGAGAGGAGGGAGGGAGGTAGAGGGAAGGAAAGAAGGAAAGGAGGGAGGTTTCCTCTTGCTACAGTTCAGCTGCAGTCTTGGTCAAAATGTCTCTTTTTTTAGGGCGAGGGTCTATTTCTTTCCACTCCCGTTAGGACACTGGTTAGGAATGTGTGCGTCAATGTTTGAGGGTGAACAAGAAAACTTATCCTGCTATGTATTTTTTTTTCTAAAAACATCTTTGGCAAAACACAATGTCACAGTGTACCTCTGATGCACATGGGTAATTCTATCCTTTTTGGTTTGCTTTATTATTTTTTTCCTTAGATTTCTAACTGCTCTAAAAAAAACTAATAGTAGTTACGATCACACCAGAGCAAACATAAAAGGTGTGTAGTTCTTGTTTTAGTGTCCCTCCATAAGTCAACATTAAAAGTTTAAAGGTAATCTAAATCAAACATATAAGTTCCCAGTGTATATACAGCTTAACCTGAGTATCTTTTCTTTATTCCAACATTTTTTTTGACTGATTTGCTTTAGAAAGATAAAAAGTTTCTTGTAGCCTTGAATCATAAACTAGCATTGTTCCATATTTTGAGCCAAAGCCATTTTAAGCAATCCGTCAGCCCCATTGTTCACCATATCACACACAACATCCCCTCAGTCTTATATCCTGTCTGTGGGGCTAGAGTGGATGAGGAAAATGCCTCTGGGGGTTGTGCATGCGCGTGTTTTTGTGGTTTCCTTGTGTGTTTGACTGTGTCGTATTGTGCTCTGGATGGTTTCTCTGCTGAATAACATCTGGTGTCAGCTTGGGGGCCTGGTATGGAAGCTTGTAAGGGGGTCACTTCTCAGTCAGAGGGAGAAATGAATCATGCCTCTGATGTGAAGTGGATGAGAAGGGATTGGTCGTGCCTCTTGTCAGTGCATTACATAATCCAGTAGATTCCTGTGCACATATATGTACAGGATTTCAAATGCATATGACTTTTCGCCACCTGCAGACCATGCTCCTGGAGTATAATAACACACAGAATTCGCTGCTGACATTAATATCTGTCCTAATAAATAATAGGCTATCAGCATAACCTTTAAAAATAGAGCTGAAATGTCAACTTTGGTCATCTGCACTTATGCTTAATGCTAACAGTTTAACTAAAACTCCAGATGTATTAGCCATGATATGAGATAGCTCAAACTGTTTATGTTTAAGAGGTCAAATTTTATTGTCATTTGGCTCCACTGGCTCCTACAGACAGTTTTTACAAAAGGTGACAGCTAATGCACTAAAAAAATGTCTTAACTTCTCAATCACTGCAAATGCTAAAAATAACAGTTGGGAACTGTTGAGAACCACATGATAATTTCCTATAAAGGTCTAAGGGAGTGTATTAACTCTTATTTTATGGCTTTGCATGCAAGTTTCCATATCATGATGATTGAAAAGATGTTAAGTCCATAAATGGGCAAAGACTAAATCAGTGCAGCAGAAATGCATCTTTCTGTAAAGGGCTAAATCTGGCAATGGATCCTGCCTCGAACTTATTCAGAGGCATATTCTAATTGTTTGTTTTGCGGGTCCCAAACAGCAGTCACCTCAAAAGGAGTCAGGTTGAGACAAGTTTATTAGTACAAGCTTGGTCTCAATCCTGTCAACATCCACACTGGAACATTAAGGAATGACATATGGCTTGCTCCAAACTAGGGCTCTGTCTGAGGACAAGAACAAAAGCCCTGGAGAGCCAAGTGGAAAAAATACACTAAGCCCTGGGAGGTGCAACTAATAGAGAGCGGGGAGTGAGGAGAGGGCAAAGATTTGATCCTTGTGTACTTTAAAAAACCAACCAGTATATTGAAACTCTTAAGCAAGATAACTTTCTGCATTTTTGTATAGATTAACGGATTTAGTGGGTTAAAGGTGAAGTAATCTAATTTTGATGCTGAGTAAGTAAGGGATTTAAATTTGATCATTTATGTCTCCATTTCTGCTTTGGGTAACGTCGAAGACCAATGCTGATATAAAAAAAATGTTGTATATTTTTCAGCATTTTAATTTTACAGTCATCTACACAAATAATAGAAGGCTACAGTGCATTGGATTTGTTTTCAGTCTCCTCCATTTCCGTGTGCACTGCAGCAGGCTGATGTGTGATCATGAAAGTGACAAATGATTGACTTGTAAAAGCAAAGACGATGAGTTCATGTCTCGTCTGAGACCAAAACCCAACCTTATGATTAGTTCAAACCTCTCTGTCAATATAAACATAGGCAAACAATGATGAATGGCTCTATTTTATTTGTAGGTCATTTTGTATATTGTAGTCCATCCGTGCAGTTTGAAATTTTTTTGTTTTTATTGGACGCACATACTTATTACTATTAACACTACAGCAGGTTTTATCACTGAATTGCAGCGTAAAGTGCACCCTTTTGTCTTTATAGCTATAGGCACGACAAAGAGCCATTGTCCTTGATTGGTGTTTTTGAATTCAGTTAAGAACCGTATGACTCACAGATAACACCGAATCCACTCCCTTCAGATTAGACTTCTCACTGAATGGTATCATTGACACACAAACATAGACATTACTCATTTCTCTTCAAACAAATCTCACTCAAAATGAACGTAGCAACAATGGGTTTTTGACATTTGTTCTGTTGAATTTTTCACTACTGTTATTGCTTGCCTATGCACAATTAGTGTGCACTGTACTTTACAAGAGGCAAAATAGCTGTATAAAAACATTCTATAAATATTCTGTTTTAATAAATAAAACAAAGAGCACAGAATAATGAAAGGGATGTGGTGAGGCAAGAGGAAGGATGTGGAAGTCCACTGCACAATACAATCATAATAATCCACTTTTTGTTTGCATGGCAACCACAAGGAAAACAATTGTCCCTACTCTGTTCTCTATTGATTTCTGGCTGATCGAGATTCCTCAACTGACTTCAGACGCTATTCATGTCCATCCATTTGTTAAACACTGAGAATCAATCCTGTTTCAAGTTCCCATGTCTTTCACAAACTGCATGGCACTTCTATGAGTTGGCACAAGTCACATCAAGCTGTCACACCGGTGCATCTCTGTTTCATTGTTCGTGGTATTTTCAGGGAGTTGTTTAGTGTTACATTAGTCGGTTTAAGACCATGTAACACTAATGTAACACTGCAGACCAGGTCATTGGGCGGAAAGAAATCAAACCGTGCCCTTGATGACCAGTGAGGTGAAGCCTCTGTTGGTCCAAAGTAATCATTTTGCTGTAGCATTTGCTCACGGTGGCTGAAAATAACACTTCAGTCATCTGAAATTCTGAGTTTTCTTTTCATTTTCAGACGTTTTTTTAACAGCTACCACTATTTCCACCAGAATGCTCATTGCTTCCTCTGTTACATGCAGTCATCATTATATGGTTGTAATGATGCACTGACTTTATTGCTGATTATTAAGCGAAATGGACCGAGGCCAGACTATTGTTGTTACTACCACTCCACTTTAACACTCTTTCTAAACAATAAATGTACATAACATACATATTAAAAACTGTTGCATATCCTCCTGCCCCACGTACAAAAGCTGAGAAATGCAGACGAAACAAAGAAAAGTTGCAGTTAAGAGTTTTTTTTCCCTCACTGTCATATATTATAATAAATGGTTGATTGCAGGGTGTGTGCCTCTGTGTACGGTTGCTAAGTGTGACTCACATCTGTGGCTCAGAGCCTCCTCCGAACATGCCACACCCCTTCACAGACACTATCACATCTTGTTCTACTTTTCCTGCTTCACCCTACATGTTGCATGTTCCTCATAACTCCTGGTCTGGGCAAAGTTAAACATTCACCTCCAACAGTTTGTAAAATAGCAGCAGCATGTGTTTTTTTACTTAGATCCTCTGTAAATTGAGTCAACATCAGTCAGACCCGCCTCAACATATTCGCACTATGATTACTAATAGAAACTAGTAGAGTAAGGGGGAAATGTGTGCTTCGACATGATGCAACGTAACAGTAAAAGTCTATAATACATACAAAAGTGCTGTTAACAAGTATTATTTTAACTCAACAATTGGTTCTTGTTACAAAATGCCTCCAAGGAGCAAACTTTGAGCAACGCAGCACGGTTCATGCCACACCTTTCTTCTTGTGACATACTCCTGAACTATGGAGGTCAGATCCACAGCCCGAGTGCTCCATCTAGTGAAGTGTATGTGTGCAACTTTTTCTGGTTTTGATCCCTCGGCTGCAGACAGTGAATCATATGCCACACCCAAAGAATTAAGAAAGGTGTGGTTTTAAAATGATACCCTGTCTATCCGTTATAATTTGAAACAACTGTTATAATTTGAAACAACATGCATTAATTTCACTGGACACTGGAGAAGACATTATAATATATTATAATATATAATATAATATGCGTGTATTGTACTAAATGTTTAGTGCACTTCTGAAAGTGATGAAATAGCAGCAGGTTGGATCTGCTTGAAAAGAGAGTGAATTGTGTGAATCCAACTTTTTCCTGTGGAGTAGGTATCAGACACAGAGAGGGGTGGGATCTTTGTCGGGCTGTGATTGGTCCAAGGAAAGCCTTCCCTTTTATTACATAATGTCAAGTAAATGCGTGCTACTTGCATTTGTGACCACAGGATTAAACCCATTTTAATGTAAAAGGCATATTTGATATTAGTTATGTTAGTTTTTGAGAAACACTATCCACAAACTGTCTTTATTTCTATATTAAAAAGTGAAATATTGAATTAAAGGTTTTCACTGAGGCATTCTGAATACAGCCTTTGTTCACACAAATTGTTGCATCCACTGCCCTTTGGCACTTGTCCACTTCAGCAACATCACAATCTAATTAAAGCAACACAGCATAACTTTGCACCAAGTGAAAGACCGAAGAAAAAGATTTGTGGAGAGTTGGGTTGATTTGGTGAAATATGCTTACTCATGAGAGGGTAACATCACTTGGAGTTACATAATGGAGTATAGTGAGTTGGGCACACCATTTATGAAAGAGGGGTTCTTCGTCCTTTTTCATGTTGGAAGCCACCAAAAAAACTTTACATATTTTAATGGTTTTGTGGCTCCGTATTTTCCGGTACAAAACATACCGGCTACAAATGTTTCACGGACCATTAACTGTGCTTTAAAATCACAATTTCTACCTACTGCTCTGTATATAATGGTATGTCACACCTACATTAGCTTTTCCTCACATAAAGATTACCATGAAGATTTTACTATTACTACATGCAGCTTTAATGTACGTGCAACACAATGCACTGAAATAATAATTCATTGGTGCGTGATGGCTTTCTTTTGGCTGCATTGAGTAAATAAAGGTATGTTACGCATCTGGAAGGCTCTCAACACATTGTGACACAACTTCAGTGTTGTCTTAAGCTCAAAGAACCGGAGGGTGTCAAGTGAACTATGTGAAAAGCGAGTAGAGCAACATTTTTTGCCTCTGGGGTTGAGCAAACTTGATCCTTTTGACAAATGAGTTCAATATAAATATTTAACAGGGATTAGTGTAAAAGTTAGAAAAGTGTTTTGCAAGGTTTTCAACTTGTGTGGTTTTGGAGGAAGGAGGGGCATAAGCGTTCATTAAAACAAGAAAAAGAGCAAAAAAGCAAACAAAAACAACACTAGTATGGCATGTTGTGTGTCAGAGAAGTATATATTTTTATGTATGGAAAATGTAATTGTGATACTAAGTTTGCACTGTGCTTGTAATATTGTGCAGGGTACATTTCAATATAACCAAAGAGTGTAAACTTCATAAGATCAGCAGTACCTTACTGAACTAACACACATGAACTAAATGAGCTGCAGTACATGCTTCTAATATCATTTTGTACGGGGCTTGTTTTGAGAAACTGATTGACATTGTTGAGATAAGATTAGAGATCAGTCTTCTTACTGTCGGGGCCGCACCCTGCTTATCGGCACAAACGCTGACTGAAGATGCTGTGATTTGACAGAGGCAGCTTAGGCATGTTTCTCTAACAAATAACTACTACTACTACTACTACATCCTGATGATTATGTTTCAGTCTGTGTAATCATAACCGTATATAAGGTTCAGTATGTTTCCATTACAGTTACGTGGAAAACGTAGGCTGCTATGTCCCAATGTTGTTCAGATAAAGCGATGATAACTAGCAGATGCAGCTTTTTACCAGAAAAACAAGTTTATGTGGGTTTCAGTGGAGAAAGCAGCTCCAGATAGGAATAGAAAAGGAATAATGACAATATGATAATATATGATTAAAAAAAAACAACATTTGTTTGAACATTTATATTGTACAAATATGATGATGTACCTAAAAAAGGATTATTATTATTATTTGGATTGCTCTTTCATTTTAATTTTTTTTACAAAGTGTACATATTTTTACACATAGTACATATTGAAATATCGGTTGCACACATGCTGCTCATGTCATAAAAATGAACTGGGCTGTGCTTCATCCCATTTGTCTTTCATTGTTAATCCAGAACATAGTAAATAAGTCTGTTTAATTTTCAAGACGGTACGTTTAACCTGAGCTATTTAAACAAGTACAAGTATGAAAAGCATTTCTACCTGCGTTTTCATGACCTTTGTGTAAAATATTTCCTGTAATGTCGGAGCCCTGACAGATGTCGGCTTTGAGGCATCGCTGCTTCAATTAAAGTCTTGCATGCACAACATCAAACACCTAAAGTTGGGTTAATGTTTTTTGCACTTAGTGGATTGTTTTTTCATGTACAGGATATGTGCATTTGAACAAAACTATTTATTATGTTTAAGGGATACTTAGTATAAATTAATGTTACTGTTAAGTGCAGCATGGTGATGAAAATAGTCTGGTTAGTGAAAGAGATGCCTTTGCTCCACCTCTGACCCAAAGTTTCACTGAGGTGGAATTGTAGCTGCTATGTGCCATTTCTATCACTCTGTGAACAATTAGACTGACTGAATCATTTACTAAATAGCATCACATGTTTCTTTCACACAGAAACATTTTCATCAAAGTGACCAAATGGGGGCTGTTGCAAAGAAACTAAATGTTACAGTCGAGAAGTGAACAGGACAGTATTTATAGTATTCCTTTCATCGAGAAACTACAACATGTGGAAACACAAGTTTGACCTGTAAAGAGGCGTGCTTGTGCTTACCCACCCTTACTGATGGACTGATTACAGAGAGGGGCAGGTGGGTATCCAGTACAGTGGCATTTTTCTCTTTCAACAAGCCAATAGCCACTCCCCCTTCTACTGCATCTGACTGCTATATAACCAAGGAGACCAAGAGACGCTTTCAACTGCAGATTTCCTCCAGTGATCCTACCTGGTCCAAGACCAATCCTCCAACATGTCTCTGAGCACCAGATCCTACAAGACCTCCAGTGTGTACGGCGGAGCAGGCGGCCGAGGCACCCGCATCTCTTCAGCACAGATGAACTACTCCACTCCTGGGGGCTTCAACCTGGCCGACGGCCTGGACCTCCACGTTGGAGCCAATGAGAAGGCCACCATGCAGAACCTGAACGACCGCCTGGCCTCCTACCTGGAGAAGGTGCGCAACCTGGAGAAGGAGAATGACCGTTTGGAGAAGCTGATCCGGGACTGGTACCAGAGCAGGACCGTTATCGCCCATGACTACACCAGCTACTTTGTCACCATCGAAGACCTGAAGGACAAGGTAGGACAAGAAGACAGCTGTGAGGCTGTTTTTGTTAATGTGATGTGTGAGGACGATAGCAAACAAATCTGCCCCTTTTTTGTTTCTAGATCGTCATTTTCATTTGTTTTGCTTAAGATACTGATACATGTACAGAAAAAAAAAAACAGTTAGTAGGTTTCAGCTCAGATAACATGAGCTGATAAACACCAATAAGAGCATGATGGTGCTGGAGATTTAAAAGAATACATTATTTTTAGCCTAAGGTTCAAAGTCCCAGAGTTAGACAACCTCACTCTTGTAGTAACATTTATCCTGTTGATCTAATGTGTGTACACACAATTATGTGAAAATTGATTTGCCTCTGATTTGTTTCCTTGTTTTTTTTTCTGTTTAGATCCGCATTGCTTCCAGGATCAACGCCAAGATTGTCCTGGACATTGACAATGCTAAACTGGCAGCTGATGACTTCAAAATGAAGTGAGTCTCTCTCACTGTGCCTTACGCATTGGTGAAACTTCACATGTGGGCCATAACTTGAAGTCATGGCTCCCTTTCAACCTCTAGTCTCGATGGCCCTGTAAAACCCCTCTGACCTGTCCACCCCACCCCCACAGGTATGAGAACGAGCTGGCCATGAGGCTGGCTGTGGAGGCTGACATCGCTGGGCTGAAGAAGGTCATTGATGATATGAACCTGGCCAGGATGGATCTGGAGAGTCAATACGAGGGTCTCAAAGACGAGCTCATCATGCTCAAGAGGAACCACGAGGAGGTAAGATTTGCAACAGGTCCGAGGAAGGTTTACAGGAACTAATGAGTCTGTCACCGCTCATAGCTATACAAAGGCCAACACCCTCAGTACACAAGCTCAAGGCTCCAGCCCTGGTGATTAATGAAACAACTCTATGCATCTATTCAGACGTACAACACTATTCATTGTTGAAAGATGAGTTGACTCCAGTTGTCAACCTTGAACAACCTTGAAGTAGTTACATTTGCAAACAAGACCTCTGACTTACCTCAGAGAGTGCTGAGGAAATCCTATGTTAGTTTAATTTTTTCACAAACAGGTTTGCCACTCTTCCCTTTTCAATAAACTGCCCTTGACCTTTTTGCACACTTCTTTGTATCCTCCAATTAGCTTATACTGACTGAGATCAAAGGGTCATGAAGCTTGACATAAAAAATACACTGCAGCAAGACTGAGATGTTGGTTTCTTCTGCAGGAGCTGGCTCTGCTGAGGGCTAACTCAGGCGCTGATGTCCATGTGACAGTGGACGCCTCTCCATCAATGGACCTGAACGGCGCCATGACTGAAATCCGGGAACACTATGAGGGTGTCATCGCCAAGAACCGCAAAGAGCTCGAGTCGTGGTACCAGAACAAGGTGGGCATTACCGCTATTGTATTGTAAGGTCACTTTCAAAACTGGTTTCAGCCGGTTAAACATCAGTTTAATTTTTCCA
This sequence comes from Rhyacichthys aspro, assembly GCA_036850595.1. Taxonomy (NCBI): domain Eukaryota; kingdom Metazoa; phylum Chordata; class Actinopteri; order Gobiiformes; family Rhyacichthyidae; genus Rhyacichthys; species Rhyacichthys aspro. The sequence continues at coordinate 13,888,170 of CM072148.1, read as the reverse complement.
GATCGCAGCAGTGGAGCAGGAAGTGATCACACAAACAGAGACTCTGACCGTGTCCCGCACAGAGATCAAAGACCTCAAGAGTACCCTCCAGAGGCTCCAGATCGAACTTCAGTCTCATTTGAGCATGGTACGTCAATGCTACGTCAATAATGATACATCAAATATTTTCTTCCACCCTTGTTAGTAACACTTTTTGTCTTTGTCCATCAGAAAGCGTCTTTGGAAAACACTCTTGCAGAGACACAGGCCCGTTACTCAGCCCAGTTGGCAGCCCTCCAGAACACAGTCACAAGCCTGGAAGCCCAGCTGGCCCAGATCCACGCCAACATCGCCAGTAACAAACAGGAATACGACATGCTGCTGGACCTCAAGACCAGGCTAGAGCTGGAGATCGCAGAGTACAGGAGGCTGCTAGATGGAGAGGATGAAAGGTGAGAGGCATTTTTAAAAGGCAAATTAGAAAAGATGAGGTTTCATAAACAGCAATAACTCACTTATCTTCTTTTTTTGCTCCCTTCTGCAACACCAGCTCCAGACAAGGTGAGCACTCTAATCTCTTAGATTTTTACTGTTTTTCTTAAGACAATGCCAGACAAAATTTCCTAATATTTGGTGTTTCTCCTTCCATTCAGTGGTTACCAAGGTCATCACAGTTGTGGAGACTGTTGTGGACGGAAAAGTGGTGGAGAGCAGCAAGACTGTTGATGTTGATGTGGATCAGATCGAGTAATGCACTGAAAGAAAGAATGAATAAAGATCTTGCAGTTGAAGCAAAGTTCAGTGTTTGAGCCAATTTCTATAAAATGACAATGTGGTTGCACTGGGGGCCATAAAGTTGGTCTCTGGGCATACAACAAGCAGTGTATGTGGATTTCAGAGAAGAAAACATCTCCAGATAGGGAAATGATAACACAGAGACAAGATATGAATCTTTGAATGTTTAGGAATATTTCATGAATAACATTTGTTTCATAAAATTGTCAAAGCATCAAGTAAAATGCAGGGTTTATATTGAACAAATGTTCAATAAAAGCAGCGAGAAGATGTACCCAAAAATGCAACTAGTTTTTTTTTTTATTATTATTGCTTTCATAAAAAAACATGTAGAAAGTGGGCATATTTGTACACATACTACTCAATGAAATATCTAAGATTAATAATACATACAAAATATCTTTGATTTATTATATATACAATGATAATTGATCAAGTCTCATTTGTCTTGATTACACTAGCTTTTTTTACTACCATAACAACTAAAAGAAAAAAATGATCATGGTCCCACCCTAAATCCAACAAGAAGTTGTGGTCCCCTAAAATCATGCCCTTGTACTTGAACAAACATCTCCTAGAATTTTTATCACACAGGCTTCAAACTCAGTCAACATCATCTAGACACATGTCCAATCAAAATTTATAAACCTTTCTCAAAAAGTCCTGTAACTCTCACAAACACTGTCGGACTGGGCTGACCAAATGGAGTGACTGTGAACGTTTATAATCTGAACACAATGAAATGTTTATGAAACTGTTATCTTTAAAAATGGACCTCCGTCACCTACTGTTAGATTATACTGGGACCTCAAAGTATCAGTTTGTTCTAGACAAATGAAATTTGGTACACAGATTCCTTTATGTGATGCCAAACAAAGAAGCCAATGGGGACCTTGCCCTATTTACATCCGTGTTTCCAAAGCCACGCCTCAAAATTGTGAAAAAAGACAAAGGGAAGTGAAAATTGTTGTTTGTCATAGACAAATGATATTTGGTACATACATCCAGGATGGGCTTATGAGCAAAAGCTCTATTTGGATCATGGCTTAACTCCAACAAGAAAGTGGCCATTTTGAATCAAAGAGGCCACTGTGCCCCGTGGAGGTTTACAAAAAAGACAGACCCACGCGATAGTTTGACCTTAATTCGCCCAACCCAAGACCCATATTCCTCAGATCAAACCCCAAAAATTCAACCATGCTCTGTGATGCACAGGAAGTCACTGATGCGTGTTTTTCCACCATCACAGTTTAATTTAATTTAAAATTAACTTTTCACCACAGCATTTCATTAAAAATCTATCAATTATAGGTTGCACACATGCTGCTCATGTCATAAAAATGAACTGGGCTGTGCTTCTCCCATTTGTCTTTCATTGTTAATCCACAACGTAGTAAATAAGTCTGTTTAATTTTCAAGACGGTACGTTTAACCTGAGCTATTTAAACAAGTACAAGTATGAAAAGCATTTCTACCTGCGTTTTCATGACCTTTGTGTAAAATATTTCCTGTAATGTCAGAGCCCTGACAGATGTCGGCTTTGAGGCATCGCTGCTATAAATAAAGTCTTACATGCACAACATCAAACACCTAAAGTTGGGGTAATGTTTTTTGTGTTTTGTTTTTTTTTTAACTTTGTGGATTGTGTGTGTGAAGAATATGTCAAAAATGCACCTATTTGAAGAAAAGTATTAATTATTTTTTCAGGGATACTTAATATAGATGAATGTATTGTTAAGTGCAGCATGGTGATGAAAATAGTCTGGTTAGTGAAAGAGATGCCTTTGCTCCACCTCTGACCCAAAGTTTCACTGAGGTGGAATTGTAGCTGCTATGTGCCATTTCTATCACTCTGTGAACAATTAGACTGACTGAATCATTTACTAAATAGCATCACATGTTTCTTTCACACAGAAACATTTTCATCAAAGTGACCAAATGTGGGCTGTTGCAAAGAAACTAAATGTTACAGTCGAGAAGTGAACAGGACAGTATTTATAGTATTCCTTTCATCGAGAAACTACAACATGTGGAAACACAAGTTTGACCTGTAAAGAGGCGTGCTTGTGCTTACCCACCCTTACTGATGGACTGATTACAGAGAGGGGCAGGTGGGTATCCAGTACAGTGGCATTTTTCTCTTTCAACAAGCCAATAGCCACTCCCCCTTCTACTGCATCTGACTGCTATATAACCAAGGAGACCAAGAGACGCTTTCAACTGCAGATTTCCTCCAGTGATCCTACCTGGTCCAAGACCAATCCTCCAACATGTCTCTGAGCACCAGATCCTACAAGACCTCCAGTGTGTACGGCGGAGCAGGCGGCCGAGGCACCCGCATCTCTTCAGCACAGATGAACTACTCCACTCCTGGGGGCTTCAACCTGGCCGACGGCCTGGACCTCCACGTTGGAGCCAATGAGAAGGCCACCATGCAGAACCTGAACGACCGCCTGGCCTCCTACCTGGAGAAGGTGCGCAACCTGGAGAAGGAGAATGACCGTTTGGAGAAGCTGATCCGGGACTGGTACCAGAGCAGGACCGTTATCGCCCATGACTACACCAGCTACTTTGTCACCATCGAAGACCTGAAGGACAAGGTAGGACAAGAAGACAGCTGTGAGGCTGTTTTTGTTAATGTGATGTGTGAGGACGATAGCAAACAAATCTGCCCCTTTTTTGTTTCTAGATCGTCATTTTCATTTGTTTTGCTTAAGATACTGATACATGTACAGAAAAAAAAAAACAGTTAGTAGGTTTCAGCTCAGATAACATGAGCTGATAAACACCAATAAGAGCATGATGGTGCTGGAGATTTAAAAGAATACATTATTTTTAGCCTAAGGTTCAAAGTCCCAGAGTTAGACAACCTCACTCTTGTAGTAACATTTATCCTGTTGATCTAATGTGTGTACACACAATTATGTGAAAATTGATTTGCCTCTGATTTGTTTCCTTGTTTTTTTTTCTGTTTAGATCCGCATTGCTTCCAGGATCAACGCCAAGATTGTCCTGGACATTGACAATGCTAAACTGGCAGCTGATGACTTCAAAATGAAGTGAGTCTCTCTCACTGTGCCTTACGCATTGGTGAAACTTCACATGTGGGCCATAACTTGAAGTCATGGCTCCCTTTCAACCTCTAGTCTCGATGGCCCTGTAAAACCCCTCTGACCTGTCCACCCCACCCCCACAGGTATGAGAACGAGCTGGCCATGAGGCTGGCTGTGGAGGCTGACATCGCTGGGCTGAAGAAGGTCATTGATGATATGAACCTGGCCAGGATGGATCTGGAGAGTCAATACGAGGGTCTCAAAGACGAGCTCATCATGCTCAAGAGGAACCACGAGGAGGTAAGATTTGCAACAGGTCCGAGGAAGGTTTACAGGAACTAATGAGTCTGTCACCGCTCATAGCTATACAAAGGCCAACACCCTCAGTACACAAGCTCAAGGCTCCAGCCCTGGTGATTAATGAAACAACTCTATGCATCTATTCAGACGTACAACACTATTCATTGTTGAAAGATGAGTTGACTCCAGTTGTCAACCTTGAACAACCTTGAAGTAGTTACATTTGCAAACAAGACCTCTGACTTACCTCAGAGAGTGCTGAGGAAATCCTATGTTAGTTTAATTTTTTCACAAACAGGTTTGCCACTCTTCCCTTTTCAATAAACTGCCCTTGACCTTTTTGCACACTTCTTTGTATCCTCCAATTAGCTTATACTGACTGAGATCAAAGGGTCATGAAGCTTGACATAAAAAATACACTGCAGCAAGACTGAGATGTTGGTTTCTTCTGCAGGAGCTGGCTCTGCTGAGGGCTAACTCAGGCGCTGATGTCCATGTGACAGTGGACGCCTCTCCATCAATGGACCTGAACGGCGCCATGACTGAAATCCGGGAACACTATGAGGGTGTCATCGCCAAGAACCGCAAAGAGCTCGAGTCGTGGTACCAGAACAAGGTGGGCATTACCGCTATTGTATTGTAAGGTCACTTTCAAAACTGGTTTCAGCCGGTTAAACATCAGTTTAATTTTTCCAGATCGCAGCAGTGGAGCAGGAAGTGATCACACAAACAGAGACTCTGACCGTGTCCCGCACAGAGATCAAAGACCTCAAGAGTACCCTCCAGAGGCTCCAGATCGAACTTCAGTCTCATTTGAGCATGGTACGTCAATGCTACGTCAATAATGATACATCAAATATTTTCTTCCACCCTTGTTAGTAACACTTTTTGTCTTTGTCCATCAGAAAGCGTCTTTGGAAAACACTCTTGCAGAGACACAGGCCCGTTACTCAGCCCAGTTGGCAGCCCTCCAGAACACAGTCACAAGCCTGGAAGCCCAGCTGGCCCAGATCCACGCCAACATCGCCAGTAACAAACAGGAATACGACATGCTGCTGGACCTCAAGACCAGGCTAGAGCTGGAGATCGCAGAGTACAGGAGGCTGCTAGATGGAGAGGATGAAAGGTGAGAGGCATTTTTAAAAGGCAAATTAGAAAAGATGAGGTTTCATAAACAGCAATAACTCACTTATCTTCTTTTTTTGCTCCCTTCTGCAACACCAGCTCCAGACAAGGTGAGCACTCTAATCTCTTAGATTTTTACTGTTTTTCTTAAGACAATGCCAGACAAAATTTCCTAATATTTGGTGTTTCTCCTTCCATTCAGTGGTTACCAAGGTCATCACAGTTGTGGAGACTGTTGTGGACGGAAAAGTGGTGGAGAGCAGCAAGACTGTTGATGTTGATGTGGATCAGATCGAGTAATGCACTGAAAGAAAGAATGAATAAAGATCTTGAAGCAAAGTTCAGTGTTTGAGCCAGTGTGGTTGCACTGGGGACCATAGAGAACAACTCTAAGAATAAAACAAGCATATGTATATCATGCAGAATTTCCAAGAATTGGAAACCCTTTTATTCCATGCCATTGCAAACCAACTGCTCAATACACAATCTTTCTACTTTGTTTACATGGAAGGGGGAGTTTGGGTAGTTTTCAGCCATTAACAGCTCACAGACGAAAATTTGGTTCGATCTTACCCATTGTAATCAATAATTGTATGTATTTAACCCCCTTGACATTGCTCTGATTGGGTAAAACTACCAGTTACTGGCAGGTGGTTCATCCAGTCACCTCCAGATTTTTGTCTAAGGCAGGGGTTCCTCAATTTTTCAGACCATGACTCACAAAATAATGGTGCAAGAGACTCATGACCCCCTATGTGCCCTGAGAAGAACATACAAATGCTGCACACTGGGCACAAGGGCTATATAAAACAGGCATAGCAGCAACACAAAGTACACAACCTAACAACCATATAATCATTTTAGTAACAGCGTGGTGAATACATCAGTAAAATGAGTCCCAGTGTAAAAACTGACTAACAAGTGAACATGGTATGTAGGAGCAGGACAAAAGCATAAATATAAAACATTAAACATAAATGTGTGTCCGTGCATGTATATTGAGCTGCTGACTCCTACGCTGTTGCATGTAAAACAACTCACCAATGTGATGGATTGGCACTGTGGATGGGAGATCATCCTCTACAATAATTCAGAGCTCTAAATTAAAATCTATCCAGGTATTACGCTTTTCTTTTTGAATATGTCTCAGGGACAATCTAGTTGCAATAGAAGAATGAAGAATAGACTGGTCCTCCGCTGTAGGATGTTAGGGCATCCTGCAGCATGTCCAGCACCCCTTGAGTCAATGGCAGCTCCACATCACACAGTCCAAGCCTCAATCAGGTCAACAAAAAAACATGTAAATGACTACATATTAACAAAATGTGGCATTAAAATGAGACATGGTATTGTATTGTCTGGATCATGGACAATTCATCCCACCCACTTCACCAGACTATAGAGGGGCATCGGAGATAGTTTTCCAATAGCCTCATCCAACTCCACTGCCACACTAATGGTATAAGACTTCTTTCATACCGTTCTCAATTCACCTGTGCAGTGACTCACCTTTCACCCATTTCACATTTGTCACTTGTAATTAAAGGTCCCATATTATGCTAAATCGACTTTTCTGAGCTTTTAACCATGTTCTAACATTGTTTCTACCTCAAACACATACCCAAAGTTGTGTTTTGTTTCATTCGCACATGTTTAAGTAATTTATTTAGTTTGAGCTACAGTCCTTTCAACGAGCTGTTTCACACAATGACGTCAATATGTGAAGTAAACCACTCCTAGCCAGGAAGTGCTCCTCCACACTCCTCCTGCCCCTCTCTCCTGCACTGTCAACAAGTGCCGTGCTCCGCAGCTCAGACACAGAGAAGCATCGCTGCTACTGTGATAGCTTACTTACCGTCAGCAACATGCCTGTTTGGAGAAGATGCGTATTCGGCTGTGGGAGTTTTAATGCGTTGTTTTCTTAACACGCACTATGCTGCGGGCTACACCATAGAAACATACACAATAAATAGTTTCTCATTTACCAAGCAGAAACGTCTTGTAGAAGCCTTCGAGGTCTTTGTGTTTGCTCATGTTCTTCGAACTCAGAGTCAGACTCTGGGTCGAAGATATACGGCTCAGTTACTCTCAAAGCCACTGCTGAAAAAGTTGTTACTACGATGTACCGCCTTTACTTCAGTCTGTTTCCAGTCATGAAGTGGGCAGAGCCAACACGGGAGAGCTGAGCCTTAAAGTGACAGCACCAAATCAGACCGTTCACTTTGGGCTCATGATGACAGCTCATCCAAACCGCTACAATAAGATCATTATTGTGTGTTTCATGTTGCAAAACGTGATATGGTAACCTAAATGTATCCAAAATACACTGTATAATGTTCAGAATAGTATAATATAGGACCTTTAAGCTACTGTGACATGAAATTATTCAAAACAGTCAATAACCACATAGGCCTATTTTGCAGTAACACAACAAGCTAAGTTAGTTAGCACAGCACTGAATCCATATATCATTGTCCAAACACTCACCGGAGAATAATATTACAAGAACTCGACATATATTCGGTCTGCTGTGCCTTGTGACTCTGTTTTAGGATGAGAACTGACTGAATTTAGCACAACAGACAGAACTTTTTACCTGCCCCTTGACCTATCTTAATGCAGTGCCTGCTCTGCTTACTACTTCTAACAGAGAACAAGATGGTGGATTAGTGTCAGTATTGGCTATACTGCCATCTGCTGGCTTCTCATCGGTACTACAGAACACAAAAAACACAATGATTTGTGCATAGTGAGCTAAATTTAGGTGGGTTTCAATGTGAGTGGTTTGTTTGGAAATAAACTACACTTATGAGCAATGTTCCCTCTAAGCTGTGCGCTTGCGCAATTGCGCACTGCTCACACATTCTCAGCGCACAAGAAAATCTATGCAGCACATAAAATAAAATTCAATATAAACATATTAAATAATATCTAATATTAGACCTAATCTAATTAATTAGCCCAATATTATAGTTTTCTGTACCATTTTGCATTGTAACTCAGTGAGTGACAGGTGTCCAGCCAATGATACGATAAGGTTCACTTACGCTACGCAGCCAATCATAGCATTGACAGTGCTTGCATATGTGCCCTGCCTATACGCGCTGTGCAGGTTAGCTAGCTAACAACAGTGCGGCGGAGTTAAGAGACGCAAATGCTAACCCCTTATCATGGCGAAACGAACGGGCAGCGACACAACCACTCACCAAGCCAAAGTAAAAAAGAAATGCGGTAATTTGCTGTAATTTGATTGTTTTAATAAGCCATGTAACTTGCTATGATCCAAGGTTTTGAACAAGTGTGATACTGGTGTCTGGCCACAGCGTGCACATCTGATGTTGCTCACAGTGGTCCTCAGTGTGCTCAGGAAGCTTGTGTGTATGCCCAGACACATGAAAAATTAGAGGGAACATTGCTTATGAGTAAGATATGTTACAAAAATAAAATGTCTTTTTTCTGATTTTTGAAAATCATCTTGATTTGACAGGTCTCGCAACCACCACGGGGAACCCCTGGTCTAAGGTAACTTCCCTTTGCAAAAGCTTTCAGTAGAAGCGCTCCTAGATGGTTCTGTGTAAATCAGACAGAACTGTGACAAAAGGTAAAAAGCACACTTTTGTTTCTGTGGCAGTTCTCACTCATCCAGGTAGGTGCCACTCATTTAAATTGCACAGTGTTTGGACTAAAAAAAACAAAAAACACTTTTTACACCCCACCCTGTCATAGACTTAGGTTTAGGGTTTAGGGTTGCATTGTGGATCAACCATTCTGTCGCTGTTTCACCAGTTTTAACCATAAACTAAATTGTTTCAACAAATATACTGTAGGAACCGCTACATTAATTTAAAGGAGTTACGCTGGCTGAAGCAGCCAATATAGACACTTGATTCCGGTCAGAGATTCTGGAGACTGAAGATAGATTTGAGAATGTTTAATGGCTGTGTGTGTGTGTGGTATGAAAGAAACAAATACAAAAGGAACAATCAGTAATAGTATATGACAGAACATCGTATTCAAATAGTAACCTGAACGTCATAGATCCTGGGTTACATCTGTAACCTTACAGTGCGCCGCTACGGTGAGCTGGGCTAACAATAAGCTAGCGTAAATTGCCGTCAGACTGAGACCAGTAATAACCCAAATAAACAGGAACGTAAAAAAAAACTAGCAGTACAACTAAACAGAGAACAACATAACCAACTTGTGGTAAGTTTTAGCAATGTATAATCAAAAATTTACTCACTTTTCCGCTGATTCACGCACACAAGGAAGAGTGCTGATGCAGAAGTGTGCCGACCATTATACAACTACCAAGGCACTTTTAGGAACATTAGTTCACCACAGTCTTTCTGACATATATAATGATAACAAGAAGTGCAATAGTTATGTGGGGGTGGGTGGGGGGTGCTTGTTGGGGCCCTTGCATATTGTGGGCCCAGGCAATTGCCTACTCTTGGCTAATGGTAAGCACACCACTGTATATGATAGTACTAGTATACTGCTTGTTAAACGAGTTAGAGCAGACCTGGGCATTTTAAGGCCTGGGGGCCACATCAGGCCCTCGACCCTCCTCTGTCCGGCCCTCAGGAGGCTTGTGTCAGGAAAGAAATTAATCCAGGAGTGTAGACCATGTACAGAACATAATACAAACATAATACTTTTATGGTAAGGGTAAGCTGGAGTAGACCGTTATCGTTAAAAGTGCCTGGGAAATGTTGAGGATAAATTCAGATATCTTGGTTCAGGCCTTGTTTGGAAGGAGCTGTTATCATCAGTGTTTCTGCAGGAGACTAGGCTTAACTTCAGTGTTTTTTGAGTCATTTTCTCAGGTGTCAATAACATGTTGAGCCAGGCCTGGTTTTAGAACAAAATGGAAAGAGTAGATCTTAAACAGAGGATGATATAACTGTTACGGTGGCATATATTGGATTTGCTTATAGTTTAAACTTTAAAGAATATGTCTTTTTATTAAGCGTGAGTTGACTGTGTTGGCCCGGCCCACCACAAGAGTCCCAGGTTCTAATGTGGCCCTTGGAGAAAAATAATTGCCCACCCCTGAGTTAGAGTATCAAGTCAAACAAAAAAGGTACTCGGGAGGAAAGTATGAACCTTGATTTAGTGACTTTAAATAAAAACAGGGCCTGGTTTCATTCTACATCTTGCAGTGCCATCGTGTGGTCTTTTGGTCCAATATTATTCTATGCAATGTACACCAGTCTAATGACTCCAGGAAGTCCATTGCAAATATGACATTTAATTGAAAATCTGTTTGTACAAAGTAAAATAATTTTTATGTAATTAAAGTTAATTTATGTATGCCTAATTTAGTTTCTATGCTTAAGCCGTGTTTTATGAGTCTGTATACAGATGTAAAAAGGCAGAATTATTTTATTAAGAACTAAGATTACAGCTAGTGACTTCTGTTTGGAAATGGTTTTGTCATATGATGAAAATCACAACGTATCCTTTGTAAATCCTACTTATAATGATACCGTTAAAGGACTGCAACCTTATTGTAAATGTCTAACAAATATGTATGGCTGCAGTTTCAAAAAGGACCACAGTTAGCATCAGTATATTTTATAGAATCCACATACAAACACATCACATTGAAAATAAGTCAAAAGACACCGTATAAGTCAGCACTGAACTTTATTTCATGACAGTACTTTCAATGGTAGCACTGAATTCAGGCGTGCATCCTTTTTATGAAGTTTTTGTGAAGGACACAACTCTGCCATCCTTCAGTTCCTCTGTGACCACGATAACTTTGGGGTTCTTGAAAGAAGAAGAAGAACCGGAACTGCTGTTGAAGGGAAGAGAAACATGGTGTTTTAATGGTTTTGCTTTATGGCCAGAGTTCAGCTTAAATACCATCTGATTTGAACGTTTCTTACCCTGCCTCGCCGTCCAACAGCCTCCTGTACTCTGCGATTTCCTTCTCAAGCCTGGTCTTGATGTCAAGCAGAATGTTGTACTCTTGGGTTTGCCGTTCTATGTCTCCGCGGAGCTCCATTATTTGTTGTTCCAGGTTAGTCACCTTCATCTGGAGCCCTTGGAGCTGCATGGAGTACTTGTTTTTTGTATCTGCAAGTGTTCCTTCAAGAGCCGCTTTCTACACAAAGAAAGGAATGAGAGTGGACTCAGTAAATAAACTATGAAGAAGTGAGTGTGTTTTAATTGATACCATGTCCAACACAAATGAATCCTTTACCATGCTGAGTTGTGATTGCAGCTCGATCTCTAGGCCCTGAAGTGTGCGACGGAGTTCGGAGACTTCTGACTTGGAAGTCTGGAGTGTTACTGTGCTGGCTGCTACCTCCTTATTCAGTGTCTCTGTCTGTAATAGACATTTAAATCCTTTGTTATAATGCACACAGCCCAGTAAAGCACAAGTAAGGTGACCCAGCTGCAACAATCTTACCTTTGCTTGGAACCAGACTTCAAGTTCTTTTTGGTTCTTGGCACCCAATGCCTCATACTGATCACGGATTTCAGCCATAATGGCGCTAAGGTCGACCTGAGGCTTAGCGTCCACCTCCACGTTAATCTGTCCAGTCATCTGGTTTCTCATGGCTGCCATTTCCTGTTCAAAGTGAAAATGCATGAGAAATGGTTATTTTTCATTCATCAGCTTAATGTTAAGTGCTCAGAATGTTTTGCACTCACCTCCGCGTGGTTCTTCTTGAGGAAGATGAGCTCATCTTTGAGACCTTCAATCTGCATCTCCAGGTCAGATCTGCCCATGTTCAGCTCATCCAGCATCCTCTTGAGGCCTGCGATGTCTGCCTCCACTGACTGACGCATGGCAAGCTCATTCTCATACCTTGAAGTAAGCAGGAACACTTTCATCACATGCTCTGCAACATTTGATTTGTGTAATACTACACTGATTGAAATCAATTTAAGATTTATGCTTACTTTGTTCTAAAATCATCAGCTGCCAGTTTTGCATTGTCGATGGCCAAGTAGATGCCTCCGTTGGTACGAGTTGCATTCTGGATCTGTTATGAAGTCAAGTATTAGTAGCTTGACAGTATCATGCACATTGATGATGCAACATTATTTTATTCTTCTGAGAGGTTTCCAGTGTGACTCACCTTTCTCTGCAGGTCAGCGATGGTGGCCTCAAAGGCTGAGTAGTCCCGGCTCTTAGGGGAGGTCTTACTCTCCAAGAAATGGCGGATCTTGAGCTCCAGTTCACCGTTGGCCTTCTCCAGAGAGTGTACCTTCGCCAGGTATGAGGCCAGACGGTCGTTCAGGTTCTGCATGGTGGCCTTCTCGTTGGCTCCAATGGCGAAGTCTGCGTCACCTCCACCGAAGCCACCACCAAAGCCACCACCAAAGCTACCACAGTAGCCACCACCACCTCCCATACCATAGCCGGCACCACCTCCCATACCAAAGCCGGCTCCACCACCACCAGCGCTGAAGGTGCGAGAGGCTGTGGAGACTCTCAAGCCTCCAGCTCCACCGTGGACACTAGAGGCATATCTAGGGCGGATTCCTCCTCCCACACCACCGCTGGAGAAGGACTTCCTGGAGAAACTTTGGGAGTAGGTCGACATTGTTGAAGGCTGCTCAGGAGATCTGCCTGTCTTGGAGAGTAGACAATGACTGGTGTAGGCAGCACGTTCTGTCTTCTTTATATCCTGCTCTCCTCCGATGCTGCCTCCTTTTTGGGCTGATGCTTGGAGAACAACTTGTAGGGATGGGCACCACTCAAAACCGGGATTATGTCGCACCCATCAGACAGAGATTCTCTTCACACACTCATCAGAAACAATCTGATGCCAAGTTATTTTATCTCTCCAGCACATATTTCTGACTTCACTCAACAACTGTCTGCAGGAAAGGACAAAACCCAGACCTGATTATCACCCTATTCAACTCTTATCCCTGCTCAGAACACGTCATCTGCCACACAGCCACACCTTTCTTTGTAAGTTTCAAGTTATTCAGTCAAATCCAAAAAGTTGCAAACTTCATTTCAGACAACTAATGTGCTTTTACCACCTCGATACTCAAGCCCAAGTGCTTTGTTGCTGTCGACCTGTTATGTCACCCTGGTAACAGCCACTGCAAACAAGCTACACTGATTTCTCCAAATGTGTCTGCCTTGCATTTTTGAAACTTTCTGTTGTCTTTTTTCATTTGAGAATATCTTTTCATTCCATTTTTCGTCCATGCACAGTTTAACGGTAGCGTGCAGTTTCAGAAATTGCAGGGCACTTATGAAAGTGAGTTGAGAGCTGGTTATAATCGACACTGGGCACACACATTCATGTACTGAAATGTTCTGTTTTTTTCCTTGACACAACACACTTTGGCATCTGCATGAAACAAGAACATGGACTTACTTATTTGCTTATTTTTAAAGGTTTTATTTAGTGTGATTTGAAACTCTCCAAAACTCTAGCTATTTGTCACTGGGGTAAAAAGAATGAAATAATCTACACCAGCTATTTCGTTTTACCACGTGTTTCCCATTTGAGGGTTTCAAACTCAGTCAAATGCTTGTGGTGGTTTTTTGTCTGATTTTTGGAACCCATCTTGCGACCCCCCGTCAGGGTCTTGTGACCACCACAGGGGGTCCCAACCCCTACTTTGGGAACCCCTGGTATAAGGGACCTTCCCTTTGCAAATGTTTTCAGTGGAAGGGCTTCCAGATGGTTCTGTGTCAACCAGACAGAACCGTGACAAAAGGTAAAAAGCATTGTTATACACTTTTGTTTCTGTGGCAGTTCTCACTCATCCAGGTAAGTGCCACTCATGTAAATTTCACAGGGTTTAGATTAAAAACAAAAATATTTTTTATACCCCATGTTTTATATTATAGTTTTTTTGTAGCACTGCATTGATTAGTGTTTTTAATATTGGAAGACACTAATGCAATGAAAACAACAATCTCAAATGACAGGAAAAAAATCCTTTTGGCCTTATTTTTGTTTCATTTACACTACTTGTCCTCACTCATAGATAAACGATTAAAAAGGAGGCATTTGCACCACACTGACTGCCCTGAATCAGAATTTTGAAAAACCTAATTCTCTTCTCCAAAACACTGGCATAGACTTTCCCAAAGCGCCAGACAAAACCAGACAAAACCAGTCCGGCGGTACTACCCAGCTGCCATGAGATGCCGCCAATGTGGAGGGCCTGTAGGGGGCGACACAGTCCAGCAGTGTCTGACTATATTCCAGTTAAACTCAGCCAACATTTATTTAGTTTTAGGTCCCACTTTCCAGAGTCTACACACATTTAAATAAATACCAAAATCTCTTGTTCTGTATCCAGAATGCAGAATTGGACCACTTTTGTTAATGTCAGTGATTGGATAAATTCTTTTCACAGACATAAATAACTTGAACATTGCCCAAATTGACCTGAAGTTGACTGAAATAAAAAAATTAAAAAAAATACTTTAAAATGTAATTATTTTCATGTCACATGTCATTTATCGTTCTTTTAGTGCTTCATAGATTAGTGTTTTCAGTAAAGGAAGACACTCATGTAGGAAAGCAATAATCTCATCTGACATAGAAAAAAATGAACACACCTCCTTTCCTCATTTACCCAACTTGTCGTCACTATGCACTTTTGAAAAGAAGGAAAAGAAATCTCATTCTCATCTCCACATTAAAATGGTTTTACTCACTGACTACAAATGCTAAAACAATGGTAAAGTCATACAAATTACTAAAACTAATAACTAAGTAAGGTCATATAAAACAAGCAGTTGGCCATGAAGATTTGGAGTATATAATAGTACTTAAAGTTAGAGCAGGGGTGGGCAATTATTTTTTTCCAAGGGCCACATTAAAACCTGGGACTCTTGTGGAGGGCCGGGCCAACACATTGAACTCACTTATGTTCAATAAAAACAAATGTTGCTTAAAGTTGAAACTAGAAGCAAAAATATGTGAAATGTATGCCACCGTTACAGCTACATCATCCTCTGTTTTAGATCCACTTTTTTCATTTTGTTCTACAATCAGGCCTGGCTCAACATGTGTACTGACACCTGAGAAAATGACTCAAGCTCCTTCCTCTGTGCAGCGGCTTCCAAACAAAGCCTGAACCAAGAAATCAGAATTTATCCTCAACAATGTTTACCAGGCACATAATACACTTTAAACAATAACAGTCTTTTCCAGCTTTCCCTCACCACACAGAAATACCTGCCTAATACCTGACAGACATGCAGCTTATGAACAGAGTGAAAAGGTGAGTGGGTGTTATATTATTGTTGACACTAGTTGGCAAAGAGTCTTCGAGTGCCTTCAAAATAAAAGTATTATGTCTGTGTTATGTACTGTACATGTTCTACACTCCTGGATTAATTCCATTTCTGACACAAGCCTCCTGAGGGCCGGACAGGGATGGGTCGAGGGCCTGATGTGGCCCTGGGCCATAAAATGCCCAGGTCTGAGTTAGAATATCAAGTAAAAAAAAAAAGGTACTCATGAGGAACGTATGTACCTTCATTTTGTGACTTTAAATAAAAGCAGGGCCTGGTTTCATTCTACATCTTGCAGTGCCATCGTGTGGTCTTTTGGTCCAATATTATTCTATGCAATGTACACCAGTCTAATGACTCCAGGAAGTCCATTGCAAATATGACATTTAATTGAAAATCTGTTTGTACAACAGTAAAATAATTTTTATGTAATTAAAGTTAATTTATGTATGCCTAATTTAGTTTCTATGCTTAAGCCGTGTTTTATGAATCTGTATACAGATGTAAAAAGGCAGAATTATTTTGTTCAGACCTAAGATTACAGCTAGTGACTTCTGTTTGGAAATGGTTTTGTCATATGATGAAAATCACAACGTATCCTTTGTAAATCCTACTTATAATGATACCGTTAAAGGACTGCAACCTTATTGTAAATGTCTAACAAATATGTATGGCTGCAGTTTCAAAAAGGACCACAGTTAGCATCAGTATATTTTATAGAATCCACATACAAACACATCACATTGAAAGTAAGTCAAAAGACACCGTATAAGTCAGCACTGAACTTTATTTCATGACAGTACTTTCAATGGTAGCACTGAATTCAGGCGTGCATCCTTTTTATTTAGTTTTTGAGGACACCACTCTGCCATCTCTCAGTTCCTCTGTGACCACGATAACTTTGGAGTTCTTGAAAGAAGAAGAAGAACCGGAACTGCTGTTGAAGGGAAGAGATACATGGTGTCTCAATTATTTTGCTTTATGGCCAGAGTTGAGCTTAAATACCATCTGATTTGAACGTTTCTTACCCTGCCTCGCCGTCCAACAGCCTCCTGTACTCTGCGATCTCCATCTCGAGCCTGGTCTTGATGTCAAGCAGCATGTTGTACTCTTGGGTTTGCCGTTCTATGTCTCCGCGGAGCTCCATTATTTGTTGTTCCAGGTTAGTCACCTTCATCTGGAGCCCTTGGAGCTGCATGGAGTACTTGTTTTTTGTATCTGCAAGAGTTCCTTCAAGAGCCGCTTTCTACACAAAGAAAGGAATGAGATTGGACTCAGTAAATTAACTATGAAGAAGTGAGTGTGTTTTAATTGATACCATGTCCAACACAAATGAATCATTTACCATGCTGAGTTGTGATTGCAGCTCGATCTCTAGGCCCTGAAGTATGCGACGGAGTTCGGAGATTTCTGACTTGGAAGTCTGGAGTGTTACTGTGCTGGCTGCTACCTCCTTATTCAGTGTCTCTGTCTGTAAGAGATGTTTAAATCCTTTGTTATAATGCACTACAACCCATTAAAGTACAAGTAAGGTGACCCAGCTGCAACAATCTTACCTTTGCTTGGAACCAGACTTCAAGTTCTTTTTGGTTCTTGGCAGCCATTGCTTCATACTGATCACGGATTTCAGCCATAATGGCGCTAAGGTCGACCTGAGGCTTAGCGTCCACCTCCACGTTAATCTGTCCAGTCATCTGGTTTCTCATGGCTGCCATTTCCTGTTCAAAGTGAAAATGCGTGAGAAATGGTTATTTTTCATTCATCAGCTTAATGTTAAGTGCTCAGAATGTTTTGCACTCACCTCCGCGTGGTTCTTCTTGAGGAAGATGAGCTCCTCTTTGAGACCTTCAATCTGCATCTGCAGGTCAGATATGGCCATGTTCAGCTCATCCAGCATCCTCTTGAGGCCTGCGATGTCTGCCTCCACTGACTGACGCATGGCAAGCTCATTCTCATACCTTGAAGTAAGCAGGAACACTTTCATCACATGCTCTGCAACATTTGATTTGTGTAATACTACACTGATTGAAATCAATTGAAGATTTTTGCTTACTTTGTTCTAAAATCATCAGCTGCCAGTTTTGCATTGTCGATGGCCAAGTAGATGCCTCCGTTGGTACGAGTTGCATTCTGGATCTGTTATG
This sequence comes from Rhyacichthys aspro, assembly GCA_036850595.1. NCBI lineage: Eukaryota > Metazoa > Chordata > Actinopteri > Gobiiformes > Rhyacichthyidae > Rhyacichthys > Rhyacichthys aspro. The sequence continues at coordinate 13,870,534 of CM072148.1, read as the reverse complement.
AAGTCAAGTATTAGTAGCTTGACAGTATCATGCACATTGATGATGCAACATTATTTTATTCTTCTGAGAGGTTTCCAGTGTGACTCACCTTTCTCTGCAGGTCAGCGATGGTGGCCTCAAAGGCTGAGTAGTCCCGGCTCTTAGGGGAGGTCTTACTCTCCAAGAAATGGCGGATCTTGAGCTCCAGTTCACCGTTGGCCTTCTCCAGAGAGTGAACCTTCGCCAGGTATGAGGCCAGACGGTCGTTCAGGTTCTGCATGGTGGCCTTCTCGTTGGCTCCAATGGCGAAGTCTGCGTCACCTCCACCGAAGCCACCACCGAAGCCGCCACCGTAACCACCACCAAAGCTTCCACAGCGGCCACCACCACCTCCCATACCAAAGCCGGCACCACCTCCCATGCCAAAACCGGCACCACCACCAGCGCAGAAGGTGCGAGAGGCTGTGGAGACTCTCAAGCCTCCAGCTCCACCATGGACACTAGAGGCATATCTAGGGCGGATTCCTCCTCCCGCGCCACCGCTGGAGTAGGACTGCCTGGAGAAACATTGGGAGTAGGTCGACATTGTTGAAGGCTGCTCAGGAGATCTGCCTGTCTTGGAGAGTAGACAATGACTGGTGTAGGCAGCACGTTCTGTCTTCTTTATATCCTGCTCTCCTCCGATTCTGTCTCCTATGTGGGCTGAAGCTTGAAGAACAACTTGTAGGGATGGGCACCACTCAAAATTATTATGTCGCACCCATCAGACAGAGGTTCTCTTCACACACTCATCAGAATCAAGTTATTTTATTTCTCCAGCACATATTTCTGACCTCACTCAACAACTATCTGCAGGAAAGGACAAAACCCAGACCTGATTATCACCCTATTCAACTCTTATCCCTGCTCAGAACACGTCATCTGCCGCACAGCCACACCTTTCTTTGTAAGTTTCAAGTTATTCAGCCAAATCCAAAAAGTTGCAAACTTCATTTCAGACAACTAATGTGCTTTTACCACCTCGATACTCAAGCCCAAGTGCTTTGTTGCTGTCGACCTGTTGTGTCACCCTGGTAACAACCACTGAAAACAAGCTACACTGATTTCTCCAAATGTGTCTGCCATGCATTTTTGAAACTTTCTGTTGTCTTTTTTCATTTGAGAATCTCTTTTCATTCCATTTTTCGTCCATGCACAGTTTAACGGTAGCGTGCAGTTTCAGACATTGCAGGGCACTTATGAAAGTGAGTTGAGAGCTGGTTATAATCGACACTGGGCACACACATTCATGTACTGAAATGTTCTGTTTTTTTCCTTGACACAACACACTTTGGCATCTGTATGAAACAAGAACAAGCACTTACTTGTTTGCTTCTTTCCAAAGGTTTTATTTAGTGTAATTTGAAACTCTCCAAAACTCTAGCTATTTGTCACTGGGGTAAAAAGAATTAAATAATCTACACCAGCTATTTTTTTTTACCACGTGTTTCCCATTTGAGGGTTTCAAACTTAGTCGAATGCTTGTGGTGGTTTTTTATCTGATATTTGGAACCCATCTTGCAACCCCCCCGTCAGGGTCTTGTGACCACCACAGGGGGTCCCAACCCCTACTTTGGGAACCCCTGGTATAAGGGACCTTCCCTTTGCAAATGTTTTCAGTGGAAGGGCTTCCAGATGGTTCTGTGTAAACCAGACAGAACCGTGACAAAAGGTAAAAAGCATTGTTATACACTTTTGTTTCTGTGGCAGTTCTCACTCATCCAGGTAAGTGCCACTCATGTAAATTTCACAGGGTTTAGATTAAAAACAAAAATATTTTTTATACCCCATGTTTTATATTATAGTTTTATTGTAGCACTGCATTGATTAGTGTTTTTAATATTGGAAGACACTAATGCAATGAAAACAACAATCTCAAATGACTAAAAAAAATCCTTTCGTCCTTATTTTTGTTTCTTTTACACTACTTGTCCTCACTCATAGATAAACGATGAAAAAGGAGGCATTTGCACCACACTGACTGCCCTGAATCAGAATTTTGAAAAACCTAATTCTCTTCTCCAAAACACTGGCATAGACTTTCCCAAAGCGGCAGACAAAACCAGACAAAACCAGTCCGGCGGTACTACCCAACTGCCATGAGATGCCTCCACTGTGGAGGGCCTGTAGGGGGCGACACAGTCCAGCAGTGTCTGACTATATTCCAGTTAAACTCAGCCAACATTTATTTAGTTTTAGTTCCCACTTTCCAGAGTCTACACACATTTAAATAAATACCAAAATCTCTTGTTCTCTATCCAGAATGCAGAATTGGGCCAGTCTTGATAATTTCAGTGATTGGATAAATTCTTTTCACAGACATAACTTGAACATTGCCCAAATTGACCCGAAGTTGGCAGAAATAAAAAAAGAAAAAATACTATTAAATGTAATTATTTTCATGTCACATGTCATTTATCGTTCTTTTAGTGCTTCATAGATTAGTGTTTTCAGTAAAGGAAGACACTCATGTAGGAAAGCAATAATCTCATCTGACATAGAAAAAAATGAACACACCTCCTTTCCTCATTTACCCAACTTGTCGTCACTATGCACTTTTGAAAAGAAGGAAAAGAAATCTCATTCTCATCTCCACATTAAAATGGTTTTACTCACTGACTACAAATGCTAAAACAATGGTAAAGTCATACAAATTACTAAAACTAATAACTAGGTAAGGTCATATAAAACAAGCAGTTGGCCATGAAGATTTGGAGTATATAATAGTACTTAAAGTTAGAGCAGGGCTGGGCAATTTTTTTTTTTCCAAGGGCCACATTAAAACCTGGGACTCTTGTGGAGGGCCGGGCCAACACATTGAACTCACTTATGTTCAATAAAAACAAATGTTGCTTAAAGTTGAAACTAGAAGCAAAAATATGTGAAATGTATGCCACCGTTACAGCTACATCATCCTCTGTTTTAGATCCACTTTTTTCATTTTGTTCTACAATCAGGCCTGGCTCAACATGTGTACTGACACCTGAGAAAATGACTCAAGCTCCTTCCTCTGTGCAGCGGCTTCCAAACAAAGCCTGAACCAAGAAATCAGAATTTATCCTCAACAATGTTTACCAGGCACATAATACACTTTAAACAATAACAGTCTTTTCCAGCTTTCCCTCACCACACAGAAATACCTGCCTAATACCTGACAGACATGCAGCTTATGAACAGAGTGAAAAGGTGAGTGGGTGTTATATTATTGTTGACACTAGTTGGCAAAGAGTCTTCGAGTGCCTTCAAAATAAAAGTATTATGTCTGTGCTATGTACTGTACATGTTCTACACTCCTGATTAATTCCATTTCTGACACAAGCCTCCTGAGGGCCGGACAGGGATGGGTCGAGGGCCTGATGTGGCCCTCGGGCCTTGAAATGCCCAGGTCTGAGTTAGAATAACAGGTCAAACAAAAAAGGTACTCATGAGGAACGTATGTACCTTCATTTTGTGACTTTAAATAAAAGCAGGGCCTGGTTTCATTCTACATCTTGCAGTGCCATCATGTGGTCTTTTGGTCCAATATTATTCTATGCAATGTACACCAGTCTAATGACTCCAGGAAGTCCATTGCAAATATGACATAAAACATTTAATTGAAAATCTGTTTGTTCAAAAGTAAAATAATTTTTATGTAATTAAAGTTAAATTACATATGCCTAATTTAGTTTTGATATTTAAACCGTATTTTATGAGTCTGTATACAGATGTAAAAAGGCAGAATTATTTTATTAAGAACTAAGATTACAGCTAGTGACTTCTGTTTGGAAATGGTTTTGTCATAAGATGAAAATCACAACGTATCCTTTGTAAATCCTACTTATAATGATACCGTTAAAGGACTGCAACCTTATTGTAAATGTCTAAGAAATATGTATGGCTGCAGTTTCAAAAAGGACCACAGTTAGCATCAGTATATTTTATAGAATCCACATACAAACACATCACATTGAAAGTAAGTCAAAAGACACCGTATAAGTCAGCACTGAACTTTATTTCATGACAGTACTTTCAATGGTAGCACTGAATTTAGGCGTGCATCCTTTTTATTTAGTTTTTGAGGACACCAATCTGCCATCTCTCAGTTCCTCTGTGACCACGATAACTTTGGAGTTCTTGAAAGAAGAAGAAGAACCGGAACTGCTGTTGAAGGGAAGAGAAACATGGTGTCTCAATGTTTTTGCTTTATGGCCAGAGTTGAGCTTAAATACCATCTGATTTGAACGTTTCTTACCCTGCCTCGCCGTCCAACAGCCTCCTGTACTCTGCGATCTCCATCTCAAGCCTGGTCTTGATGTCAAGCAGCATGTTGTACTCTTGGGTTTGCCGTTCTATGTCTCCGCGGAGCTCCATTATTTGTTGTTCCAGGTTAGTCACCTTCATCTGGAGCCCTTGGAGATGCATGGAGTACTTGTTTTTTGTATCTGCAAGAGTTCCTTCAAGAGCCGCTTTCTACACAAAGAAAGGAATGAGAGTGGACTCAGTAAATTAACTATGAAGAAGTGAGTGTGTTTTAATTGACACCATGTCCAACACAAATGAATCCTTTACCATGCTGAGTTGTGATTGCAGCTCGATCTCTAGGCCCTGAAGTATGCGACGGAGTTCAGAGATTTCTGACTTGGAAGTCTGGAGTGTTACTGTGCTGGCTGCTACCTCCTTATTCAGTGTCTCTGTCTGTAATAGACATTTAAATCCTTCGTTATAATGCACCACAACCCGGTAAGGCACGTAAGGTGACCCAGCTGCAACAATCTTACCTTTGCTTGGAACCAGACTTCAAGTTCTTTTTGGTTCTTGGCAGCCAATGCTTCATACTGATCACGGATTTCAGCCATAATGGCGCTAAGGTCGACCTGAGGCTTAGCGTCCACCTCCACGTTAATCTGTCCAGTCATCTGGTTTCTCATGGCTGCCATTTCCTGTTCAAAGTGAAAAAGCATGAGAAATAATTATTTTTCATTCATCAACTTAATGTTAAGTGCTCAGAATGTTTTGCACTCACCACCGCGTGGTTCTTCTTGAGGATGATGAGCTCCTCTTCGAGATGTTTAATCTCCATCTTCAGGTCAGATATGGCTTTGTTCAGCCTCTCCAGCATCCCCTTGAGGCCTTTGATGTCTACCTCTACTGACTGACGCATGGCAAGCTCATTCTCATACCTTGAAGTAAGCAGGAACACTTTCATCACATGCTCTGCAACATTTGATTTGTGTAATACTACACTGATTGAAATCAATTGAAGATTTTTGCTTACTTTGTTCTAAAATCATCAGCTGCCAGTTTTGCATTGTCGATGGCCAAGTAGATGCCTCCGTTGGTACGAGTTGCATTCTGGATCTGTTATGAAGTCAAGTATTAGTAGCTTGACAGTATCATGCACATTGATGATGCAACATTATCTTATTCTTCTGAGAGGTTTCCAGTGTGACTCACCTTTCTCTGCAGGTCAGCGATGGTGGCCTCAAAGGCTGAGTAGTCCCGGCTCTTAGGGGAGGTCTTACTGTCCAAGAACTGGCGGATCTTGAGCTCCAGTTCACCGTTGGCCTTCTCCAGAGAGTGTACCTTCGCCAGGTATGAGGCCAGACGGTCGTTCAGGTTCTGCATGGTGGCCTTCTCGTTGGCTCCAATGGCGAAGTCTGCGTCACCTCCACCGAAGCCACCACCAAAGCCACCACCAAAGCTACCACAGTAGCCACCACCACCTCCCATACCATAGCCGGCACCACCTCCCATGCCAAAACCGGCACCACCACCAGCGCAGAAGATGCGAGAGGCTGTGGAGACTCTCAAGCCTCCAGCTCCACCATGGACACTAGAGGCATATCTAGGGCGGATTCCTCCTCCCGCGCCACCGCTGGAGTAGGACTGCCTGGAGAAACATTGGGAGTAGGTCGACATTGTTGAAGGCTGCTCAGGAGATCTGCCTGTCTTGGAGAGTAGACAATGACTGGTGTAGGCAGCACGTTCTGTCTTCTTTATATCCTGCTCTCCTCCGATGCTGACTCCTTTGTGTGCTGAAGCTTGAAGAACAACTTGTAGGGATGGGCACCAGTCAAAATTATTATGTCGCACCCATCAGACAGAGGTTCTCTTCACACACTCATCAGAATCAAGTTATTTTATTTCTTCAGCACATATTTCTGACCTCACTCAACAACTGTCTGCAGGAAAGGACAAAACCCAGACCTGGTTATTACCCTATTCAACCTTTATCCCTGCTCAGAACACGTCATCTGTCGCACAGCCACACCTTTCTTTGTAAGTTTCAAGTTTTTCAGCCAAATCCAAAAAGTTGCAAACTTCATTTCAGACAACTAATGTGCTTTTACCACCTCGATACTCAAGCCCAAGTGCTTTGTTGCAGTCGACCCCTTATGTCACCCAGATAACAACCACTGAAAACAAGCTACACTGATTTCTCCAAATGTGTCTGCCTTGCATTTTTGAAACTTTCTGTTGTCTTTTTTCATTTGAGAATCTCTTTTCATTCCATTTTTCGTCCATGCACAGTTTAACGGTAGCGTGCAGTTTCAGACATTGCAGGGCACTTATGAAAGTGAGTTGAGAGCTGGTTATAATCGACACTGGGCACACACATTCATGTACTGAAATGTTCTGTTTTTTTCCTTGACACAACACACTTTGGCATTTGTATGAAACAAGAACAAGCACTTACTTGTTTGCTTCTTTCCAAAGGTTTTATTTAGTGTAATTTGAAACTCTCCAAAACTCTAGCTATTTGTCACTGGGGTAAAAAGAATGAAATAATCTACACCAGCTATTTCTTTTCACCACGTGTTTCCCATTTGAGGGTTTCAAACTCAGTCAAATGCTTGTGGTGGTTTTTTGTCTGATTTTTGGAACCCATCTTGCGACCCCCCGTCAGGGTCTTGTGACCACCACAGGGGGTCCCAACCCCTACTTTGGGAACCCCTGGTATAAGGGACCTGTAGCGTGTGGGGAGCAAAGAGGACCCAAGAGCGGAAACGGTTGCAGTGAAAATGATTTATTAACAGGTGCAGGGGGGTCCAAAAACTAAATCCACAAAAGCAAAAACCAAGGTGACACGCTGGAGAGTGCTGGGCTGTGAGGGCAACGGGAGGCACTGGAAAAAACACAAGAGAGGAACAGGTAAAACACAATGTCACAAGTCACGAGGAATATTACCAACGCTGAGAAAGGGCCAAGCTGATACCACGGAGGTGAACAGTATACTCTGGCATCGAGGAGTGTCTCTGCTGGCCTAAAGTAGGGAGGCTTGATTGTACATCAGAGACAGGTGTCATCAAGCAGAGACAGGTGTTCTCAATCACTCCTCCACGCCGCGGGGGAAGGGTGCCTCAGGGAGAACAAAAAGTTACCCACAAAAACACAAACCAGGAAACAGTGACAACAAAACAAAAGCCCACAAAATACCAACCACCACAGGACCTTCCCTTTGCAAATGTTTTCAGTGGAAGGGCTTCCAGATGGTTCTGTGTAAACCAGACAGAACCGTGACAAAAGGTAAAAAGTATTGTTATACACTTTTGTTTCTGTGGCAGTTCTCACTCATCCAGGTAAGTGCCACTCATGTAAATTTCACAGGGTTTAGATTAAAAATAAAAATATTTTTTATACCCCATGTTTTATATTATAGTTTTATTGTAGCACTGCATTGATTAGTGTTTTTAATATTGGAAGACACTAATGCAATGAAAACAACAATCTCAAACGACTGAAAAAAATCCTTTCGTCCTTATTTTTGTTTCATTTACACTACTTGTCCTCACTCATAGATAAACGATTAAAAAGGAGGCATTTGCACCACACTGACTGCCCTGAATCAGAATTTTGAACAACCTAATTCTCTTCTCCAAAACACTGGCATAGACTTTCCCAAAGCGGCAGACAAAACCAGTCCGGAGGTACTACCCAACTGCCATGAGATGCCTCCACTGTGGAGGGCCTGTAGGGGGCGACACAGTCCAGCAGTGTCTGACTATATTCCAGTTAAACTCAGCCAACATTTATTTAGTTTTAGGTCCCACTTTCCAGAGTCTACACACATTTAAATAAATACCAAAATCTCTTGTTCTCTATCCAGAATGCAGAATTGGGCCAGTCTTGATAATTTCAGTGATTGGATAAATTCTTTTCACAGACATAACTTGAACATTGCCCAAATTGACCCGAAGTTGGCAGAAATAAAAAAATAAAAAATACTATTAAATGTAATTATTTTCATGTCACATGTTATTTATCGTTCTTTTTGTGCTGCATAGATTAGAATTTCAGTAAAGGAAGACACTCATGTAGGAAAGCAATAATCTCATCTGACATGGAAAAAAATGAACACACCTCTTTTCCTCATTTACCCAACTTGTCGTCACTATGCACTTTTGAAAAGAAGGAAAAGAAATCTCATTCTCATCTCCACATTAAAATGGTTTTACTCACTGACTACAAATGCTAAAACAATGGTAAAGTCATACAAATTACTAAAAAAAATGACTAGGTAAGGTCACATAAAACAAGCAGTTGGCCATGAAAATTTGGAGTATATAATAGTACTTACAGTTAGAGTATCAAGTCAAACAAAAAAGGTAGGAGGAAAGTATGAACCTGTATTTAGTGACTTTAAATAAAAGCAGGGCCTTGTTTCATTCTACATCTTGCAGTGCCATCATGTGGTCTTTTGGTCCAATATTATTCTATGCAATGTACACCAGTCTAATGACTCCAGAAAGTCCATTGCGAATATGACATAGGACATTTAATTGAAAATTTGTTGTTGAAAATTTATGCCTTATTTAGTTTTGATGTTTTATGTTTAAAATGTGTTTTATGAATCTGTATACAGATGTAAAAAGGCATAATTATTTTTGTTCAGACCTAAGATTACAGCTAGTGACTCCTGTTTGGAAATGGTTTTGTCATAAGATGAAAATCACAACGTATCCTTTGTAAATCCTACTTATAAAACATGATACCGTTAAAGGACTGCAATCAATTAATCGATTTAGTTTTGTTTTGACTAATGCATGTCAGAATGCATCATTAATGTCTAATAAATATGTAAGGCTGCAGTTCAAAACAGGACCACAGTTAGCATCAGTATATTTTACAGAATCCACATACAAACACATCACATTGAAAGTAAGTCAAAAGACACCGTATAAGTCAGCACTGATCTTTATTTCATGACAGTACTTTCAATAGTAGCACTGAATTCAGGCGTGCATCCTTTTTATGAAGTTTTTGTTGAGGACACCACTTTGCCATCTTTCAGTTCCTCTGTGACCACGATGACTTTGGGGTTCTTGAAAGAAGAAGAAGAAGAAGAACCAGAACTGCTGTTGAAGGGAAGAGAAACATGGTGTCTCAATGTTTTTGTTTTATGGCCAGAGTTGAGCTTAAATACCATCTGATTTGAACGTTTCTTACCCTGCCTCGCCGTCCAACAGCCTCCTGTACTCTGCGATCTCCATCTCGAGCCTGGTCTTGATGTCAAGCAGCATGTTGTACTCTTGGGTTTGCCGTTCTATGTCTCCGCGGAGCTCCATTATTTGTTGTTCCAGGTTAGTCACCTTCATCTGGAGCCCTTGGAGCTTCATGGAGTACTTGTTTTTTGTATCTGCAAGAGTTCCTTCAAGAGCCGCTTTCTACACAAAGAAAGGAATGAGAGTGGACTCAGTAAATAAACTATGAAGAAGTGTGTGCTTTAATTGATACCATGTCCAACACAAATGAATCATTTACCATGCTGAGTTGTGATTGCAGCTCAATCTCTAGGCCCTGAAGTGTGCGACGGAGTTCAGAGATTTCTGACTTGGAAGTCTGGAGTGTTTCTGTGCTGACTGCTACCTCCTTATTCAGTGTCTCTGTCTGTAATAGACATTTAAATCCTTTGTTATAATGCACTACAACCCATTAAAGCACGTAAGGTGACCGAGCTGCAACAATCTTACCTTTGCTTGGAACCAGGCTTCAAGTTCTTTTTGGTTCTTGGCACCCAATGCCTCATACTGATCACGGATTTCAGCCATAATGGCGCTAAGGTCGACCTGAGGCTTAGCGTCCACCTCCACGTTAATCTGTCCAGTCATCTGGTTTCTCATGGCTGCCATTTCCTGTTCAAAGTGAAAATGCATGAGAAATGGTTATTTTTCATTCATCAGCTTAATGTTAAGTGCTCAGAATGTTTTGCACTCACCTCCTCGTGGTTCTTCTTGAGGAAGATGAGCTCCTCTTTGAGACCTTCAATCTGCATCTCCAGGTCAGATCTGGCCAGGGTCAGCTCATCCAGCATCCTCTTGAGGCCTGCGATGTCTGCCTCCACTGACTGACGCATGGCAAGCTCATTCTCATACCTTGAAGTAAGCAGGAACACTTTCATCACTTGCTCTGCAACATTTGATTTGTGTAATACTACACTAATAGAAATCAATTCAAGATTTATGCTTACTTTGTTCTAAAATCATCAGCTGCCAGTTTTGCATTGTCGATGGCCAAGTAGATGCCTCCGTTGGTACGAGTTGCATTCTGGATCTGTTATGAAGTCAAGTATTAGTAGCTTGATAGTATCATGCACATTGATGAAGCAACATTATCTTATTCTTCTGAGAGGTTTTCAGTGTGACTCACCTTTCCCTGCAGGTCAGCGATGGTGGCCTCAAAGGCTGAGTAGTCCCGGCTCTTAGGGGAGGTCTTACTGTCCAAGAACTGGCGGATCTTGAGCTCCAGTTCACCGTTGGCCTTCTCCAGAGAGTGTACCTTCGCCAGGTATGAGGCCAGACGGTCGTTCAGGTTCTGCATGGTGGCCTTCTCGTTGGCTCCAATGTTGATGTCCGCATCACCTCCACCGAAGCCACCACCGAAGCCACCACCAAAGCCACCACCGAACCCACCACCGCCTCCCATACCAAAGCCGGCACCACCTCCCATACCAAAGCCGGCTCCACCACCACCACCACCAGCGCTGAAGGTGCGAGAGGCTGTGGAGACTCTCAAGCCTCCAGCTCCACCGTGGACACTAGAGGCATATCTAGGGCGGATTCCTCCTCCCGCGCCACCGCTGGAGTAGGACTGCCTGGAGAAACTTTGGGAGTAGGTCGACATTGTTGAAGGCTGCTCAGGAGATCTGCCTGTCTTGGAGAGTAGACAATGACTGGTGTAGGCAGCACGTTCTGTCTTCTTTATATCCTGCTCTCCTCCGATGCTGCCTCCTTTTTGGGCTGATGCTTGGAGAACAACTTGTAGGGATGGGCACCACTCAAAACTGGGATTATGTCGCACCCATCAGAAACAATCTGATGCCAAGTTATTTTATCTCTCCAGCACATATTTCTGACCTCACTCAACAACTATCTGCAGGAAAGGACAAAACCCAGACCTGATTATCACCCTATTCAACCTTTATCCCTGCTCAGAAAACCTTATCTGCCGCACAGCCACACCTTTCTTTGTAAGTTTCAAGTTATTCAGTCAAATCCAAAAAGTTGCAAACTTCATTTCAGACAACTAATGTGCTTTTACCACCTCGATACTCAAGCCCAAGTGCTTTGTTGCAGTCGACCCCTTATGTCACCCAGATAACAACCACTGAAAACAAGCTACACTGATTTCTCCAAATGTGTCTGCCTTGCATTTTTGAAACTTTCTGTTGTCTTTTTTCATTTGAGAATCTCTTTTCATTCAATTTTTCGTCCATGCACAGTTTAACGGTAGCGTGCAGTTTCAGACATTGCAGGGAACTTATGAAAGTGAGTTGAGAGCTGGTTATAATCGACACTGGGCACACACATTCATGTACTGAAATGTTCTGTTTTTTTCCTTGACACAACACACTTTGGCATCTGCATGAAACAAGAACAAGCACTTACTTGTTTGCTTCTTTCCAAAGGTTTTATTTAGTGTGATTTGAAACTCTCCAAAACTCTAGCTATTTGTCACTGGGGTAAAAAGAATGAAATAATCTACACCAGCTATTTCGTTTTACCACGTGCTTCCCATTTGAGGGTTTCAAACTCAGTCAAATGCTTGTGGTGGTTTTTTGTCTGATTTTTGGAACCCATCTTGCGACCCCCCGTCAGGGTCTTGTGACCACCACAGGGGGTCCCAACCCCTACTTTGGGAACCCCTGGTATAAGGGACCGTCCCTTTGCAAATATTTTCAGTGGAAGGGCTTCCAGATGGTTCTGTGTCAACCAGACAGAACCGTGACATAAGGTAAAAAGCATTGTTATACACTTTTGTTTCTGTGGCAGTTCTCACTCATCCAGGTAAGTGCCACTCATGTAAATTTCACAGTGTTTTGATTAAAAAACTAAAATATTTTTTATACCCCGTGTTTTATATTATAGTTTTATTGTAGCACTGCATTGATTAGTGTTTTTAATATTGGAAGACACTAATTCAATGAAAACAACAATCTCAAACGACTGAAAAAAATCCTTTCGTCCTTATTTTTGTTTCATTTACACTACTTGTCCTCACTCATAGATAAACGATGAAAAAGGAGGCATTTGCACCACACTGACTGCCCTGAATCAGAATTTTGAAAAACCTAATTCTCTTCTCCAAAACACTGGCATAGACTTTCCCAAAGCGGCAGACAAAACCAGACAAAACCAGACAAAACCAGTCCGGAGGTACTACCCAGCTGCCATGAGATGCCTCCACTGTGGAGGGCCTGTAGGGGGCGACACAGTCCAGCAGTGTCTGACTATATTCCAGTTAAACTCAGCCAACATTTATTTAGTTTTAGTTCCCACTTTCCAGAGTCTACACACATTTAAATAAATACCATAAATACCAAAATCTCTTGTTCTCTATCCTGAATGCAGAATTGGGCCACTTTTGTTAATGTCAGTGAATTCATAAATTCTTTTCACAGACATAAATAACTTGAACATTGCCCAAATTGACCTGAAGTTGGCAGAAATAAAAAATAATAAATACTATTAAATGCAATTATTTTCATGTCACATGTCATTTATCGTTCTTTTAGTGCTGCATAGATTAGTGTTTTCAGTAAAGGAAGACACTCATGTAGGAAAGCAATAATCTCATCTGACATAGAAAAAAATGAACACACCTCCTTTCCTTATTTACCCAACTTGTCGTCACTGTGCACTTTTGAAAAAAAGGAAAAGAAATCTCATTCTCATCTCCCCACTAAAATGGTTTTACTCACTGACTACAAATGCTAAAACAATGGTAAAGTCATACAAATTACTAAAAGAAATTACTTGGTAAGGTCACATAAAACAAGCGGTTTGCCGCCTTTACATTATGAAAGAGTAAACCGTGAAGATTTGGCGTATATAATAGTACTTAGAGTTAGAGTATCAAGTCAAATAAAAAGGTAGAGGGAAAGTATGAACCTTGATTTAGTGACTTTAAATAAAAGCAGGGCCTGGTTTCATTCTACATCTTGCAGTGCCATCGTGTGGTCTTTTGGTCCAATATTATTCTATGCAATGTACACCAGTCTAATGACTCCAGGAAGTCCATTGCAAATATGACATAAAACATTTAATTGAAAATCTGTTTGTTCAAAAGTAAAATATTTTTTATGTAATTTAAGTCATATATGCCTAATTTAGTTTTGATGTTTTATGATTAAAATGTGTTTTATGAGTCTGTATACAGATGTAAAAAGGCAGAATTATTTTGTTCAGACCTAAGATTACAGCTAGTGACTTCTGTTTGGAAATGGTTTTGTCGTGAGATGAAAATCACAACGTATCCTTTGTAAATCCTACTTATAATGTTACCGTTAAAGGACTGCAATCAATTAATCGATTTAGTTTTGTTTTGACTAATGCATGTCAGAATGCATCATTAATGTCTAACAAATATGTATGGCTGCAGTTTCAAAAAGGACCACAGTTAGCATCAGTATATTTGACAGTGTCCACATACAAACACATCACATTGAAAGTAAGTCAAAAGAGACCATATAAGTCAGCACTGAACTTTATTTCGTGATAGTACTATCAATGGTAGCACTGAATTCAGGCGTGCATCCTTTTTATGAAGTTTTTGTTGAAGACACCACTTTGCCATCTTTCAGTTCCTCTGTGACCACGATAACTTTGGTGGTCTTGGAAGAAGAAGAAGAAGAACCGGAACTGCTGTTGAAGGGAAGAGAAACATGGTGTCTCAATGTTTTTGTTTTATGGCCAGAGTTGAGCTTAAATACCATCTGATTTGAACGTTTCTTACCCTGCCTCGCCGTCCAACAGCCTCCTGTACTCTGCGATCTCCATCTCGAGCCTGGTCTTGATGTCAAGCAGCATGTTGTACTCTTGGGTTTGCCGTTCTATGTCTCCGCGGAGCTGCATTATTTGTTGTTCCAGGTTAGTCACCTTCATCTGGAGCCCTTGGAGCTGCATGGAGTACCTGTTTTCTGTATCTGCAAGAGTTCCTTCAAGAGCCGCTTTCTACGCAAACACAGGAATGAGAGTGGACTCAGTAAATAAACTATGAAGAAGTGAGTGTGTTTTAATTGATACCATGTCCAACACAAATGAATCCTTTACCATGCTGAGTTGTGATTGCAGCTCGATCTCTAGGCCCTGAAGTGTGCGACGGAGTTCGGAGATTTCTGACTTGGAAGTCTGGAGTGTTTCTGTGCTGACTGCTACCTCCTTATTTAGTGCTTCTGTCTGTAATAGACATATAAATCCTTTGTTATAATGCACCACAACCCATTAAAGAACAAGTAAGGTGACCCAACTACAACAATCTTACCTTTCCTTGGAACCAGGCTTCAAGTTCTTTTTGGTTCTTAGCAGCCATTGCTTCATACTGATCACGGATTTCAGCCATAATGGCGCTAAGGTCGACCTGAGGCTTAGCGTCCACCTCCACGTTAATCTGTCCAGTCATCTGGTTTCTCATGGCTGCCATTTCCTGTTCAAAGTGAAAATGTATGAGAAATGGTTATTTTTCATTCATCAGCTTAATATTAAGTGCTCAGAATGTTTTGCACTCACCTCCTCGTGGTTCTTCTTGAGGAAGATGAGCTCCTCTTTGAGACCTTCAATCTGCATCTCCAGGTCAGATCTGGCCAGGGTCAGCTCATCCAGCATCCTCTTGAGGCCTGCGATGTCTGCCTCCACTGACTGACGCATGGCAAGCTCATTCTCATACCTTGAAGTAAGCAGGAACACTTTCATCACATGCTCTGCAACATTTGATTTGTGTAATACTACACTGATTGAAATCAATTTAAGATTTATGCTTACTTTGTTCTAAAATCATCAGCTGCCAGTTTTGCATTGTCGATGGCCAAGTAGATGCCTCCGTTGGTACGAGTTGCATTCTGGATCTGTTATGAAGTCAAGTATTAGTAGCTTGACAGTATCATGCACATTGATGATGCAACATTATCTTATTCTTCTGAGAGGTTTCCAGTGTGACTCACCTTTCCCTGCAGGTCAGCGATGGTGGCCTCAAAGGCTGAGTAGTCCCGGGTCTGAGGGGAGGTCTTACTGTCCAAGAACTGGCGGATCTTGAGCTCCAGTTCAGCGTTGGCCTTCTCCAGAGAGTGGACCTTCGCCAGGTATGAGGCCAGACGGTCGTTCAGGTTCTGCATGGTGGCCTTCTCGTTGGCTCCAATGTTGATGTCCGCATCACCTCCACCGAAGCCACCACCGAAGCCACCACCGCCTCCCATACCAAAGCCGGCACCACCTCCCATACCAAAGCCGGCTCCACCACCACCACCACCAGCACTGAAGGTGCGAGAGGCTGTGGAGACTCTCAAGCCTCCAGCTCCACCATGGACACTAGAGGCATATCTAGGGCGGATTCCTCCTCCCGCGCCACCGCTGGAGTAGGACTGCCTGGAGAAACTTTGGGAGTAGGACGACATTGCTGAAGGCTGCTCAGGAGATCTGCCTGTCTTGGAGAGTAGACAATGACTGGTGAAGGCAGCACGTTCTGTCTTCTTTATATCCTGCTCTCCTCCGATGCTGCCTCCTTTGTGGGCTGACGCTTGGAGAACAACTTGAGGGGAGGGGCACCCATCAGACAGAGGTTCTCTTCACACACTCATCAGAAACAATCTGATGCCGAGTTATTTTATTTCTCCAGCACATATTTCTGACTTCACTCAACAACTGTCTGCAGCTAAGCACTAAACCCAGACCTGATTATCACCCTATTCAACTCTTATCCCTGCTCAGAAAACCTTATCTGCTACACAGCCACACCTTTCTTTGTTAGCTTCAAGTTATTCAGTCAAATCCAAAAAGTTGCAAACATCATTTCAGACAGTTAGTGTGCTGTGTACTCAAGCCCGAGTTCTTTGTTGCAGTCGACCTGTTATGTCACCCAGATAACAACCACTGAAAACAAGCTACACTGATTCCTCCAAATGTGTCTGCCTTGCATTTTTTTAAACTTTCTGTTGTCTTTTTTTCATTTGAGAATCTCTTTTCATACCATTTTTCATCCATGCACAGTTCAACGGTAGCGTCCAGTGACATTGCAAGGCATTTTTACAGGCACTTATGAAAGTGAGTTGAGAGCCGGCTGTAATCGATACTCAATACACACATTCATGTACTGGAATGTTCTGTTTTCCCTTGGCACAACACACTTTGGCATCTGCATGAAACAAGAACAAGCACTTACTTGTTTGCTTCTTTCCAGAGGTTTTATTTAGCATGATTTCAATCTCTCCAATGTTATATCACTAACTCTACTCTTTATGTCTGGGGTAAAAAGAATGAAATAGTCAACACCAGCTATTTCTTTTCGCCATGTGTTTCCCATTTGAGGCTTGCAAACTCAGTCAAATGCATGTGGTTGTAAATGATGTCCCACATACTGACTAGTTTCAAACCGCAGCAGTAGTATATGAGAGAGGATATTTTTGTCTCTCAGGAGATGCACTTTCACACCAAGACGCAAACCTCTGGGTGCACGTAAAGTAACGCTCCCTACATTTCATGGGCAGCTCTGTCCTCATTCACACACTGGGAGAAGACTTTGACATAAAGATAGTGTTTAGGTGTTGAGCCAAAAGCTTCACCAAAAAGAGTTCATAATATCACATTTGGCTACATTGGTTCAATAGAAAAAATGTGTTGCATTGTGTCTAATTTGCACTCTTACTTTCTCCCACAGATAACTAGGAGTGGCCCTGTCAGGTGACAATCAATGAGATGGTTTATTGGGTTTAAGTATGTGTTTGAATCCGGTGCTTTTAAATGATAGAAACGATTGTCCGCAGCGAATTACTAATAGATTATTTTTAACATAATTGCATGATAAAAAAAAAAAATACAATGGGTTAAGATTAGATTTTCGTGTTTATATTTATCTCTATTTTACAGTTAGCAATTTTACTGTCAGCTCAAAGTTTATAAATGGATAATAAGGATCATTTAAGTGAGTGAGTGCGAGTGCGTGTGGTATTAAGGTGCGACAGGAATCCTTCTTGAAACCACTATTTAAAGTATTTTTGGTTTTGTTTGGACTTAATCCATGAAATACTTCAGTTTTGGGGACATTAAATTGTCCAAAGTGGATGTGTAACTTTCTGTTGAAAAAAGTAGTTGTAGGACAATGACAACGAATAACTTTAGATGAATATTTTTACACATATAAGCCCAGTTTTTTAACATAGTTTGCAACACAGCCTTGATTCCTGTGCATGAGATTGATAGCGGAGTGCAGAGTATGGATCAGCTCTTGTGGAGCAACATTTGAATTTGCAAAGCTAATGCCAAAACTCAATCTATAAATCCTCTTGACAGTTTTACAGTGTCACACACACGTTCTACTTTTCATTTGGAGCACTGCACTTTCAGGAGTAAGTACGAAGTGTCCAACAGGCACAAAAACAGGAAGAGTGTGTTCTAGAGAAGACGATCTTGCCCTGAGAGAAGTCCCAGGGATGTTTTAACTGGGCGTAACTGCACATGCAAAACACAAATTCAGGTTCAGACAATGCCTCCGTTTCTTGTAAAGAATTGATTTGAGTGAGCTCTGTCGTGACTCACTGGAGCGCAGAACATTTTTGACAATGTTCCAATGTCTTTGTGTGCTTTAATTCAGGTCCAAACTGGTTTCTTTAGCATGCTGTTATACCCTGCAGGTGCTGGCTACACCCTTTTTGAACTTGAAATGTTTCCACTGCACTGTAACTTGTCATTTAAATTACAGGCTAAAACATATTCTTTATTTGATTAGATTTAACAAACAAAACCCAAGTCTGCTAGTAACAGCTCCTTAGGCCAAAAATTAATGGGCAATTGCTTTGGATTAGTTAATAATCATGATTACTACCGTCAGCTGAGGACACACTTACGGATGTAATACAAAAACACCCTCAAATTATTAGTGTTTGAACAAAGTGTGCAAACCCTGAAAAGAAGCTCAGCGCATTGATAATTAACATCCTGCATGAACTTTACAATTAGAAATGAAGTTTGTCTCCAGGAAGGTGAACTTAAGTTTAAAATGACATTGACATATTCTTGAGTATTCTTGTCATTAAAAAATAGGCTGTTTTTGTGCTTTTGACACATTTTCTATGAATATAACTGAAACTTAAGTATGCTTACTGTCTTGACATGAAGTATATGAGTGGTTAATGAATGTGTTTGTGTTTGCCTAAACCTGCCTCTTAGGAGCATGATTCATTTTATAGAGTCATTAACTTGTCACTCAACGGAAGTTTCTACAATGAACTTAATGAGAAGGTAAGTATGACTTAAGAGGTGAGTCATCTTGGGCCACAAAGCGGTTCAGCTAGTTAGATCTCTGAAGTTAGACCCACCCAAAGGAAGACAGTGATTTAACTCTCACTGATTAAAATTTCACTTTTACAAAACAAATCCATAAAACATATTGAAGCTGAGCCTTAACATACATTTTAATAAGATTAAATCATTGTGCATATTTCTGCAATTACTTTTTAAACACAATTATGTATTTCATGTCCCAGGATGCAGGTTCAGGCTTGTGCCCGTTTTCAAACGTTGTGCATTGTACATTCTTTGCTTCTGCGTGAATGGTTATGTTTTATTTTCACAAATCTGTTTCCACTAAAGCAAACTAACCCAAGACAAATGCACAACAGCGGCTGCTATTAGTTACTATAAGACAAGACAACGGTGACACCTAGTGGCCATCTTCTTTATTTGAAGATTTTTTGATTTGTTTGATTATATAAGTCAAGTCAAAGTGAAGCTCCATCTTTGAATCATAAATGAGCAGAATTTACCAAGAGACATGTGTGTCATTTTCTGCAAAACTTTGTTAAAGAATAGAATCATTTAAGAATAGAATAGAAAATTGTTTGGCAGCTATCGTGCAACTTTAAGTACCCAATTGTTACTGTAGAGTTGTCACACCCTTCAGTGAAGTGCAGCTGCAGGATGTGTCACTGTATGTCTTCAACTTGGGTATCAACTACAGAAGTGACCACGACTCCATCGACAATCTCCTCCACAATGGTCTTCACACGTCTCTCAATGTGGGGCTTTTTCTCTGCCGACAACAAAATGTATCATGTCAGTAATGAAATGAATATCAACATGGGACAAAGATGTTTATACAATAAGAATAAAACCCACCTTCCACTTTTTCCACCACTTTGCTGATGATCACTTGTCTATGAAAAGAGAGAACATTATTTAAACATGTTTATATGTATATCTCTATATGTATAGAAGTATGTGGGACACGCACTTCTTTTTTTCGACCTCTCCAGCGAGCAGCCGCCTGTACTCTTCTATCTCCCGCTCCAGCCCCTCCTTGGTGTTCAGCAGGGCGTTGTACTTGAACGCCTGCTCATCGCAGGACGCTTGCACCCCCTGCAGCTTCTCCTCCAGCAGATTGATGCTCGTCTGAATCTGGCTCAGACGGAAACTGCTGTGGGCGTCAACTTCAGTCAGATTTAGTTGCAGGTTTCGTATCTGAAGATCAGTGTTATGGGAAAGTATGTATTGATTAGAAAAAAATATATTTGAATTAAAATTTGTGATGTGTTTGCATAAAAAGATGTCATTAATTTGCATAGGGAGCAGATAGACAAGAAATCATTAAGAAATCAAATTAAGCTGACTTTTTTTAGTTTGGCATCCTGTGAAAAATGGTTCAAAAAATATAAATGTGTTACTAAAAAGAGCACAGTGAGTTCAAATGGAGGAGCTTAAAGACAGAGAGCAAAACTGTAGAAACTGTGTATAGCCTTGGTTTTACTAAATGGCAATTAATCAATCAGAGTGAGGAGAGAGGGGCCTTAATGACGCAGAAGCTAAAACGTTTTTAAGAAAGATTTTAACAGATAAAATGTAATAACATATTTTAGTGGACATATCAAAAACAAATATCTTTACTTTATAAATCACCTAATTTAAGCATGCAAACCATTCCAATATGGACACCAAAAACACAACTCAAACCATAAAGGAGCATAATGAGTCCGATATCTTTCTACCTCACTGAGAGAGCTTTCACGAGTTATCTCCAAATTCTGGTAGGTCCTCTTGAGAGATGAGAGCTCTGAGCGATGCGTCTTTACCTCCTCCGTGCTGGTCATGATGTGTGTATTGAGGGTTTCCACCTTAAAAACAAAATACAAATCAAATCACAACACTAAACAATCTCTGCCCGTTGTGTTTGTTTGAGTTACTCCTCTCACCTTCGACTCAAACCATTTCTCCCACTCTGACGTGTACTTCTGCACCAGAGCCTCATACTGCTGTCTCACTTCTGTCAGGACATTCATGAGGTCCACAGACTCTGCACTGTCCACCTCCACATTCACAGTGCCAGTTTGTTGGGCACGCAGTCCATACATCTCCTACAACAGAAAAAAAACACTTCTCAATGTCCTCCTGCAGCTCCAGCCAAAATCATGACTGTGGGTTCTGTTTGCAACATCCACAATGTCTAATAATGCTTTAACCTGTGCCTTTTTTGTGCTTTTTAATCTCTTTAAGACACTGTGAGACTCCCACCTCGTCATGGTTGTTCTTCATTGAAATCAGCTCATCTTTCAAGCTCTCTATCTCCATCTCTAGGTCCGACCTGTTTAGAGTGAGGCCGTCCCGGACCACACGCAGACGAGCCACATCGGCCTCCACTGTCTTGCGCATGTTCATCTCCGTTTCATACCTAAACATGATAACACAGTCAATATTCAGGTCTGAGCTCGCCCATAGATTAAAGCTATGGTGATCTGAAAATGTCACAGTTTGTTCAGTAACGTCCAACTGCTATCAAGTCCAGTTAAAGAGTGTCTACTTGAGTTTAAAGTCATCAGAGGCCAGATGAGCGTTGTCTAACTGAAGGATCATGCGCTGATTTTCCAGATGTCTCTTGGCAATCTGAATCAGAGAAATAAGTCTAAATCCTAACTGTTGTGAATCTGTTATTGCAAATATGATGATGTAAAAGACGTTCGATGTGACTACCTTGGCTTTCAGGTCAGAAATGGTGGCAAAAAAGCCGCTGTAGTCTCTAGTGGCAGATGGCAGTCTCTTCTCATAGAACTCTCTGATCTGCAGCTCCAGCTTCCTGTTGGATTGGTCCAGAGAGTGCACCTGCAGAAGCAACCACACAGGGGCGCCACACATCAACATGTCTGCAGCAGTCAACAGGTTCAAATAATAATGACCACACAGGAAACATGGGGCTAAATACATCCAGTGTCTCTAGTTGTCCAACACTTTTTTGCAGATTTTTCGCTGATTCATGCTCATTTTGATAGTTTTATTTATTAGTATTTGGAAGCAGAAATGTCAAAATTATTATCACCTGATATTAACAGCTTCAGATGATGAATTAAAATGTGGCAGATCCAAAGTCAGTATGGTCCAGTAAACTTTTCTATTTTGCAATCTACCCTCTTTTTTTATCAAAGGTTGCAAAAGGTTAAAAATACACGTTCAGGTCAAAAATACGGTTTCAAAATGCTTATTATCAGAAATGTTTTTAATTTATCTATAGTATTTATTTGTATTTATATGAGTAAGCTATAATAAAAGCGTGGTGGAGACGTGGCTGTACCTTCTCCAGGTAGGAGGCCAGGCGGTCGTTCAGGTTCTGCATGGTCATCTTCTCGTTGTTGAAGGTGCATAGGTAGCCATCGTTGTATGACACAGAGGAGAACCCTAAGGACTTGGACACTCGGGTCCCATAGCCCCCCGCGCCGCCGTACACACTGGGGGTCCTGGTCCACATCCCTTCAGTCAGACTGGAGCTGGACTGGACCCTCCTGCGGGTGCTGTAACTCTGCATAGACACGGCCGAGGACATGTTGAGGAGCTGGTGGTGGCTGGAGGAGAGTGATGTGTCGTCTGGAGGAGAATGATGTGCTGACTGTGGACACGCAGAGGTTTATAAAGAGTCAGAAGGAGCCACAGCCATGTAAGGAATGCGACTAATAGTTTTTTTAATAGGTGTGTTCAGTGACTTTTGTGACGCTTCACTTGAGGGAGACGCGGAAGATCTAGTCGAGCAGCTTACCACCTGATAAGAACTCTGATGGAGATTTGACTTGTTACATGAATGCCCTCAAGGATGGCCCCAAAATCTCTTCATGTTTAGGATTATGTTTTCCACAATCCTAAACACAAGTTTATATTTCCACGAGTCCATTTATTTTCTGCTGAATCTCCAGGCTCACGGACAGGCCTGGGACAAAAGGTAAAGGAGAGAACTCCCATCATCCTCAGTGTGCCCTGGGTCTACCCCACTGAGCCCATTCTGGGTGGACATGGCAAAAAATCATTTTTTGGAAGGGCTCTAGGTCCACCACTTCCATTGGTTCTTCTCAATGTGGAGAGCTTGTCTGGAATGAACAGTCTCTTGAGGGAAACTCATTTGTGCAGTATGTTACATCTTCATTGTTCAGGCCCAATGCTTATTGGTGAGAGTCAAAATGTAGCTTTAGCTTTCTCTTACTTTTAATGCTATACACATTGTCACAGCCACTAGGGCTGTGCCATTAATTGAATTTTCAATTTCAATTTTGGCACCCAGCGATCACAAAACCTATGAAATCAAGGCAAAATTATTATTCATTACTTGTTTTTATTTATTACTTGTTACTTGTTTTCCATGAGATTGTGGAAGTGCACTGCATTGTTGATCTTATTTATTTATCTTAGTTATTATTTCTGTTTATTTTTTAGCTATTTATTTATATGTTTGAATTTCTAATGTTTTAAGGAGAATTCACTGTTTTGTTCAATAAATACAACATGTTTCCAAAGTCAATGAGTTATCATGTAAAATAATTGTGATTTCAATAATGAGCAAAATAACCGTGATTATGATTTTTTCATAATCGAGTGGCCCTAACAGCCACTGCATAGTTTTGTCAGTTCAATTCAGTTTAGTGAAATGTCTGCTATTGACAAAGTGCTGCACTCCACATGCACAGTTTAGAGAAGGAGATAAATGGATAATAAAGGATATGGGGTAATATTAAACATCTTCATCCTCAATAAACAAAACATATAAACAATAAAATAATCTATCATTAAGAAGTTCAGCACAAAGAGAATAAAAATCTGATTCTTTGCACAGTAAACCCATATTTTATAGCAAGGAAGTTTAATGGTAATGGTAATCTATTACCTAATTGAACCCCATGTAATTTATCAGGTCTGCAACTCTAAAAAAGTGCTGGCAACCTTCTGTTTCAGGTGCATTAACTATCGATCAATGTGGATATCGTAGTGTGTCAGACCCATTCAAACAAACTGAATGTTCCCTTTAACATTAAACAAACAGAGGCAGCTTTAAGCAACACATGCATTATCTGTAATTGAGTTAAAATAGCTAAACAACTGCAATAATCTAATTCCTACTATTCCTTAACTGCTGCTTAGACCATTACTGTATATTCACAATTACTGCAACTGGCGTTTGTTTACACTGCACTATCTGACAAATGCGTGACTCCTGTCTGAGAACGAGGCCAGAAATATGACAAGAATTATCACTGACATTGTCAAGAGCCAGGCCCATTGAAAAAAATCACATTAAAGGGCAGCTACCTTGTTGTGTTTTTAAATCATCACTCCCACCTGACAAGCAAACACACCCAAAACGACGCTCAGACTTTTGTCAAGAATGACAAACAGTGAAGCCATGAGAAAATGTTATTAAAAGAATTATGTATAAATGTCATTCACAAGAAATGTTTGTGCAATTATATGATTAAAACAAAGCAAACCGGCTCTTTATATAATCATGATAGTTTTCTTTTGAAACTATTAAGTGGTTTTTTTTTTTTCGCTGAAGCAAAGGTAAGTGAGGTGTGTCACATTCTGCTGAAACTGATGATGAATGTGACAAAGATAAAACCTCAGTTCCAAATAATACCTCAATGAAATGCAATTAGGAGTTCAGACTATAAAATACTCCTGTTAAGTTGTAGATTTTTAACGACGACTAAACCTACATTTTTAGTCAAGGGTGAGCGGCTCATGTGCAAAAGTCAAACAAATCAAAGTGGCTCAGTCTGAGAAAAAGTGATGTGTTTTGAACAAATAGCAGAAAGGAATGATGGGCATGTGCTGTGAGGTGAAGCAGGTGTAGGATGCTGTTGGAATGGCGTCCAACATATCAATTCACTGCACTTATCTTCTTTAAATGACTTCACAAAACAGTTTTTGCAGCTTCGTAGTGAGAGCACCTTTTGTGGCATTCATTCTTCCATGTGCAACATCATCTGCATTGTATTTGTCCAGCTGTAGCATCACAAAAGGTAGATTAAAACGCCAACAAATGACAAATAACTTTCAATTATGGTTGATGTTTCATAATCAGAACATCCAACTCAATTTCACTGCAGGCCACATTGATAATTACGAATTCTATCAAGGCCCAGACGTTAACATCATGCTGCTCCATAAAACAACTATTATTACAATTGCTTTATTTATTTATTTATTTATTTAATATATTATTATTTTTATATTCATGCAAAATCTCAGAAATTTGATCATTTTAAAACTAACTCATAGAATCCTTGTTTGCTACCATCGTTTTGAAAGCTTCAAAGTGGTCACATGGTTACATCACATCCCCTCTCTATTGGTAAAAAAGCGTTTTATGTGTATTGAATTTCTAGAGTAAATACATTGACTAGTTTTATAGTTGCAGAAAAAGGCCTTTCCAGGTAAATGTAAAGCACATTTGTGAAGGCAGTGGTCCATCGTTTCCTTTTACGCACATCTTCCATTGCATCCATCTCCCAATCAATCAAACGCTTCCTAATAAACATTCTTATCAGTGTCTTTGATTTTAAACCGTGTAAAGACCAGCACATTTGTGGTATAAAAGAGAGGCTCTGCTGCTCACAGAAGCGCCATTCTGTGAAGATTTCTCTCTGCACAAATCTGACAGCTTCACAGGTAGAGTACCTCTCTTTTGAATCCTTGTGTAACTGTGTATTGCTGTTGTATTGTGTAATCATAATCATAATCATATCGTTGTTGTATTCCCAGAAATGTATAGCAAAGGTCTCGTGATGGTTGCACTCTTGGCTGCACTACTTATGTCCAGTGCAGCTTCACAACCTGAAAACGCAGCCCCCGGAGCAGATAAAGAAAGAAATGTTCTACAGAAGCTTCTCACCAGACAAGATAAAGTCAAAAACCACGGATCTGAGAGCTTACCTGCGCGCGTCGTGAGACGGGCACACCTTTCAGAGGAAGAACGCGAGATTATGGCCAAGCAGGTCATGCACGCCATCTCAGGTATGCTGTTGGCTGGGCTGCCTTCAAGATAACTTTCACTGTCATTTGGGACAGTCAGATCAGATGTGAATGATGCATAGGTTGAGAAGATGGGCAGATTTGTACGGCACTCTGAACCCTTTGTCGTGTGTGGTTAATGTCGACATGTTCTGTTCACAGAGCTGATGAACTCTGAGTGCATGTCCGACCGCGACTACCAGGGCTGGGTGGACTTCGGACGCAGGGATGTAGAAATGGCTTAAAGAACAGAAAGGCTTTGAAGGTGGCTGCTTTGTATTCACATTTTGTACAAAGTGAACTGGCTCTTTGAATAAACTTTTCTTTAGAGACGTGGGTGTCACACATTTTTTAAATCTGACAGTGAAAGACAATGAAAAAAACTCCCAAATCACACTAATCACTATTGAAGCCATGCTTGCCCTTGGATAGCCTTGTATATTCAGATGTTTGGAATAAAGTAGAGACAGGAAAGAGATTGCAAAGTTGTATTCACAGATGGTACATTTTATACACACGTACATATACAGCTGTGATTTAAACACAGAACAATAGTGCAGAGAGACAGTGGTCTGTGTTCATGATTCTTTTTCCCTTTTAAATGACAATATCCTATGCCTTTATGCTACAATTGATTGTTCAAAGAAACTCACAAAAGCATGCTGCGTTGATAATTAATCAACTATTGTTAGTAGAAATAGTACAAATTCTTCCTAAAATTATGGATAGTTTGCTTAAATGCCCAACTTGATTTCTCATATATCTCCCAGCACTTTGGAAATTCCTGATGATTCAAAATACAGCAGTGATGAAGAGTGACAAGTTGCTCATACATACACATTATTTTGTTTAGCTGTGGATGAAGTTGCACATTTGTTAGACACAAGAACAACACTACACATGTTAGACAGCTTAGGAAGATTAATAACATTCATTATTAATAGCATTTGCTTCAATAATAATTATCGCTATTGCAGTGCTTCTTGAGTTCTGAATGAATAATGTACAACATGCTTTTCACATAGCAGCTCTTAAACAGGAAGACCAAAGTGTAATTTAGTGCACATTTTTCGGAGTGACAGCACTGTTTCTTTAGTAATAATTTAACTTTCCCAAATGACAGCGTTGTTATATACACACAATTGACGTTCCACTTTCAACATTCAAATAAAATAGGTGTTTAAAAAAAACTGTGAAAGGCAATATCATTAAATAAGAACCACAAAACATGGTACAAATATTTTTGTTCCATGTGTGTATTTTGTGTACTAGATGAAATGCTGTGACCGAGGTGATCGAAGACGATTGTCCTGAGATGAAAATGTCACACACTAAATTTAAAAAAAATAAAATACAACTGTACACTATGACACCTAAAAATCCCAAACTACTTCATATGGCTCAAGCACTTTCTGTGGCTTTAGTTTTCAAGACACATTGAATCACATGACTCTGAGGGTGATTAAAAGTCAGATTTTAGGAGGATGCCTGACCCTCTGTTTGCCTTTGTGGTCTACCATCCCCCAAGCTGCCACTTTGTGCAGTCCAAGACTCTGCAGCTTTTCCACCAAGTTCAAGCTAAAAACGCTCCTCTCTCCCGCGTTGTCCGAAGATGAGGTTTGGGTTTCCTCCCGTACAGTGGAGTCTTTAGTGGTGTATGCGTAGTGCAGGTGATGTGGGTGGGGGGATGCAGAGATGCCACGTTCCTGTAGCAGCTGGACAAGTCCTAAAGATGACGTGGTTATGCTGGGGGTCGTGAGGTTGCTTGTTGTGGTCCAGCGTCCCAGATCCAAGTGCTCCTGCTGCTGCTGAGATGGTGACGTGCTCATGTGCTCACAGTTCCTATGAGGTGGCAGGCTGAAAGTGTGAAGGCTGCAAATGCAAAACACTAATTAGTAACACTAATAACAATTTTAAAAGCTTTGGTTAGTAGTGAAAATGAACAGAGTGCCAAGGCTCATGACAATATTTTTCTGAGAAAGATGTGGGTGCACATACAGGTTAGAACACATCTATTTCAAGAATTATGAAGACAAAGTTACTGCAAATGTAAGTACACAGTGAAGACAAGATGCACATGAGGATTTGTTGTTAAAAAGCAATGAACAGTTAGTGAGGTTGCCACAGTGACCTGCATTCAACAAATTCAGACAGAAATGTTATTTTTTACTATAAAATGTACTGTGTGTATGATTTATTCCCCCCTAGTGCTATGAACACAGATTATATTTTCAAAGTTTCTGTTGTAGAGACAATCCCACACCAACAAGCATCTAGGGGAGCATCAGATTTAAAGAGCGTATTTTATTAAAACAAAAACATATCCCTCAATTTACTATCCCAGTCATTTACTTTACTTCTTTTTTGCAAAGTCATACACACTGCACACTGTCATCTTTATTTACTGACAAAAGTAAAAAGAAATGCTATTGAAAGTGCTTTATACGATGCCTTGCTCTTACTTTGACCTGTTGACGTCTAAAGTTGGAGAAAAAGTCGGGACAGGCGTTTTTTGTTGCTGTGGGAGTGAAATTTGAAGGTCAGAAAAACACTACAATAAACTAGCAATAGGACAGAAATAAAATGACATTGTTGAAAGAAGGGGATGCACTGTGTAAATAAAAAAGGAGGTTCATAAAAAATGGCACACTTTGTTAATTAAAACAAGTTAATTTAAAACAAAGTCATACACTGGATGCAAAATCAGTGTCTTTGCCACAGACACTTCGGTCCAGTTTGAACAAAGGGAGGTCTAAACAGCTCCAAAACAACCTGTTCAACGGCATGAGCGACTGCTGCCCTGAATGAGAAGTGATATCTGGACAAATGTATCAGTCAAGAAAAACACAGCAAGCAGAGCACACTCACGAATATTGTTAAGAAGTATTGTGTCTGTCTGTGTGAACTCTTACCTAGTAGAGAAGGATGGGATGAGGAGGGAGGGTTGGAGGGCTTGGCAGGTGGTAATGGTTTGTGTGGGGGAGGTCTGAGGGAGATTGGGACCGGATGGAGAGACTGTGAGGTGATGGAGGGAGAAACATATTTACTACATGAGGAAAATAACACGGTTCTAGAATGAATCACTAAAGGGACTGTGATAAATATGTATTTGAAGAAGAGAGGGGATGAGTCTGAAGGGGAACAGGTGTAAAAGTCACAGGAGATGGTTGTTACCGATGCCATGTGTAGCTGTGAACTGGGACAGGTCGGGTTCATCCTCCTCTAAGTCGTTCAGGCTGTAGACATGCTGGATGTCCACCTCCAGCTCTCGGAAGTCTTTAGTCAGGACACCAGGGCGCGGATGTAGGATTCCTCCCAAGTTTGGTTTGGCCAACTGCTGCCACTGGTGAAGTGTAACTGAACCTACAAAAAGTATAGATACAAAAACAACAAATCATTCATTCTACCCCTTATTCTGAGTGATAAAAGACTAAACAGGTTGATATTAATTAGTTTTTGTCTTTCACAATGAATTTCTGACAGAATATGTACTTTATTCATCACGGCACTACTTTTACCTCTGTACAGTACTGTAACTTGAATTTTTGAATGTATCTTCATGTAGCTCGGGCCTTTACCTTCCAGAGGCTTGACGATTTGCAGGCGGTCAGGCAGGTAGGATCTGGACCCTCCCGTGGAGCTGCAGGACTGGCGTGAGCTGCCATTAGAGTAGTTGGTGCTGGTTGATGTTCCTGGACTAGAGGCAATGCTGTCATTGGGCGTCAAGAAGCCACTGGAGGCATCGCCCTCTTCGCTATTGGCCAAGGCACAGAGTTTTCGCTCACGCTCCACCTCAAAGAAAGGCCGGTCCGATGAATGGTTCTGCTGCCGAGCGGACAGGTTACGCAACGCCGCCTCAAGGTCCTGGCCGCCTGGTGTGCCCGGCTGACCCAAACGTTTTGGACCACTGACACTGCAGATAAGACCATGTTTTAATATCAATTTAATATTAATTGTCAACATGGGTTTACACAATTAGTTTACTAAGCTCACACATCATCACACACCTGTTTTCTTCTTTGTGAGAGTGATTTGAGCTGGGTTTGTCCTCCAGTGTGAAGCTAGCGTTATCAGAGCCATAGTAGCTGGTACGAGGGGTGCTAGTGCAGCTCGAGCGAACAGACACTGGGGAGGAGCCTGGCAGCGCAGGAGAGTGGCATCGAGAACGCAGCTTCACAGCCTTGTTCACTACTTTCACCGTCTCAAACACACGCCACGGGTGGTTCCTGCCAAGACAAACATGGCTACAGTCTAAACCACGGCTGTGGTATGTGCATTGTGGTTTTTCATTAAAGAAGGAAGACAACAATCAGTGAAAATAATGTTTAAAAAATACTTGGCTCGCCTGATGAAGCATAGGGCGGAGGTTTTAAATGAATAAAACAAATCCTCAGTGCAACTTAGCGTAAGTAGGATTTTGCATGGATTTAAGATTCGTCAGAGGATAGAATAAGCCAAAATTAACAAAAATTAAATTGGTCTGTCACTGAGTATGCTTTGTTGCAGTATGTATATTGTGACTCACTTGTACTCTGAGGAGGCTGGTGTGTCCAGGCCTTTTCTAAAAGTGCCCTCTATCTCTGCAGCTAAAGAGTCCATGGGGAGGACTGAGGCCAGAGCGGTGTATCGCTGCACTGTGCTGTTCGGCAGGCTCTTATTCCGCAGGTTTTTAATGTCCTCTCTGGCCTCCTGGAGCATGTCCTCGCTCTCTGAGTACTTGTCCTGCAGGTCCTTCAGCTGCAGACAGGAGGAGACATCTCTGTTAATCACTATGCTGTTCATACTGGTACAGCATATACTGTAAAAACTGTCAAAATGATCTTGCCTCTGCTTTGAGTTCAAGCTGGCACTCACGAGCGGCACTTAGGTGCTGGTTCAGCTCTTCATTCTCTCGCGTCAGCTGCAGGCAAAAAGAACAATCTAAACTGTAGTCTTTTCCTGCCAGCCATTAAACCGGTTTAAACTCACCACTAACAACTCGTATTAAAGGGCAATGTGTTATCTCAACCAAAGTAAAACAACACTGCAGATGATGGGTTGTAACTGTGTCTTTACATGCATTTTGACTGGAGAATACCAGTAAAAAGTCCCTCACCCCTTTGCATCGAGCCTGCAGATCGACTATCTGGGCGAGCAGTGAGCTGATTTCCTCCTGCTGCCGCACAGAGTCCTCTACTCTCCGTGCTAGCTCCTCTGACAGGTCAACCACCTGCTTATTCACAGAGGCTGGAAAAAACAAAGGGACATGAATATAGCTGTGAATATCCTGAGTTTAAAAAAATGATGTCCTGACCTAACCAGTCATTTCTAATACTTACACAACTCCTCCACACACACCATCATCAGCTCCTGTTCCTGCTCCTCATAGTTACTGGTCTCAGACGTGAGCTCACTGGCCTGTCAAAGCAACAATTTAACATTAGGAAATGTGTGACTGCTACATCTAATCACACTACATTATTTTGGTCTTTTGGCACAATAAATATGTGAGTTGTCCACCTCTAATCTCAGTTTGCGGTTCTCCTCCTCTAACCCCTTCAGTTTCTTCTGCAGGAAGTCATAGTGGACAAAGTTGCTAAGAGAACTGCATGATTCAGTCCTTTTTATTCTGTGAATGAAAACACACACGTTCATTTTTTGATGTATTACATAATGGCAGAGCAAGCACAGAATATTCATTAATGAACCAACATACGGTGAGTGTGCTTCAGCGTTTTCCAGCTCCTCAGTGCTGGCGTAAAACTGAAGGAGGTCATCTCTCATAGAAAGCTCATGTCGGAGTTGAGCGATCTGGAAGCACAAGCGATGATTATTTTAGTTGAGCAATCCAAGGGTTATGTGTACTGCATAATAGTCGATCTTTAGTATTTTGTTAGCACCTCCTCCTTCGCCACTTCCAGCTGTTCATCAAGCATTTCATTTCGTGCTGTTAGCTCTTGGTTCTGCTTCAGGAGGGACTGACCGATCCGCGCCGCTAACTCCAGATCCCGTTCTTTCTAAAATGTCATACAAACAACTTTTTTTATTTTTCCGAATAATGCATTATTACATGTGAAGCAATTTTCCACTGGGATTAGGTCATGGCTGGATAGGAATGTTTAGAGTGTGAAGTGTGACAGTGATGGTCAATGAGGCACATAAATGAATCCTTTTTAATTCTGTTCATGTGCTGTGCCACTCTTACCTCCTCCAGCAGGTGGGTGACCGCCTTTATGTCATGATATGTCTTGGTGACCTGGCCCACTCGCTCGGCGCAAAGCACTGTGTGAAGAAAGACAGTCAGGTTTAATAAAAAGAGCATGACACACAATAATAATGCACCAATAATTGCCTTTACAATCAAGAACATGCAGAAAGCTGTCTTAGTCTTACATAGTCTGCACAATTTATATACACATACATAAAACATACACCCAAAGTGCTAAGAGAACAGAAATCAATACATAAAGTGGACTAGACATTATGATGCTTTAACTCACTAAAAAGCTGCATATTTAGTTTTAGGTACATTAATCCCTGTGTAAAGTGAACTTACTGACAGACTTAGACCATATGTTTGAATGAATGACCACAGTGACTTCACCTTTACGTTTGCCAAGCCACAGACCACAACATATCCACCCATTGCCAGCCAGATACTGATCCTCTTAGCCCTCTTTAGCCTGATCCTGTTTAGCCCAGATAAGACAACATTAAAGACCTTGTTCTCCTGGACACCAATATAGCCCAGCAAGAGGAGGGTGCTCACACCAACAGCCATTGACCTGCTGCTTTGTTTACGTCTTGTCTTTTTTGATGCCCACTTCCAAAACAAACTCTGATTAAGGCCAAAGACTGATGTCACCAGGACTGCAGAGGCATAGGTCTGCTCATGTACAACCACAGTGCTCTCGGGTTTTAAACTGAATGGAGTATCCTTTTAAACTGTTTTGTTTCTCTAAAAATAAATAAATAAAAAGAGTTTTCAAATTGAGAAAGAGTTGAATTGTAATTTTTGTATGACTTGGAAGTGGAACTCATAGACCACAAACAGATAATGAGTTGAGATTTTCTTTTAAATAGGTCTTAAATAAGCATTTTGGTTTCCTACATGTCAACATTAGTGACCCTGCATAGACCTGAAATGAAGTGCATAATCTTTGCTCAGTAGGAGCTGATCTAAGCTAAAGAGATGGGAAGTTTCTGTACTGTAAACTAATTAGACTGAGGCCTTTAAATTTGCCCTAGAAATACTGTGTTTGGGGAACAAGATCAGTGTCCCATTAGTCTAATGGAAAGGGCTGAACTATTGCACTGGAAAGTATAGCTGCCCATAAATTATGCAGCATAAATCAAGTGAATACTGATTATTTACTGAGAGGCTAAAGTCGACTTTACTGTAGACAAGAAAAAAAATGCAAGAGCCAGACACAAAGAGAAAAATACATTTGGGAATATCTGATACAGCTGATCTGATACATAGAGTTGGGTAGGAGTAATTGAAACGTTATATGAGTATTATTACGTTAAACCGTATTATGGTTAAACATGAAACATCGCCAGTCTTTGTCCAAATTATGAAGAATATTGCACTGAGGCACAATTAATCATAATAAACTTAAAAGTATGTCTTAGTCCACTCAATCAAAAACTGTATTGAATGGTGCTTCTATCTGCAATTCAATAAATTCTTGATAAACACTGAGCTCTGTTGAGTCTGTCCCTGATCTATTTCTTGTTGACCTGACTGCCCCCTGCAGATTAGGAAATGAAAGGCCAAGATGCCAGGTAGAGGTTTAGGGCTTGGTTACGCTAAATTCAGCCAGGTACCATGGACTAGTAATGCTCTTCCTATGGATGAAGCTTGTGGACTTAGATATACTTATGACGTCTGTTATGGGACAAGGACATACAGATCCCCTTGATCTCATTCTATCTTAAAGGTACAGACCTGACAAGACTGACAACAGCTCAGAGATGTCCAACAAAGCATCTCAGAAATAAGCAGGATGAATTAAGTGCTGAAATGCCAGTGATGTCATGCCATGTTTAAAGTTTAAAATAAACTTACAAATTTGGAGAACCAATGCGCAGAGAAAATAACAGCGGCATTATATTTAATCCAAAAAAATTGCCTAATTTTACTGATAATTTTCACATAATATAAAAGTCATTCATTTGTCTAACTGGAGAGATGCCCATGTCGCAGAAGTCACGCTGAGCCAGCCTTATGCCCGCTCTGACTAACAGTCACTGCACAGAGGAGAAAAAGAGGAGACACGATGCTCACATGAACTATTTGGGCTACAGAGCAGCAGGAGTCACATAAACTTTTAAATACAAAAACAGTATAACTAAACCGTGGTGCTTTATAAATAAAAGTTGATCTAAGCCCTAAGTTTTCAGAAGCATATACTAAGGGAAATCTGAGATACATAACATGCAACCGCACCAATAGACATTAGAAAAATAGTAGGCCAATGGCACAAAGTTCAAAATGCAAAATGTACACGCATAATGCAATTTTAGCATTTCAATAAGTAAAAAGGTGACAAGGATTTTCAATGCACAAAACTAAAGATCCATTTATAATGTTTCTCTGTTGTGTGACCTTCACCAAGCAAATGTTGAAGT